>OX244042.2:36023475-37444663 GCA_945859785.2 Tridacna gigas
TGGCTTATGGTTCTGTTTGTTTTTAACCCTTTACCACACAATCCCGACTTTTAACGACCCTGAGCAAGAAGCCTTTTGAAAACATTGTGGGAAAAGAAGAAAATGCTGGTAACCAGCATTTTCTCCTTTTCCCACAATGTTTTCTACTCTTCCCAAGATGAATTTCAATCTTTCAGTCACATTTATTTTGTCGTCTGCAACTGCTTTCAATTTGGACTAGCCTAAAATTTTGTCGTTTGGTAAAGGGTTAAAAAGGATAGGAAAGACTGTGAGAAAAAAAGAACAGTCAGCAAACTGCGACCATTTTAATCGGTTACCGGCACTTTCTCTTTTTTCAGCATTGTTTATAAACCCTTGTACTCCCATGTCGTAAAAACATGTAACCTTTGGCAACGGGTTACTCTTTCAGCTCAAAATATAATAACTCATCTCTATCGAAGGCGAAAAATACAATCCACTGAAATTCAAAAAGATTTATCTTGTTGGCTTGAATAGACAAGCGGACTACCTGTAGATCTAAGATCAGACTGCACTTCTGTGCAGTCTGATCTTAATATATGCCGTCCGCTACTCCCCTTTTTACACCTATGACGCTTCAAAGAAAATCTTAACGAGTTTTTGAAATGTTCAGCTGTTTTGAGGAAAGAGCTCATCGTCTGCGTTTTGTCATGCACATTGTGTCAAAAAACAGGAAAGACGAAAGATTCCGAGTATTGTTCGGCAACAGTACTCGTCACTACTCGGCCGATTCCGTAACTACATCTAAGGATTTGCCAGTGTTTCTTCAATGTTACAGCGCACTAATTTCCACTTGTAAATAAGATCATTAGGGCTTGAAATTCTTAGACAAATACTTTCATTAGATTAACATCGCGCATCTCTCACAGTGCTTTGTGAACTTAAACCTAACTATGATGTTCAAACCCAAATAGTTTTATCATTTTTGGTGGTCGTTTCTTTCGGCGTAGTGAGATGCATTGCAAGCGGTACTTTTCACTTTTACTCGGGCTTTTCTGTAACTGTTCGGATCATGTGGATGGGGTTGAAATTTTGATATACGATTACTATAGCCTTGGGCTTGTCAAGCCAAGCCCAGGCTAAAAATCGTAACAACACAGGCTTAATATAACTGTTTACAGGAAACGTTTCATTGTTATCCCTGTCCGCCCTAGTTTTATTTATAGATGTGCATAAGTAAATGTTATCTTTGAGAGCGAGAGAGAGAGGTCAGAGACAAACAGAGACAGAGAGAGGAAACAGGAACACAGACAGACGTGTACAGTAAGAAAGACAAACACAAAGATTGAAATGGAAAACCTACCGATACGAAATCTAATGTTTCTATCGGCTTCAGTTCTGGCTAGAAGGGTGGACGTATAAAAGTGAAATTAAGAAGAAACTTATGATATTTGATGCCTTTGTTGACAGGAAACTTTCCTCTGTTTGGCCCTCATTGGTTAACTCTTTACCAAACGACAAAATTTTAGACGAGTCTAAATTGAAAGCAGTTGCAGACGACAAAATATGTGCAACTAGAAAATTAAAATCTGTTTTGGGAAGGGTAGAAAACATTGTGGGAAAAGGGGAAAATGCTGGTTACCAGCATTTTCTCCTTTTCCCACAATGTTTTCAAAAGGCTTCTTTCTCAGGGTCGTTAAAAGTCGGGATTGTGTGGTAAAGGGTTTTAATACAGATGCTGGTTCAAGCTTACATTAACCCTTATCTTGCTAAATAAGTTAAATAAAACTTTCAAGTCAATAGTAAAAACCCGAATAATTTTATTTCAAACTTATTTTCTGGAGAAAAATATCTCCTTACCGGACAGTGTAGATCAAGATCAGGCTGCACGTTCTGTGCAGCCTGATCTTGATCTACACTATCCGCAAAAGGTCAGTGAGTCGCGCTGTGCAGCCTAAGAGAAACCTTAGGCTCTAAAATCTAGAAGCATTCTTGCAGACAGCGTATTGTATTCCAGAAATAACCTGTGCTGAATTTAAAGATACATCCCTGTAGCCAGAGAGAAAAAAAAAAGCGCTGTTAAGATTTGACAGACTGTAGAATGGTTCAGAATTTAGTCAGCTGTGTAAACATAGATAAATAACCGATATATACGGTGTAAGGGATAAATACATATATAGGAAATCTTCGATTTAAAACCGGAAACGTCACAATCATGATTTCTTTGATGACCTTCAGATAATGAAATGCATTTTCTATCCGTTGAAATCTATGCAACCTTGCAACTGTCAGGGGCAACATATGGCATGAAGATACAAGAATGATTATAGGTTAGTTTAAACATAGTTTATTCATATAATTTACATAGACTAATATAACATAAATTTAAACAAGGAAAGGATTAGAACGTAAGCTTATAGCTTATATAGTTCCTCTCCAATTGACGGTTACGTCATTAAATGAAGTCTACTTATAGTTGAACCGTGCTCCAACAATAGGGGGCCTAATGCATCTCCGTTATGCATTAGATCAAGGAAGACATCACCTAATTATAGATATATAAACTTCTTCCTGTCTAACGTTTGACTAAATCATGGGATAGAGTTATCCCATGACACTCAGAAAATGTAAAGATATCGAAAAGTCTCGGCCCAGGTAAGCCAGCGCTGACTGCGCAGGCTGACATGGGTCGATAGTTTTCGCAAATGCAATAAGCCTCCTTTTCACAGGGCACGGCTCAATTACTTTACAATTTCTGACATAAATATGAACAGTTAAAGATAGGTAATAGAATTAACAATTTGAAATTGATTAAGAAAGAAATAAACAGTTTATTTTAAATTGGAAAACAATTGGTAGGGTGGTGGAGATGGGTGTATGGCGACTGACAACTTTCTAAAAAATTTTTTTGCAGTACAGCATCAAGTTAAAGCTCAAACAGAGAAACAATATACTTTCTAATTTTAGTTACACGGCTATGAGTAATCAAAAGCGTCCACTTTCCTTTATGAATTCGTGTACTGCTGTAAATATATTTTTGTTTTCTTCAAACGATAAATCTTCAGCACCAAACAGAATAGTTCTAAGATTAAATGTAGCAATTTCAGTGATAGCTGTTCTCAATATTTGTCTTGTGCGTTTGTACAATCCACATTCGAGAAAAAAATGCTTATTAGATTCTATCTTTCCACAACGACAAAGTGGTGAGTCGACGATATTTTTGAAGAAAAGATGTTGATTTAATGAACTACAGTTGTTTCTAAGTTGGGTATGAATAATTTGGATTCTTCTTTCGCCAAGTTGAAACAGTTTGTTGGGAACTGGTTTATCAATGTTAATTTGACGTTTAAAACAGGATAAAGATTCAGCATTTCTCATATTTTGTGGTAGATTATTCCACTCATTCGTTGTTGCAGGTAAAAAAGAATTCTTATAAAGATTTGTCCTGCAAGCAATACATGTATTTTGTAAGTTTTGAGTATTCCGTAGATTGTATACTGGGCGATTAGCCACAGGGACAAGAGAAGATAGATAAGTCTGGAGCAAGGCCATTCACCATTTTGGAGAATAATATAAGTCTGTGTTTACGTCTTCTTTCACCAAGTGATTCCCATCCCGATGCTTTATTAAGATCCTCAATAGAAAAGAGTTTGGTACAACCTGTAACAATTCTAGCTGCCTCGTTCTGAATCTTGTCGAGTTCATCCTTTTGATATTGATACAAATTATCCCACACCACATCCCCATATTCAAGAAGAGGTCGGATAAATGCAAAATAAATGGTCTGAAGAGAATTAAAATCAAGTTTGTATTTCAGGTGACGTGAAATACCGATTCTTTGCCACGCTTTTTCAGTTATAGATCGGAGATGAAGATCCCAGGTACCATTATTGGAAAAGTAAATACCTAAATGTTTATGATTATCTAAGGATGGTATTTCCACATTAGACATAGTCAGATTTGGGTGTGCAGGTTTGTTCCGTTTCCTGGAAACAATCAAAGATTCGGATTTAGAAGGATTGAATTTTACCAGCCATTTGTCAGCCCAAAGTTGTATTTTGTCAATGTCGGATTGTAAAACTTCAGATGTAACAATAGGATTTTCTACTATTTTGATGAGGCTTGTGTCATCTGCAAATAAGTTAATATCCGATTCAATATCATACACAATATCATTGATATATATTAAAAACAACAGAGGGCCGAGAATAGAACCTTGAGGAACGCCCTCTTTTACAGCACATAAGTCTGATGAACCACCTGGAATAATAACTTTCTGATATCTATTTGATAGATAGTCTTGAAACCATCGTAAAAGATTGCCGTTTATTCCAGCTGATTCTAACTTAAAAATAAGACCACGGTGCCAGACCTTGTCGAAGGCTTTGCTTATATCGAAGAAGACAGCACGAGTCTCTAAGCCGTTATCGAGCGCTCTGCAGATTTTATCATACAAAAAAGTTAGTTGATTGACCGTTGAATCTCCGGGTATAAAACCCGATTGAGATGGAGTAAAAAATCTATGCGCATGCAAATGATTGTAAACGTATTTAAAAATTATGCGCTCAAAAACCTTCTCCATAGTATTTAAAAGTGAAACTGGTCTATAATTTGAAGGAATAGATGTATCACCCTTCTTTAGAACTAGACAAACATGAGACCTTTTCCAAGATGACGGCAGAGTGCTTTTGTCCAGACAGAGATTGAATAAGCGACAAAGCGGATTGACTAGTTGTGAAGCTGCTTCGACCAGGGTCCGTATTCACCAACCATTCTTAAGAACGTTCTTAGACTTATTCTTCAAGATTTTCCAAGTTTGAAAGTCACACAACTTCTGATTGGCTAAACCAAATGGTTTAGCCAATCAGAAGGTGTGTTACTTTTAAATTTGGAAAATTTTGGAGAACAAGACCAAGAATATTCTTAAGAATGGTTGGTGAATACGGGCCCTGTACTCTATTGTCAATGCCATCGGGTCCAGAAGCTTTACCTACAGAGAGCGTTCGTAAAACATCTAAAACATCTGTATGAGTAATGTGTATATTGTTCAAGGATAAGCCTTCAAATTTTGGATATTCGGAATGGAGGCAGTGCGAAGAATCGTCAATAGCTGATTGACTGGCAAAAAATGAATTGAAAACATTAGCCTTTTCGTCCTCGTCTACTATTAATTGGTCACTTACAGGATCAACTATTGGCGGAATAGATTTTGAAGAACTTTTAGATAGAGAAACAAACGATTTTAAAGCTTTCCAACAGTCTTTCGGGCTTACTTTACCAGATCTCAGTTTAAGAATCATGCGATCAAAATATTCTTTTTTAGTATGTCTTATACACGAGATAGTTTCATTTCTAAGCTTTTTAAATTTTGACCAGTGTTGTGCTGAATTTGTTCGTTTAGCTTTACGGTAGTAGCGTTTTCTTTGCCGAATTTTTCGTTTTATTTCAAGTGTCATCCAAGCGGGCTCATGAGGATTTATGGTAATTGTCTTATTAGGGATAGTATTTGATACATTCTCAATAATGATGTTAGTAATACGTTTGGCATACTTATCTGGATCGTCGCTGTAATTACTGTCCCAATCAATTTCTGACAAATTTTGTCGCAATAGGTCATAATTTCCGTTTTGGTATTGCCAGATTTTCCGTTTGATTGCTTTACATTTAGGCTTTACGAAATTAAACACGCCAAATATAGGGCAATGATAACGTATACTTAAATTTAGACATGGTTCACCTACACCTGACGTTAAAATTGAATCCTTATTTCCAACAAACAGTAAATCTATAATAGAAGAATTTTCTGTGAAATGTGTAGATTCTTCTATACACTGTACTAAATTAAATTGGTTGCATATCGATTCAATTTTACGGTTGGACTGGTTCTGTAAGGAATTTTAATTAAAATCCCCCATTATGATAATATCAGGTATACCAGTGTCAACCGCAAGACTTATAGAATCTTCGATAAGAGAATTGTATACCGAGTCTGCATTTGGAGGTCTATAGAACACTCCGTATAAAACATTTCTACTACTGGATAATTTTATTTCAACCCAAATGTTTTCCAATCTATTTAGTTCTAAGTCATATCTACGCTTGTACACTGCAGTGTTTTTTACATATAATATTACTCCGCCATGTCTATCACCTATTCGATCTTTCCGTTCTGGAAACTGAAATGATGGAAGAAGTATATCATCCGAGGAATGCAATTCATTTAACCAAGTTTCAGTAAAAGATAAAATGTCGAAACAAGAAAATTCTGAGATAAGCGTATCCACCTTGTTGAAAATGCTCTGAACGTTATAGTGTATTGTGGAAAGGTGGTTTGGTAGATTCAAGAAAGTGTACAAGTCATTAGAGCAGAATGAACTGGACGAGACATCAGAATTAGGGCCTCGGTTAGGATGAATGTCACCAGAGATGAGGAGCAAGTATGAAATAATGATAAGCGTGCACGAAGTGTTACAGGCCAACAAACTGAAGAACATATTCAGAATCAGTTTAAAGTTTTCTCTGTGTCTATTGTAAATTGGTACTTTTCTATTTTTTATGTTTACTCTGAAGTTAGAAGGGTATAATTCGAAACTAAGTAACAATGAAAAGACATTTAAAATACAAGTAAGTACTGCAAGAAACATTACTACAGTTATGCTTATTCTAAAATGGAAATAGGGACGGTATATCGGCTTTAAACTACTCGTAACTTTCATTGTCATGTACCTAGTGACCAAACAATTTTAAGCACGACACCGTCCCCGTGTATTTCCTCAGAGCAAGTATTCCGGAGCATAAGCATTCATATGAAATATTTGCCAACTGACCCTCTGCACCACCACCTACTGTATGGACTATATATATGTTAATACAAATTTGAAACGAAGAAAAATGAGAAAAAATGTATATACAACTGTTATAAATCATGCTATGAGAATTAAATGCGTCACTATATATATATTACTGAAATAAATTGATTTGATGACAGTGTTCAATGCTTAATGAAAGATTGATAGATTAATGGAAACCTGACGACGATATGTGCAATCATTAGAGACACTGAGTACCGCACAAGATATCGTCAATATGCTTCCTAAACATCGCAACCACGGCTTGAATAAGCTGTGGTTACGATGTTTCGGCTGCCAGTTTGCGATACTCAGAATGCAACATTGATGTATGACATTGACCTTTTCAAATGACCTCAAGAAGTAACGGTTCTTCAACGAAAATTTTATGCAATCAACCTAGGAGCATTTTCTATATTGAATACGTGAAACGCAAAGTATCTTTGACTTTCGACACCATCGACGGTTAAGAACAATATTTGGCCGCGCTTTTGGGCAGCCAGATCCTCTTACTTTCCAAATTACAGTCCATAACATTTATTTCCTATAAATGAACAGACATGTGCATAATTATGTACAATTAGAAAGATTATAGGTTGATAAAGTAAAGATGGAATGGGTTAAAAACTAACTGAAAGAGAGTGTAGATGTATCTCTAACCACAGGCCTTTGAAGCTCCATTTGTCTGTTACGGAACACTAACATTTTTCTTGGTTGATCTTCGAATACTTGCGAATTGGTGCATCGCCTGTATATCAGGGAATCCTCAAATTTTCATTTACATCCTTACTATAAATAGCACATTGGCGACTGCCTCTTTGTTGTATATAATAAGACAAGGTGTGCAACGAAATCGAAGAAAATTTTTACCCCTGTACGCTTTCAGAGATAATATTTTACCGAAAATTGAAAAATAAAGCTAGTAACCGTTGCAGATGGGTTCGCAAACGATTTTTGTTTTGTACCCTGACCTTCGAAAGTTCCAAACGGCTCTTGCGATCAAGCAATAGCTCTGATCTCAGCGCATGGCGATCCGGAAAATGTGGAAGCTTTTTAAAATTTTTCAGATTTTTCGATTTCGTTGCACACCTTGTCTTATTATATACATTATAGAGGCAGTTGCCAATGTGCTATTTATAGTAACGGCGTCCGATAAGGAAAATTCCGTTGTCCGGTAATAGACCAATGGAGTTTCAGTGGCCTATGCTCTAACCAATAAGGGCTAAATGAACGAGTTGTGGTCTGTGGAAAGGGAGATGCATCTGCAAAAACTATGGACTCAGTTCAGCCTGCGCAGTTCGCACAGGTTGATTTTGAACCTCTTTTTGCTATTTGTCAATTTTCTGCATGTTCAAGGACCATTCTACGTCATGATTCAGTCGGTTGTTAGACAAAATAGGTTTTTTGGATCAAAAATCATGGGATGACTTGCTTATTATAATGGATCGCGGAGATGCTTTACACCCCCCCCCCCCCCCTTTTGATAGTGCACCGCTCAAATCAGATTCATTTCAGTCCGGGAAGGAAATGCAAAGCGCTGAAAGGTATTTTTCTCCGAAACGTTTGACATAATAACGGGCAATGTAGATTCAAAGCCCGGCCGGGTAGCTCAATGGTTAGCGTATCTAACTCTTGACCTGATGATTGTGGGTTTGATACCCGGTTGAGGCAAACTTTCTTCTCGGCGATACTTCGCTTCTCACCTCTGATGCATGTGAGAAAAGCAGTCAGTGGCTTGAAAACAAAAAGTTGTGCAAGTATTGGTGTTAGAAAAGCCAGGAAACACATGCGTAGGTGCACTGGCTGCCCTCATATGACCTAAACTGTTAAAATGGCGTAAAACTCTAATACACAAAAACAAAAGATCCAAGATCAGATTTTAGGTTCCTTACAAACTGACCTCGATCTACACTGTCCGCAAAAGACAGCTTGGTTTTGAGCAAATTTATCTGTAAATACAATACAATACAATATCTTTAATTAAGTATTTAGGCCTCTGGCCCATATACAATTACATGTTATACAGTTTATTTACAAAAAAAAAACTTTAACCCTTAAACTGCTAAGCGCGACTCACTGACCTTATGCGGCCAGTATGGATCAAGATCAGACTGCACAGAACTTGCAATCTGATCTTGAAACTAGTATGTTCGATAAGGAGATATTTTTCTCGAAAGCAAAAGTTTTAACCCTTTCCCAAACAAGCCCTGGTTTTCACGTGCCTGCAGTACAAGTCTTTTAAAAACACTGTGGGAAAAGGAGAAATTGCTCGTAACGATCAATTTCTCCTTTTCCCACAGTGTTTTCTACCCTTTTTGATAACTTTCAGCCATTTTCATCAAATTTGAAATTGTCGTCTGCAAAGTCTTTCAATTTGGACCAGTTCAAAATTTGTCGTTTGGGAAAGGGTTAAATAACATTTTTTCGGCTTTTCACTATCGGCTTGAAAGTTTTATTTGAATTATTTAGCAGGATAAGGGTTAATATGTATCTGGGTCCACGGGTTAACATCTTTCATTATTTACTCTTGTCAAAATTGAAAGCATTCGCAGACGACAAATCAAATATGACAATAATTGTCTTTGAAAGGATTGAAAACATCGTTTGAAAAGTAGAAAATGCTGGTTACAAGCATTTTTCCTTTTCCAACGATGTATTCAAAGGCCTTCTTTCTCAAGGTTGTTGGAAAACGGGATTGTTTGGTAAAGGGTTAGAATAAAGTTTACAAATTAACATAAGTAATGTACGCAATAATTGGGGGCGAATGTCCTTCCCGACCTCATTTTTAATGGGCAGGCTTTTCCCGATATTGTCAACGTCCTCAGCCGGAAGTGGATGGTGAATAATAACCGCGTGACCGCGTAACGAAAAATAGATCTACAATTCTGCAAGTCTTTAGGGTCCGTACTCACCAACCATTCTTCAGAACAGTCTTAGTCCTAGTCTCTAAATTTCAAAGTAACGCAACTTCTGATTGGCTAAACCATTTGCGGTACTTTCTGAATCTAGTATAAGACTTGGAATAAAATTAAGAATGGTTGGTGAATACGGACCAAGGCCTTTCTTTGACTCGAGAATACTTGGGAAATTTAAACCAAAACATTAATACTAAGAATCCCCTACAAGAAAACGGGGTCCGTTATGACCTACAGCTCTAAATCGCTTTTAACCTAAATCTTGATTTTCTAAAGTAACGCAATCTTTGATTGGCGAAGAAAAATAGTTTAGCCAATGGGAAATTTCGTTACTTTGCAGTTTAAGAATCGTCAAGAATAAGAGCAGGCATGTTATTAGAATTGATTGGTTAATGGAGATCGAACCAGGTTCTCCTCAAAGAACAAATAGTTTTAAATGCCCATAACTGCTGTAATTGTCGACCAATCCCAACAAAACAATCAGATGCATAAGTTCCCATGGAAGGAAAACTTTTAATCCACATAAAATAGTTTGAAAATATAAGTTGAAAACCGGAAACAACAATGTTACGTCTACTGATGGACGAACAACCAGATCTAAGTGAACACCCCCAACTTCGTCGTGGAGGAATATATGAATAATTGTTTCCTACATACATCTCCAATAAGCATCGACCAGGTCAGCCTGCGCAGTCCGCGTAAAGCTGACCTGTATCGAAAATCTTTGCTTTTGGCCAATTTTCTGCATGTCAAAGGACGAATCTACCTCAGGATTCAGCAGGATTGTTACACAAAATGGATTTTATGAATCCATTATCATGTGATGATTGCTTGGTATAATGCATCACGGAGATGCATTAAACCTCCTTGGTTAGAGCATGGCTCATTTTTTATGTTGCAGGAACAGTCCGAAGCCAACAATGTTCACTACAAGCTGCCGAGATCTCACTACAGAACCGTACAGGCCAATATAATCAGATTTTGGCTGATGGCGCCAGTGACAAAATGGTCAAGCGGCTCTGTCTGTATGTACATGTACATGTATATGTGCTATGCTCTGTGAAAAAGGGCTCAATGCATCTGCGAAAAGTATCGACCAGGTCAACCTGCGCAGTCCGCGAAGGCTGACCTGGGCCGAAACGTTTCGCTATTGGTCAATTTTCTGTATGTCCAAAGACCAGTCTACCTCACGAATAAGTCGGTTATTAAAAAAAGTGGCTATAATGGATCCATAATGATGTGATAGCTTGACTGGTATCATGGGTAACGGAGATGTATTAAGCCCCCTTTTGCCAGAGCATGGCTCAAATGAAAAACTAATTCGACGGACGACGATATTTTAGACTTACCCTAATTCGGTGCATTTGCAGATGTCAAAACGAAAGTGTCTAAAATGGTAGGATATGTTTTTGAAAAGGCCGAAAACAAGAAAAATGCTGGTTTCCAGCATTTTCTCCTTTTTCCAAAATGTTTTAAAAAGCCTTCTTCTCTGCCCTACCTGGATTTTTAGGTAGAGGGTTGAACAGAGGAAAATGTGTTGATTCGGTGTAAGATCGAAATTCAGTTTTCCCTGAGTGAACAAGAAAATTGATATTTTCACGAGTAATTAGGTCATATATATTTTAATTTTAATGTTCACAAATGAAATTATATTTAGACCTTACATCTATAAAATTCATTTTACTTTTTTTTTTCCATGCCAAAAATAGACAAAAAATATAAACTTTAACACATGACAATGTTTGTGTCAACGTCAAAATGCTCGGTTGCAATGTATGAGGATACAAAACTGCACGAGCAGTGAAAGTACAGCAGTGAAATTATTATAACATAACACAATATTTATTCAGCATAAAACAGCATTTTCATGTTTATAGCTAGCAGTATTTTGTGAAAAACAAATTCATATCCACATGCGTAGAAAACAAACACCTAGATAGATTATCATTATCTGAGAAGTATGAAATAAAAACTAAGAAATTCGCAATATATTGATTGCATCAATATAGCAGTGAAATTGTCAAGGTACTAACCACTCACCAAAGTCTGGCTCAATACTGATAATCGCCAGTCAGATAGAGTTATCTCTCTATGAACACTATTTAGCATATATAGTAAGAAAATGAACAAGTCTCACGAGACAGCACGGTATTATCGGAACCTACACGATGCCCGTCACGTTGCCAAATCGTTTACTAACCCATGACGGAAATGAAAATGAGAAATGAAAGCCTTATTAACCTTATTAGCCACTGCATTGCAATGAAATGTGCTTCTGTTAGTACAGATAGCTGTGTTTGATATACTTGTACTTCATATATGATGCCATGGATTTTCGTTGGGGATCACCGAATCTAAGTTGAGAGAACTTGTGGTCAGACCCTTTTGCTTAGTCAATTGATTATTGTGTATACTGTAGAGTTTTATAAATTTTGTTATTAACTTGCTTGGCAGTGAAATATGTTTAAACGGATTTATTTTTGTTTACACGTGGTCGCGGTAGTAGGTCTAAACGCGCCTTAAGCTTGAAGAGTTCCACCAATGAAAGTAAGAACTATTACATTTTTCTACACTCGTTTAATGATATGTCATCTCAAATGCAAATGGATGTCAGGTTCTATACATCCTTTATCGTGAACCAATTTAGAATGATGTATTCCTTTTTCAACATCAGCACACAGATTCGGCCTGACGAAAACGCCGTCAATTTCGAGGACGCTCTAAAACTATGTACGAATGCAGAAGTCGACATTCTTCAGGAGCGATGGTTTGGATTGAACAGTAATATTACAGCTTTGTGCCAACAAGGTATCGTCACCGTCGTCATCTTCCTACGTCTTCTTCTTCTTCTTCGTCGTCGTAGTAGTCTTCTCCTTCTTCTCCTTCATCTTCTTCTTCTACCCTTTATTTTCCTTTTTTTTTTTTTTATTATCCTACTTTAGTTCCCAATGAAAGATTATCTATCGTCAAATAACTTTTTTATATTTCATTTTCAGCTTCCCTCGTACTTTTTTTCTAACGAATCTCAAACGCTCTCTCTCTCTCTCTCTCTCTCTCTCTCTCAATAGAACATTGAATTCTCTCTCAATTACTCCAGCATTCCTCGAAAAAATCAACAATCATTCCACCATTCCTCGAAAACATTTGGCTAAGCTGCAGTTCAAACCCGCAACCCGTCTGTAATTACCGCCGTGATATAATTTGAATACGGTTGAAAAGGCCGTTATATGGCAAGCGCAACAGGCTGTGCATTGGATAAATAGCTGTCTAGTTTTATTTTGAAATATATCACTCTATTGTTCCTCGTATTACCTTTTCCAAGAGTTTTGAGACAGTTTATCCCTCCAGAACATTTTAAACATACATTTACTCCAACCAGACTAATGACTGTGGTCAGATTACTACATGCTTAAAAATGTTGCATGGGGGATAAAATGTCTTAATACTCTTAAAAAAAAAAGCTAATACCGGAAAAATTGTACAATAGGGTGATTTATTTCATAGTGTTTCCCTGAGGAATTCATAAAGTCATTGTGTATTTTCATTTTGAACTTCTTTTCGACAGATTGTCCGGATCTTCTTCGACTTCCAGGATGCAAAAACATGACTTTCTTAGAGGAGATAGAATTCAGCAAATACGAAAAATTTTGTCGGTGAGTGTCTTTTTACGAATGAGACGTGCTCTGGATAAAATGGTGTTTAACCCTTTCCCAAAAGACAAATTTTGGACTGGTCCAAATTGAAAGAGTTTGCAGACGACAATTTTAAATTTGATGAAAATGGCAGAAAGGTCTCAAAAAGGGTAGAAAACACTGTGGGAAAAGGAGAAATTGCTCGTTACGAGCAATTTCTCCTTTTCCCACAGAGTTTTCAAAAGACTTGTACTGCAGACACGTGAAAACCAGGGCTTGTTTGGGAAAGGGTTAATGCATCTCCATGATGTGTGATACCAAACAAGCCGTCACATGATTATGGACCCGTAAAATACACTTTGTCTAACAACCGACTGAATCATAATGTAGACTGATCCCTTTACCTGTAGAAAATTGACCAATAGCAAGAAGTTTCGACCCAGGTCAGCCTGCACAGGCTGACATGGGTATAAAACTTTTTGTTGTATATGCGTTAAGCCCCCTTTTCACCACAGAGCATTGCTCAAACGTCCGTCCGTGCGTTAGCTTTTATTTCAAAGATCTTCTTTGAAACCACTCATCCAATTTTGATCACACTTCACAGAAATGATCCTGCCATGGTCCTCTTTCTGATTTTTTTTTTTTTTAAATTTGGTACCTTTAGAAACTCTGGTTGCCATGGCAAGAAAAACTGTAAAAAAAAATGAAAATCTTTGAAAATCTTCTTGTCAAAAACCATAATGCCTAGGGCTACCAAATTTGGCATATAGCTTCGTCTTAATGGGTCTCTACCAAGTTTCTTCAAATTATAGCTCTGGGTCAAAATTGGCCCCACCCTAGGGGTCACTATTTTCACATGGGTTCATAAAGTGAAAATTTTAAAAATCTTCTGGTTCTAAATCCTAAGGCCTACGGCTACCAAATTTTGTATATGGCTTTATCTAGTGGACTTCTACCAAGATCATCCAAATTATAGCCCTGGGGTCAAATTTGGCCCCAGTCTGGCAGTCACAATTTTCACATGTGAAAACTTTAGAAATCTGCTCGCTCCTAACCATGAGACCTAGGACTACTAAATTTCGCATGTATATTTATCTAATAGACCTCTACCAACATTGTTCAAATTGTAGCACTAGGGCCTAAATTGTCCCCGTCCCACAAGTCACAAGTTTTATACAGGCCTAGCTAGTGAAAACTTCCAAGTTTTTCTTGTACCCTTTCTTGAGATACAGCTGTAATATTTTGTGAGTGTTATCATCTAGCAGGCCTCTTCCAAAATTGTTCCAATTAAAGCCATGGTGTCTGTGCCAGTGGAGCGATACAGGGCCATCATGACCCTCTTGATTTTATGTCAATATGACAAATAACTCCAGTGGTACAAGAACAAGAAAAGGGAGTTAACCCTTTCCCAAACAAGCCCTGGTTTTCACGTGTCTGCAGTACAAGTCTTTTGAAAACACTGTGGAAAAAGGAGAAATTGCTCGTAACGAGCAATTTTTCCTTTTCCCACATTGTTTTCTACCCTTGTTGATAACTTTCTGCCATTTTCATCAAATTTAAAATTGTCGTCTGCAAACTCTTTCAATTTGGACCAGTCCAAAATTTGTCGTTTGGGAAAGGGTTAATGTCGGTTATAAATAGGGAAATCCTATTTTGTTACACACACACACACAAGAACAAGTACATTGAATGAGTAGTTAAGCCCGTTATCAAACGACGAAATTTCAGACTGATCCTTATTGAAAGCATTTGCAGACAACAAGCTAAATATTACTCAAACAACGAAATTTGGCTTTGAAAAGGAAAAAACATCGTGTGAAGTTTTTCCCACGATGTTTTCAGTTTTTTCCCTAAAGGTGTTTAAAACTCGGAAACACTCGGGATTGTGTGGTTTTAGGCTAGATTTGATTCTTGTTTCAGAACATTCCGGAAATCTTACGAGTGTGCCGTGGCGTCAATGAAAGGCTGTAAATTCGGATTGTCGCTTTATGTGGATATACTCGAACCCAAGGTTATGTCATATTGGCAACACATTTGTAACTCGGGTTAGTATATTTTTTACAGATCGAAATAAGTAGAACGTTTCCAGCACCAAACATTTTAAAACTTGACCTTTTTTTCGGCTGATAAAAAAGATCCATCTATCCATGCTCAGAGAGATGTTTTATACAAGCCCAAAAAGATGCTTTGAACAATTGAACGGTATAGATCAAGACCAGACTGTATAGTCTGATCACGGAGATGCCTTAAACCCCAGTTTGCCTGAGCATAGATCATTTATGGTTTTTTTCAGAAAAAAAAAGACGACGACGATGAAGTTCCATCTATGAAATATATTCTTCCAAGTATCAATTACTTGTGTGTTCATCATTCATATCCATAGCATTTGCAGATCATTGATTGATTGATTGATTGATTGATCGACCGACCGACTGATCGATCGATCGTTTGATTGATTTTATTTATTTATTTACTTATTTATTTAACCCTTTCCCAAACAAGCCCTGGTTTTCACGTGTCTGCAGTACAAGTCTTTTGAAAACACTGTGGGAAAAGGAGAAATTGCTCGTAACGAGCAATTTCTCCTTTTCCCACAATGTTTTCTACCCTTTTTGAGAACTTTCTGCCATTTTCATCAAATTCAAAATTGTCGTCTGCAAACTCATTCAATTTGGACCCGTCCAAAATTTGTCGTTTGGGAAAGGGTTAAGATATCTATCTTATTTCATTTATTTTATTTCAGGGTGTTCCAATATAGACGAAACAGTGGCAGTTATAACGAAATGCCTTGAACCCTTTAAATCTGTCGAAAAATCGAAAATGTGCATGTAAGTTTTCGGCGATTTTTTTCTTTCCTTTAGGGGCAACATTTAAGGTAAATTCATTAGATTTTTCGGTGGCTTTTGACCTAATTCTTGGTATTAGTTACAAATAAGTAAATAATAAAATTTGTATTAAGTATAAAATGTGGACACTTATACATCAGCGGGCCTCTGCGGGCCTTTAATGGGGATTTTTGCGAGCCATTTAGCACACCGATATGGTGTGCAACACACGAAAAGGGGCTTTCGGACATATGCGTAAAAGTGTGTCGTCCCAGATCAGCCTGTGCAGTCTGTGACTAACCCGAGACGACACGTCCCGTTTTTGTGCGATTTTCTGTTTCACGAAAGTCTACTGCAAGCAAAAATCTTATGTAGTCGTAAAGTGCCATCTCGGATTAGCCTGCGCGGGCTGCGCAGGCTAATCCGGGACGACACTTTACGCAAATGCTCGTAGGTCTCATTTCGCATGTTGCAGCCCATATACAAAGGTTGCTACCATTCATCGACACCATGTGGCGCTCATTAATACCCTGACAAATACATATGACAGGGGTTGATCCTTTCCTTGTATTCACTGGCTAAAATTTTTTTCTACCCTTTTAAGGACATACTCCACAATTTATGCCACATTCAATTTACTGTCTGCAGATGCTTTGAATTTGAGCAATTCCAAAGTTTGTTGTTTGGTAAAAAGTTAACATGTCATATTAATCTTTTCGAAAACCGGAACTTTTGCGGACGACTTAGTTCAAGATCAGACCAGTATTTTCTCCCCTTTCAGTCCTATCATTGAGCGGCATTTAACTCTATACTAAAACGACAAAATTTTGGACCAATCCAATTGAAAGCTTTTGCAGACGAAAAATAAATGTTACTGGAAAACTGAAATTTGTTTTGGGAAGAGTAGAAAACATTGTGGGAAAAGGAGAAAATGCTGGTTACCAGCCTTTTCTCCTTTTCCCTGAATGTTTTCAAAAGGCTTTTTTTCTTTGGGTCAGGATTGTGTGGTAAAGGGTTAAACGTGACTCAAAAACTGAAATCTGCCTTTGGAAGGGAAGAAAACATGGTGGAAAAAGGAGAAAATGCTGGTTACCAGCATTTTCTCCTTCTCTCACAATGTTGTCACATGCCCTTTACTGACGGTCGTTAAACCTCGAGATTGTGTGGTAAAGGTTTAATGTGTTATCTGCATTTTTTGTTTGTTCTTTGATTTGGTCAATTATAAAAGGTGGTTGTCTTTAAAATGTTAAGGAAGGGTAAAGCGTTACCATACAGTTTTATCATAGATTGATGACTGCGTGCATTGAAATCGCTGTAGACGTATTTCTGATTTTCTTTTTCTCCAGGGCGCACTATACTTTTAAAGAATGCATTGCGCAGTCCAAAAATATTTGTAGAGAAGTTTTAAAGCTTGTTCGATTCATATACCGGAAGTATGATCGAGTTGACAAATACTGTACAACAACCACTACAGTCACTACTACACCACTTCCGGAAACGACTACGGAAACACCCGAAACTACAACAGTTGCTACGGAGAAAACATCAACCTCGATGAAATCCAGTACAGTAATGACTTCGTTTTCATCTACGGAAACACCCGAAACTTCAGAAATTGCTACGGAAAAAACATCGACCTCAGTGAAAACGAGTACAACAATGACTTCAATTTCGATTTCAACGGAACTACCCGATAACGGCGAAACACTCATTATGAGCACCGAGTCTTCTTTCAGTGGTGGTAAGTTAATCAGGTGTTTCATTTGTTTTTCTCCGTCAGAGAAAGATATGTGATGAAACCTGCTTTTATGAGGATTTTATGAGGATAACTTTATTATCATGGTTAGAATAATTATCTGCCTTTAATAAATGCAAATAAGATAGGTTAGGCAAAGTGTTTGGGTAAATGTGTACTCGTATGCTCTCAGATATGGGCTGCAACATGCGAAATGAGAGCTTCGGACATTTGCGTAAAGTGTCGTCCCGGATTAGCCTGCGCAGTCCGCGCAGGCTAATCCGAGACGGCACTTTACGACTACATAAGATTTTTTCATACAGTAGACTTTCATGAAACAGAAAGTCGCACAAAAACGGGAAGTGTCGTCTCGGATTAGTCACAGACTGCACAGGCTGATCTGGGACGACATACTTTTACGCATATGTCCGAAGGCCCCTTTTCGTGTGTTGCATGCCATATAAGGTGTAGTTTGATTAGCTCGAAAGTGACGGAGCGACAGACTTGTAAACATCAAGTCCGGGGCCACTTGAAGGTGTGAGTTTGAGTCCCACGGTTGGCCAAGTAAATTTACTAATAGTCTTTCTGAGGGGCGTTGCCCAAATGGGACACCGGTGGGCGGTGGCGACGATAAAGAAACGGCAAGTCAGTCGATCAAGACTGGTTTTCGTCAGCCCAACTTGCCCAAGTAGTGGGCCGTGAGACTTGTAAGCAACAAATCTCGGGACACTTGACCGTGTGGATGCGAACCCCACGGCTGGTCAACTAAAACGTTACTAATAATCTTTTTCGGAAGGGACGTTAAATTCAGGGTTGGTATTCACCAACCATTCTTAAGAACACTCTTAGTCTTATTCTTCAGATTTTTCCAGATTTGAAAGTAACACACCTTCTCATTGGCTAAACCAAATGGTTTAGCCAATCAGAAGTTGTGTTACTTTCAAATTTGGAAAATCTTGGAGAATAAGACAAAGAATGTTCTTAAGAATGGTTGGTGAATACGGACCCAGGTCTCGTGTGACGGTGCTATACGAGAACATTGGGCACGTTAAAGAACGTGTGTCACTTAACCCTTAAGCTGTTAAGCGAGACTCACTGACACTTTGCGGACAGTGAAGATCAAGATCAGACTGCACAGAACGTGCAGTCTTATCTTGGATCTACAATGTCCAATAAGGAGATATCTTTCAAAAAAAAACTTTGAAATACCAAAACTTTGATTTTTACTATCGACTTGAAAGTTTCATTTCACTTACTTAGCCGGATAAGGCTAAAGATGAATTTCGTCCTATATTTTGCACTATCCCCGTAAGATAACTAACAGCCTTTTGATGAAAACCTTTTTCTGTAAATGGCGGATGAATTTCATAAGGTAACATTTTTCGACCAATAAAATCAGAAACCAGGCTGAACATAGTCAGCACTAAGGCTATGACATCATTCCATATTTTGGAACCGTTCTTGGCTTTATAGATACGGGTTTTACTCCTGTGGTGTCCAATGGGTTTTTACCCCTGCCGTGTCCGGTGTCCAAAACTTTTCATGTGCGATGCGTGAACGTTATAATCAAGTTGGAAAATATTTGTGTACAATATCTAATACATGTATATGTTGTTATTGCCCACATCATTTAGCCTGACCCAAGTCAACATCATTTACATAAATTAAAACTCTATTTTTACCCTCAACATCGAACGGGGCTGCACTCAGCATATGTCCCGAATGGTCACGGAAATATTTCATAGGGTATCCGCGAATTAAATTGCTTACCTGTGTATATACGTACCTAACAGAGAACTAGCTCAAGTCTTCCGTAACTTCAGCGAATGCTTACTAAACTTTTCGAATGACAGTCGGAGCTCTGTTTATATGCCTATTTATATATTCAGCATAAAGGTCAGGATCAGGTTTAATGAAGTGGGCTATATATGCGACATGTAGAGTAGCCATATTTTCAATTCAGAACTCATTAAAGTTCTTCAGAATGCTTGTCTTCATGATACTCAGGGTGTTATTGAAAATGTGTCATGTCCTGTCGAAAAAGATCACTAGCGCAACTCTTGGAAAAAAATGTTCACACTCTAGATGCCACGTTTTCAGTCCATTTCTCATAAGAATTGGTCAGGATATTTGTTTTGATGATATCTCGGATAGGCATGAAATTGGTCACATCATGTCAGTAAGTATATGTAGGTCACTTGGACAATCTTAAGAAAACATTGAGTACACTCTTGACGACTCATTTTCAGTCCAAATCTCATACAGTTTGTCAGAACGCTCGTCTTGATGATATCTACAATAAAGATAAAAATGGGTCATGTGACGTCAATAAGTAGGTCACTGGCACAAATCCTAGTAAAGGCTTGTACACACTCTAGAGGCCACATTTTTAGTACAATACTAATGAAAGTTTGTTAGAATGTTTTGTCTTGATTTCTCGGAAGAGATTGGAAATGGGTCATCATGGTTAAAAAAGGTTCAGGTGAGCGACTTCAGGACCATCATGGCCCTTAGGTCAGCCGGCTTGTTACCGAATGTTGCCGCCCGTTTTCTATACGCTTGTTCGGAAAAAAAATGTAGTTTTAGGGGGTTTATCCGCTATTTCTATCTGGTAAGTGGTGGCAGTTCAGTGCCACCATAGGAATCAATTCTCTCGAGGTTTTGTAAAATTTAAAGTGTCAAAACGGAAATCGGAAGTAATGGCACTCTCCACTACGCACACTCCATCTTGACTGAATTATTTACTTGTAAACCCTTTACCAAACAATCCCTAGTTTTAACGATACCGAGGTAAAGGGCTTTTGAAGACATTGTGGGAAGAGAAAGAAAAAGATGCTGGGTTCCCAGCATTTTCTTCCTTTTTCTGCCATGTATTCTGGCCTTTCAAACACAAATTCTAACATAAGCATCACATTTAATTTGTCGTCTGCAAATACTCTCAAATCGGAAAAGTTTATGTTTTTGACGTCTGGTAAAGACTTAAGAGGTAGATACTTGCCTAAATCAAATGTATTTTCCTAAACCCTTCACCAAACGACACATCTTTTGACTTAACAAAATTGAAAGCATTTGCAGACGACATTTCAAATGAGGCTGAAGTGAAGGGATTTGTTTTGGACATGCTGAAAATGCTGTTTTCTCCTTTTCCCTCGATGTTTGTTTTTAAAGCTCTATTCCCTTTAGAATCGGTAAAACTCGGCGCTGTGTTATAAGAGTAAAATAACCCATCGGCTGCTAAGCGCGACTGGGGGAGCTTTAGCAGACTGTGTAGATCAAGATCAGACTGCACAAAACGTGCAGTCTGATCTTTGTTCTACACTGTCCGATACGGTATTTTCTTACCAGTGAAATCAACTTTGAAAACTCTACATTTGAGTTTTTCCTATTATGTGGAAAATTTCGTTTCACTTGTTTAGTAGTTTAACCCATTACCACGCAATGCCGCCTTTTAACGACCCTGTGAAAGAAGCCTTTTGAAAAACATTGTGGGAAAAGGAGAAAAATGCTGGTAACCAGCACTTTCTCCTTTTCTAAGAATGTTTTCTACCCGTTCCAAAACAAATTTCATTTTTTTCAGTCACATTTATTTTGTCGTCTGCCAATGGTTTGAATTTGAACCTGTCTACATTTTTGTCGTGTGGTAAAGAGTTAAGGGTTTAGTGGCAGATGTTCATCCCGGTCACATTTATTTCCCTTGATCTTATTTAATAAAATGAGGCTTTCTTCACATGATTGTTACCGCCTTTTTCAACATTATTTCAGTTACATCGTAGCCGCCAGTGCATCTGTTCGGAACACTTTCCCAATGGATTTTACCAGTACTTAGCACAATATTCTTTTAAAGCCACAGACTGCTTTCCCACTTAACCATCGTCGGAATAAACGTTCAGATGTGAGAGAGGAATAAATCCTGTCGCAATGACCATTATCAATCCTTTGAATGAAATTGGCTGAGCTGGGTATCGAACCGGCGACTCTTGGGTTTCAAGCCTGTAAGTTACCGACTGAACTACCAGGCTCGGCTGGGGGAAAAAAAACTTATATATGAATTTTATGGCAAAAACTGCTGTAAGTTCTATTGAATTTCAAATTTGAGCCATGCTCTGACAAAAGGAGGCGTAATGCATCTCCGTAATGCATGATACCAAGCAAGTCATCACATAATTATGGATCCATAATAGCCACCTTTTTTTTAAACAATCGATTGAATCATGAGGTAGACTGGTCCTTGGACATACAGAAAATTGACCATTAGCGAAAAGTTTCGGCCCAGGTCAGCCTGCGCGGACTGCGCAGGCTGGCCCGGGCCGATGCTTTTCGCAGATGTATTGAAAACCGCTTTTCACAGAGCATGGCTCAAATTTTATTTTCCACGTGTTTACCTACTCATTGCGATGAAATGTTTGGGATACCTTTGTCAGAAGAAACCGTAGGGTATAGCCTACTGCATTAAATTACCCCCCGCCCGGTAGCTCAGTCGTTAGCGTATCTGAACCGTGACCCGGTGGTTGTGAGTTCGATACCCGGTTGAGGTAAACTTTTTTCCGGCGATTTTTCGGCCCTCACCTCTGATGCACGTGGGAAAAGTAGTCAGTGACTTGGAAAAAAAAGTTATGTCAATACTGGTATGAGAAAGCCAGGAAACACATGCGTAGGTGCACTGGCCACGGTGATATGACCTAAGCTTTTAAAACGGCGTTAAACTCCAAAACAAACAAATTTAAAATACCAGACATGTTAAGGGTTAAGATTGTCCAAAAAAAACGTTGCAAAATGAAATCTGGTTTACAGTCCCTTTAACCCTAGGCTACTAAGTGCGGCTCACTGACCCTTTCCGGACAGCGTAGATCAAGATCAGACAGCACAGAACGTGCAGTCTGATCTTGGATCTCCACTGTCCGATAATGAAATAACTTTCCTCCAAAAATATCTCTGAAATAGGAAAATTTGGGTTTTTACTGTCGGCTTGAAAATTTCATTTCTTTTATTTAGCAGGATAAGGGTGAAACGCTTGATTGTGAGTAAAATGCGATACAGAGTAAATTCTACGACTACTTTCTACGATGTGTAGATAATGCTGAAATAATCTGAACCTAAATGGCTTCTTCATTACATTATCGCGCTTGTTTTATCTAGCATTTCCGCGCCATGCGAAAATAGAACTATGTTTGTCTTGTTTGGTTTGGTTTGGTTTGGTTTGGTTGGTGGGTTGGTTGAATGTTGGTTGGTCGGTGTATTCAAGCCCCTTTCAACAGTATTTTAGTTATGTCAGCGAGGGCTACTGTCCATACATTCCCTGTTTCATACTCCATCCCCACGCACACAACTTTTAGCCATGCTCCGTGGTGCTTACAAAGATTCGGAGCCAAGTTTAGTAGTGATTTGCTTGTTTGTTTGCATTATGTTTACCGCCGTTTTCAACACGGCGACCAGTATGCCCATCCATGCTTTCCAACAGTTACCGTACCAGTACTTCGCACAATATTCTTCCCAAGCAACCGGCTGCTTTCCCACATAACCATCGTCAAAACAGTGATCAGCCATGAAAGAGGAAATGTTGTCATCAAATGTCAGATTGAAAGCTCGGGATTCGAATCGGCAACCCATTGGTATCAGGCTCGACTCAGCAAAGGTCTATAGCTTGACGCTAAGTTTAGCATGTAGGAGATATCAGAGCAACGTGCTAAGGAATTTCAGTGCTTATTTTTTGCAGATATTGTTCCGATCCAGATCGAGGATTGCTTATCTGCCGAAGACCTTGAGGTTATCGAAGCAACAGAGATAAATTTCGACAGTATATTGTAAGCTCTTTTATGCATGGCTTACGTAATGGGGGGGTGGGGTATTCACCAAGCATTGCAACCTTTACCAAGTAATGCCGAGTTTTTATAGACCCTGAAAAAAGAATTTTGAAAATATTGTGGGAAGGGGAGAAAATGCTCACTATATTTTCTATCCTTGTAAAGACAAAGTCCATGATTTGATTTGACCAACCATCGCAACATTTTCCAGGAAATGGCGAGTTTTTGAAAACAGCCCTGCACATGATTGGGAAGCTTAATGTATTTCAAATTTAGGCTACATGTTTATGTCTTAAGAGTCAATTGCACTGTTTGGTAATTTGTACCAAGATCAGACAGCATGGACGTAAAGGTTGATCTTGGTCCATATTCTTGGCAAAGGATAAGAGAAGCACACTACGCCTTTTCCTGTAAAGCCAGTACGAATTGACAGACAACTGTCACAGACGTGCAAGTTGTGATTATCTCCCTTTTCAAAGAATAAATTGAGAAAAATATTGAAACCCAGTTATCCATACCTTTGCATTTGAAAGAAAAAAGTGTTCGGACAAAAAAAAAAAGAAATGCATCTTTAACTTTCGGGTCAGAAATTAAAATGGACTTACCCTCAGTAACAGATTTTAATAATTCCAGATCCTATTTTTGCAAATGATCATAATTCGATTGAACAGGATAGAAACTTTACCATGACACGTGTGTATTAATCTGCCCCTAGCAAGTACATCACATGTACATGTCGCCCACTTTGGCAGTGAAATACCGAGATCAAAAGAACGCTCGGCTAACCCTTTATCAGCTTTTCAACGAAAACAACTATAGCAGATATTTCCCGACTCAAAATGAAGCTGAAATTACATTTTTTGGCGGATGAAAGGAAGGTTTTTAATTTGACCTGACCTTCATTTTTTTTTTACGATCGTCATCTTAAGGTAGTTTAAACAGGAACGTGACAAAAAAGATATTTTTTGGGTCGGGATTTTCTCAATAATACGGTGTGAAAGTTTTTTGTTTGTAAATGGACTGTCCGTCTTTTTCCAGACACCGACATTTTTAATAAAAAAAAAAAAATTATCATATCGATAGCTTTATATATGCCTAAATAAATTGAACCAACGATCCCGTGGTATCAAGACCTACAGGTGCGTTACCGACTTAGCTACCAGGTTCGCCCTTTTTTCACGACATTGGACCTTCATAAGTTAAACAGTAAAAGTGAGAGCTTATTCGATTAAAACCTTTTACCATATGGCCAAATTAGGACACGTCCAAATCCAAAGAATGTTAAGCCGACAGATTAAATGTGGGTGAAATGGGGGAAATTGTCTTTGAAAAAGTAGAAAGTATTGTGGGAAAAGGTAAAAACTCTAGTTACAAACATTTCCTCTTTTTCCAATATTTTTAACACCTTCTTTCTTAGAGTCATTAAAACTCTGGACTGTTTAACTTCTCAACTAAACTTACAGCACTATATGCATATTATAACAATTTCCACCATTTCACCCACATTCTTGGGATATGGACGATTCCTAATTTGGCCTTTAAGAAAATTCCGATCTAAAAAAAGAAGAACCTTCTTTGTTGCAACTTTAGTCATGTTCCTACAGACGAATAGCTGTAATAGAGTCTAGATCATGAACATAAGAAAAGAAGCTTGAGCTCAAATTTTAAACCTTCCATTCCAAGATATTTATATTCTATCAATATTTTTCAGAAACATGTATCATATTATTTCTCATGAAAATTGGATGAAGGGTTAACTCGGTGCTCCTTTGATCTCGGTATCGCACAGCTGGGTGGCAGACCTTACAGCTGTAATGTGGTTGATTGATTCACACAATTTAACGCACACGTGTCACTTTAAATTGTTACTTCTTATCAGTTCTTGATCTTAATTCACTCTTATGTTGATTACTTGTGGATAGGATTTGGAATTTTACACAAGTCACAGAGGTATGTTCGTTCTTATTCTCCGTAGATCTACCAAATTCAGTGTCGATCTATTTGATTATGACCCCCTAAAATGATTCTCGAAAATGCTCGGATGCCCGACGTTGCTGTTGTAATAATTTCTATGGTTTTGGCTTTGATATAAATCTGAAGTAGTTTAGAGAAATATCAGTGAAACCTTTGATTATTCAGAGGGTAGACAATAGAGTTATTCATTAACAATCATCAAATTCAATTACACCGCGCTTGAACTACATCCGGAAGACGGCCATGATAATCGTACATCATGTTCAAATAAAATTTTGACGCGAAAATAACGATTTGCTGTCGAATGCAGCTTCTTTTTTTTAAAGTAGCAAATTGTCCATTTCGGGTAGCGTCCACCGAGTAACGCGTTGCTAAGGCGTTACTAAGCAGAAATTGAATCCGTGGTATTCCGAATTCGCCGGATATGACGTAGGGCAAGAATCACGAATACCAGATTTACATCAGAGCCAATTTATCAAATTAAATCATCATCATTACCCTCACCACCATCCATCCACATCATTATCATCATTGACAGTAAGACCAATAACAAAAACAATGCGGATGATGATAATAATAATAATAATAATAATAATAATGTAAAACGGAAATAGAGCGTCACTTGGTTAGCGTCTAAACAAATGGTATTTTGTAGAAATATTCCTGATTATATACAATGATTTTGATGTTCATAATTTCCATTCAGGGTTTTGATTTTTTTAATTGTTGTGTATGTGTAACTGACACAATATCGACTTTTGATAGTATTACTAAAAATAATAATAATACTAATAATAATGATGATGATAATGATGATGACGATACTAAATTTATTATGCAATATCGTCATCTTCAAAAGAAATCAACATACTTTTGTATCTTCAGAGTATTTTTGAAGCTCGAATCCTGTCTACAAAATACGACTGCCGACACACAAAGAGTTGAAGTAATACGTGCAACATTCCCTGCCAGTGTACAACAGTTCCACACGAGAATCAGAGCCGAAGCCTGGCAGATAGCCCAGCAAGCTCTAAAAGAAGGGATCAACTGTCAACAAAAACAGGAAGAACTCACCGACGGGTGCTCAGGACACGAATATGGACTTATTCCTTGTAATTCAGGTAATGAACTTTTTATCACACGACAAAAAAGTCGACTTGTCCAAAATTAGCATTAAATTTTTGCAGACATTTTAAATGGGGCTCAGATGATGGAATTTTTCTTTGACAGGGTAGAAAACATTGTGGGAAAAGGAGAAAATGCTGGTTACCAGCATCTTCTCCTTTTCCTACAATGTTTTCCAAAGGCTTCTTTCTCAGGCGCATTAAATCTTGGGATTTTGTGGTTAAAGGTTAAATCAGAACCCTTCGATGCTGGGACACACGAGAAAAATTATGTTGTAGTAACTTCTCTGTTGCTTGCATTTGATTCGGAATGTCAGAAATTTTGACATCTTGCTACACTGAAGGAGTTTTCGCGAGATGTCAAAATTTTCCGACAAAACCATAAGTAATCACAAGCACCAGGAATTAAAATTTCTGTATAGGCCCAATAGCAGCCAAAGAAACAATACAGGTGTTAAAATGCATTTGAATTTAGATCATACCATTTAAAAGTATGGAAAATATTGTGAAGATGACAATCTGTTATTGTGTGGCTGTCCAGGTGTAAGTCACTGGCAGAAAAAATGAATTTCAAAATCAGGCAAAAAGTAAACAAAAGGTACAGTGAACTGGCACCTTTCAATCTAGTTCTGAGATTAATTTTTCTGCCAGGGACTAACAATTTGACCGACTGTGCAATAACAGATCATCATCTTCACAGTAATTTCCATACTTTTAAATGGTATAATTTAGATCTGAATGCATTTCAACACGCTTTGTTTACTTTTGGCAGCTACTGTTACTTTAACATGCACTATATAGATATGGTGGTTTTTTTTGTCAGTCATGTCTGATTTAACTCTTTACCACACAATCACAGGTTTCAACGACACTGAAGAAAAAGCCTTTTAAAACATAGTGGGAAAAGGAGAAAATGCTGGTAACCAGCATTTTCTCCTTTTCCCACAATGTTTTCTAACCTTCCCAAAACAAATTTCAATTTTTAAGTCAAATTTATTTTGTTCTCTGCAAATGCTTTCAATTTGGACACGTCTAAAATTTTGTTGTATGGTAAGGGGTTAATACGTATGCGATGCATGATTTTGTGTCTGAAAATTTATGGCATATCATAAAGTTTTGTATGGGAGAAGCAGCAGCCTCTCAAATAAGAGGAACCTGATTTGAACCATAGGGATCCGCCATCATAACCTCCCATATCATAGCGTGAATACTTCTTCTGGTTCTGGAGAGCCATCTTTGGGAGAGATTGGTCCAAGTTGTTAGGTCTCGTTTCAGAACTGATACAAAGACATGAACAAACACAATCCCGAGTTTTAACGACCCTGAAGAATAAAGCCCTTAAAAACACTGTGGGAAAAGGAGAAAATGCTGGTAACCAGCATTTTCTCCTTTTCCAATGGCGTTTTCTACTCCATGAAAGACAAGTTCAATCATTTGAGAAACTTTTATCACTTGCAAATGCTTTCAAATTAGACAAGTCTAAAATTTTGTTGTCTGTTAATGGGTAAACCTTTTACCAAATAATCCCTTGTCAACAACCTGAACAAGAAACCTTCTGTAAGCTTTGGTAACCAGCTTTTTCTCCTTTTCCCATAATGTTTTCTACCCTCTTGGAAAAAGGATACCATTGCCAGACCTACATTCAATTTGTAGTCTCAATGCTTTCATCTGGACTAGTATTAAATTTTGTTGTTATGTTAAGGAGTGACCAAACAATCCCAGGTTTTAATGATCTTGAAGAACGAGGCTTCTTAAAACATTGTGGGAAAAAAAGAAAATGCTGATAATCAGCATTTTCTCCTTTTCCCACAATGTTTCTATCGCTCTAAAGACAAATCCAATGATTTCAGGCACATTTAACTCGTTGTCTGCAAATGATTTGAGCATAGACAGGTCTGGTCAAATTTGGACAAGTGTAAATATAAATAAAGAGTTAACCCTTTACCACACAATCCCGACTTTTAACAACCCTGGGAAAGAGGCCTTTTGAAAACATTGTGGGAAATGGAGAAAATGCTGGTAACCAGCATTTTCTCCTTTTCCCACAATGTTTTCTACCCTTTCCAAAACAAATTTCAGTTTTGAGCTGCATTTAATTTGTTGTCCACAAATGCTTTCAATTTGGACTGGCCTAAAATTCTTTTGTTTGGTAAAGAGTTAAGAAACTCTGTGAATGTGTGGATATTAGCTATGTCCGCCATTTCATAAGTGAAATATTATAAAAAAAAAAAAATGCATTATAAACCTACTAATCAGTCTAATATACTAATGAGCCATGCTGTGGCAAAAGGGGGCTTCATTCATCTCCATGATGCATTGTCCCAATCAAGCCGTCACATAATTACAGATCCATAATAGCCACTTTTTTAAATTAAGCAACTAAATCTTGAGGTACACCGGTCTTTCGACATGCACAAAAATGACCAATAGCAAATTGTTTCAGCCTAGATCAGCCTGCGCTGACTGCACAGGCTGACCTTGGTCGATACTTTTCGCAGATGCATTAAGCCTCCTTTTTCACAGATTACTTATTTTTGTATCTTTATAGGGACGATGTTCAAGAGCGACTTACTTCAGATGGTTACCAGCACAATCCTCACAGTTTTTCTTTACAGGGCAGCGTAGTAACAATTTGGAACCTTGGACTTTTAAAAGCACATCATTACATACGGCCATAATCTTACTTGATTTTTTTTGGAAAAAAAAAATGTGATATTTGTTTTGGCAACTATTTCAGCAATTTTATTTTTTTTTTTTTCCAGTTTGCATTAAGTGCCTAATGTAAACAGGGAGGAAAAAATACAGACAAATATACCCATGCTCTGGCAACAGGGGGCTTAATGTATCTCCGTGTTGCATGATACCAAGGAAGATATTATATACTTATGGATTCATAAAGTTCATTTTGTCTAACATCCAACTGAATCATGAGGTAGAATGGTCCTTTTGGCATGCAGGGTACTGACCAATAACAAAAAGTTACGGCCCAGGTCAGCCTTTACTTTGAAAATTCGAAATATTCTATTCACAAGACGAAGAGTGCAATTCGAAAAAGAATTTGAGCGTCTATTTCAAGGGTAAAATGTACTTGTCCAGTTTATTTCTATAGCTCTTAACCTTTTACCACATAATCCTCAGTTTTAACGACCCTGCAGAGAGAGCTTTTTGAAAACATTGTGGGAAAAGAAAAAAATGCTGCTAACCATTAATTGGGAGGGACTAATATGAAACATTACTCAAATGATGGAAATTGTCTTTGAACGGGTAAAAAAAAATTATGTAAAAAAGGAGAAAATTAATGCTGGTATGTAGCATTTTCTCCTTTTCATACATTGTTTTTTCTAAACTATTCTTCATCGGGGCCGTTTGAAGAAGGAGTCATTTGATACTGGGTTTAGTTAGCTTTTTCAATTCATGAATATTAAATGTCAATGTAAATATGTAAGATAGATGCTTTTTTTTCTCTCTCTACTAATTCTTGAAATACAATACAAAATACTAATTCTATGAATACAATACAAAATTGTTTCTTCTCAATTTTATTCATTTTATAACTCATTACAACACAACAAGATTTTAGATCTATCCAAATGATAAGCATTTGTAGACGCTAGAATTAAAGCTAACTAAAACGATGATAACTGTTTTTGAAATGGTAGAAAACAGTGTGTAAGAATGGAGAAAATGTTGGTGATAAACATTTTCTCCTTTTCACACAATGTTTTCTAAATCATTCTTCCTTGGGGTTGTTTAGTCACATAATCATTTGGGGAAAGTGTCAAGAAGTTCAGTAAGCCTTACAATTTACAACGTTACATGATTATGTACATGTGTACAATATTTATAAATGAGCCACACTCTGTGAAAAGGGGGCTTAATGCATTTGCTAAAAGTATCGACCCAGGTCAGCATGCACAGTCCTGGGCTGAAACTTTTCGCAACTGGTCAATTTTCTGTACATCCAAGGACCATTCTACCTCATGATTAAGTCATGTTGTTAAAAAAGAGTGGCAATTTTGGATCTATAATTATGTAATGGCTTGATAGGTATAATGCATTGTGGAGATGCATTTAACCCCCTTTTGCCTGAGCCTAGCTCACACACACACACCTATATATATATCTCTCAAGTTAACTCTTTACCAGACAAACAAATCTTAGCCTTGTCCAAATTCAAAGTATTTGCAGACGACAAATAGGCATCAAATGAAGAATTTGTCTCGAAAAGGGTGGAAAACAATGTGTGAAAAGGAGAAAATGTTGGTTATCATTTTTTTTTTTTGTCTTTGTTCAATGTATGTAATCATTCAGCTTGATGGTCGTCTACATACTCTGCTGTTGGGGATTGTTCAAACTCAGGATTGTCTGGTAAAGGCTACATATTTTCAAGTAATCATATATATACTGACAACACTAAATGTCTTGGCACTGCTTGTACTGGAATGGTTAAATTTCAACTGTACATAGCATGTATACACCTTTTTTTTTCTGTCTTGTCTCTGTTTTACCTTGACCACACAGCAAAATGTTAGACTCCTCCAAGTTTTAACCCTTATCCTGCTAAATAAGTTAAATGTAACTTTCAAGCATATTGTGAAAATCTGAATAACATTATTTCAGAATTTTTTTTTTTTTAATCTCCTTATTGGACAGTGTAGATCTAAGATCAGCCTGCATGTTCTGTACAGTCTGATCTTTATCTTCACTTTCTGCTAAAGGTCAGTGAGTCATGCTTAAGCATTGCAGAAAACAAATCAATCATACCTAAAAGTCTGAAATTTGGAAGGGTAGAAAACATTGTGGGAAAAAGAGAAAATGTTGGTTACCAGCATTTTCTGCTTTTCCCACAATGTTTTCAAACGTCATCTCTTTCAGGGTTCATGATTGAGTGGTAAAGGGTTAATTTATGTAATAATCTGGATTGATGTCCCACACACTCTGTGCTGTAAGTTATTGCTGGTTACATCTGAAAGGAAAAATTATTAAATTATTAAAGATATGATACCATCTGCTTTTCAGAGCAGTTCAAGACAAATTTGCGTGAAAGATCTTGTTTGCTACTTAAAATTTGTACAAAATGACAAGAAATAAGACTAGCCCAAATGAAAAGCATTTGCAGAAAACAAAATTAATTTTCATCAAATGATGGAATTTGTCACTGAAAGTGTAGAAAACAGTGATGAAAAAGGAGAAAATGCTTGTTACTAGCATTTCCTCTTTTTCAGTGTTTCCCGAAGTCTTTTTCACCAGCGTCTTTAAACATGAGACTGTTCAAATAAAGATGGTTCATACTGCATCACAGAATAAGTTCACCTTGCATTTTAGAGTTTCACAGATACAAGGTCAGGACTGTACAGTGCCTTGTCAAAGGTCACTCCCACACAAGCAGAACTGGTAGCAAGGATGTAACCCTAATTTCCTGCCTTTTATCCAAAACCTTCACCATTGAAACCCATTTGTAGTAATTGAAATGGAATCATGAATAAAAGAAGAAACAGTAAACAGATAAATCATCCACAATATGAAACAAATTCCTATACACGAAAACTTTCGACCAGTCTAAATTGAAAGCATTTGGAAACGGCATATTAACCCTTTCCCAAACAAGCCCTGGTTTTCACGTGTCTGCAGTACAAGTGTTTTGAAAACACTGTGGGAAAAGGAGAAATTGCTCGTAACGAGCAATTTCTCCTTTTCCCACAGTGTTTTCTACCCTTTTTGAGACCTTTCTGTAATTTTCATCAAATTTAAAATTGTCGTCTGCAAACTCTTTCAGTTTTGACCAGTCCAGAATTTGTCGTTTGGGAAAGGGTTAAATATGGCTAAAATGATCACAGTTGTCTTTCAAAGGGAAGAAAACATTGTGGGAAAAAGGAGAAAATACCTGTTACAAGCACTTTCTTCTTTCCCACATTGCTTTGCAATGTCTTCCTTCTTAGGATCGTTGTAACTCGGAAATCTGTGGTACAGAGTTAAGATAAGACAGTGTTGCTCAATGCCACTTTCTCTTTCTCTAAGAATGTTTTCTTTTCTCCAGCTCTTTACCAAATGATAAAATTTTGGACTTAACCAAACTGAATGCATAAGCAGATGACACACTAAATGTAGCTAAAATGATGACTTGTCTCTTTGACAGGGTAGAAAAAAGCACTTTCTCCTTTTCCTGCAATGTTTCCAAAAGCCTACTTCTTCATGGTCATCAAAACTCAGGATAATGTGGTAAAGGGTTAACCTTTCACTTCTTACCAGACGAGGAAATGTTACACCCTTCTAAACTGAACACATTTGCAGACAACAAATTAAATGAGCGTCAGTTGAAAGAATATTTCATTGAGAGAGCAGAAAACAATCTGTGCAAAAAGAAAATGCTAGTTATCAGCATTTTCTCCTCTAAGCAAACATTTTTAATCCTTTACCAAACAATCCACAGCTTTAATGCCTCTGAGAGAAAAAAAAATTGAAAACATTGTAAGAAAAGGAGATACTGCTGATTACTACCATTTTCTCCTTTTCCAACAATGTTTTCTATCCTTCAAAAGACAAAAGCTATCTTCAAAGTCACCTTTTGTCATCTGGAAACACTTTCAATTTGGAACCTTTTGTTGTCTGCAAAACACTTTCAATATGGCGTGCAACACACGAAAAGGGACCTTCGGACATGTGCGTAAAAGTGTGTCGTTTCAGATAAGCCTGTGCAGTCTGTGACTAATCCGAGACAACACTTCCCGTTTTTGTGCAATTTTCTGTTTCACGAAAGTCTACTGTATGAAAAAATCTTATGTATTCATAAAGTGCCATCTCGGATTAGCCTGCGTGGACTGCGCAGGCTAATCCGACACGACACTTTACGCAAATGTCCGAAGGTCCCATTTCACATGTTGCGGGCCATATGGACAAGTTTAAAATGCTGTCATTTGGTAAAGAGTGATAAAAGCCTTATTACTAAAAGTTTTTGAAAGTTGCTGTTGTTTGGCTTTGAGTAAACATGCTAAATAAGTAAAACAATTCAGTCAGTGGTAACCACCATTTACTATGAATTTGACAAGTTTTGTTTTTTTCTGTCAGCAGAAACCTCTAATATCCAACAATGTAGATCTGAGATCAGACTGCACGTTCTATGGAATTTCATCTTATACCACACTGCCTCCAAAGTACCTAAAGTCACACTTGAGGCAGCCTGAGGGTAAATACACAAATCTCATCAACTGGATAAAAAAACAATGTAGAGACTAAAAGCTATAATGATGTAAATACTTACAATATTTGCTGTCAGATATTGCAGTTTTCTTGTCATTTAAAAGCTGATGGACTTCATCTTTCAGCAAGTTCAGTCTTCTCCTGGGCACCATCTTTCAATCCACTTGGTATGTGTTGTGTCTACTGCTGTATGAGGGAACTGAAGAAATGAGTAAAAAGATTTTTGAACCCCTTTAACCCTTTTCCACACAGCCACAAGTTTTAATGACCCCCAAACAGGAAGCCTTTTGAAAACACCGAGAGAAAAGGCAAAACTGCTGGTAACCAGCATTTTCTCCTTTTCCCCACAATGTTGTCTGCCCTTTGGAAGACAATGTCCACAATAAAGCCATATTTAATTAGTCACTCCCACACAAGCAGCACTGGTATTAAGGATGTAACCCTAATTTCCTGCCTTTTATCCAAAGCCTTCACCATTGAAACCCATTTGTGGTCATCGAAATGGAATCATAAATAAAAGAAGCAACATTAACTCTATACCACACAACAAAATTTTAGACTCGTCCAAATTGAAAGTGTCTGCAGACAACGAAATTAATGGACCTCAAATATTGAAACTTGTTTCAGGAAGGGTAGAAAGAAAACACTGTGGTAAACAGCTTCTTCCTCAGGGCTGTGAAAACCCAGGATTGTTTGGTAAAGGGTTAAAAAGAGAAATCATCCACAACATGAAACTGATTCCTATGCAGCAAAATTTTGACCTGTCTAAACTGAAAGCATTTGGAAATGACATATTAACCCTTTACCAAATGACAAAATTTTAATCTGGTCCAAATTGAAAGCAATCGCAGACAACAATTTCAATGTGGCTCAAATGGTGCAATTTTTCTTTGACAGGAAAAAAAACATTGTGGGAAAAGGAGAAAATCCTGGTTACCAGCATTTTCTTCTTTTCCCACAGCAAAGAAAACATTGTGGGAAAAGGAGAAAATGCTGGTTACCTGCATTTTCTTCTTTTCCCACAATGTTTTCAAAAGGCTTCTTTTCAGGGTTGTTAAAAGTCTGGATCGTGTGGTAAAGAGCTAGACATGGCTAAAATGATCGGAGTTGTCTTTCAAAGGGAAAAAAACATTGTGGGAAAAACGAGAAAATGCTTGTTACAAGCATTTTCGCCTTTCCCACATTGCCTTGCAATGTCTTCCTTCTTAGGATCATTCTAACTCAGAAATGTGTAGTAAAGAGTTAAGATAAAAAGACACAGTGATGAGCAGAAAACAATCTGTGAAAAAAGAAAATGCTAGTTACCAGCATTTTCTCCTCTAAGCAAACATTTTTAACTCTTTACCACAAAATCCGAACTTTTAATGACCCTGAGAAAGAAGCCTTTAGAAAACATTGTGTGAAAAGGAGAAAGTGCTGGTAACCAGTATTTTCTTATTTTCCCACAATGTTTTCTACCTATTCCTAAAAAAATTTCATTTTCTCAATCACTTTTGTTTTGTCATCTGTGACTGCTTTCAATTTGGAGTCGTCTAAAATTTTGTCGTTTAGTAGAGTTAATTCTTTACCAAACAATCCACAGTTTTAACGCCTCTTTGAAAAAAAATTTTTGAAAACATTGTAGGAAAAGGAGAAACTGCTGGTTACTACCATTTTCTCCTTTTCCAACAATGTTTTCTATCCTTCAAAATACAAATCAAATCTTCTAAGTCACCTTTTGCCATCTCAAAACACTTTCAATTTGGACAAGTTTAAAATGCTGATATTTGGTACAAAAGGTAAAAGCCTTATTACTAAAAGTTGTTGAAAGTTGTTATTGTTTGGCTTTGAGAAACATGCTAAATAAGTAAAACTTTCCAGTCAGTGATAACTACCAGAATAATGTGAATTTGACAAGGTTTTTTTTTTTGTCAGCAGAAACCTCTAATATCTGACAATGTAGATCTGAGATCAGACTGCAAGTTCTATGGAATCTTATCTTATTCCACACTGCCTCCAAAGTACCTTGAGTCACACTTGAGGCAGCCTGAGGGTAAATACACAAATCTCATCAACTGGATCAAAAAACAATGTAGTGTTTGATTGAATGGTGTTTTACTCTGCTTTCAACATTATTTCAGTCATATCATGGCGAAAGCTCACATATTTATGTATTTCCTGGGTTTTACCGGTAATAGGCTAGGGCTCTGAAGTGTCTTGCCCAGGGACACACCCACAACAAACCCAGCGGATCAGATGGGGCTCAAACTCAGGGCCTCCAGGTTACGAGTCCCACACTTTACCACTGAGTCATGCAGGACCCCACAATGTAGAGACTAAAAGCTATAATGATGTAATATCTTACAATATTTGCTGTCAGATATTGCTGTTTTTCTGGTCGATTAAAAGCTGCTGGACTTCATCTTTCAGCAAGTTCAGTCTTCTGCTGAGCACCATCTTGCAATCCCCTTTGTAGGTCTTGTGTTTACTGCTGTACAAGGGAAGTGAGGGAACAAGTGGAAAGATTTTTGAACCCTTTTAACCCTTTCCCAAACAACAAATTTTGGACTGGTCTAAATTGAGAGAGTTTGCTGACGACAATTTCAAATTTGATGAAAAAGGCAGAAAGTTATCAAAAAGGGTAGAAAACACTGTGAGAAAAAGAGAAATTGCTCATTATGAGCAATTTCTCCTTTTCCCACAGTGTTTTCAAAAGACTTGTCCTGCAGACACATGAAAACCAGGGCTTGTTTGGAAAAGGGTTAACCCTTTTCCACACAGCCACAAGTTTTAATGACCCTGAATAGGAAGCCTTTTGAAAACATTGAGAGAAAAGGCAAAAATGCTGGAAACCAGCATTTTCTCCTTTTCTACATGTTTTCTGCCCTTTGGAAGACAATTTCCACCATAAAGCCATATCTACTTTGTCCTCTGCAAATGCTTTAGATTTGGACAAGTCCATATTTTTGTTGTTTGGTGGAGTTAACCCAATATGCATGATAGGAATTCTGGACATCATAACAATGTTTGTCTATTATCTTTATCACACCACAATATTATAGATTTGTCAAAACTGAAAGCATTTGCAGACAACAAATCAAATGTGGCTCAAATGGTTGGATTTGTTTCCGACTCAGAACTGTTTCAAAAATGTGTGAAAAATGCTTTTATGGTTACTTCCTCTTAATGTATGGGTTCCTCTTTTGATGGTTAACAACTTGATCAAGTTCAAAGTAACTATCTTCATAAAATGTTAAACTTTTTGCACAATGATGATGATGTCAGGGCTACAGCAGTACCTTGATCTTTCCTTTGAAAACAGCCAAGCTAAAACTGTATGGAATGGAGACAGTGGAAGCGATTTCCTTTTTCAAATATTGTTTTCAAATGCCTTCTTTCTGAGGGTATGTCATACAAAACATGGCAGTGTTTGGTTAACTCTTTACCACACAGGCCCAAGTTATAATAACCCTGAAGAAGAAGGCTTTGAAAACATTGTGCAAAAAGGAGAAAAGACTGGTAACCAGTATTTTCTCCTTTTCACACAATGTCTCTACCCTACCAAAGAAGAAAATTCATTTTAGCAACATTTAATTTGTGGTTTTGGACCAGTCCAGAATACTGTCATTTGGTAAAGTGTTAAAGTATTTACTTGTTATCCATCCACCTGGCATCTTGCAGCACATTTGGCATCAACTTCAGTTGGTCATGCTGTCTCTATTATTAGCTGCTTTTCTGGTCTCCCCAAGAAACATCATCCATTTTATGTCTGCAAATTAACAATTGTTGCTTACAGTTTACAACAGTTAAAACAAACTTAACCCTTTACCAAATAATCCCAGGTTTTAACGACCCCAAGGAAAAAGCCTTTTGAAAACATTGTGGGAAAAGGAGAAAATTATTGTGACCAGCATTTTCTCCTTTTCCCACGATGTTTTCTACCCTATCAAAGGCAAAATCCATAACTTATGCCACATTTAAATTGTCGTCTGCAAATGCTTTCAATTTGGACAAGTCTACATTTTTGCCATTTGGTAAAGGGTTAACCCTGCAAAAGTTAAATAAATAGGTGGAATACAGATAAGACATAAGCATTGCAATTCAAGGATGTATTATCAAGAAAAATTTACAAAATAGCTTTTAGGGTATATTAAAGATCAGACTGCACTCCTTCTGCACTGCAAAAGGTCAAACTGATCTTGATCTATACTGTCTACAAAAACAGCTAGCTAAATTTCTGCTTAACTCTTTACCACACAATCCCAACTTTTAATGACCCTGTGAAAGAAGCCTTTTGAAGACATTGTGGGAAAAGGAGAAAATGCTGGTAACCAGCATTTTCTCCTTTTCCCACAATGTTTTCTACCCTTTCCAAAACAAATTTTAATTTTTCAATCACATTTATATTGTCGTCTGCAAATGCTTTCAATTTGGACCAGTCTAAAATTTTGTCATTTGGTAAAGGGTTAACCCCTCACCACACAAAAATGATAATCTGATAAATATTCAAGTTGTACATGTAGATGATGCAAGAAAGAAAAAAAAAACAGTGAGTTATCTTGATATACATACATGAAAAAGACATTACTAACGGAGCTTCGATGACTTTATAATTTGTGTAACTGTGATAAATTTAGTAAATGTACCAGTCACATTATTATAATGTAAGGACGTAAAAAATTCATATTTCTGTAAAAGACCAATTTGTTACTCACCACACTTTGATCTTCATTCTACTGTGTACCCAAACAACTCCAACAAGCTTTAAAATCTACATCTGGGATGCTGCAAAGCAAGCCTTGGCTACCAACAACAGATTGGTCACCTTTATTATGCATATATAGGACTGTATTAATGATCACTTCATTTTTACAAATAATTCATACCTCTTAATACTTGTCCTGCTAAATAAGAGAAATCAACTTTCCAGCAAATAGTAAAAACCAAAATTTTGCTACTTCAACGGCATTTTTTTATCAGACAGTGTAGATCCAAACAAACTGCACATTCTGTGTAGTCTTATCTTGGATATACACTCTCCACAGAAAGTCGCTGAGTTGCACTTAGAAGCCTAAGGGTTAATGATGCCAATTTTAGTCCTTTACCAGACGACGATATTTCTGAATCATTTCAAACTGAAAGCAGTTGCAGACAACAAATAAAATTTAACCAATATGCTGATATTGCCATTCAGAGGATAGAAAATATTGTAAAAAAAAAGGGGGGAGGGAATGCATCTTTATTGACCTCCAAATGAGAATACTGAACTTGAAATTCGCTTGCCCTTTCTACCAGCCGAAAAAAATCAAGTTTATCCACATTTAAAACTTTTTCAACAATTTTAATACATCAAAAATGATGGGACTTTCTTGGATCGGTTTGAAAATGTAGTGGGTAAAGGAGGAAATGCTGATTTCCTACATTTTCTCCTGTTCCCACAATGCTTTCAAGTCTTTTTTGTCATGGTGGTTAATACGAGGGATCAATTCAGAAAGGGTTATTTACAAAGTATTTGAGTCTGTACAAAACAATAAAATTTTTGACTGGTCAAAACTGAAAGCATTTCCAGATGACAAATAAAATGTGCATCAAATGATGAAATTTGTCATTGAAAAGGTAGAAAATACTGTAGGAAAAGGACATAATGTTAGTAACAAGCAACTTCTCCTCTTCCCAAATAATATTCAAAAGCCTTTTTCCTCAGGATCATTAAAACATCCATGGGATTGTTTGGTAAAAGGTGGTATATATGTGACTTATAAAATCCCTGTAAAGGACTGGTCCTAGAAAACAATGGAGGTAAAGTAGCAAATTGTTTCTGACAAAGCTCCTCTTGCCCCAATGTTTGTCATAGCATTCAAAAGATTTTTTCCCCCTTTAACTCTTTATTGAACGGTAAAATTTTACACTTGTCAAAACTGTAGATACTGAAGGCATTTGCAGATGACAAATTCAATGTAGATGAACTGATGGCATTTATCAAAGTGTAGAAAACCTTGTGGTAAAAGAAGAAAATGCTAGTTACCAGCATATCCTCCAATTCCTGCAAGGTTTTCAAAAGACTATTTCCTCTGGGTCGTTAAAACCCGGGATTGTGTGGCAAAGAATCTAATCTTTCTCCTTTGCATCACTTGTGACGGCTTTCACTAATGTGAATAAAATAGCAAGTCTGTAACCAAAAGGGCTAGTAATAAAGGGGTGGGGAGTTCATATCCCACCTGAGGCAAGCTCTTTTCTAAGACTGATGGTAGTCCTTCTGACAGGATTCATTTTTTGAACCATGAAGATTGTTTCAACTTTGCTTGAAAAAGCCTTGTGCGAAATCGAAAAAAGCATAGATTGCTGCTCTGGAAGCCGGTTTATGACCGAAAAGAATGTTGAAAAACACCAAACTAAAATTCATGTATCATTGTTTCAAATAAACTTTATATCATATTTATTTAAAGGTTACCTTCAACCCTGGGTCAAGTCCAAACCTTCAGATTCTGTAAAATAAAACAGAAAACTTGGGCAGTATCAGAACAGCTGTCAACATTTATGCCACAGATTCTATAGACTCAAAAATATTGTTCCACCTATCACTATTTCTATCTAAATCTTAACATTATAGTAGATTTCTAATTAAGTTCAGCACAAATTCCAAAATTTTGTGCGTTTCTTTTCAAACATTGACAAAAAGAAAAACCATCAGTTTCTTGTGACCCTAGAACAAAATGGCCTTCAAAAAAGGTGTTGAAATTTCTGAGATAATTGTCTACATCAAAAGCATTTGTAAAAAACAAAGATGTCACTTAAATGATGAGACTAGTCTATGAAAGGTTTAAAAACATTATGCAAAAAGGAGAAAATTCTGGTTACCAGCATTTTCTCCTTTTCCCAGCAATGTTTTGGAAAGGTTTCAATTTATTCTTTAGAATCTTGAAAACAAGGGATAGTTTGGTAAATATTTAAAGACAAGTGAAATCTACTGTAAACAGTGTTAGTACCTAAATGTGGTCCTTGCCTTACTTAAGGATGGCAACAATCGCTAACCTCTGCTCAGGAGTACCGAGTTTTTGTGAAGGAAACCTGTATCAGACGAATTTGAAATATTACAGTGCTGTTGTACGTAACATTTAAACTTTCTGTTGTTAGCAATTGGGATCCAATGCATGCCAGACATCTTATGCATGAATATGTATACAGATTTTGCTCGTTGATGAGAAGAACAAAGCACTGTCCTTTGTACTGGTGCTTTTAATGCTGTTGTTTCATACATCCCCAGTAACCCAACAGATGGTGATTTACAAAAGCTGTACATTTTGTATGAATATCAACAGAATTGCTTGACATTGCTGAATCACTTGCATAATACGCAGCTTCCCTATATCCTCGTTTCCTCACTATTTTTGTTCTTATTTATCACTCTGTGAAATAACCCTACAGCTGGTGACCTTTATACATGTCAAACATGTAAGACATGAACATGAACAGAATTGCTTGACAATGTAGAATCACTTGCATAATACGCAGCTTCCCTATATCCTCGTTTCCTCACTACTTTTGTTTTTATTTATCACTGTGAAATAATCCTACAGCTGGTGACCTTTATACATGTAAAACATGTAAGACATGAATTTGAACAGAATTGTTTGAGAATGTAGAATCATTTGTATAATACGCAGCTTCCCTATATCCTCATTTCCTCACTATTTTTGTTTTTATTTATCGCCCTGTGAAGTAACCCTACAGCTGGTGACCTTTACATGTCAGATATGTTTACAAGACATGAATATGAATAGAAGTTGCCTGTCGATGTTGAAAATCTTGTACATCTACTCTCCTGATCATCATTGCTTTATATTTATACCTCTGTCCAGAAAACATACATATGACAGAGACTCTACCACCAAATGTTATGTGGAGTCCTAACCTCTGAAAAGTTGCCCAGGTGTGCTGAAGAGGCAATAACAAAGTTTAAACTAAGGACTGTCTGATAAATAAAGGGTTAAATCTTAGTTCTTGTTAATTAACAAATTTAAAAGCTCTTTTGCACTAAATCTGTTTGTGGGGGTAATAAGTTAATCAATTCTGATAGAACTTCTGTGATACCAAAATACTGCTTGTTGCCATCCTGCTAAGTGTTATTTATACTAAGCTGTGTACAAGCCTACTTATTTTATCATCTTTCTTCTTACCAGTTTGGTGGGTAATTTTGGAAGTTTATCTTATCAATAACATGAAAATGATTGATGTCAAAAAGTGACTGTTAAAGGCATAAAATGACTTACTATTGATATGAAACATGCCATTGGAGCTTGCAGAAACAAAAGCACCAAATGCAGGTGCAAGTCACTTGGCTGCATTTGCTATTAGTGAAATTTCTTGGTAAAAAAAAAAGGGGGGGGGCATGACTTTGATAAATATGGTTAACAACTACTCCAAGTTTGAAGTTAATATCTTCACTAATGACGGAGATATTATGTCGAAGTTTTTGCATGATGACACAGACATCGATGCAGACGATGACAGGGCTACATCAATACCTCAACTTTTCTTTTAAACCAGCCAAGCTGAAAATAATGGTATGGTAATTTGGATATTCGAAGAATGTGGGCTTATACACAAGACAAGATACATAAGTAATACATGTACATCTGATCACTAGACCCTCTTACCAATCATCATACATTTATGATCATTTGTCTCTATTTTGCTTTTTTTCTGATGAGTTTAACTCTTTCTTAGTTCTTCCTGAAATGTACCTGCTGTTCAATACCTGAAATATACCTACTGTTGACGGAGACCGCCAAATCATACCTAACCATTAAAATTATCATTCTTTTTTAAACATGTACATTTACCATTATTTGTTATTTTTGCTTTTTTTTCTGATGAGATTAATTCTTTATCCTCCTGAAATGTGCCTGTTGTTCAATACCTGAAATATACCTACTGTTTGGTACCTGAAAAGCACCTGAACTATACCTACTATATTCGTACCTGAAATGCACCTGTTTATGCAGACCCAAAATTTACCTACCTTTGTTGTTGTTTTCTAGTCATCAAGATTCATGCTCTGTGAAAAGGGGGTTTATGACCCATGTCAGACTGTGCATTAGTTACACAATGTTTTCTATCCCTCGAAATGTGAACCCCATTCTTTGAATCACTTTCAGTTTATCGTCTGCAGATGCTGTCTTTGTTTGCTTGTATTGGAGTTTAACACCATTTTAACAGCTTAGGTTATATCACGATGGTCAGTGCAAATACGATGTGTTTCCTGGCTTTCTCACACCAGTACTGACACATCCCTCTTTCCAAGTCACTGATTACTTTTCCCACGTGAATGAGAGATGAGTGGCAAAAATCACTGGATAGAAAGTTTGCCTCAACCGGGGATCGGACTCACAACCACCTGGTCACGAGTCAGATTCACAAGCTACTGAGCTACCCGGGCGGGCGCAATTGCTTTCAATTTGGTCAAATCTAAAATAGTGTCGTTTGGTAAAGAGTCAAACCCCCTTATGCCAGAGCAATGATTTCTTTTATTACATTTTTTTTCATGGGAACCTTTATTTACACATAAATCTATTAAAAATAGAAAAACATAACAATTAAAACATCATACAGCATTCCCAACCAACTATGAACTTAAATTTGAACTGCACATACAAAGACAAGCTAACCTACATGATAATTTTGACTGAGACCGCCAAATCTTACCTAACAATTAACATTTTTTTTTTTTTTCAAACATGTACGCAGGTCTCAAAATGTTGAAAACTTCTACTTTAGAACTCATAACTGCCAAACCAGATCTTCAGCAACCCTAAACACCAGGTGACATGCTCCTACCAATTTGAATCAAAAACACATGTCATCACAACAGATTAAAACCATCCAAGGTTTTCAGACTGACCCTAAATTGTATGCATGAAAAACTTAATATCCAGATAGAAAAATATATCTGTCATCACAAGATTGAAACCCTTCCAGGATGACACTCTGCAGAAAATTTTGCTGGGTCATTCCTTTACCAACACATTTGTAGACCTTATGCAGTCTTAATTTGCACATGACACTAAGAAAGGAACTTCAAAGACCTGTCATTAAGTCCCTGGTCTTACTACAGACAGATCCCATCCATTCCCTCCTCTAGACACTTTATACTCAAGAACCACTAAAACTATAGAGACAGGGGGAGTGTCAAAGAAAGGGTCAATCCAAAACAATGGCAAACATCTTTTCCAATTGTGTTTTGCCAAAAGAGTGTCCTTGAATAGCACTAACTGTAAATTTTTACTTCCTAGGAAGTCTGGTTAGTAAAGCCAGTCCCCATACCTGTCAGGCCTCTGACTAACCCTACCACTGTGAGTCCTCACCATAGGCACATGTGGGATAGGGCTCTGCACTACAGTACAGACCTCTACCTCAGTTGTCTGGGTGTGTTTTCTGCTGTTTCTTTATATCATTAATTTGCACAATATTCCTCCAAAGCCTTTGGCTTCTTTTTTACATACTCGTCATCCCAAATATCTAATACATCTAACAAGGCAAGAAAAATATATACAAATTACCTATACTACTGTACAAAATATATACAAATATCTAACTAATACAAATATCTAACACCTAACCACTGCAATTTTGTATCCCTACAGGTTTTTAGACTATATTCCAAATCTATATTCCGAATAATATGCACCAAAATCTTTCACTTAACTTCCGGATAGAAAAATATATCTGTCATCATAGCGGATTGAAACCCTCCCAGGCTGACACTCTGCAGAAACTTTTGCTGGGTCATTCCTTTACCAACACATTTGTAGACCTTAGGCAGTCGTAGTTTGCACATGACACTAAGAAAGAACTTCAAAGACCTGTCATTAAGTCCCTGGTCTTACTACAGACAGATCCCATCCATTCCCTCCTCTAGACACTTTATACTCAAGAACCACCCATAAAGTAGGTAAAACTATAGAGACAGGGGAGTGTCAAAGAAAGGGTCAATCCTAAACATTGGCAAACATCTTTTCCAATCCAGAGTTCCTACATTGTGTTTTGCCAAAAGTGTGTCCTTAAATAGCACAAACTGTAAATTTTTGCTTCCTAGAAATCATATTAATAAAGCCAGTCGGGGTACCTGTCAGGCCTCTGACTAACCGTACCACTGCGAGTCCTCACCACAGGCACATCTGGGATAGGGCTCTGCATTACAGTACAGACCTCTACCTCAGATGCCTGGGTGTGTTTTCTGCTGTTTCTTTACATCAGTAATTTGCACAATATTCCTCCAAAGCCTTCGGCTTCTTTTTCACATAACTATCATCCCAAATATCTAATACATCTTACCAAGGCAGGAAAATATATACAAATATCTTATACTACCTTAGAAAATATATACAAATATCTAACTAACACAAATATCTAATACCTAGCCACTGCAATTTTGTATCCCTACAGATTTTAAGACAATTTTGCAAATAAAATGCACCAAAATTGTTCACTTAACTTCCAGATAGAAAAATATATCTGTCATCAGAGCAGATTGAAACCCTTCCAGGATGACACTCTGCAGAATTTTTTGATGGGTCATTCCTTTACCAACACATTTGTAGACCTTAGGCAGTCGTAGTTTGCACATGACACTAAGAAAGGAACTTCAAAGACCTGTCATTAAGTCCCTGGTCTTACTACAGACAGATCCCATCCATTCCCTCCTCTAGACACTTTATACTCGAGAACCACTAAAACTATAGAGACAGGGGGAGTGTCAAAGAAAGGGTCAATCCAAAACAATGGCAAACATCTTTTCCAATCCAGAATTCCTACATTGTGTTTTGCCAAAAGAGTGTCCTTAAATAGCACTAACTAAATTTTTACTTCCTAGAAATCATATTAGTAAAGTCAGTCAGGGTACCTGTCAGGCCTCCAACTAACCCTACCACTGTGAGTCCTCACCACAGGCACATCTGGGATAGGGCTCTGCACTACAGTACAGACCTCTACCTCAGTTGCCTGGGCGTGTTTTCTGTTGTTTCTTTACATCAGTAATTTGCACAATATTCCTACAAAGCCTTCGGCTTCTTTTTCACATAACTATCATCCCAAATATCTAATACATCTTAAGAAGGCAAGAAAAATATATACAAATCGCTTATACTACTGTACAAAATATATACAAACATCTAACTTAAATATCTAACACCTAATCAATGCAATTTTGTATCCCTACAGGTTTTAAGGCTATATCCCAAATAATATGCACCAAAATTTTCACTCAACTTCCAGATAGAAAAATATATCTGTCATCAGAGCAGATTGAAACCCTCCCAGGCTGACACTCTGCAGAAAATTTTGCTGGGTCATTCCTTTACCAACACATTTGTAGACCTTATGCAGTCTTAATTTGCACATGGCACTAAGAAAGGAACTTCAAAGACCTGTCATTAAGTCCCTGGTCTTACTACAGACAGATCCCATCCATTCCCTCCTCTAGACACTTTATACTCAAGAACCACTAAAACTATAGAGACGAGTGGGGAGTGTCAAAGAAAGGGTCAATCCAAAACAATGGCAAACATCTATTCCAATCCAGAATTCCTACATTGTGTTTTGCCAAAAGAGTGTCCTTAAATAGCACTAACTGTAAATTTTTACTTCCTAGAAATCGTATTAGTAAAGCCAGTCGGGGTACCTGTCAGGCCTCTGACTAACCCTACCACTGTGAGTCCTCACCACAGGCACATCTGGGATAGGGCTCTGCACTACAGTACAGACCTCTACCTCAGTTGCCTGGGTGTGTTTTCTGCTGTTTCTTTACATCAGTAATTTGCACAATATTCCTCCAAAGCCTTTGGCTTCTTTTTCACATAACTATCATTCCAAATATCTAATACATCTTAAGAAGGCAAGAAAAATATATACAAATCACTTATACTACTGTACAAAATATATACAAATATCTAACTTAAACAAATATCTAACACCTAATCAATGCAATTTTGTATCCCTACAGGTTTTTAGACTATATTCCAAATAATATGCACCAAAATCTTTCACTCAACTTCCAGATAGAAAAATATATCTGTCATCAGAGCAGATTGAAACCCTCCCAGGCTGACACTCTGCAGAATTTTTTGATGGGTCATTCCTCTACCAACACATTTGTAGACCTTAGGCAGTCTTAATTTGCACATGACACTAAGAAAGAACTTCAAAGACCTGTCATTAAGTCCCTGGTCTTACTACAGACAGATCCCATCCATTCCCTCCTCTAGACACTTTATACTCAAGAACCACCCACAAAGTGGCTAAAACTATAGAGACAGGTTGAGTGTCAAAGAAAGAGTCAATCCAAAACAATGGCAAACATCTTTTCCAATCCAGAATTCCTACGTTGTGTTTTACCAAAAATGTGTCCTTAAATAGCACTAACTGTAATTTTCTACTTCCTAGGAGTCTTAGTAGTAAAGCCAGTCACCGTATCTGTCAGGCCTCCTGCTAACCCTACCACTGCGAGTCCTCACCACAGGCACATCTGGGATAGGGCTCTGCACTTCAGTACAGACCTCTACCTCAGTTGTCTGTGTGGGCACTGGAGACTCCAACCCAAAACCCAAGGCAGCAGGGGAATCAGCCGTGGGATTAAGAAACATCTCAACCTCCTCCACTGATTCCTCTACACCAAAGGGGCCCAAGGTACAATCTGCAGGTGTTGCAGTGGACAAAGGCGTTGAGCAGAGAAACCTCTCTTCCTCTTCCCCAAAGTCCTCTACAGCAGAAGAATCCAAGGTACAGCTAAGCTCTAGTGAACTCGGCTCTACCTCAGCTCCCTCCTCACCCCGAAAGACCTCAGACCCCTGAACAGCAACAGCACCAGCACCAACAGACTCTGCAGCAGCATGACTCACAGACAGTACATACTCTGATAGTGCAGGAGAGGATAGGACAGTGACATCCCAATCCTCGACTGCACCAGCAGCGTACGGACCACCAACCCTGCACAGAACGAACCTGGCAATCCTACAAAGAGCAGACCTAGGACCCATTATGAAATAGCCAAAGAAATAACTTATCTGTCTCAATGAAATCTCTCTGTGTACCTGAAATGAGAAAAGAAAGAAAAATTTTACCACTGATATTCTTGAAAGTCAGATTAAACCAGTGTTATGTATAACCCTTAACTTGCTAAGTAAATTAACTCTTTACCAAACGACAAATTCTTAGACTGGTTTGAACTGAAAGCACTTGCAGATCAAATCAAATGTGGTTCAAAAATTGAAATTTGTCTTGTGAAGGGTACAAAACATTGTGGGAAAAGGACAAAATGCTGGTAACCAGCATTTTCTCCTTTTCCCACATTTTCAAAAGAGTTTTTCTTCCGAGTCGTTAAAAGCCAGGATTGTGTGGTAAAGAGTTAAACCAGTGTCAAGTATAGCCTTGAACTTGCTAAATAAATTAACTCTTTACCAAACGACAAATTCTTAGACTGGTTCAAATTAAATGTGACTAAAATGATAGGATTTGTCTGTTAAAGGGCAAAAAAGATTGTGGGTAAAGGAGAAAATGCTGGTCACCAGCATTTTCTCCTTTTTGCACAATGTTTTCAAAAGGCTTCTTCCTCAGGGTCGTTAAAACTCTGGATTTTTTGGTATTGGGTTAACTGAAACTTTCAAGCCGACAATAATACTCCAAATGTTGCTATTCCAAAGTCATCTGTTGGGGAAAAATATCACCTTATTGGACAGTGTAGATATAACTTTAGGCTGCATGTTCTGTGCAGTCTGATCTTGTTCTACACTGTCCACAAAAATTTCTTGAGTTGGGCTTAGCAGCCAAAGGGTTAAGCTAATTTTAGACCTGCCATTAATAATAACTAATCAGACAAAGGATAAATATTTGAAGAAAAGGTAATTTATTTCTTATACTCTATTGCATGGAAAAAAATTTGCTGCTATTAATACCTATAGCTGCTTTCTTCTCTACAATGTTCTCAAACAGTATTTATTGCAGGGACATAAAAAATTTATAGTCATGAAAAAAAAAAGGCTTTCGAAAATAGATGGGAAAAGGTGAAAATGCTGGTTACCAGCATTTTCTCCTTTTCTTACAATGTTTTCTACCCTTTTGATGCCATATCCTACCAAATATTCTCTACTTGATAATATGATGTGGTCTGCAATTGCTTTCAATTTGGACTTGTCTTATATTTTGTAGTTTGGCAAAGAGTTGTCTTTACCGAACTAAGTCTTTACCACACAATCCCGACTTTTAATGTCCCCGAGAAAGCAGCCTTTTAGAAGCATTGTGGGAAAAGGAGAAAATACTGGTAACTAGCATTTTCTCCTTTTCCCACAATGTTTTCTACCCTTCCCAAAACAAATTTCAATTTTTCAGTCACATTTATTTTGTTGTCTGCAACTGCTTTCAGTTTGGACCAGTCTAAAATTTTGCCATTTGGTAAAGAGTTAAATAACAAAATTTTACAGCTGTTCAAATACAAGACATTTACAGATGACACATGTGGTTCAAAGTTTGGCATATGCCTTTGAAAGGGTAGAAAATATTGTAGGAAAAGGAGAAAATGCTTTTTGCCAGCATTTTGTCCTTTTCCCACAATGTTTTCAAAAGCTTTTTGCAATAGGATCCTTAACCCTTTACCAAACAATCCTGTGTTTTAACAAAGCGAGGAAGATGGCTTATGAAAACATTGTGGGGTAAGGAAAAAATGTTGGTAACCATTTTCTCCTTTTCCCAGGATGCTTTTAACCTTCCAAAAAAAAATATTGAGTAACTGTTATATTGTCATCTGCAAGTGCTTTCAATTTGGACATCTCTAAAATATTTATGTTTGGTAAAGAGTTAAAACAATGGATTTTTTGGTAAAGGATTAACTCATCACTGTGGACACAAATTCACAGAAACTGATAACAAAAGGTATGTCACATAAGGACAAATTCAGAACTCAGGTTTTAAGACGGACATTTAGTCAATTTGGCAAGACCAGAGAATGCTAATCACAGGCAATTTCTCCTTTTGTCACAATGTTTTCAAAAATATTCTGATTCAATATGAAACATAAGTATAAACAAAATTCAGGGAGAGAGTGCTGCAGGGTCCACCCCCTTCACCCCCTCTGTACCCCCTTCCCCAATGGTAGGAAGCTGGAAAATGGCACTTACTATATTGTCTTTTATTATCGCTCCCCCTCTAAATAACACTCACCATTTTTTTCTAACTAAAAAGAAAGCTTACAAGACTGCCATTCCATGGGTAAAGTTAAAAAAAATGGCTGAAATACACATAATCCCAATTAATTCACAAATTGATGTCCTTAACACCTGACTATCCGAATATACATACACTTCCAATAACACTTTAAACTTCCGGTAACACAAAGCATCTACTTAGAAGATTAGTGTCACAAATTAATTGTGAATGCAATTTAAAATAGCAAATGAATCATGGTCAGCGGTAAAACCAATATTCTGCATTTAAATACTGCATGTGCACTTAAGAAAGTGAAAGTATTGAAGATTACTGACACTAATTAATTGTGAATGCAATTTAAATTCCAAATGAATCATGAACAGCATGACCAAACCAAGAGTGATTTTATGAAGATGTTTTTGAAAACATTGTGAGAAAAGGAGAAAATGCTAGCAACCCACATTTTCTCCTTTTCCTAATGCTTTCTACTCTTTACAAGACAAATCCCATCAATGCAGTCCCATATTTGAAGCTCCAAAATTATTCAACTGATTGTATAGTGCTTTACTCCATTTCAAAAATTATTTCAGTCATGTCACAGCTGCCAGTGCACCTATCCCTACTTTCCTAGAGTTTCTGTTACCAGTACCTGGCACAATATTCTCCTCAAGCCACTGGTTGCTTTCCCATACAACCATCGTCAAAACAATGATCAGCTGTGAGAGAGGAGAATGAATCCTGTCACAATGGCTAACATCATTCCTCAGAAAAAAAAAAATGGCCGAATTGGGGATTCAAACCTGCAACCCCATTCTCAATTCCTGTATGCTACCGTCTGCACTACCAAGGCTCAGCAATAATCACTCAATTATATACGTATTTTCTGGTTCAATACACAGGCAGCGTGCGATGCGATTATGACACGTATACTGGCTAAAGGCTTGCATTTTTAATTTTTGTCATTGTGCAGAGCTAAACAAAATCTTACAGGCTTTGGCACCCAGGAATCCATCCTATAATTTTACGCCATCCATGTAGAGGCCACATGGAAAGAGGGATACAGGCATAACAATTGGGCACCTTAAGCTCATTGCAAGCTGAATATAATGTAGGCATGTTCAGCATCATCATAGTTTTGTCAGAGTGAACAGTGCATTTATCAATGCTTTCCTGAGTTTCTTTTACCTGTGTTTCATACAGCATTCTTTTCAAGTCACTGGCTGCTTCCCCACAGAAACAATTGATTAGTGATAGAGGAATGAATCATGTTGAACTGATCATCTACCTTGGGGAAAACTTGGCCAAGCTTTACAACAGACAAACAATAATCTAGTTGACAAATACAAAGCAGGAGCAGTTGAACTGGTGCCCCGTTTTTAGAGAAATTGCTTTCAAACAAGAGAAAAACTGTACACCGATTTAGTCTTACTTCAAGCATCAAAGAAACCTTGATTATTTCTTGACATGAAATGTGCTGTGCACTAGAGAAATAGAGAGTTTTGACAATGTTTTGAGCATCAGAAAGCATTCAGGCTGATCTCAGTGGTAAATCTAAAAACTTTAGGCTAATTAATGGATTGAAAGGTGTTTTTTGCCACTTTCAACATTATTTCAGTCATATGAAAGTAACAGCTCACATATTAATCCAGCACTCGGCGAGGGCTCTGGAGTGTCTTGTCAAAGGTCACTGCCACAAAAAATCCAGTGCTTCCAGTGAGGCTCAAACCAGGCACTTTACCACAGAGCCATGCAGGACGCAAACAACAAAATTTAGCACAGGACAAAATTAAGGTGCTGAACCTCGACTTTTACACGGCTAAACTCTCTCCACACAAGCCAATTATTGACTTGTCCAAATTGAAAGCATTTGCAGCCTAAAGTTTAAATGTAGCTTAAATGATTGAATTTGTCTTTGATAGGGTAGAAAACCTTGTGGGAAAAGGAGAAAATGCAGATTACCAGCATTTCTCCTTTCCCCACAATGTTTTCAAAGGATTCTACCTCTGGGTCATTAAAACTTGGGGACTGTGTGGGAAAGGTTTATACTATCATTGGCACTGCAGAAACAGTGGCATTTTCTATTGAAGACTGTCTGTTGCTCATATTATGTAAAAAGGTTCACTGTTTGTATGAAATTTTTGATATTTGGTGAAGTCAATAAAATACAAACAAAACAATAATTTAAATTTCCTAATTCATCATTTATCATTTCATCATTTATTTGAAAATCACACTAAGAAGTCTGACCCAAAGCTTTGACATTTGACCCCAAATATTTGAAATCGGGCGTCAAAAAGGACCCTAAAAATTCAACATGTGGCAATTGATATTGCAATTACTACTGTCAATCCTTGGACAGAAATTGGCCGAGCAGCAGATCAAAACCAGCCATCTCCTGGTTTAAAGTCCAGCATTTCAGAAAGTCCGCATTTCTGTGTTTTTGACATGGAAAATGAAAGGTTGATGCAACAAAATAAATCGCATCTTCCCCGATTCGATTAACATATCGAACGAAATTGTCGAGTATATAACTGCAGAACCATATCAAAACAACATTCTACAACTGAATTTCTTGTTTCTGGTTAACAATGTATCACCTGAGCCTTATTACCAACCATGACTCATCTCCAACCTCTTCAGAAATTACATGACAAGCATTCTTACAAACTTTCATGAATATTGGACTAAATATGTGGCCTCTAGAGGGTTCACAAGGTTTTTCAACGATTTGTCGTGGTGACCTAGTTTTTGACCCAATGTGACCTATTTTCCAACTCATCAAAAAAATCATCAAGACATACATTCTGACTAATTTTCATAAGCATTGGACTGAAGATGTGGACTCTATAGCATATATCTGTAGTTTAAAGTTCATATGAACCCCCCTGAATTTTGAAGTATCTTGAAAAATACCCTATTGATTTTTATGAAACTTTTCAAAGTCTTTTAAAATGACCCTACCAACTGTCACAGTGAAAAGTAGAATTTTTCTTCCACAAGAAAGTGCATTTTGCCCATTCCAGTTACGAATGTTGAATTTTTGTTCTGAAGCTTAGCTTTCTGACGGTTTCGCACAGTGAACAGAACAGCAAACCTTACTGGACAAGTGCATACCGTCAGTACCTCACTTTGTCTAAGTATGAGGCCCTGAAATTGTATTTTTGTGCCCACAATATATATCTATACCTTACCTTGTCACTTTTAACACTTTCATACAACTCTTCAAATTCTAAAATGATTTCCCAAACTCTTGTACATGTAACTATGTTGTCAATTTTTTAAGATTTGGTCTCAATTTTATTTTCCGCATGGCTTCATGTTAAATTGTACCACTTCTGTTGAGATATGTGTTATAACCACCTGACACTAAGACTCCAAGGTCTTTTAAAGGCTGTTTTTAACTGTTTTTGGCCATGATTTTTTTTTTTCAGTTTTAACTCAACTGGATGTAGGTAACAGTCATAGAGAGGTAGGCAATCTTAAAGACACTGTGTCTACTTGACCATCAAATCTCCTCCCCTGCTGTTTTGTTAAAAAATTTTAACATTGCATTGAATGGCAAAAAGTCAAACTAAGTTATCAAAAATTCTGAAAATTTCACCCAGAGTTGTTAATGGTAATATTATTAACTATGCAAAATTTCAGTACAATAGCTGGAGCAAATTTCAAGATATTTCAAAATTCAGGGGGTCCCTATGAACTGCAAACCACCTATACAAGGTTTTTCAAAGATTAAGCCCACTGACCTACTTTATGACCGAACATGACCCATTTTTAAACTTGCCCTGAATATCATCAAGACCAAAATTCTGACCAACTTACATGAGTATTGGACCAAAGATGAGACTTCTAGAGTGTACCCACGGTTTTTCTAAGATTAGACCAGTCCTGGTGACTAATTTTTGACCTGACATGACCCATTTCCACATTACCTGAGATATCATCAAAACAAACATTCTGACCAACTTTAATGAATATTGGATTGTAAATGTGGCTTCTAGAAAATGAAGGTTTTTCACTGACTTGATCCTGTGACCTAATTTTGGACCCGATATTACCCATTTTCAAACACATTAAAGAAATCATTGAGACAAAATTTCTACCCACTTTTCATGAGTATTGGATTGAAAATTTGGCCTCTAGAGTTTCTAAGGTTTTCCAAAGATTTGACCTTGTGACCTAGTTTTTGACCCGACTGACCAATTTTCTAAGTCGTCATGAATATCATCAAGACAAACCTTCTGGCCACTTCAAGAGTACTGGACTGAAAATGTGGCCTCTAGAGTGTACACAAGCTTTTTCTAAAATGTGACCTAGTTTTTGATCCAACATGATCCAGTTCCAAACTCCTCGGTGATATTGTCAAGACACACATTTTTACCCACTTTCAAGAATATCAGACTGAAAATGTGGCCTCGAGAGCTTACACAAGTTTTTTCAAAGATCTGACCTACTGACCTAGTGTTTGACTACATGTAGATGTGACCCGTTTTAAAACTCTCTTGAGATATTAACAAGACAAACTTTCTGACACAGATTGATGAGTATCGGATTGAAAATGTGGCCTCCAGAGTGTACACAAGGTTTTTCTAAATTTTGTCCTAGTGACCTAGCTTTTGACCTGACATGACCCAATTTCAAAGCCATCTGAGATACTATCAAGAAAAACATTCTGACCACTTTTCAAGAGGAATAGACTAAAAATCTAGCCTCTAAAGTGTACACAAGCTTTTTCTAAGATTTGACCTAGTGACCTAGTTTTTGACCTGACAATACCCAGTTTCAAATTCATCTGAGATATCATCAAGACACCAATTTTCACCCACTTTTAAGAGCTTTGCACTCCTAAGGTTGCCTTGAGAGTGTACACAAGGTTTTTCAAACATTTGACCTAGTAACTTAATTTTGACCCAATATGACCCATTTTCAATTCATCCAAGATATTATTTAGACAAACATACTGACAAAGTTTCATGAGTATTGGGCTGAAATTGTGGCCACTGAGGTGTACAAAATGTTTTTCTAAGATTTGACCTGGTGACCTAGTTTTTGACCCGACATGACCCAATTTCAAAGTCATCTGAGATACTACTGAGACAAACATTCTGAAGAATTTTCATGGGTATCAGACTGAAAATGTGGCCTCTAGAGCATACAAAAGGTTTTTTCAAGATTAGACCTAGAGACCTAGTTTTTGGCCCAACATGACCCATTATCAAATTCATCAAAGATATAATCAAGACAAACATTCTGACAAAGTTTCATGAGTATCACAGAAAATGTGGCCTCTAGAGTGTACACAAGGTAGAAGTTGATGATACATGACACAGGACGGACAACAGACACAGCACTGTCACAATAGCTCATCTTGGGCACTTTGTGCTCAGGTTGGCTAAAAAGTGAAAGGTTAAAGACCATGTTCCTTAGAATTTTGGCATGACCCAAAAAATTCCAAACAAGGAGTCACAGATGACCCCCAAAATTCAGGAGCTAGCAGAAACACAGCAAGTCCTGCACATTATCGAGTAAGATATCCCCGTTTCTTTTAACTTGAACCCCAAAAACTTTCTAGATGTCCCTTAAAATCTGAATGTTTGCCTGTTTTTATTCATTTGAATAACCAGGGGTCAAAATGACCCCCATATAACGAACTCTAGGAAAACCCTGAATGTGCATTATGGGCATAAGCTATGGCACACCCCTGGCAGAAAGTCAACAAGTTTAACCCTTTACAACACAATCCTGAATTTTAATGACCCCAGCAAAGAAGGCTTTGAAAACATTGTGGAAAAATGCTGGTAACCAGTATGTTTTCCTTTTTCCACAATGTTTTCTACCCTTCCAAAGATGATTTCGATTTTTGAGTCACTATTATTTTGTCAACTGCAAAAGCTTTCAATCTGGACAAGTCTAAATTTTTGTTGATTTGCAAAGAGTTAATATCGGGTATATACTAGGCCTTAATTGTTGGGGTTTAATTATTTACATATTATCATTTATAATTTTATCATTTACATAATTATTATAAATATTACTCCAGACAATTTTATGGTTCAAAGGGTAGAAAATGCTGTTTATCAGCATTTACTTCTTTTTTCACAATGTTTTCAAAAGCCTTCCTCCTCAGGGTTGTGTGTGGTAATGGTTTAAACCTTTACTACATAATCCTGAGTTTGAACAACTGGGAAATTTAAAACATTGTGGGAAAAGGAGAAAATGCTCCTTTTCCCACAATGTTTTCTTACCTTTCAGAAACAAATCCTTCATTTGAGTCAGATTTAAATTGTCATCTGCAAATACTTTCAATTCAGACCAGTCTGAAATATTGTTGTTTGGTAAAGAGTTGAACTATTTTAAGCTTCAGTCATAATGACAACAAAGTTCTGTGAAGGAAATACATTTCAAGATTCATTCAGACCATATTTTTTGCACCAAAACCACTTTATTTGAAATGGCACAAAAAAAATAGGGGGTCTGCCAGAAATTGCCATCAGGCACTCTAAGAATTACCAAAAACATTTACTCCTATTGTTTAATCCTTAACCCTTTACCGCATAATCCCAAGTTTTATCGACCCTGAGGAAGAAGCCTTTTGAAAACATTGTAGGAAAAGGAGAAAATGCTGCTAACCAGCATTTTCTCGTTTTCCTATTATGTTTTCTACCCCATCAAAAACAAATTCCATCATTTGAGCTACATTTAAATTGTGGCCTGTAAATGCTTTGACTAGCCCCAAAATTTTGTAGATTGGTAAAGAGTTACCACGCGTTTCATAATTTAGTTTATTTGCTGCCAGCTTAGATCAAGATCAGAATGCAGAACACAAGCTGTGTCTTTAGCTAAGACATTCTAGACAAGAGGAACCCTGAAATCGGACATACCAAGGATCTTATTTCTATGGTGTGGAAAATTGTGTCAGGTTTGAGGCTTAACATTACCACACAATTCTATGTCTTAAAAGCCACAAGGGAAAAGGCTTCTGAAAACGTAACTGGAAAAGGAGAAAATGCTGGTAACCAGTATTTTCTTTTTTTCCTACAATGTCTTTAATCCTTAACCACACAATCCCGAGTTTTAACAACCCTGAAGAAGAAGCCTTTTGAAAACATTGTGGGAAAAGGAGAAAATGCTGGTAACCAGCATTTTCTCCTTTTCCCACAATGTTTTCTTCCATATCAAAGACAGAAATCATCATATGAGCTACATTTATTTTATTATCTGCAAATGCTTTCAATTTGGTCAAGTCAAAAACTTTGTCGTTTGGTAAAGAGTTGAGAGAAAAATTTCAACATTGAGCCTGGCTGTTTTTTTTTTTAATGGCACACTGACAGCTATTGTCATTTAGTGCGCATGGAAGGTAATGCATCATAAAAAGTTGAAAAGACAAAAATGATAATCTAAAAGTTAAAAGGACTTTATGTACAACAGTTTACAATTACAGCAGAAAAATGTCAAAATGATCCCTTACATCAATGTAAGAGGTGGCTGACCTGGCAACAAGGCAATCCTGAGCCTTTATATTCATTGATATTCAAAGCATTTGCAGGCAATAAATTAAACTTAAATTGCAAGATTTTTCTGTGCAAGGTAAAAAAAACATTGTGGGAAAAGGAGAAAATGCTGGTTTCCAACATCAGGCTATACAGCACTTTTTAGCAAAAATTAGGGCAATTTTAAGGACAAAATAAGAATTTTTAGGGCAAATTTAGGGCTACAATTAGGAATTTTGTAACTAAAATAGGGTAAGCAAAAACATTTAAATGGACTTACCACTGCATATTTGACAAGAAGAAACTCACAAATAATGTTTTAGTTGCAGGAAAGGCTTCTTACAGGGTCTCCTTGTCTCAGCTGTTTGTTGGCTGTGGCCTGAAATATGTAATATAAAATTTAACTGAAAGAACCCATAAAAAAGGACTGACAGTATTTGAAAACTGTCCACTAGCTATACACATAACAATTAAGTGTCTGATATGAACAGAAATTTACCAGTACTTGTTGCCTCCTCATCTCCCCTTCTAGCCACCACATTTCAACTCCATTTGTTCTAGCTTCTTATTTATTTCTTTAGTTTTTGGTTTTCACTTTTTTTTTATTCTTGAAAGAAAGTATTCTACTCATTAAGGCAGTTCCAGAAAAAAAATCCTGAGGGGGAGTAAGGCTGTTATACAATTTGAACAGAGGTGGTGGATCTCTTCTGTAACTTCGATTAGTTTGTGTTTTTTCTCTTTGTTCTAACAGAGATGTATGGCAGAAATTTTGTGGGTAGTAGGTAGTTCCTAAAAAGAGAATCTACGTTACATAAGGAAAATGTGCCTCCCTCCCCTCCCAGGGACTTTCTGCTGGAACAGCCGTAAACAATTTCAGTATTCACTAGAAAGTGTGTATCAAGGAAACAGAAGAAAGATTTGCACAAAACACTGTCTAGCACACTAGTCACTGTTTAAAACGCCATATTATGATACTTAATTTACATATGGTGATCATGCTCCCAATAATTGATATTTTATCAGGAACTACAACCACTAAAACCTCTCACCAGTGCATGTATATAGATATCAGCACACTGACTCATATCTTTAATTCACACATTTTAACTTAAAGAGGACTTTCATAGAAATGGTTTAAAGAGTTTTTATACATAACTACTATTAACAGTCTCAGCAGCCACTATAGAAACACATAGCACACAGTGTAATAAGTTGTTCAATGATGTAATACACATGTGATATTGGGTTGTATAATCATTAGTTGTGCTGTGTATACTGACTCCTTTTAAAGTATAAAGTAGGCAATACTTCTACTATGTGTATGCCACACTTTAAGTTAAGGAGCATGCACTTATCCCTTAGATAATCTTCATTGGGACACATGGCTTAAACCTATGTATTGCTATCTATTTACCTGATAAATCACACCTCCATCACCCAGTCACAACCAACAACCAGCTAGACACATGGATCCACTGTTCAACTGCCTTTCACTGCCTCCCCTGAATAAGAAAAACTGTAAACCCCGTTAAAACACATTTAAAGATTTTCAAAATTGCAAGGAATATAAAAAAATTGGAATTGAAGTGAAATAATTAGGGCATTTTAGAAATTCCCTTTGGATTTTTCATTTTTTTAGGAATTTTAGCCAAACTGAAAAAAAAAAAAAGAGATCTTTTAGGAATTTTAGGGACGCTGCACAGCCTTCAACATAATTATTCTCCTTGTCCATAATATGTTCAAAAGCATTTTCTGCCAGGGTCGTTAAAACTCAGGATTACATTGGTCATGGGTTAACTTGAAGTCTAAGTTGTATCGGGTTGAAAATTATTTCAGTTCTACTGCCACAGTCAATGCACCTATCCATGCTTTCCTGGAATTTCTTTAACCAGTACCTAGCACAACAGCTGCTCCCTCACAAAATCATTGACCAAACAATATTCAGAGGTAAGAGGGGAAAGAATCCTGTTACAATGACAATCATCAATCCTGGAGAAAAAAATTAGCCAAGCAGGAGATTCAAACCAATGACTCACCTGGTTTCAGACCCTGTACGTTACAGACTCTATCAGGTAATAAAAACTTTGACATGTCCATTTTTTAAGCATGTGCAGACAACAAATGAAATTCATTTCAAAAGATGATTCCCGTCATACAGATGATTCACTGCAATAAAAGGAGAAAGTGCTAATTACAAGCACTTCCTTCTTTTCCCAAGATGTTTTCAAAAGCTATTTCTTCAAGGCTGTTAAAATATGGAGTTGCTATCTAGGTTTTGAAGGTTCCTCATTGAAAGTGAGTCTGTCTTGGGGTTTTTACATTGGCCGCCGTGATTCCTGATGTCATGCTGGATTTTTTGTTTTGGTAGTGCTACTCTTTACCACACAATCCCGACTTTTTACACCCTTGAGAAAGAAGCCTTTTGAAAACCAGTAACCAGCATTTTCTCCTTTTCCCACAATGTTTTGTACCCTATCAAACAAAAATCACATCATTTGAACCACACTGAAATTGTCGTCTGCAAATGCTTTCAATTGGAACTGGTATAAATTTTTGTCGTGTGGTGAAGGGTTAAATAGCTCTCTGATGTGTTATCATTGGACAACAAGGCTTCTCAGGCCTTCCTTTTTATCTGATATCGACACATTATTTTGTGCAAAAATGTCGCTCATCTTTTTTGACATGATGATTGATGTTTGTTTCATCTGCAGCTGCAAGGTACTCGAGTATATGACGGCTGACCAAAAAGTTCATGAAAACAAAACTAACAGTGCTATTACACTTGAATTTTTGTATGTTTCAGATCCATCCATAACGGACAAAGTGTGAATGTTTCAGACAAATTGATCTAAATAGGAAGTTGCTATATAATGACTCATTTTATTGTAACATCTTCCCTGAGCCTGCCATGACATTAGCGTCTTTTAACTAGGATGTCATTTAATTTTAAGTTGGTGCTTTCTGTTGGATCATCTTTAATACTCATTTGTTGTTTTACAAATTGCACATGCCACTTGAATACCACAGAATTTTTCAATGGTGGCTTTAACCCAGCTTCTGTTAATATATTAAATGTTTCAGATGGTTGCATGATTGACCTTAGATAATTAGAACTTGCTCTTTTTTTCCAAGTGCTTGAAAATTCAGCAAGTATTTTCCAAATCTCATCCACATTTTGTGAGTAAATAAATAGTAATTTTGACCCTGATGTAGACTGTACAGGATTGAGTTTAACCCTTTATCACACAATCCCGAGTTTTAACGACTGACAGAAAACACTTTTGAAAACATTGTGAAAAAAGAAGAAAATGCTTGTAACCAGCATTTTCTCCTTTTCCAACAATGTTTTCTCCAATTTCAAGGACGGAAGACAATGAATTTGTCATCTACAAAATTGCTTTTAACCCATTACCACACAGCCTTGTCCACATTAAAATCTAAAGGCAACAATTCAACTGTTTTACAAATGATAGTATTGGTTCTTAAAAAGATAGAAAACATTGTGGGAAAAGGTGAAAATGCTGGTCACCAGCATTTTTTCCTTTTCCCACAATGTTTTCAAAAGGCTTCTTTCTCATGGTCATTAAAACTCAGAATTTTCAGGTAAAGACCCAATTTGGACAAGTCCAAAATTTTGTTGTGTGGTAAAGGGTTAAGGTAACACAGTACAAGAAAAGAACCATCTTCTATCGGCTAAATCTGCTACAGTGTGAATTTAGCAACCTGGTGTACCAGTAAATGATCAACCCTTTCATACTGATAACTGGTGTCATAGAAAGGCCATGAAAAAAAAAATCATTTGAATCATTCTCTGTGAAAAGGGGGTTTAATGCATCTGCAAAAAGTTTTGACCCAGGTTAGCCTGCGCAGTCCGTTTGCTTTTGTGCTTTAACCCTTTCCCAAACAAGCCCTGGTTTTCACGTGTCTGCAGTACAAGTCTTTTGAAAACTCTGTGTGGAAAGGAGAAATTGCTCGTAACGAGCAATTTCTCCTTTTCCCACAGTGTTTTCTACCCTTTTTGAGACCTTTCTGCCATTTCCACCAAATTTAAAATTGTCGTCTGCAAACTCTTTCAATTTGGACCAGTCCAAAATTTGTCGTTTGGGAAAGGGTTAAGTCAATTGTATGTCCAAGGACAATTCTACCCTAGAATTCAGTCATCTTATTAGAGAAAATGGGTATAATGTACTCATCAAAGAAATTATCAAGAAAAACCTTCAGACCAACCACTTTTCATGAGTTTTAAAATTGAAAATTTGGCACCTATAGCAAACATAAGGTTTTCCCAAGATTTGACCTGGTGACCCAGTTTTTGACCCAGTATTGTCCATTTTTACACTCGTCAGAGATATCATCAAGACAAACATTCTGACCAACTTTCAAGAGTATTGGACTGAAAATGTGGCCTCTAGATCATACACAAGGTTTTTCAAAGATTAACCTAGTGAATTAGTTTTAAATCTGAAATGACCCATTTCAAAGTCATCCGAGATATTATCAAGACAAACATTCTGACAAATTTCATAAGTATCAAACTGAAAACGTGGCCTCTAGAGTGTGAACAATATTTTTCTAAGATTTGACCGGGTGACATAGTTTTTGACCCAACAAGACCCACTTTCGAACTTGTCCGAGATATCATCATGACAAACATTCTGACCACTTTTCTAGAATATTGGACAGATATTGTGGACTCTAAAGAGTACACAAGTTTTTCAAAGATTTGACATAGTGACCTAGTTTTTGACCAAAAGTGACCCATTTTCAAACCCATCTGAGATATCATCAAAGCAAACAATCTGACAAGGTTTCATGAGTATTAGACTGAAAATGTGGCCTCAAGAGTGTACACAAGGTTGTTTTAAGATTTGGCCTAGTTTTTGACCCTGCATGACCCACTTTCACACTTGTCCAAGAAATCATCATAATAAACATTCTGACCAACTTGAAAGAGTATTAGATGGAAAATTTTGCCCCTAGATAATACACAAGAATCTTCAAAGATCTGACCTAGTAACATAGGTTTTGACCTGATATGACCCATTTTCATACCCGTCTAAGATATCATCAGGACATACATTCTGACGAAGTTTCATGAGTATCCGTCAAAAAATGTGGTCTGTAGAGTGTACACAATGTTTTTCAAAGATTTGACCTAGTGACCTAGTTTTTGACCCTACATGACCCTTTTTCCAAACTTGTCTAAAATATCATAAAGACAAACATTCTGACCAATTTTCATAAGTAATGGGCTGAGAATATGGCCTCTAGAGCATACCCAAAGTTTTTCCAAGATTTAGTGACCTAGTTTTTGACTTGATGTTACCCATTATCAATCTCATCTGAGACATCAGCAAGACACACATTCTGACAAAGTTTCATGAGTATTGGACTGAAAATGTGGCCTCTAGGGGGTATACAAGGTTTTTCAAAGATTTGACATTGTGACATAGTTTTTGAACCATTTTTCAATTCATCCAAGATATCATCAAGACAAACATTCTGACCAATTTTCAAGAGTACTGGAGTGAAAATGTGGCCTCTAGAGCATACACAAGGTTTTTCAAAGATTTTACCAAGTGACCTAATTTTTGACCAGACATTACCCATTTTCAAACTCGTCTGAGATAGTATTAAGCCCAGTTTCATGAGTACTGGACTGAAAATGTGGCCTCTAGAGCACAGGCAATGTTTTTCTAAGATGTGACTTAGTTTTTGACCTGTCATGACCCACTTTTGAACTTGTCTCAGATATCATCAAGACAAACATTTGACAGACACAGCACTATCACAAAAGCTCACCTTTAGCACTTTGTGCTCAGGTGAGCTATAAATACTGATAAATACTACAACATAAACATTTCTCTGCAAGCGTAAAAAAAAAAACAAAGTTACATTGAGTAAGAAGGTGCAACTTTGACATTAAGGCAATGAGATGGTTGTGATCCAATCATTTACTCTATTTTCATGAGATCAGACATGACGTAATTACTCTTAATATTTAACTCTTTAACAAACGACAAAATTTTACACTTGTCCAAATTGAAACCAAGTGCAGACCACAAAATGGATCACTCGTCACAACTCGGCCGATTCCGTACCTACATCTAACCTCATCTGTATAAAGGAGGCTTCCATTTTGAACTACCAATCACATGATCTTAAACATGGCGGCGCCCCTGTAGATCGCTTAGCAACGACATGAACAACCACGGTGAAGTTATTCACTTCTATCGATCTGTCAATGAAAGCTCCCAACAGAATTGATAAACCACGCTAAAAATTGAATGTACAAACTGTTTGCCGGCTGAAATATTCTCAGGAAGATAACAACAGAAAATTTACTCATGTTTTCTTTTTTAAGAGGAGGCTTACAATTTCAATAACGGTAAAGGGGAGTGCTTCCGGAGATGTGTGAAATGTACCGTGTAGGTGCATATCAAGCTACGTGATACAGCTGAGGGATTTGATCACCAGATCACTCGAGGTATGCCGAATGAAAATGGATGTGACTCAAAAATTGAAATTTGTTTTGGGAAGGGTAGAAAACATTGTGGGAAAAGGAAAAAATGCTGGTTACCAGCATTTTCTCCTTTTCCCACAATGTTTTCAAAAGCCTTCTTCAAGGCCGTTAAATGTCCAGATTATGCGGTAAAGGGTTAATTAATGATCTCACATTAATTTTTTCAAGCAGTGCCACTGATCATGTGACAATTCCCAGAAGTCACAGCAATATACTAGCACAAAATCTAAAAATACCTTATGAGACTAGGTAGCTCATATCGGAAATACCATGAAAATGACGCTTTTACTTATACTTTTCTTTCTTATTTACAGATTGTTTGCTTGCTATTATGTTACTAAATTCACTGATAAAGCATTTAAGAAGTTTTGTTTGATCTGAACATCATCCATTGACTCTACCCCAATTTAAATCTTTACCAAATAATCATGAGTTTTAATGACCCTGAGGAAAAAGCCTTTAAAAGCCTGGTTACAAGCATTTTCTCCTTTTCCCACAATGTTTTCTACCCTATCAAAGATAGAAATCATCATTTAAGGCACACTTAATTTTTCATCTGCAAATGCTTTCAATTTGGTCTAGTCCAAAATGTTGTGTTGTAAGGAGTAAACACACCAAGGTAAAAACATTTTTTGATCTCTTCTAAGATAACATGACAAGCATTTTAACAAACTTTCATGTGTATTGAACTCAAACTTTGGCCTCCTGAGGGTACAAAAGATTTTTCAAAGATTTGTCTTGGTGACCTAGATTTTAACCCAATGTGACTCATTTTCAAAGTTACCAAAGAAATCATTAAGACAAATTTCTGACTTATATTCATGTACATTGGACTGAAAATGAGACCTCTAGAGTATACACATGATTTTCCAGAGATTACGACCTACTTTTTGACCGGACATGACCCATTTTCTGTCTCTTCCTAATTATCATCAAGACACGCATTATGATCAACTTATTGGACTACAAATGAGACCTTTAGAGTGAACACAAGAATTTTCTAAGATAAGACCAGGTGATCTGGTTTTTGATCTGACCCGACACACCTTTCACACTCGTCTCAGATCCGACACACCTTTCACACTCATCTGAGATATCAGCAAGACAAAAATTCTGGCCATCTTTCATGAGTATTGGACTGAAAATGTGGCCTCTAGAGCATACACAGTTTTTTTCAAAGATTTGATTCGGAGAACTAGTTTTTGACCCGATATGACCCATTTTCAAATACATTAAAGAAATCATCAAGACAAACAGTTTTCATTAATACTGAATAAAAATTTGGCCTCTAAAGTGAGCACAAGGTTTTCCAAAGATTTGACCTGAAATGTGGCCTCTAGAGAATACAGAAGGTTCTTCAAAGATTTGATCCAATGACCTAGTTTTTTACCCAATATGATCACTTTTCAACCTCACCAAAGAAATCATCAAGACAAACATTCTGACTATTTTATATGAGTTACCAGACTGAAAACACAGCCTCTAGAGTGATTATACAGTTTTCTGAAGATTTGACCAAATGACCTATTTTTTTTACCCATTTTCAAACTCGTCTGAGATATTATCAAGACAAACAGAGTCATCATCTTTCAAGAGTATTGAACTGAAAATGTGGCCTCTAGAGCATACACAAGGTTTTCTGAGGTTTGGCCTAGTGACCTAGTTGTTAAACAGACATAATTCATTTTCAAACCTGTTTGAGATACCATCACAGCAAAATTTGTGACCAAGTCTCATGAGTATCAGACTGAAATTTTTGCCTCTAGAGCGTACACAATCTTTTTTTAAGGTTTGACCTAGTGACCTAGTTTTTTTCAACCGAAGTGACCCATTTTAGAACTCGTACGAGATATTATCCAGACATACATTCTGACAAAGGTCCATGAGTATCGAACTGAAAATGTGGCCTTTAGGGTGTACACAAGGTTTTTCTAAGATTTGACCTACTGTCCTAATTATTGATCAGACATGAATTTTCAAAATGTCCAATATATCATCAAATATTCTGACCAAGTTTCAAGAGTAGTGGACTGAAAAAGTGGCCTCTGGAGCTTAAACAGGGTTTTTCTAAGATCTGAGCTGGTGACCGACTTAAAATGTGGCCTCTAGAGCATACACAAGGTTTTTCTAAGATTTGATGTAGTGACCTAGTTTTTGGCCAGACATCACCCATTTTCAAACTCATTGGAGACATCATCAAGACAAATACTCTGACAGTTTCATGAGTATGGGACTGAAGATGTAGCCTGTAGAACATAAACAAGGCTTTCCTAAGATTGGACCTAGTGACCTAATTTTTGACCCTACATGATCCACTTCAAACTCGTCCGAGATATCTTATGTCTTAATAATATTTCTTTCAGTGGGTTTGAAATACATCATGTTGAGATAAAACCTTGATCACTAGGTCAAATCCAAGAAAAACCTTGTGTAGGCTCTACAGGCCACACTTTCAGTCCAATACAAATGAAACTGTCAAAATGTTTGTCTTCATAATTTCTCAGACGATTTTCAAAATAGGTCACATTGGGGTAAAAAAACTAGGTCACCAGGTCAAATCTTAGAAAAACCCTAATTCAGTTGGTTGTTAGACATAATGGATTGTATGGATCCATACTTGTATGATGACTTGCTTGATATAATGCACCACGGAGATGCATTAAAACCCATTTTGCCAGAGCACTGTTCTTCTATTTTCTTGTTCTAGAGCAATCTTTGCACACCAGTGAAAATTAGCAGTCTCTGCCGAGATCATCTTAAAAATCTGCGAAATGAAATCTGGTTCAATGTCCCTTAACTCTTTATCAAACGACAAAATTTCATACCAGACCAAATTCAAAGCATTTGCAGACGACAATATAAACATTGCTAAAATGATGATTTTTTGTCTTTGAGAGAGTAGAAAACATTGTGGGAAAAGGAGAAAATTCTGGTTACCAGCATTTTCTCCTTTTCCTACAGTGTTTTCAAAGGCTTTCTTCTCAGGGTCGTTAAAAGTCAGGCTTGTGTGGTAAAGGGTTAAATTGAAGATTTGCTATCTATTGCCTTAACTCTCTACCAAACAGCTAAATTCCAGACTGGTCCAAAATCGAAGGCACTTGCAGACGAAATACTAAATGTTGCACAAATTTTGAAATCTTACTCTGAAAGGCTAGAAAACATTGTTGAAAAAGGAAAAAAATGCTTGTTATCAGCATTTTCTCTTTTTTCTACAATGTTTTCAAAAGGCCTTCCCCTCAGGATTATCAAAAGTTGGGATTGTTTGATAAATCAATAGCTTCAGTGATAAACCATTTTTTGAAGACGGGTAAAATCCTAAAAAACTAAATGGGCCTCTTTAACAAAACATCAACATTTTAGAAGAGTCCAAATTCAAAACGAGTGCAGACGACAAAATTTTTACTCAATTAATGGGGTTTTTACCAGGAAGAGTAGAAAACATTATGAGAAAAGGAGAAAATGCAGGCTATCCGCATTTTCTCCTTTTCCTAAAGAGTTTTCCCCTTACCTCAGGTTTGTTAAAACTTGGGATAGTGTGGTCTTACATAAAGGCACAGATGTCTAAATCACAATTTATAAGAAACATGGCCACAAGAGCAAACAAACCCACAGCTTTTTATTACATGTCTGAATGCAACGAACCGAACACATTGTACTAAGATTTCCATACCATTCCATTGAAAAACAATGTTTTTCTTTCTTTCAATTGTGTGCCCCTTCGAGAGAGTTTGAGTTTTCCCTGCATTACACGAAATTTCGACGAAAAAGTGTTTAGTCAAAAAGCATGTATGTTTTTAAAATACTGATTACTAAATTCTTAGATTTATTTCATGAAAAGCTCTGTCTGAGTGGAAGATTTGAGCCACAATTCGTCTGTGTTAGGGTAAGGGTCAAGGCAAACTAGTCTGAATTACCTACCCCTACCACTAAGTTATAGGGTCAGGCAAAGCGCAATAATGGCGGCCTCCATGGCGACCTCAAGTTTAGCTCTATATGCTTTCCTGTTTTTCTCAATTTCATCTGATCCAGTTTGATCAGTGAATAAAATGAGATCAGCTTTGTACAAAATACACAAAACAGAATCTAAAACATGCGTTAGGGATATGACTTAAAAATAAATTTGACTATGAATCATTTCAAAAGTAGCCCTGTTTTCGGACGTTATATCGGTCCACTGACATTTCGGATACTTAAAGCATTTCTGATATGTAGTTTTTCTTGCTAAATTAGAATGACAAAAAAACTAACTGCCATTACTCTTTTGCAACAGATCTGTTTTCAATTCTGTCTGTAGAAGGATCTGATTGAGTGAATTAACAATAGTCTGTTACTTCTGCATATTATAAACCGGGGCCGCCCAGGGCCGCCATTATTGCGCTTACATACTTTTAAAGTACAGCATAGTACCAGACTAAAGGCAAACATGGTTTTTGAAGAAATGTCGTGGAATTCCTGTTCCCTGACCCTCCAAATTTGGCCTCTAAAATTTTCTGACTAATATCCCCCAAAATTTAATTACATGTACATATCTTCTTTGATAGTTTAACCCTTTACCACACAATTCCAAGTTTCAACAACCCTGAGAAAGAAAGCCTTTTGAAAAAAATTGCAGGAAAAGAAGAAAATGCTGATAACCAGCATTTTCTCCTTTTTCTACAATGTTTTCTACCCTTTCAGAAAAAAATAATGCTTGAACTGCATTTAAATTGTCATCTGCAAAAGCTTTCAATTTGGATAAGTGAATATTTGTTGTTTGGTAATGGTTTAAACATTTATTTTAGACTTGTCCAAAATAAAAGCATTTGCTGATGACAAAATTAATCACATGTTGCTTAACCCTTTACCAAACAACAAAATTTTAGACTTGTCCAAATTGAAAGCATTTGCAGACAACAAAATAATTGTGACTCAAAAATTGAAATTTGTTTTGGGAAGGTTAGAAAACATTGTTGGTTACCAGCATTTTCTCCTTTTCCCACAATGTTTTCAAAAGGCTTCTTCTTCAGCGTCGTTCATACCTGTGATTGTGTGGTAAAGAGTTAATTGAAAGGGTAAGAAAACATAGTGGTAACTAGCATCTTCTCCTAAAATTTGCCAACATCGCGCACACAATAATGTTGTTTTGTCTTTCCCGCATCTTGTTAACGTTCCTGTCATTCTATGTTGTTTCATGCCCATTGTCATGTTTTAAACCTCATTCCTTTTGGCGGTGAAAATACAAACTTTGCTTGTTTGTTTGTTTGGTGTTTAATGCCGTTTTCAGAAATATTTCAGTTATTATTATGGTAGCCAGGGCACCTATCCATGTTTTCCTGGAGTCTTTTACCAGTACATGTACTAATTGCACAATACAGTATTCTTCCAAAGCAGAATTTAGTCTTAATAGGTATAAGGAAAAGACAGCCTTGAAATTGGGCTCCCATAAGGGGAGAGATGGGGGTCACCAGGGATCTGTATAGTGGTATAGAATCTAACAATGAACAATCATTCAAGTTACTGTAAACTTTTTTCCATTATGTTGTTGGTATAAATGGGATATAAAAACTTGACTCAATTAGCACCTTTCCCTACCAAAGGGTTTCATTGTGATGGATACTAAAAATATCTTGACATATAACAACACAAGCCCATGAATTAATTTTAAGTAGTAGAGCTTATAAACACATGGACATACATGTATAATTATGGAAGTCCATGTCAAAACACATTACCCCTTAAGCTGCTAAGCGAAACTCACTGACCTTTTGCAGACAATGTAGATCAAAATCAGACTGCACAGAACATGCAGTCTGATCTTGGATCTACACTGTCCGATAAGGAGATATTTTTTCACCAAAAGATAACTTTGAAATAGCAATAGTTAGGGTTTTTACTATTGACTCTTAAAGATTTATTTGATTTATTCAGCACTTTAAGGGTTAAATAACAAACAGGGCTTGTTCATGTCTAAAATCTGGAGAAATCATGAAGACTGAATCATGTGATTGGTTTTTTTTTATGTATATACATACATGTAGATGTAAATGTACATTGACAATACTTAGTTACCCTTATTCCTAACTGAATAAAACTGACTTTTACAGAAAATGCTCTGGCAAAACTTGTCAAAAAATCTTGGAACAAAAGCTTAGTTTAATCCATTACTAAACAAGCCTGAGTTTTAAAGACTGTGGAAAATTAGACTTTTGAAAACATCATAGGAAAGAGAGAAAATGCTGGTGACAGCACTTTCTCCTTTTTACGGTATGTTTTCTAACCCTTCAGAAATGAATCCAATCATTTGAGCCACATTCAATTTGTCTTCTGCAGCTGCTTTGAATTTGGACCAGTCTAAAATTTTGTTGTCTGGTAAAGAATTAAACCCTGTACCACAAAAGTTTGAACTCATCTACATTGAGAGAATAATATTATGCAGACAAAAAAATGAACACAGCCCAGTTGATGGAATGGGTCTCTAAGGAGTAGAAAATATTGAGGGAAAAGGAACAAATGCTGGTTACCAGCATTTCCTCCTTTTCCCACAATGTTTAAGAAAGCCTTCATCGCAGGATGGTTGCAACTTGTGTCTGTTTAGTAATCATTTAGAGGCATTACTCTACAAATACATGCACCAGTATGTGTTTTAACCCTTTACTCCACAATGCCACCTTTTAATGACCCTTGGAAAGAAGCCTTTCGAAAACATTGTGGGAAAAGGAGAAAATGCTGGTAACCAGCATTTTCTCCTTTGCCCACAATGTTTTCTACCCTATCAAAGAAATATTGCACCATTTGCTCAATACTGAAATTGGCATCTGCAAATGCTTTCAATTTGGACAAAGCTAAAATTTTGTCGTCTGGTAAAGGGTCAATCCTTAGAGAGCCAGATAAACTACAGAAAATTTCCGTCTAGAGGAAAGACCCATATGACTGCAATTTCAAGGGTTCTATTATCCAGAGTGCCATAGCAGGGTTCTCTTATCCAGAATGCCATAACAAAGAGAGCAGTGTATATTTGTTGATCACATATTAGACCTATTGTTTTGTGCAGCCTGATCTTAATCTACACTGACTGCAAAGGCAACTAAAGTAGTGACAGGCACTTTATTGATTACCAGTAATTCAACTGCAGCTGCCAGCTTTGGAAAACACTGTTGGAACATGAGCAATTAGTTAGCCAGCAATGATAACTCCTTTTGCTGCACTGTTTTCAATACTACTAAAGACACTTCTTTTCCTTCAATGGCATGCATTTCCAACTGTATTTCCAGTCCTGCGTTTTAACTCTTTACCAAACGAAAAAACTTTAGACTAGTCCAAACTCAAAGCATTTGTAGTCGACAAAATAAATGCAACTCAAAAAAGTTTAAATTTGTTATGGGAAGGTAGAAAACATTGTGGGAAAAGGAGAAAATGCTGGTTACCAGCATTTTCTCCTTGTCCCACAATGTTTTCAAAAGGCCTCTTTCTTAGGGTCATTAAAAGTCAGAATTGTGTGGTTAATGACCCAATGGAGGTCCGCTTTGGAATACATCATGATAAGGAAAGGAGAAAAAACTGGTAACCAGCATTTTCTCCTTTTCCCATAATGCTTCTTTCCTCCTCAAAGACAACAATCAACCTTTGAGCTACAAATGAAGTGAGGCCATGCTTATAAAACTTGAATCCATAGTCAACTGAGCTGCTGCTAAAGTTTTACCCTTTATAATGCAGTCCCAAGTTTTAAAAACCCTGAGAAAAAAAGGCTTTAAAAACATTGCAGGAAAAGGATAAAATGCTGCTGACCAGGATTTTCTATTTTTCCCACATATTCTACCTTTCCATGGTCAACGTAGTTGTGCTATATCCGATTTGCCATCTGCAAACGCTCTGAACTTGGTCAAGTTCAAATTTTTGTCATTTGCTAAAGGGATAAATTTTCTCAGTGCTTTAGACTTCAAGAAAATTTGATGAAATAGTCATTGATCTAGAGACAAACAGCATTTTCTCTTTTTCCAACAGTGTTTTCTGCCAGTTCAATAACAAATTTCATCAAATGAACTACATTTAGTTTGTCATCTTCCAAAGCTTTCTATTTGGACAAGACTTAAACATCTTTGTGTGGTAGCAGGTTAGGCACAGTGCCTGATTTCAACATCATTTTTTGCAAGTACACCTTTTAATGAGAACAAAAGGCAAACAAAATGACCAAAAACATAGATTGGCTCAGCAGTACTGCTGTTTTGACCTCCCTATCTAACAATGTTGATCAAAGACCACACTGCAATGTTTCAAAAGAGTCTGATCTCCGATCTACATTGTTCATCAAGGCCAAAGTGTCCCTGGAAGCTTATAAAGTTGACATTTGTCACACACGAGAGCTATGATGCTTTAGCAGAAATGTGTCCCAGATCTAAGTAATTATTCATTCTGATCTTGCATCAAGCAAGGCACTGTTATGCCTGGCAGGTTCAAAGTTACCATTTGTACACACATAACTAAGCAAACTTCAACTGAGATATGCAAAAATATAGGGCAATATATATGCCCCAAATTGGACTGCATCTTTTTACCCTTTTTCACAGAACAAAATTTTAAGAGTCATCCATATTGAAAGCATTTGTAAAGGAGAAACAAAATATGACTTAGATGATGAGATTTGTTTATGACAATTTGAAAAACATTGTGGGAAAATGATAAAATGCTGGTTACCAGCATTTTCTCCTTATCGCACATATTTTCAAACGCCTCTTTCCTCAGGGTCGCTAAAAACTCTAGATTGTGTTGTAAATGGTTAAATTAAGGCTGATCTTGGCACTACAATGTTTATCAATGTTGCGCCTCGCAGCTTGAGGTTTACTTATGAATGCAACCATCAGGCCGATTGTGTAGATCTGGTAATACACCCCAAAGATCAGACTGCCTATTCCTATTCAGCGCAGTCTAATCTTGGATCTATGTCACATCATGGCCAAACTGATACCAAGCTGAGATTTATTAGAATAAAACACAGATAAACCCAAGGGCTATTGGGGTAAATACATATATAATAGCCATGCTCTGTCAAAAGGGGGTTTAATGTGATGCATTATCCCACACAAGTCATCACATAATTATGGATCAATAAAATCCATTTTGACAAACAATCAACTGAATAATGAAGTATACTCGTTCCTGGACATGCATAAAAAGTTAAAGTGACCAATAGCAAAACGTTTCGACTATGGTCAGCCTGCCCAAACTGCGCAAGCTGACCTGTGTCAATACTTTATACAAATGCGTTGAACCCCCTTTGTATTTTACATGACTCGTATGAGGGACACTGTTGGCTAATTTAGCACATTTATGTTCAGAACTTAAAGGCGTTTTTGGCGGGCATGTCAAGTATGGTTAGATTCAATATGGCGGACCTAATCTGTCTTTTTCCCCCCACTAACGTTTTAAAGTTGAAGAAAACAACGGCACCCATCACTTCCTTCCAAGAATTAAAAAGTATATGAATTCATTCCCCTGTAAAGTTATGTATTAGGCTACATTTCAATCTGGTGATCATCGAATGACAATAAAACCATGGCATGAGTCTTACTCACTGCAAAGTAGATCTAGTTTTCAAGTTATCATCAAATAAATGCACAAAAATAAATGTTACAGAAATTATTAATAAATATAAGCTATACTCACAGAGAGATGAAGTTAGATATATATTTAAAGTTTGTTTAGCTTTGCGTTCGTCAGTAATCAACTCTAGCACTTAGCAGTAAAGTAAGGTAAGTAAACAATCTAGCACTAAGCAAGAAAGTGAGGCAAGAACCAGTCTCACTTCGTATTCGCCGGGTATTTATACCTGTACAGTAGCCTGACGTCACGGTTCTCGCTGGCTCTGGGACCGCCCCTAACCGTCACGTGATAGATCTGAACAGCATTTTACCGCCCTTTAGACGTACTCGTATACTTATTCAGATCATAAAATCGTTTCTGAAATGTAGACCCATTTCATTTGCAGCGGCGCCATAATTTAAACCCCTGAAAAAGGCCAATTAACACATTTACCCTTGAAGACCGAATAAACCCAACTTACATGTTCAGTCAAGAAATAAGACCTAAAAACTGGTATACTAAACCTAGACAAAGAGGGGAACAAATATCATAATAATGATAAAAACACCTGCAGGCCTAATGGGGTCTGAAATAGCATTATAATTAATTCCACTTATGGTTAAGATTATACACACGCATAAACAAATTCTACTTTAAGTACGTTGAGTGGATAATTCTAAAGACGAATGGGGGTCCAGTAAAGCGCAAAAGTAGCATGTCTTCACCCATTTGCCGTAGTAACGCAAGTACTTCAGTAATGTTAAATCATGAGAGAGCAATACGGTGGTCGTGAAACGACCCTGGGGTCCAATAAAATGCCCTATCTCTTTTTCATTATCTTTGTCAGGCAAGATAAAAAGCGGGCTATGGGCACTGAATAGTAGAGATGTACAAGCGTTAACTGATTAACCCTTTATCCTTGTCCAAATCGAAAGCATTTGCAGACGACTATTTCAGTGTGGCTCAAATGGTGCAATTTTTCTTTGATCGGATAAAAAACAATGTGGGAAAAGGAGAAAATACTGGCTACCAGCATGTTCTCCTTTTCCCAAAATGTTTTTCAAAAGGCTTCTTTACCGGGGTCGTTAAAAGGTGGCATTGTGCGTTAAAGAGTTAGGAATATGAACATGGAGTTCTAAAGTAGTACCTCTTGTATCTCCCGTAACCATCCGATAGACACCACGGATTTAAATATGGCGGACAGATCACAGAAAACATTTTGCCGCGTTGCTTTTATTTAATTTTTGTGTTCCACTGAGCTACTTCATGCTTTTATTAAGTAGGCTTCGTCTGCAATGGTGAAATAATCAATCTGTTATTGAAAGTTTGCAATGGTGCAGAAATGCTTCTCTAAAAATTAATCATTATAACATGAAAAATAGGACGCTGAAAAAACACCAAAACCCATGACACAGCAAAGGTCAGTTTGATATCGTCCGATCAGAGGCACTTCAATCTGTCTTATCGTCTCTAATAATTAATTTAAATAGTGAATTTACACAAATCTCTGTATAAATCAAGAAGTGGAAGCTAAAATATCTGTTTTGTAGAGAGTAAAAACCATTGGTTGCTTCATGAAATAAAAACAAATGAAGACAAATCCAGTCATTCAAGCCACATTTGAATTGTCGTCTGCTACTGCTTTAAATATGAAAGAGTCTAAATTGTCTAAGAGGCTATATTGTCTGTGTTTTCCATACAGTCCTCTTTATCTATATTGTCTTCGTTTTATCGCCTGTTCCAATACCCTTCTTTCTGTATATTGTCTGCTTAACTCTATGTTCTATATTGTCTACGTTTTATACCATCCCCTTATTTACCGGATTGGACTGGGCCGATTTTTTTTGGAATTAAGGCGCCAGAACACGGTTTTCGGCTTATGTCGACCGTCAACACGCCAAACACAACTTCTTCAACAAAACGTCTATAGAATCAGCCTAAAATGATAAAGAGCTCTTAAATGCAACAGCATAACCCCAATTCTTTAGATTTCATCAAGAAATCATGTTGAACTTGTGAAATAGTGAAATTACTGACCAATACAGGCAACTTGCATGGTCAAAAAAAAAAAAAAAAAAAAAAATTGACAAAATAAGACATTTTAGCCTTTATTCCAAAATTCACAAAATGCAAACCCAGGAGACTAGCCTGAAAATGCCAAGCTAAATTGAAACTCAAAACAATACATCATTTGGGGATAAAATCAGAAATAGCACGTTACCATGACGTTTTTTCGCAATCTTTCATGGCATTAGTCCACCATTGTTTTTACGGCTAAAGCTAGCTACTAACTCCATGACCCCGCCCTCGCCCAGTTTCGCATTTGGGGGTCAAACTTAATCGAACAAAGAAGGAAAGGTCATGACCTCCTGTTTCAAAGACTAAGTGAATGCTTCTTTTCAATAATCTTACATAATTCATGGGTGTTCTAACTTCTCTTCTTATCAAAATTGCATTGAAAACCTACCCTACTCCATTATTTCTAATTTTGACCATGGCCAATTCAAAAAGAATTGTTTAGATGTGACTAAGATTTTCACCGTTTTGAGTTCTCTCGTGTCGTCACGCAAAAACTTTACATTTTCTTATATTGTTGTCATATCTGAAGGTATTTACATAAATATTGGGCTAACTGTTCATTATCAAAAAACAAATTCATATCAATAAAGAAAGTAAACCTCTAAACGAGCAGGGATCATATATACTGTATATATCTTTCATATACGTAATGTACGATCCCTGAAACGAGCGATAAGATCACTACTCTATCATCATCGAGAGTGACTCAGATCCAAACGTAAAAAAGGCACCTAATACTGTCCCACAAAAATATTTCTTTCTGTTTTTGAAATCGTAATTCTATTAAAAATAACAATTTTGACATGAACTACAAAATCTCTATCACTTCACTTTGAAAAATGTATGAGGCCTACAAAGTCGTGGACTGAACAAAGTGTCATTGACAAGGTAGCGATGTTATCTTGTATGTAAATGAAGTCAGTGATCTACGCAATCAGGTTCGTCTTTACTTATCCCAACGGCATCTTTTTCATCCTCATGTTTTTTATTTATTTATTTATTTATTTCGGATGTTGCGCATTCGTCTCGTCTAGCTATGAGGTTGTGAACGAGAGGGCCATGATTGCCCTGTATCGCTCCACTGGCTTATAAATATAAACCATCAATACTAAACATTTCAATTCTGAGCCAAATGGTTTCAAAATGAAGACTTACAAAGTTTTCTCTGTAAAAGCCCATGTGAAAGTTGAGACCCGCAGGGCAAAGCCATTTTTGATCTCAGAGCTATAATTACTTGGCCCCTGGTAGAGGTCCACAAGATAAAGCCACATGCCAAAATAATACAAGTCTATGCTGTATGGTTATAAATAAGGTGATTTTCAATTTTTGTCCATATGAAGCCTCTGTAAAACATAAGACCCCTGATGCAAGGGTAATTTCAAAAAAAAAAAAAAAATCAAAACAGGAAGATTTCTTAAGTTGTTACCATGTAAGCCCATGTAAAACTTGTGACCCCTGCGGCGGGGCCAATTTTGACCTCAGGGCTAAAATTTTGGCCAGCTTGGTAGAGGCCAACTAGATATAGCTACATGCAAAATTTGGTAGCTCTAGGCCTTATAGCTAGGTACAGGAAGATTTTTAAAGTTTTCTCCATATAAGCCTATGTAAAACTTGTGACCCCTGGGGCAGAGCCAATTTTGACCTCAGGGCTATAATTTGAAGAAACTTGATAGAGGTCTACTACATAAAGCTACATGCCAAATTTGGTAGCCCTATGCCTTATGGTTTCAGACGAGAAGATTTTTAAAGATTTCCAATATTTTTCAGTTTTGTTGCCATGGCAACCAGAGTTTTTGAAGGAATCAAATTCTTTCAAGAAATTCTGAAGAGGACCATGGCAGGATCATTTCTGTGAAGTTTCATGAAAATTGGACGGGTAGTTTCAGAGAAGAAGATGTTTGAAAAAAGTTAACGGACGGACGGACGGACGCACGGACGCACGACGGACACCGGGCCATGACATAAGCCCGCTGGCCTTCGGCCAGTGGAGCTGAAAAGCATTAAAATTTCATCTGAAATTTCATCAAAAACTGAACTCTTCAAAAGTTCAAATGCCAAGATATCGAACTGATACATTTTTTTCTTCTCTTTTTCAATTTCAGATCAAGAAACAGATTTTTTTCTTGTTGTATTAAGTAAAATGGCTATGAGCGGTGGGTAAAATAGCCGGATCAGTTTGGATCAGACTTCTGTACCGGATCAGACTTACTAACAAAATCGGACCGGATTTGACTTTGACAAACAAAGTTATAAATCTTTACCAAGGCCGCTTATTCTATATGCGATAATCTGTCAGTACTTTTTGTACTTTGATTGTACTTATATAAAATCGTACAGCAATGGATAAGGAGGAGTCGTCCATAGATGAAAATTTAATCTTACAAAATCTAGGTACAGACGGTCTTCCCATGAAATTCACTAGACTTTGAAAAATAGAATTCTTATTTGTGGACATTATTTTTGTGAACTACTTTCAGCACTCTTGCATGCAAGCTGGTTCAATTTTCCAATGCCATGTGAAGATGGCCCGTCAGTTGATGCGTCTATGTGCTAAAACAGGGATCTTATATAACATGTAATTTACGATCCCTGGCTAAACTCATGAAACATTTATATTATAATTTGAAATTAAGCTGAAATGATACACGGTACGTGAATACTGCCTAAAATGGTTCTGGTCTAAATCCATTAAATAGTATACCTACTCTACACTGCGTCTCATGGTAAATACTCATGACAGATTTGAGGGTATTTACAGTCATGCCCATTTAATGACATTTCTCAGACAGAGAAGACTCGCGCTTCAACATTATGTAAGTCATATCGCGGCGGCCAGTGCACCTCTCCATGCTTTCCTGGAGTTTCTTTAACCAGTACTACGCATAGTACCCTTCCCAAGCCAGTGGCTGCTTTCCCACATATCCATCGTCGAAACAGCAGTCAACGGTGAGAGAGGAGTGAATCCTGTCGCAATGACTAGATCATCAATCCTCGGAAAGAAATTGGCCGAGCCGGGGATCGAACCAGCGACATCCTGTTATGAAGTCCTGTACGCTACCGACTGAGCTACCGGAGCTCGGCATCATGTATACAAGGAACATAATTTGAGGTACATATATGTGATAACCAACTTATAGTTACAATGATCTAGGTCTGTATGTTTCTGAAATAATTCCATACAGCCATCTAGTTTATCAGACAGGGAAGACTCGTACTCTTCCAGTCTATCTTCACTTACTGTTTTCCACCGAATATGCAGCTTAAAACTATCGCTGTACCTAGAAACTGGCGTCTGCAGAGTCAACGTTAATATAACAGGTCTATGATTAGACACATTAAGACAATCATCATCTAAAATTTTACATGATATGATTTTATCGATCAAGGATCAATATATGATTAATACGGAATTGCATACTGCATCAAACAAAAATAGTCGAAGCTCCAGCAGTTAGAGATAGTGTACCAGCTGAAATATAGCCGTGTACATTTAAAGAATTCCTGTAGAGGATAGCCCCCGTCTGTCCAGTGGCTTTACAAAAGTGACTCCGTTTAAATGAGCATTTAGATCGCCAATAATGTAGATAATACCCTGCATAGAATAAAAATTGTTTTCGTGTAGCCTCTCAATATATATTCTGTAAAATCCTCATATCTGTGGCCACTACTTGGAAATTACACTTGGAATATAAAGCAAAAGCCACCATTTTCATATTGTAAACTTATGCCCATGATACGATCATCGTTTGCGTCTAAAACTCGCACACTGGCATTTATTGATTTCTTCCACAGTAGAGCGACACCTCCCTCCCTGACCACTCTAGCACAAGGGTTAAAATGTGACGGATACGAGGAACTGCTTACTCCATCATAATTGGTGTGTATACTGTTTACGAAATGGCCGTCCTAAGGATATAGCCATGTTTCGGAAACACAACGCACATCAATTTTGTTCTGTAGTAAGTCGCTCAAGTAGGCGCTACTAGACATAAGACCTGTATAGTTCCTGGTTAAAAGACTAAGACACAGTGAAATCTAGTTCAAAAATATCATGTGGAACTTGATGTTTAGCATAGCTGCTATAGTAATTGAGGTCGTTATATATGTCCTCGTCATAATAATCATCATTTTCCCCTTTGTAGCGGTCGCAGTGGAAGATATTTTGGACAGTATTATAAGAATGACTTTGTCTGTTATTTTTACGGCGCTCTCTTGTATTTTTGGTCAAACAAGAGTTACTTATAACAAAACGCGGCCAGAATGTCTTTTCCAGTATATAATCACTGTTGTCACTGTCTTCAACATTCAATCGTATGACTGACTACATGATTACTGTTTCTGATAGAAAACACTGTAACCCATGTTATGTGACGCCTCTTGTCTCAACATAATCGACCATCTTGTCGGTAGTAATCGAATTTATAAACCCCCGACGTAAAAACGCTTTGCTCTGCGATATACTTAAAGTCATATTCACTATTTCATTTGAAATTTCTGATGTATCCCGCGAGTGGTTTGTCCTGTCGTCATTCTTTTGGAGCGGGGAAACTGTTTGTTCCTATCTTCAGAACTGTTTGTTCCTAATCTGCAGAGTGGTTATCAGCATTTTCCTTCTTTTCCCACCATGGATGTTTTCAAATGGGCTTTTTTCCTCAGGGTTGTTAAAACTCGGGATTGGATTGTGTGGTAAAGAGTTATGGGACAGATCACTTCGTATTCGAGCGACCCCCCAAAATTATTGCTGATCGTCGTAAATCCCTTCGCTCAAAACTAAAAAAGGCAATTCTGGATGGTAGCCTATACGTGCCTGGATTAGTTCCCCTCTTTGTGGACGGAAAACCAGTAACAATTTACCGAGGGTGGACTAAACATAGCTTCTTGGAACATTCACCGGCTCACTCGTCATAAACTTGAAGATCAAAATTTTGTTCAAATAATCAGTACTTATGATATATGTTTTCTGTATTAAAGTGGGTCTGTTGACCTATGTAAGTCGACCTCTCTACTTATTGCTAATGGGCGTTTGTTTGATACTGCCGAAGATACATGCACATGTCGAAGCGGTTCAAGTTCGATTGACTACCTTTCAGTCAATCATGATGATAAGTATTGCATTAGAGATTTTAAAGTGCAGCCATTTTGTGAGTGGGCTGATAATGCATTACTTTCGATAAAAATTACTTGCGTCGCCCATGAAGATGAGATAAAAGGTGGTAATGGAATAACCCATGTGTAATGGAATACGGAGTTTAAAGATGAATTCCGGCGCCGAATTATTGGTCAACTTCCAGTTTTTGACTAGCGAAACTAGTCTATAGGCATCAAGACTGACCTAGATTCAAAGTAAACAACAACAACAAAAAACCCACAGTTGCCAAATACTGCCTCACAGAAAATACTTCTTTCTGTTAGAAATCTTAACGCTGTTATATATGACAATTTAGACAAAAACAACTAAATCTCTAACTCTCAAAGTTGAACATGTTGTCTTACAAAGTAATTAAGTGAACAAGATGTCATTTATAAGGTACATGACGTATGCAAAGCAGAGAATCACTTATTCCTACACCACTGTAACATTATGACTGAATCTATTAATGTATACACCTAGGTATTAACTTGCAGCAAATGCCAGGCTATATCAACACTCACTGGACAGAAAACCCTTGTCATTCATTATTTAGATCATTGTGTACAGTTAAACTGTTATGCTGAACTGTTATTCTACCGCTTGAATATTAACCCTTTACCAAACAATTCCACGTTTTAATGACATTGGAGAAGAATCCCTTTGATTTTTTTTTTTTTTCTGCCCTTTTGGAATCACGTTTCATCAGTTCATCATTTAATTTATGGTCTGCAACAGCTTTGAACTTGGACGAGTGTAAAATTTTTGGTTTTGTAAAGAGAGTTAAATAGTTAACTACATCTTGTGCTACTGAATATTGACTCATTGATTGTATTGTGTTTAACGCCGTTTTCAACATAATTTCAGTGATACTGTGGCGGCCAGAGCACCTATCCATGCTTTCCTGGAGTTTCTTTTACCAGCACTACCGCAACTCAATGACCTTTTGCGGACAGTGTGGACTAAGATCAGACAGCACAGAGCATGCAGTCTGATCTTGGATCTACACTATCCGATAAGAGGATATTTCTTTTAAAAAATGTAACTTTGAAATAGCAATATTCTGGTGTTTACCATCGGCTTGAAAGTTTCATTTAACGTTTTTAGCAGGTTAATGGTTAAACTTATACTGGATTATAGTTAAACAATAGCACGCATAGCCCCGGCAGCTCAGTCGGTAGCATACAGGACTTGAGAACAGGACTCTGCAAATTTCTTTTTGAGGATTGATGATTGTCACTGGGACAGGGTTCATTTCTCTCTCACATTTCGATGATGGTTATGTGGAAAGCAGCTAGTGGCTTGGAAAGAATTTTGTGCTGAGTATTGGTAGAAGAAACTCAAGGAAAGCATGGATATATGCACTGTCCACCGCTACATAACTGAAATAATGTTGAAAACAGGGTCAAACACCAGACAAACAATCAATCAATCAAATTCGCTAGTCTGTCAGTACTTTCAGTAATTTGATTAATAGGGTAGTTTCAGATTCAAATAGTAGAGAATATAAAACAATTGATACTTGTATTAATAAATTTTCTACGTCGATCACAGACATCGTGGAGCCTTTCTTTGCCTTACCCGCGAAAAGTACAAATCGAAAGTATATTTCGAGGGGTGAATACGAAACTATTCCATCTGCGTTTTCGAAAATATTACAGGAGAGGGGTAAAAAACTCAATTCCGTGAAAAGCGTTGTTTAAGATCGTCTTGTTTAATTATGTTGGGCCGAATTCATGCTCTCAGCTCAACACAACGTATCTAAACAGGAGAGGGAAAAACGCTTCTCATTTCTGTGAAAAGAATAGTTAGATCATCGATTTACACCGAGCAAAAGACTCATTCTCATGGAACCGCGACAATCAATGTCGCCAAGATTAAATTTAATGTATGTGAAAACTACAATTCTAAACCTCTATTTGAAATGTTTTTGTGGCAATCGAAGTCTGCGACACCTGAAAAACTCCAAAATAGTATTTTGATAGAAGTAAAAGGAAAAAAATTGTTAAAAAAATTTTCTGTTATTCTACCCATGGGTCGCAAAAAACCCATGTTGCCAGGCAAAAAGTCAAATGTTCTGACACAAGGAAATAACAAGCAAATGTGGCGATTGATATTTCTCATTTTATTATGATACATGTATATACATCAAGATATAAATTAAAAACAATTCTTGTAACTTCTTAAATATTCCTTCGAAATTAACTGATTATTTTCCCCTGTCGCCGTTTTTTTAAAAATCTACAGGACAAAACTAGATTTCTCACTAACAGAGCGTATATGAAGTATGACTACTATCTGTTTTTGGTTTAAAAGAGTGTATACCTGTCTGTTTGACATTCAATTTGTTGTGTGCAACTGCTTTCAATTTCGACCAGTCCAAAATTCTGTTGTTAGGTACAGAGTTAAATGTTAAAGGCCCTGGTGGGCCTTTCATGCCATATTTTATTTTCAACAGTGGTATAAAACTGCAATAGAAACAGAACTCCAGTCTTGTATACTTAAACCAAGGCATGTCACTGGAAACTTTATGTGGATCTGCAGCCAGGTTCCAATCTTTTGTCCTGTATGATCTAAGATTTACACTACAAACTTCATTACCCTTGTATTAACCTTTTTTTCAAGTTGAACAAGGCTACTGTGGTTTTCTACTAATAAAACTTGAAAGGATATAATAAATGTTGAATGAAGTAATGAAACCAAGGGAGGTAACTAGTTTCAAATTTGTGTCATGATAAAAATGAGTTACTTTCCTTTGACCACAAAACTCCACGTGTATACGAGTGTTATCCACCCTGATAATGTTAGGCACGACTCTGTTTAGTTTTTGTGAACAATGTAGATCAAGATCAGCCTGTTTAGACCCTGCAGTCTGATCATGGATATACTGTCCCATACAGTAATTTTTTTGTATGTCTATGACTTGTGTAAAGAGCTTTGAACTCCAAACATTTTGGTCAGCACGACTGGCTAGTAATCACCATTTTACATGTACTTATTAAACCTTTACCACACAATCCAGAGTTTTAATGACCCTATTGGAGAAGGCTTTAGAAAACACTGTGGAAAAACGAGAAAATGCTGGGTACCAGCATCTTCTCCTTTTTCCCACACACCAAGCCCTGGTAGCTCAGTCGTTAATGTAAAAGACATGAGAATAGGGGGACGTAGTTTGATTCCCGGCTTGACATTCTGTCCAAGGACTGATGATAGTTATTGTGATAGGATTCATTCCTCTCTCACTGCTGACCATCTTTTCATAGTTAATTGGGAATGTGGTGTCTTGGAAAGAATATTGTGCCGAGTACTGGTAAAAGAAACTCTAGGAAAGCATTGATAGGTGCATTGGCCACTGCAATATAACTGAAATAATGTTGGAAACGGTGTTAAACACAATACAACAAATCAATCCTTTTTTCCACAAATGTTTTCTATTCTTTCACTCACCACCACTTCCATCATTTGAGCCACATCTAATTTGCCACCTGCAAATGCTTTGAAATTAGACCAGTCTTTACCAAATGACAAAATTTAAGACACATCTAAACTGAAAGCATTGGAGACGACACATTGTCATGCAAATCTGACATTTGTCTATGAGTGGCTAGAAAACATTGTTAGGAAAGGAGAAAATGAAGGTTACCAGCATTTTCTCCTTTTACCACGATGTTTTCAAAAGCGCTTTTTGTCTGGATTGTTAAAACTCAGGGTAGTGTGGTAAAGGGTTAAGCAATTAAATGGTTAAGAAAAAACATGCACAGCCTGCAGCAGGCATGTGTTAAACTCTTCACCACACGGCAAAATTTTAGACTTGGCCTAAATTCACAACTTTCAAACAATACATTAAGTGTGACTCAAAAAAAAATTGTCCATGGATGGGTAGAAATTTTGTTGTTTGGTAGAGAGTTAAGTGTTAAAGGCCATATTACACCTTACTTTGAACAGTAGTATAAAGCTACAATAGAAATAGACCTCCAGCCTTTTATATTTGAACCAAAGCATGCCACTGGAAACATTATGTGGATGTGAAGCAAGTGTGGATCCCATATCCTTTACAGTCTGATCTAGTGTTTACAAGGTCTGCTTCTTTAACTCTTTACCAGACAACAATATTTCAGCCTTGTCCAAATTGAAAGCATTTGCAGATGACAACTGTTCCTCAACACTTAAATTTTGTCTTTCATAAGGTAGAAAACATTGTAGGATAGAAGAAAATGCGGATTACCAGCATTTGCTCCTTTTCCCACAATGTTTTCAAAAGGCTTCTTCCTCAGGGTCATTTAAACTCAGGATTGTGTGGTAAAGGTTTAACAAATTAAGTAGCCTTTGTGGCCAGTGTAGATCAAAATCAGACTACTCATAACATGCTTACTCAGGACTCAGTTGTTAGACTAAATGGGTTTATGGATCAATGAGTATTGCAATGACTTTCTTGCTATATAAACGAAAGTTAATTAATACTTTACCAAACAATTAAATTTTGGACACACCCAAATCGAAAGCATTTGAAGACAACAAATCAAATGTGGCTCAAATGATCAAATTTGTCTGTGAACGGACAGAAAAAATTGGAAGAAATGGGAAAAAAGCTTGTTACCAGCATTTCTCCTTTTCCAACAATGTTTTCTAAAGCTTTTTACCCCAGGGTCGTTAAAATTCAGGAATGTGTGGTCAAGGGTTAATCTGGGCAATTCGGAGAAGTGAAAAGAGTTGTAGTATAAATAAATAACAAACAAAAGACCACTGATGTATAATTTTTTATTTCAACAGAAATATCATCAAAGAATTTAATAATAACAGAAGTCATAAATGAGAAAATAGAACAAATAGGAACAAAAAGAACAATGTGTATGTAATGTATACAACTTGAACATTATAGAAAATGTTGTGGGAAACGAAGAAATGCTGTTAACACCTTTTTCACCTTTTCTCTACAATATATACAAAAGTTTTTCTGTCAGGGACGTTAAAACTTTGGATTGTCTGGTGGTGGGTAAATACAGACTTCATCTGGACAGGCATCTAATATGTAATATCATATTTACAGTAATAGACAAAACAATGATAATTCAGTATCACTTTCAAAATACAGAGACGGAATAAATAAATCACTTCAGAAAAAAAAATGTAACATAAAATGTCATCAGTTTCTGGCATAATTTAACCCCTACCAAACAAGTCCATGTTTTAACAACCCTGAGGAAGGAGCTGTTTAAAAACATTGTGGGAAAAGGAGAAACTGCTGGTAACCAGCATTTTCTCCTTTTCCCACAATCTTTTCTATTCTGTCCGAGAACATTAGCTCTTTTGTAGTAAATTTGAATTTGTTGCTTGCTGATGTTTTGAATTTGGGAAAGTCTAAAATTTGTCATGTGAGACAGGTTTAGCTTGCTTTTTCTGATGGTCCTCAGGTATCACTCCACTGCTTCATGGTAAGTGGGCCAAGTTGGAAAAAAAATTACATTACAAATAAATAGTACAAATTACAAAACAAAGGTTGCTAAATGTATAATATTTAACAATAACTTAATACATTTAAGGTTGAAAGCTGGATACAGTCTTGTCAGAAATCCAAGATCACCACATGCGGGTGCAAACGCTCGGCTCTGCTGCAGGTGCTTGACATTAAGTGAAATTTCTGAGTCAATAAAGGGGCATAAATGTGTTGAAAATATTTTGATGGTTACCTGCCTTTGTAAGGGTTCCCCTACTAATAGCTAAAAGAGATAGTCTAAAAAGTCAAAGGTTTTGTGCATCAACAGTGTCGAGGTGGACTAGGACAGGGCTACAACACTAACTTGACATTTTCTTTGAAAATAGCCTAGCTTAAAATCTGAAGTGTACAATACCAACTATGTTGCAGTAAAGAAGTTGGAATCCTAATTGTGTTTACTGTCTGCAATGTGAACATTTGTTCCAACTTTAAGGCAAATCTTTCCTTGGGTTAAGAAGAAATGGACTTAGGTTAGCATTCATACTTAGTTCAAAAGCTGACTGAGGCAGTCTCAAGGCGATATCAGATACAAGCAATGCACATAGACCAAGCCAATGAATCTTTTAAAGGCACCAAGTCCTGAATACCCTATCTGTTTGATACTGAATCAGATGTATACACCAGAGAACACCTTGCCACAGAATACATCTTTGAGAAGTTTGTAAAGCAAAGGGATTATTTACAAATGTTTGGAAGTAAAACAAGAGGGCCATGATGGCCCTGTATCGCTCCACTGGCTTATAAATACAAACCATAAATAGTAAACATTTCAATTCTGAGCCAAATGATTTCAAAATAAAGACTTAAGTTTTCTCTGTAAAAGCCCATGTAAAAGTTGAGACCCGCTGGGCAAAGCCATTTTTGATCCCAGAGCTATAATTACTTGAACCTTGGTAGAGGTCCACAAGATAAAGCCACATGCCAAAATAATACAAGTCTATGCTGTAAATAAAGTGATTTTCAAGTTTTGTCCATATGAAGCCTCTGTAAAACATAAGACCCCTGATGCAAGGCTAATTTCAAAAAAAAAATCAAAACAGGAAGATTTCTTAAGTTGTCACTATGTAAGCCCATGTAAAACTTGTGACCCCTGTGGCAGTGCCAATTTTGACCCCAGGGCTAAAGTTTTGGCCCACTTGGTAGAGGCCCACTAGATATAGCTACATGCAAAATTTGGTAGCTCTAGGCCTTATGGCTAGGTACAGGAAGACTTTTAAAGTTTTCTCTATATAAGCCTATGTAAAACTTGTGACCCCTGGGGCAGAGCCAATTTTGACCCCAGGGCTATGATTTGAAGAAAGTTGATAGAGGTCTACTACATAAAGCTACATGCCAAATTTGGTAGGCCTATGCCTTATGGTTTCAGACAAGAAGATTTTTAAAGATTTCCAATATTTTTCAGTTTTGTTGCCATGGCAACCAGAGTTTTTGAAGGAATCAAATTCTTTCAAGAAATTCTGAAGAGGACCATGGCAGGATCATTTCTGTGAAGTTTCATGAAAATTGGATGGGTAGTTTCAGAGAAGAAGATGTTTGAAATAAAAGTTAACGCACGGACGGACGCACGGACGGACGGACGACGGACACTGGGCCATGACATAAGCCCGCTGGCCTTCGGCCAGTGGAGCTAAAAAACCTGTCTTTCTTGTCAATTGTGAACAAAGCAGTTTGTCTCGTCAAAAGTTTGGAGCAAAGCAGTCTGTCTTGTCAGAAACTGTGAACAAAGTGGTCTGTCTCATCAAAAACTGTGAACAAAACTGTCTCGTCAAAAAGTGTGAACAAAGCAATCTGTTTCGTCAAAAAATGTGAACAAAGCAGTCTGTCTAGTCAAAAACTGTAAACAAAGCAGTCTGTCTTGTCAAAAACTGTCAACAAAGCAGTCTGTCTTGTCAAAAACTGTCAACAAAGCAGTCTGTCTTGTCAAAAACTGTGTGATTCTCCTGGTCTAGCTGCAGACAGATTCCATCCATGCCTGTCCCTAATGCCTTACAGAACTTACACTTACACTACTACATACTACAAAGGCATTTCAAAAACCTGCATGCAGCTTCTGGTCTGTCTGCTGTCAGTGTCCATCCCTACCTTTCCCTGGCACCCATCTGTTTCCTAGTAAACACTGGTACTTCAAAAAGGATGCCAGAGTTATATGCCATAAAGAATGAGATACTTATTGGGGATAAGCAACAGTCAACCCTTTACCACACAATCCCAAGTTTTCATGACCCTGAGGAAGAAACCTTTAGAAAACATTGTGGGAAAAGGAGAAAATGTTGGTAACCAGCATTTTGTCCTTTTCCCACAATGTTTTCTACCCTAACAAAGACAAATCCATCACTTCAGCCACATGTAAACTGTCGTCTCCAAATGCTTTCAATTTGTACATGTCTACAAAAACCAGAGATAAAAACAAGTAGAAAAAAACTCTGGAAACCTGTGCCCATTTGTCAGTGTCTAGTGTCATGGAATGTTGGGCCTCATTCAACAAAATGGATTTAAAGCTACCAAAACGAATTTCAAGAAATTGTATACGACAGTAAGAAATGCGCTTAGAAATCAGGGGATAACTTTTTGAAACGATGTTCCTGTTTCAAAAGGCATGCTTGCTAAGAATTAGCAGCAGTGGTAAAGAGCTGCAGTATTATACCATGTACCGCTAGGTACCCCCACTTAATTTTTTATCCTCTTTATCTAGTCATTTACAAGAAATATACTATGGTAACAAACAGCCAGCATTCTTCATCTTGGATAAATGTACCTCAATAAAATAGAAAAAAAAAAACTGAGAAAAAACTGTGATGAAACATCTCACAGGAAAAATTCTCATAACAAGACTGCAAACAGAAACGAAACTCTGGCAACCTGCACTTATGTATCAACATGATGATGTATAGGTCTCCTTCTTTAGTCCACGTTCTTTTTGTTGCTGGGGCAAAAAGGAAAAAAAAAGTCATGAAAATATGTATGGACCATACAAAAGCAGAAAAAAAAAAACAGTATTGTTTCAAATACTTGTTTTTATTATATATCTTTAAATGATCTGAGTAAAATACAGGCGTTATCTAACTTCACAATACAACTTGAAGGAAAATTTTTCCATGTCAGTCTAATACCATGTGTAGAGCATAATCGTGTACACAGACTATTTCTGTGTAATAATGTTTGGGACTTTCAACCATTTACATTCAGCTAGCATGACAAAGCTAGCATGACAAACCATAAAAACCCAATTTATCAGTGTATTTATAGATACTTCGATTTTGGCTGATATCAATACTCATTACATAAACATACATGTTGTTTCCAAGGGTTATTTCCAAATGCTACTGTACAGTACACTCTTATTTCAGCATCATGATTAATATAATCACGTGCTTGACTTGCATCCTGCGTTGAAACAAAAAAAAATGCACTGTTCTTGACAGTGACAGTGAATAACAACCACTGAATTTTTGAGCCACTGTTGTTGTTTATTTTCTTGTTGCGGCTCGAATAGCAACCACAATTTTTGAATGCATACTGATCTGTGCAGACTTACTGTTATCTGTGTATATTCATCTGCCATTCATAAATAGTGTACATATATGTGGTATTACGTACAATAAAACATAATTCTCAGATTTTTTGGTCATTCATATTGATTTTGTGATGTTTCTTTACAGTTATAGTGGTGAGGAATATGATAAAAGGAATATTACAACAGTCTGCATTTCTGCATGGTCAGATCATGTCTTGTTGAATGTGTAAAGATATATGCATCTGATTCAACCTTCGGTCTCAACCGATACGCATCTCTTTACACACGCAACTAGACATTATCCGACCACACAGAAATTTGTATTTCTGCATGGTAGGATAACGTCTCGTTGTGTGTGTGTAAAGAGATGCGCATCGAATTCGATCTTTGGTCTCATCTGATATGCATCTCTTTACACATGCAACTCAACATAATCTGACCTTGCAGAAATGCAGACTGTTGTAATATCCTATATTTATCCTACATCATACTAGTATGAAAACATTGCTGCAAACCGAGAATTTGCTCCTACACAATCATGATGTCCCTCAGGTTTCTTTTTTCAGTGCCAACACATATGCATGTATACATGGCATGAGACCTCAAGTATGTGCATTATGCTTCTTTTAGAAGCATGTTTAACCCTTTTCCACATAATCCAGAGTTTTAATGACCCTAAAGAGGAAGGCTTTTGAAAACATTGTGATACCCAGCATTTTCTCCTTTTCTTACAATGTTTCTACATTATTTGAGCTACATTTATTTGTTGTCTGCAAATGCTTTCCATTTGGTTGAATCCAAAATTTTGTCATTCAGTAACAAGCTAAAAATGGTCTGCTGCAAGGTTTTTTGTCATTCAGTAACAAGATAAAAAATGGTCTGCTGCAAGTTTTTTTAACTCTATGAAACAATCCTTAGTTTTTCCCACCTTACAGCAAAATGCATTTGAAAATATTATAAAAAGAAAACAAGAGGGCCATGATGGCCTTGAAGTTGCTCACCTGAGCTTTTTGTCCTAACATGAAAAATTTCTAATCTTTTCCTAGATAACATTACAAGCATTCCAACACAATTTCATGAGAAATGGACTGAAAATGTAGCTTCTAGAGGGTACACAAGGTTTTTCAAAGATTTGTCTCCATGACCTAGTTTTTGGCCCAATGTGACCCATTTTCAAACTCATCAAAGGAATCATCAAGACAAACATTCTGACTAATTTTCATGAGCATTGGACTAAAAATGTGGACTCTACGGCATACACAAGGTTCTGTAAAGATTAAGCTTAGTGGCCTGCTTTTTGACCTGACATGACCTGTTTTCAAGTTTATCCTGAATATCATCAGACAAACATTCTGACCAACTATTATGTGTACTGGACTGAAAATGAGGCCTCTAGAGTATACACAAGGTTTTTCTAAGATTACCGGTACACCTGATGACTTAGTTTTTGACCAGACATGACCCATTTTCACATGCATCTGAGATAGTATCAAAACAAACATTCTGACCCACTTTATGAGTACTGAATTGAAAATGTGGCCTCTACAGCATACAGAAGGTTTCCAATAGATCTGATCCAGTGACCTAGTTTTTGACCTGCTATGACCCATTTTCAAACATTTCAAAGAAATCATCAAGACAAACATTCTGACCTAGTTTTTGACCTGCTATGATACATTTTCAAACATTTCAAAGAAATCATCAAGACAAACATTCTGACCACTAATCATGAGTAATGGATTAAAAATTTAGCCTCTACAGCAAACACAAGATTTTTGAATTATTAGACCTGGTGACCTAGTTTTTGACCCAGAATGACCTTTTTTCAAACTCATCTGAGATATCATCAAGACAAACACTCTGACAAACTTTCAGGGCTAATTGACTGAGAGTACAAAGGGTTTTCAAAGATTTGACATAGTGACCTAGTTTTTGACCCAATGTGACCCATTTTCAAACTCTTGGGAGATATTATCAAGACACCATTTGCAGACGACAAATTAAATGTGGCTAAAATGATTGCATTTGTTTCTGAAAGCTTAGAAAACATTGTGGGAAAAGGAGAAAATGCTGGTTACCAGCATTTTCTCCTTGTCCCACAATGTTTTCAAAAGGCTTCTGCCCCCAGGGTCGTTAAAACTAGGGATTGTGTGGTAGAGTTAAAGGGGTAGAAAATATTGTTGGAAAAGAAGAAAATGCTGGTTACCAGCATTTTCTCTTTTCTCACAATGTTCTCAAAAGGCTTCTTCCTGAAGGTCATTATACTCGGGATTGTTTGGTAAAGGGTTAAAACACTGAATTCCTTTGTATAGCTGTTGATCAGCACAGTCTTATTTTCACCTTTTACCAGACGACAAAATTTTAACATGTGGATCAAAGAGCCATGCCAGTAGTCTTGACTTTTTGCTGATAGCTCAAATAATTATTTGTCTTTGATAGGGTAGAAAACAATGTGGGAACAGGAGAAAATGCTGGTTATCAACATTTTCTCCTTTTCCCAAAATGTTTTCAAAAGGCTTCTTCCCCAGGGTCAATAAAGTTAGGATTGTGTGGTATAGGGTTAAACTGCCAAATAAACCAAAATGGACCAAAATAACTACAATTTCGAGGCTGCTTTTGCCCAGCATGGCTCAGTAAAGCAGAAAGTGTAGATCAAAGAACAGATTACACATTTTGTGCAGTCTGACCTTGATCTACACTGATCACAATGGCAACTGTTGCTGTAGAAGGCACTTTAGCACTTTACCAAACTACAAAATTTTGGACTTGACCAAACTGAAAGCATTTGCAGACAACAAAATAAATATAGTGTAAGTGATGATTTCCGTCTTTGATAGGGTAGAAAACATTGTAGAAAAGGGAGATAATACTGGTTATCAGCATTTTTTTCCTTTTTCCACAATGCTTTCAAAATCCTCCTTCTTCAGGGTTGTTAAAACTCGGGATTGTGTGGAAAAGGATTCAAGGTTAATTAAATTTGTATTTTGGGAAAGGGTAAATTTAGTCCCCAGTTAGAATTGATGTACAACATATTAAAATGTATGAAAAAATTGTGAAAAATGGATAAATAGTTCCTCTTAATGCTAAGTAAACTTCTGCCACAGTGTTTATGCCGTATGACAATAAGAGTTGTGTGTGTGTTTGGGGGGGGGGGGGGTGTAATGTATAAATTATTGGATCTCGCTGATCATGGTTTTGACAATGGTTCAGCAGGAAAGCAGCCAGTAGCTTGGGAAAAATATTGTGAAACATAAATGAAAAAGCAAATCTGTTGGGACTCTGTGGTGTCTTGCCCAAGGATAATTTCTATAGAAGTCGAATCACTGCCAGGAACTAATCCCCAGAATTCCAGATTATAAATATAACAGCTTTACCCTTTAACTCTTTACCACACAATCCCGACTTTTAACGACCCTAAGGAATAAGCCTTTTGAAAACATTGTGGGAAAAGGAGAAAATGTTGGTAAACAGCATTTTCTTCTTTTCCCACAATGTTTTCTACACTATCAAGGTCAAATTTTGTCATCTGAGCCACCTTTAATTTGTTGTCTGCAACTGCTTTCAATCTGGACCAGTCTAAGTTATTGTTGTTTGGTAAAGAGTTAACACACAATCCAAAGTTTTAACGACCCTGAGAAAAAATCCATTTGAAAAGATTGTTGGAAGAGGACAAAATGCTGGAAACTAACATTTTTTCCTTTTCCCACAATGTTTTCCAACCTTTAGATTTTAGCCACATTCTATTAAAATTTTGTCATCTGCAAATGCTTTCAGACAGGACGAGTCTAAAATTTTGTGGTTTGGTAAAGGGTTCAGGTCAAGGAGGAAAGAATAGTGACATCTATACAGAAAAACAATGCATACCTTTCAGCAATCTTCAGGTAGTGAGGGGAGGAACTAGCCTTCGCACAAGTCTTGTTTGGTGAGGGCAGGTGGTGGGCATTCTGTTTAAAACAAAATATAAAGTTTGACCATTTCCACGCTTGAATATTTTTGCTAGTTGACGTGGTTGTTTAACCCTTTACCACACAATCCCGACTTTTAATGACCCTGAGAAAGAGGCCTTTTGAAAACATTGTGGGAAACGGAGAAAATGCTGGTAACCAGCATTTTCTCCTTTTCCCATGATGTTTTCTACCTTCCCAAAACATTTTTAAACTTTTTCAGTCACATTTATTTTGTTGTCTGCAAATGCTTTCAATTTGGACTAGTCTGAAATTTTGTTGTTTGGTAAAGAGTTAATTCTTTACAACACAATCACGAGTCTTAACGACTCTAAATAAGAAGACATTTGAAAACATAGCAGGAAAAGGAAAGGATGCTGGTTACCAACATTTTCTCCTTTTCCTACAATGTTTTCTATACTGTAAAAGACAAATATCATTACTTTAGGCAGAAATAATTTGTCATCTGCAAATGCTTTCTATTTAGACAAGTCTAAAATTCTGTTGTTTGGTAAAGAGGTAACTCCTTACTTACATGTAAGTGATAACATTTAGAGTTGTCCAAATTGAAAGCATTTGCAGACGGCAATTTAAATGTCACTCAAATGCTGCGATGTGTCTTTGAGAGGGTTGAAAACATTGTGGGAAAAGGAGACCATCACTTTCTCCTTTCTTCCACGCGGTTTTCAAAAGTCTTATTTTTTAATGTCGTTAAAATTCGGGATTATTTGGTAAAGGGTTAAATTTTAGAGATGTTCAAACTGAAAGCATTTGCAGACCACAAATTCATCATGGCTCATATGATTAAACCCATCATTGAAAAGTTAGAAAACATTGTGGGAAAAAGAAGAAAATGCTCGTTACCACCATTTTCTTCTTTACCCACCATGTTCTCAAATGCTTTCTTTCTCAGGATTGTTCAAATTTGGGACTGTTTGACAAAAGCCTAATACCAAATAATCAAATTTCAGTTTCAAATCTTTCTTGAAAGAAGTGACAAGAAAAACATTTGACTTCTTTTTACAGAGGAAAAAATGAAAACAAAGAAAAATAGATTGATTTTTGTATATATATATAATTGTCTTTATGTGAAACTGTTACCACAATATGGGTGATGCCCCATCAGGCCGTTAGTTACAGGGGATAGTGCATAATGCAGAACGAAACCCATCCTAATCTCAGTGTATAACAACATCACATGGGACTTCAACTTAAGTCTCATACGAAAGGGAATTGAAATTGCTTACCTTGGGGCATCTTCTATATTAAAGTAAAACTCGGCTTCCACTAGGGCATCTATTATAGGGGTGTGAGAGTCTGTGGGGGAAAAAAGACAACAAAAAACAATATACATGTACATGTAGAGCTAATAAGGTTTGAGATTTTATGGACTATAGCCTTTACCAAACAATCCTGTGTTTTACCACCCTGGAGATTGTAGCCTTCAAAATTATCATGAGAAAAGAAAAAAATGCTGATAACTAACTTTTGCTCCTTTTCCAACAATCTTTCATGCCTTCTCAAAGACCAATCCTTTCATTTGAACCAACTCTAATATGCCACCTGCAACTGTTTTCAATTTTTTAAATGACCCTGATGGAGAACCGTCTTGAAAACATTGCAGGAGAAGGATAAAATGCTGGTTCCCACAATGTTTTCTATCCTTTCAGGGACAAATTTCATCAACTGAGCCACATTTAATGTTTAACTCTTTACCAAATGACAAAATTTTAGGCTAGTCCAAATTGAAAGCATTTTTCAGACAACAAAATAAACGTCATCCTGAAATTAAAATTTGCTATGGGAATAGTAGAAATCAGTGTGGGAAAAGGAGAAAACCCTCGTCACTAACATTTTCTCCTTTTCCAGCAATATTTTCAAAAGCCTTCTTCCTCAGTCATCAAAACTCAGGATTGTGTGGTAAAGGGTTAACACCTTTTTTTAACATTATTTTAGTTTTATTGTGGTAATCAGTGCACTTTTCTATGCTTTCATGGAGCTTCTGGTACCAGTAATTTGCACAATATTCTTCCAAAGCTACTGGCTGCTGATCATAGCTAAAACAATGATCAGCGGTGAGTGACGAATGAATCCCGTTGCAATGACATCATCAATTTTTGGATAGAAATTGGCCAAGCTTGGGATTCAAACCAGTAACCCTGTTCTCAATAACGCTGCATGCTACCAATTACACCACTGGGACTTGGGTGTAAAAGACAAATAGATGAATAAACAGAAACCACAAGGAAGAAAACATCATAACAAGAGGGCCATGATGGCCCTGGATTGCTCACCTGAGTCAATAGGCAAAATTTCACTCCAGGGTCATAATTGAAAGTACTACATGCCAAATAAATATGATGTTAGGCCCAATTTCAAACTCATCCAATATTTTATCAAGACAAACATTCTGACCAATTTTCAAGTCAATTGAGAAAGACATGTGGCTTCAAGAGTGACCACAAGTTATTTCTTTAATTTGACCTAGTGACCTGGATTATGACCCAGGTGACCCAATTTTAAACTCATCCTAGATTTTTTCAAGAGATTTTATGAAGACAAGCATTCTGAACAATCTTCAAGTCAATTGAGCAAAAAATATGGCCTCTAGAGTGCCCACAAGGTATTCTTTAATTTGACCTAGTGACCTAGTTTGTGATCCCAGTTGACCCAAATTGGGACTCATCTGAGATGTTATCAAGACAAACATTTTGACCAATTTTCAAGTCAGTTAAGCAAGAAATGTAGCCTCTAGAGTACCCTAAAAGTATTTCTTTAATTTGACCTAGTGACCTAGATTATGGCCTCAGGTGACCCAATATCAAACTCATATAATATTTCATCAAGACAAACATTCTGACCAATTTTCAAGTCAATTTAGCAAGAAATGTAGCCTCTAGAGTGCACAAGGTATTTCTTTAATTTGACCTAGTGACCTAGATTATGACCCCAGGTGACCCACTTTTGAACTCATCATAGATTACATCAAGAGAAACGTTTTAACCAATTTTCAAATTGGCGGTTTAGGAGGAGAAGATGTTTAAAGGAATTGTGGACAGACTGACAGATGGACGCCAGACAACGACCGATCACAATACCTCACCTTAGCACTTCGTGCTCAGGTGAGCTAAAAAACTGAAATTCTTTACCTTGAGCCATCTCCCTTGTAATAGGAAAAATTATCCATACCTTCTGAGTTGGGATAGATGCTGAAATCTGAAAAATGAATATGAATGTTAAGTCTTTTACACAAATACCAAGCCATCCCTTGAATCAATGACCCTACGGAGGAAGCCTTTGAAAACTGTGAAAAAAGAAGAAAATGCTTGTAACCAGCATTTTCTCCTTTTCGCACAATATTTTCTATGTCTTTTTCTAAGTGTAAATTGCAACATTTGAATCATAATGAATTGTCAACGGCAATTGCTTTCAATATCAGAATGTCGATCTTTTTTAATCCAGCAGGGAGTTACGAATCCCGACGTACGACCATGAATGAGAAGGCTTTTTAAAACAATGTGGAAAAAGGAGGATAATGTTAGTAACCACCATTTTTTCCTTATCCCACTATGTTTTGTACCCAATCAAAAATAGAAATCGGCAATTAAGCAACATTTGTCGTCTGCAAATGCTGTAAATCTGGTTCTGTTTTGTTTGGTAAGGAGTTAAATCTTTACATGTAAGGAGTTACATGTAAGTGTGGCTGAAATTATGAGTAATGGCTGTGAAAGAGTAGAAATATTGTGGCCCGGGAAAAGGAAACTAGCATTTTCTCCTATAGTGTTGCTCTTTACTAAACAACAAAGTTTTTGACTGGACCAAATTGAAAGCATTTCCAGACAACAAATGTTGCTAAAATTATATTTCCGTGTTTGATGGGTAGAAACTGTGGGAAAAGGAGAAAGTGGAGGCATTTTCTCCTTTACCCACCATGTTTTCCAAAGCACTTTTTCCTCAGGGTCATTAAAACTTATGATTGTCTGCCAAAGACTAGCTTTTTCCCTCAATAGCTATTAAAATGACTCACATGATCTATTTAAAAGAATGAACATGGTCCAAACCATCCCTTGACAACACAATCCTGACTTTTAATAACCCCAAAAGAGAAAGCTTTGAAAACATAGTTGGAAAGGAGAAAATACCTACACTTTCTCCTTTTCCCACAATGTTTCTACCCTATCAAACACAGAAATAATCATTTTAGCAACAATTGTCGTCTGGAAATGCTTTCAATTTGGTCCAGTCAACATGATAGGGAGGGCCATAATGGCGTGTATCTCTTCACTGGCTGAAAAGGATTTCCTCCTTTTCACACCATGTTTTATATCCTTTGAAATGCAATCTTTTATTTTAGTGACATTTTACTTGTGGTCTGCAAATGCTTTGGATGTGGACCAATGTAAAATTCTGTCACTTGGTAAAAAGTTGAGCCTCAAAGCATTGGATATGGCTTAACTCTTTACCACAAGAAATAATTTTTGGGTTGTCCCAACTGAAAGTAATTGCAGACAACATTCTAAATGTGGGTTAAAAAATGGGGCTTCTCTATAGAAGGGTAGAAAACATTGTGGGAAAAGGAGAAAATGCTGGTTACCAGTACATGTATTTTCACCTTCTCCCTCAATTTTTTCAAGAGCCTCCTCCTTCAGAGTTGTTAAAAGTCAGGATTGTTTGGTAAAGAGTTAATCAAAGTACTGAAAGTACCGACAGACTTGCGAATTTGATTGCATGTTGTTTAACCTTGTTTTCATCATTATTTCAGTTATGCAGTGGTAGCTACTAAGTGCACATATCCATGCTTTCCTGGATTTTCTTTCACCAGTACTCCGAGAGAGAAATTAATCCTGTCGCAATGACTATCATCAATCCTTGGAAAGATATTGCCGAGTCGGTGATTGAACCAGCAACTTCCTGTTCTCAAGTCCTGTATGCTACCGACTGAGCTGCTATTGGTTAACCATAATCCAGTTTAAGTTTAACCCTTAACATGCTAAAAATGTTAAATGAAACTTTCAAGCTGATGGTAAAAACCTGAATATTGCTATGTCAAAGTTATATGTTGGAGTGTAGATCCAAGATCAGACTGCACGCTCTGTGCAGTCTGATGTTAATCCACACTGTCCGCAAAAGGTCATTGAGTCGCGGTCGTGCTGGTAAAAGAAACTCAAGGAAAGCATGGGTAGGTGCTTTAGCCGTCGCAATATCACTGAAATAATGTTGAAAACGGTGTTAAACACCATACAATCAATTAGTCAATATCTAATACATGTAGCACAAGATGTAGTTAACTATCTAACTCTCTTTACAAAACGAAAAAATTTACACTCGTCCAAATTCAAAGCTGTTGCAGAATTAAATGTGGCTGAACTTATGAAACCCGGTTCCAAAAGGGCAGAAAACAATTTGGGAAAAGGAAAAAATGATAGTTACCAGCATTTTCTCCTTTTCCCACAATGTCTTCAAAGGGCTTCTTCCCCAGTTTCATTAAAACTTGGGATTGTTTGCTAAAGGGTTAATATTCAAGATGTAGAATAACAGTTTAGCCTAACAGTTGAACTGTAAACAATGATCGAAAAAATGAATGACTGAAGGAATGACAAAGGTTCCCTGTCCAGTGAGGGTTAATATAGCTGGGATTTGCTACAAGTTTCCTAGGTGTATCTATTAATAGATTCATTCATATATGTTACAGTGGTGTAGGAATAAGTGATTCTCTGCTTTGCTTAGGTCACTTAATTTACATATAAGCAAAGACCCTGTTCCTTATAAATGACGTCTTGTTCAGTTTTATTACTTTGTAAGAAGACATGTTCAAATTGGAGTGGTACAGATTTAGTGGTTTTGTCAAAATTGTCATATATAACAGAATTAAGATTTCTAACAGAAAGAAGTATTTTCTGTGAGGCAGTATTTGGCAACTGTGGCTTTTTTTGTTTACTTTGACTCTAGGTCAATCTTGATGCCTATAGACTAGCTTCGCTAACCTAAAAATGTAAATTCAGCACTGAGAAAGGAATGAACCTATATTAATCCTATGCCAAACTACAAATTTTCAGACTTGTCCAAATTTAAAGTATTTGCAGACAACAAACTAAATCTAACTCAAAACATGAAATAAGTCTTTTTATAGAGCAGAAAACATTGTGGGAAAAGGAAATAAAAATCTTACTACAACATTGTTCTACCAGAAAACATTGTGGGAAAAGGAAAAACAAATCTTACTACAACATTGTTCTACCTATAATAAAAGGCATTACTTTCTTTTCAATGTTAGTAAAGTGGATGGTAAAGTCTAAAAAAAATAGCATGTATTGAAATGTATTCTCACCTGCAATGTTTCCAAGATATTTAGTGATTCCTTCCCACTGAACAAGTGCTGAACTATTCCAACAAGTTGACCAGGCTGAAACGCAAACTTAGGCAACCAAGCAAATGATCACCTTTCTTAAGCATTAATGTTCATGAATTGTTGTCATAATTATGTTTTCTGTGCCTTCTCCATGTTCTCAAAGTGTATATACACAGATATTCACCCATTTAAGTATGCAATATCAGTCCATACAAAAATAATACTGCATAGTGGAATTATTGGTTCAATCCAATTTTGTAATTTAAGTATAATGAGGACAGTAGTTTTGCAGGGCTGCAAGTTAAATGACCACTTCTTGGCTCACTCCATGGCCTGGTCATATCAACACCTGACAGACTGGAAAAAACCTTCGACTTTGACATCACAGCTTCAAGTTTGTGTGTGTGACAAAACATGAGCCAAAGTAAATACATGTACATGTAAGCCTCTTAGTGCTTGAAAAGAAAAGGCATCACATCTTGCAGTACTTAGACATCTAACTGCTCTAGATATAACTGACTAAATGGTTCAATCCATGGCCTGATCATACCAACACTTGGAGACTGTGAAATGTCCTGACTAAATGGTTCAGTCCATGGCCTGGTCATACTAACATAAGGGAAACTGTGGAAAAGGCCTGACTAAATGATTAAATTTATGACCTTGTTACACCAACACCTGGGAGACTGTGGAAAAGGCCTGACTAAATGGTTCAATCCATGGCCTGGTCATACCAATACCTGGGAGACTGTGGTAAAGGCCTGACTAAATGGTTCAATCCATGGCCTGGTCATACCAATACCTGGGAGACTGTGGTAAAGGCCTGACTAAATGGTTCAATCCATGGCCTGGTCATACCAATACTTTGGAGACTGTGGTAAAGGCCTGACTAAATGGCTCAATCCATGGCCTGGTCATACCATCACCTGGGAGACTATGACTAAATGGTTCAATCCATGGCCTAGTCATACCAACACATGAACTTTGACATCACAATTTCAAGAGTGTGGGTCACTGTTACAAAACAGACTCTTAAGTTCTAGAAAGTCTTTCATCTATGCATTAAGGAATGGCCTTCCAGTAAAATTAAGCTATTTTTGCCATCATATAACTGTACCAACTGAAGATCAATTCTTAATTTTTTATTCCTAGTATTGTTATACTTTGACAAACTCCTAAATTCAGTAGCATTAGGGTTTGAGCCTCACTGGAAGCACTGGATTTTTTGTGGGAGTGTCCTTGGAAAAGACACAGCCCTAACCTAGTATGGAACCCAGGACATACATGAATATGTGAGCTGTCGCGGTAATATGAAATAACTTTGATAGGGGCGTAAAACGCCATTAAATGCTAAATTCAGCCAACTTTGATTGAAGAATCCCACCAACAAATACATAAATGCTGATCACAGTTATTGACACTCACCTAAAAGTGTCATAGACATAACAAATACTTTGGGACTTACACAATAGCACCAGTGGTGATGCAGTAAGGACCAGACTTCTCTGTTCCATCTCATTTAATTATGTATCTAATTTTTATATACTTGTAAGGTTCTTGTGGCCATCCATACATTCCTGATAATCTTAAACAAGAGAAGCATGTCCTTAAGTTCAAATATCATCTTATCCTAATTTTAGTAAGAGAAAGCAGTGACTCCCAATTAGTAACCCAACATGTTTGCATGTATAACTACTACACATATCTCTATACCTACAAGAACTCTTCCTCCTCTGCGTTCTCCTCTTCCGCATTCTTCTCCTCCCTATTCTCCTCCTCTCTTCCTCCTTCTCCTCTTTAATTGACTGTCCATCTCCACCTACTCCAATGAACACTCTCCACCTCCTCTCCTGACCACTGCTGTCTCCATCTCCTCAATTCACCATCATTTCAACCTCCTTTTGTTTTCACTTCCTGCACCTCCTTGCTACATTTTGGAGTCACTATCTCCACTTACACTGTATATTTTGGTGTAACCATCTCCACACACACTGTATGTTTTCACATCACTATCTCCAAATACACGGCACTTTTTGAAGTCACTATCTACACCTACTCTCTACATTTCAGAGCCAGGGTCATGGGTATAAAGTAGCTGTCTGTACTGTAGTCTCTCGGCCATCAAGAATGCACTGTGAAGCAATCAGCATGTTCAGTGTGGCACACTGGGTGTATCACATGAAGATGAATGTATGTTGTCAATTGCATACATGAAGATCTAGGGTTCTTCAGTCCAGGAAGTATCTACAGAAAAGCAAAGAGCTCCTGAACCTGACACAGAAATTTTTCCTATCTGTTATAAAGAAAGAAATGGTACTGTCCACAATTGTGTACAGCTGAAAAGGTGTCAAGCAGTTCGTCTTGTCAAATCTGTCAAAAAAAAGTGTTTTAAATATCTTCATGCAGGCCAGGTCAAAGTTTAGAAAAATGCCATCTATACCTTTCCCTAATGCCTAATAAAGTTGAAAAAAAAAAGACATCTCAAACATCTGCATGCAGGTCCTGGTAAAAAATGCAGGCAGATTTGATCCATACCTTATCCTAATACCTAACAAAATTGAACAAAAAAGAAGGAAAAAACAACAAAGGCAATTCAAAAATCTGCATGCAAGTCCTGGTCAAAAATACAGGCAGATTTCCTCCATACCTTTCCCTAACCCCTAGAAAAATTGAAAAAAAAAAAGGAAAAAGACAACAAAGGCAATTTAAAAATCTGCATGCAAGTCCTTGTCAAAAATGCAGGCAGATTTCATCCGTATCTTTCCCTCCTATTACCTAACAAAATTGAAGGAAAAAAAGTCAAAAGGCATTTTAAAAACCTGGTCAAAGTGCAGACAAATTCCACCCATATCTTCCTTAACATCTAAAAAAAAACTGAAAAAAGAAAAACAGCATTTCAAAAATCAAAGCCTAACAAAATTGAAGAGAAAAAAACCCAAACGCATATCAAAAACCTGGTCAAAGTGCAGGCAGATTTCACCCATATCTTTCTTAACGGCTAAAAAAAAAACGTAAATGGAAAACCAAGGGCATTTTAAAAATCTGCATAAAAGTCTTGGTCAGAAATGAAGAGAGGTTCCATCAATACCTAGTCCTAATGCCTAATTTGGTTTCCTAGTAAACACCAGTACTTGATGAATACAAAAGTTCTTTATGATATAGGAGCTTATCACTGAGAAAAAAGCAACAACACATAATTGTCCAATGTCTGTACAAACATGAAGGTAATATCAGTAAACTGTTCACAACTGTCAAGCTTTTCCATTGAAGAACACCGTTTTCAACAATTTTTCAATTTTATCTCTGCTGCCAGTGTACCTATCTATGACCTCATAACAAAAGTGTCCTGGATTTGTTCTATTTTCTAAAATACTTCCTCGACTGCAGAACCCTAGGTCTACATGTACACGACTAACAAAACACATTCAGCCCCTGATGCTATACCCAGTTTGCCACATTGAACACACTGATGGACTCACAGTCGATCTTTGATAATTACCACAGTTTCAGACAGAGAGACGACAGGACAGATAGCCAGTGCAAGCCCATTGTACCTGTCTCTAAACTGCAGAGACCTCTCCTCCTCTCCTAACAACCTTTACCTCCATCTCCTCTCCTTACCACCATCTCCACCTTCAATGTTTGCAACTGAAGAACTTTTAAAAATGTACCATATTTGCATTCTAGGAACACACTGTGACCCTCTAATAGTAAACCCAGTCGCCATACCTATCAGACCGATGGATACAGCGCCCACTGCGGGTTACTACCACAGGCTCTGGTTCTGCAACGACAACAGGTGTAAAAGAACTCTGTTCATCAAAACAGAGCTCCAGTTCACCTCCCATACCAATGGAAGAAGATTCCAAGCACAGCTCAGCCTCTTCTCCATCAGGCAAACCAACAGAAATCTCCTCTTCAGTGCAAACTCCTAACTCCCTATACACCATCAAGGAGGACAAAGAGGTACAACTTAACTCCACGGAGCTAGGTTCTATCTCCAAGTCCTCCTCAATACCTGCATGCCTAAAGATCTCTGTTTCCACATCATCCAACACCTCTGTTTCCATGTAAGCCAACATCATAGATGATGTAGAGGTGAAGGAATGAACTATATGGTTCTCATCCTTCATCTCCACATCCTCTACAAAGGAGAATGAGGAGGCAGAACCAAGCTCCACAGAACTCAGCTTTTCCTCCCACTCCTCCTCAACAAAAGCAATCCTGTATAGATCCGCATTAAAGCCATCTCTTTTCACAGATGGTGAAGATATGGGGCTTTCAACCCCCATCTTCACATCCTCCACAGAGGAAAACAAGGAGGAACAGCTAAGCTCAAAAGAGCTCACCTCAACTCCTCCTCAACATCCTCCATATCATCCCACATCATAGATAATGTGGGATTGAAGGAGAGAACCATACAGGTTTCTTCTTCCATCACCTTATCCTCTACCGAATCCACACAGGTGCCCTCACTGCACACAGGATCCACAGACATGCTTTCATCAGCAGGAAGGGAGATCTCTGCTTGATTGCTATCGGAGTCAGAGAGCACAGTTGACAGGAGGAGTTGACAGTAGTGTCAGCCTCAACAAATGTCTTCTTTGCCCCTGACAGCAGATCAACACCAAACCCCAGAACAGAAAACATAAGGGCCATTCTTAAATAACAAGTCGAGGGCTGAAGGCGAAACTATTCTATCTGCATTTTGGAAAATTTTACAGGAGAGGGAAAAAACATTTTCATTTCTTTGAAAAGTATGGTTAGATCATCTTATTTAGATATGCTGTGTTTAATTCACTCAGATTTCTTAAACTAAAAAAAATATTTTGAATTAGTACCAAGAAAAAAAGATTTTGACGATAATGTCAGTTGGAATAGTTTCACACTTGGATTTTTAAGAAAATGTCTGAATGTTTTGAGTGCTAAACTATTCCATTGCATTAATTTTGCTCTACTTCTAGGCTGATTATAAACTTTTTTTCTTATGTTGCAAATATATCCTAACCAGTGTACCCTTTTGATAATAATTTTATGATGTTAAGTTTTATTGAGTCCTAAGTTCTTCATAAAGGACAAGGTTTCAGTACCAAAGGTAAACAAAGACTGATTTGCCTATTTGATTCATTTTGAAGCAACAAATGATCGCAATTAAGAGGTATGTTATATGGTAGAAGAAACTTGATTTGTAGGCAAAAATATACACAGCAATAATCAGTAACCTATTAAAATTCTAAAGATTATCTTAGTGTAGATATATCATCAGACTAATTTCTGTGACCCTGTGATTCTGTCCTGATCGCAGCATAGTCAAAATTTTAACAGCAAAGATTCTGAACCATTTTCATCATTGATATGTCTCTTCTTTCTTGACAACATCTTAGCTCAGACCTGTACCTTACAATATGGCCTAGGGCTACCAAATTTGGTCAGTTGCTTCACCTACTGTAACTCTTCCATGATTGTTCAAATAGTAACCTTGAGTCATGATTGGCCCCCACCCTGGGGGTCACATGTTTTGTATGGGCTTAAACAGTGAAATCTTTATAAATCTTGTTCCTAAGCTGTCATACTTTTGTATTATGTTATCATCTAGTAGATATCTACCAGAAGTGTTCAATTTTCAGCCCCTGGCTAAAAATTTGCCTAACCCTAGGGGTCATAAGTTCAACAGTTACTCTTTACCAAATCGACACAATAGTAGACAAGTCCAAATTCAAATCATACGAAACATGGCACAAATAATGAAAATAGTAGTTGAAAGGGTAGAACAAGTTGTGGGAAAAAGAGAAAATGCTGACAATCAGGGGTTTCAAAGATGATAAAAGATAGGTGTTGTCTGCTCTAAAACACTTCATTTTAATTTTGTAGCAACAAAATGCCTTAAAATTATGGATTTTGCTATTTTACAACACAATGTCAAAAAAATATATGACTATTTACTGCTGATGTTAACTATTTCCAGTTAACACAGCCTTTGACCTAAACTAAAATGCTTGATTAAGGATGCAACTCTAAGTCTTTATCAGTAGGGACAACTTTGTTTTGATCATGAGACTTGTTGGTACTGTCACCACCAAATGTCATTGTTCTATGGATACTTTGCATGTTGGAAACAGGGTTACTTTTCCAGAAGAAAATAAGGGATCAGTACCAATATATGTACATGCAATAAAGACTTTGAACATGATAACTAACCTTAGTCAGTACCCTAGTAACAAGTTGCAGCATTCTGAAAACTCACAATTAAACCCACTAGAGTGACAAATACATATGAAGACAAATACAAACATGTAATTGGGATCTGCATCTGAAGATGAATCTGGTAAGCCTACTATATATTGTAGCAATATTTGACATAAAAGAAGCCTTTGTCAAGGAAAACTACTCTCAGAGTCCACTAGAACCCACATATTTTCTGGCTTCAGTGTCACAATTGCAACCCTAATGGAAGGCATTCCAATCATAGATCTGGTAAACATTTATGAAATCAAAGTCAATAGTAAAAATATTCATTCTTTACAATCATGGCTAATAAAAAAACAAGGAGTTTGTAAATTTGAACCTTTGAATTGGTCTCTCAATACACTAATCAGTATTTCTAATTACATAGAGAACATCATGCCTTTCAGGAACACATCAGACTTACTGATCTTTGCTTAGTAATAAAATTACTAATGACTTTCTCACACTGTTTTTACTCACCCATAAAAGTCTCTATGTCAAAGGTTATACATAAAAAACTAAATGAATTTAACTAACAATAACAATATAACAAAGTGGTCAATATTTATCATCGTTTGCAAACTGGAACACTCATGAATAACCAACACAGTCTAAAAATTTGATTCAGCACAGACATCTTTCTGGAATTTAAACACTACTTTAGATGTCAACACCGACAAACTTCAAATCATTGGGAGCTATTCTTACAAGTGAAGTCATTCAAGCATCAGACAACATTTTGCAGAAAAACTAATGAAGCTCACTGGGGTGTAAGGGACTGGGTGTAATATCAATGAAAAGTTAACTTCAAATGTTGACAGGAGCTAACCACCTTCAGAATAGATCTATACTATTTACAAGACAAAGTCACCCATGTAACGTAAGTGGCTATTTTCTCCTGACTTTAGAGAAGGTGAAACTATTGACAGGAGGGAATTACCTTAAGTTATATGTGATTAAAGACTAAAAAGATCCTTTAGCATCGCTACAGTTTAGTGGATTAGGGTCCATATTCACCAACCATTGTTAAGAACGCTGTCTTATTCTCCAGATTATTCTAAATTTGAAAGTAACACAACTTCTGATTGGCCAAACCGTTTGGTTTAGCCAATGAGAAGTTGTGTTACTTTTAAATTTAGAAAATCTCTTAAGAACTGGAGGTGAACACAGATCCAGGTGTTTTCTAGAGGTTCTAGGTTTGATACTCACAGGCAACACTGTTACAGTGTTCTTGGTAAGAAAAGCAAAAGTGAAGAAGTAAAAGCCTAGGACTGGACAGTCGGGTGTTGCCCAATAATCACATGAAGAAGGGAGCTGTTCCATATGACTGAAATACAGTTTGTAAACTAGTGACCATTCAAATAAACTAAAGTTATACTGTTTCATGAGTTTTTATGTTTTAAGTGGTGTCAGATGCTGATTTCAGATATATGATATGACAGCAGGCTCAATTTTTTCAATTTTCACAGATGCAGACAAATACTAAGCTTGGACACTGAAATGAATTGTCCAAAAGCACTTTAATGCAACCTGTGAGATCAAACTTAAAGAAAATATTAAAATGAGCATTACAGGCAGGTGCCAACAAAGGGCTGCAGGTTCTTTTTCCGTGAAAATTCGAATAAAAAAACATGGCATAACAGTGTCCAAAAGGTGTCAAGAATATCCTGCCTTTCTGGTATGAGTTCCCTTTTGATATTAAACCGCTAGAATAGAATAATTACAGGGATATGAGAAAATGTCAAAAGTTTTTGCACAATGAAAACACAGACAACAAGAGTGCTGTAAGAATACCTCCAGTATCATTTAAAATCAGCTTAGCTAAAAATCCTACCTTTCTCATAAAGTCCTAGAGATGTAAACAATGAAAGTGGGGAAAGACCTTTGTAATAAACCCAGTCATTCTCTTCTACAAGTAGCCTTCCTAAAGTTAACAGGAGAGAATGACCTTTGTGACTGACCGGTCATTCTCTCCTGACTACGGCAAAGTCATAGCCTTAGCAGGAGAGAATGACCTTCGTAACTGACCCGGTCATTCTCTCCTGACTACGGCAAAGTCATAGGGTTAACAGGAGACAATGACCTTCGTAACTGACCCGGTCATTCTCTCCTGACTACAGCTAAGTCATAGTCTTAACAGGAGAGAATGACCTTTGTGACTGACCCGGTCATTCTCTCCTGACTATGTACAGTAAAGTCATAGGGTTAACAGGAGAGAATGACCTTCGTAACGGACCCGGTCATTCTCTCCTGACTACAGGTAAGTCATAGAGTTAAAAGGAACGAATGACCTGGTCAATCCCCCCCTTTACATGATTACAAGTTTCATTACCTTAGCATGGCAGATGGGAATACTTTAGAAAGGTTAAGGTGGTATTTGTCTTACATTCTGGTTAAGGGGCCCTGGAATATGTATTAATCATCTGAATGACAATTTCTCATAACTCTATACTAAATGACAAAATTTTAGACTTGTCCAAATTGAAAGCTTTGCAGAGGCCAAGTTAACAGTGACTCAAAAATTAAAATTTGTGTTTGGACAGGTAGAAAAAATTGTGGGAAAAGCAGAAAATGCTGGTTTCTCACAATGATTTTGAAAGCCTTTTTTCTCAGGGTCATTAAAACTCAGGATTATGTGGTAACAAGTTGAAGAGAATACAATGTTTATTTGGGCCAGTTTAAGTAGGGTTTTTGATGTCTTCTACTCATCCTCAAATGGCAAAAGTGCAAAAAAGAGATGATGTGGGTATGGGATAATGTGTGCCTTGCATAGGGAAATTAAGTCATCATACTTTTCTTTTTTGATGGGTAATAGCTCCACCCATAGTTGCTTTAAGATCATTGAAGAAGGTTCAGGGATACTGTCACTATTTCTGCGTACACGTGTTCAAAAATTAACTTTGCCATATTCTTGGTCATCATAGTTGTATTTGAAAAAATAGTCATTTGGCTCATCAATATTCAAAAAAATCTGCCTTATTCCACTGATGTAGGCTTTGTTCCTTTGATCATCAAGATCAAAATTTTTCAAAACTTCAGCCACTACCTTAAAATCGAAAAAGTCTTTTTGAGAGAGCTCATGCACAATATATGGCTTATTAGGCCTTGAGGCTCTAGCTATGCCTGCCCATTGAGGTGTTGTATACACACTCAAATGGCGAGATGCTGTTTCTACTGCAGCATGCACACTGTCATTTTCATTGAAAGTGTGACTTTTTCAAGGTATTTATGTGAAATAGACCTAATCTTAAGTTTTTGCAGAGCAAACTATAACATGCTAAGGTAATACCTGTTTTTGTTTTGTGCTGTGCAGTTATCAGAATGAAAGATGAACTGTTTCTTGCCTTTCTCAACTTGATACTGCATATAATTATAAACACAAGATGCAATTTCAGAAGCTCCCTGTCCTGCTATAGTTTCATTCCAGATAATTATAACAGTGACCCCCATTATTTCTCAAGTTGTAAATGGTGAAATTGTATGTATTTAGGCGTCTTTTGTAGTATACTGAAGATTCAAAACTTTTTGGAGTAATCAAGACTTCTTCCAAGTCAAAGCATGCCACCACTAAATCTTCTTCAATTTTTCCTAGTATTTTATCTGCCTCTTTGCTCTCTCTAGAAAGAGTTTTATTTTTAATGTGAGTTTGAAAATCAGTCATATTTTTGTCTTTTTCAGTATCAGCCATATTTTGAAATAAAGCACAAAAATCACACTGATCTTTTCTTGGTCTGTGGAAACTGATGTTGAATTCTTCATTGAATACTTTTCTATAAATATGTATTTTCACTTTGCTGATATTATTTGAGTCACACTACTCACTATAAAGACTGTACATTTTGGTGAGACTTAAACCTGGGTTAAGATAGGACTTTTGTGAGTCTCTCCTACAATAGTGACTTTCTATTGTAGGAAAAGACTTTATATGTTCCCTAACTTTATCCAGGATGTTTTCAGAAATTTTGTTGGTATGACTTTTGCTACTTTTGCCCCTATCATCCCTGTAACAACTCCAGGAAGGCATACTTTAGAATGTGCAGTGTAAACCATTTGCTCGGAGATACCCAGTGTATTCAGAAAAAACAACTTACAAACCCTTTCATGTCTACCAGGTTCTTGCTTTCCTGGTAGATTGTATTTGAAAGAACTCAATCTGTTTGAATTATATTCAGTTAAAGTTGGTCTTGTTTTGCTCATTTTAGCAGTGAATCTTATTAGAAATCGTCTTTGTTTGGTAATATCGCCCATTTTCCAAAAAGAATGAAACAGATTTTCTCGATAATTTTCATCAAATTTCTGAGAACATTTATATTTACACCCCAAATGAGCAAGCTTTTCTCATAATTCTTGCTTTCTTTTCTTGTCCATGCTTATCAATATACTTCTCTCCTAAGTTTTTTAATCTTTTGACAATAATTCTTGTCCAATTATTTTCACATCTAGTTCTCTTTCTTGCCTTTCTCTTACTTTGATATTTTTCAGCTTGTCACACTGTTTCGAGAGAGTGGATGTAATTTCTGAAGTTTGTTGTTCAACAGACTGCTCTGAAACTATGTCATTAGTGTCAGAAGCAGAGAAAGACTTTAGAAGCAATTGTAAATCAATTGAGTTTAAAAAATTGACTGAGGTTTCCATCTCAACTACTGCTTCATCAATCATTGTGTTTTCTGCTTCCTGATGTGAAGGAGGAGGATGAGAATTTAAGGGATTTTTCTCAAAATTTTCTTTATCACTATCAAGGTCAAATGCAGGTCTTGGGCTAGTGTTGCACATCAGAAAAACAGACTGTGAGCTTTTACTTTTTGAACTTGAAAAGTCAGATACACATTGCTCATGCTGATAAATAGCTTTTAGTTCTGACAATGGGATATCATCACTGCTATAGTTTTCGCTTAAATCTGCAATTTCTTGCAGTTTTCTCATTCTTTCTTCCTTGATAAAGAACATTCGACAAGTGTATTCACCGTCAGTCATTTCAGAGAAACCACTGAATTCAGTGGAATTTGGTGACAAAGGAGATTGTGTTAAATTACTTTCAATAGCAATGTGAGTAGTCTCAAAAACTTGGGTGTTTGCGCTTTCAAACAGGGATGCTGCAAGATGTTTAAAATACAAACATAATTCATTCATAATTTGATGACTAATTAGTACTGCTCTACAGTCTGATGTAGACATACCACAATCATTTCGACTATGAGAATCAAAAACATGATAAATTTTCTCATGTTCCAATATTGCTACAGTGTAACAACCTATAGTTAAAAATGCAAACTTATCAATGGCTTCTAATGAGTCACTTAAAGTAAAGAAAGGTCCTTCTGAGATATCACGCCCAACAGTGCCAGTAAATGTTCTTTGAACTTTGACAATATTACCATCGATAGAGGTTGGAATGTCTGAAATTAGTAGATGGCCTTCAGCCCCCAACTTCCTGTAGATATCATCTCCAGTCTTAAGTATTCTATCAAGGTCAGCTTTCTCCCATTGTGTCGGAGGTTTTCCAAGTGCATACAGCATCGAACTTAAACTATTAGTCACACACTGCCTGCCTGCATCAAAGAAGGATTTGTGACCTTGATTGGTTGAGGCCTGCACACACTGCATGTTGCTAGAAAAGCAAATGAAAACAAGACCAATCAGTGACTTCAGAAAGATTTTACGTAATGTGATTTACAGTCAAACCTGTCTTAAGCAAGCGGTCAAGGGCCCTTCCAAAATCGCTTGCTTAAGACAGGTGCTTGCTTAAAAGAGGTCGATCACGCAAGATGTTCTCGGAGTTATCTTTTCCTAAACATTTATAAAGGGCTGGGATACATGTCCATATACATTTTCTCTTCAGGGTCTGTTGAACCTGTGTTTTACCAACACCAAATTGTTCAGCTACAATCCGAGAACTCTTTCCAGACTCTAAAAGTCTAATCACTTCCACTCTTTGTTCTAATGTCAACACTTTTCTCTTGGTACAAGCCATAATTCCAAATATGATGTTAACAGTCTCGAGTCAAAAATACAATAGACAAATTGTATGGCCAAAACATAAGAAATCTGCATCTTTGGTATAATCACCAATCAAAACAATGGAATGGTCGAAAGATGATTGGGCATAAAGATCAAACAGTCGTAGGTTTACTGGTCAATTAAAATGTGACACAGGTGTAATCGTCAATTAAAATTAATGTCATCAAAGACAATTTCTTAAACACACCGGCATAGGTAATAACCTATACTAATTTGGGTGCAATCGGTTGCTAGGACAGTTTTCTTTAATCTTTTCTCACCTTTTAGAAGTAAGCAGACAAACAAGATGTCGAGGCAGCTACACGTACGTTACGTAATTTCAGATTAAATCGAAAGCAGAAAAACATTTTTGGTAGTCTGACTCGGGTAATTTACATTTGATTTCTAACTTCAAAATTTTTGACAAATCGGGAATAATAGCTTACAAAATCATCAATTGCATCAAAAAAACCCATTCTAGAGGATATCAGGTTATATGCATACACCTGTTGATTGGCGACGCGTGTATATGATTGATCGATTTTGACACTCTAGTTGTTAATCCCAAAACGGTCGGATGTGAGAAGTACACTAGGTGTGAAGTATAAGTTAGCAGTCCGACTTACGTTGGTTACTGGCCGCTACATACCAGGTTGTTTTGAAAAATGGGACACGATTTCGGCGGCCGTTGCGTGCGTTTTAAGGGTGCGTGTTGAATAAAGGTTCATATAGAGTAAAAGTAGTTGGGGGGACATTGAACTGGCCGTTAAGTGGAGGTTCACGCTGAATGGAGGTGGACGGATCACCAGGTTTGACTGTATATGGTCACAGATAGTGTAGATCAAAGATCAGACTGAAGATTGTGTGCTGTCTGATCTTGATCAACACTGTCTGCTAACTGAGCCAGATTCACAGCTTTAACACTTTACCACACATTCTTACTTTTAACAATCATGAGAAAGCAGGCATTGTGGGAATAGAAGAAAATGCTGGTAACTATCATTTTGTCCTTTTCCTACAATGTAATCTATCCTTTCAAAGACAAATATTGTCTGCAAATGCTTTCAATTTGGACAATTCCAAATTTTGCAGTTTTGTAAAGAGATTCATTGATAATTAATGATATATTTCGACTTCTGTTTATGGTGTAGCCAATTTACCAAAGTTTAAATGACACTGATAAAACTTAGTCTTTAACACTTCAAATGAAAATCAAAGTACTGAAAGTACTGACAGACTAGTGAATTTGATTGATTGACTGATTGTATGGTGTTTAATCTATTTTCAACATTATTTTAGTTATATAGCGGCGGCCAGTGCACATATCCATGCTTTCCTGGAGTATCTTTTACCAGTACTCAGCACAATATTCTTTCCAAGCCACTGGCTGCTTTCCCACATAACCACCATCGAAACTTGAGAGAGGAATGAATCCTGTCGCAATGACTATCATCAATCCTTGGAAAGAAATTGGCCGAGCCAGGGATCGAACCAGCGAGCTCCTGTTCTCATGTCCTGTATGCTACTGACTGAGCTACCGGGGCTATGCATGCTATTGGTTGACTATCATCCAGTTTAACCCTTAACCTGCTAGAAAAATTAAATGAAACTTTCAAGCCAATGGTAAACACCTGAATATTGCTATTTTGAAGTTACATTTTGGAGAAAATATATCCTCTTATCAGACAGTGTAGATCCAAGAAAAGACTGCTGTTCTGTGCAGTCTGATCTTAATACACACTGTCCACAAAAGGTCACGGAGTCGCGGTGGTGCTAGTAAAAGAAACTCCAGGAAAGCATGGATAGGTGCACTGGCCTTCATGATATCACCGAAATAATATTGAAAATGGCGTTAGACACCTTACAATCAGTAAGTTAATATCCAGTAGTGCAAGATTTAGTTAACTTTTTAACTCTTTACAAAACGAAATTCAAAGCTGTTACAGACCACAAATTTAATGTGGCTGAATTGATGAAACCTGATTCCAAAAGGGCAGAAATTAATGTGGGAAAAGGAGAAAATGCTGGTTACCAGGGATTCTTCCCCAGTGTCATTAAAACTCGGGATTGTGGTAAAGGATCAATATTCAATACATAAAATAACAGTTTAACTGTACACAATGATCAAAATAATGAGTGATTGAAGGAATGATGAGGGTTCCCTGTCCAGTGAGAGTTAACACAGCTGGGATTTGCTACAAGTTACCTAGGTTTATCTATTTTTAGATTCATTCATAATGTTACAGTGGTGTAGGAATAACTGATAATAGCCTGCTTTGCATAGGTCACTTAATTTACATATAAGCAAAGATCTTGTACCTTATAAATGACATCTTGTTCAGTCTATTACTTTGTAAGAAGACCTATTCAAATTGGCATGGTAGGGATTTAGTGGTTTTTGTCAAAATTGTCATATATGACAGGATTAGGATTTCTCATAGAAGTATTTTACTGTGAGGCAGTATTTGGCAACTGTGGGGTTTTTTGTTTACTTTGACTCTGGGTCAATCATGATGCCTATAGACTAGCTTCGCTAGTCTAAAAATAAAATGTTTTCCCTTAGATAATCAATGTTTTAAAACAATGCTTATAATGATGTTAATAATGTTCATAATAGACTTATTTGCCTTATGTCACAGTATTTTTTTCTCTAATTTATTCTTTTCTCACAGCATGAGTAAAATGGAGATCAACCCACAGTGGTAAATCTAGTTAATATTGTAGCTGTACATTTTAAAAAATAAAGTTTTTAATGTGCTCAGACTGGAATCTAGGATAAAAATAATACTTTATACATTGCCATTATTATTACCATAAGCATAAAAATGATGAAAAAAACGGAACTCACCTTTGTGCTAGTCACCCATTTTGTCAAAAACTGCCCCCTGATGCTGGTCAATAAGTTCGTCATGAACAAAGTTAGTACTTAAAAATTTCATTTACATCATATTTAATGTCATTTTCCAATGACATCATCAGTTGCTGTAGGAATTCAAGAACATATGCACTTGGAATAGTTCCTAATTAACTTTTACCTAATATTGGAAATTTATCTCAGTGTGAAACTACCATATTCCATTTGGATATCTTAAATGAATTCATCATTTTGTAACCATTATTTCAGCCTAAAACTATCAGAAGCATATATTATTAATGTTTACTGCAAAATTAACCCATTTCTTTTGAATTCATGAAAATGGAATAATTTTTTATCATAGACAAGCACTAAATGATTAATATGAAACTATTCCATCTACATGAGTGTATATAGAATAGTTTCACACTAAGGTAAATCACACACTTTCATATGGAATATTTGGACACATATCAAAATCAACCAAAAGTAGACACTTTTGCATTCTAGAATTTTACCAGTTTATGAAGATTACTATAAAATGTACATTTTTGAAAAAAAATCACTTTTGACCAAAATGTCATTTAGAATAGTTTTGCATTCGCCCCTCGAAGTATAATGAATACTTAGCTTGGAAAGTAAATCCTTCTGTAGAGTACCTGGAAAGGAAAAAAAAAAATCTGGATTTTCATTGACCATCTAGTGCTGAACCTGGATTTAATTGCTTATGCTGAGAGTATAGATCAAGATTAGACTTAACAGAATGTTCAGCATGATCTCGAGTCTACACTGTCCACTTTTCTACTAGATGTTCTGACAACAACAGCTCTGGAATTGCAATAAATGAATCTATACTACTGACTGAGATTGTTCATTACATCCGAAATCAAACTGTACATTTTGAGTAGTCTGATCATAGTCTGCCCCATCAAAAAGGAAACTAAAGCTGTTAAAGATGCTAAATGACATAATAAAATGCAGACATTTTAATATTTTACTTCATTTGTTTTGTTTTGCAAACAAACAAGAAGGCCCTGGTGGTCATGTATTGCTCCACTGGCTAATATGTCCAAACCATAAACACAAAACATTACAATTGTAGGCCAAAAGGCTTCAAACAAGAAGACTGGTAAGGTTTCTCTATAAAAGCCCATGTGAAAACTGTGACCCCAGGGCAAGCCCATTTTTTACCTATAATTATGATTTCAAGCTATACCTATGAGCTATCATGAATTGAATCTTGGTAGAGGTCAACAAGATACAGCCACATACCAAATAATATAGGTCTAGGCTGTATAGTTAAAAACAAGATTTTCAAGGTTTCCTTAGTAAATTATACAAGGGTTTATTTTAATTTGAACAATGGGTAAATTTTGAACAAATTCAGAAGAGATCCACTAGATGAAGTTTTATGTCAAATTTGGTAGCCCTAGGCCTTATAGGTAAGAACAAGAAGATTTTTAAAGTTTTCACCAGAAAAGCCCTTGTAAAACTTGTGACTCCTGGGACAGGGCCAATTTTGACCCAAGGACTATAATTTGTAGAACCTTAGTAGAGATCCACTAGGTGAAGCTATAGACTAAATTTGGTAGCCCTAGACCATATGGTTTTGAACCAGAAGATATTTAGTGTTTTCCCAATATATGCCCATGTAAAACTTGTGATTCCCGGGACAGGACCAATTTTGGCCCAAAGGCTATAATTTGAAGAATCTTAGTAGAGGTCTGTTAGATGGAGCTACATGCCAATTTTGGTAGCCCTAGGCCATATGACTTAGAACCAGAAGATTTTTAAGGTGTTTAATGCCATTGTCAACCTTAATTAAGCTATGTTGCTGTAGCCAGTGCACTTATCCATGCTTCCTGGTGTTTTTTTTACCAGTACTTGACAAAACATTCCTCCCATGCCAAACAACTGCATTCTCCTATGAGCCATGCTCTGGCAAAGGGGGCTAAATGTATCTCAGTGATACACTATACCATGCAAGTCATCACATATTTTTGGATCCATTATATCAATTTTCCCTAACAAATGACTGAATCCTGAGGTAGAATGGTCCTTAGACATGCATAAAATTGACCAAAAACAAAAAGTTTTGGCCCAGGTCAGTCTGCGCAGACTTCACAGAGCATGACTCATAGGTACATGGTAAAAACATTGTTCAAATTTGACGGGGTGACTTTAAACAAAGGAAATCATGGTTAGTTTGTTTTTTTGAATGATGTTAAATGCAGTTTTCAATATTACTTCAGTTACATCATGGTGGCCGAAATCATGGTATGATCCACTATGAACAGTGGCGTAATAATGGTGTACCAGAGATGATCTACCAGAGTGGAGTAATCTTGATGTACCAGAGATGATCTACTGCAGTCGAGTAATCTTGATATACCAGAGATGATCCACTACGGTGGAGTAATGATGTACCAGAGATGATCCACTACAGTGGAGTGATAATGTTGTACCAGGGATGATCCACTACAGTGGAGCTTTCACTTTGTACCAAGTTACCTCCAGAGAGATTCACATAACAACCAGCAGTCCAATTTTGAAAACACTGTGGCTGAAAGAGAAGTTGCTTGTTACAAGCATATTGCTCTGCCATTTGTTTTCATATTTACAAGAACCTCAGTAACAAGTACATGCTTTCACAAAACTTCTTTTTCAAATTCTCTTGCACAATGCTTGTTCACATAAAGTTACATGTATGAATCCCAGGGCAAATAGAACACAATGGGATATCTGTGTTCCTCATACCATGCAAAAACAACACAATGGCCTTGATCTAAGCTAAGAACTTTAACAGTTTTACAAGATTCCCATTCATGCACATATGTGCATGATTCACTCACTTAATTGAATAATCATGCACAAAAACATGAAGTGAAACATGCATGCATGCACAGGTTTCAAGGCTTCCACTGTCTATCACCAGTGGCGCCAATTGGGACAAGTTAGAATAAATGTCTCAAAAACTGAAGCACTCACGCATCTGCTGGCAACAAGTAATGTCTTTACATGATATTTAAAAGATCTGAACTCTGACGTATATACAACAGGTATCAAGTATGAAGGTCACTGGTTATCACCGCTAATTAAGCTGTTATGTCATTTATTTTAAAGTATTTATGGTATTAATCGACTTTTCTAGGGTAAAATTACAGATTTTGAAGTTGCTTGCTACCTAGCTGACAAATTTATGTCAAATCATGTGGAAATATTACCCCAAAAATTAACTGGTTTGAAAAAATAGATCGCTGCAAGAAACACGAAAACCCATGGCACAACAAAAATAGATTTGATATTGTCCGATCGTAGGCCTTTCAAATTGTCTATTCAGCTTTATTAATGACTTTAAACAGTGAATTTACTCGAATCTCTCTATAAAATAATAAGTGAACGCTAATTAGTGCCTGAAACTGACAGTGAAATGGAAAATTCTACTGGTTGTTCCTCAAAACTTGGTCCAGTGGGTAAGGCAACATTACAAGCAACTTCTTTTTTAAATTACCCATATTGTTTTCAAGAACAGATGACTGCAGAGTGAGACTCATCAAAATAAATTTTCAATACAACAGACCCTCACTTTCCTCTACGGAAGCTCCAAAAATTGTCATTATTAAGTGCACTCCTAGAATTTCTCTTGCACTCCCAAACTTGTCTTCCAGGGAGTGCATGCACTCCCAAAAAAAGATGGGGACACTGTTTTAAGATGTAATGAGTATACAGGTTGGAAAAATCTGGTTTTATTGCCACACCCTTCAAAACCTTACTAAAACTTATTCCTTTTTTGACTTTTTACCAAACGAGAAAATCTTAAGAATTGTCTAAATTAAATGCATTTTACAGATATTAAATCAAATGTGGCTGAAATGACAAGATCTGGTTTTGAAAGGGTCATTAACATTTGTGGAAAAAGGAGAAAATGCTGGGCACTAGCATTTTCTCCATGTCCCATAGTTTTTAGTAGCCCAATATTTCTGACAAGTGAATCATGGTATATGATATATTCAGTAATAATACACCAATACACTTAAAAACATTTTTGGCAAAATGAGAAATTGCTCCATAACCCTTTACCACACAATCCTGAGTTCTAATGACCCTAAGGAAAAGGACTTTTGAAACAATTGTGAGAAAAGGAGAAAATGCTGGGTAAACAGCATTTTCTCCTTTTCCCACACTGTTTTCTGCTCTTTCAAAGACAAATTTCATTATTTGTGCCACAAGTAATTTATCATCTGCAAATGCTTCCAATTTGGACCAGTCTAGAATTTTGTTGTTTGGTATAGGGTTATAAAAAACTTTCTCCCTCATCTTGAAATATTTATAAAGAGTGCCCAAAACATAGGTCTTAGTGACAAAATAATGTTTATAGGATCCCCGACTCCCACTTTGTGGTGACTGACTCTTTTTAATGAACCTATGGAAAGAGCCAGAGGAAAACATTGTGGGAAAAGAAGAAAATGATGATCACCAGCATTTTTCTTTTTTTCCCAACAACATTTTCTACCCTTTCAGAAACATATCTCACCATTTAAACCATATCTATTTTGTCGTCTACAAAGGTTTTTTTTTTTTATATGAACCATATCTAATTTGTCGCCTACAAATGTTTTCACATTGGACCAGTCTAAAATCGGTGCACAACATTCTGTCAAAAGAGTTTTTCGTCGAAATGTACGTACGTTTCAAAATAAAGATTGCTAAATTCCCAGATTTATTTCATGAAAAGCTCTGTGTGGGAGCAAGATCTGAGCCACAATTCGTTCGGGTTAGGGTCAGGGCTGGGGGTCTTTTTCGATGAACATGGTTTTTGACGATGTGTTGCAAATCCATCTAAAATTTTGTCGTTTGGGAAAGGGTTAAGCAATGACTAATTTACAATACTCATCAGACCTGCAACAGAGACACATATTGTCAGACAACTTTTTATAACGCTACCACGGACAGCTTGAAAAAAAACTTTGATAAAGGAGAAAATTGCCAATCAAATGCAAAAATGATGGCTCCCTTCCCATGATTATTTCAGAACTCTTGGTATGCAATAATTTCTTCTCCCTTAAATGTCTGTACTTGTTTGGAAATTAAATCACTTCTCAGTTGGTTTGACAATAGCTTATGTTGTCACAAGTTAAAAACAATATTTAACCCTTAGGCTGCTAAGTGTGACTCAATGACCTTTTGCAGACAGTGTAGATAAGATCAGACTGCACAAAGTGTCTTTACTATTGAACTGAAAGTGTCATTTATTTAGCAGGATAAGGGTTAATTCTACTAAATAAAAGGACATTTTCAGCCAGAAAACCTCAATACAGTATTCAATTTTCAAGGATGCTTTGGCTAGAATCTTTTAGAAAGTACTCATCAGTGATGATCTCAGATCAGGCAGCATGTTCTGCTATATGCAAGAGAAAATGTGTAACAGGGGTGTAGATCTTGAATTTAGATTTCAAAATGGCGCAGTCCACAATGGCGGACCTCCACCGTCTGAACACGACTCAACACATGAAATTTTTAAATATTCAATCCATAATGACATAATCAGCTACATGATAAAATCAAAAATATAAAAAACGTGTACTTACAGAAGAAACAACCCAAAAATACTGTTTAACACAAACACAAAAAATTATGGCTCACTAAGCTTATCATACAACACGTCTTATCGCTATGTAAGTCACTTTAGACTAACTAGTTAAAGACTTGAATGTGTATGAGCACATTTCCGGTGAAATTACATGCCAGGAAATGTCGAGAAGTACAAAATTTCTTTGGCTAAAAATGTACGTGATGATACAAGCTAGGCTGAGAGACTGCAATTTGAAAGAATTATGTGTTCAAAACCAATTAACCCTTTACCACACAATCCCGACTTTTAATGACCCTGAGGAAGAAGCCTTTTGAAAACGTTGTGGGAAAAAGAGAAAATGCTGGTCACCAGCATTTTCTTCTTTTCCCACAATGTTTTCTACTCTTCCCAAGACAAATTTTGTCGTCTGCATAAGCTTTCAATTTGGACTGGTCTAAAATTTTATCGTTTGGTAATCAATCCCCCCCTTTTTTTTCGGCCAGGAGAGACATTACCATTTAATGTAAATTAAATTTCAGGAACTGATCTGAAAGATCTCGATACCTTCAGAGAATTTAATACAAACAAACTACGAATGGAAAAAGCGCAGTCCATTGCAACAAACTCACATGTTGGACTTCTTTCCTATATATCCATCTCTAAAATCATGCTTTGCAACTTTAAAAGGAAGCAGAAAATAGTTTCAATTCCTTTATTTCAACACCTCTACACATTGAATTTCGCTATATCACAGGTTTATAGAATCTACTACTAACTAGACCTCATGATATTGTTACTATAAACTAAAACCGAGGAAATAAAAGCATAATATTGTAATATGCACTTCTAGAATGTAACATTTGAAAGAATTTCCTAATTCCGAAATTCAATTTATTATCATTTCATTTCATCAATTCAAGTCAAGTCAAGTCAACTTTATTTGGCATTTGGCAAAAAAAATGCCACTGGCCATTTACAAGAAAACATGTAGCCGGTTCGTTTGGGCCAACGGTAGAGCTGCCAGAATTGGAAGAGCTATTCCAGTGCGTTCGATTGAACGTCTTCCACTTTTAGAAGCTCTGCCATCTCTTCCACTCGATATTTGGAAGAGCCGGCAGAGATTTCGAAACAAAATGGCGGAAGCAGCCAACGAAACGTGAGTTGAAGAATGGTTTCTTTTCAGTTGACATTTGTTTTTTTGTTGTCATGTGCAAATATTCATGTTTTTACTTGCTGAAAAGATTGCTCTTGCTCAGTATCCAGTTTGCGGTGGTACATATATGGTAAATACTAATTAATTCCTCCGTATGTCTTGAATCACCCTCAGACTGTGGAATTTTTAGGGGTGAAATGTCTTGGGTTCGAAATGTTCTAATATCTCTCGAATTGGTGTGAAAAGTATATATATTTTTATCACTGATTCGACTTACACTGATGAATACAAAGCTGCTATTTTGGGGATTGTTCCAGGCCTGTTTAGACAGAACAAGCTAGCGTCATCCTCATCAAATAGCCATTCTTCTACAAACAACAGCAGTTTGTTGTAAAAAGCCACCATGTTGAATGATTCTAAATTCATTCGATTGGCTTTCTATTCTACTTGCTTCTGTGAATAGCATTCTCTTCTTAGCAGAGCCCAAACGAACCGGCTGTTGGATATATGGCAATGACAGAACATACATGTATATAGTGAACATAAAGATACATATAATAATAAACACAATGTAATGAATGGTAAGTTATTCAGAATTGATAGGCAAGTCTAAACAAGATTTCCTCCTTTGTAAAGACTCCTTTATAAATTTTGCTGTATTAACTTGTATTTTCTTGTTTTTTGGCGATAAGGTATTGATAAATTTATTGATATTAGCCCAAGTAAAAGACAAGTACTTACTTCTAATACAACTAAATTTACTGCAAATGCACAGAAAATGGTATTCAGACTCAACTAAAGAACAATCGCAAAGTCTGCATATTTTATCATTTCTGTCAACATTGTTTATTCTTCCGATTTCAATTTCAAGCCTATGCGATGCTAATGTAAATTGTGTGAGCGTTTTTCTTAGCGATTCATTTTTTGAATTATTTATCTACGGTTCGAACTCAAATCGGTCTTTATAGTTACAGTAGTATTCTAATTTAGAAGAGTTATTGATATAGCTACACCATTCTTGTTTAAAATGATCCCTTAGCCGACTTTGTAATAACTTAAAGTTAGTGTTATTCAAATTATCTTTATCTGATAGGTATGTTAAACCAGTATAATTCAACGTTTGCTTAACCTTGTTAACCCATAATGAATTTGACTGATTTGCTATTAAACTTTGTTCATTATATATTCTTGACATAAGGCTTTCATTATTACCTTTTACTTTCATCCAATACTTGATTGCTCGTTCTTTTGCTATAATAGATAGAGGATATCTATGGAGTTCACCATAAACTGCAAAGTTTGGAGTTTGTGTCCTTGCACCAAGGATACTTTTACAAAATTTCACATGTAATATGAATGTCAATGATGTGTTATTCTTGAAACACTGTTGATAGAGATAAGAGGCAAATCAGACTAGAAATGTGTCACCGACATGGATGCCCACCCAACATGGCAAAAGTTAAACTGGTCCCCGTTGTAGCTATACATATATTATCCCTAAACACTTGTTGTACCGGGGGAGTAACCAATCTAGGCAAAAGTCACAGTCATGGCTAGCGCAGATCCGGAAAGGGTGGGGGTGTCCTGGACCCCTCCTGAAATTTTGGCAAAAATGTAGTCATCCGATTTGCCTGAATGGGCAACTCTGGGACCAGATTTCATACTGCATGTGGTCACTGTTAAATATGATCCTGACTAGATGTGGAATGTGATGTGGTGTGAAATTTAATACAGCATTTAATTTCCTGTAACATGTGAACAGCCCTTTATGCAACAATTAGAAATGGAGTTCTAGTTTGAAAATAAAATGCCTTTACATCGTTAAGTGTATGACGCATCTCTACCCTGTACAGGTTAAATATTAATACACGGTGCATAAAGTGCCGCTAAAAATGCATGTGGAAAATGGCTATAAACAATATGTCTGTGGAAATATCAAGCCAGTTTTTCGCTACAAATTTCTTAAAAATATAATAATTTCAAAAGTAAAAAATAATTTTATGAAATACCATTGTTGACTGCAAATCTGTGTACAGTTTTTAAAAATAGACATGGGGAGAACCAGGATTTGTGCATCCAACTGACAACAAAAATTTGCCTAGCTTATAGGGGCTTTGTTTATAAATGACTGGTGCATAGGCTATGGCAAGCTAACCATGGTTGGATGAATCATACACAGTAGGTTTTAGTGAGTAAACATATACATTTATGTAATTTTGAAATTCACTGCATTGATTGCCGCCTTGAAAAGAAATCCGGTTCTCTACCCGGAATGCCCAAATCGGATAGGTACACGTATGTATTTGAAAAATGCCACTGAGCGGAAGATATTGCAATGCTTATTATTTGTCCTTTGATGAAAGACAAAAGACACTCGAGACAATAACTTTTTGTCAAATGTCGGAAAAGATGTTTGATAGGCCAGGAATCGAATTCTTAACCCAAGCATTACAGGCCAATGCGTTACTGATGGACTTATCGAGGATCGACTCATTAATGTTCAGATATACATGTATGTTTTTCATAGATTTGACCTCCCCAGAGAAAAATGCATGGTATACTTCAAAACTCAAACAAGGACCTACAGCCATATTCATTGACAATAACATTTAATATATGAGCCATGCTCTGTGAAAAGGGTGCTTAATGCATCTAGGAAAAGTATTGACCCAGGTCAGCCTGCGCAGTCCATGCAGGCTGACCCGAGTCGAAACTCTTTGCTATTGGTGACTGTTTTTTTTTTTTTAATGTCAAAGGACCAGTCTACTTTGTGATTCAGTCAGCTGTTATAAAAAGTGGCGATTATCGATTTATAATTATGCAGTGACTTGATTGGTACAATGTGTTGTGGAGACACATTAAGTCCCTCTTGTCAGAGCATGGCTCATATGCTTTGCTCAAAGTGGGGATCAGGACAATTCTAGAATGGTCCTGCGCAAGGCGGGAATTCTCACTCTGGCGCAAACTGAAAGTTCTCACTTTGCGCTGTACCATTCTAGAATCGCTCCTACACAAAGTAGGAATATTGGACAAAGTGCGAATTTTACATGGGCATAGCCAGGATTAAAATATATACAAGCACAGCACATGCATGAAGTGCCGATGAGGAAGGAAGCAGGAGGGTGGCATTTGTAGAGCACAAAGGAATTTCCTTATCACCAGTGCATCAGTTTAACCCATTTATTTAGTTTGAAAAGCCATGCAGAGAAAAATTAAAACATGCCATATATGATATTTTGATCACAACTTTGGTACATAGTTCAAACAACTACCATTAATTTTGATTTGAGATTTAATAATGTGCATACCATAGAATGCAGGTCTAGGTTATGAGGTACAAACGGAAAACACCCAAAAGAATGTGAACACCAAAAGACTGCAGATCCCTGGTAATGTCAGAAGAGACTAATGCTCTGTATAATGTGCACACCATACTATGCAGATCCCTTTTAACTATTTAGCATACTGAGAATGGCCAAACTGAAACTCAAGGTAAAAGGTAAAGATGTATGAAATACTAACAAAAGGAAAGAAAGTTTACTAGATTATCTAACCTTGTTCAATAACCACTATACATCCAAAAAGAGGCACAAAGTTTGTCATTAATGTTTCAGTTTGACGTTATCATTTACACTTGGTGCGTGAAGAATGCTAAATGTGGAGATAAGATCAGAGTGCAAAAAAAAATGCAGTTTATTCTTGGATTTAAACCATCTGCTACTTAACCCTTTCCCAAACAAGCCCTGGTTTTCACATGTCTGCAGTACAAGTCTTTTGAAAACACTGTGGGAAAAGGAGAAATTGTTCGTAACGAGCAATTTCTCCTTTTCCCACAGTGTTTTCTACCCTTTTTGAGACCTTTCTACCATTTTCATCAAATTTAAAATTGTCATCTGCAAACTCTTTCAATTTGGACCAGTCCAAAATTTGTCGTTTGGGAAAGGGTTAAATTAAGTACACTTAGTGTATTCCTCACCGAAAGTACATGTAGATTTCATTTATGATACAGACTAAGTTCTGTTCTGTACAGTTTTGGAAGTTCAGCTCAGAAGGCAACTTATGTTAATTAACTCTTTACCAAACGACAAAATTTTAGACTGGTCCAAATTGAAAGCATCTGCAGATGACAAAATAAGCGTGACTCAAAAATTGAAATTTATTTTGGGATAGGTAGAAAACACTGTGGGAAAAGGAGAAAATGCTGTATACCAGCATTTTATCCTTTTCCCACAATGTTTTCTAAAGGTCTCTTTCTTAGGGTCGTTAAAAGTCATAATTGTGAGGTAAAGAGTTCAATCAACTTTTGACTTAGCCATATTTAAGTGGATTAGCACATCTGCCTTTTCAAAGGGTATGTCTGTAAAGTGTTAACTGATGGGATGTGTGTTTGATTGCCACTGTAATCCACTCGACCACCCTTTGTCTTCAGTATATCATAAGATAAAACAAACTACCGCTAATGATATTAACAAGTTTGTTAAATGACAGCACACTTTATGCATTCTAAAATCATCAGGCAACCATTTTCCCTTATATTGAAATTGAAACTTCATAGACTTACACCTCTATGTTGAATGGACAATCTATAAATATTTCAAAATGCTTGTAATTTAGAGCAATTTATTATCGAATATGATGTTGAGACAACCTAAGAAACCTTACGAAAATATTAAGCACCTTTAATTCTATTATTCTTGGGCAAAACTGAGGTTTATGAGGTGTTTCATTCTTTCTCATTGATGTTAAAAACTTTGCTGGCACAGGTATAACATCGTCCAAAGCCCCTGAAATTCACTTTTTGCACATATCCTTACATAAATTAGATCTAGTATCCATAAAATTCTTACAGAGAATTCATCATCTGCAGAAAACATATGAAAAGGAATATTTTTTCCGGAATTTAATCGAGAGAAGTAGTCATGACAGCAGGGTTAAAGAAGCCTTTCTGCCACACTGTATGTATTTACTGCGGTTGTTTGGGAGCCCTTATCAATGGTAACCAAGGAAGTCGGTTTATCTCATCGCCACAGATCCATGCATTCAGCAGGCCCCTGCTAGCATAAATATACATTTATGAAACAGCTATTAACAAGCATTGCCACATAATAGAAGAAAAAATTAAACAATTTAAACAGCCAGAAGGAGGGAGCATAGCGATCGACTGTGGCTGTTTAAATCATTTAATTTTTTCTTCACAGCATCTGAACAGCATCTGACTTAGTCGTTGTCCACCCTAATTACATCATTGCTAAAATAATGGTGCCATATATGGAGTTTCCCGCTTCATCATTCCCAAAGACATGCCCTAATTGCATTATCGCTAAAACAATGGAGCCATAACTGGAGTTTCCTGCTTCATCATTCGCAAAGACACGCCCTAATTGCATCATTGCTAAACAATGCTAAATCTAACATTACATGGACTTTCCTGCTTCATTCATTCACAAATTATGTGAAGGATGGAAAAAAAATGCTATAGCCATATAGAATATGAGCCATGCCTGGCAAAAGGGGGTTTGACGCACCCCCATGAGGCATAGTACCAAGCACAACATCACATGATTATGGGTCCATAAAATCCATTTTCTTTGAAAACCAACGAAATAAGTGGGTAAAATGGTCCTTTTAAATGCAGAAAGTGGGCCGAAAGCAAAATATTGGGGCCATGTAAGCTTGTGCAGTCTGTGCAGGCTGACCTGGGTCACTATTTTTTTTGCAGATGCAGTAAACCTCCTTTTCACATAGCATGGCTCAGATATTTCATGGTAAATGCCTGTATCAATATGACACTGCAATAAACTAGTTTACTACAATATGGATTTTCTGTATATTTCAAAATATAGATTGACTGACTTATGTTTAACTCTTTCGCTGCCAACTAAACGGAGCTGACTTTTCACATGGTCTGTAAGTATCCTTCTCATTTAAATTAAATCTGTTTTTGGTTGAAGACTAATGCAAGATAGCGGACAGGGTAGATCAAAGTTCAGACTGCAAGAAACATGCAGTCTTTGATCTACGCCATCCGAAAAGTCTTTCCAATGCGATATTGGCACTGAGAGATAAAAAAAATAAATGTTGTATTTTCCCATTCTCTTCTTTCCACAGCATCTGTCAAGTTATCGGTAAGTGTATGTGTAAATTTAAATGGTAGTTGAATATTAATGAGGGAGAGGGTTTGATGTGCGCATGCCTGGTAAACCCAAATAAACGCGATGTTTAACTGATTTAATGGTCAAAATAAACCCTGTTAGAGGCAGTTTAAAGGAAACAAACAGTTGGAATTTTTCAAATATAAGCCTTTTGATTGGGTGAAAATGTCGAATAAAGACTAATGCAAGTGGCTAACCAACAGGTCCTGCATGCGATTGTTACTGTTGTCCCAGCAGAGGCTAGCCAACGGGTCCTGCATGCGATTGTTACTGTTGTCCCAGCAGTGGCTAGCCAACAGGTCCTGCATGCGATTGTTACCGTTGTCCCAGCAGAGGTTAGCCAATGGGTCCTGCATGTGATTGTTACTGTAGTCCCAGCAGTGGCTAGCCAACAGGTCCTACATGTGATTGTTACTGTTGTCCCAGCAGTGGCTAGCCAACGGGTCCTGCATGAGATTGTTAACTGTTTTCCAGCAGAGGCTCGCCAACAGGTCCTGCATGCTGTTGTCCCAGCAGTGGCTAGCCCAGCTTGTACTATAATTAGGAGATGTCTTTTAATATGGATGAGTTGTTTGTAAATAAAACATTAGCTCTATCAAATGAAAAAATCTTACACTTGTCCTAGTGGTGTACCGATAATCGGCAAGTATCGATTAGCGGCGTGTTGGAAGCTCCCGATGTCGATTATCGATTGAACTTTGTCATAATCGATGATCGGCAGGAACACCCTCTTGCACTCCAGTTCATTCACATTCACCTCTGTAGTGGGCTCAGAAAGTAGTCCGTCCTCTCGCGAGATTTTCCGTCACATGACCATAACCCCAAATGGCGACACAAACGCCGGTGAAAGAAAGATGTATCGATTGTTTTGTTTGCTGTTCAAACAGCATACGGCCAATCAAACTTAGTGGGAGAAAATGTGGAAATGAGGGGTTTTCTGAAAAGCTAAAATGTGTTTTAAAGGACGACAATCTCTTCTTTGATGTTACAAACTTAGATCCATCGGTTTGTCGAAACTGTCACAGGACTGTATAATTTTGTTTAACTTGTCTTCATTCGTGGGCGCAGCCATTCGGTTTACAATTGGCGTAGGAATCTGATCAGTGAAGAAACTCGAAAAAATAGTTCCATTGTATACAGGTAAATTCATCAATTTAAATGCACCTATAATGCATCTGGGATCATATTTGCTTTGTCTACTTTATCATGTTACACATGAAACAGTTAAACAGTAACAAAACATGTTTTCCTCGGTTTGACAAGATTCTTGTCATTTAGCCCATCGCAGAGATGTATGTGAGGTAACGAACGACAACTCTGCTCGGAGATTGCGGCAGGAAGTCTGCACCGACGGTTGGGTACCCGACTTTATATACCGGTGTCTGTTAACAGCGTTTTTTTTTTTTCTTCTATGAACAGGTCCGTAAAACGGACCCGTTCCCTATGCCAAAAAATGACCTTTTTTTTCCCAAAATCCAGTTTAAGAAATTCCCAAAACAAAAGACCCCAAGTCGTCGGCTATTTTTTGGATTTCCCATAGCTATATATATATATTCCAATTATCAGCGATGTCACTGGTCAAAAAAAGATGAATTTCCCAAACACATGTACTTCCTTTTTTTTTTTAGATCAACTGGTCCCGGAGTGTGCTCTCTATTATTAATATAAGCCGGGGTCCAGTGTATTTAGTTCGGAGAACTCGGTAGTGAACGGCGCTTCGTTTCTGTTGCGCCAAAAACTTGCGATTTTTCACGCTCGGTCTGACATGTGATTTCGCGGAGAGACGAGAACGGTAAATTAACGTGAAAATGAGCCACAACAGCAAATATTACCGAAAAAAGTTAAAACCAACGGGGTGTAAAAGGTTAACAGACTTTATCTGTAAGAGGCCAAGTCATAATTCTAGCCAAGATGAGGTTGACGAGCCTGAGGAAAGTGAAAGTAAGCACTCGTCTGCCATCATAGATCGAGATCAAAACACTTCAAGTACAAGATGTAACCAAGTTATCCCGTTCACAGCAGGCTCGAGTTTTGAGGGTGAGCAAGCTATGTCTGCCATTCAGTGTGAATCTACCTGCCACCCTGATCCCACTGTCAGTAATGAAACTCTGTTTGCCTCTAAAATAGACCATCTACCAGAACCCAGTCCCTCTACCATATTCCCTCTTACTAAAAAACAAATGATACTTGACTCTAAACTGGTATTTTCAGTAACATGAGAAGCAGGGACATTGCCCTTTGAAAAGACCAATTTATTTACAGTACATGTATTTCATGTCATACTGAACAATAAAAGTAAAACGTCGTGATAGTATTTTTGAGTTCAGTTTTAGTTTCAATGACTTAAGAGGGAAAATAACCTCTATTTGAGGATCTAGTGCAAAACTATTGTAAGTGCATATATTTATATAGGCACTTACAATAGTTTTGTGCTAACCCCTTGTATTATGCTAGTAAATGATATGCAAGGACTGTGTCTAAAATCATCAAGAAAATAATTCCCAATTTTATAGAAAACAATGCATTTTTCCCAATTTGCCTGGTTTCGGGCCCGTTCCCAAAACTATGAGAAAAAACGCTGTGTTAACTGGGTTTTATCACCCCCACAATAACAACAACAATCAGCCGAAATACTTCTGTGTTACAAAGCCAAATAGCACAAAGCAGAGGTGGTTAAAAACCAAAAGGTGTATAGAAAGCAGGTGCAAAGGTAAAACTACAAAAAGTCTATCTGCAACACAAACAACAGCTTAATACATAAATGATACAAGGTTTTACAATGAAACATGCAAATTTATGAGGAACCGATTATAATCAGAAGAATCGCATCGGTAGCAGCAACCGATTCCAACCGATGATCGATTATGATTTCTAACCGATGTCTCATCACTAACTTGTCCAAAATAAAAGGATTTGCAGATGACAAACTAAAGGCCAAGCCTTGTAGCACAGTCGGTAACATACAGGGTCTGACACCTTCTTTTAAGCTTCTTTTAAACACCCAAAAGAATGTGCACACCATAGAAAGTTGTTTGCTTGTAACTACAATAGGGACAAAAAAGCCCTAAATTATGTGCACACCATATAATTGGGGTTCACTGTATCTGCAAAGGGACAGGCAACGCACTATATCATGTGCACAACTTACAATACAGATCCTTTGTAAATGCAGTATGGACAGAACATGCCAAAAGACTGTGCAGATCCCTGTTGATGTCAGAAGAAACTAATGCTCTGTATAATGTGCACACAATACTATGCAGATCCTTTTTAACTATTTACCATACAATCCTAAGTTTTTACTACCCTAAGAAAGAAGGCTTTTGAAAACATTGCAGGAAAAGTAGAAAATGCTGCTAGCCAGCATTTTCTTCTGTTTTTTTTCCACAATGTTTTCTACACTTCCGAAATGAAAATTTGGTATGCGAGTCACATTTACTTTGTCGTCTGCAAAGCTTTGAATTTGGACAAGCTTTCCAGGGTATCAGAGACAAATCCCATAATTATAGCCACATAAATATCACACCATCATCTGTAATTGCTTTCAAATGGACAAGTCCAAAGTTTGGTCATCTGGTAGAGCTAAATTCCTGTCATCTAAGATGTTTCTGTCTTTAAAAACTGGCATGTTCACTTATGGCCAAGAAGCTTGGTTTTTACTCCAAAGTTCAAGAGAGGGAAATTATGCTGGAGTTTCCTTTGGCAAGGCATTATAGCGCCAGTACCACTGGTAGTTAATGACTATGAAAGCATAATAAATTAAACCATTTTACATAAAACTACAATCTGGAACTGTGATCAATAATTAAATCACACTGGAGAGACTTTACGTTCTTGCTCCAGTTTAACATTACTGCTCCCGTCAATCGAACGTACCTGCTCCGGGTAAAAACATGGCCGCGACCTAGACTTTTGACAGGTAAGCACCAAAAATTGTTGTTTTTTAACAATCATATGAATAGATATGCAACAGACGATTTTCGCACGGAACGTCTGGGATATCAGTACATATTTCTGTATTGTTCTTTTGATGGTTGGTTGTTTGTTGAAGACGTTTGATCCGACAAACTTCCGTCAGGGACTATGATTTCTGAATAATCAACACGCGGAAGTCAGCAAAAACCTTTGTTAAACGTGCAAACATGATATTCTGAAGTTTGTGCTATACCAGGTAATACATATATGCTTTATTCACCACAGTTCCAAACAAAAAATGTACGATTTTTCATAACAGAGCAACTATATGTCAAGTTTTTATAGACAACGTTCCATGCTCCGAAACTCAATAAAGGGATCAAGCTCCTGAGTTGAAAGAAAGTACGATATTATAAGTGATTGTCTACGAGTTTAATCAAACAATTTGTGTTTTTTTTTTTCAGTATGTATAATTGCCTGTCCATCTTTCGGCCTGTCTGTCAGTCAGGTTTCTTGTCCTGATTTTTTTGTGCTTTTGAAATGAAATGTCATTATATACATGGAGACCTTGATGCCAGTGTCACTCACAAGATCCATAACTACCATAACTATCATGCATAAGATCCACAACTAATATAACTATCATCTTCGATATCGTCATCACAAGACTCCCTTCTTCATTACTGTAAATTAATAATAGTGATCATTAATAAAACAACCAACCATACGTCTTGTCAGCTGCACACCTAAATGCATCTCTCTCTTTCTACCCCCCCCACCCCTCTCTCTTTCTCTCTCTCTCTCCATTCTTTGACGATGAATGTCTGATTCTGAAAGCTCAATGATATTAGAGAGAGAACCTCAGATCCTCTGAATACATGCTCAATTAGATTAGGCGGTTCAACGTGTTTTAGTATTGTACTGTCATTCAAGTATCTATCAAACTACACATTTGGACTGATCTATAGTGATCAATTTGGAGAAAACGTTTCAAAATGTGACCAAACCGAGAGATACTTGTCTCATTTTATAGAATACAATGTGAGAAAAGGAAAAATGTGTATTGTTTTGCTTAGTATTCTACATCCGTTTTTCAGCTGATTTGCAATATATATTTGGTCGTTCATAATGATAGTCATTGCTGTTATTATCCTCGGAACCCAGGTTTAAGCATTACGTTACTCTCCATGCATTACTCCTGGGAAAACTGACTAGCAATTCGTCGTTTCATAGGAATATTCATATGGTCGGGAAGTACCCTAATAGCCAATCGAAAGATCGCTAATATAATGATTCTCTCTTGTAGAGGGGACAATTTCATTTCGTCAGTTACTAAAAATAACCTTGGAAAAAGCCCAAGGTGGTCATCAAATATGGCGTGATCGTCTTGTGTGAGACATATGCCATTCTGTAATAAACGGATGACACTATCGATCTTTGAGTACGAGCGCAAATATTTTAAAATATCATACATAGTTACAGTCTTTAGGAATGAAAACCAAAGGAAAAGCTTGCTATTCCTGTTCCAATAAATAAATAAAATTGTCGATTTGAACATCTCTTTTAAACGCTTCTCGATTTTAGCGTTGATAGCCGCCGCTATATTTAAAGTATCGCTAAGCTTGATTTTCAACGAATGATGTAATTGGATATCGGCTAGTAAACAAGAGGGCCATGATGGCCCTGGAGTCGCTCACCTGAGCCTTTTGACCAAGCACAACCAATTTCCAACGTCTTGTGAGATATATGTATTTCCAAACAATAAAATTTTAAACTCATCAGTCTGAACCTTCTGCATAAAACAAATAATACGTAGATCAAGCTATGGGATTGGTCTCTCCAAGGGGTAGAAAACATTGTGAAAAAGGGAAAAAATGCTCAATACCAGCATTTTCTCATTTTCAAACTGTGTTTTCAAAAGGCTTCTTTCTGAGAGTCATTTGTACACTAGGTTTTTCTAAGATTTGACCTAGTGACCTAGTTTTTCAGCCAACATGACACATTTTCAAACTGGTCCAAGATATCATCAGGACAAACATTCTTACCAAATTTCAAGAGTATTGGACTGAAAATGTGGCCTCTACAGCGTACACAAGGTTTTTCTAAGATCTGACCTAGTGACCTAGATTTTGACCCAACATGACCCATTTTCAAACTCATCCAAGATATTACCAAGGCAAACATTCTGAGCAACTTTAAAAGAGTATTGAACAAAAAATGTGGCCACAACAGTGTACACATGCTTTTTCTAAGATTTGACCAGTTGACCTAGTTTTTGACCCGACATGACCCATTTTCAAATTCGACTGAGATATTATCGAGACAAACATTCTGACCAACTTTTATGAGTATTAGACAGAAAATGTGGCTTCTGGAGCTTACACAAGGTTTTTCTAAGATTTGACCTAGTGACCTAGTTTTTCACCCGACATGACCCATTTTCAAACTACAGTCAAACCTGGTGATCCGTCCACCTCCATTCAGCGTGAACCTCCACTTAACGGCCAGTTCAATGTACCCCCAACTACTTTTACTCTATATGAACCTTTATTCAACACGCACCCTTAAAACGCACGCAACGGCCGCCGAAATCGTGTCCCATTTTTCAAAACAACCTGGTATGTAGCGGCCAGTAACCAACGTAAGTCGGACTGCTAACTTATACTTCACACCTAGTGTACTTCTCACATCCGACCGTTTTCGGATTAACAACTAGAGTGTCAAAATCGATCAATCATATACACACGTCGCCAATCAACAGGTGTATGCATATAACCTGATATCCTCTAGAACGGGTTATTTTGATGCAATTGGTGATTTCGTAAGCTATTATTCCCGATTTGTCAAAAATTTTGAAGTTAGAAATCAAATGTAAATTACCCGAGTCAGACTACCAAAAATGTTTTTCTGCTTTCGATTTAATCTGAAATTACGTAACGTACGTGTAGCTGCCTCGACATCTTGTTTGTCTGCTTACTTCTAAAAGGTGAGAAAAGATTAAAGAAAACTGTCCTAGCAACCGATTGCACCCAAATTAGTATAGGTTATTACCTATGCCGGTGTGTTTAAGAAATTGTCTTTGATGACATTAATCTTAATTGACGATTACACCTGTGTCACATTTTAATTGACCAGTAAACCTACGACTGTTTGATCTTTATGCCCAATCATCTTTCGACCATTCCATTGTTTTGATTGGTGATTATACCAAAGATGCAGATTTCTTATGTTTTGGCCGTACGATTTGTCTATTGTATTTTTGACTCGAGACTGTTAACATCATATTTGGAATTATGGCTTGTACCAAGAGAAAAGTGTTGACATTAGAACAAAGAGTGGAAGTGATTAGACTTTTAGAGTCTGGAAAGAGTTCTCGGATTGTAGCTGAACAATTTGGTGTTGGTAAAACACAGGTTCAACAGACCCTGAAGAGAAAATGTATATGGACATGTACCCCAGCCCTTTATAAATGTTTAGGAAAAGATAACTCCGAGAACATCTTGCGTGATCGACCTCTTTTAAGCAAGCACCTGTCTTAAGCAAGCGATTTTGGAAGGGCCCTTGACCGCTTGCTTAAGACAGGTTTGACTGTAGTCAGAGATATTATCAAGGCAAACATTCTGACCAACTTTCAAGAGTACTGGACAGAAAATATGGCCTTTAGAGCATACACAATGTTTTTCTTAGATTTGACCTGGTGACCTAGTTTTTGACCCAACATGGCACATTTTCGTACTATTTCAAGATATAATCAAGACAAACATTCTGACCATTTTTCAAGAGTATTGGACTGAAAATGTGGCCTCTATAGTGTAAAAAAGGTTTTTCTATGATTTGACCTAGTGACCTAGTTTTTGATCCCACATGACCCAATTTCAAACTTGTCCAAGATTTTATGACGACAAAGATTCTGACCAAATTTCACAAATATCTGACTGAAAATGTGGCCTCTAGAGTGTACACAAGGTTTTTCTAAGATTTGACCTAGTGACCTAGTTTTTGACCCCACATGACCCAATTTCGAACTGGTCCAAGATTTTATGAAGACCAACATTCTGACAAAGTTTCATGAGGATCGGACTGAAAATGTGGCCTCTAGAGCGTACACAAGGTTTTTCTAAGATTTGACCTAGTGACCTAGTTTTTGACCCCACATGACCCAATTTCAAACTCGTCCAAGATTTTATGAAGACAAACATTCTGACCAAGTTTCATGAGGATCGGACTGAAAATGTGGCCTCTAGAGCGTACACAAGGTTTTTCTAAGATTTGACCTAGTGACCTAGTTTTTGACCCCACATGACCCAATTTCAAACTCATCCGAGATTTTATAAAGACAAACATTCTGACCAAGTTTCATGAGGATTGGACTGAAAATGTGGCCTCTAGAGCATACACAAGGTAAAAAGTTGACGAAGGACGACGGATGACGCACGACGCACACCACACGACGGACGACACAGCACGATCACAATAGCTCACCATGAGCATTTTGTGCTCAGGTGAGCTAAAAATAGAAATGACGGCATATTTGTGATAAAAATAGCTTAAATTTTCTCAAGAAAATACTGAGATTACCAATCAAAATGCGTCACGAATAATTCATGAGGACGAGGAAACGCCAGCCAAATAACCCAGGGTCGATTATAGAATGAATCGAAACTGAGTCAACGGGGATGTGCTTTTATCAACGATGACAAACCTATGACTGTGACCATGATGATTAATACAGGTCTTGACCAAAATGACAGAATTGTTTACTGTAACTCGAAGACTTACGCTGAACAGCTCAGGAGCTAGAACGTCGTATTGAATTTCGGAGCATGTAACGTCGTAATGCAAATAAGGCAAAACATCACGTTATAATTGCATTTTATGTTCTTTTCGGTTTATAGTCGAGAGGAATAATCATTATATAGGTCATCTGACACGGCACACACTTCAGTTTATCTACTGTATGTGTTTTACTAAGGTTTGTGGAGACTCCAAGTACTGATTTTCTAGAAATAGTAGTCGCCGACGGAAGTTTGTTGGATTAAACGCCTTTAACACACGATTAACCACCAAAAGAAAGACAGATTTACATGCAATGACATCCCAGACATTCCGTGCGACAGCTTTCAACTACATATCTATTCATTGACATGTAAAAAGAATAATGTTTTTGTGCTTACCTTACGAAATCTTTTGGGTGCAGCCATGTTTTTAACTGGAGCGGGTTCGTTCGATTGACAGGAGCAGTAACGTTAAACTGGAGCAAGAACGTAAAGTCTCTCCAGTGTGTAAATCTATGTTAGTAGTGTTTCTTGGTCCATAAATTCAAGTACCTCAACCTACACTAAGGCTTAGCATTTTCCTGCTCTCCCTGAGATTCGAACTCAGAACTCCTCTGAGCACATGTATTTTCAGAGGTGTTTTTCCATTTAAACTACAAGAGCTTTGGTTTTGCCAGCCAAAGCAGTTTGTACATCCACCTATTTAATGGAGTATATCACATATTTTTGTACTATAGACAGATCTTTTAAAAACTTTGCACATAGCTCATAATGTCTCTAGGAGCTTTTCATGAAAAAAGATATGGGTCGTCTTGCTCATTTCCGAGAAATTTGCCCTTGAAAAAAGTTCTATACAGGTCCAAAATTCAGCATATATTGGATTTTACACATCTTTGTATAACTCTTTACCTAACAACAAATTTTTAAACTCTACCAACTTAAAGGGATTTGCAGATGACAACTTGAATGTAGCTAAAATGATGATTTCTGTCCTCGATATGGTAGAAAACATTTTTGGAAAAGGAAAAAATGCTGGTTACCAGCATTTCTCCTTTTCCCACAACATTTTTGGGAGTCTTCTTTCTCAGGGTTGTTAAAACTTGGGATCGTGTGGTAAAGGGTTACTAGTGAGTTCAACAAAAAAATACCACAAGAATATACAAATATACATCATTTTGATGAAAATTCATTCATTTGTGCAAAAAAAAATTATATAAACACCCCGTTTTAAGCATGGTAAATGCACAAAATATGCATGTTATATATTGACATGACAGAGTTTGTACAGATAATTTTTAAACAAATCATACTTTCTATTGAACAGATTTTTCTTAAAATTTCCACAGTTGCAGTATTTGTAATTCAAAACAATAGGAAAAAATAATCAAAGGACTGAAAGTTGCTTGTTGCTCACTTGTTTGAAAGTTTAAGGGGCATTACAGATTTTGAACCCCCCCTTTTTTGGGGGTGAAGGGGTTGATTTTTTAGTAAATAAAAATCAAAAGGATGTCACTGTTTACTCTTAGTGGCGAAAAAAATGTAAAAATAAAATGCCTCCGGTGACCTTCAACCGTAGTTAGCTACTCTACTCATGTTTAAGATCATGTGGCAAGGAGTATTTCAATATGGAAATCCCCTTGATACAGATGAGGTTAGATTTAGGTTACTAAGTACAGAAAAGTATCTTCTCAAAAACTAATAAACAATGTTATTCTGAAAAGAAAGGGTTTAGACCAAGATAGTATTTCAATAGAACAGACATCACCACGAAATGACAGTGTACTCTCAGTGTGGCCAAGGTGAGAGAAAAAAAAAGGCACACCAAAATTGTCAGCACCAGGGCTCAAACTCATTACCTGTGAAATAATTACCTACAATGCCTCCATCAACTGAACAAAGCCTAATCATCCAATCTATGGTATCTGTCAACCATGCTAAAATGTATCTAGAACTACTCTGTTACACAGAGAGTCAACAGTTTAGACATTTAAAAAAAAAAAGGGATATACCTTTATGTCTTTTCTCTTGAAATACTATCTTGGTCTAAACCCTTTCTTTGCAGAATAACATTGTTTATTAGTTTTTGAGAAGATACTTTTAAATTCCCAAAACAAAATCTGGTGTTATACCTTTAAAACACTCCTGTTTTACTCGGGCTTTCAACAAATTTGATTTTATTACATCCCGGTAAAACCATCAGCTGCATAATCATAAAAAAGTACCAGTATGATGAATGTTAGGAAAAGATTTGTGGCAAAGTAACGACAAGGACTTGAAAGTCATTGTAACATGTTTTCTGTAGATTTGTTTTTCTAGCTGACTGTTTAATATCCCTGGCATCTATATGCTCAAGGTAAAGGGTTTGTTTTCAGGAAATCCTATTTCAACCCCTGATTTCACTTTCAGTCATGTGAGAGTGCCCTTGAGCAAGGCACCATCAGTGTCTCCAATCACGTAAAAATGTATGTGAATCGCGTAAATTTTGAAATAATCACGTACAACTTAACGCCTGTATATGTACCGGATCCTACGCAATATCCATGCAAAAAATCATAAATTTTATTATAAACGATCGATGCAAAAAGATAGTGGGCAAGTCAGTCAAGTTGCTTATTCAAAAACATGGATTTTCCATTACCAAATATACAAACACACTACTTTTGGATACCTTTATTTTTACTGTATGTTCATAGGCTAGAATTCTGATGAAGGTATCAATATGTTCATTTATCAGACTGAGACTGGTACTGTAATATTGCATGTTTGATCTATCAGTATGTAGCAAAATTTCGACTGCATAACATTTGGCAAAGCAACAACAGACCTTAACGACTTTCAACTTTTTCAAACGGCCTTCCCTGGAAAAAAATCAATCTGAAATTGAGCCAAGCACATCGGCTAAGGACAATCAGCCTTCATCGCTTGGCACTATTACGCCACCAGGAAAAGTAAGTTTACCATAAAAGGACTCCTGCTGTCAATCGCCACCATCGCCAAGTCTATAACTTAGAAAAAGAAAAAAAGTCTCAGAAAATGAAGCATAGGCCAATCAACGGCCGACAAGTAATGCTTCTACATGAATTTTAAAAGAATTATACTCTGACGTAAACAATAATGTATCAAGCAGGGATGTGGAAATGCTATGCCCGACTTGTCCGACTTGGGAAAATTCAGTGTCGGACAAGTGATTTTTTCAGTCTAGTTGTCCGCCGACAAGTAGAAAATATGAGGAAAATTTTTAAACAAAAATCTGTTGTATATACATATCCAGGGAAATACATATGCTCTCACTTCGTACAAAATGACATTTCGAATGATTAACAGTGTCTTGAGATGATCCCTGATTTCTGGAAACCCAAAATACACATTTGGTCCACCTCCGCTTTCACCGCATTAGACAAAATCAGTAAAATATACGGCTGTTGTTGCACGTTGATTTTTTGAAAATGTGTAAACACCTTCAAGATCATCATTATGGATTAAAATAATTTTGTATTTTAGCACCGATTCAGAGATCTTAGATGACAATGTCACACGTGAAAATTTTAGCCTTTAATCTGATTTAAACAGCTTCGGTGCGAAATGGGCCGTGATTTAACACCTCTGACGGAAGCTGTTTCAATATCCAGAAGTTTTTGATTCAGCGATCAGTTGGTGCCTAAAATCGGAGGAAATTTTTTTTTTTTAAATCAAATTTTCGATGCAAACGAAATGGGAAGTCCGAGACTTTTGGCTGCCCCAAACGTAAAATGGACCGTGACAAGAAATATGACAAAAACTTTTTTTTTTTTCAACGAGGCGTGCTTGAAAGAAGTCCCGTGGTTGAATGTAGACGATCGTAACAATATTTTTTAACGTTTGTCGAGAGTATCCCCATGTTGCAGACATGTCACTTTATGTGTACCTTTTAATTAATGTCGTTTTGTTTTGGACAAGTGAGCCACACTGGCGGACAAGTAGATTTTTGTAATTTACTTGTCTGCGGACAAGTAGAAATTCGTAAGATTTCCACACCCTTGTATCAAGTGTGAAAGCAGCACACATCACTGTTATCACAGCTAATCAAGCTGGCCCATTATTAATGAAAAATATGATAATGAAGTTAATCCGCTGATCTAGTGTACTATGGACATATTCTGAAGTTACCTGCTACCCTATTGCCAAATTTATGTCAAATCATGCATACATACCTTTCCAAAAATCAACTGACATGAAAAATTGATTGCTGCAAAAAAGGCGAAAATTCATGACACAACAAAATGTTAGTTGGACCTTGTCCGAACAGAGACACTTCTGTTTTTTCAGCTATATTAATGACTTCTACCAGTAAATTGCATAAATATCAGTATAAAACAAGTAGTAGGTGCAAAAATATCTGTCTAATAATGAAGAAAACACTTGGATGATTTTATGAAATGAAAAAATATGAACAACCTATGAATCAGGGGAGGGTGGGGACAAGGCCACCTTGTCTAACAGTGATAGCATTGAAAAAAGTGTTAAAGAAGGTATAAGAGGTTCATTTTATCAAAGAAAATCAAACTATACATTAACTCTCTACCACACAATCCACATATTTGATGGCACTCAAATGAAAATTTTTAGAAGCCCTAATAGATTTATCAAAGTGATATTAACTGAAAAATAGGTTTACGAAAATTATTGTACCCCGATTTCATTTTCTGTACCCCCAATTTTGCAACCCAAGAGGTACAAAAAAAAAACATATGAAAAGTTCAGTGGACACACTGACCATAGCCACAGGCTAGCACTTGTTGAAACTTTGTTATGAGAAGATTATAATTAAGAGCATTAAGTAAGCTGAATTCAGGGTTTGACATAAGCGGACGTCCGATTGCCCAATTCGGGCTGTAATTGCTACGGGCAAGCTGCCTTCACCATTGGTGAGCCCGCCGGGCAAGTAAAATTTTCGGTCCGGTATCGTCAATTCAGGTCTTTATCGCCGATACTGGTAGTTTTGGGTCTTTGAGATCTGATACGCAAATGGATATTAAACTGTTTTTGATTGGTCGATTACACCTTTGGTGGCTTTTTTCATCCAATGAAACGAATCGACAAGTAAAGTTTCGATGTTTCTGATGCGTTATGGGCTTTTTCGTCCCTGGGCTTGTTTGCTCGGGCTTGTTCATCCGGGCTTGTTCGTCCCAACTGAATTCTCGTCGGTCCGGGCTTGTTCGTCCCAACTGATATGAGCTTGTTCGCTCGGGCTTGTTCGTCCTGGCTTGTTCGTCCCAACTGAATTCTCGTCGGTCTGGGCTTGTTCGTCCGGGCTTGTTCGTCCCAACTGATTTGAGCACAGTCATTGCGCTTTTTTCCTCTTTCTGTTTTTTTTAATTTGAGAAAGTACATAAAAATAAGGCAAAAAGAATTAAGTATCGTCTCCGATCGACTTCTAGACTGACACTCTGCTGTTTATGTGTATCTGCCAAAGCGTGAAAGGTGTTAATAGTGAATACATCACTGATTTTGACAGGTATGAAAAGGTGTTAACTGCAGATAATCTCCCGATCACTTCACTCAGAATATATAGATGTGCAAAAATAGTCATCCCCATCATAATGTTTAAAAGAAGAAACTAGCGGACGAGACCACTCCGTACGGAAGGGAATTTCCCGAAGCAATGGTCAAAAGTTGTTCCGGTGCGGAGTGAGCTCTCCACCGGAATTCTGCCGGACATTTACTCTGTGGGTATGCTACTCTCAACCCTTTCAATCATTAAACCAATTCATAAAATTAATGAAGTATATTATACTGTCTTTTTTTGTTCTGACGATAGTATAGAGAAATATCGATATGCGTATTTCGTTTATTTTCAACATATCCCCCTCTTGTGAATTATTCAGCCATATGCGAGTAGTCGGATAAAATGAACATGTTCTCTTTGTGATGGTATAATGGATAGTGTTAATATTCTTCGAATCTTGCTTTACCCCTCTTCCGAAAAACATTGCGTCAGTCATATCAAGGCAACACCTCACATGTACATGTATATTTCGGTTTCACATTCATTTCATAGGACCATTCCATTTATTATTCTGTTATCCTTAAACGGATTTCTTAGTTATTATTATTTTCTGTTTTAGCAGACAGATGGTGGCAACTCTTTAAAGGGGTCCTTTTATATGACTGTCAGAAATTTTGAGGTGGCCAGCGAAATGTACAAGTAAGTAAATCCACTGAATGTTGTATACGTGACTTAATCCATGCCGCCCGCTTTTAGCACTCTTCTACATATTTGGTGAGAAAATGAACGGTCCAAGATCTGATTTCACGTTCTGTGCAGTCTAATCTCGATCTTCATGTATGCATGATCTACATATTTAGTATGAAAATGACCAAGTTTCGCGAGACAGCGCGATATAATTACTTCAGATACGGCTGAAATTTCCTCTCTCACCCCTGATCATAGTTTCGACGATGGTTATCTTAAAAAGCAGGCGGTGACTTGGGAAAAGTATTGTACAAAGTACTGGAAAAAGTACATGTAAAAGAACCTCTTGGAAGGCATGGATAGGTGTACTTGCCGCCGCAACATAACTGAAATAATGCTGAAAACGGCGATGAATACAACCATACGGTTAAACAACAAAAACAAACCCCATGTTCCTTATTTTAGTAGCTTTTACCAAACGATCACGTTTAAACAAGCCCGGGGCAAATGATGTTTCATCCACAATAAGCAAAAGTCAATAAACTTTTCGGTGTATCATGGAGAACAGACGAACAGAGGACTATGTTCACAATTCTTTTGTATTTGTATTTCTGTAATTTTTTTTAAATTATTGTATTGATTATGTGGTGTTTAACGCAGTTTAAACATTATTGCAGTAATATCGCAGCGATCAGTGCACCTATCCATGCTTTCATAGAGTTTCTTTAGGCTACCAGTACTACGCACAGTATTCTTTCCAAGCCACTGGCTATATATGTACTTTCCCACATGACCATGATCGAAACAATGGTAAGCGGTGAGAGAAGAACGAACCATATCGCAATAACTATCATCAGTAATCTGACGAGTGCCCGGATAAATCAATTCTAAACTATATAGATTCAAATAGATTCAACAACATTTTTTAAAAAAAATTTACAGGTACTTGAAGCTATCAAGGGTCAATCTCCACCGTAGACTTGCTCACAAAGACGCCAAAATTATATGGAGAGGTTTTATTATTATTTTTTTTTTCCAAAGAGACAGAGGAAGACGGAGACAGAGACGTATCACGCTATTTCATCAGAGTTAATGTTAACTTGTGGAGAGTGAGAGAGGGAGAGAGAGAGACGAAGCTATATCACGCTAAATCACCTTATTGTTAGTCTATTGATAGAGAGAGAGAGAGAGAGAGAGGCTAGTTCGATGTAATTGGTAAGATGTATGTAATATAGATATATATAGGTTTTGTTCCCAAATATTGCGCATTAACCCTTTACTATACGAAACAACCTCCCGGTTTACAACAACCTTATGAAGGCTTCTGAGCAATAGAGCTGAAATAATGTTGAAATAGGCGTTGAAAAATGCTTTCAACTACAAAAACAAACTCTGTGTCCGTCACTCATCAGATTAGCTTTTACCGGACAAATCCCATGTTTAAACAAGCGCAGCAAATGATATTTTGTCAACAATAAGCAAACGACAATAATGTGACCAGTATATGGGTAAAAAAATAACTCATATTAAATGGCAAATGGCAATACGATCGATAACGAAGTGTGGGACGAACAAGCCCGGGCAAACAAGCCCGGGCGAATAAGCCCAGGGATGAACAAGCCCAGGGACGAACTGGTTTTGGGACGAACAAGCCCGGAGCCTCCGATGCTACCATATTCAATATGGCTGACACTCAGGTTGCGAAATTATTTAACTCGGAAGTTTGTAATTGTAGAGACAATGCGACGCGATACTGTGATAAATGCCTTCAGAAACAATAGTTAATAAAAGGGTTCGCTTGGCTCCGATGTAACTCATCAGCAATTTATGCCAAATGTGTCGTTTTTGTGGTTAGATTTTTCATCAAAGTGAAGTTTCGTTTCCAAAAAAAAAAAAGAGGGGGAGACAAAAGTCGTGTCAGGAGCTTAGCGAATTCTTTAAAATACAGAAAAGAAAAATGAAGAACAAATTATTTGTCGTTTCTATCACATTTAATTTTCAAACAACTAAATCAAAAATCCCGGCAGTCTAGCACATTTTTCTCTGAAAACACACCCCACTCAACTCTTTACCAAATGACAAAATTTTAGACTGGTCCAAATTGAAAGCATTTGCAAACGATAAAATTAATGTGACTCAAAAATTGAAATTTGTTCTTGGAAGGGTGAAAAACATTGTGGGAAATGGAGAAAATGCTGGTTACCAGCATTTTCTCCTTTGCCAACAATGTTTTCAAAAAGCTTCTTTCTCAGAGTTGTGAAAACCTGGGATTGTTTGGTAAAGAGTTAAAGCTGACCATGGCTTGTGGAAAGATGGGTGATTATCCACTCAGAAAACAAGGAGCAGGAAATGATACTTTCAAATTCAAACATGATGGCTGCCTATAACCACTGGCACTAGTCAAAGAAGTACAGCACAAAATGACCCACAAATAAACAAGACACCGCAAAACGAGTCAACAGCTCTTTCCCAGACAGGTGGTGACCCAGAATTTTATATTCTGCCATTACCAGTACCTTAATTAAGCTGCGTATTTGGGTAAAAACCCAATTAAAATTTTAAAAAAAGCAATCCAAACAAAATTCAAGGGGTAAAATTCCTGTAAATACACAATTAAAATGGCATTGGCTCCATTAATACAGAATATAGGTGTACCCAAATAAAAATTCCAAAATCCAATAAAATGAAATAGGAGTGGGTAAAATGTTAAAAATACCCAATAGCTTCAATCCTTAATTAAGGTACTGCATTTTGAGAAAAAGATTAGCTATCGGGAAAGGGTTGAAGAATCTGAAAAGGCATAATTATGCTGAATTTTGTTCTTTTATGCAAGAACAAGAGTGCAGATAATTCTGGACAAATCAGCATATTTTTTTTCAGACTGAGTCTGATTCTTTGGATTCTTAGTTCCCTTAGACTCAATTCCAGGGTGAAAGTTCCTGATTAATCAGAAAATTATGATATTGTTAACCATTTACCAAACAATCCCTGGTTTTTATGACCCCGAGATAGAAGCCTTTTGAAAACATTGTTGGAAAAGGAGAAAATGCTGGTAACCAGCATTTTCTCCTTTTCCCACAATGTTTTTTTCTATCCTGCTGGAAACAAATTTCAGTTTTTTAGATATGTTTATTTTGTCGTCTGCAAGTGCTTTCAATTTGGACTAGTCTAAAATTTTGTCGTTTGGTAAAGAGTTAAGGGATAAAATGCTAAGTGGCACAGTGATCACATGTTCAAAGATAATGATTGTTTTTTAATGAAAAAATCAGCAGATTTTTGCACAACAAAAATTGTAAATGTTGAATGTGAATTTTATTGTGAGAATTAAATTTGTTCAGAAATGTTAATTTTTTTTTGCCTCCTTTTAATTAAATAATTTTAGCTAAGTTTGGCATGTGTATTCACAGTGTAGGACCGGAAGTGTACAGTGTTTGAGATTGTATGTCACTTGGGAGTCTGTACAGTGGCGAAATGTCACTTGGTCGTTGTAAACTGCTGTGACACGGTAAGTCAAGCTGGTGATTTTTCATTTATTTTGATAGATATTATAAAACCTTCATATCCAGTTCTTTGTTTGTTAATTATAGACCGTATCAGGAACACCCATGTGCTTTGTAAATCTTTCTTGGAGGAATGGGGATGCCTTGATCATGTAACCATACTAAAATACAGATGATTTTGCCTCAAAACAACGAGGTATTTTGTTTGATTAATCATCCTTAAAAGCTTTTTTGCTGAACGGATATTTTCTTTATTCACTTTTTTTTGAAAACATGTAAAGGTTTGGTGACAAAATCGAGTACAATCCTCATAATCGTTTGTTTAAAATGGCATGTCGACAAAAGGAATTTGTACAGTCACTTGATAAGCTGTTGTACAGTCGCTTGAGATCTGCAATATTTTATTTTGTACAGTGACTTGAAGAGCATGTCTTTTATTACGAAGAATAAAAAGGGAAATTCGACAGAAAGTTGTTTATTTGAAGTGATATGAGACTCTGACTTGTTTGACCTACTTTAAAGTATATTGATTTGACAGATGCTCCCTGAAATGTTGGTTGTACTTGCTATAATATTCATTTACTTTGTTAGACACTGAAAATCCCAGTAAGATAATGTACCAAGGAAATAGGAGCAAGTTTCAAGTTCTGTAACTGACTAATACCATCTTGTACCCTGCTGCATAAAAGCGCGCTTTGATATAGATGGCAAAGCTTTGTTTATGCATGAGAACACCTAATTGATTGATTATTTAGCACCTTTTTCCACATCATTTCAGTTATATCGCGGAGAAATGAAAATGCGGCGGCCAGTGCACCTATCCATGATTTCCTGGTTTCTCTTTTATCAGTACTCGCACAATATTCTTTCCAAGCCACTGGCTGCTTTCTCACAAAACCATCATCAAAACAATGGTCAACGGTGGGAGAGGAATGAATCCTGTCGCATTGACTATCTTCAATCCTCAGAAAGGAATTGGCCGAGCCCCGGATCGAGACTACGACCCCCTGTTTTCAACTCCTGTATATTACCTACTGAACTACCAGGGCTCAGCGAGAACACCTAAAAGAGAATAGAATTTGACTGGTTTAAAGGTGGCCCTTTAGATTTTGCGATGAAAATTTTACAGTATACAAAAAAAATCATTCTTATACTCCGAAAGCCTTTTAATTTTCATTCATAAAACCCCAGTATCCAAAAACCATCCGACAACATGAGAAATTAGAAAATTACAGGTCTACACCGACGGGAAACACGGTCTATTTTTACATGAGCAACTCGCTCATTGACATACCAGAAATATACAGACGAAGCTTCAATCATAGCGTTCCAGGAAGACATTATGGAAAATAAGTACATGTTTGTTATGTTATGGAAATAAAGCGTCATTAGTCACGTGCCAGTCACCAGACATTCCCACAATGCTTCTTTGATTTCTGGCGCGAAATCTAAAAATGCCTGAAGAGGCTACGTAGCCTTTTAAGGTAACACAATTTCGTTTTTGTAATTTTATGGTTCTTAATTATTGATGATTTGTATTGTTTTTTCATATAATTTTCAGTGATATTTATATTTTATATTTTTTAATTTGCGAGATGTGAAAAATCTGAATACCCACCTTTAACCCTTTACCAAACAATCCCTGGTTTTTACGCGCCTGGAAATAAAGCCTTTTGAAAACATTACTCTTAACGTCCAAGCGAGCTGTGCTGTCTATTGACAGCTCTCGTTACAATATCTGTATGTCTTTCTTGATGAATTTTGTTTACAGAATCTGTCCAAGGTTTATGAGTAACTGACAGAGTGACACGACCCGTTTTCCAACTTTTCCAAGATATTAACAAGACAAACATCCTGATCAAGTTTCAAGCGTATCGGGCTGGGAAAAGTGGTCTAAAGGGTGCACACAAGCTTCTTTAAATATTTAGCCCACAATTTCGAACTTGTCCGCGATATCATCGAAACAAACAATCCGACCAAGTTTTATGACTACCTGACACTGTGGTCTATAGAGTGCAAACAAGGTAAATGTTGACGCCTGGACGACAGACGACGGACGACAGACATAGCACGATCACAAAAGCTCATCTTGAGCACTTCGTGCTCAGGTGAGCTAAAAAAAAAATAATGAAAAATCCATTGCCACAAACGACACAAAAGCCACAAGCACAACGAATAAAATGCTTTATGTAATCCTTCAGAACATACTGGTTTGAATACATCGATCGGGTCAGGCGGTATCACCTTACGTAAATTTTGGCCAGTATAAACAATTGATCCCGAGAATCTAATTTCACTTTGACAGAGTTCACGATGTTAAGCTGCTCAAACAAACAAATCTTTCAACTTTTTCTGTGATTTAAACGTAGAACCATGACGTTGTTTGTCAACGAAATGTGAAGTTTTATAAGCATATACTGTGATATCTGGGCTGAAAAAAATTTGAGGTGCTTTTTCTTTTCAGCATAGCATATCAGGGTATTTGATATAGGTTTCGCTCAAACAGTAAGCCAACTGAAACTAAAACGAACTCATTAAGGTAACGATGCTTTAAACAACTGGGCCTAGATTTTTATCGAAGAATGAGCGACACCGGGTCGCTAGCAAAAAATACACGAAGCCCCTTGGGCTGCATTTACTTTGGTGGTATCCGTGGTCCTGAGCGTTGGCCTTATAACCTAAAGGACCTGAGATCGATACCCGGGAGTGGATGTCAACTTTGGGATTTTTCATTGGCCCACACATTCGGCGCGAGTATTGGTGTAGTTCCCAGGAAGCAGAATCGAGAGAGATTAGTTTAAGTTTTAAGAACTTGTTTCTCAATCAATGTAAAATAAATATGTTTAAACTAAACTTTGCACGCGATCCAGTGTCGTTCAAACTTAGATGAACATCAGAAAATAAAGGATTTTACACGAGTGCTCAGTTCATACATATGAAATTCATGAAGCGAGCCTTTGGCGAGTTTCATAAATTTAAAAAAAAATGACCTTGGTATAAGATTCTGTTAGTAATATGACGCTAATTAATCGGAATTTAAGGTAAGAAATGGTGTCACGCGACAGTATCCCAATATTAAATAACGTGTGGTCATGTTCATTTATTTTACGAGATCATCAGACCTCTCCAGTAGTGGTGAGTTTAAAATGCAGACTGCTGCAGAATTTGCTGATTAAATCCATTTTTCTTGGGAAATTGTTCTAATACACAGTCTGTTTCGTCATGGTTTTGTAAATAAAACAAAATCAAAAAACCGAAACACGAAGTAGACGAGGTTTATTTTTATATGACTAATTTTAGTAAAGATTTGTTATATTATATTTGCCATGGTTGCAAATGACCTCTATAGTAATTGTAATTTTTCATTAAGCAAATATATTTAGGCAGAAGAAAAAATAAGAAGAATTTTGTTTAATAAAAAAGAGAGAAAGAAGACCGCTGGACAAGATCATGCAACTTACCCACGCAGGAAGAAGGTCAAATGACCGTCATGTAAAGCATAAGATGCTTCAACGCAGCGGCTTTTTTGCTTGTTTGTTTACATATACCAAAATATATTGATATTAAAAGCCAATAAAGTATTTGAAAAGATTGATGCTGACTTCTCCTGGCTTCTTTCGTAAAGAAGCCAACTTGTTTGTGTCATTGACTGTAGACTGTATTGACTGTGTGTGGTAAAAGATTATAGTATGTTATCCATAAATTGGATATACCTACACGTCTAGAATATACCCTGTGAATATGGAATGACAATTCTTCAAAAAAGGAAGTTGTCAGTTTTTTACCAAAGGCAGTTAATGGTAAATTATCAATTACGTCGTGCTCATGACATGATTTGTCTAGTACAAGAATGCTTCATGTCAACGTTTCAACTCTTTACCACACGACAAAACGTTGGACTTGTCCAAAGTCAAAATATTTTAGACTTACCTAACTTCAGTACAAGTTAGGCCTACACATGACGCATACTTATAGCAAAGTAAAAATATGCTTTTTTCAGCGGCATCAAACATAATAGGATGATATGAAGTCAACATAAATTACGAGCCATATCTACTTTTGAAGATATCAGCTTCAGGGGCGTAAAAAGTTGTTTCAATAGAAGTCAAAATGTGATATAGGGACAAAAACAGAATAATTATTTTCAGCCACATTTTATTGCTACTAAGGCCATAACTAGGGATAATATAAATGTGGCATTGCAGATATCCTAATTTGTCAAAACTACATGTACTGAAATATACAAGGCCTATCTGCGTATCTGCCTAGCCCTATCTTGTCCCCACCAGTCGCTGCTTACTATGCAACACTTTGTCAAATTCTACCATGAGCAGACGACACAGCCTTATTAAAACTTATCTATTTAATGCAGCACCAAATGAGAAAGAAAAAAATAAACCCCCAAAATAATTAAATCAAATAAAAGTGCCATTATCATTTTGGAATCGGTGGGGTAATAATGACATAGAGCCAAAAATCAGATTTAATATGGATTTTTTTAGATTGTTTAAGCTCTTGCAAGGGAAGTATTTATTTTTCTACTACATCATGGTGCTATAAATTAGCTCCTAATATCACCACAAAATCAAGAAACCAAACCTATGATGTCAGTCAACAGTTGGCATAGTTGAATGTTTGTGACACGAAATGCGTCATCATAATCTCTATCCACGTTAAAAATTGGTACACACTAGTAGTATCTTCAATTTGTATTCTACGCTGGCTAATCTTTTTCTGTGTTTAAAGCGTATGAAGCCACAACTGAAATATAATCCATTTTCAGCCAAAGGACACAACACAAGAGCAATAATACTTTATATGTCGATTTCATTTCTCTGTTTCCATCATGTAGGTCAAAATACGGGATCAAAGCAAACAAGATTTTAAATGATAAAGGAAAAAATGGTGACTAACATAGAACTGGAACATGATACCTCTAGCTAACAGGGCATTGCAGTACAAACTTGAAGGCAACAAAGCAAATCATAAACTGTAATATAAAATGTAAATGACTGTAATATGGTATTGAAAATAATATTTGTAAAGTATGTAGAAAATAGAAATAAAGTTGTTAAAAAAAAAAAAAACCAAAGCTAATATAACTGCTCCTAGTTTCTGTTCATTATATCCCCTGGTCAAGCACACCTGCTAACACATACAAATTAATCTTGTCACCACTTTGCTGAGAAATAAAGGGAAATATCTACCCTAGAAATGGATGCCAACAAAATACCCCTGCCCTAGCAGATGTACTAACTGAGCTACCAGGCCACTCTATATGACACAGTGCTACCAAAATATTTTCCATGTTAAAGGGGCTTTTTTCTACAATTTTTCTTTGTTACACACAGATGAATACTGTAGATCTACTACAAAATGGACTTTTCTCTGCAAACATAACAGTATTGGATGATTACATGCAGTAAAATTCTCTACTACAAAATGGACTTTTCTCTGCAAACATAACTGTATTGGATGATTACATGCAGTAAAATTTGGCTTTCAAATAATCGATTGGTTGCTTTGCAAAACATAATTCTGTCTAATTTTATGATATCAATTATGACATCATCATACTGATTTGAGTACAATTCCATAAAATGGATCCAAATTATTGATCATAATACATTCCCACACGCCTCTCCAAAATTTGGGTACAAATTCTACAAATATCCTAAGGGGCTATCTAGACCATCATGAAAACTCCACTGAGTTCTAATTTTGTTCTTTTCTTATTACATTTGTTTTTTATGGCAATGTCTCCACTATGAGTTTTATAAGGCATTTTAAAAATCATGTATTGTAGTTTGTGCAAAACCAAAGGAAGTAAACCCAATTAAACTCAATTTTTCTCAGACAAGTAAGTGTTTAGATTGCACTCAGATATGAAATTGAAAATGGCGTATTAAAATAAATTGGATTAGGCCATCAATTGTGGAAATACTTCTTTTTTATCAAAAATATCGTGATCCACTCTGGCCTTCTATTGGCGTAATAATACAAACAATCTTTGTCTTTTGACCACCCGATTCCCTGCTTGGTCATCCTAAAACCAGTTCGTTCCTTGGCTTATTCCTCTGTGGGCTTGTGGTCGGACTTGTTTGTCCGACAAGATTGCACGCTACTCTATCAGATTGTGCATGACTATATAGTGGGTTGACTTTTAAGCAATTATTTTGAAACTATTTCTATTGTTTATTTTTCAAATTACTGATTCCACACAACGGCTTCCTTGTCAAATGCCACATAGTGCTTTCAATGCTTTGAACTTCTTTACTGATTGTTTGCCAGCAATTACCTTCCATAGTTCAGAGATGAATTATTTTTTAAGTTTAGTGAAATTGTAGAAATCCGAGTTGTATCTAGATCGAACCCCTATTATTTGAAGGCATTTGATTTGGTGATTCACTTTCTTCAGATTATTAAAGGAGCAAACACTTCAAGTGCTGCTCGCTTTTAGGCTTTGCCTATGTTCATAATTATTGTATTACAATATTGTCTCTTTTTAGTGCCCTCCGTGGGGAATACATTTTCTAAAAGGGAGGTGATTTATGGAGGTAATATGACAAAGAAATTCACAAGGGTGACAATAACATTACTGTCTGGGTTTTAGTCAGTGCTGACTGAGAAGAGGGCGCGGTTTCAGAAACCCTCTGCGTTTAACCATGGAGAATACTGATTTTACCACTGATCATGATTCATTTGGAATTTAATTTGCATTGACAATTAATGTGTGACACTGGTCTTTGATACTTTCAAGTTTTTCCTAATTAGCTGATGTTGACAAACTTTTAGTTACAGGAAGTTTAAAATGTATATGGAAGTGTATGTATATTTGGATAGTCAGGTGTTAGTGACATCAATTTGTGAAGTAACTAGGATTATGTGGATACCATAAGTGTATTCCTGCTGATTTAGTTCAACTTTATCTGTTGATTGGCCATTCGGTAAGCCCATTTTCAATTAGAAAAAAAGCTTGGGGAGAGTTCATTAGAGGGGGAGCATCTAAGGGACATTATGGTACTGTTTTTGTTACTGTCCCACATTCAGCCTTGTATTTATATCCCTCTACAACTGGAGCTAAAATAACCTTTTATGCCCCTTAAGCTGATACCTTCAAAAAGGAGAAATTGTTTGAAAAAGCTGATAACATATCATCCTATTATATTTTTGATGCTGCTGAAAATGCATATTTTCCTCTGCTGTAAGTATGTGTCCTACATGTAAGTTTAAATGGGGTTTGGCTAGTCTTAAAATAGCTGGTACAGTAATGGTTTAAAGTAGAGGTTTGATTGGTTTGTCGAAGAAAGACAAAGGTTTAGGGTAACTCTCCCTCGAGTCGAACAGGTTAGCAATTTGCACCACTGCTGTTCTAATCTTGGGCAGGGTACCATTGTGGATGATAGTACGACAAGTCAAGACTTTTACCCAAGATAACACTGCATGCAAAACAACATGGTTACCAACTGTATATTGAGCTGAAACAGTCGTAAACCCTCCTTTCCGATCTTCGCCTGTGGGACGAATGTGTTCGCCATTGAGTCGAACATGTAACTTGACACCGCCCGAGAGTTGAACGAATAAATAAATAATCAATTGCCTGTAACTTGATAAGCAAAATCAAAGTGGTTTCGATGAACAGAAACATTTTGAACAAATGGATATGCAAAGAATGTGTCCAAAATACTTCTATATGTCATCTCTTGATATGGAAAAACAAAGATGAAATAAACGCGTAAAAATACAAAGCTGTTTTTTCAGATCTCAAGCGAAAGAAGGGATGTAGGTTATTATGGACTCTCTTCAAAATTTTGGTGACAATGTGTTGAGATATAAATCTAAATTTCCACCAAATGGGTCCACAAAACATCAGTAGATCTAGCAGACAACTTGAAGATCGAATGTGTGGAAGACAAAATTGCATGACTGTCTGTAGCCGAGCAAGAAAAAAGTTGCAGGAGAAGAAATTGCTCGTATTAAACAAAAATACAGATGAAGCATCATTATCTGAGCGCTATGACATGCCATCTGCATTAGGGGAAGGGTTAACTCTTTGCCAAATGACAAAAATGTAGACTTGTCCAAATTGAAAGCATTTGCAGACGACAATTTAAATGTGGCTCTAGTGGTGGAATTTGTCTTTGAGAGGTTAGAAAACATTGTGGGAAAAGGAGAAAATGCTGGTTACCAGCATTTTCTCCTTTTCCCACAATGTTTTCAAAAGTCTTCTTCCTCGGGATCATTAAAACTTGGGATTGTGTGGTAAAGAGTTAAAGGCATGGATCTTTATGTCTGGGTCCAAGTTGAGTCCTATGAATGAGAAAATATTTAGTGGATTTTTTTTTCATTTGTAATGGTTAACCGTTTATTGAGCAACCCAGTGTTTTTATGACACAGACAAAACATTGCGGGGAAAGATGACAAATTGTTGGTAACCAGCATTTTCTCCCTTTACCATGAATTTTCGCCCCATTTTTAAAGACAAGTCTCATGATTTTGGCTACATGTCATATTTTGCCTGAAAAGTGGACATGATTAACCCTTTGACAAACGACAAATTTTAGACTGGTCCAAATTCATAGAGTTTGCAGATGACAATTTTAAATTTTATGAAAATGGCAGAATGTTCTCCAAAAGGGTAGAAAACACTGTGGGAAAAGGAGAAATTGCTCGTTACGAGCAATTTCTCATTTTCCCCACAGTGTTTTGAAAAGACTTGTACTGCAGACACGTGAAAACCAGGGCTTTTTGGGAAAGGGTTAAAACTTTTGTGGTCTGGAAAAAAATTACGCTGATTCGCTGCAAAGTTTCTTGGAAGTAACATGTTTGTGTCTACCCGTGCTCCAAAAATTTGGGATTATATCATCGGGAAAACATGAGAAGAAAACCTCATTTACTTAAGGTTATTTCTCTATTTTGATGAACTGGATGCCATGATTTAAAATGATGGAATTATTTTGTGAGTTTACTCTGAATGCCATTCAGTTAGATATTAAGCAATGACTGCAAAGTTTGTATTTTCTAACGAAAAATCCAGGTTCAACTGTATCACCCTCGTATTGCCTGATTTATAGTCCCTGAAGTTCGACCGGATGTCCCCTCAATATTTTTCCATTCACAACACATTGCTGCGATTCAGGAGATAAGCGGCCTTGCTTTAATAATCGTTTCAAAAGCCTCCATCATTTTCTTTCCGCCAGCTCTTCCTATTTTTTTTTTTTTTCTTTTTCTCTTTTCAGTGGGCTGCGTTGGCAAAATTACTAATGGGTTTGGCTTTGGTGGCGGGGAAGCAAGTTTGGGGGAAATACCTTTTTGTGATAATTTATGTTACCCACATATGGTACATGGACTCGTCTAATGTGTGACTAGCCTGGAAGGGAGTTTCATACGCTTTCTTTTTGTCATCCGTAATAGACAATTCAACCTCGGATAACGTCATTTCCAGAGTACATTCTGTCACCACTGTGGCAGATGTTTTTGGAACTGGAATGATCCGAGGTTCTGTATCCATTAGTCCAACCCTTGCCATCTGGGGTCCTAAACAAGGAGTCAACTTTACCTCAGATGTATCAGACAGTACTAGATTAATGGAAGCTGAATTGCTTTCTTGTGCTCTGGAGAGGCCCAATGATAAAACTCACAGTACTTAGCAGGTTTTACCGACAGAGAATGATCGTCTCATACAGTGATGGGCAGGTCTAGTACTCCATTACATACATATGTTGTGTATGGCCACAGACACAACTACCTCCTTCCCGGATCTGGTGGCAGATTTGGGGGTTTCAGGATAATTATGTTGAAGAATTAGACTCAGTGCTCATGAAGAAATACACTTGCCAATCTGAATGTACGGATATCTTAGAACAGGTTTACTCCAGGAGTGGGACGTAATGAAAATGAATCTATCTACAGTTTATCCAGTTTCCCTCCTCCCGCCCATAAATTGATCATTAATATTGAGTAAGATTACTAGGGTTTGATATTGTTTTAAACTTGATTTTAATAGTCCTCTGGATTGGCCTTGAACTCTCCTTTAAAACATGCAAGATTAAAGACTTAAAGATTGATTGATTGATTGATTGATTGATTGAATATGGTTTTGTAAGAGATGCTTTCATGATTATTTTAGTCAAGTCACGGTGACAGCTCAAATGTTCAAGTAAATCCTGCATTTCACAAGCACCAAGCACTAGGCTACGGCTTTGAAGTGTTTTAGCTAATCAAGTTTATTAAAGAATTAGCCTAGCTTTCAATGTGTTCATAAAATATTACATTATGAAATTTGTCTGATACAAAAGCATAAAAACAGAAAATATGCAAAGATTAATGACAAGATTATTACTGCCTGTAACTTTTTGCCTAATGCACTGCTAGTACAGACTGCCTCCTGGAAGATAACAGGCAGTGAGTACCTAGATTACTTGAGGTATAAGCTATAGCTGATTACTGATTGTTTATCAGAGACCTGTATAGAAATTCATGCTTCCATACCCCAAGCTCAAAAACATTGTTAAACACCAATAAAAATTAATTTTTATCTACAAGTGTTAGTGCAATAAAAAAAGCCGACTTAACCCTTTCCCAAACAAGCCCTGGTTTTCACGTGTCTGCAGTACAAGTCTTTTGAAAACACTGTGGGAAAAGGAGAAATTGCTCGTAATGAGCAATTTCTCCTTTTCCCACAGTGTTTTCTATGCGTTTTGAGACCTTTCTGCCATTTTCATCAAATTTAAAATTGTCTTCTGCAAACTCTTTCAATTTGGACCAGTCCAAAATTTGTCATTTGGGAAAGGGCTAACAGTCAGTCGAATGGCCCAATTTGTTAAATCCATTTACACATATAAAAACTAATAAACACAAATTTCAAAATGAATGTTCACTTTTGTTACTCATTTACACCACTGTTCTTGTTTAGAATGATTTAAAATTGTCATAAATTCAATGAATGAAAACATATTTTTAATATTTTTTCATTTTGTAATCAAAGCTGAATTGTCTGGCTTTTGTGGATTGTTCAGATCAAGATCAGACTACACAAAATATGAAGTCTGATCTTGAAACAAGAGGGCCATTAGCCCTAAAGCGCTCACCTGAGTAAAGTCCTCTACAGCTGATAAAGCTGAAGAGATCCTGGTTTTAAATGATGTAAAACACATGTGTGTAAGTGGCCTACTTTTTGAACCAAAGTGACTAAATTCCAAACTTGTCCAAGATTTCATTAAAACAAACATTCTGACCAAGTTTCATGAGTATCAGACTGAAAATGTGGCCTCTACGGTGCATACAAGGTTTTTCTAAAATTTGGTCCAGTGACCTACTTTCTGACCAGATGTGACCCACTTTGAAACTTATCCATGATATCATGAAGGCAAACTTTCTGACCAAGTTTCATGAGAATCTGGTTGAAAATGTGGCCTCTAGAGTGCACACAAGGTTTATCTAAGATTTGTCTAAGATATCAACAAGATAAACATTCTGACCAATCTTTATCAGGTTAAGGCTGAAAATGTGGCCTCTGGAATGCACAGACAGATTTGGCCCAGTGACCTACTTATTGACTGGACATGACCCAATTTTCAACATGTCCCAGATATTATCAAGACAAACATTCTACCAACTTTCATGAGTTTCAGGCTGAAAATGTGGCCTCTAGAGGGCACACAAGGTTTTTCTAAGATTAAGCCCAGTGACCTACTTTTTGAACCAACATGACCCAATCTCAAACTTGTCCTAGATATCATCAAGACAAACATTCTGACCAACTTTCATGAGTTTCAGGCTGAAAATGTGGACTCTAGAGTGCACACAAGGTTTTTCTAGGATTTAGCCCAGTGACCTACTTTTCGACCCAACATCACCCAATTTCAAACTTGTTCAGGATATTGTCAAGACAAATATTCTGACCAAGGTTCTAAAGTTTCAGGCTGAAAATGTGGCCTCTAAAAAGCACACAAGGTTTTTGTGAGATTTGGCCCAGTGACCTACTTTTTGACCCGACATGACCCAATTTCGAAGTTGTCCACTATATTATCAAGACAAACATTCTGACCAAGTTTCGTATGTTTCAGGCTGAAAACGTGGCCTCTAGAGTGCACAAAAGATTTTTCCTGAGATTTGGCCCAGTAACCTACTTTTTGTCCCAACATGACCCAATTTCAAACTTGTCCAAGATATTATCAAGGCAAACATTCTGACCAAGATTCATGAGTTTCAGACTGAAAATGTGGCCCCTAGAGCGAACACAAGGTTTTTCTTAGATTTAGCCCAGTGACTTACTTTTTGACCCAACATGACCCAATTTCAAACTTGCCCGAGATATTATCAAGACAAACATTCTGACCAAGTTTCATAAGTATGTGATTGAAAATGTAGCCTCTAGAGTGCACACAAGGTAATTGTTGATGCCTGGATGCCGGACGATGCACGAAGGACCCTGGACACAGCAAGATCACAGAAGCTCACCTTGAGCCCTTCGTGCTCAGGTGAGCTTAAAACATCATCTGCTGTAAAATATTCCAACCGAAGTAGCCCTGAAATTGCTTTACATTGCTTAGCTATTTGCCACACAAGCGTCTGTTTTAAAGACCCTGAAGAAGACGACTTTCGAAAAACATGGTAGGGAGAGGAGAAAATGCTACTAACTAGCATTTTCTCCTTTTCCCATAATGTTTTCTACCTGACCTGGCTGGAAGATGGGCTAAAAGCCACATCCATAGGTTCCTCAGCAAAGTAAGACAGGCTGGAAGCCGCATTTTCCTTAGTAGCAGGCAACCCCTCAGCCTTGAAGGTTTTTGAGACTGAAAATGTTTTATCTCATTAATTTTCCGTATTAATTTAATTCTTCAATAATTGTGTATTGTATTTTGCAAAGCAGTCATGTTCAATACATAGATGAATGTCACACTGCTTGCATTCCATCTTCACCTCCCGCCTACATTTGTTTTGGTAGCATAACCTGCACCTTCCTTTCTTTTCGAACTTGGTGGGCCAGTTGGCATTGCCACATTTGTCAAATACAGAGGTTAGCTTCCTTTTTCTGGTCCCTCTAGAATTTCCAATGAGTTGTTGGTCCTAGAGCCATTCATAAAAACAACCGTGTCTTTACCTTTTCTCGCCCTGATCTTGTAACGATCTTGGGGTTGGGAGATTTCTTCATGCACATATATGCATTTACCAATGCAAGGTCAAAACAGAACCAAAACAAGTACTTTCACCATTTCAAGGCTTTTCTGCAGGTGGAATACTGCATTCTAATTTGGTCAGCTCTGTCCACTCCAAACATGAAGGAGTTATATGCCATTGCCACATTGGGACAAGGGACATCTGTAACTGATCCGTCCTTCTGACAATGACAAACTGTATTTCCTGTTGTCGGATCACAGTTAGTTAAAAGGTAAAAGACCTTTTTCTTGTCTTTCCAAACCCAGACGCAAAGATTCCTTTTTGCATAATCTGATATTCTCCCCTGTTCTTCAGTTTGGCATTTTATAGACTGTCAGGCATGCCTTTTCTGGTGCCTCTAGCAGTGCCACAACATTAAACAAGGTCCTTTTCTAGGTCTGAGAATAATTGTGGGCTTGAAAAAAAGTTATCCATGTAAATAATTATGGTGGCCTTTTCCCACAATCTGCCTAGTCAGATCCTTGACAACTCTGGATCCAAGATTTTCCTCCCTTCTAATTCCACCCCTCCGTGAGATATAAATCTGGAATTCATGGCAGTAACCATTCAGTGGTAATGCTCTCGCCCAAACCTTAACCCTTTACCACACGACAAAATTTTAGACAAGACCAATTTCAAAGCATTTGCAGACGACAAATTCAACTTTGGTACAAATGCACTTAAGCTCTATGATAGAGCAGAAAACATTGTGGGAAAAGGAGAAAATGCTGGTTACCAGCATTTTCTCCTTTTCCCACAATGTTTTCAAAAGCCTTCTTTCCCCGGGTTGTGAAAACCCGGGATTGGTTGGTAAAGGGTTAATACAAAATTTGGTTGGTTTGGCAGGCAGATACTGCTTAAAGGACAGCTGTCCTTTGAATGCGACCATTCCCTCATCAATGGTTTGTTCTTTGCTTGGATTGTAATTTTCCAAGCATGTTTTAGAGACGGCATAAATTACAGGCTGATGTGACATAATTTGTCATGACCAAGGGCTCTTCCAGTAGGATTCTGATCAATGACTTAAAGTAAAACCAGTAACTGGCTAAGTGTCGACATCGATAAGGTGTTATATCGATATGTTGCTTGTTACAGGCAATAATTAGCACTTTACTTGTATGACACTCATATATCTGATGGACAGATCAGGATCTCTATTTACTTACCATTCCTGAGAACTTTCTCAGTCTTATTCTCCTGAATTTTCTAGATTTGAAAGTAACTTCTAACTGGCTAAACCATCTGGTTTAGCCAGTCAGGAGGAGTGTTTTACTTTCAAATTTTGAAAGTCTTGGAGAATAAGACAAAAAACATTCTTAAGAACAATAATTATTGGTGAATATGAACTCAGTTCATGTAATCAAAATATGATCTCGAAAGTATAAACAAGTTGTCAGTGTTGCGACCAGAGGAGCAACCATTCGAAATCATCTAAGATAATTCTAATTCATTGCCAAAAAAAACAACAAGAGTGAATGTAATCTGTCTTGTTTGACTTATTTATCTTTACCAAGATTGACCAAAATTTAATCTTGTGACTGTTGTAATTAGGAAACAAACTTGCTAACCCAATTTTCATATTTGCATAGTGGCAATTGTCAAAATTATCTTAACTCCTTATCAAACAACAAAATTTTAGACTTGTCCAAACTGAAATCTACTGCAGACAACAAATCAAATGTGATGCTAATGCTGACATTGGAAAGTGTAGCAAAACAATGTGGAAAAAGGAGAAAATACTGGTCACCAGCAGTTTCTCCTGAGCCCCTCCTTCAGTATTTTCTAAACCCTCTTTCATCACAGTTGTTAAAACTAAGAATTGTGTGGTAAAGGATTAAATATTAATATAAAGACAAATACTCGGACTAAATGAGGTGAAGATTTGGCCAGAGATGTAGTCTTCAGATGATTGGTGTTTGCTACAGTTTTACTTTTAACTTTATCCAAGACATGGTGCATAAAAATGATTTACTGATGGTCAATAGTTTTGGGGCAAAACATGGCCCTTTTTTGGGGTAAAAAGAAAATGGCTCTCTTTTTTGTAAACAAGCAATTTGCTCTGTATTCTTTTTGATTCTTTAAAATTTAAGAACACTGGGCCTGTTCCTAACTTGTTCAATTCATTTTCGAAGTGATTCAAGATACTGCTGCTTTTATGTATACTAGCATTTTCCCCTTTTCCCACAATGCTTTCTACCCTATATGGGACAAATTCCATCATTTGCAAAGGCTTTCAATTTGATTAAGTCTAAAATTTTATCATTTGGTAAAAAGTTAAAACCAATTACTGCAGTAGAGCCCCATTAGCACAGTCGTTAGCATACCAGACTTGAGAACGGGGGGTCAAGTAGTCAATGATGGCGACAAATTTGAGATTGTTCCCCCATTGCTGATGGTGAAAATTCCAAGAAAACCAGTGATTCACAGACATTAATTTAAAAAAAAAAATCTTCCTAATTGTAGATAATTATAAATATGATGTTACTTGATTTTTAGACTAGCGAAGCTAGTCGATAGGCATCAAGATTGACCTACAGTCAAAGTAAACAAAAAAACCCACAGTTGCCAAATACTGCCTCAAAGAAAAATACTTCTTTCTGTTATAAATCTTAATTGTTGTATATGACAATTTTGACAAAAACCACTAAATCTCTACCACTCTAATTTGAACATGTTGTCTTACAAAGTAATAAACTGAACAAGATGTCATTTACAAGGTACAAGATCTTTGCTTATATGTAAATTAAGTGACCTGTGCAAAGCAGAGAATCACTTTTTCCTACACCACTGTAACGTTATGAATGAAACGTTATGAATGAATCTATCAATAGATACAGCTAGGTAACTTGTAGCAAATCCCAGTTATATTAACCATCACTGGACAGGAAACACTTGTCATTCCTTAAGTTATTCATTATTCAGATCATTGTGTACAGTTAAACTATTATGTTAAACTATTATTCTAGTCTTGAACATTAACCCTTTACCAAACAATCCCAAGTTTTAAAGATACTGGGGAAAAATCCCTTTGAAAACATTGCTGGAAAAGGAGAAAATGCTGATAAGCATCATTTTCTCCTTGTCCCACATTGTTTTATGCCCTTTTGGAATCAGGTTTCATCAGTTCAGCCACTTTTAACTATGGTCTGCAACAGCTTTCAATTTGGACTAGTGTAAAATTTTTCTTTTTGTAAAGAGAGTTAAATAGTTAACTACATCTTGTGCTATTGGATATTGATTAATTGATTGCATGTTGTTTAGCGCCGTTTCAACATTATTTCAGTGATACTGCGGCGGCCAGAGCACCTATCCATGCTTTCCTGGAGTTTCTTTTACCAGCACTACCGCAACTCAATGACGTTTTGCGGACAGTGTGGATTAAGATCAGACTGCGCAGAGCATGCAGTCTGATCTTGGATCTGCACTGTCCGATAAGAGGATATATTATTTTCTCCAAAATGTAACTTTGAAATAGCAATATTGAGGTGTTTATCATCGGCTTGAAAGGTTTGTTTAACATTTTTGGCAGGTTAAGGGTTAAGCTTAAACTGGATTACAGTTAACCAATAGCATGCATAGCCCCAGCAGCTCAGTCGGTAGTGTACAGGAACACGAGGTTGCTGGTTCAATCCCTGACTCAGCAAATTTCTTTCCGAGGATCGATGATAGTCATTGCAACAGGATTCATTTCTCTCTCACGTTTCGACGATGGTTATAAATGTGGGAAAGCAGCCAGTGGCTTGGAAAGAATATTGTGCGGAGTACTGGTAAAAGAAACTCCAGGAAAGCATGGATATGTGCATTGTCCACCGCTACATAACTGAAATAATGTTGAAAACAGGGTTAAACACCATATAAACAATCAATCAATCAAATTTGCTAGTCTGTCAGTAATTTCAGTACTTTGATTTAATTCATGTTTCACTTAAAATTCATTTCAATAAAGTAGGGTGCAATAATGTGAGACAAACAAGCCTGGATGAAAAAGCCTAGGGATGAACATGCCCACGGCCAAGCCATAGTTTTTGGACAAACTAGCCTCGAACCAATTGCATGATTGGACGATAAAATATTTTTCTTACATTATTCTTAGTAACATTGTGGATTTACACAGATGTGTACTAATATTGACAGTCTTGAATTGCCCTGCACTAAGACACCTTTGAAAATTCATCAGCTTTGAAATATGTTCCTATCATTTTGGAAGGAGCGGTTCATCTGCACACAGTAACTTTATAAATGAATTGATGTCAAATTTGTCTGCAACCACTGGCAGTAAAAATATGGATCCGTAAACAGTGTGTTAAAACCCTAACTCTTTCAGTACTTATTATCACTTAACCCTTAACTCTTCACCAAACGTTAAAATTTTAGACCTGTCCAAATTCAAAGCAGTTGCAGACAACAAAATAAATGTGACTGAAAAATTGAAATCTTTTTCGGGAAGGGTAGAAAACATTATCCGAAAAGGAGGAAATGCTGGTTACCAGCATTTTTTCCCTTTTCCCACAATGTTTTCAAAAGGCTTCTTTCTCAGGGTCATTAAAAGTTGGGATTGTTTAGTAAAGGGTTAAATTGTTCAATACAATGGATGAAGTTTTCAAGCCACTTAAATATGCTGTAACATGGTGATTGCAAAATTGTTGTTGGTAGAAAATAACTCATCATATCAGACAATGTAGATCCAAGATCAGACTGCACATTCTGTGCAGTCTGATCTTAATCTACACTATCCGTAAAAGAGCATCGAGTTGCGCTGAGAAGCGTAAGGGTTAAATATCCCGTCTTGACAGCTTAGATCAAGATCAGATTGCACCGAGTAATAAATATGATCTTCGATATAAAACGCCTACCACATGATGCTAATCTCAGGTCAAGCAATTTATTATCGATAAATAGTGGAGATCAAAAATCAAGATCAGATGGCACTTAATAGGAAGTCTGATCTTTGATTATAACGAGCTCGCCATTAAGGTCTTCTTAACTGGTTGTCCATGGCTCATATTACAAAGTTTTATACCCTGTGTACCCAGCCACAAATTCAGTATCTTTAAAGTATATTTAAAGTACAAATGAAGCCCTCCTATAGAGTACCAGTGAAGTGCTAATAAAGCATGTGCTTGTACTGTACTTCAGATTTTTTATCAGAAACATACATTAGAAGTATGCAGCATAAGTACTTTTGAAGCGCGTCTAAAATATGTAAATTAGGCCTCAAATGTACTTCATTCAGGGCAGCACCATTGAAGCTTCCAATGAAGTACCACTGAAGCATCATGCTATCTACACCTTGAAGTATATTTAAAGTACATGTTGAAGTACATTTAAAGTTTGTCTTCATGTGATGCTTCAAAGATGCTTTACAATATGAAGTACATTTAAAGTACAGTACTTTTCATTTTAACTGGAAGTACATTTGAAGTACTTATCCCTGTGAAAACAAATCACATGTACTTAACGTGTACTTCATGTTGCAAAGTATCTTTGAAGCTTCACCTGAAGCACTGATGAAGTCCCCCCCCCCCCTTTTTTTTTTATTCTTTTGCTGGTAGGAAATTGTCACCAAGCTTCCTTTTCCCTTGATTTGGGATAGAATGTCACCATTTTCAATACGGATCATCCTCATGACAATAGAAACATTTTCAGCAAGTTGGAGAAAGATCGAGCCAAATTGTGAGCTGTAGATTGGAACCAAGGAAATTGTCAATAAGGCTCCTTTTAGCCTGATATTTGACGGTATGTTACCATATTCAACAGGGATCATCCTCATATCCGTGCAATCATTTCCAGCAAGTTTGAGAAAGATTTTGGCAAAGTTGAAACCTGTAGAGTGGTAACAAATATATTGCTGATAAAGCACAACAGACATTCAAGGATCACAATAGCTCAGCACCAGCATGTTGTGCTCAGGTGAGCTGAAAATTGGGCTGCACAATTATATAAATATTATCAGTATCCAATTCCTATACTGAAATTTCAGAAATTTTTGCTGACAAAAGACCTCAACATACTATAAGCCTTAATCTAAACCCTCAAGAAGTTGCCAAGCCCTGTTGGCTCAGTTGGTAGCGTGTTGGGCTGTCAATAATGGGTCAGGGGTTCCACCCCAGGCATCCTTTCAGATATATGACAAAGCGATTATGATATGCGTCATTTGTCTCTCACCAACGGGCAAATGACTGCCTAGTTGAATGAGCAGCTGGAGGCTCAGATTGGATGTTGTGCTAGTACTGGTGTGAGAAATGCCAGGTTCTTCAGCCGCCGTGATATACCTGAAATACTGTCAAAATCGGCATTAAACTCCATGTAACAATCTAGCTAAACTAACAGAAACACAAAAAGACTGAATTTAAATTCTAGATCTATTAAAGATTCAGCAACACAAAGTTTTATATCCATTACCTAACATGTACAATGAATAGGCAATTACTACCTTTTACACTGGGTCATCTAAATATCATCAAATCTTGGTGTAATGAATAATCTGATGAGATTATTTCCTTTACATATTTGCCATTTCAGGGGATGCCCTCTCTTGTTCATATTGCAAATTGAAGAGAATACTCCGTCTTTGTCAAACTAAAATTTTCTGACCTGCTTTTGTATTTGAAAGATGACATTCATCGAAAGAAATCTCAGGAAACATTTAAAGGACTTTCTGCAGTTTTTAAGGATTTTTGTAAGCGTTTTAGTCATTTTTATAAGTTTTATAAGGCAAGGATCGAGTTTCAAGGTTTTTTCATGACTGTACATACCTTGATAGGGCACGGAAATGAAAATCACTACAGACTGATGGATGGATGGATGGACAGACACACACGGTGAAGCCAATATACTCCCCTCTACTTCATAGGTTGGGGGGGGGGGGGTATAAAAAGGTTACAATAAACTTTTACCTCTCACAATGTACAAAACAGCCTATCATAGCATACAATCAATAACTTTTAATCAAGTGATTTCAAATTATTGGCCAGAAACACTGGGAAAAGGAGAAATGTTTTCATCTTTTCTCTCAAAGCTGTTAGAAGAAGTCTTTTTTTCAACTTTTTGTAACTCTCACTGTGTTTTCAAAACAGTCTATTAATATAATTACTTAACTATGAACTATTTGTCAAATGGTGAAAGCATTTTGTAATAAGGAAAAGGATTAACATTGTGAAAATTTGAGCAATTACTCACTTATCTAAACTGTTCAAACAAACTGAAAATTTTTCTACTTAACCCATTACCAAACGACAATATTTTAGACTGGTCCAAATTGAAAGCATTTGCAGACGACAAAATAAAAGTGACTGAAAATTTGAAATTTGTTTTGTGAATGTTAGAAAACATTGTGGGAAAAGGAGAAAATGCTGGTTACCAGCATTTTCTCCTTTTCCCACAATGTTTTCTAAAAGCTTCTTTCTCAGGGGCATCAAAAGTAGGGATTGTGTGGTAATGGGTTAACTCATCACCAGGCGATATCTAGACTCGTCTAAACTGAAAGAGGTTTGCAGAGGACAATTTAAGGTAGATGCAATTCATAAAGAAAGAATCTAATCAGGTAGAAAACATTGTGAGAAAGGAGAAATTGCTTGTTGCAAGCATGTTCTCTTTTTCCCATAATGTTTTCTTTAATATAATATCCCAAGGGCGTAAAAAGGATTGTGTGGTAATGGCTTAACAAACAAACCCAATGGTTTTCCTAGAAATTGTTTAAAAACACAGTGGGAAAGGAAGAAATAGCTCAACAAGCAGTTTTCCTCAATGTTTTCCATCCCATCAGAGAAACTTTGCAATAGAGTATAAACAATTGTTAAATTGTACCTTCAGTATACCATCTTATTGGTCAGAAAACACTTTTCTTATTCAGAAGTATCTCTTTTCCTCAATGCATTTAACCCTTTACCAAACAATCCCTGGTTTTTACGACCCCGAGACAGAAGCCTTTGGAAGGAAAAGGAGAAAATGCTGGTAGCAAATTATAATTTTTGAATTACATTTATTTTGCTGTCTGCAAGTGCTCTCAATTTGGACCAGATTCAAATTTTTTTTTTTGTAAAGGGTTAACCCTTTCCCAAACAACAAAATCTTAGACTGGTCCAATTTGAAAGACACTAAAACCAACAATTCAGAAGTTTTATTTTTCAAAAAATTATCCTCTATGACAGAAAACATTGTGGGGAAAAGAAGAAATTAAACATCCTATGCTACTTCTATGCACTTGTTTTTATTGTCTTTTTGCTCTTGCATCTTTTCGAAGTCAAGCTGGCTCTCATAGCCTTAAACACATCTCCTTTGGTGGTATTTGTATGATAAGTAGAGAAAGCTGAAATACAAATAAAGGAAAGGTAAGAACATAATTTGTAATCTGTATTATAGAACAAACTTTCCCACCTTTAACAGATTTTTACAGATGTGACTGCATGGCTTGTAAAATTCAAATAGAGAAGTGTACAACTAGTTTTGTAATCTTGGGCAAGACACTGTTTTTCCAACACATTTTTCAACAATTGAGCAATGTCATACTGTAGGTGTCTTTAATAAAATCAAAGAGAACTAAAATAACATTAAGTAAAGGTGATTTACCCTTTACCATACAATCCCGTCTGTTAACGGCCCTGGAGAAGAAGCTTTGTGAAAACATTGTGGAGAAAGGAGAAAATGCTGGTAACCAACATTTTCTTCTTTCCCCACAATGTTTTCTATCCTATCAAAGACAAAAATCATTATTTTAGCTACATTACTACTGTTGTCTGCAATTGCTTTCAGTTTGGTATAGTCCAAAATCATATATGGTAAAGAGTTAATACCCCTCCACCTCAATGTCACAGGAAATGGAGTTTAAAATTAACAAGTTCTAAAGCCAAATATGTTACAAAGTCCAAGGGTACAGCACTCTGCAACAAATGGATACACAGGGATCACTTTACCCCTGCATCCCGTGTGTCCGACGCGTATTTTTTGCTGCAGACGCATTATTCTACTCCATGTGCGTGCGTCCACAGGGATGCAAAGAATTCCAGCCGTGTCTGGTCACGCTTGCGGTCGCCAAATTCCCATTACGGTGCTCTGACATCAAGCAATACAAAAACAACAAAATGCTGTCGGATTGGTCAACCATATCCATAAAGCATTTCGTCAGTTTCGTCTGTCACTGTGATCTTTTTTTACCATTAAGCTGGCTACGATGCCTCCAGAAAAGAAATTTTGCTGGATCCTTTTCAAAACACACCTTTAAGTATTTTTAAAAGGTACTCAAGATAAATTGCCCCTTGATTCTGATGCAACTAGTTCAATAACAACCGAGTCCGAGAGCGAATCGGAGGAATCACATGACCCACAAGCCGAACACCCGAAAATAAACAAAAGTCTATCTTTTCTACAACACTGGCTTAAACTTTATTCCTGGTTACAAAGAATAAATTTAAACAATTAACATTAACCAATCAAGAAATTTGCTAATGTAATTAGATAGGTTGCTGGTTTAGTTTGTTAAAAAGTTTACTGTTTAAAATGATTAGATATTAGCTTTCCTCAGGACCCATCGTTTAAAATGTGCATCCTGTTGGACTCATTAATTTAAAAGGTAAAATGATTGCTGGATACACATGTAAAAACAAGATGTGTTTGTGTAACAATTATGCCCCAACTTTGGTAGTGCTAAACACAGATTTTGTAGTGCTAAACATAAGGAACATCACTGCCAAGTTTAGTCACATGAAGATTAGTTAGGAGGAAATATTTGAAGAAATTGTTGATGGGCACATGACCAGACACAGGGTGATCACTAAAGCTCACCTTGAGCACTTTGTGCTCAGGTGAGCTAAAAGGAATCGATAGGTCTATTTACTTATCACCAGAGCTTCAGATAAGGGGAGTGATTTTGATTTCATTATCCCAACATCAAAGCCCGTGTTGCACATACTCATTGGAATCATCTCATCATGACGATTCCTACCAGTACTCAAAACAAAAACAATGTTTGGAAGAGAAGTAAGAGATAAAGTTTGTCATAACTCCCTATCACAGTTGCTACACAGTACAACTCTGCTCGTAACATTAGCAGTTTATTGTGTAAGCTGCTATTAATAAAACAGCAGTAATTAATATTCATCTTTAATATATTCAGGACCTAAACATGCTGGTATCATCTTTTAAGCAACTGTTAATTTGTCATCTGCAAAATGCTTTGAATTTGGTCAGTCCAAAATTTGCCGTTTGGGAAAGGGTTAAAGAACCAGGCTGAGCTCTCATTAGTTATGTCCTGTATCCTTGCACTATCCCCCATAACAACTAACCGTCTTCTGGGGGTGTCACTCGTATGGGAAACCAGTAGTGACAATTAATAAACCGAAAAAACCAATCTCACCCAACATAAATATTTTAGGCACGGGATTTATATCATAACCGCAATTTCAAATGAATTGAGCAGTGCCTAAAAATTTAATGCTTACCGGTAATGGCATCTACAATGCGTTGATTGAGACCAGGATACATTGACGATTCGGAATTTGTGAGGCTGCTTTTCTGTAGCTGATCTTTGGTAAAAAAAACATTCAAGAGGTATCTAGCCACACGCTTCCCATCTCTCTTTGCCTCCTCTTGGAGGCCTTTATGTCTTTTGGAGATACATGGAGCTGATTTGTTTAGCGCAGCTTGGTATTGATCTTGGTGCACATACACACCCATTCCTGGAAAGAGCTCTTGCATCTGCAACAAATCAAAGGGGAATGATGATCAATAGATAACAAGAGGGTCATTAGGCCTCTTGAAGGTTTAGTCATAGGTAAACTAGAAGGCCCTGAATATGCTCTACTGGCAGAGATTTGTCTTTTAAATAAAGCAGACATTTGGAATTTATTCTTCAAAAAGACAAAAAAAAATTGACATTTTCAACTCAAAATGGCTACTTTTCCATTACTGTTCGTTGAATTTTTTCAAAATCAATAGGGTTAAAAAGCTATTGATGGGATAGACAAGCTGAAAAATTCACAAAAATCTGATCACAAATAAATACTTTATCATGTAAACAAGCAATGAAATTGTTTAATTTGAAATGGCTACTTTTCCCATACTGTTTGCCTGATTTTTTTCAAAATCTATAGGGTTAAAGCTATTGATGAGATAAACAAACTATGCAAGTTTCACTCAAATCTGACCAAAAATGAAGACTTTATTGGGTAAACAAGAAATGAAAGTTTTCAACTTGAAATGGCTACTTTTCTCATACTATTTGTTGGAATACTATTTGTTGGAATTTTTTCAAAATTGATAGGGTTGAAGCTATTGATAAGATAAATAAACTCTGCAAGTTTCACGGAAATCTGACCAAAAATAAAGATTTTACCGCATAAACAAGAAATGGAAATTTCAAACTTGAAATGGCTACTTTTCCCATACTGTTCGTGGGACTTTTTTCAAAATCGATAGGGTTAAAGCTATTGATGAGATAAATAAACTGTGTAAGTTCACTCATATCTGACCAAAAATGAAGACTTTATCATGAAAACAAGAAATGAAAGTTTTCAAATTGAAATGGCCACTTTTCCCATATTGTTTGTTGGAATTTTTTCAAAATCAATAGGGTTGAAGCTATTGATGAGATAAACAAACTCCGCGAGTTTCATGGAAATCTGACCAAAAATACAGACTTTATCGCGTAAACAAAAAATGGAAATTTCAAACTTGAAACGGCTACTTTTCCCATACTGTTTGTCCGATTTTTTTCAAAATCAATAGGGTTAAAGCTATTGATGAGATAAACAAACTCTGTAAATTTCACGGAAATCTGACCAAAAATGAAGACTTTATCGCGTAAACAAGAAAAAGACTAACGGATGGACGAGCGGATGGTCTTACGAGACGGACCTTGTGAGGTCGAATTGCTCTTTATTCAATACACCCAAACAATCCCACAAACTTAACCCCACAAGCTAACCCTGACCCCACAAACCCTAAACCTACAAACCCTAACCCCATACCTACCAGATAGACAGAAGGAACCCCATAGAGACTAAATGTACAATTATCCCTAAACCCCACAATGTCGGGCTCGTAAGGGCGGACAGACGGACGGATGGACGGACAGACGGACAACGGAAACCACGCCATGACATAAGCTCTGCTGGCTTTCAGCCAGTAGAGCTAATAAAAAACCTACCAGTTATTTTTCCCTTTTCTTAATCCATCCCAGTATTCTGAAAATTTAAGATTACAGTGTTGGAAGTTATGATTCAGATATGATTAATAAATTAATGTAAATTTTTTTTATGCGCCCACATTCATAGATCGGGGGCATATATTTTTTGGGCTATCCGTTTGTTCGCAAAACGGACATTGAACGATCACACACAAAAACTTTTACATTGGCCATAGATTTTGAATGGTAAGTAATGGAGCTATCATATTTCACATATATATTCTTTAGGGTAAATCTCTTTCTTTAGTACTAAAGTCAAGGTCATCTGTCAAGGTCAAGGCCAAATATCAAGGTCAGTTTTCAAAAAAATAGCCGTTGCTGGGGCATTCATGTTTCACAAACACATCTTGTTTATACATATCATAAGTTGAAAATTGTGTTACTTTTTTATCCATCATATCATTTGTTCAATTGTCTTGGATAAAATTCAGTCACATCAAGTGAGTATGTCAATTTTCATTTTTGCCAATTGATACATGCAATTTTAATTCAATCTGAACACAATAATTCATATAGCAAATAAACATCAGATGGAAATAAAATGGCATGTAACGCATTAATTTAAATGTGAGAACATGGTAACAACTGTGATCTGTCAGGCAATAAAGGACCAGATGTATACTGAAATGCATTGACGCAGGGCATTCTGGTTGCCGTGGAAGTTTCAGCTTTTGACAGTTGCACCCTCCACGCCCCCATTTTTTGACTAATAAAAAATTCACAAACAAGTTTTGAGAAGGGTCACCCAAGGAACATTCATGCTAAGTTTGGTTCGAATTGGCCCTGTTGTTTGGGAGAACACAACGTTTAAAGAATTCCAGGTGAAAATATGCCCCGCCCTGCCACTCCCGTATTTTTTGACCAATCAAAATTTCAAGGAAAAGTTTTGAGAAGGGTCACCAAAGGAACATTTCTGCCAGGATTGGATCAAATCGGCCCAGTGGTTTTGGACGAGAAGATGCTTAGAGAACAGTTGACGACATTCAATGCAAAACGGACATGGGCCACAGGGTGATCATAAAAGCTCGCCTTGAGCATGTTGTGCTCAGGTTCGCTAAAAATATTGTTTTTCTGCTGAAATATGTAACTTTTAAATTTGTTATAACTTTGCCTCGTACATTTTCTTTGCAAATCCAGAATTGTAAACCTGAAAATGAAAGTCTGGGTCCATTTTTAAAAATGCCATAAGCTTTTAGAGTAAATTTTCCATTGGAAATTAAGTGCTGTACCGGATTAGCCCATGTGGGTTGCGATAGCTATCTTAGACCAGTTTCTCATAGAGTGGCTTACATGACCACTGACCAAAACCTTCAACTTACCTTATTAGTGGAAGCAAATTTGCAAGACCAAACACCAGCTCTAGGCCTTGAAAACTGGTCAGCAGGCTCACTTGAAGGTAACGGCGAAGCTGAAAATATATAGTAGGTAGCATATCTAGCTAGTTACCGTTATGAAAAAGATCATAAAGGCATCAATTTATTCCACCCATGTTTCCTACATATGTATGTTCCATGTGTTAGAATCATAAAGTTTGGCGAATAGTAATTTCATAATTTCAGATTCATTAGTTTGCGGCTATACGCTATTTAGCATCTTTTCAATGTGGAAGTAGAGAAATGGCTTCGGACAGACAGACGAACGAAAGTTTTCAGATTTTGGGTTGCATATTCATTGATCATTGTGGAAATTTTCTCGTTTATGTGGTTTTATTCTAGATCTGTATTTCATATAAATTATGAACCACATAAACCACAAGACGTTGGTCTGGATGGACAAACGGACAGACAGACGAAGCATTTGAGCATTAAAGACTTACTGTGTATTTCGCATATTACAGCCTCGTACTTCTCTTTCCCGTAATACGCTGTAATGATGTCCCCTTCCTCATAGTTAACACCACCCTTTTTTGGCTGAACAACTTTACTTTGGTGGATGACGGATAAATACCTGTCCTCCCACTGGATTAGAAAATAAACGCAGTTGTTCTTCTTGTCGGCCATGTTTCATATGCAACTTGAAAGCGATCCAGACGCTCTGATGACGTCATTTATAGGCATTCAATCGCGCCTTTTTTCTGATGTTCGCCGGTTGGTAAACGCACTTTATCTATTCACGCAAGCGAGAACCAGCTAGTCAACTGGTACCCGCATTGGTTCCCCACCCCGACCTCAGCATTCCTCGGCTACTTCCGTAAACTGTAAATCGGGTGTATTCGTTGGAATGATATTAAGATTTTTAACGTTTTGTTTTCGATGGGACTTAAAAGTGCAAATCATCTAATATTCGATATATTGAAGCAACAAAAAATATTCGTTTTTTTTTATTAATAGCCCAAAGAAAATGTTCTAAAATCTGTCTACTGTGTTTCTTAAAGGAAGTTTACGGGAATATACGAGCGATGTTTTGAATGCAGAAGCTGACCATTCTTGTCAATTCGAGTCTCCGGAGATGTCCGAAATGTACCACACGACTCAATCGGGGCTTAATCGTGTATATTGGGTCGGAAAGTTTTGATCAGCGAGCAATACACTTTGAAGATTAAAGTGAGTTATAGCAAATTTGTTGGATTGCAACTGAATCAGACGAATTATTTTTCACGGAAAATCTTTGGTATGTACTGATTTACATTTTATTACTTATAAATGATGCGTCATTTCAGTTATTTTTTATTGATCGGTAACAGATTTCGGCCCCAGGGGTCGAATTCTCTCGAGAATTCGTCCGCAAGCAATTTCAGGGCGATTTCTCCAGGGGACGATTTCTCAAGCTTTCCTAGTTCTGTGATATTTCTGGGTCTGACTCGTTGTTTTTCTGAATGTTTCACTTTAGAGCCGTTAAATAAAATAAGGGATTGAGTGGTTATTGTAAAATTAAAACGCTCTTATGCATGTCATCTGCTATTAATCTAATTCAATAAAGCAACTGAAAGCAACTTCTGAACTGAAGCGAAACCGTAACCTGAAAATTTATATATACAAAGTCTCAGACAAAACACTAAAGAGGTGGAGTGAATTTAAAAGCACACCTTAGTCCTTAGTAAGCTTTAGAAAATATTGTAAGAAGAGAAATCAGTGCTTGTAGGAGCAATGGCTTCTTTTTTACAATGTTTTCAACTGTAATAGATCCAATTTAGTATGGATTGCATCAAAACTGGAGCAGAACACCTTAAAAACATTATTGTAGCTTTCTTGAGTTTTTGTACAGTAGCTGAAATATAAAATAGACTATACGGAAATGTTCTTTGGACAATGTGGCTGTTAGAGCCAAATCCAGGTGGGCTTTTCAGTGTCTTCTAGATCACAAAGATGCAATCTTACAGATTAACTCTCTACAAAACAATCCCGACTTTAGACAACCTTGAAAACGAGAGCTTTTGAAAAAACTGTAAGAAAAGTAACCTGCATTTTCTCCTTTTCCCACAATGTTTTCTACCCCAAAAAGCATTGTTTTCTACCTATCCCAAAAAGCATTACTGTTGTTTAGGTACATTATTATGTCATCTGCAAATGTTTTCAATTTGGACCAGTCTAAAAATATGTTGTCTGGTAAAGGGTTACCATTAACACACACACTGTCCCCATTCATTTCTAGTTAGGCTATTTGTTTAAGTTGTATACTGTCACCACATACTTATGGTAGGATAAGGAGGTACAAAATAACAGAATTCATAGCTGACAAAGGATGAACTGTTAATTTTTTGTTACTTGAAGGCTCAGTATGACAGAAAATACAACTAGCAGACCAAGGAAGAGAAGAGGGCCATACAATCAATACAAATATTCAGAAAATGCCAAAGAACCTAGATCTACAACCTGGTATAATAAGAAAGTACAAAGCAATTCTTCTTTAACGACAAATTTTGAACATCAAATCATCGGTCCAACAGAATCTGATGATTTCAATGATGCAACACAAGGTAAAGATTTTTATTGAGCTAGCTTGCAGTAAGCAAGACAAAGTCATCACAACTTTTGTTTCTGTGTATGTGAACTGTTAGTGTGTGTTTGTCAGAACTGTAATGTCTTCATTCAAACTATCGTTCTCATCAAGTAGGACTGCCCCAGTCACGTGAAATAGTTGTTCAGGTACAGGACTGAAACTTAGGAAAGCAAACTTTTTCACTGTGCATCCCATAAACACATTCATTTCAGTTCCAGTTTGTTTCAGTTTGTTTCACTGTGTACTGAAGCATTTGTTCAAATTTAATAATGGATTGGATAAAGGAATTATTTTGTATAGTTGGCTTAATTTCTGTTTATATAACAGCAACAGTATTACTTTTGTAATAAAAGCAAACGGTACCCAAATATGGATGACCTTTAACTTTTTACATAACTTTAACATCAGTTGTTTTGTTTATTCCTGTACCAGCTGAATGTCAGTCAGATGAGCAGTTGGTGCATAATAATGAAGATGAAGAAGTTCATTGCCATTTTGCAGACGATGAAGATGATGCAGAATCAGAAGATGAGTGTGAAGGTGACTCTATGTTTCTCTCTCTCTCTACCCCTACAGAAGTAGAGATTTTAAGTTCAGTCGTTCTTTGAGTGACCATAAGTCCTATTCCACTGAATTTTCACACATGGCTATTTAAAAGAAGAAAAAATGCTTGACGCAATTCCTGTCTTATATTCTGACCTTTTTAGCTAACCTGAGCACAACATGCTTATCTCTTTACCAAACGACAAAATTTTGGACTAGTCCAAATTGAAAGCATTTGCAGACGACAAAATAAATGTGAATCAAAAATTGAAATTTTATTTGGAAATAGTAGAAAACATTGTGGGAAAAGGAGAAAATGCTGGTTACCAGCATTTTCTCTTTTTCCCACAATGTTTTCAAAGGCTTTTTTTTTCAGGGTCGTTAAAAGTCGGGATTGTGTGGTAAAGAGTTAAGGTGAGCTTTTGTAATCCTTGAATGTTTGTCGTGCATCGTGTGGTGTCTGTCATCAACAATTTCAGTCTTAAAACTCGAAGGGCCAAAATTTTGGCTCAGTCATTGGTTTTGTTTAACCTTTATTAACCATGTCTACTGGTAAATGAGGGTCGTGGCCATCCCTCATTACCATACAATCAATCAACACACAAAATAATAAATATCCAAATGTTACAACATGTATATACATAAACTGAACCTTTGATCTGATTTTCAAAATATTTCACACGCTTGTACATCTTGATGAGAGGAAGTGCACTGTGCAAGAATCGGTCTCATACACCAAAGGTCAAGGTCACAGCAGAGGGTCAAAGGTCAAATTTCAATCTAAAGCATTTTTCACCATCTAGCACCAAAAGCTGAGTGTCTGGCACCTGCATGGGTGGCTCTTGTTCAAAAACAGTTCTCAAGTAGCTTTCTACAGTAACTTATCAAATCAGTCATAGCAACAAAATGGTCACCAGAGGTAAAATAAAGTTTAAACAGCATCTAAAAAGTGACCTGTTCTCAAGCCACTTACATTTGAGTAATCCTTAACTTGCCCTCAACCAAAAATCACAATTCTTTCTTCTTCCCTGTCTGGCTGAAAATGCTGCTGTTGGTTTTTGCAATTTCTGTACTCAGGTGAAGGAAACAACTCTAGTTCACACAGAAAAAAGTGCAAATGTATTTAATTTCAGGTGTAGGACATGCATGTAAAGATGAACCATTGTATCAGGGTTCAAGGATATCATTACTGGAAAGTATGGTATTGATAATTACCTTTGTAATGAGGCATCAGCTCACGCGAGAAGCTACTAAGGATCTCTTGAGCCTCTTGGAACTTCACTGTTTGACTCCTAATAGGTGCCGAACCAGTATACATCTATTTTACAATTTCTTTAATGAACAGACTTCACCTGTGCAGAAACATTATTTTTGTGACTTTTGCAAGGAGTATTCTGGCATAGTAAACATGGATGAGTGTGCAGTATGCAGAAAGAGGAAACAAAAATACTTTATGTACATCCCACTATCTGGCCAGATACAATCTATTTTGTCAGGTAATGTATTTTTTTATCAACTCTACACACCGAAGTACTTTTTATGCCCCGGCATCGATGTCCGTATTCCTTGGGGTAAAACTCCTTCTTTAGTACCAAAGTCAAGGTCATCTGTCAAGGTCAAATATCAAGGTCACAGTTTGAAAAAATGGCCATTGCAGGGGCATTCGTGTTTCACAAACAATTTTCTTTTTAGTTTGGAAAGGATTTATTCAAGTTTATTTTGTAGCCGTTACTCAATCATGTTCCAAATTGCAACAAGTTATAATCTTTTTTTCCCAATAAGATAATATAAATTCCCATTTGTTATTTGAAAACATTTTCTTTGAAACCTATGAAGATGTCATTGCTAAAACTTCTTACATTAGATCCGTTTTACAATTCAAAATATCCACTTTAGAATATTACTGAATAATTACTCACAAATAAATAACCACATTTAAGCAGTAAAAATTTTTATAATTTTGCCCCAAAAGGATGCTGAAATTACCTAAGCTAGGGCTCTGAGAAAGATTGATATTTAGTAGCTTGTACTTTTATGAGTTCTCCACTTCTTTGTACAGATTATCTAAATAACATTTGCATTTATGCAGCTCTTTTTTAGCTGATGAGAATCTGAGCACAATGTGCTCAAGGTGAACTGTTGTGATTGTTTCCTATCTTGCTTTTTTGGGGCATTTGGGTGCATTTGTGATTAAATTACAATTTTTTTTTTACATTCAGGTCTAAGATTGTTTACACTTTTGACCAAAATAATAATTAAGCTTTCAGAAAATGCCCGCTTTACTAAGGGATTATTTTCAAGTGACATATTAAAAGATTTCTCCTTTTTCTGCTAGAAATCTCATTGAAACTGATTTAACTCATTAACAGACAACAATATTTTAGGCTTGGCCAAACTGAAAGCATTTGCAGACAACAAAATAAAAGTGACTGAAAATTTGGAATTTGTTCTGTGAAGGGTAGAAAACATTGTGGGAAAAGAAGAAAATGCTAGTTACTAGCATTTATTCCTTTTCCCACAATGTTTTCAAAAGGCTTTTTTTCTCAGGGGCATCAAAAGTAGGGATTGTGTGGTAATGGGAGAAAAGTCTAATGGAAAAGTGAAATTAATCAAAGGATTTCGTAAAATTTCTGCCAAAAATACATAATTTTTTGCTTATTTTGGCTGAATGAGATATTTTCTCAAGATATTCTGAGCCAGAATTTTCCCTGATTTCCGTATTTACCCAATAATTATTGTGTCAGTTGCTGCTTACAGCTGATTTCTGTGTAAAACTCTAATATTGATTTCTGTGTTTAATGACAATATGGAAATCAGATCCCTTGTCTATATTATATACCTACCCAGATTTTTTTTTTGTGACATGCCCCTATGTATATGGAAATTGATACAAAATTGGTCTCAACATGATCACTGCGTTTATTTCTCTTTGGTTCTATGAATAACTACATTGTCACTTTCCTCTGTGCCTGCATAGCATTTCACTATTTATATTAAAAATATTACAGGTTTGTCAGAAGATGATCTGTACTACAACAGGAACAGAGCTAAACAGTCTGAGAGTAGCATTGACGATGTCTTTGATGGTGAAATATACAAGAAACACTTTGACGGATTTCACTTCTCTGGTACCCTGGAACAAGACAAGTTAAAGGAGGTGCACATATCAATGCAGCTGAATACTGATGGGGTTTCCATATTTAGATCATCACCATACAGTGTGTGGCCACTTTATCTTATCATCAATGAACTCCCCCCTAAACAAAGGTAAAATACATTACAAAGGTAGAATAATTTTATGAAAGTGAACAGTCATGAAAAAGTGATCTATCAGTGATTTAACTGAAATAATTTGAAAGGAGTGTAGAACCCCATTCAGTGTTCTGAAACAGGTGAAGCAATATTTAGGTATCACTTTTTTAACATGTAATCAATGAAAATTAGCATGGACCATTGTTGACATCTTTCTTAGGTGTTAAAGAGTATGAAAAGCAAAATCAGGCATTATTCTTTTTGAAACAATTCTGTGTTTTCATGCTCTTTGGGGAAAAAGACTCTGAAAAGATCAAATGTAAGAAATGAAGAAAATACCAGTAATCAGCATTTTCTCCTTTTCCTAAAATCCTAAAATATTTCCTTCTCAATCAGATTGTATCACTTGAGTCACAGATAATTTGTTGTCTGCAAATGCTCTCAATTTGGACAAGTCTAAAGTTTCCATCTGGTTAAGAGTCAAGCAACATATCCCAGACTGTTGGTCTGATTTTAAATTCATGCCATTTAAAAGGTTTTTCACATGCAAATTTTGAACAAAGTTCGGTCTGTCAGTCCACATCTACTAAGTCTAACAGTGGCATTGTTTACATATCTTTGTTAATTACAGATTCAACAGTCAAAACCGAATCTTTGCTGGACTTTGGTTTGGAGGAGTTAAGCCAGTAATGAATGTTTTTCTGCAACCACTTATTCATGAGTTGTCTGGACTTTACCATAATGGTAAGTGTGATGTAGTGATGGTTTTTAGTTGTGTAAGGCAGAAGCTTGTAGGCAGTTAATTCTATGTTCAATTTCCTTCTGTGAATGGCAAATACATACTCAGGATGGAGTTAATAAACCATTTTTTTCCATTTTGATATGTAAGTTCTTAAACAATTGTAATTTTCTGGATGATAAGCTGAAAATAAGAAAAGAACATTGAGAGTTCTCCCAATACAATCAAACCACTTGTGAATTCAAACCATGCAGATTGTACTCTTTCCCTCATATAGAGTATGGAAAACCACGACATAACTAAAGCAAATCATGACATAACTAAGCGTGAGGATTTAGGCCTTGTAAATTGGCTTTAGCCCATTTCCAGACGTCAAAGTTTTTGACTTGTCCAAATTGATAGCAAATTCAAGGACGATGAAATTAAAAAAAAAGTTTAATGAGGCTCAAATAGTGGTATTTTTATCTGAAGTAGTAGAAAACATTGTCGGACAAGGAGGCAATGGTGGTTACCAGCAATTTCTCCTTTTTCCACAATGCTTTCACAATGCCTCTTTTTCAGGGTCATTAAATTTCTGGAATGAATGGTAAAGGTTTAAACCCACACATAATTGTTAATGTTAGTGTCAAGATTTAAATCCTCAATAGCTTATTAATGACAGTTCCCAGGCTGTTATCCTTTTGTTTCTTATTCTTATTACTGTATGTATTTTTAATTGATTGGATGGTGTTTTTAGCTGCTTGGAAACACTGTGTAATAGTGACATCTCACTCGCATCATTTCTGGTTTTCAACATTACTAGGCTAGGACTATGCTATGTCTTACCCGAGAATACTCCCACAAAAGAAAAAGTTCATGGGTTAAGATCAAACTCAGGACCACTGGATTACAAATTACACCTTAACCTCTGAGCCACACAGAATTAAGTTCCATATTTAAGATAGACTTTTGGCCACCTGTCAGGAAAGTTCAGGCCTTTTGGCCATCTGTCTGTCTTGTTCATCTAATGTGAAATGCTTTATGTGGGTGTTGATTTCCCATTCTGGGTTTTAGGGTGGTGTGTTGTATTTGATTGTTTCAATTCCTAAAACAAATCTGGAAAACAGACAAATTGTTCAAGATGAGCAATTTCTCCTTTCCTCACAATATTTTCTACTTTTGTCAGGCAGGGTAACCACCATTTCCAGCATGTCTTCCTTTTATTCAGAAGCTTAGCATTGATATTACAAGATAGGGTGAAGATCTGCTTCTTAATGTCAGTATAACAGAATATCATCTGTGACCAGACAACTTGTCACTCTTAATGAAGACCACATACAGTGCAGAAACTCCAGAAAGCAACATTTGAACATAACTGGAATGCACTGCGGTTGCAAAATGAATGAACACAGAATTGTGTGAAACCTCCAAAGACCAAATTTCAAGCAAATAACCCTTTGGAAATACTGTAGAGGCAATTGCTTTGTTTTTCTTAATGTTCTTCACCAGTTATGATGCATGGAATGCATTGAATTGGAACTGCAAATGACCTTGCTTTCTTGAGTTTCAGTACTTGACCTGATGAATTTGAAATCTATGTGATACCCCCTTAGCCTAAGCATTCCCTTTAATTCTGCTCTTACTGTTCCCTTTTAATTTTGGTAAATTATTCAGCCACCTATGTTTTGTCCAACTTTTCTGATATAAATCTCTTCTGAATATATTGTGGGAAAAGTTCATATTGCTTGTCATAAACAATTTCTGCTTTTCTCACGATATTTTCCAAGAGTGATCTGAGAATATTTTTCATTAAGGATTCAATCCAGTTCCATAGCGCACATGCTCCACTCAACACATGTTCCACTCATGCTGTAAAATTCATGATGTTTGCACTGTATCATTACTTTAGTGGTCTGTAGCTACAGGATATCTACTGTTATGCAATTAAATTGTTTTTCTTTTTTCAGGAATATCAGGCAAACTACATGGAAAAGAAATTCTGCTACGGGCAGTATTATTAAATGTAGTGTGTGATGCTCCAGCAAGATGTCTTGTGCAGAACTTTGTGCAGTTTAATGGTTTTTTTGGCTGTGGTTGTTGCCTGACTAAAGGATCATCAGTGAAAACGAGTGCAAAAGGATCCATGCTGTCCTTTCCTTATGATACTTCAGATTGCAATAATGAATCAGGCCACTCAGCTCTTAGAACGCACCCTGGAACTATTGAACATGCAAGAGATGCTGAAATGGATAGTAAATCTCAGTATGGTGTAAAAGGTTTCAGTGTTTTGACAAACCTATCCTACTTTGACATCATTAGAAATGTCACAGTTGATTATATGCACTGCGTTTTACTTGGAGTACAAAAAATGTTGCTAAACTTATGGACTGATAATTCCAAGAAAACAGAAAATTTCTTCATAGGTGACTTTATTCCAGTTATAGATGACCGCATGAAGGCACTCACTACACCTAACCTGATTAATAGGTCACCAAGAAGTATTACAGACTTGAAACATTGGAAAGCTTCAGAGTACAGATCATTTCTATTGTTTCATTCAGTATGTTGTCTTCAAGGAATTCTGCCTGAGGAATATTACCTACATTACATGATGTTTGTTGAAGGAGTTTACCTCTTGCTACAATTATCAATATCACAGTCTGACCTTTCAAAAGCAAAACTACTTTTACAGAAATTCTGTGCTCAGATTGATTACTTGTATGCTGAAAGATATGAAACATATAATGTACATTGCTTACTACACCTGGCAGAAAAGGTTGGAGACTTAGGACCACTCTGGTCCCAGTCTTGTTTTTTTTATGAAGACCTTAATGGTGATTTACGCTCACTGTTTCATGGAACCACAAATGTAGAACTTCAGATATCATCTGCTGTAGTTATACATCAACAGCTTCCTTTGTTGGTAATGAGTATTCCTAGAGGCTCAGAAATGAATATCTTATATCAACGCCTGAAAAATCTTCATAAATGTAGAAACAGGAAATATATCGGTAATTCTTCCTTGGTTGTTGGAACTCAAGTTGAATGTCAGCTTTTGCCAGACACAAGACAGCAGATTCAACATTTGTTTGGACCAGTTCACATTACTTACAAATTCTATAGGTTGCTCAGTCATGGTGTAATGTATCATTCAAAGATGTACTTGTCTGTGACAAAGAGAAATAGCTATACCGTAGAATACATACAAAATAATACTTCATACTTTGGACAGATTTTGTATTTTTTGAAGGTAGACATGGAATCTTCATGTTCAAAGTATTTGGCTGTAATAAAGAGATTTCAGAAAATTGAGTGCATTTTAAAGCTTCCATGTCATTTTTGTCAAGTACAGGAATTAGATAAGACAGACTTAATTGAAGTACAGAGCATCAAACAAATGTGTTATTTTGCATGTTTAGCAAATTCAAACAGATGTTTTATTGGAAAGATTCCTGTTTTCAGTGAAAGTGACTGAAAAAATTGCATGGCATGGTGAAGTAAAACCTAAAGATCCTGATATATTTATGAAATAATGAATTATACAGGTTCATTTGTTCGCAAATAGGTCAAGGATGAGAGTTTCAATGAAATCCTGGTAGGTGTTGAAATTGCATCAGAATGACCAACCATGATCTATTTGTGAACGCATGAATCTGTTCAATTCATGAGTAATATATAATAATATATAGTGACATAATGAATTAACCCATTACCACACAATGCAGCATTTTGACGCACTAAAGATGTAAAGCTGTGGAAATCATTGTAAAAAAAGGAGAAATTGCTTGTAACAATCAATTTCTCCTTTTCTCACAATGTTTTCTACCCTATATGGCACTTTTTTTCATTTTAACCCATTACCACACAATGCCGCATTTTGACACATTAAAGATATATAGCTGTGGAAAACATTGTGAGAAAAGGAGAAATTGCTTGTAACAAACAATTTCTCCTTTTCTCACAATGTTTTATACCCTGTATGCCACTTATTTTTCATTTTAAATTCACTTTGAAATGTCGTCTGCAATTTGTTCCAGTTTGGACCCGTCTAAAATTTTGTCTCCGGTAATGGGTTAAATGCACTTTAAAATGTTGTCTACAATTTGTTTGAATTTGGACCAATCTTAAATCTTGTCGTCTAGTAATGGGTTAACAGATTCATGTGCTCACAAATAGATCAAGGCCATGAGTTTTGATGCAATCTTGGTAAAATCTGAGGGCGTAGCTTGAAGAATTTGCTTGAAATTGCGTAAAAAAAACTGACCATGATCTATTTGTGAACACATGAAAATGTTCAATTCATTATATCTAACACAATGAGAATAGGAAAAGAATGAATGAAAATGTGCTATTTTCGTCCTGTATATGGAAAGGTAAAGTATACATTGAAATACCAATGACAGCTCAAGATGTTTTACATATTTTTCATGTTAGTGTAATGTGGCTTTTGCCCAACTTTTGTGTGTAAGAGACTCGGATGCTTGACAGAAATTCTTTGATTGGTTAAAAAATGTGTATATTGTTGAAAAAAAATTGTTGAATTTAGTTTTCCAGAGACAAAATATGCTAGAAAGTATGCAAATAATACCCAAAATTTTGACAGTCAGTGAAACTGATTTCATATTCACTACTGTGATACAAAACATTTGGTCAGGTAAATTTACCCTTTGCTGGTGCATTTTGTCAATTTCTCGCTGATATTTAAACAAAAACCATTCTATAGCTTGCAACACGCGAAAAGGGGCATTCGGACATTAGCATAAGGTTTTGTCTCGGATCAGCCTGAGCAGTCCGCGCAGGCTAATCCAAGACTTTAAGACTAGATTAGATTTTGTGCTACAGTAGACTTGTGCAAAATAGAAAATTAAAACAAAATAGACAGTGTTTTCAAATTAGCCTGCACGGACTACAGAGGCTGATCTGATATGATACTTTATGTAAATAGCTGAATGCCCTTTTTTCATGTGTTGCAGGCCATATATATCATCGGTCGGCTCCCAAAACATTGTAACTACAGCTTGAAAAAGCTGTAGTTACAATGTTTTAGGAGCCCATCGGCAATATTTAACTTAAATACTTAAATACCTTTATTTTTTTAAAGATATTTGCTGTTATGTATGGTTTTAGTATTATGAGCTATGACTATCTGGTCAGTTAGACTATCTAAGTATTATCCTTCCATATTGAATTTGCAGAAAACAACTTTTGACAGTTTTGTGGGAATCAAAACAAGAAAGTGCTTGTGGCAATAGCGTTAATGTTTCATAGATGTAACCTTATTTTCAAAGCTTCAGCACTTGTTTTTGAATTTGGAAGAGTACAAAAAGGAGAAATTTGGAAAACAGTTATTTGGGAAAACTGTCTCACTCGCAGAGAATGTGCAAAAGGCTGGAAAAACCCTATCAATAAATATACCAACATTTAGAGGCGACTGGCAATACAAATTAATTCATGTAATTTACAAATACTTTGCCTTAAAATGCCGAGAAAACATAAGTCATAGAAGTATACATAAAGTTTCATAGATTGTGCACAAGTATTTTTAAAGTTATTAAAGTATTATAGAAGTCCCACTTACAATTAGTAAAGATTCTGAAGTACATTTAAAGTCCTTGGTACTTCTTCGGAAGTCCCCTTTGCTAAAGAGGAGCGCATCTGAAGCCCATGAGCTTTAACTGAAGTATAATCAGAAGCCTTAATGAAGTCTATGGGACTTCAGATGAAGCAGACCTACATGAGTTAAAGTATGTTATATGTACATTTGAGGTACATATGAAGCAGAGGGCTTATCTTAAGTCTCTGCTTCTTTTGTGGCGGGGTAACGTTACATATTCGATTTTGTGTGCCGAGTTTCTAATGCCCAAAATGGGTCGAAATTGTCATGGTCCGAGATGTCATAGGATATCAGGACAACACTGACAAGAAGAAATAAGGCATTGTACATACTGGGCCAATCAAAACATATTTATACCTTTAGATACGAGAAGCACAGTAATTTTGCGAAAATAAATCTTACCGAGTTTTTGAAATGTTCAGCTGTTTTGGGGAAAGAGCACATCGTCTGCGTTTTGTCATGCACATTGTGTCAAAAAATAGGAAAGACGAAAGATTCCGAGTTTTGTTCGGCAACATCACTCCTCACTACTCGGCCGATTCCGTAACTACATCTAAGGATTTGCCAATGTTTCTTCAGTGTTACAGCACACTAATTTCCACTTGTAAATAAGATCATTAGAGCTTGAAATTCTTAGTTAGATTAACATTGCCCATCTCTCACAGTTTTTTGTGAACTTAAACCTAACTATGATGTTCAAACCCAAATATTTTTATCATTTTGGGGGTCGTTTCTTTCCGCGTAGTGAGATGCAGTGCACGCGGTACTTTTCACTTTTACTCATAACTGCTCCGATCATGTGGATGGGGTTGAAATTTTGGTATATGATTACTATAGCCTAGGGCTTGGCAAGCCAAGCCCAGGCTAAAAACAACTATTCTGATGATCAACATAGACATTTTCATCTCCCGATTCAGTCCAGCTTATTTAAAGTTTTTTGTGACTCACTGATATTTGCAATTACCCTCAGTAAGAAATAATAGTTTAGAACACATTTTTCCTCTTTTACTTGATATTTTAGCTTTAAATTCCTTCCAGAATAGCCATGTTTTGCTTTTGTTGTCTTGTTGTAGTTGTTGCATTCAGACCGCATGTAATGACAATCTTCTAGGAATGGCTATGAATACAGCTAATGCGACAATCTTTCGTTTTTTTGGCAATTTTATTTCCTGTGACATGTGACATCCCAGTGATATGATGGTAAATGGCTGACAATTGCGACTGTACATCCCAATGATATACTGGTAAATGGACGACAGTAACAAATTGTAGAAGTGGTGTCGATTAACTAAGATGATGATTAAATGCAAGTATAACGGTAAAAACAAATGAGCCATGTTCTGTGAAAAGGGCACTTCATGCAACAAGCCCCCCCCTCCGCCTGATCCATAATACCAGGTGAGTCATAACATAATTATGAATTCATAAAATCCATTTGTCAAACAACGAACTGAACATTGAGATACACTGGTTGTTTCACATGCAGAAAATCTACCAAAAGCAAAAGTTTTGGATGAGGTCAGCCTGTGCCAATAATAACGAGCTTTGCAGAGCGGCGCATATACGCCCGAAGGGGCTTGTCATTGAAATGAGTTGAAATGAAGGATGGGCCGTGAATGAAGAGTAGTTATTCTCCATGATAAAGAAAGTAAGTCTTGATTGTTTGTAATAGTTTATTGAAGGAAAAAAAAGCATTTAACCCTCTACTGCTACCAGTGTTTGAAGTTTCAAGTTGAGAGCTTTTATAGTTTGGAAGTTATGGCCCAGACAAAAATTCAAAGTAAAAATTTAAAAATAAATAAAGGGCAATAACTCCAAAAATAAGGGTATCAGAGTTATGGTTCTTGTGCATGACACTTCTCCATAATGTGTTCTGTCAGTGTATGAAGTTTCAAGTTGATAGCTTTTCTAGTTTGGAAGATGTAGCCAGGACAAAAATTCAAAATGAAGTTATTAAAGGGCAATTATTCAAAAACTTAGGGTTATAGAGTTATGGTTCTTGTTTACTGCACTTCTCCACAATCTATTCTATCAGTGTATATTGTTTCAAGTTGATAGCTTTTATAGTTTGGAAGATCTCGCCCAAACAAAAATCTAATGTGAAAAATATTAAAGGGCAATAACTAAAACAAAAAGGGTGGCACAGTTACAATTTTTGTGAATTGCTCTTCTCCACAAGGTGTTCTCTCAGTCTTTGAAGGTTCAAGATCATAGCTTTTATAATTTAGAAATTATGGCCCAGACGAAAATTCAAAGTGAAAACTAACAAAGGGCAATAACTCGAAAAGAAGGATGGCACAGTTATGGTTCTTGTGCAATGCACTTCTTCATAATGTGTTCTATTAGTCTTTGAAGTTTCAAGATGATGGATTTTTAAGTTTGGAAGTTATGGTCTGGACAAAAATTCAAACTGATAATTAACAAAGAGCAATAACTCAGAAAATAAAGGTGGCAGAGTTATGGTTCATGTGCACTGCACTTCTCCATAATGTGTTCTATCAGTGTATGAAGTTCCAAGTTAATAGCTTTTATAGTTTGGAAGTTATGGCCTGGACAAAAATTCAAACTGAAAATTAACAAAGGGCAATAACTCAAAAAACAAGAGCAGCAGAGTTATGGTTCTTGTGCACTGCTTTTCTCCATAAAGTGTTCTATCAGTGTATGTAGTTTCAAGTTGATACCTTTTATGGTATGGAAGTTATGGACTGAACAAAAATTCAAAGTGAAAAGTTGGTCATTTCAGAAATCAAGGGCAGATTATTTTAGAATGCAAACAGCGATCCAAATTCTAAGAATCAGGTGCACAACTAGACATCACAGAGATTCATTGTGGCAAGTTTCAAATAATTCCGATGGAAACTGTAGGAGGAGTTGTGCACACAAGAAACTGCTAACGGACGGACAGACGACTGGGGGTATAACATAATACGACCCTTCGGGCGTATAATAAAATAAGTAAATTTTATTCACTCACATATATGTTTCATAATGTCAGTATTTCAAAATCATTACATGCATACTTGCAATACTGCAGGAACAAAACAGATTACAAATTCATAAATTCATTTAAACACAAGATTACTTATTTTGTAGTCCTGGTAGGCTTTTGTCCACTTTCTATTTAAGGATAGTGGGCTTTTCCCCAGGGGGCTTTTTTTTTACCTAGTGGGAAGATCAGTTAGTAGTCTTTTTACCTACACTCACAGTGCATTGACTGAACGTTTCATGGGTAACAGGCTGAAAATGTGGCCTCTAGAGTGCACATAAGCTTTGTCAAAGATTTGGCCCTGTGACCTCCTTTTTATCCCGACATGACCAAATTTCGAACTTGTCCGAGATTTTATCCAGACAAACATTCTGACCAAGTTTCATGTGTATAAACCTGAAAATGTGGCCTCTACAATGCACACAAGCTTTTTCTAAGATTTGGCCCTATGACCTACTTTTTGACCCCACATGACCCAATTTCGTACTTGTCCCAGATTTTATCCAGACAAACATTCTGACTAAGTTTCATGAGTATCAAGCTGAAAATGTAGCCTCCAGCGTGCACACAAAAGTTTTTCTTAAGTCTGGCCCTGTGACCTATTTTTTGACACCATGTGACCCAATTTCAAACTTGTCCAAGATTTTATCCAGACAAACATTCTTACCAAAATTTATGAGGATCTGGCTGAAAGTGTGGCCTCTAGAGTGCACACAAGGTAAATGTTGACGACCGCACGATGGACACCAGACGCCAGACACAGCACGATCACAAAACTCACCTTGAGCACTTTGTGCTCAGGTGAGCTAAAAATGCTGGTAACTAGCATTTTCTCCTTTTTCCACAATTTTTTCTACCTTATCAAAGAGAGAAATCATCATTTTTTCATTTGTCTTCTGCAAAAGCTTTCAATTTAGTCCAGTCATAAATAATTTTTTTGTTTGTTAAAGAGTTTACCCTTTACCACACAATGATGAGTTTTAATGATCCCAAGCAAGAAGCCTGTTGAAAACATTGTAGAAAAGGATAAAATGCTAGTAACCTGCATTTACTCCTTTTCCAGCAATGTTTTCTATTTTAACAAATCCAAATTCCATGATCTAAAGTATACTTGTTGTCTTCAATATCTTTGAATTTGGATCAGTCCAAAATTTTATCATTACGAAAAGAGTTAACCCTTTCCCAAACAAGCCCTGGTTTTCACGTGTCTGCAGTACAAGTCTTCTGAAAACACTGGGGGAAAAGGAGAAATTGCTCGTTACGAGCAAATTTCTCCTTTTCCCACAGTGTTTTCTACCCTTTTTGAGAACTTCCTGCCATTTTCATCAAATTTAAAATTGTCGTCTGCAAACTCTTTCAATTTGGACCAGTCCAAAATTTATTGTTTGGCAAAGGGTTAAGAATACTGATGAAAGTTACGGAATTAATTAATTCTTTACCAAACAACAAAATTTTGGACTCAACTATTTCTGTTTTTGATATTAACATTGTGGGAAAAGCAGAAAATGCTGGTTACCAGTCAATGTTTTCAAAGACTTTCCTTCTTCAGGGTCATTAAAACTTGGGATTGTTTGGTAATGGGTTAACAAGCAAACTCTGTGATATGACTGAAATATGGTAGAAATCTGTGTAGAACACCATTCAATTAATGGATCTGCAAGATTTCGAAGAAAAACAAGTTTGTCAAAAACAATACCTAGACCTGACGCTTACCAAAATTCAAACGAATTACAGCTGCCAGACAGAGCTTTTTATTAAGTAAATCTAGGAATTTAGCAAGCCATATTTCGTAAACTTAAATGGATTCAATGAAACACCCTTTTGACAAAATGTTGTGCACTGCAATTAATCACTCAATCTTTGTAGCATTTGAAGTTAGTCATGTTTAAAAAATTGGAAGCTGTAAAAACAATTCAGTTGAAGAAAGGGTGAAGTGAATAAGCAAGCTGTATCTGTGATCTGACTGAAATAACCTAGATTGATCAATTGAATTGTGTTTTATGCCACTTTCAACATTAGTCATATCACGGTGACAGGTCACATATTCATGTATTTCCTGGATTTCACCAGTACTAGGTTAGGGCAGTAAAGTGTCTTGCCCAAGGATACTCGCATGATAAACCCAATGGATCCAGTGAGGCTCAAATCTGGGGCCTCCAGGTCACAAGTCCAACACTTTATCACTGAGTCATGTAGGAACCCAAAACATTGTTGAAGGAGTAAAACACCATTCAATCAAACACTCCATCTTTACAGAATTTAACTCTTTACCGAACAACAAAATTTTAGGCTAGCCCAAATTGAAAGCATTTGAAGACTACAAATTAAATATGACTTAACTCTTTACCAAACGACAAAATTTTGGACCAGACCAAGTTGAAAGCATTTGCAGACAACAAAATAAATGTATCTCAAATGAGAATTTCTGTCTTTGATGAGGTAGAAAACATTGTGAAAAAAGCTACTAGCTGCTTTCCCACATTACCACATTACTTTTGAAAACATTGTGGGAAAAGGAGGAAATGCTGGTAACCAGCATTTTCTCCTTTTCCCACAATGTTTTCAAAAGGCTTCTTCTTCAGGGTTGTTAAAACTCGGGATTGTGTGGTAAAGAGTTAAAAATTGAAACATATTATGGGATTGGTAGAAAACATTGTGCGAAAAGGAGAAAATGCTGGTAACCAGCATTTTCTCCTTTTCCCACAATGTTTTCAAAAGGCTTCCTTTTTAGGGTCGTTAAAAGTCGGGACTGTGTGGTAGAGTTAAGTGTGGTCATGTTTAACCCTTATCCTGCTAATTAAATTAAATAAAACTTTAAAGCCAACAGTAAAAACCCCAAAAAAGTTATTTCAATCTCGTTTTTGAAGAAATATATCACCTTATCAGACAGTGTACATCCAAGATCAGACTGCATGTTTTGTGCAGTCTGATCTTGATCTACACAGTCTGCAAAAGGTCAGTGAGTTGCGCTTAGCAGCTAAAGGGTTAAAAAACTGGAAACAGTTAAAACATTTCATTCAGATAAAAGGGTGAAGTCTGTCTGTGTTTTCAGTGTGAGTATTGGGTGTGAAATATTTCATGGGGTTTTGGGGGCCTGGATTAGACCTTTGCGTTATGTAATATGAATTGACTGTGACCACAGTACATGGCAATACACACTTTGAGATGATCAGCTGTGCTGTGATTTATATATCCAATTTATGTTAATCATGATTTACATTTAAATTTAAGCCTCAACTGGTGGCCCTGACTGGTTTTATCAAGTAAGTTCACAAGAACTCTTTTCTAAACTTTTTCTTTCTTACTGTACTGCAGTATGGAAATAAAACACAGGTCTATCTTCTGTGAAAGGAATCATTATTATGTAGCTGTATGGTCATATTTTCATCCTTCAGTGATAAAGCGTTATACAATTCCAACTTTTAATGACCCTAAGGAAAAGGCCTTTTGAAATCATTGTGCAAACAGGAGAAAATGCTGGTAACCAGCATTTTCTCCTTTTATCACAACGTTTTCTAAGAAAATTTGCACCATTTAAGCAACATTTAAATTGTTGTCTGCAAATGCTTTTAATTTGGACAAATCTACGTTTTTTTCGTGTGGTAATGAGTCAATTAAATCAGAGCATGACATTTAGTCTAAAAGGTGTTTCATCCAAATCCGATTGCTAAATTCCTAGGTTTACTTCACGAAGAACTCTGTCTGGAAGAAAGATACGAGCCATAACACATCTGGGATATGGTTTGAGTCAGAGCTAGAAATACTTTTCATGAACTTGGTTTTTGAAGAAATGTAATGAATCTTAATTGCTGGAAGCTCTCTAATTTTCTTGGGAGTGCCCTTGAGTAAGACACGACAGGGCCCTAAATGGTGAAACACGGTACAAGCATGAGAAAGTGTGCTGTTGCTGTGATATAATCGAAATAATGTTGAAACTTGAAGGCAGCATTAAAAAAAAAACCCATTCAATCAACTAATTAACTCTTTACCAAATCATAAAATTTTAGGCTTGTCCAAATTGAAAGCATTTGCAGATGACAAACTTGATTTCATTCAAATGACGTGATTTACCTTTGAAAGGGTAGAAAATATAGTGGGAAAAGGAGAAAATGTTTTCATTATTCTTCGATTTTCCTTTAGAAGGGTAGAAAATGTTGTGGGGAAAAGGAGAAAATGCTGATTACCAGCATTTTCTCCTTTTTCCACAATGTTTTCAAAGGACTTCTTTCCAAGGGTCATTAAAACATGGGATTATGTGGTAAAGAGTTAATCAAATCTTTACTTTTTGATACTTTACGGCCGAGCCACTGTTGCTCAGTTGGTAGCGTGCAGGACTTGACAACAGGAGGTTGCTGGTTCAATCCCCTGCTCAGCCAATTACTTTCTGAGGACTGATGATATTCATTGAGACAGGATTCATTCCTCTCTTACTGCTGACCATTGTTTCCACAATGGTAATGTGGGAAAGCAGCTAGTAGCTTGTAACTTGGAAAGAATATTGTGCACAGTACTAGTAAAAGAAACTCCAGGAAAGCATGGATAGGTTCACTGGCCAATGTGATATAATTGAAATAATGTTGAAAATGGTGTTAAACACCATACAATTAAATTGATACTTTACGAGATTCTCAGCCCGATACAGCCATAAAATTGCACCTTTGTTTTATTTTTAAACCCTATGGCAGTGCATGCTAAATCTTAACCAAACTACTAAATGTCAGCTTTGTCCAAATTCAGAGCATACAACAAATTAACTCTTTACCAAAGGACAAAATTTTGGACCAGTCCAAATTGAAAGCTTTTTCAGACAACAAAATAAATGTTATTCAACAATAGAAATTTGTTTTGGGAAGATTAGAAAACGTGGGGAAAGGAAAAAATGCTGGTTACCACCATTTTCTCCTTTTCCCACGTTTTCAAAAGCTTTTTTCATCAGGGTAGTTAAGTCGGGATTGTGTGGTAAAGGTTCAACAGATCAGCTAATAAATTTCTGAGAACACTGTTGGAAATGGAGAAGATGATGATTACCAGCATTTTCTCCTTTTCCCACAATGTTTTCAAAAGCTTTCTTTCTTAAAGTCTTTAATACTCACAAGTGTGTGGTAAAGGGTTAACCCTTTACTACACAATCCCGAGTTTTAACAACATGGGAAATTGGACTTCTGAAAACATTGTGGGAAAAGGCGAAAATGCTGGTAACCAGCATTTTCTCCTTTTCCCACAATGTTTTTCACCTTGTAGAAACAAATTTAATCATTCTAATCACAAAGGTAGAAACCTTTGCTGGAATGGAAAAAAAAAAGCTAGTGACCAGCCTTTTAAAGCCCATGTTTTAACAAAGCTTTTGGTAGGTGACCTTGAAAAGGTTAATTGTAGAGAGTGTAAATTTTCTGCCATCTACAATAGACACTCCTTAACTCTTTACCAAACAGTAGAATATGACCAAATTGAAAGCAGTTGACCTTTCTGCCGATTTTGATAGACAGGTCCTATCAGCTGATCAAAACGCAGTATAGCACAACATGTAAACAGGGTCAGACAAAGTGATAAGACTTCACTATTGACAATGTTATTGTTTTCTGTTCGTTTAAACCATAGTTCTAAAACTGGATTATACAATAATTATTTTAAAATGGATTAAAGTAACACCTAAGATTCATGTGTTACTGTAATTGTTAAATTATATACCTTGAAAGGAAAACTAAATTTATCCATTCAAAAAACCTAAATCTATGTAAAATGTCACTGGTAGATTTTACCAGGATTCTGAAAAACCAGCCACTCTACCAAACGATAGAAAGGCAGGCTTTTTTTTCCCAGTCTTTCAGGAAAGAAAAAAACAGTGAAGCTAAACTGTTTTGTTAAACTACCTGTATTGAAATCTAACTGCAGGTACATCTTTCAAATTCCAAACCATTACTCCTAGACAGTTGTGATCGTTACATACGAAACGAGCAACAGGAAGGATATTTTATTGACAGTCACTCGTCACCCTATTTCAAAAATAAGTTGACCTTGCAAACATCATCATATGATCTTCTTGTAATACTTTTGACAGCATTCATATTTTATTCTTGTTTCATAAACACATGACTGTTAAAGTCCCAATAAAGTCCAAAATTAGAATTTTTTTATGCTTGAAAAAAGGCATGAATCTGTTAGATTTACTCTTATTTTGTCGCCAAGGGGATAGGAGCGTTCATAGCAGCATCGGTTCATGTCACAGAACCATACAAAAATCCTAATTTTTTTTATCAATTCTCCCAACTGACGTTACTACGAACTATTCGGAATCATTCTGGTGTCCTATTTGTAGACACCATGTGACCGATGACGTATTACACAGACGATGTACTTTCTCTCCTTAGAAAACGTTGCGAAACTTCGGTAAGTCTTTAATTTTCGTTAAATTACCTGCGCTCATCGTATCTAATTTATTTGTATGCATTTGATTGATAAATCGGAGTTGTGTTATATTTATTTCGATCATGATATGCCTATTTCTTCTTGTCAAGAGTCGTCCAAACATCGAATGACATCTCGGCCTATAACACTTTCGGCCTATTACAATTTCGACTAGTAAGAAATTCGGCGCATACAAAATCGAATGTCTACACAAGGTATAAAGGTTTGTACTATGAGCCATGGGGAATAAGTCAAACAAAATGCGGACGTTTTATAACGAAGATCAGACTTTACATTATGTGCGATCTGATCTTGATCTTCGTAGGTAATGAAAAAGTTAAGAATGTTGTGGGTTTTTTTTTTTTCGGGTCTGCGAATTTCGACCTGAGTTTAGCATCTGGTGGTGGACGTTTTATATCAAAGGTCAGACTTCTTACTAGGTGCAATCTGATCTCGATCTATGCTGTCAACAAAGGATATTTCTCAACTTTCAAGAGTTTAGTAAAACACATTGCTTATTGATATTTTTACTGCTAGTTTTTGAAGACAGAGTTGATGTTACTTCATCAATCAAGTTATTGCATGCAGATGAACCATACTTTTCAAAATTATAGATACATATTCCAAAGCTGATAAATACATGTACCGTAATTCCCCCAAGTATTCGGACGGAAAAAAATAATTATTTTTTTTGGTGTCCGAAAACTTATTAAATTATTTGTGTGACTGTCCGAAAATTTCGGGAAATCTCTTTCCAACAACAACATATCCTTTAATAGACATTGTATGTACAACATACAGTAAGGCAAATATTTCCCGAAAAAAACTGACATGAGATCGACCTTTATGGATTAATAAAACTTACTTGTAAAAAGAGTTCACACAATTACGTATTCGAACGCAAATAGCTACTTCGCTAAACAATCCTAAATCATGGTCGTGATAAGGGTTATTCTTGACCTGACTAAACCTGGTTACGTCACCCATACACGTGCTTGTCTCCATGCCAACATGTCTGTGTACAGGTCGTTACAACTAGCCATCCCGTTATGCATTAAAAGTGTATCTTATAGCGTTTATAGATAAGATTTACATCTTTAATGCGTCACGGGTATTGGACTAAACATATTCGGCCTGTGTAACACAAATTAGCACCTGCATTCAGTCTACCGCGATCAATCAGATACCAAACAAAGGATTTAAGCTTAAAACATAGATCGATTTACTCTTCTCAGGTACTTGCTAATTAACTCTTTACCACACAGTCACGACTTTAAACGATCCTGGGGTAAAACCTTTTGAAAACATTGTTGGAAAAGGAGAAAACGCTGGAATTAATTATTTTCTCCTCTTCCCCCACTGTTTTCTTCGTTATCCAATCAAAAATCATTTTAGCAAAATGTAATTGTTGTCTGCGAATCCTTCGAATTTTATCTAGTCCAAGAACATTTTCGTTTGGTAAAAGTTTACCATATCCCAAACAAGCCTTTGTCGTATGCAAACTCTTTCAGTTTGGAAGAGTCTTTAATTTGTTGTCTGGGAAAGAGTATTGCAGACCTTCGTCGATCTTCTGAACCATTTTAATTTGTTGTTTGGGAAAGAGTATAGCGGGTCTTCGTCAACTTCTAAACCATTTTAAATTGTTGTTTGGGAAAGAGTGTAGCGGGTCTTCGTCAACTTTTGAATCATTTTAATTTGTTGTTTGGTAGAGTACTGCGGGACTTCTAAACCATCATAATTTCGTGTCCGAAAATTTAGGGACAATTATTTTACCAAGTGTCCGAACTTAGGGACAAAAAATAAATTATTTCGGAAAATAATTAATGGTGTCCGAAAATTTAGGGTGTCCGAATACTTAGGGGAATTACGGTACTTCAAGTTGTTGGAGTGCAAGACAATTGAAGACAAAAGTAGAAGTTTACTATTACTCAAGTAATATTTATCTACCACATTGTGATTAAGAAAAATAATTTTTTATGTCATTTTTTACTGATCTCTTTTCTTTCCAATCTAAAAACAGTGTATTTTTTTAGGGTGTGATACAGAGAGACCAAGATGTTTGTTAACCGCCAAATAGATATCCCAGTCTGGTGTTATATCTCTGCTGTACGACAATTTTTTTTCACAGATTTTAGCACAGTCCATGTCAACAGGTATTTGAATGATATTTAGATCTACATCTATTACACATTAATGTTAGAACTTTTGAAGTCTATTATATTTCAAGCTTAGAAAGGATCAGCTGCTGAAGGGATAATTGATCAAATACAACTTTTTTACACCCTTGCCATAAATTTTTGAAAGGAGCAATTGTTTGCTACAAGCAACTGCTCCTTTCTCACATTCCTCCATTTAGTTGATTTTTTTTTTTTTTGTGAACATTCCCCAGTTGTCGGTTGTTTAACGCCATTTTCAACATTATTTCAGTTTTATCACGGCAGCCAGTGCACCTGTCCATGCTTATCAAGAGTTTCTGTTTCCAGTACTTTGCATAATTTCCCACTGTCTGCTTTTCCACGTAATCATTGTCAATACAATGATTAGCATTGAGAGAGGAATGTATCCTGTTGCAATGACTATCATCAGTCCTGGGAAAGAAATTGGCTGAGCTAGGGATTTGAAGCAGCAATCCCCCAATCTCAAGCCCTGTATGCGACTAGCTGCACCACTAGGGCTTTGCAGTAGTATTTCGTAAAAGTAATGTACTCTTGAGAGAGAAAAAGGCATGCCTTGGGGCTAAAACAAATTAAAGTCCAACTTTTAGTAAGCAAGCACAAAAGGTACACTCAAAAGCTGCTTTGTATTAAGCCAGCACCAAAGAGACTCTCAAATTGTGGTTTTTTTTTTTTACCTTGAAAAAGAAGGCTTTTGAAACATAATGAAAAAAGGTGAAAACCAACATTTTCTATTTCCAAAAGTGATTTTAGCTTTTTAAACAAGTTCTGTCATTTGAGCCACGTTCAATTTGTTGTCTACAAATGCTTCCAATTTGGACAAGTTAGAAATTTTATCAGCTTGAAAAGAATTAGTATAAAGGTGGCCACAAGGGCAGGGTTTACTGTATAAAGAAATGAGCATATCTTGTAAAATAGTTCTAGAGATACAATCTGAGACTAGTAGATTAAAAATACAGGTGTTTTTCAATCTAAATTTACTTGATTGATTGAATGGTGTTTAATGCGGCATTCAACATTATATCAGTCATTTCATTGCCTCAGTTTGCTTATTCATGTATACCCTGGGTTTTAATGGTACATGGCTCTGTAGTGTCATGCCCAAGAATACTCTTATGAAAAACCCATTGCTTCCAGTGAGGCTCAAAGCTCGGACCTCCAGGTTATGAGTGTTACACTTTACCACTGAGCCCGGGAGACCTTAAATAAATTTGTATTTCAGACTCAAAATGCGAATGCAGTCTCAATGGCAGTGTAAGATACAAGGACATAGTTGTTAAATGGCCTCTTTAGGATTTCATTTAACTCTACCAAACAACAAAGTTTTGGTCTAGTCCAAATTCAAAGTAGTTGCAGCCCAAAATTTAACTGTGGCTCAAATGATGGAATTTGTTTTTAATAGGGTAGAAAACATAGTGTGGAATCAAGAAAATGCTGGTTACCTGCATTTTCTCCTTTTCTCATAATGTTTTCAAAACACCTGGAGATGCATTAAGCCCCCTTTTGCCAGAGTGTGGCCCATACATACTTTGCATTATTTAACTCTTTACCAAACGACAAAATTTTAGACTGAACCAAATTGAAAGCATTAATTTTGCAGACGACAAATTAAGTGTTGCTAAACTGATGATTTCTCTTTTTGATAAGGTAGTAAACATTGTGGGAAAAGGAGAAAATGCTGGTTACCAGCATTTTCTCCTTTTCCCACAATCTTTTCAAAAGCCTTTTCTTTCAGGGTTGTTAAAAGTCGGGATTGTGTGGTAAAGAGTTAAAAAGAAATTTATGTTCTTGTCATTTCAGTGTCTCATTTTGAACAGAGTGACGTGACATTTGAACAGTGTGGACAGGGAAAAAAATCATTCTGAGTTTATAGACAAATATGGACAATATTAGTGCATGTACTAACTTAACAGTATACCAGTAACATCGGAATGGACTTCTGCAGTGATTGGTGATCGTAATATTAGAAATTTTGGATCAAAATTGTGGATTTTGGAGGTTTCTTTTGGAACTCAGTCAAGGACTTGAGAACAGGGGGTCAGTGGTTTGATTCCTGGCTTTTCCAATTTCTTAGAATTGATGATATTCATTGTGACATGTGGGAAAGCAGCCAGTGGCTTGGAAAGATTATTGTGTGAGGTACTTTAAAAAGGGTTTTTGTCAGTTTAACCCTTTACTAAACAATCTTGAGTTTTCACGACCCTAGAGATGAAGACTTTTGAAAACATTGTTGAAATTCTCTGGTTACCAGCACTTTTTTTCATTTTCCCATATTTTCTACCCTTCCAAAAACAAATTTCAATACTTGGGTCCCATTTATCATCTGCAAATACTTTCAAGTCTAAAATTTTGTTGTTTGTCAAGAGTTAAAAACTATGTGCAGAAATGGGTTAACCGTTTACCAGATGACAGATTTTGGACAAGTCCAAATTGGAAGTGTTTTTTGACAACTACTGTAATTCAGTGTGGCGTAAAGGATTAGATTTGTCTTTGAAATGGTAGAAATCATTGAGGGAATAGAAGAAAATGCTGGTTACTAACATTTTCTCCTTCACCCACGAAGTTTCTAAAGCTATCTCCCTGGGGGTCATTAAAAGACGAGATTGTTTGCTAAAGGACCATTGTATAATTGATTTAAAAGCTTGAAAATATGTAGATAGTGAAAACAATTGCAGTTTGCTCAAATGTACTTTTTATTGATCTCGAACTTTGTAAGATATGGTTTTGTTTTAAAATTCATAAACATGAATTAAAACTGTAACCCTTTACCAAATGACAAAATTTTATGCTGGTCCATATTGAAAGCATTTGCAGTTGACAAAATAATTGTGACTCAAAAGTTAAGATTCTATTTGGGAAGGGAAGAAAACACCGTGGGAAAAGGAGAAAATGCTGGTTACCAGCATTTTCTCTTTTTCCTACAATGTTTTCAAAGGGCTTCTCTCTCAGGGCTGTTAAAAGCCGTGAGTGTGTGGTAAAGGCTTAAACTGGAAATAGAGTTTAGTATCTTTCAATAATTTTCCTTTTAGTAATAAAAAACAATGGTCACAAAAATATCACACTCAACTCTTTACCACACAATCCCTGGTTTTAATGACCCCTGAAGAAGAGGGCTTTTGAAAACATTGTGGGAAAAGGAGAAAATGCTGGTAACCAGCATTTTCTCCTTTTCCCACAAAGTTTTCTATCCTTCCCAAAACAAATTTCAATTTTTCAATCATATTTATTTTGTCATCTGCAAGTGCCTTCAATTTGGACCAGTCTAAAATTTTGTCGTTTGGTAAAGAGTTAATCATATTGGTAATCTTAATTCAATATTCTTCATGACTGTTGTAAAAACTTAATACTGGCTATCTGTATCTTGGGTAAAAATACTGTTCACGTAAAACTTTCCATCATAGAGCACCTAAGGTAGGAAGAGAAACAGAAACAAGTAAATGTATTTGACTGATATATGTCACAATGCAATAAATCTATTTTCAACAGCATTTCAACTGTATAGCAGTAGCTGTACACTTACTCATGTTCACTGGGTCAATAACTGATATCCCTTTACCACACAGTCCCGACTTTTAACGACTCTGAGAAAGAAGCCTTTTGAAAACATTGTGGGAAAAGGAGGAAATGGTGGTAACCAGCATTTTCTCCTTTTCCCACAGTGTTTTCTACCCTTCCCAAAACAAATTTCAATTTTTCAGTCACATTTATTTTGTTGTCTGCAACTGCTTTCAATTTGGACCAGTCTGTTTTGTTGTTTGGTAAAGAGATATTACTGGCAATAAAGCTGGGGGAGGTTACTTTTTGTAGGAAACTACCTATCAAGCTCCAGCTACAGTTGAATTTTGAACACATGTTTTACAAATCATATCAACCAAAAGGCCATGGTGGGCTTGCAAGCATCTTCACGTCCTTGTTTATTAACCCTTAACCACACAATTCCGGGTTTAAACGAACCTATGGAAGATGCCTTCTGAAAACATTCCGGGAAAAGCAGAAAATGCTCGTTACCAGCATTTTCTCCTTTTCCCACTGTCTTTTCTACCCTACCAGAAACAAATTCAAATTTTGAGTCACATTTATTTTGTTGTCTGTAAATGCTTTTAATTTGGACCAATCTAAAATAGTGCTGTGTGGTAAAGAGTTAAGTGTCATTGCAACTGGATTTGATCCTGTCAAACTCCTGAACATGATTTGGGTTTGCTCATGGGGGAAACAGCCAGTGAATTTTAGAGAATTTGCTGAGAATTACTAGTATATGAAATAGAGGTAAAAGGCGCATTATTAAATTTAAACCTTTTTCAAACAATCCAAGTTTTAACAACTCTTAGTAAGACAGCCTCTCCAAATATTGTGGAATAAAGAGAAAATTTTGGTACAATATAGCCTGTAGAAAATGCAGAAAATATTGGTAGCCTGCATTTTTTTCTTTTTTCCCCCACACTGTTTTCTACCCTTCCAGAGAGACATTTATTGTGTTGAGTTATATGTACTTTTTCATCTGCAAATAGTTCCAATTTAGACGAGACTAAAATGTTCTTCTCTTGTAAAGATTGGGTGTTTATTTGTTGGAGCATTTTGCACCACTTTAAACATTATTTCAGATTTTTATTCATGTCTGTGTGACAACTCATTACTGTCTTTTCTGTATTTCACCAGCACAAAGCTGGGGCTCTGCAATGTCTTGCCTAAGGACATTCCTTAACCCTTAAAGCCCTGGATTGATTGATTCTATGGTGTTTAATGCCATTTTCAACATTATTTCAGTTATATCGTGGCGGCCAGTGCACCTATCCATGCTTTCCTAGCGTTTCTTTTAGCAGTGCTTCGCACAGTATTCTTTCCAAGCCACTGGCTGCTTTTCCCACATAGCCATTGTCAAAACAATGGTCAACGTTGAGAGAGGAAAGAAATTGGCCGAGCCAGGGTTTGAACCAGCGACCTCCTGTTCTCAAGTCCCTTACGCTACAGACTGAGCTACAGGGTGCAGCTTAAAGCCCTGGAACCAACTTAAGTTGTTTTTGCAGACAAAAGTTGTTTTTGCAGACAATGTAGATAAAGATCAGACTGCACATAATATGTAGTCTGATTTTAGATCTATACTGTCTGCTACTATGAAACAAGTTTTGTCAAAATAAAGCAAGACAGCTACCATTTTCTTACTTTCCAAGCAGGTGCGCAACCCTTTACCAGTTGGTAAAATTTTAGTTCAATTGTTCAAACTGGAAACAATTGCAGATGAAAAATTGGACGTATTAGCTCAAATGAAAAGATTTGCTTCAAGAAGAATAGTATTATGGAGGAAAAAATACCGGTAACCAGCAATTCTGCTATTTCCATAATGTTTCAAAAGTATTTTTCTTTGTTAAAGTGATTAAATAGTGCTTTACATAATAACTTGGATGTTTTGGTTAACCCTTTACCACACAATCCCAACTTTTAAAGACCCTGGGAAAGAAGCCTTTTTGAAAACATTGTGGGAAAAGGAGAAAATGCTGGTAACCAGCATTTTCTCCTTTTCCCACAATGTTTTCTACCTTTCCCAAAACAAATTTCTGCAAATGCTTTCATTTTGGAAATGTCCAAAATATTGTTGTTTGGTAAAGAGTTAAGGGTTGAGGGAAAGCAGTAGCTTCTTACATTGCTCTGTATGTATGAATATATTTTTTTATTTTTTGTCCACAAATTCTTCTTGTAAGACCATTGTGATTGTACATGTATTTAATAAAATAATAGTACATTATATTGCCTTGATTGTTGCATGAAACATATCTGTCTTTGTAAGAGCTGTGATCTGAACCAGCCAGTTTTATATCGTAGTACTGAAGGCCAAGTATTCACATGCTACATATTCTTCAGCAACACCACAGAATATGTCTTTGGAAATCTGATTATTCTGCTGTATATCTGAAAAATAAAAAAAAGACGTATTCTCTTTTTTAATTTATCTAAATCTGAAACTGTAAAAAAAACAAAGACAGCAGTATAGTAATAGGTGTAGGTTTACTCCAACTTCATTCCATTTGATAACAGAATTGATTGCAGCATTTGTCCAGCATGTGGTTGAACTTAAATAATGTTGAAAACTGTACATGTATGAAGTCATAACTGTACAAATACAGCTTTTAACAAACCTGTTTCGAAACAGCATTGGTAATTACTTATCATTTGTAGGGAAGAAAACATGTGTTCCATCTTCCACAATGTTACTTTTCCATATGGATCAAAATTGACTGCTGCTGCATTTCCAACCTTTTACTAATTTTCTTCACATGTTCTTTACTCTAGTATGGCATATGTCTCAAAGCCCGAATAGTAGCAAAAAGTACACAAAAAGTAGGTCAGCAGTTGCTATGCTGCTCTATCTTTTGTTAACTTTTTACTTGATTTCAATTTTTTTTTTGCCATTGACTTACACTTGGATCGACTGTACAACAACAGATTATCATCTTCCCAACAATTTCGTACTTTCAAAAGGTATGACTTAAATCAAAATGCATTTTGTTTACTTTGTTTACTTTTGTTGGCTGCTGGGCCTTTAAACAGTAGCACATACAATCATGGGTATGGGCTATACATCAAACAAATGAATGTAGTTTTTAGCCTTTCAATTTCTGACAATCATTCTGTTTACATGTATGATACATGTAAATTCTAGAACAGTGTAATGCAGTATCTTTTACTCAATAATCAGCACTTTTGCAAATGAAGCCCAATTTGATTGACTGAGTGATACATACATGTAGCTTTCAACATTATATCAGTCATACCATTTTGATAGATCGTTAATTCATATGTTTCCTGAGTTTTAACAATATCTGAAGTAACTTGCCCATGGACATCCCAACAAAACCCAGTGAGAATTGAATCTGAGTCATGGATTACTTACATTATGCATTTACCACTGAGACATGAAATAATCCTTGAGCCCTTTACATCTGTTCAGTTGAATAAAACTTGTGGCATTACTAGTATCACAAGGGTCAGCTCAAGTAATATAGGAGAACTGTGAAGCCCTAAGTGACAAAACAAAATTCAGTCGCATAAGCACAGTAGTAGCTTAATCAGCGGTCTACCGGTATTTTGTCCAACAGCATATTTTCAAGAATTCTGCTCCATTTTCATCCTGGCCGATAATAAGGGTTTCATTTAAGATCTAGCAAAATGAGACAGCAAAAACTTCTTGCAGTATACCAGTACTCTTGAATCTACACTGCTTCTTTAAAGGTATAGCCCATGTGGTGGGTTGAGGTGAATCCCTGAAACTGCAATACATTGTTTTGAATTTTCATTACTTTACCAGTCATGTAAATTTTGTGAATTTGGCTATTGAAAATAAAATTTGTTTTATCTGATTGAGACACATGTACCTGAAAAGTGGTCGCCAAATTCTGAATCTACTGGAATGGAATCACAATCATGACAGAGTCAGAAACCAAGGCTCATCTGCATCTGCACAGTCAGTATAATTCAGTATGTGTATCATCATGTAGGAGGATCCATTCACATTGGCCAGAGATGTGTAAAGTAATTATCTCCATACTCTGGAATATCATTTACATATCATTTAACATTCTGTGCTAGAAATTTAATGGTGTTTTACTCCGCTTTCAACAGTATTTCAGTCATATCATGGCAGCATCACACAAATTCATGTATTTCCTGGGATTCACCAGTACTAGGCTAGGGCTCTGAAGTGTCTTGCCCAAAGACACTCCCATGAAAAAACCAGCAGATCGAACCCCAGACCTAATAATGTGCAAATTCATCTTTTACTCTTTACCAAACGACAAAAATTTAGTCTTGTCAAAATTGAAAGCATTTGCAGACGACAATTTAATGTGGGGCAAATGATAGAATATGTCTTTGATAGGGGAGAAAATATTGTGGGAAAAGGAGAAAATGCTGGTTACCAACATTTTCTCCTTTTCCTACAATGTTTTCAAAAGGCTTATTTCTCAGGGTCGTAAAATCTCGAGATTGTGTAGTAAAGGGTTAACATACAATCCAGTGCTGTAATGACCCAGAGGCATAAACCTTTTCAGAACATTGTAGGAAAAGGAGAAAATGCTGCTGGTGACTAGTATTTACCTTTAATTCAACAATTGTTTCTCCTGTTTCAAATACAAATCATGTAGATCCAATACAAGCTATGTCGTCTACAAATGTTTTCAATCTAGACAAGTCCAAAATTTTGTCATCTGCTAAAAAAAAAACACCAAGATTCCATTGATATGTGCACTGACCAGATTAGGGAAAGATAATTGGGTTCTACGTTCAAATTTGTGTCACCCAAGAAATTCAGCCAATTTTTTTTAAAAAATGGTGCAGATTTAACACATTGAGTTTCATTTCTAAAGTGCATTTCTAAAGTGTTATGCAACCCCCCACCCCCCCCATACTCAGCCTTGTCCAACACTAAGGCATTTGCGGAAAAACAAATATTTCTCAAATAATGAAATTTGTCTGTGATACAAGAAAAATATTGTGGAAATAGCAGAAAATGTCGGCTACCAACTTTTTCTCATATTTCCACCATGTTTTCAAAAGCATTTTTTCAATATCGTAAAAACTAGGGATTGCTAGGTAAATGGCCAGTCTCCGAATAAATATGCGTCGCGTATATCCGAGGTTCAGACTACATTCATGCACATTTAATCATTATCTGCATTCTCTGCGAAGAAAATGGGTCAATCGGGTGCTGCGCAAAAATGAAAGATCACTTTCATCTCACAGGTGCCCGGCGAGCGACAGTATAATTCATGTATTACACACTAAGTAATAGTAAATTAGTGTGTAATATATGAATTATACTGTCGCTCGCCGTTCACCTGTGTTTCATCTTACTAGCCGATATTCATTAATCAGAAAGTGCTTACGTATCCTGATCCAACAGTAAATGCGGAAATCAATACAGATATAGCGATAAATCTGTTTTTAACACAATAAATATAAGATGAACGTAAGGCGACTTACTGATTCGAGAATGCGAACTGAAATCCGCATCAGTTTTCAGACAGTTCGCTCATTCTGTATGTTTACACGGAGCTTCTTGTTCAAAACAAAATAAACAAATCCTAAAATACACGCCCGTTTGTTCTTTCTGTGTCTCTCTTCGGCAAATTCGGTAAACGAACTTGGTTTTCTGTCAAATATGATTCTCACGACCGTCACACCGTCCTCCATTTTGTTTTTCGTTTACCTTAGCTCCAAGGTATCACGTGGTGTAACTACGTCATCGTTATTGATGTAAACAAAAGTTAGAGATACCTGGTAGTATTTCTTGTAGTTTTGAAAGTAATTCTTTTGCCAGCGAATGGAACTTTGACCAATCGCACATTAAGAGAGTGTCATCGTTATATTAATTTACATAGTTTTAAATGGTATGATTAAAATTTAACTTCATTTTTTACCCCGCATTGTTTACATTTGGACTTTATTGGGACTTTAATGTCACTAATGTCACTTTTGCTTGGTTTGAATGATTGTTTGTTTTCCCAACGATCGCATGACTGATAAATGCACATCCATTCCAAATCGGTACAATCCTTACAATCACCCAAGTGACCAAATATACCCCCTATTAAAAAGTTTTTTACAACATATATCTGTTAAAAATACAACAAATCACCTAATTGATTACTTACGATAAACTTCTTGATTTCACTCAAACAGGTTTTAGAGGTGTTAATTACATCTTTACCAGACAACAAAAGATATAGATTCGTCCGTTCTGAAAACAGTTGCTGTAGACAAACGTTGCTCCGATGATAAGATTTGTCTTTGAAAGGGTAGAAAACATCTAAGGAAAAAGAGAAAGTTTTCAAAAGTTTACTTCTTCAAGGTCGTTAAAGCACAAGTTTGTGTGGCAAAGGGTTAAATTGTAAATCCTTTTCTCATATTGTTTACTGTCAAACGGACATGTTATATACTATGTCTTAAAAACCTATCCCCTATTATAAGTTATGGATAATGCTGACAAAAATCTACTCACATTGTATTTTTAGTTTAACCCTTTACCACACAATCCCGACTTTTAATGACCCTGAGAAAGAAGCCTTTTGAAAACACTGTGGGAAAAGGAGAAAATGCTGGCAACCAGCATTTTCTCCTTTTCCCGCAACATTTTCTACCCTTCCTAAAACAAATTTCAATTTTTGAATAACATTTGATTTGTCGTCTGCAAAAGCTTTCAATTTGGACAAGTCTAAACTTTTGTCGCTTGGTAAAGAGTTAAATGCCATGACCAAACATGGAATTGTGAACATACTTGCGCTATTTTCATTTTTCGATTTCTCATAAATATGACATTATTCAAAGTATTTTTTCTCGTTACTTTGCCGATTTAGTCCGAACTGAAAAGAAAGTTGGGGGAGAAAAGCTTTGGGTACTTTAATTATAGCGAAACATATGCTAGAATAAAACTGAAATAATCTCTCCTTCTCTATGTATTATGAGGGCTCTTTAGATGACTCAAACCTCTATAACCTTTTTGGAACCAAAAAAGGTATGAGAAACTAGCCAGTATGAGGGAGCCTGGGTCAGCAGCTGGAAATTACGAAGGCAGTTTTGGTATTTACAGTTCTTTTTTCTATGTCGCAAGCATGAATGGTGCTTGATAATGTGAAACTGTTGCTTTTAAAACCTGCCTCGCTTTCCATAGGCAAAACCATAGGTTGCTCAGCCAAACTCAAAAATGATTGGCTAAAAACCAATATTGAAGGGTGGAGCCTAGAAAGGCTTAAGAAAATCTCTAGCTTATGTGTGTTGATTGCAATATCCAACAAAGAATGTAAAAGTAAAGCCAACCAATCTAGAAATGCAAACATGTGAAGTTTGTCACATCTGATCCTGTAGGTAAGACCCTAATTAGCAAACAGCGGTAATGGCTCAACTAAGTGTCAAACATTCCAATGAAGATCAAAGATAGGATAATACCTTTTCAACATTCTGGACCATTAAAATGTATTTTGTGTAAATGCAAAATTTCAAAAAATTAGTAATAAAACGTTAATTTACATGAAAAATTCTTTATTTTTATACTAAATATGTTATACTTTAGTCAACTTTAGACTAAATCTGAAATTTGATGCTATGATGCATTATATGATATTTTTAGGAAAAATATGCATCACAATATACATTATCTCCTGCTAGATGGCATTCTACAAATACACATCTATCTAATTTGGGCATCCTGGGTACAGAAGCGGAGTAATTTTTCAAAACAACAACCGTGATTTTGAATTTCAAATAAAATAAACGTTTACTCAATAAAACGCTATCTGGTGCCATTCATTCAGCTATGATCGGCTAACATGTAACCTATGCACCGACCATTTATTAAAACAGCCCCTACATGCTTTGGTAATAGGCTAGTAGCTTCAATATAAGCCGTACTTTTCCCAGGAATACGGGGGATGGGTGATGCGTCATATAAGACAGGTTGAATCTTCGAAGAATATGACATGCGCAGACAATGTCATAATATATGTACTGGACGCCATTTTCTGGTTTGTTTGTCTGGCTTAACGACCGCAATACCGCGTTACTAAGATGGGCGTGCCAAACTGGCGTTTGCAGAAAGGTCAATTGTAGTCGACAAAATAAAACTTTTTCTTATGATGATTTCTGTCTCTGATAGAATAGTGGAAACCCAAAATGTGGAAATCTTTGCGATAAAAATCGTGAAGATATCAGCTGGCGTAAAATTAATAATCGTCTGCTGAAAATGTGCAAAGGAAAAGTGGTGATTGACGGACAGATCATCACACCTGTGTGCACAAATAAAAAAGTGATTTTACACCTGATACAATAATTATCAAAATGTTTGTTAATTTGTGTAAAAATCGTGATTGTAACATTCCAGATGTAATGCCGTTTTGAGATTAAAATCTTATTATATGTAAAAGCTGCTGAAAGCATGTCACAAAAAAGAGGCGATTGACAGACAGATCATTAAATCTGTACATGTAGATAAAAGAATGTTTTTATACCTGATACAATAATTATCAAAATGTTTGTTGTGTGAAAATCGTTGGGTAATGCAAATATAAGATTGGAGGCTGAATGAACCTTACAGTGTGTATTTCTCTTGCATGATAGTCTGTCGCAGGTTTTGCGACAAATAAATCATGTATAAAGTCAGTATTTGCTGATTTGTGAAATTTTAGATCCGCCATAAGGTCCACTTTTACAGTATAAAACATGGTGGTTACTAGAGCTGGGTATCGCCAAAAAAAATAATGCATCACGATATATAGAGAACAGATGGTTGGTGTGTTGGATGGGTTAAGTTTATCACTCAAGGCAGAAGAATTTATCTGGTGAGCCAAACCCGATAAACTTTAACCATCCAAGACACCAACCATCTATTCTATTTATCCTGTCAGGCACTGTAAAACAAAAAAACAAAATGAAAAACAAATATTGATATAAACACCGTGCTGTTTATTCAATAGTTTTTGGTACTGATACCATAAAATTCCGGAGCCAAGCCCGATAAACTTTCCCAATCCATGTTGCTAACAATTTATTCTTCAACTTTTCCTGTCCAAGGCACTATCCTAATTCCTGTTTCTCATTTTCAATCCGAAATCAAAATTCCAACTTGACCTAGATAAAACATTATGCTTGAAATTAAGACTTCCTTAAAACACTGTAGATTTGCCTTGTTCTTCTTAGTGTTAAACCCTTTACCACACAATCCTGAGGAAGAAGCCTTTTGAAAACATTGTGGAACTAGAGGCGCTTGAGCGCCTGTATCGCTCCACAGGCCTGATATTTCTATAATGGCGAAAAGAAGTTTTTAACAATTACCATTCAATCCTGCATTTTAGCTCACTAAAGAAAAAAGGTATGGTAAAAACTTGTGAGAAAAGAAGAAAAAAATGGTAACCAGCATTTTCTTAGTTTCCCACAATAATTTCTATCCTTTTTTATATATGTCTTACTAATTTGAAGATATGTTGTCTGCAACAGGTCCTTTCACAAACCATTTTGGGTGGGGAAACATCAAAATATAGAAAATATGTCTTTCTCAGGGTCGTTAAAAGTTGTGATTGTGTGGTAAAGGGGTAATCTAAAAGAACAGCTAGGAGGGCAAATGAATGAATGTTATAGCAATATAGATCAACTTACATCAATACACCAGATAGAATGAAATATGCTGGCATACAATGAACACCTAATCCCTAATAATCAACTTTTCACAGTTAGAATGTCTTCTGTGGCAAACAACACAAAATGGTCTACAAATGCATTTACATAAATCAAATATCCTGCTCCAGGGCACAGATTAATTCTGGTGTACTGAAGTTGCGGGATCAGTTTGACTGGGTAACATTAATGCCTTATCACAAATGTAAAGCCCTGTCCCACTGTGTACCAGGTCACCAGGATTTACACCCCTTCTCTGTCCACTCTGCATTTACTCATTAGTAGGTCAACAAACCTTTACCAGAACTAATAAAAGTGCAGAGGTTCTCTTGTTCTATATCAAAAGGACTATAAAGTACCTACAACATGGGGGTTTTGTTATTAAAATACTTTTTCTTTTTTATCTTGGCATGGTTACTCAGGCTTAGTAATAAGGCAAAATTGAAAAGCTCAAGTTGTGAAAGGTGCTCAAGCTTTTATCTTATTTATGGCCAGTGATATTTCATTACTAGTACTAACTAATAGCATATCATTGGAGTAAATTGTGATCTTAATACCAAGGAAAATGTGTGGGCTTAAATAGGACAGCCCTGACTAGGTCAAGTCAATCCAATTTTCTTCCTTTTTCTTTGTTAGTCGATAAAACTAACACAATAAATAGTTTTGGAGAAGAACATTTTTTCGAAATATAAGCCTTGTCTATAAAAAAATGTGTTTTTAGGTGTATCATTTTTTTAAAAGGAATTTGGTATACAACCACCATAGAAACAATTTGGCAGACAACCACCATAGGAACTTACCTGCAAAACAACAATGAAATCCAATGAATAGTTTTAGAGAAGAAATTTTTCAAAGATTTTACTTTATACCATAAAAGGAAAATGAGTCTCCCATAAAAGCCATGTTTTTTGACAGATCATTTTTTTTTAAAGGAATTCTGTAAACCTGTATCTAAGGAACATTCCTGCAAAATAATAATGCTATCCAAATAGCGGTTTGGGAGGAGAAGATTTTTAAAGGTTTTTTACTTTGGTTGCCATGGCAACCAGAATTCTTTATGGAACACAATTATTTGAAGGAATTTGAAAGAGGACCACCAAAGGAACATTCCTGTGAAATTTGGTAAAAATCCAGTCAATAGTTTCTGAGGAGAAGTTTTTTAAAGAAAAAGTTTACGGACGCACGCACGGACGAACGGACGGACGGACGCACGACGGACACAACGCCATGACAATAGCTCGCTGGCCTTCGGCCAGTGGAGCTAAAAAGGAGAAAAAGCTGGTGACCAGCATTTTCTCCTTTCCCCACAATGTTTTTTACATTCCAAAAGTCAATTTTTATCTTTGAGTCACAATTATTTTGTTGTCTGCAAAACATTTCATTTTAGGCAATTCTAAAAGTTTGTCATGTGGTAAAGGGTTAAAGCCCTCCTTATCATATTTCGGCCATATCACACTTCCAAGTTTCTTTTACTGCTACTTCTCTTGACACTTTTCAAGCCACTGCCTTTTTTCCCCAACTGAAATATCAAAACAATGTTCAAAAGTGAGATGGGAGTAAAATCATGACACAATGATTGTGATCAGTTTTTGAAACAAGATTGGGATTCGATTTTCAGACCCCTTGAGTACATGCTAGTAAGTTACTGACAAAGATACCTGGCTGGTCCCCTTGATTTTCTTCTCTTTCTTTGCCACATTATCTTCACATCAATAGCCGTTCTGATTCAAAATCAGACAGTAACTTCGATGTTGTCTGATTTTCTTACTGCAAAAGGTGCATTTGAGCAACAAATGGTTGGCAAGTCAGGCTTGTGCTCCCTGTGAATGCATACAATACATAGCATCAGTATTGTTTTCAAACTTTGTGACTTGTTGTTTCTAGGAAGGATGACCGAAGACAACAGCGTGGAAGTGGAGCCCAAGACAACCGTGAAGAGCCCGAGCAATAGCGCCTCTTCTCAAATACAAAGGTATACATGACATCTATGTCTTATTTGCACTGGTTTTGAGTACCTATCAGAGCCAATGCCTTCTTTATACTTTTTAACACCATCAAATATAACATTAAATAGTGAAATAGAAATGAATCTTGTCAAAATGACTATCATCAGTTTACAACAAGAGATCATGCAAGCTGAGATTCTATCTTTAGACCCTTTAGTTACAATCCAGTTAGTTACTCAGCTTCTAGGCTGGTCCCCTTAGTTTTCCTAATCTTCATGCTTTTTTTTTTGCCAGATCATCCCCAGCCTGGATTCAAAATCAAACAGAACTTTCCATGTAGTCAGATCTTAATATGCAAATACTGTAATTTTTCCACACAGGTTGGCAAGTCAGGCTTTTGCTCCCCGTGGATAAATACCATACATGGCATCAGCATTGTTTTTTAAATTTTGACTTGTTGTTTCTAGAGAAGATGGCAAAGGACAACAGTGAGGAAGGAAATGCCAAAAAGACCATGGATGAGCCCGGGCAATGGTGCAATTTCTCCAGAAAAAAGGTATCTTGAGGAAGCAAATGCCAAAAAGACCATGGATGAGCCCGGGCAATGGTGCAATTTCTCCAGACCAAAGGTATCTATCATAATATTTAGCCCTTAGGGTGCTGAATAAGCCAAATGGCCATTTTCAGTCAGCGAAAAAAATTTGGTCTTTTATTTTGCATTAAGCAACATGTTAAACATAAGCTTAGCATATCCCAATGGCCTGTCTATGCATTACTGAAGTTCTGTTTACCAGTCCTTTTCACACTACTCTGTCTCAATCTTCCTTCCCCCCCCCCCCCACACACACACAGAATACTCAACTGTGCACTCGAATTTTGCACTTGTCCAAGATTTTATCAAGACAAGTGCTTTGACCAGGTTGCATGAGTATTTGGCTGAAATGTGGCCTCTAGAGTACACAAAAGGTTTTTCTAAGATTGGGCCCAGTGACCTACTTTTTCATCTAACATGACACAGTTTCCAACTTGTCCAAGATTTTATCAAGACAAACATTCTGACCAACTTGCCTATGTACTGGAATGCATATGTGGCCTGTTGGGTGCAAACAAGGTTTTCCTAAGATTTGGCCCAGTGACCTACTTTTTCCCTTGACATCACTGATTTTCACACTTGTCCACTCAACATGCCCGTAGTTCACACTTGTCCAAGATTTTTTTAAGACAAACACTCCGACCAAGTTGCATGAGTATTTGGCTGAAAATGTGGCCTCTAGAGTGCACAAAAGTTTTTTCTAAGATTTGGCCCAATGACATACTTTTTGACCTAGCTTGGCAGTTTCAAACTTGTCCAAGATTTCACCAAGACAAACATTCTGACCAACTTACATAAGTATTGGGCTGCATATGTGGCCTGTTGGGTGCAAACAGAGTTTTTCTAAGATTTTGCCCAGTGACCTACTTTTTGACCCAAAGTTACCCAATTTCACACTTGTCCAAGACTTTATCAAGAAAAACAAATCTAACCAATTTTCAAGCATGTACGATTGAAAATGTGGCCTCTGGAGTGCATACAAGGTCACTGTTGACGCACGACGGACACAGCACAATCCCAAAAGCTCACATTGAGCACTTTGTACTCAGGTGAGCTAAAAAGGCAAATATTAATTTAGGCTGTCTTCCTAGATATAGTGAGATAGAGAACAGTGTTCAGTTTTGCTGTAATCTGGCTGGATACAAAATTCGTTGGTGTATAATGCTGAAGCAAATGATTTAAACAGAAAAATCATCTTCTTTTTTCCAATACTCAGTAGTCGTTTGCAAATGGCACTGTTTACACAAGAAGTGTGGAATGGGCACTTTGATGAACACTTCCTGGTCAGAGTTTATCATTGGGTTCATGTAACACCACTGCTTACGGGTTGGGTGTTCCATACCTCTTTTGGTGTCATCAGTTTCATTGGCCTGTTATTTGATTGTAGTGTCTGGGAAAAAATTAATTGATTATGTTAGGTGAGGAAATGTTCAGCTTAACTGATCTACTGTCAGTCTTTATATTTGTTTGTGTAATTTACATGTTGCCAAGACCCCCACACCCAAATGCCTTTGTTCAAAGCACAATCTTTTCTGAAGAGGAAAGTAGTCGATACCACGAACTTGCTATGGGTCATTGTTTAACCTTTGGTCACTAGAAACATGATGGCATTCTAAAGGTAGTCATGGTCGTACCCCGTCCAGTGTTGATACCAAGGAATAGGTCAGAAATAATGTCCGCTTTAAAGGGTCAACAGTAAAGGAAGGGATATAGGGCCTTAAGCTCTTTCTTTTGCATTTTTCGGAATGTAGGATTATGTGGTGCTATGTGTCTGCCTGTGATGCAGCCCATGGATCAAGTCAGTCAGGATTGGTAAGCGACCTAGTGCAGAAAAACAGAATGAAAGGTCAAATGAGTTGGGTTCTTAGGTCAAGTAGTAAATCTGTGTTGTAGTATTTTCTTGTTCTAAAACATCAGATAGAGTAGTGTTTACATCATTTTCAAAATTATCCCTGTTATATTGCGGTGGCATGCTGTCCTGGAAATTTGTTTGCACAACATTCTTCTCAAGCCACTGGCTTCTTTTTTACACATCCATTGTTGAGACTATAATTAGTAGCTATTGAGGAAAAAAATCCTTAACCAAGTACTAGATGGAGCAACCAGCCCTGTGGAACAAAGTGTGGTGCTGGAAAGACGACAGAGACCAGTGAGGCAGTGGAGACCAAGATGACCATTTTCCGATTTGCCAAGGAAGGTGACAGTTTTTCATACATTTTTCATCTCTTTCATATTTAGTCTACCATTCATTTGCCTACAGGGATGTGCTTGAAGTTATTAGTTAAACAAGAGGGCCATTGGCCCTTATTGGCCCTAAAATGCTCACATGAGTAAGGTCAGAATCGGACTGATAAAGCTGAAAGGATCCTCGTTGTGACTATGTAGAACACGAGTGTAAGTAACTTACTTTTTGACTGACTTGACCTATCTTTGAACTTGTCAGAGATATCAAGACAAACATTTTGACAAAGATCATGAGTATTGGGTTGAAAATGAGGCCTCTACACAGCACAAAAGGTTTTCCTAAGATTTGGCCCAGTGACCTACTTTTTCATTCGACATGACCGAATTTCGCACTTGTCCAAGATTTTATCAAGACAAGTTCTTTGACCAGGTTGCATGAGTATTTGGCTGAAATGTGGCCTCTAGAGTACACAAAAGGTTTTTCTAAGATTGGGCCCAGTGACCTACTTTTTCATCTAACATGACACAGTTTCCAACTTGTCCAAGATTTTATCAAGACAAACATTCTGACCAACTTGCCTATGTACTGGAATGCATATGTGGCCTGTTGGGTGCAAACAAGGTTTTCCTAAGATTTGGCCCAGTGACCTACTTTTTCCCTTGACATCACTGATTTTCACACTTGTCCACTCAACATGCCCGTAGTTCACACTTGTCCAAGATTTTTTTAAGACAAACACTCCGACCAAGTTGCATGAGTATTTGGCTGAAAATGTGGCCTCTAGAGTGCACAAAAGTTTTTTCTAAGATTTGGCCCAATGACATACTTTTTGACCTAGCTAGGCAGTTTCAAACTTGTCCAAGATTTCACCAAGACAAACATTCTGACCAACTTACATATTAAGTATTGGGCTGCATATGTGGCCTGTTGGGTGCAAACAGAGTTTTTCTAAGATTTTGCCCAGTGACCTACTTTTTGACCCAAAGTTACCCAATTTCACACTTGTCCAAGACTTTATCAAGAAAAACAAATCTTACCAATTTTCAAGCGTGTACGATTGAAAATGTGGCCTCTGGAGTGCATACAAGGTCACTGTTGACGCACGACGGACACAGCACAATCCCAAAAGCTCACATTGAGCACTTTGTACTCAGGTGAGCTAAAAAGGCAAATATTAATTTAGGCTGTCTTCCTAGATATAGTGAGATAGAGAACAGTGTTCAGTTTTGCTGTAATCTGGCTGGATACAAAATTCGTTGGTGTATAATGCTGAAGCAAATGATTTAAACAGAAAAATCATCTTCTTTTTTCCAATACTCAGTAGTCGTTTGCAAATGGCACTGTTTACACAAGAAGTGTGGAATGGGCACTTTGATGAACACTTCCTGGTCAGAGTTTATCATTGGGTTCATGTAACACCACTGCTTACGGGTTGGGTGTTCCATACCTCTTTTGGTGTCATCAGTTTCATTGGCCTGTTATTGATTGTAGTGTCTGGGAAAAAATTAATAGATTATGTTAGGTGAGGAAATGTTCAGCTTAACTGATCTACTGTCAGTCTTTATATTTGTTTGTGTAATTTACATGTTGCCAAGACCCCCACACCCAAATGCCTTTGTTCAAAGCACAATCTTTTCTGAAGAGGAAAGTAGTCGATACCACAAACTTGCTATGGGTCATTGTTTAACCTTTGGTCACTAGAAACATGATGGCATTCTAAAGGTAGTCATGGTCGTACCCCGTCCAGTGTTGATACCAAGGAATAGGTCAGAAATAATGTCCGCTTTAAAGGGTCAACAGTAAAGGAAGGGATATAGGGCCTTAAGCTCTTTCTTTTGCATTTTTCGGAATGTAGGATTATGTGGTGCTATGTGTCTGCCTGTGATGCAGCCCATGGATCAAGTCAGTCAGGATTGGTAAGCGACCTAGTGCAGAAAAACAGAATGAAAGGTCAAATGAGTTGGGTTCTTAGGTCAAGTAGTAAATCTGTGTTGTAGTATTTTCTTGTTTTACAACATCAGATAGAGTAGTGTTTACATCATTTTCAAAATTATCCCTGTTATATTGCGGTGGCATGCTGTCCTGGAAATTTGTTTGCACAACATTCTTCTCAAGCCACTGGCTTCTTTTTTACACATCCATTGTTGAGACTATAATTAGTAGCTATTGAGGAAAAAAATCCTTAACCAAGTACTAGATGGAGCAACCAGCCCTGTGGAACAAAGTGTGGTGCTGGAAAGACGACAGAGACCAGTGAGGCAGTGGAGACCAAGATGACCATTTTCTGATTTGCCAAGGAAGGTGACAGTTTTTCATACATTTTTCATCTCTTTCATATTTAGTCTACCATTCATTTGCCTACAGGGATGTGCTTGAAGTTATTAGTTAAACAAGAGGGCCATTGGCCCTTATTGGCCCTAAAATGCTCACATGAGTAAGGTCAAAATCGGACTGATAAAGCTGAAAGGATCCTCGTTGTGACTATGTAGAACACGAGTGTAAGTAACTTACTTTTTGACTGACTTGACCTATCTTTGAACTTGTCAGAGATATCAAGACAAACATTTTGACAAAGATCATGAGTATTGGGTTGAAAATGAGGCCTCTACACAGCACAAAAGGTTTTCCTAAGATTTGGCCCAGTGACCTACTTTTTCATTCGACATGACCGGATTTCGCACTTGTCCAAGATTTTATCAAGACAAGTTCTTTGACCAGGTTGCATGAGTATTTGGCTGAAATGTGGCCTCTAGAGTACACAAAAGGTTTTTCTAAGATTGGGCCCAGTGACCTACTTTTTCATCTAACATGACACAGTTTCCAACTTGTCCAAAATTTTATCAAGACAAACATTCCAACCAACTTGCCTATGTACTGGAATGCATATGTGGCCTGTTGGGTGCAAACAAGGTTTTCCTAAGATTTGGCCCAGTGACCTACTTTTTCCCTTGACATCACTGATTTTCACACTTGTCCACTCAACATGCCCGTAGTTCACACTTGTCCAAGATTTTTTTAAGACAAACACTCCGACCAAGTTGCATGAGTATTTGGCTGAAAATGTGGCCTCTAGAGTGCACAAAAGTTTTTTCTAAGATTTGGCCCAATGACATACTTTTTGACCTAGCTTGGCAGTTTCAAACTTGTCCAAGATTTCACCAAGACAAACATTCTGACCAACTTACATATTAAGTATTGGGCTGCATATGTGGCCTGTTGGGTGCAAACAGAGTTTTTCTAAGATTTTGCCCAGTGACCTACTTTTTGACTCAAAGTTACCCAATTTCACACTTGTCCAAGACTTTATCAAGAAAAACAAATCTTACCAATTTTCAAGCATGTACGATTGAAAATGTGGCCTCTGGAGTGCATACAAGGTCACTGTTGACGCACGACGGACACAGCACAATCCCAAAAGCTCACATTGAGCACTTTGTACTCAGGTGAGCTAAAAAGGCAAATATTAATTTAGGCTGTCTTCCTAGATATAGTGAGATAGAGAACAGTGTTCAGTTTTGCTGTAATCTGGCTGGATACAAAATTCGTTGGTGTATAATGCTGAAGCAAATGATTTAAACAGAAAAATCATCTTCTTTTTTCCAATACTCAGTAGTCGTTTGCAAATGGCACTGTTTACACAAGAAGTGTGGAATGGGCACTTTGATGAACACTTCCTGGTCAGAGTTTATCATTGGGTTCATGTAACACCACTGATTACGGGTTGGGTGTTCCATACCTCTTTTGGTGTCATCAGTTTCATTGGCCTGTTATTTGATTGTAGTGTCTGGGAAGAAATTAATTGATTATGTTAGGTGAGGAAATGTTCAGCTTAACTGATCTACTGTCAGTCTTTATATTTGTTTGTGTAATTTACATGTTGCCAAGACCCCCACACCCAAATGCCTTTGTTCAAAGCACAATCTTTTCTGAAGAGGAAAGTAGTCGATACCACGAACTTGCTATGGGTCATTGTTTAACCTTTGGTCACTAGAAACATGATGGCATTCTAAAGGTAGTCATGGTCGTACCCCGTCCAGTGTTGATACCAAGGAATAGGTCAGAAATAATGTCCGCTTTAAAGGGTCAACAGTAAAGGAAGGGATATAGGGCCTTAAGCTCTTTCTTTTGCATTTTTCGGAATGTAGGATTATGTGGTGCTATGTGTCTGCCTGTGATGCAGCCCATGGATCAAGTCAGTCAGGATTGGTAAGCGACCTAGTGCAGAAAAACAGAATGAAAGGTCAAATGAGTTGGGTTCTTAGGTCAAGTAGTAAATCTGTGTTGTAGTATTTTCTTGTTCTAAAACATCAGATAGAGTAGTGTTTACATCATTTTCAAAATTATCCCTGTTATATTGCGGTGGCATGCTGTCCTGGAAATTTGTTTGCACAACATTCTTCTCAAGCCACTGGCTTCTTTTTTACACATCCATTGTTGAGACTATAATTAGTAGCTATTGAGGAAAAAAATCCTTAACCAAGTACTAGATGGAGCAACCAGCCCTGTGGAACAAAGTGTGGTGCTGGAAAGACGACAGAGACCAGTGAGGCAGTGGAGACCAAGATGACCATTTTCCGATTTGCCAAGGAAGGTGACAGTTTTTCATACATTTTTCATCTCTTTCATATTTAGTCTACCATTCATTTGCCTACAGGGATGTGCTTGAAGTTATTAGTTAAACAAGAGGGCCATTGGCCCTTATTGGCCCTAAAATGCTCACATGAGTAAGGTCAGAATCGGACTGATAAAGCTGAAAGGATCCTCGTTGTGACTATGTAGAACACGAGTGTAAGTAACTTACTTTTTGACTGACTTGACCTATCTTTGAACTTGTCAGAGATATCAAGACAAACATTTTGACAAAGATCATGAGTATTGGGTTGAAAATGAGGCCTCTACACAGCACAAAAGGTTTTCCTAAGATTTGGCCCAGTGACCTACTTTTTCATTCGACATGACCGAATTTCGCACTTGTCCAAGATTTTATCAAGACAAGTTCTTTGACCAGGTTGCATGAGTATTTGGCTGAAATGTGGCCTCTAGAGTACACAAAAGGTTTTTCTAAGATTGGGCCCAGTGACCTACTTTTTCATCTAACATGACACAGTTTCCAACTTGTCCAAGATTTTATCAAGACAAACATTCTGACCAACTTGCCTATGCACTGGAATGCATATGTGGCCTGTTGGGTGCAAACAAGGTTTTCCTAAGATTTGGCCCAGTGACCTACTTTTTCCCTTGACATCACTGATTTTCACACTTGTCCACTCAACATGCCCGTAGTTCACACTTGTCCAAGATTTTTTTAAGACAAACACTCCGACCAAGTTGCATGAGTATTTGGCTGAAAATGTGGCCTCTGGAGTGCACAAAAGTTTTTTCTAAGATTTGGCCCAATGACATACTTTTTGACCTAGCTAGGCAGTTTCAAACTTGTCCAAGATTTCACCAAGACAAACATTCTGACCAACTTACATATTAAGTATTGGGCTGCATATGTGGCCTGTTGGGTGCAAACAGAGTTTTTCTAAGATTTTGCCCAGTGACCTACTTTTTGACCCAAAGTTACCCAATTTCACACTTGTCCAAGACTTTATCAAGAAAAACAAATCTTACCAATTTTCAAGCGTGTACGATTGAAAATGTGGCCTCTGGAGTGCATACAAGGTCACTGTTGACGCACGACGGACACAGCACAATCCCAAAAGCTCACATTGAGCACTTTGTACTCAGGTGAGCTAAAAAGGCAAATATTAATTTAGGCTGTCTTCCTAGATATAGTGAGATAGAGAACAGTGTTCAGTTTTGCTGTAATCTGGCTGGATACAAAATTCGTTGGTGTATAATGCTGAAGCAAATGATTTAAACAGAAAAATCATCTTCTTTTTTCCAATACTCAGTAGTCGTTTGCAAATGGCACTGTTTACACAAGAAGTGTGGAATGGGCACTTTGATGAACACTTCCTGGTCAGAGTTTATCATTGGGTTCATGTAACACCACTGCTTACGGGTTGGGTGTTCCATACCTCTTTTGGTGTCATCAGTTTCATTGGCCTGTTATTGATTGTAGTGTCTGGGAAAAAATTAATTGATTATGTTAGGTGAGGAAATGTTCAGCTTAACTGATCTACTGTCAGTCTTTATATTTGTTTGTGTAATTTACATGTTGCCAAGACCCCCACACCCAAATGCCTTTGTTCAAAGCACAATCTTTTCTGAAGAGGAAAGTAGTCGATACCACAAACTTGCTATGGGTCATTGTTTAACCTTTGGTCACTAGAAACATGATGGCATTCTAAAGGTAGTCATGGTCGTACCCCGTCCAGTGTTGATACCAAGGAATAGGTCAGAAATAATGTCCGCTTTAAAGGGTCAACAGTAAAGGAAGGGATATAGGGCCTTAAGCTCTTTCTTTTGCATTTTTCGGAATGTAGGATTATGTGGTGCTATGTGTCTGCCTGTGATGCAGCCCATGGATCAAGTCAGTCAGGATTGGTAAGCGACCTAGTGCAGAAAAACAGAATGAAAGGTCAAATGAGTTGGGTTCTTAGGTCAAGTAGTAAATCTGTGTTGTAGTATTTTCTTGTTTTACAACATCAGATAGAGTAGTGTTTACATCATTTTCAAAATTATCCCTGTTATATTGCGGTGGCATGCTGTCCTGGAAATTTGTTTGCACAACATTCTTCTCAAGCCACTGGCTTCTTTTTTACACATCCATTGTTGAGACTATAATTAGTAGCTATTGAGGAAAAAAATCCTTAACCAAGTACTAGATGGAGCAACCAGCCCTGTGGAACAAAGTGTGGTGCTGGAAAGAAGACAGAGACCAGTGAGGCAGTGGAGACCAAGATGACCATTTTCCGATTTGCCAAGGAAGGTGACAGTTTTTCATACATTTTTCATCTCTTTCATATTTAGTCTACCATTCATTTGCCTACAGGGATGTGCTTGAAGTTATTAGTTAAACAAGAGGGCCATTGGCCCTTATTGGCCCTAAAATGCTCACATGAGTAAGGTCAAAATCGGACTGATAAAGCTGAAAGGATCCTCGTTGTGACTATGTAGAACACGAGTGTAAGTAACTTACTTTTTGACTGACTTGACCTATCTTTGAACTTGTCAGAGATATCAAGACAAACATTTTGACAAAGATCATGAGTATTGGGTTGAAAATGAGGCCTCTACACAGCACAAAAGGTTTTCCTAAGATTTGGCCCAGTGACCTACTTTTTCATTCGACATGACCGGATTTCGCACTTGTCCAAGATTTTATCAAGACAAGTTCTTTGACCAGGTTGCATGAGTATTTGGCTGAAATGTGGCCTCTAGAGTACACAAAAGGTTTTTCTAAGATTGGGCCCAGTGACCTACTTTTTCATCTAACATGACACAGTTTCCAACTTGTCCAAAATTTTATCAAGACAAACATTCCAACCAACTTGCCTATGTACTGGAATGCATATGTGGCCTGTTGGGTGCAAACAAGGTTTTCCTAAGATTTGGCCCAGTGACCTACTTTTTCCCTTGACATCACTGATTTTCACACTTGTCCACTCAACATGCCCGTAGTTCACACTTGTCCAAGATTTTTTTAAGACAAACACTCCGACCAAGTTGCATGAGTATTTGGCTGAAAATGTGGCCTCTAGAGTGCACAAAAGTTTTTTCTAAGATTTGGCCCAATGACATACTTTTTGACCTAGCTTGGCAGTTTCAAACTTGTCCAAGATTTCACCAAGACAAACATTCTGACCAACTTACATATTAAGTATTGGGCTGCATATGTGGCCTGTTGGGTGCAAACAGAGTTTTTCTAAGATTTTGCCCAGTGACCTACTTTTTGACTCAAAGTTACCCAATTTCACACTTGTCCAAGACTTTATCAAGAAAAACAAATCTTACCAATTTTCAAGCGTGTACGATTGAAAATGTGGCCTCTGGAGTGCATACAAGGTCACTGTTGACGCACGACGGACACAGCACAATCCCAAAAGCTCACATTGAGCACTTTGTACTCAGGTGAGCTAAAAAGGCAAATATTAATTTAGGCTGTCTTCCTAGATATAGTGAGATAGAGAACAGTGTTCAGTTTTGCTGTAATCTGGCTGGATACAAAATTCGTTGGTGTATAATGCTGAAGCAAATGATTTAAACAGAAAAATCATCTTCTTTTTTCCAATACTCAGTAGTCGTTTGCAAATGGCACTGTTTACACAAGAAGTGTGGAATGGGCACTTTGATGAACACTTCCTGGTCAGAGTTTATCATTGGGTTCATGTAACACCACTGCTTACGGGTTGGGTGTTCCATACCTCTTTTGGTGTCATCAGTTTCATTGGCCTGTTATTGATTGTAGTGTCTGGGAAAAAATTAATTGATTATGTTAGGTGAGGAAATGTTCAGCTTAACTGATCTACTGTCAGTCTTTATATTTGTTTGTGTAATTTACATGTTGCCAAGACCCCCACACCCAAATGCCTTTGTTCAAAGCACAATCTTTTCTGAAGAGGAAAGTAGTCGATACCACAAACTTGCTATGGGTCATTGTTTAACCTTTGGTCGCTAGAAACATGATGGCATTCTAAAGGTAGTCATGGTCGTACCCCGTCCAGTGTTGATACCAAGGAATAGGTCAGAAATAATGTCCGCTTTAAAGGGTCAACAGTAAAGGAAGGGATATAGGGCCTTAAGCTCTTTCTTTTGCATTTTTCGGAATGTAGGATTATGTGGTGCTATGTGTCTGCCTGTGATGCAGCCCATGGATCAAGTCAGTCAGGATTGGTAAGCGACCTAGTGCAGAAAAACAGAATGAAAGGTCAAATGAGTTGGGTTCTTAGGTCAAGTAGTAAATCTGTGTTGTAGTATTTTCTTGTTTTAAAACATCAGATAGAGTAGTGTTTACATCATTTTCAAAATTATCCCTGTTATATTGCGGTAGCATGCTGTCCTGGAAATTTGTTTGCACAACATTCTTCTCAAGCCACTGGCTTCTTTTTTACACATCCATTGTTGAGACTATAATTAGTAGCTATTGAGGAAAAAAATCCTTAACCAAGTACTAGATGGAGCAACCAACCCTGTGGAACAAAGTGTGGTGCTGGAAAGACGACAGAGACCAGTGAGGCAGTGGAGACCAAGATGACCATTTTCCGATTTGCCAAGGAAGGTGACAGTTTTTCATACATTTTTCATCTCTTTCATATTTAGTCTATCATTCATTTGCCTACAGGGATGTGCTTGAAGTTATTAGTTAAACAAGAGGGCCATTGGCCCTTATTGGCCCTAAAATGCTCACATGAGTAAGGTCAAAATAGGACTGATAAAGCTGAAAGGATCCTCGTTGTGACTATGTAGAACACGAGTGTAAGTAACTTACTTTTTGACTGACTTGACCTATCTTTGAACTTGTCAGAGATATCAAGACAAACATTTTGACAAAGATCATGAGTATTGGGTTGAAAATGAGGCCTCTAGACAGCACAAAAGGTTTTCCTAAGATTTGGCCCAGTGACCTACTTTTTCATTCGACATGACCGAATTTCGCACTTGTCCAAGATTTTATCAAGACAAGTTCTTTGACCAGGTTGCATGAGTATTTGGCTGAAATGTGGCCTCTAGAGTACACAAAAGGTTTTTCTAAGATTGGGCCCAGTGACCTACTTTTTCATCTAACATGACACAGTTTCCAACTTGTCCAAGATTTTATCAAGACAAACATTCTGACCAACTTGCCTATGTACTGGAATGCATATGTGGCCTGTTGGGTGCAAACAAGGTTTTCCTAAGATTTGGCCCAGTGACCTACTTTTTCCCTTGACATCACTGATTTTCACACTTGTCCACTCAACATGCCCATAGTTCACACTTGTCCAAGATTTTTTTAAGACAAACAGTCCGACCAGGTTGCATGAGTATTTGGCTGAAAATGTGGCCTCTAGAGTGCACAAAAGTTTTTTCTAAGATTTGGCCCAATGACATACTTTTTGACCTAGCTTGGCAGTTTCAAACTTGTCCAAGATTTCACCAAGACAAACATTCTGACCAACTTACATATTAAGTATTGGGCTGCATATGTGGCCTGTTGGGTGCAAACAGAGTTTTTCTAAGATTTTGCCCAGTGACCTACTTTTTGACCCAAAGTTACCCAATTTCACACTTGTCCAAGACTTTATCAAGAAAAACAAATCTTACCAATTTTCAAGCGTGTACGATTGAAAATGTGGCCTCTGGAGTGCATACAAGGTCACTGTTGACGCACGACGGACACAGCACAATCCCAAAAGCTCACATTGAGCACTTTGTACTCAGGTGAGCTAAAAAGGCAAATATTAATTTAGGCTGTCTTCCTAGATATAGTGAGATAGAGAACAGTGTTCAGTTTTGCTGTAATCTGGCTGGATACAAAATTCGTTGGTGTATAATGCTGAAGCAAATGATTTAAAGAGAAAAATCATCTTCTTTTTTCCAATACTCAGTAGTCGTTTGCAAATGGCACTGTTTACACAAGAAGTGTGGAATGGGCACTTTGATGAACACTTCCTGGTCAGAGTTTATCATTGGGTTCATGTAACACCACTGCTTACGGGTTGGGTGTTCCATACCTCTTTTGGTGTCATCAGTTTCATTGGCCTGTTATTGATTGTAGTGTCTGGGAAAAAATTAATTGATTATGTTAGGTGAGGAAATGTTCAGCTTAACTGATCTACTGTCAGTCTTTATATTTGTTTGTGTAATTTACATGTTGCCAAGACCCCCACACCCAAATGCCTTTGTTCAAAGCACAATCTTTTCTGAAGAGGAAAGTAGTCGATACCACAAACTTGCTATGGGTCATTGTTTAACCTTTGGTCACTAGAAACATGATGGCATTCTAAAGGTAGTCATGGTTGTACCCCGTCCAGTGTTGATACCAAGGAATAGGTCAGAAATAATGTCCGCTTTAAAGGGTCAACAGTAAAGGAAGGGATATAGGGCCTTAAGCTCTTTCTTTTGCATTTTTCGGAATGTAGGATTATGTGGTGCTATGTGTCTGCCTGTGATGCAGCCCATGGATCAAGTCAGTCAGGATTGGTAAGCGACCTAGTGCAGAAAAACAGAATGAAAGGTCAAATGAGTTGGGTTCTTAGGTCAAGTAGTAAATCTGTGTTGTAGTATTTTCTTGTTTTACAACATCAGATAGAGTAGTGTTTACATCATTTTCAAAATTATCCCTGTTATATTGCGGTGGCATGCTGTCCTGGAAATTTGTTTGCACAACATTCTTCTCAAGCCACTGGCTTCTTTTTTACACATCCATTGTTGAGACTATAATTAGTAGCTATTGAGGAAAAAAATCCTTAACCAAGTACTAGATGGAGCAACCAGCCCTGTGGAACAAAGTGTGGTGCTGGAAAGATGACAGAGACCAGTGAGGCAGTGGAGACCAAGATGACCATTTTCCGATTTGCCAAGGAAGGTGACAGTTTTTCATACATTTTTCATCTCTTTCATATTTAGTCTATCATTCATTTGCCTACAGGGATGTGCTTGAAGTTATTAGTTAAACAAGAGGGCCATTGGCCCTTATTGGCCCTAAAATGCTCACATGAGTAAGGTCAAAATCGGACTGATAAAGCTGAAAGGATCCTCGTTGTGACTATGTAGAACACGAGTGTAAGTAACTTACTTTTTGACTGACTTGACCTATCTTTGAACTTGTCAGAGATATCAAGACAAACATTTTGACAAAGATCATGAGTATTGGGTTGAAAATGAGGCCTCTACACAGCACAAAAGGTTTTCCTAAGATTTGGCCCAGTGACCTACTTTTTCATTCGACATGACCGAATTTCGCACTTGTCCAAGATTTTATCAAGACAAGTTCTTTGACCAGGTTGCATGAGTATTTGGCTGAAATGTGGCCTCTAGAGTACACAAAAGGTTTTTCTAAGATTGGGCCCAGTGACCTACTTTTTCATCTAACATGACACAGTTTCCAACTTGTCCAAGATTTTATCAAGACAAACATTCTGACCAACTTGCCTATGTACTGGAATGCATATGTGGCCTGTTGGGTGCAAACAAGGTTTTCCTAAGATTTGGCCCAGTGACCTACTTTTTCCCTTGACATCACTGATTTTCACACTTGTCCACTCAACATGCCCATAGTTCACACTTGTCCAAGATTTTTTTAAGACAAACACTCCGACCAGGTTGCATGAGTATTTGGCTGAAAATGTGGCCTCTAGAGTGCACAAAAGTTTTTTCTAAGATTTGGCCCAATGACATACTTTTTGACCTAGCTTGGCAGTTTCAAACTTGTCCAAGATTTCACCAAGACAAACATTCTGACCAACTTACATATTAAGTATTGGGCTGCATATGTGGCCTGTTGGGTGCAAACAGAGTTTTTCTAAGATTTTGCCCAGTGACCTACTTTTTGACCCAAAGTTACCCAATTTCACACTTGTCCAAGACTTTATCAAGAAAAACAAATCTTACCAATTTTCAAGCGTGTACGATTGAAAATGTGGCCTCTGGAGTGCATACAAGGTCACTTTTGACGCACGACGGACACAGCACAATCCCAAAAGCTCACATTGAGCACTTTGTACTCAGGTGAGCTAAAAAGGCAAATATTAATTTAGGCTGTCTTCCTAGATATAGTGAGATAGAGAACAGTGTTCAGTTTTGCTGTAATCTGGCTGGATACAAAATTCGTTGGTGTATAATGCTGAAGCAAATGATTTAAACAGAAAAATCATCTTCTTTTTTCCAATACTCAGTAGTCGTTTGCAAATGGCACTGTTTACACAAGAAGTGTGGAATGGGCACTTTGATGAACACTTCCTGGTCAGAGTTTATCATTGGGTTCATGTAACACCACTGCTTACGGGTTGGGTGTTCCATACCTCTTTTGGTGTCATCAGTTTCATTGGCCTGTTATTTGATTGTAGTGTCTGGGAAAAAATTAATTGATTATGTTAGGTGAGGAAATGTTCAGCTTAACTGATCTACTGTCAGTCTTTATATTTGTTTGTGTAATTTACATGTTGCCAAGACCCCCACACCCAAATGCCTTTGTTCAAAGCACAATCTTTTCTGAAGAGGAAAGTAGTCGATACCACAAACTTGCTATGGGTCATTGATTAACCTTTGGTCACTAGAAACATGATGGCATTCTAAAGGTAGTCATGGTCGTACCCCGTCCAGTGTTGATACCAAGGAATAGGTCAGAAATAATGTCCGCTTTAAAGGGTCAACAGTAAAGGAAGGGATATAGGGCCTTAAGCTCTTTCTTTTGCACTTTTCGGAATGTAGGATTATGTGGTGCTATGTGTCTGCCTGTGATGCAGCCCATGGATCAAGTCAGTCAGGATTGGTAAGCAACCTAGTGCAGAAAAACAGAATGAAAGGTCAAATGAGTTGGGTTCTTAGGTCAAGTAGTAAATCTGTGTTGTAGTATTTTCTTGTTTTAAAACATCAGATAGAGTAGTGTTTACATCATTTTCAAAATTATCCCCGTTATATTGCGGTGGCATGCTGTCCTGGAAATTTGTTTGCACAACATTCTTCTCAAGCCACTGGCTTCTTTTTTACACATCCATTGTTGAGACTATAATTAGTAGCTATTGAGGAAAAAAATCCTTAACCAAGTACTAGATGGAGCAACCAACCCTGTGGAACAAAGTGTGGTGCTGGAAAGACGACAGAGACCAGTGAGGCAGTGGAGACCAAGATGACCATTTTCCGATTTGCCAAGGAAGGTGACAGTTTTTCATACATTTTTCATCTCTTTCATATTTAGTCTATCATTCATTTGCCTACAGGGATGTGCTTGAAGTTATTAGTTAAACAAGAGGGCCATTGGCCCTTATTGGCCCTAAAATGCTCACATGAGTAAGGTTAAAATAGGACTGATGAAGCTGAAAGGATCCTCGTTGTGACTATGTAGAACACGAGTGTAAGTAACTTACGTTTTGACTGACTTGACCTATCTTTGAACTTGTCAGAGATATCAAGACAAACATTTTGACAAAGATCATGAGTATTGGGTTGAAAATGAGGCCTTTAGACAGCACAAAAGGTTTTCCTAAGATTTGGCCCAGTGACCTACTTTTTCATTCGACATGACCGAATTTCGCACTTGTCCAAGATTTTATCAAGACAAGTTCTTTGACCAGGTTGCATGAGTATTTGGCTGAAATGTGGCCTCTAGAGTACACAAAAGGTTTTTCTAAGATTGGGCCCAGTGACCTACTTTTTCATCTAACATGACACAGTTTCCAACTTGTCCAAGATTTTATCAAGACAAACATTCTGACCAACTTGCCTATGTACTGGAATGCATATGTGGCCTGTTGGGTGCAAACAAGGTTTTCCTAAGATTTGGCCCAGTGACCTACTTTTTCCCTTGACATCACTGATTTTCACACTTGTCCACTCAACATGCCCGTAGTTCACACTTGTCCAAGATTTTTTTAAGACAAACACTCCGACCAGGTTGCATGAGTATTTGGCTGAAAATGTGGCCTCTAGAGTGCACAAAAGTTTTTTCTAAGATTTGGCCTAATGACATACTTTTTGACCTAGCTTGGCAGTTTCAAACTTGTCCAAGATTTCACCAAGACAAACATTCTGACCAACTTACATATTAAGTATTGGGCTGCATATGTGGCCTGTTGGGTGCAAACAGAGTTTTTCTAAGATTTTGCCCAGTGACCTACTTTTTGACCCAAAGTTACCCAATTTCACACTTCTCCAAGACTTTATCAAGAAAAACAAATCTTACCAATTTTCAAGCGTGTACGATTGAAAATGTGGCCTCTGGAGTGCATACAAGGTCACTGTTGACGCACGACGGACACAGCACAATCCCAAAAGCTCACATTGAGCACTTTGTACTCAGGTGAGCTAAAAAGGCAAATATTAATTTAGGCTGTCTTCCTAGATATAGTGAGATAGAGAACAGTGTTCAGTTTTGCTGTAATCTGGCTGGATACAAAATTCGTTGGTGTATAATGCTGAAGCAAATGATTTAAACAGAAAAATCATCTTCTTTTTTCCAATACTCAGTAGTCGTTTGCAAATGGCACTGTTTACACAAGAAGTGTGGAATGGGCACTTTGATGAACACTTCCTGGTCAGAGTTTATCATTGGGTTCATGTAACACCACTGCTTACGGGTTGGGTGTTCCATACCTCTTTTGGTGTCATCAGTTTCATTGGCCTGTTATTTGATTGTAGTGTCTGGGAAGAAATTAATTGATTATGTTAGGTGAGGAAATGTTCAGCTTAACTGATCTACTGTCAGTCTTTATATTTGTTTGTGTAATTTACATGTTGCCAAGACCCCCACACCCAAATGCCTTTGTTCAAAGCACAATCTTTTCTGAAGAGGAAAGTAGTCGATACCACAAACTTGCTATGGGTCATTGTTTAACCTTTGGTCACTAGAAACATGATGGCATTCTAAAGGTAGTCATGGTCGTACCCCGTCCAGTGTTGATACCAAGGAATAGGTCAGAAATAATGTCCGCTTTAAAGGGTCAACAGTAAAGGAAGGGATATAGGGCCTTAAGCTCTTTCTTTTGCATTTTTCGGAATGTAGGATTATGTGGTGCTATGTGTCTGCCTGTGATGCAGCCCATGGATCAAGTCAGTCAGGATTGGTAAGCGACCTAGTGCAGAAAAACAGAATGAAAGGTCAAATGAGTTGGGTTCTTAGGTCAAGTAGTAAATCTGTGTTGTAGTATTTTCTTGTTTTAAAACATCAGATAGAGTAGTGTTTACATCATTTTCAAAATTATCCCCGTTATATTGCGGTGGCATGCTGTCCTGGAAATTTGTTTGCACAACATTCTTCTCAAGCCACTGGCTTCTTTTTTACACATCCATTGTTGAGACTATAATTAGTAGCTATTGAGGAAAAAAATCCTTAACCAAGTACTAGATGGAGCAACCAACCCTGTGGAACAAAGTGTGGTGCTGGAAAGACGACAGAGACCAGTGAGGCAGTGGAGACCAAGATGACCATTTTCCGATTTGCCAAGGAAGGTGACAGTTTTTCATACATTTTTCATCTCTTTCATATTTAGTCTATCATTCATTTGCCTACAGGGATGTGCTTGAAGTTATTAGTTAAACAAGAGGGCCATTGGCCCTTATTGGCCCTAAAATGCTCACATGAGTAAGGTCAAAATAGGACTGATAAAGCTGAAAGGATCCTCGTTGTGACTATGTAGAACACGAGTGTAAGTAACTTACTTTTTGACTGACTTGACCTATCTTTGAACTTGTCAGAGATATCAAGACAAACATTTTGACAAAGATCATGAGTATTGGGTTGAAAATGAGGCCTTTAGACAGCACAAAAGGTTTTCCTAAGATTTGGCCCAGTGACCTACTTTTTCATTCGACATGACCGAATTTCGCACTTGTCCAAGATTTTATCAAGACAAGTTCTTTGACCAGGTTGCATGAGTATTTGGCTGAAATGTGGCCTCTAGAGTACACAAAAGGTTTTTCTAAGATTGGGCCCAGTGACCTACTTTTTCATCTAACATGACACAGTTTCCAACTTGTCCAAGATTTTATCAAGACAAACATTCTGACCAACTTGCCTATGTACTGGAATGCATATGTGGCCTGTTGGGTGCAAACAAGGTTTTCCTAAGATTTGGCCCAGTGACCTACTTTTTCCCTTGACATCACTGATTTTCACACTTGTCCACTCAACATGCCCGTAGTTCACACTTGTCCAAGATTTTTTTAAGACAAACACTCCGACCAGGTTGCATGAGTATTTGGCTGAAAATGTGGCCTCTAGAGTGCACAAAAGTTTTTTCTAAGATTTGGCCCAATGACATACTTTTTGACCTAGCTTGGCAGTTTCAAACTTGTCCAAGATTTCACCAAGACAAACATTCTGACCAACTTGCATATTAAGTATTGGGCTGCATATGTGGCCTGTTGGGTGCAAACAGAGTTTTTCTAAGATTTTGCCCAGTGACCTACTTTTTGACCCAAAGTTACCCAATTTCACACTTCTCCAAGACTTTATCAAGAAAAACAAATCTTACCAATTTTCAAGCGTGTACGATTGAAAATGTGGCCTCTGGAGTGCATACAAGGTCACTGTTGACGCACGACGGACACAGCACAATCCCAAAAGCTCAAATTGAGCACTTTGTACTCAGGTGAGCTAAAAAGGCAAATATTAATTTAGGCTGTCTTCCTAGATATAGTGAGATAGAGAACAGTGTTCAGTTTTGCTGTAATCTGGCTGGATACAAAATTCGTTGGTGTATAATGCTGAAGCAAATGATTTAAACAGAAAAATCATCTTCTTTTTTCCAATACTCAGTAGTCGTTTGCAAATGGCACTGTTTACACAAGAAGTGTGGAATGGGCACTTTGATGAACACTTCCTGGTCAGAGTTTATCATTGGGTTCATGTAACACCACTGCTTACGGGTTGGGTGTTCCATACCTCTTTTGGTGTCATCAGTTTCATTGGCCTGTTATTTGATTGTAGTGTCTGGGAAAAAATTAATTGATTATGTTAGGTGAGGAAATGTTCAGCTTAACTGATCTACTGTGAGTCTTTATATTTGTTTGTGTAATTTACATGTTGCCAAGACCCCCACACCCAAATGCCTTTGTTCAAAGCACAATCTTTTCTGAAGAGGAAAGTAGTCGATACCACAAACTTGCTATGGGTCATTGTTTAACCTTTGGTCACTAGAAACATGATGGCATTCTAAAGGTAGTCATGGTCGTACCCCGTCCAGTGTTGATACCAAGGAATAGGTCAGAAATAATGTCCGCTTTAAAGGGTCAACAGTAAAGGAAGGGATATAGGGCCTTAAGCTCTTTCTTTTGCATTTTTCGGAATGTAGGATTATGTGGTGCTATGTGTCTGCCTGTGATGCAGCCCATGGATCAAGTCAGTCAGGATTGGTAAGCGACCTAGTGCAGAAAAACAGAATGAAAGGTCAAATGAGTTGGGTTCTTAGGTCAAGTAGTAAATCTGTGTTGTAGTATTTTCTTGTTTTAAAACATCAGATAGAGTAGTGTTTACATCATTTTCAAAATTATCCCCGTTATATTGCGGTGGCATGCTGTCCTGGAAATTTGTTTGCACAACATTCTTCTCAAGCCACTGGCTTCTTTTTTACACATCCATTGTTGAGACTATAATTAGTAGCTATTGAGGAAAAAAATCCTTAACCAAGTACTAGATGGAGCAACCAACCCTGTGGAACAAAGTGTGGTGCTGGAAAGACGACAGAGACCAGTGAGGCAGTGGAGACCAAGATGACCATTTTCCGATTTGCCAAGGAAGGTGACAGTTTTTCATACATTTTTCATCTCTTTCATATTTAGTCTATCATTCATTTGCCTACAGGGATGTGCTTGAAGTTAATAGTTAAACAAGAGGGCCATTGGCCCTTATTGGCCCTAAAATGCTCACATGAGTAAGGTCAAAATAGGACTGATAAAGCTGAAAGGATCCTCGTTGTGACTATGTAGAACACGAGTGTAAGTAACTTACTTTTTGACTGACTTGACCTATCTTTGAACTTGTCAGAGATATCAAGACAAACATTTTGACAAAGATCATGAGTATTGGGTTGAAAATGAGGCCTTTAGACAGCACAAAAGGTTTTCCTAAGATTTGGCCCAGTGACCTACTTTTTCATTCGACATGACCGAATTTCGCACTTGTCCAAGATTTTATCAAGACAAGTTCTTTGACCAGGTTGCATGAGTATTTGGCTGAAATGTGGCCTCTAGAGTACACAAAAGGTTTTTCTAAGATTGGGCCCAGTGACCTACTTTTTCATCTAACATGACACAGTTTCCAACTTGTCCAAGATTTTATCAAGACAAACATTCTGACCAACTTGCCTATGTACTGGAATGCATATGTGGCCTGTTGGGTGCAAACAAGGTTTTCCTAAGATTTGGCCCAGTGACCTACTTTTTCCCTTGACATCACTGATTTTCACACTTGTCCACTCAACATGCCCGTAGTTCACACTTGTCCAAGATTTTTTTAAGACAAACACTCCGACCAGGTTGCATGAGTATTTGGCTGAAAATGTGGCCTCTAGAGTGCACAAAAGTTTTTTCTAAGATTTGGCCCAATGACATACTTTTTGACCTAGCTTGGCAGTTTCAAACTTGTCCAAGATTTCACCAAGACAAACATTCTGACCAACTTGCATATTAAGTATTGGGCTGCATATGTGGCCTGTTGGGTGCAAACAGAGTTTTTCTAAGATTTTGCCCAGTGACCTACTTTTTGACCCAAAGTTACCCAATTTCACACTTCTCCAAGACTTTATCAAGAAAAACAAATCTTACCAATTTTCAAGCGTGTACGATTGAAAATGTGGCCTCTGGAGTGCATACAAGGTCACTGTTGACGCACGACGGACACAGCACAATCCCAAAAGCTCAAATTGAGCACTTTGTACTCAGGTGAGCTAAAAAGGCAAATATTAATTTAGGCTGTCTTCCTAGATATAGTGAGATAGAGAACAGTGTTCAGTTTTGCTGTAATCTGGCTGGATACAAAATTCGTTGGTGTATAATGCTGAAGCAAATGATTTAAACAGAAAAATCATCTTCTTTTTTCCAATACTCAGTAGTCGTTTGCAAATGGCACTGTTTACACAAGAAGTGTGGAATGGGCACTTTGATGAACACTTCCTGGTCAGAGTTTATCATTGGGTTCATGTAACACCACTGCTTACGGGTTGGGTGTTCCATACCTCTTTTGGTGTCATCAGTTTCATTGGCCTGTTATTTGATTGTAGTGTCTGGGAAGAAATTAATTGATTATGTTAGGTGAGGAAATGTTCAGCTTAACTGATCTACTGTCAGTCTTTATATTTGTTTGTGTAATTTACATGTTGCCAAGACCCCCACACCCAAATGCCTTTGTTCAAAGCACAATCTTTTCTGAAGAGGAAAGTAGTCGATACCACAAACGTGCTATGGGTCATTGTTTAACCTTTGGTCACTAGAAACATGATGGCATTCTAAAGGTAGTCATGGTCGTACCCCGTCCAGTGTTGATACCAAGGAATAGGTCAGAAATAATGTCCGCTTTAAAGGGTCAACAGTAAAGGAAGGGATATAGGGCCTTAAGCTCTTTCTTTTGCATTTTTCGGAATGTAGGATTATGTGGTGCTATGTGTCTGCCTGTGATGCAGCCCATGGATCAAGTCAGTCAGGATTGGTAAGCGACCTAGTGCAGAAAAACAGAATGAAAGGTCAAATGAGTTGGGTTCTTAGGTCAAGTAGTAAATCTGTGTTGTAGTATTTTCTTGTTTTAAAACATCAGATAGAGTAGTGTTTACATCATTTTCAAAATTATCCCCGTTATATTGCGGTAGCATGCTGTCCTGGAAATTTGTTTGCACAACATTCTTCTCAAGCCACTGGCTTCTTTTTTACACATCCATTGTTGAGACTATAATTAGTAGCTATTGAGGAAAAAAATCCTTAACCAAGTACTAGATGGAGCAACCAACCCTGTGGAACAAAGTGTGGTGCTGGAAAGACGACAGAGACCAGTGAGGCAGTGGAGACCAAGATGACCATTTTCCGATTTGCCAAGGAAGGTGACAGTTTTTCATACATTTTTCATCTCTTTCATATTTAGTCTATCATTCATTTGCCTACAGGGATGTGCTTGAAGTTATTAGTTAAACAAGAGGGCCATTGGCCCTTATTGGCCCTAAAATGCTCACATGAGTAAGGTCAAAATAGGACTGATAAAGCTGAAAGGATCCTCGTTGTGACTATGTAGAACACGAGTGTAAGTAACTTACTTTTTGACTGACTTGACCTATCTTTGAACTTGTCAGAGATATCAAGACAAACATTTTGACAAAGATCATGAGTATTGGGTTGAAAATGAGGCCTCTAGACAGCACAAAAGGTTTTCCTAAGATTTGGCCCAGTGACCTACTTTTTCATTCGACATGACCGAATTTCGCACTTGTCCAAGATTTTATCAAGACAAGTTCTTTGACCAGGTTGCATGAGTATTTGGCTGAAATGTGGCCTCTAGAGTACACAAAAGGTTTTTCTAAGATTGGGCCCAGTGACCTACTTTTTCATCTAACATGACACAGTTTCCAACTTGTCCAAGATTTTATCAAGACAAACATTCTGACCAACTTGCCTATGTACTGGAATGCATATGTGGCCTGTTGGGTGCAAACAAGGTTTTCCTAAGATTTGGCCCAGTGACCTACTTTTTCCCTTGACATCACTGATTTTCACACTTGTCCACTCAACATGCCCATAGTTCACACTTGTCCAAGATTTTTTTAAGACAAACACTCCGACCAGGTTGCATGAGTATTTGGCTGAAAATGTGGCCTCTAGAGTGCACAAAAGTTTTTTCTAAGATTTGGCCCAATGACATACTTTTTGACCTAGCTTGGCAGTTTCAAACTTGTCCAAGATTTCACCAAGACAAACATTCTGACAACAGAGTTTTTCTAAGATTTTGCCCAGTGACCTACTTTTTGACCCAAAGTTACCCAATTTCACACTTGTCCAAGACTTTATCAAGAAAAACAAATCTTACCAATTTTCAAGCGTGTACGATTGAAAATGTGGCCTCTGGAGTGCATACAAGGTCACTGTTGACGCACGACGGACACAGCACAATCCCAAAAGCTCACATTGAGCACTTTGTACTCAGGTGAGCTAAAAAGGCAAATATTAATTTAGGCTGTCTTCCTAGATATAGTGAGATAGAGAACAGTGTTCAGTTTTGCTGTAATCTGGCTGGATACAAAATTCGTTGGTGTATAATGCTGAAGCAAATGATTTAAACAGAAAAATCATCTTCTTTTTTCCAATACTCAGTAGTCGTTTGCAAATGGCACTGTTTACACAAGAAGTGTGGAATGGGCACTTTGATGAACACTTCCTGGTCAGAGTTTATCATTGGGTTCATGTAACACCACTGCTTACGGGTTGGGTGTTCCATACCTCTTTTGGTGTCATCAGTTTCATTGGCCTGTTATTTGATTGTAGTGTCTGGGAAAAAATTAATTGATTATGTTAGGTGAGGAAATGTTCAGCTTAACTGATCTACTGTGAGTCTTTATATTTGTTTGTGTAATTTACATGTTGCCAAGACCCCCACACCCAAATGCCTTTGTTCAAAGCACAATCTTTTCTGAAGAGGAAAGTAGTCGATACCACAAACTTGCTATGGGTCATTGTTTAACCTTTGGTCACTAGAAACATGATGGCATTCTAAAGGTAGTCATGGTCGTACCCCGTCCAGTGTTGATACCAAGGAATAGGTCAGAAATAATGTCCGCTTTAAAGGGTCAACAGTAAAGGAAGGGATATAGGGCCTTAAGCTCTTTCTTTTGCATTTTTCGGAATGTAGGATTATGTGGTGCTATGTGTCTGCCTGTGATGCAGCCCATGGATCAAGTCAGTCAGGATTGGTAAGCGACCTAGTGCAGAAAAACAGAATGAAAGGTCAAATGAGTTGGGTTCTTAGGTCAAGTAGTAAATCTGTGTTGTAGTATTTTCTTGTTTTAAAACATCAGATAGAGTAGTGTTTACATCATTTTCAAAATTATCCCCGTTATATTGCGGTGGCATGCTGTCCTGGAAATTTGTTTGCACAACATTCTTCTCAAGCCACTGGCTTCTTTTTTACACATCCATTGTTGAGACTATAATTAGTAGCTATTGAGGAAAAAAATCCTTAACCAAGTACTAGATGGAGCAACCAACCCTGTGGAACAAAGTGTGGTGCTGGAAAGACGACAGAGACCAGTGAGGCAGTGGAGACCAAGATGACCATTTTCCGATTTGCCAAGGAAGGTGACAGTTTTTCATACATTTTTCATCTCTTTCATATTTAGTCTATCATTCATTTGCCTACAGGGATGTGCTTGAAGTTATTAGTTAAACAAGAGGGCCATTGGCCCTTATTGGCCCTAAAATGCTCACATGAGTAAGGTCAAAATAGGACTGATAAAGCTGAAAGGATCCTCGTTGTGACTATGTAGAACACGAGTGTAAGTAACTTACTTTTTGACTGACTTGACCTATCTTTGAACTTGTCAGAGATATCAAGACAAACATTTTGACAAAGATCATGAGTATTGGGTTGAAAATGAGGCCTTTAGACAGCACAAAAGGTTTTCCTAAGATTTGGCCCAGTGACCTACTTTTTCATTCGACATGACCGAATTTCGCACTTGTCCAAGATTTTATCAAGACAAGTTCTTTGACCAGGTTGCATGAGTATTTGGCTGAAATGTGGCCTCTAGAGTACACAAAAGGTTTTTCTAAGATTGGGCCCAGTGACCTACTTTTTCATCTAACATGACACAGTTTCCAACTTGTCCAAGATTTTATCAAGACAAACATTCTGACCAACTTGCCTATGTACTGGAATGCATATGTGGCCTGTTGGGTGCAAACAAGGTTTTCCTAAGATTTGGCCCAGTGACCTACTTTTTCCCTTGACATCACTGATTTTCACACTTGTCCACTCAACATGCCCGTAGTTCACACTTGTCCAAGATTTTTTTAAGACAAACACTCCGACCAGGTTGCATGAGTATTTGGCTGAAAATGTGGCCTCTAGAGTGCACAAGTTTTTTCTAAGATTTGGCCCAATGACATACTTTTTGACCTAGCTTGGCAGTTTCAAACTTGTCCAAGATTTCACCAAGACAAACATTCTGACCAACTTACATATTAAGTATTGGGCTGCATATGTGGCCTGTTGGGTGCAAACAGAGTTTTTCTAAGATTTTGCCCAGTGACCTACTTTTTGACCCAAAGTTACCCAATTTCACACTTGTCCAAGACTTTATCAAGAAAAACAAATCTTACCAATTTTCAAGCGTGTACGATTGAAAATGTGGCCTCTGGAGTGCATACAAGGTCACTGTTGACGCACGACGGACACAGCACAATCCCAAAAGCTCACAATGAGCACTTTGTACTCAGGTGAGCTAAAAAGGCAAATATTAATTTAGGCTGTCTTCCTAGATATAGTGAGGTAGAGAACAGTGTTCAGTTTTGCTGTAATCTGGCTGGATACAAAATTCGTTGGTGTATAATGCTGAAGCAAATGATTTAAACAGAAAAATCATCTTCTTTTTTCCAATACTCAGTAGTCGTTTGCAAATGGCACTGTTTACACAAGAAGTGTGGAATGGGCACTTTGATGAACACTTCCTGGTCAGAGTTTATCATTGGGTTCATGTAACACCACTGCTTACGGGTTGGGTGTTCCATACCTCTTTTGGTGTCATCAGTTTCATTGGCCTGTTATTTGATTGTAGTGTCTGGGAAAAAATTAATTGATTATGTTAGGTGAGGAAATGTTCAGCTTAACTGATCTACTGTGAGTCTTTATATTTGTTTGTGTAATTTACATGTTGCCAAGACCCCCACACCCAAATGCCTTTGTTCAAAGCACAATCTTTTCTGAAGAGGAAAGTAGTCGATACCACAAACTTGCTATGGGTCATTGTTTAACCTTTGGTCACTAGAAACATGATGGCATTCTAAAGGTAGTCATGGTCGTACCCCGTCCAGTGTTGATACCAAGGAATAGGTCAGAAATAATGTCCGCTTTAAAGGGTCAACAGTAAAGGAAGGGATATAGGGCCTTAAGCTCTTTCTTTTGCATTTTTCGGAATGTAGGATTATGTGGTGCTATGTGTCTGCCTGTGATGCAGCCCATGGATCAAGTCAGTCAGGATTGGTAAGCGACCTAGTGCAGAAAAACAGAATGAAAGGTCAAATGAGTTGGGTTCTTAGGTCAAGTAGTAAATCTGTGTTGTAGTATTTTCTTGTTTTAAAACATCAGATAGAGTAGTGTTTACATCATTTTCAAAATTATCCCCGTTATATTGCGGTGGCATGCTGTCCTGGAAATTTGTTTGCACAACATTCTTCTCAAGCCACTGGCTTCTTTTTTACACATCCATTGTTGAGACTATAATTAGTAGCTATTGAGGAAAAAAATCCTTAACCAAGTACTAGATGGAGCAACCAACCCTGTGGAACAAAGTGTGGTGCTGGAAAGACGACAGAGACCAGTGAGGCAGTGGAGACCAAGATGACCATTTTCCGATTTGCCAAGGAAGGTGACAGTTTTTCATACATTTTTCATCTCTTTCATATTTAGTCTATCATTCATTTGCCTACAGGGATGTGCTTGAAGTTATTAGTTAAACAAGAGGGCCTTTGGCCCTTATTGGCCCTAAAATGCTCACATGAGTAAGGTCAAAATAGGACTGATAAAGCTGAAAGGATCCTCGTTGTGACTATGTAGAACACGAGTGTAAGTAACTTACGTTTTGACTGACTTGACCTATCTTTGAACTTGTCAGAGATATCAAGACAAACATTTTGACAAAGATCATGAGTATTGGGTTGAAAATGAGGCCTTTAGACAGCACAAAAGGTTTTCCTAAGATTTGGCCCAGTGACCTACTTTTTCATTCGACATGACCGAATTTCGCACTTGTCCAAGATTTTATCAGGACAAGTTCTTTGACCAGGTTGCATGAGTATTTGGCTGAAATGTGGCCTCTAGAGTACACAAAAGGTTTTTCTAAGATTGGGCCCAGTGACCTACTTTTTCATCTAACATGACACAGTTTCCAACTTGTCCAAGATTTTATCAAGACAAACATTCTGACCAACTTGCCTATGTACTGGAATGCATATGTGGCCTGTTGGGTGCAAACAAGGTTTTCCTAAGATTTGGCCCAGTGACCTACTTTTTCCCTTGACATCACTGATTTTCACACTTGTCCACTCAACATGCCCGTAGTTCACACTTGTCCAAGATTTTTTTAAGACAAACACTCCGACCAGGTTGCATGAGTATTTGGCTGAAAATGTGGCCTCTAGAGTGCACAAAAGTTTTTTCTAAGATTTGGCCCAATGACATACTTTTTGACCTAGCTTGGCAGTTTCAAACTTGTCCAAGATTTCACCAAGACAAACATTCTGACCAACTTACATATTAAGTATTGGGCTGCATATGTGGCCTGTTGGGTGCAAACAGAGTTTTTCTAAGATTTTGCCCAGTGACCTACTTTTTGACCCAAAGTTACCCAATTTCACACTTGTCCAAGACTTTATCAAGAAAAACAAATCTTACCAATTTTCAAGCGTGTACGATTGAAAATGTGGCCTCTGGAGTGCATACAAGGTCACTGTTGACGCACGACGGACACAGCACAATCCCAAAAGCTCACATTGAGCACTTTGTACTCAGGTGAGCTAAAAAGGCAAATATTAATTTAGGCTGTCTTCCTAGATATAGTGAGATAGAGAACAGTGTTCAGTTTTGCTGTAATCTGGCTGGATACAAAATTTGTTGGTGTATAATGCTGAAGCAAATGATTTAAACAGAAAAATCATCTTCTTTTTTCCAATACTCAGTAGTCGTTTGCAAATGGCACTGTTTACACAAGAAGTGTGGAATGGGCACTTTGATGAACACTTCCTGGTCAGAGTGTATCATTGGGTTCATGTAACACCACTGCTTACGGGTTGGGTGTTCCATACCTCTTTTGGTGTCATCAGTTTCATTGGCCTGTTATTTGATTGTAGTGTCTGGGAAAAAATTAATTGATTATGTTAGGTGAGGAAATGTTCAGCTTAACTGATCTACTGTGAGTCTTTATATTTGTTTGTGTAATTTACATGTTGCCAAGACCCCCACACCGAAATGCCTTTGTTCAAAGCACAATTTTTTCTGAAGAGGAATGTAGTCGATACCACAAACTTGCTATGGGTCATTGTTTAACCTTTGGTCACTAGAAACATGATGGCATTCTAAAGGTAGTCATGGTCGTACCCCGTCCAGTGTTGATACCAAGGAATAGGTCAGAAATAATGTCCGCTTTAAAGGGTCAACAGTAAAGGAAGTGATATAGGGCCTTAAGTTCTTTCTTTTGCATTTTTCGGAATGTAGGATTATGTGGTGCTATGTGTCTGCCTGTGATGCAGCCCATGGATCAAGTCAGTCAGGATTGGTAAGCGACCTAGTGCAGAAAAACAGAATGAAAGGTCAAATGAGTTGGGTTCTTAGGTCAAGTAGTAAATCTGTGTTGTAGTATTTTCTTGTTTTAAAACATCAGATAGAGTAGTGTTTACATCATTTTCAAAATTATCCCCGTTATATTGCGGTGGCATGCTGTCCTGGAAATTTGTTTGCACAACATTCTTCTCAAGCCACTGGCTTCTTTTTTACACATCCATTGTTGAGACTATAATTAGTAGCTATTGAGGAAAAAAATCCTTAACCAAGTACTAGATGGAGCAACCAACCCTGTGGAACAAAGTGTGGTGCTGGAAAGACGACAGAGACCAGTGAGGCAGTGGAGACCAAGATGACCATTTTCCGATTTGCCAAGGAAGGTGACAGTTTTTCATACATTTTTCATCTCTTTCATATTTAGTCTATCATTCATTTGCCTACAGGGATGTGCTTGAAGTTAATAGTTAAACAAGAGGGCCATTGGCCCTTATTGGCCCTAAAATGCTCACATGAGTAAGGTCAAAATAGGACTGATAAAGCTGAAAGGATCCTCGTTGTGACTATGTAGAACACGAGTGTAAGTAACTTACGTTTTGACTGACTTGACCTATCTTTGAACTTGTCAGAGATATCAAGACAAACATTTTGACAAAGATCATGAGTATTGGGTTGAAAATGAGGCCTTTAGACAGCACAAAAGGTTTTCCTAAGATTTGGCCCAGTGACCTACTTTTTCATTCGACATGACCGAATTTCGCACTTGTCCAAGATTTTATCAAGACAAGTTCTTTGACCAGGTTGCATGAGTATTTGGCTGAAATGTGGCCTCTAGAGTACACAAAAGGTTTTTCTAAGATTTGGCCCAGTGACCTACTTTTTCATCTAACATGACACAGTTTCCAACTTGTCCAAGATTTTATCAAGACAAACATTCTGACCAACTTGCCTATGTACTGGAATGCATATGTGGCCTGTTGGGTGCAAACAAGGTTTTCCTAAGATTTGGCCCAGTGACCTACTTTTTCCCTTGACATCACTGATTTTCACACTTGTCCACTCAACATGCCCGTAGTTCACACTTGTCCAAGATTTTTTTAAGACAAACACTCCGACCAGGTTGCATGAGTATTTGGCTGAAAATGTGGCCTCTAGAGTGCACAAAAGTTTTTTCTAAGATTTGGCCCAATGACATACTTTTTGACCTAGCTTGGCAGTTTCAAACTTGTCCAAGATTTCACCAAGACAAACATTCTGACCAACTTGCATATTAAGTATTGGGCTGCATATGTGGCCTGTTGGGTGCAAACAGAGTTTTTCTAAGATTTTGCCCAGTGACCTACTTTTTGACCCAAAGTTACCCAATTTCACACTTCTCCAAGACTTTATCAAGAAAAACAAATCTTACCAATTTTCAAGCGTGTACGATTGAAAATGTGGCCTCTGGAGTGCATACAAGGTCACTGTTGACGCACGACGGACACAGCACAATCCCAAAAGCTCAAATTGAGCACTTTGTACTCAGGTGAGCTAAAAAGGCAAATATTAATTTAGGCTGTCTTCCTAGATATAGTGAGATAGAGAACAGTGTTCAGTTTTGCTGTAATCTGGCTGGATACAAAATTCGTTGGTGTATAATGCTGAAGCAAATGATTTAAACAGAAAAATCATCTTCTTTTTTCCAATACTCAGTAGTCGTTTGCAAATGGCACTGTTTACACAAGAAGTGTGGAATGGGCACTTTGATGAACACTTCCTGGTCAGAGTTTATCATTGGGTTCATGTAACACCACTGCTTACGGGTTGGGTGTTCCATACCTCTTTTGGTGTCATCAGTTTCATTGGCCTGTTATTTGATTGTAGTGTCTGGGAAAAAATTAATTGATTATGTTAGGTGAGGAAATGTTCAGCTTAACTGATCTACTGTCAGTCTTTATATTTGTTTGTGTAATTTACATGTTGCCAAGACCCCCACACCCAAATGCCTTTGTTCAAAGCACAATCTTTTCTGAAGAGGAAAGTAGTCGATACCACAAACTTGCTATGGGTCATTGTTTAACCTTTGGTCACTAGAAACATGATGGCATTCTAAAGGTAGTCATGGTCGTACCCCGTCCAGTGTTGATACCAAGGAATAGGTCAGAAATAATGTCCGCTTTAAAGGGTCAACAGTAAAGGAAGGGATATAGGGCCTTAAGCTCTTTCTTTTGCATTTTTCGGAATGTAGGATTATGTGGTGCTATGTGTCTGCCTGTGATGCAGCCCATGGATCAAGTCAGTCAGGATTGGTAAGCGACCTAGTGCAGAAAAACAGAATGAAAGGTCAAATGAGTTGGGTTCTTAGGTCAAGTAGTAAATCTGTGTTGTAGTATTTTCTTGTTTTAAAACATCAGATAGAGTAGTGTTTACATCATTTTCAAAATTATCCCCGTTATATTGCGGTGGCATGCTGTCCTGGAAATTTGTTTGCACAACATTCTTCTCAAGCCACTGGCTTCTTTTTTACACATCCATTGTTGAGACTATAATTAGTAGCTATTGAGGAAAAAAATCCTTAACCAAGTACTAGATGGAGCAACCAACCCTGTGGAACAAAGTGTGGTGCTGGAAAGACGACAGAGACCAGTGAGGCAGTGGAGACCAAGATGACCATTTTCCGATTTGCCAAGGAAGGTGACAGTTTTTCATACATTTTTCATCTCTTTCATATTTAGTCTATCATTCATTTGCCTACAGGGATGTGCTTGAAGTTATTAGTTAAACAAGAGGGCCATTGGCCCTTATTGGCCCTAAAATGCTCACATGAGTAAGGTCAAAATAGGACTGATAAAGCTGAAAGGATCCTCGTTGTGACTATGTAGAACACGAGTGTAAGTAACTTACGTTTTGACTGACTTGACCTATCTTTGAACTTGTCAGAGATATCAAGACAAACATTTTGACAAAGATCATGAGTATTGGGTTGAAAATGAGGCCTTTAGACAGCACAAAAGGTTTTCCTAAGATTTGGCCCCGTGACCTACTTTTTCATTCGACATGACCGAATTTCGCACTTGTCCAAGATTTTATCAAGACAAGTTCTTTGACCAGGTTGCATGAGTATTTGGCTGAAATGTGGCCTCTAGAGTACACAAAAGGTTTTTCTAAGATTGGGCCCAGTGACCTACTTTTTCATCTAACATGACACAGTTTCCAACTTGTCCAAGATTTTATCAAGACAAACATTCTGACCAACTTGCCTATGTACTGGAATGCATATGTGGCCTGTTGGGTGCAAACAAGGTTTTCCTAAGATTTGGCCCAGTGACCTACTTTTTTCCCTTGACATGACTGATTTTCACACTTGTCCACTCAACATGCCCGTAGTTCACACTTGTCCAAGATTTTTTTAAGACAAACACTCCGACCAGGTTGCATGAGTATTTGGCTGAAAATGTGGCCTCTAGAGTGCACAAAAGTTTTTTCTAAGATTTGGCCCAATGACATACTTTTTGACCTAGCTTGGCAGTTTCAAACTTGTCCAAGATTTCACCAAGACAAACATTCTGACCAACTTACATATTAAGTATTGGGCTGCATATGTGGCCTGTTGGGTGCAAACAGAGTTTTTCTAAGATTTTGCCCAGTGACCTACTTTTTGACCCAAAGTTACCCAATTTCACACTTCTCCAAGACTTTATCAAGAAAAACAAATCTTACCAATTTTCAAGCGTGTACGATTGAAAATGTGGCCTCTGGAGTGCATACAAGGTCACTGTTGACGCACGACGGACACAGCACAATCCCAAAAGCTCAAATTGAGCACTTTGTACTCAGGTGAGCTAAAAAGGCAAATATTAATTTAGGCTGTCTTCCTAGATATAGTGAGATAGAGAACAGTGTTCAGTTTTGCTGTAATCTGGCTGGATACAAAATTCGTTGGTGTATAATGCTGAAGCAAATGATTTAAACAGAAAAATCATCTTCTTTTTTCCAATACTCAGTAGTCGTTTGCAAATGGCACTGTTTACACAAGAAGTGTGGAATGGGCACTTTGATGAACACTTCCTGGTCAGAGTTTATCATTGGGTTCATGTAACACCACTGCTTACGGGTTGGGTGTTCCATACCTCTTTTGGTGTCATCAGTTTCATTGGCCTGTTATTTGATTGTAGTGTCTGGGAAAAAATTAATTGATTATGTTAGGTGAGGAAATGTTCAGCTTAACTGATCTACTGTCAGTCTTTATATTTGTTTGTGTAATTTACATGTTGCCAAGACCCCCACACCCAAATGCCTTTGTTCAAAGCACAATCTTTTCTGAAGAGGAAAGTAGTCGATACCACAAACTTGCTATGGGTCATTGTTTAACCTTTGGTCACTAGAAACATGATGGCATTCTAAAGGTAGTCATGGTCGTACCCCGTCCAGTGTTGATACCAAGGAATAGGTCAGAAATAATGTCCGCTTTAAAGGGTCAACAGTAAAGGAAGGGATATAGGGCCTTAAGCTCTTTCTTTTGCATTTTTCGGAATGTAGGATTATGTGGTGCTATGTGTCTGCCTGTGATGCAGCCCATGGATCAAGTCAGTCAGGATTGGTAAGCGACCTAGTGCAGAAAAACAGAATGAAAGGTCAAATGAGTTGGGTTCTTAGGTCAAGCAGTAAATCTGTGTTGTAGTATTTTCTTGTTTTAAAACATCAGATAGAGTAGTGTTTACATCATTTTCAAAATTATCCCCGTTATATTGCGGTGGCATGCTGTCCTGGAAATTTGTTTGCACAACATTCTTCTCAAGCCACTGGCTTCTTTTTTACACATCCATTGTTGAGACTATAATTAGTAGCTATTGAGGAAAAAAATCCTTAACCAAGTACTAGATGGAGCAACCAACCCTGTGGAACAAAGTGTGGTGCTGGAAAGACGACAGAGACCAGTGAGGCAGTGGAGACCAAGATGACCATTTTCCGATTTGCCAAGGAAGGTGACAGTTTTTCATACATTTTTCATCTCTTTCATATTTAGTCTATCATTCATTTGCCTACAGGGATGTGCTTGAAGTTATTAGTTAAACAAGAGGGCCATTGGCCCTTATTGGCCCTAAAATGCTCACATGAGTAAGGTCAAAATAGGACTGATAAAGCTGAAAGGATCCTCGTTGTGACTATGTAGAACACGAGTGTAAGTAACTTACGTTTTGACTGACTTGACCTATCTTTGAACTTGTCAGAGATATCAAGACAAACATTTTGACAAAGATCATGAGTATTGGGTTGAAAATGAGGCCTTTAGACAGCACAAAAGGTTTTCCTAAGATTTGGCCCAGTGACCTACTTTTTCATTCGACATGACCGAATTTCGCACTTGTCCAAGATTTTATCAGGACAAGTTCTTTGACCAGGTTGCATGAGTATTTGGCTGAAATGTGGCCTCTAGAGTACACAAAAGGTTTTTCTAAGATTGGGCCCAGTGACCTACTTTTTCATCTAACATGACACAGTTTCCAACTTGTCCAAGATTTTATCAAGACAAACATTCTGACCAACTTGCCTATGTACTGGAATGCATATGTGGCCTGTTGGGTGCAAACAAGGTTTTCCTAAGATTTGGCCCAGTGACCTACTTTTTCCCTTGACATCACTGATTTTCACACTTGTCCACTCAACATGCCCGTAGTTCACACTTGTCCAAGATTTTTTTAAGACAAACACTCTGACCAGGTTGCATGAGTATTTGGCTGAAAATGTGGCCTCTAGAGTGCACAAAAGTTTTTTCTAAGATTTGGCCCAATGACATACTTTTTGACCTAGCTTGGCAGTTTCAAACTTGTCCAAGATTTCACCAAGACAAACATTCTGACCAACTTACATATTAAGTATTGGGCTGCATATGTGGCCTGTTGGGTGCAAACAGAGTTTTTCTAAGATTTTGCCCAGTGACCTACTTTTTGACCCAAAGTTACCCAATTTCACACTTCTCCAAGACTTTATCAAGAAAAACAAATCTTACCAATTTTCAAGCATGTACGATTGAAAATGTGGCCTCTGGAGTGCATACAAGGTCACTGTTGACGCACGACGGACACAGCACAATCCCAAAAGCTCACAATGAGCACTTTGTACTCAGGTGAGCTAAAAAGGCAAATATTAATTTAGGCTGTCTTCCTAGATATAGTGAGGTAGAGAACAGTGTTCAGTTTTGCTGTAATCTGGCTGGATACAAAATTCGTTGGTGTATAATGCTGAAGCAAATGATTTAAACAGAAAAATCATCTTCTTTTTTCCAATACTCAGTAGTCGTTTGCAAATGGCACTGTTTACACAAGAAGTGTGGAATGGGCACTTTGATGAACACTTCCTGGTCAGAGTTTATCATTGGGTTCATGTAACACCACTGCTTACGGGTTGGGTGTTCCATACCTCTTTTGGTGTCATCAGTTTCATTGGCCTGTTATTTGATTGTAGTGTCTGGGAAAAAATTAATTGATTATGTTAGGTGAGGAAATGTTCAGCTTAACTGATCTACTGTCAGTCTTTATATTTGTTTGTGTAATTTACATGTTGCCAAGACCCCCACACCGAAATGCCTTTGTTCAAAGCACAATCTTTTCTGAAGAGGAAAGTAGTCGATACCACAAACTTGCTATGGGTCATTGTTTAACCTTTGGTCACTAGAAACATGATGGCATTCTAAAGGTAGTCATGGTCGTACCCCGTCCAGTGTTGATACCAAGGAATAGGTCAGAAATAATGTCCGCTTTAAAGGGTCAACAGTAAAGGAGGGGATATAGGGCCTTAAGCTCTTCCTTTTGCATTTTTCGGAATGTAGGATTATGTGGTGCTATGTGTCTGCCTGTGATGCAGCCCATGGATCAAGTCAGTCAGGATTGGTAAGCGACCTAGTGCAGAAAAACAGAATGAAAGGTCAAATGAGTTGGGTTCTTAGGTCAAGTAGTAAATCTGTGTTGCAGTATTTTCTTGTTTTAAAACATCAGATAGAGTAGTGTTTACATCATTTTCAAAATTATCCCCGTTATATTGCGGTGGCATGCTGTCCTGGAAATTTGTTTGCACAACATTCTTCTCAAGCCACTGGCTTCTTTTTTACACATCCATTGTTGAGACTATAATTAGTAGCTATTGAGGAAAAAAATCCTTAACCAAGTACTAGATGGAGCAACCAACCCTGTGGAACAAAGTGTGGTGCTGGAAAGACGACAGAGACCAGTGAGGCAGTGGAGACCAAGATGACCATTTTCCGATTTGCCAAGGAAGGTGACAGTTTTTCATACATTTTTCATCTCTTTCATATTTAGTCTATCATTCATTTGCCTACAGGGATGTGCTTGAAGTTATTAGTTAAACAAGAGGGCCATTGGCCCTTATTGGCCCTAAAATGCTCACATGAGTAAGGTCAAAATAGGACTGATAAAGCTGAAAGGATCCTCGTTGTGACTATGTAGAACACGAGTGTAAGTAACTTACTTTTTGACTGACTTGACCTATCTTTGAACTTGTCAGAGATATCAAGACAAACATTTTGACAAAGATCATGAGTATTGGGTTGAAAATGAGGCCTTTAGACAGCACAAAAGGTTTTCCTAAGATTTGGCCCAGTGACCTACTTTTTCATTCGACATGACCGAATTTCGCACTTGTCCAAGATTTTATCAAGACAAGTTCTTTGACCAGGTTGCATGAGTATTTGGCTGAAATGTGGCCTCTAGAGTACACAAAAGGTTTTTCTAAGATTGGGCCCAGTGACCTACTTTTTCATCTAACATGACACAGTTTCCAACTTGTCCAAGATTTTATCAAGACAAACATTCTGACCAACTTGCCTATGTACTGGAATGCATATGTGGCCTGTTGGGTGCAAACAAGGTTTTCCTAAGATTTGGCCCAGTGACCTACTTTTTCCCTTGACATCACTGATTTTCACACTTGTCCACTCAACATGCCCGTAGTTCACACTTGTCCAAGATTTTTTTAAGACAAACACTCCGACCAGGTTGCATGAGTATTTGGCTGAAAATGTGGCCTCTAGAGTGCACAAAAGTTTTTTCTAAGATTTGGCCCAATGACATACTTTTTGACCTAGCTTGGCAGTTTCAAACTTGTCCAAGATTTCACCAAGACAAACATTCTGACCAACTTACATATTAAGTATTGGGCTGCATATGTGGCCTGTTGGGTGCAAACAGAGTTTTTCTAAGATTTTGCCCAGTGACCTACTTTTTGACCCAAAGTTACCCAATTTCACACTTGTCCAAGACTTTATCAAGAAAAACAAATCTTACCAATTTTCAAGCGTGTACGATTGAAAATGTGGCCTCTGGAGTGCATACAAGGTCACTGTTGACGCACGACGGACACAGCACAATCCCAAAAGCTCACAATGAGCACTTTGTACTCAGGTGAGCTAAAAAGGCAAATATTAATTTAGGCTGTCTTCCTAGATATAGTGAGGTAGAGAACAGTGTTCAGTTTTGCTGTAATCTGGCTGGATACAAAATTCGTTGGTGTATAATGCTGAAGCAAATGATTTAAACAGAAAAATCATCTTCTTTTTTCCAATACTCAGTAGTCGTTTGCAAATGGCACTGTTTACACAAGAAGTGTGGAATGGGCACTTTGATGAACACTTCCTGGTCAGAGTTTATCATTGGGTTCATGTAACACCACTGCTTACGGGTTGGGTGTTCCATACCTCTTTTGGTGTCATCAGTTTCATTGGCCTGTTATTTGATTGTAGTGTCTGGGAAAAAATTAATTGATTATGTTAGGTGAGGAAATGTTCAGCTTAACTGATCTACTGTCAGTCTTTATATTTGTTTGTGTAATTTACATGTTGCCAAGACCCCCACACCGAAATGCCTTTGTTCAAAGCACAATCTTTTCTGAAGAGGAAAGTAGTCGATACCACAAACTTGCTATGGGTCATTGTTTAACCTTTGGTCACTAGAAACATGATGGCATTCTAAAGGTAGTCATGGTCGTACCCCGTCCAGTGTTGATACCAAGGAATAGGTCAGAAATAATGTCCGCTTTAAAGGGTCAACAGTAAAGGAAGGGATATAGGGCCTTAAGCTCTTTCTTTTGCATTTTTCGGAATGTAGGATTATGTGGTGCTATGTGTCTGCCTGTGATGCAGCCCATGGATCAAGTCAGTCAGGATTGGTAAGCGACCTAGTGCAGAAAAACAGAATGAAAGGTCAAATGAGTTGGGTTCTTAGGTCAAGTAGTAAATCTGTGTTGTAGTATTTTCTTGTTTTAAAACATCAGATAGAGTAGTGTTTACATCATTTTCAAAATTATCCCCGTTATATTGCGGTGGCATGCTGTCCTGGAAATTTGTTTGCACAACATTCTTCTCAAGCCACTGGCTTCTTTTTTACACATCCATTGTTGAGACTATAATTAGTAGCTATTGAGGAAAAAAATCCTTAACCAAGTACTAGATGGAGCAACCAACCCTGTGGAACAAAGTGTGGTGCTGGAAAGACGACAGAGACCAGTGAGGCAGTGGAGACCAAGATGACCATTTTCCGATTTGCCAAGGAAGGTGACAGTTTTTCATACATTTTTCATCTCTTTCATATTTAGTCTATCATTCATTTGCCTACAGGGATGTGCTTGAAGTTATTAGTTAAACAAGAGGGCCATTGGCCCTTATTGGCCCTAAAATGCTCACATGAGTAAGGTCAAAATAGGACTGATAAAGCTGAAAGGATCCTCGTTGTGACTATGTAGAACACGAGTGTAAGTAACTTACTTTTTGACTGACTTGACCTATCTTTGAACTTGTCAGAGATATCAAGACAAACATTTTGACAAAGATCATGAGTATTGGGTTGAAAATGAGGCCTTTAGACAGCACAAAAGGTTTTCCTAAGATTTGGCCCAGTGACCTACTTTTTCATTCGACATGACCGAATTTCGCACTTGTCCAAGATTTTATCAAGACAAGTTCTTTGACCAGGTTGCATGAGTATTTGGCTGAAATGTGGCCTCTAGAGTACACAAAAGGTTTTTCTAAGATTGGGCCCAGTGACCTACTTTTTCATCTAACATGACACAGTTTCCAACTTGTCCAAGATTTTATCAAGACAAACATTCTGACCAACTTGCCTATGTACTGGAATGCATATGTGGCCTGTTGGGTGCAAACAAGGTTTTCCTAAGATTTGGCCCAGTGACCTACTTTTTCCCTTGACATCACTGATTTTCACACTTGTCCACTCAACATGCCCGTAGTTCACACTTGTCCAAGATTTTTTTAAGACAAACACTCCGACCAGGTTGCATGAGTATTTGGCTGAAAATGTGGCCTCTAGAGTGCACAAAAGTTTTTTCTAAGATTTGGCCCAATGACATACTTTTTGACCTAGCTTGGCAGTTTCAAACTTGTCCAAGATTTCACCAAGACAAACATTCTGACCAACTTACATATTAAGTATTGGGCTGCATATGTGGCCTGTTGGGTGCAAACAGAGTTTTTCTAAGATTTTGCCCAGTGACCTACTTTTTGACCCAAAGTTACCCAATTTCACACTTGTCCAAGACTTTATCAAGAAAAACAAATCTTACCAATTTTCAAGCGTGTACGATTGAAAATGTGGCCTCTGGAGTGCATACAAGGTCACTGTTGACGCACGACGGACACAGCACAATCCCAAAAGCTCACAATGAGCACTTTGTACTCAGGTGAGCTAAAAAGGCAAATATTAATTTAGGCTGTCTTCCTAGATATAGTGAGGTAGAGAACAGTGTTCAGTTTTGCTGTAATCTGGCTGGATACAAAATTCGTTGGTGTATAATGCTGAAGCAAATGATTTAAACAGAAAAATCATCTTCTTTTTTCCAATACTCAGTAGTCATTTGCAAATGGCACTGTTTACACAAGAAGTGTGGAATGGGCACTTTGATGAACACTTCCTGGTCAGAGTTTATCATTGGGTTCATGTAACACCACTGCTTACGGGTTGGGTGTTCCATACCTCTTTTGGTGTCATCAGTTTCATTGGCCTGTTATTTGATTGTAGTGTCTGGGAAAAAATTAATTGATTATGTTAGGTGAGGAAATGTTCAGCTTAACTGATCTACTGTCAGTCTTTATATTTGTTTGTGTAATTTACATGTTGCCAAGACCCCCACACCCAAATGCCTTTGTTCAAAGCACAATCTTTTCTGAAGAGGAAAGTAGTCGATACCACAAACTTGCTATGGGTCATTGTTTAACCTTTGGTCACTAGAAACATGATGGCATTCTAAAGGTAGTCATGGTCGTACCCCGTCCAGTGTTGATACCAAGGAATAGGTCAGAAATAATGTCCGCTTTAAAGGGTCAACAGTAAAGGAAGGGATATAGGGCCTTAAGCTCTTTCTTTTGCATTTTTCGGAATGTAGGATTATGTGGTGCTATGTGTCTGCCTGTGATGCAGCCCATGGATCAAGTCAGTCAGGATTGGTAAGCGACCTAGTGCAGAAAAACAGAATGAAAGGTCAAATGAGTTGGGTTCTTAGGTCAAGTAGTAAATCTGTGTTGTAGTATTTTCTTGTTTTAAAACATCAGATAGAGTAGTGTTTACATCATTTTCAAAATTATCCCCGTTATATTGCGGTGGCATGCTGTCCTGGAAATTTGTTTGCACAACATTCTTCTCAAGCCACTGGCTTCTTTTTTACACATCCATTGTTGAGACTATAATTAGTAGCTATTGAGGAAAAAAATCCTTAACCAAGTACTAGATGGAGCAACCAACCCTGTGGAACAAAGTGTGGTGCTGGAAAGACGACAGAGACCAGTGAGGCAGTGGAGACCAAGATGACCATTTTCCGATTTGCCAAGGAAGGTGACAGTTTTTCATACATTTTTCATCTCTTTCATATTTAGTCTATCATTCATTTGCCTACAGGGATGTGCTTGAAGTTATTAGTTAAACAAGAGGGCCATTGGCCCTTATTGGCCCTAAAATGCTCACATGAGTAAGGTCAAAATAGGACTGATAAAGCTGAAAGGATCCTCGTTGTGACTATGTAGAACACGAGTGTAAGTAACTTACTTTTTGACAGACTTGACCTATCTTTGAACTTGTCAGAGATATCAAGACAAACATTTTGACAAAGATCATGAGTATTGGGTTGAAAATGAGGCCTTTAGACAGCACAAAAGGTTTTCCTAAGATTTGGCCCAGTGACCTACTTTTTCATTCGACATGACCGAATTTCGCACTTGTCCAAGATTTTATCAAGACAAGTTCTTTGACCAGGTTGCATGAGTATTTGGCTGAAATGTGGCCTCTAGAGTACACAAAAGGTTTTTCTAAGATTGGGCCCAGTGACCTACTTTTTCATCTAACATGACACAGTTTCCAACTTGTCCAAGATTTTATCAAGACAAACATTCTGACCAACTTGCCTATGTACTGGAATGCATATGTGGCCTGTTGGGTGCAAACAAGGTTTTCCTAAGATTTGGCCCAGTGACCTACTTTTTCCCTTGACATCACTGATTTTCACACTTGTCCACTCAACATGCCCATAGTTCACACTTGTCCAAGATTTTTTTAAGACAAACACTCCGACCAGGTTGCATGAGTATTTGGCTGAAAATGTGGCCTCTAGAGTGCACAAAAGTTTTTTCTAAGATTTGGCCCAATGACATACTTTTTGACCTAGCTTGGCAGTTTCAAACTTGTCCAAGATTTCACCAAGACAAACATTCTGACCAACTTACATATTAAGTATTGGGCTGCATATATGGCCTGTTGGGTGCAAACAGAGTTTTTCTAAGATTTTGCCCAGTGACCTACTTTTTGACCCAAAGTTACCCAATTTCACACTTGTCCAAGACTTTATCAAGAAAAACAAATCTTACCAATTTTCAAGCGTGTACGATTGAAAATGTGGCCTCTGGAGTGCATACAAGGGCACTGTTGACGCACGACGGACACAGCACAATCCCAAAAGCTCACATTGAGCACTTTGTACTCAGGTGAGCTAAAAAGGCAAATATTAATTTAGGCTGTCTTCCTAGATATAGTGAGATAGAGAACAGTGTTCAGTTTTGCTGTAATCTGGCTGGATACAAAATTCGTTGGTGTATAATGCTGAAGCAAATGATTTAAACAGAAAAATCATCTTCTTTTTTCCAATACTCAGTAGTCGTTTGCAAATGGCACTGTTTACACAAGAAGTGTGGAATGGGCACTTTGATGAACACTTCCTGGTCAGAGTTTATCATTGGGTTCATGTAACACCACTGCTTACGGGTTGGGTGTTCCATACCTCTTTTGGTGTCATCAGTTTCATTGGCCTGTTATCTGATTGTAGTGTCTGGGAAAAAATTAATTGATTATGTTAGGTGAGGAAATGTTCAGCTTAACTGATCTACTGTCAGTCTTTATATTTGTTTGTGTAATTTACATGTTGCCAAGACCCCCACACCCAAATGCCTTTGTTCAAAGCACAATCTTTTCTGAAGAGGAAAGTAGTCGATACCACAAACTTGCTATGGGTCATTGTTTAACCTTTGGTCACTAGAAACATGATGGCATTCTAAAGGTAGTCATGGTCGTACCCCGTCCAGTGTTGATACCAAGGAATAGGTCAGAAATAATGTCCGCTTTAAAGGGTCAACAGTAAAGGAAGGGATATAGGGCCTTAAGCTCTTTCTTTTGCATTTTTCGGAATGTAGGATTATGTGGTGCTATGTGTCTGCCTGTGATGCAGCCCATGGATCAAGTCAGTCAGGATTGGTAAGCGACCTAGTGCAGAAAAACAGAATGAAAGGTCAAATGAGTTGGGTTCTTAGGTCAAGTAGTAAATCTGTGTTGTAGTATTTTCTTGTTTTAAAACATCAGATAGAGTAGTGTTTACATCATTTTCAAAATTATCCCCGTTATATTGCGGTGGCATGCTGTCCTGGAAATTTGTTTGCACAACATTCTTCTCAAGCCACTGGCTTCTTTTTTACACATCCATTGTTGAGACTATAATTAGTAGCTATTGAGGAAAAAAATCCTTAACCAAGTACTAGATGGAGCAACCAACCCTGTGGAACAAAGTGTGGTGCTGGAAAGACGACAGAGACCAGTGAGGCAGTGGAGACCAAGATGACCATTTTCCGATTTGCCAAGGAAGGTGACAGTTTTTCATACATTTTTCATCTCTTTCATATTTAGTCTATCATTCATTTGCCTACAGGGATGTGCTTCAAGTTATTAGTTAAACAAGAGGGCCATTGGCCCTTATTGGCCCTAAAATGCTCACATGAGTAAGGTCAAAATAGGACTGATAAAGCTGAAAGGATCCTCGTTGTGACTATGTAGAACACGAGTGTAAGTAACTTACTTTTTGACAGACTTGACCTATCTTTGAACTTGTCAGAGATATCAAGACAAACATTTTGACAAAGATCATGAGTATTGGGTTGAAAATGAGGCCTCTAGACAGCACAAAAGGTTTTCCTAAGATTTGGCCCAGTGACCTACTTTTTCATTCGACATGACCGAATTTCGCACTTGTCCAAGATTTTATCAAGACAAGTTCTTTGACCAGGTTGCATGAGTATTTGGCTGAAATGTGGCCTCTAGAGTACACAAAAGGTTTTTCTAAGATTGGGCCCAGTGACCTACTTTTTCATCTAACATGACACAGTTTCCAACTTGTCCAAGATTTTATCAAGACAAACATTCTGACCAACTTGCCTATGTACTGGAATGCATATGTGGCCTGTTGGGTGCAAACAAGGTTTTCCTAAGATTTGGCCCAGTGACCTACTTTTTCCCTTGACATCACTGATTTTCACACTTGTCCACTCAACATGCCCGTAGTTCACACTTGTCCAAGATTTTTTTAAGACAAACACTCCGACCAGGTTGCATGAGTATTTGGCTGAAAATGTGGCCTCTAGAGTGCACAAAAGTTTTTTCTAAGATTTGGCCCAATGACATACTTTTTGACCTAGCTTGGCAGTTTCAAACTTGTCCAAGATTTCACCAAGACAAACATTCTGACCAACTTACATATTAAGTATTGGGCTGCATATGTGGCCTGTTGGGTGCAAACAGAGTTTTTCTAAGATTTTGCCCAGTGACCTACTTTTTGACCCAAAGTTACCCAATTTCACACTTGTCCAAGACTTTATCAAGAAAAACAAATCTTACCAATTTTCAAGCGTGTACGATTGAAAATGTGGCCTCTGGAGTGCATACAAGGTCACTGTTGACGCACGACGGACACAGCACAATCCCAAAAGCTCACAATGAGCACTTTGTACTCAGGTGAGCTAAAAAGGCAAATATTAATTTAGGCTGTCTTCCTAGATATAGTGAGGTAGAGAACAGTGTTCAGTTTTGCTGTAATCTGGCTGGATACAAAATTCGTTGGTGTATAATGCTGAAGCAAATGATTTAAACAGAAAAATCATCTTCTTTTTTCCAATACTCAGTAGTCGTTTGCAAATGGCACTGTTTACACAAGAAGTGTGGAATGGGCACTTTGATGAACACTTCCTGGTCAGAGTTTATCATTGGGTTCATGTAACACCACTGCTTACGGGTTGGGTGTTCCATACCTCTTTTGGTGTCATCAGTTTCATTGGCCTGTTATTTGATTGTAGTTTCTGGGAAAAAATTAATTGATTATGTTAGGTGAGGAAATGTTCAGCTTAACTGATCTACTGTGAGTCTTTATATTTGTTTGTGTAATTTACATGTTGCCAAGACCCCCACACCCAAATGCCTTTGTTCAAAGCACAATCTTTTCTGAAGAGGAAAGTAGTCGATACCACAAACTTGCTATGGGTCATTGTTTAACCTTTGGTCACTAGAAACATGATGGCATTCTAAAGGTAGTCATGGTCGTACCCCGTCCAGTGTTGATACCAAGGAATAGGTCAGAAATAATGTCCGCTTTAAAGGGTCAACAGTAAAGGAAGGGATATAGGGCCTTAAGCTCTTTCTTTTGCATTTTTCGGAATGTAGGATTATGTGGTGCTATGTGTCTGCCTGTGATGCAGCCCATGGATCAAGTCAGTCAGGATTGGTAAGCGACCTAGTGCAGAAAAACAGAATGAAAGGTCAAATGAGTTGGGTTCTTAGGTCAAGTAGTAAATCTGTGTTGTAGTATTTTCTTGTTTTAAAACATCAGATAGAGTAGTGTTTACATCATTTTCAAAATTATCCCCGTTATATTGCGGTGGCATGCTGTCCTGGAAATTTGTTTGCACAACATTCTTCTCAAGCCACTGGCTTCTTTTTTACACATCCATTGTTGAGACTATAATTAGTAGCTATTGAGGAAAAAAATCCTTAACCAAGTACTAGATGGAGCAACCAACCCTGTGGAACAAAGTGTGGTGCTGGAAAGACGACAGAGACCAGTGAGGCAGTGGAGACCAAGATGACCATTTTCCGATTTGCCAAGGAAGGTGACAGTTTTTCATACATTTTTCATCTCTTTCATATTTAGTCTATCATTCATTTGCCTACAGGGATGTGCTTCAAGTTATTAGTTAAACAAGAGGGCCATTGGCCCTTATTGGCCCTAAAATGCTCACATGAGTAAGGTCAAAATAGGACTGATAAAGCTGAAAGGATCCTCGTTGTGACTATGTAGAACACGAGTGTAAGTAACTTACTTTTTGACAGACTTGACCTATCTTTGAACTTGTCAGAGATATCAAGACAAACATTTTGACAAAGATCATGAGTATTGGGTTGAAAATGAGGCCTCTAGACAGCACAAAAGGTTTTCCTAAGATTTGGCCCAGTGACCTACTTTTTCATTCGACATGACCGAATTTCGCACTTGTCCAAGATTTTATCAAGACAAGTTCTTTGACCAGGTTGCATGAGTATTTGGCTGAAATGTGGCCTCTAGAGTACACAAAAGGTTTTTCTAAGATTGGGCCCAGTGACCTACTTTTTCATCTAACATGACACAGTTTCCAACTTGTCCAAGATTTTATCAAGACAAACATTCTGACCAACTTGCCTATGTACTGGAATGCATATGTGGCCTGTTGGGTGCAAACAAGGTTTTCCTAAGATTTGGCCCAGTGACCTACTTTTTCCCTTGACATCACTGATTTTCACACTTGTCCACTCAACATGCCCATAGTTCACACTTGTCCAAGATTTTTTTAAGACAAACACTCCGACCAGGTTGCATGAGTATTTGGCTGAAAATGTGGCCTCTAGAGTGCACAAAAGTTTTTTCTAAGATTTGGCCCAATGACATACTTTTTGACCTAGCTTGGCAGTTTCAAACTTGTCCAAGATTTCACCAAGACAAACATTCTGACCAACTTACATATTAAGTATTGGGCTGCATATGTGGCCTGTTGGGTGCAAACAGAGTTTTTCTAAGATTTTGCCCAGTGACCTACTTTTTGACCCAAAGTTACCCAATTTCACACTTGTCCAAGACTTTATCAAGAAAAACAAATCTTACCAATTTTCAAGCGTGTACGATTGAAAATGTGGCCTCTGGAGTGCATACAAGGTCACTGTTGACGCACGACGGACACAGCACAATCCCAAAAGCTCACATTGAGCACTTTGTACTCAGGTGAGCTAAAAAGGCAAATATTAATTTAGGCTGTCTTCCTAGATATAGTGAGATAGAGAACAGTGTTCAGTTTTGCTGTAATCTGGCTGGATACAAAATTCGTTGGTGTATAATGCTGAAGCAAATGATTTAAACAGAAAAATCATCTTCTTTTTTCCAATACTCAGTAGTCGTTTGCAAATGGCACTGTTTACACAAGAAGTGTGGAATGGGCACTTTGATGAACACTTCCTGGTCAGAGTTTATCATTGGGTTCATGTAACACCACTGCTTACGGGTTGGGTGTTCCATACCTCTTTTGGTGTCATCAGTTTCATTGGCCTGTTATTTGATTGTAGTGTCTGGGAAAAAATTAATTGATTATGTTAGGTGAGGAAATGTTCAGCTTAACTGATCTACTGTCAGTCTTTATATTTGTTTGTGTAATTTACATGTTGCCAAGACCCCCACACCCAAATGCCTTTGTTCAAAGCACAATCTTTTCTGAAGAGGAAAGTAGTCGATACCACAAACTTGCTATGGGTCATTGTTTAACCTTTGGTCACTAGAAACATGATGGCATTCTAAAGGTAGTCATGGTCGTACCCCGTCCAGTGTTGATACCAAGGAATAGGTCAGAAATAATGTCCGCTTTAAAGGGTCAACAGTAAAGGAAGGGATATAGGGCCTTAAGCTCTTTCTTTTGCATTTTTCGGAATGTAGGATTATGTGGTGCTATGTGTCTGCCTGTGATGCAGCCCATGGATCAAGTCAGTCAGGATTGGTAAGCGACCTAGTGCAGAAAAACAGAATGAAAGGTCAAATGAGTTGGGTTCTTAGGTCAAGTAGTAAATCTGTGTTGTAGTATTTTCTTGTTTTAAAACATCAGATAGAGTAGTGTTTACATCATTTTCAAAATTATCCCCGTTATATTGCGGTGGCATGCTGTCCTGGAAATTTGTTTGCACAACATTCTTCTCAAGCCACTGGCTTCTTTTTTACACATCCATTGTTGAGACTATAATTAGTAGCTATTGAGGAAAAAAATCCTTAACCAAGTACTAGATGGAGCAACCAACCCTGTGGAACAAAGTGTGGTGCTGGAAAGACGACAGAGACCAGTGAGGCAGTGGAGACCAAGATGACCATTTTCCGATTTGCCAAGGAAGGTGACAGTTTTTCATACATTTTTCATCTCTTTCATATTTAGTCTATCATTCATTTGCCTACAGGGATGTGCTTCAAGTTATTAGTTAAACAAGAGGGCCATTGGCCCTTATTGGCCCTAAAATGCTCACATGAGTAAGGTCAAAATAGGACTGATAAAGCTGAAAGGATCCTCGTTGTGACTATGTAGAACACGAGTGTAAGTAACTTACTTTTTGACTGACTTGACCTATCTTTGAACTTGTCAGAGATATCAAGACAAACATTTTGACAAAGATCATGAGTATTGGGTTGAAAATGAGGCCTTTAGACAGCACAAAAGGTTTTCCTAAGATTTGGCCCAGTGACCTACTTTTTCATTCGACATGACCGAATTTCGCACTTGTCCAAGATTTTATCAAGACAAGTTCTTTGACCAGGTTGCATGAGTATTTGGCTGAAATGTGGCCTCTAGAGTACACAAAAGGTTTTTCTAAGATTGGGCCCAGTGACCTACTTTTTCATCTAACATGACACAGTTTCCAACTTGTCCAAGATTTTATCAAGACAAACATTCTGACCAACTTGCCTATGTACTGGAATGCATATGTGGCCTGTTGGGTGCAAACAAGGTTTTCCTAAGATTTGGCCCAGTGACCTACTTTTTCCCTTGACATCACTGATTTTCACACTTGTCCACTCAACATGCCCATAGTTCACACTTGTCCAAGATTTTTTTAAGACAAACACTCCGACCAGGTTGCATGAGTATTTGGCTGAAAATGTGGCCTCTAGAGTGCACAAAAGTTTTTTCTAAGATTTGGCCCAATGACATACTTTTTGACCTAGCTTGGCAGTTTCAAACTTGTCCAAGATTTCACCAAGACAAACATTCTGACCAACTTACATATTAAGTATTGGGCTGCATATGTGGCCTGTTGGGTGCAAACAGAGTTTTTCTAAGATTTTGCCCAGTGACCTACTTTTTGACCCAAAGTTACCCAATTTCACACTTGTCCAAGACTTTATCAAGAAAAACAAATCTTACCAATTTTCAAGCGTGTACGATTGAAAATGTGGCCTCTGGAGTGCATACAAGGTCACTGTTGACGCACGACGGACACAGCACAATCCCAAAAGCTCACATTGAGCACTTTGTACTCAGGTGAGCTAAAAAGGCAAATATTAATTTAGGCTGTCTTCCTAGATATAGTGAGATAGAGAACAGTGTTCAGTTTTGCTGTAATCTGGCTGGATACAAAATTCGTTGGTGTATAATGCTGAAGCAAATGATTTAAACAGAAAAATCATCTTCTTTTTTCCAATACTCAGTAGTCGTTTGCAAATGGCACTGTTTACACAAGAAGTGTGGAATGGGCACTTTGATGAACACTTCCTGGTCAGAGTTTATCATTGGGTTCATGTAACACCACTGCTTACGGGTTGGGTGTTCCATACCTCTTTTGGTGTCATCAGTTTCATTGGCCTGTTATTTGATTGTAGTGTCTGGGAAAAAATTAATTGATTATGTTAGGTGAGGAAATGTTCAGCTTAACTGATCTACTGTCAGTCTTTATATTTGTTTGTGTAATTTACATGTTGCCAAGACCCCCACACCCAAATGCCTTTGTTCAAAGCACAATCTTTTCTGAAGAGGAAAGTAGTCGATACCACAAACTTGCTATGGGTCATTGTTTAACCTTTGGTCACTAGAAACATGATGGCATTCTAAAGGTAGTCATGGTCGTACCCCGTCCAGTGTTGATACCAAGGAATAGGTCAGAAATAATGTCCGCTTTAAAGGGTCAACAGTAAAGGAAGGGATATAGGGCCTTAAGCTCTTTCTTTTGCATTTTTCCGAATGTAGGATTATGTGGTGCTATGTGTCTGCCTGTGATGCAGCCCATGGATCAAGTCAGTCAGGATTGGTAAGCGACCTAGTGCAGAAAAACAGAATGAAAGGTCAAATGAGTTGGGTTCTTAGGTCAAGTAGTAAATCTGTGTTGTAGTATTTTCTTGTTTTAAAACATCAGATAGAGTAGTGTTTACATCATTTTCAAAATTATCCCCGTTATATTGCGGTGGCATGCTGTCCTGGAAATTTGTTTGCACAACATTCTTCTCAAGCCACTGGCTTCTTTTTTACACATCCATTGTTGAGACTATAATTAGTAGCTATTGAGGAAAAAAATCCTTAACCAAGTACTAGATGGAGCAACCAACCCTGTGGAACAAAGTGTGGTGCTGGAAAGACGACAGAGACCAGCGAGGCAGTGGAGACCAAGATGACCATTTTCCGATTTGCCAAGGAAGGTGACAGTTTTTCATACATTTTTCATCTCTTTCATATTTAGTCTATCATTCATTTGCCTACAGGGATGTGCTTGAAGTTATTAGTTAAACAAGAGGGCCATTGGCCCTTATTGGCCCTAAAATGCTCACATGAGTAAGGTCAAAATAGGACTGATAAAGCTGAAAGGATCCTCGTTGTGACTATGTAGAACACGAGTGTAAGTAACTTACTTTTTGACTGACTTGACCTATCTTTGAACTTGTCAGAGATATCAAGACAAACATTTTGACAAAGATCATGAGTATTGGGTTGAAAATGAGGCCTTTAGACAGCACAAAAGGTTTTCCTAAGATTTGGCCCAGTGACCTACTTTTTCATTCGACATGACCGAATTTCGCACTTGTCCAAGATTTTATCAAGACAAGTTCTTTGACCAGGTTGCATGAGTATTTGGCTGAAATGTGGCCTCTAGAGTACACAAAAGGTTTTTCTAAGATTGGGCCCAGTGACCTACTTTTTCATCTAACATGACACAGTTTCCAACTTGTCCAAGATTTTATCAAGACAAACATTCTGACCAACTTGCCTATGTACTGGAATGCATATGTGGCCTGTTGGGTGCAAACAAGGTTTTCCTAAGATTTGGCCCAGTGACCTACTTTTTCCCTTGACATCACTGATTTTCACACTTGTCCACTCAACATGCCCGTAGTTCACACTTGTCCAAGATTTTTTTAAGACAAACACTCCGACCAGGTTGCATGAGTATTTGGCTGAAAATGTGGCCTCTAGAGTGCACAAAAGTTTTTTCTAAGATTTGGCCCAATGACATACTTTTTGACCTAGCTTGGCAGTTTCAAACTTGTCCAAGATTTCACCAAGACAAACATTCTGACCAACTTACATATTAAGTATTGGGCTGCATATGTGGCCTGTTGGGTGCAAACAGAGTTTTTCTAAGATTTTGCCCAGTGACCTACTTTTTGACCCAAAGTTACCCAATTTCACACTTGTCCAAGACTTTATCAAGAAAAACAAATCTTACCAATTTTCAAGCGTGTACGATTGAAAATGTGGCCTCTGGAGTGCATACAAGGTCACTGTTGACGCACGACGGACACAGCACAATCCCAAAAGCTCACATTGAGCACTTTGTACTCAGGTGAGCTAAAAAGGCTATTAATTTAGGCTGTCTTCCTAGATATAGTGAGATAGAGAACAGTGTTCAGTTTTGCTGTAATCTGGCTGGATACAAAATTCGTTGGTGTATAATGCTGAAGCAAATGATTTAAACAGAAAAATCATCTTCTTTTTTCCAATACTCAGTAGTCGTTTGCAAATGGCACTGTTTACACAAGAAGTGTGGAATGGGCACTTTGATGAACACTTCCTGGTCAGAGTTTATCATTGGGTTCATGTAACACCACTGCTTACGGGTTGGGTGTTCCATACCTCTTTTGGTGTCATCAGTTTCATTGGCCTGTTATTTGATTGTAGTGTCTGGGAAAAAATTAATTGATTATGTTAGGTGAGGAAATGTTCAGCTTAACTGATCTACTGTCAGTCTTTATATTTGTTTGTGTAATTTACATGTTGCCAAGACCCCCACACCCAAATGCCTTTGTTCAAAGCACAATCTTTTCTGAAGAGGAAAGTAGTCGATACCACAAACTTGCTATGGGTCATTGTTTAACCTTTGGTCACTAGAAACATGATGGCATTCTAAAGGTAGTCATGGTCGTACCCCGTCCAGTGTTGATACCAAGGAATAGGTCAGAAATAATGTCCGCTTTAAAGGGTCAACAGTAAAGGAAGGGATATAGGGCCTTAAGCTCTTTCTTTTGCATTTTTCGGAATGTAGGATTATGTGGTGCTATGTGTCTGCCTGTGATGCAGCCCATGGATCAAGTCAGTCAGGATTGGTAAGCGACCTAGTGCAGAAAAACAGAATGAAAGGTCAAATGAGTTGGGTTCTTAGGTCAAGTAGTAAATCTGTGTTGTAGTATTTTCTTGTTTTAAAACATCAGATAGAGTAGTGTTTACATCATTTTCAAAATTATCCCCGTTATATTGCGGTGGCATGCTGTCCTGGAAATTTGTTTGCACAACATTCTTCTCAAGCCACTGGCTTCTTTTTTACACATCCATTGTTGAGACTATAATTAGTAGCTATTGAGGAAAAAAATCCTTAACCAAGTACTAGATGGAGCAACCAACCCTGTGGAACAAAGTGTGGTGCTGGAAAGACGACAGAGACCAGTGAGGCAGTGGAGACCAAGATGACCATTTTCCGATTTGCCAAGGAAGGTGACAGTTTTTCATACATTTTTCATCTCTTTCATATTTAGTCTATCATTCACTTGCCTACAGGGATGTGCTTGAAGTTATTAGTTAAACAAGAGGGCCATTGGCCCTTATTGGCCCTAAAATGCTCACATGAGTAAGGTCAAAATAGGACTGATAAAGCTGAAAGGATCCTCGTTGTGACTATGTAGAACACGAGTGTAAGTAACTTACTTTTTGACTGACTTGACCTATCTTTGAACTTGTCAGAGATATCAAGACAAACATTTTGACAAAGATCATGAGTATTGGGTTGAAAATGAGGCCTCTAGACAGCACAAAAGGTTTTCCTAAGATTTGGCCCAGTGACCTACTTTTTCATTCGACATGACCGAATTTCGCACTTGTCCAAGATTTTATCAAGACAAGTTCTTTGACCAGGTTGCATGAGTATTTGGCTGAAATGTGGCCTCTAGAGTACACAAAAGGTTTTTCTAAGATTGGGCCCAGTGACCTACTTTTTCATCTAACATGACACAGTTTCCAACTTGTCCAAGATTTTATCAAGACAAACATTCTGACCAACTTGCCTATGTACTGGAATGCATATGTGGCCTGTTGGGTGCAAACAAGGTTTTCCTAAGATTTGGCCCAGTGACCTACTTTTTCCCTTGACATCACTGATTTTCACACTTGTCCACTCAACATGCCCGTAGTTCACACTTGTCCAAGATTTTTTTAAGACAAACACTCCGACCAGGTTGCATGAGTATTTGGCTGAAAATGTGGCCTCTAGAGTGCACAAAAGTTTTTTCTAAGATTTGGCCCAATGACATACTTTTTGACCTAGCTTGGCAGTTTCAAACTTGTCCAAGATTTCACCAAGACAAACATTCTGACCAACTTACATATTAAGTATTGGGCTGCATATGTGGCCTGTTGGGTGCAAACAGAGTTTTTCTAAGATTTTGCCCAGTGACCTACTTTTTGACCCAAAGTTACCCAATTTCACACTTGTCCAAGACTTTATCAAGAAAAACAAATCTTACCAATTTTCAAGCGTGTACGATTGAAAATGTGGCCTCTGGAGTGCATACAAGGTCACTGTTGACGCACGACGGACACAGCACAATCCCAAAAGCTCACAATGAGCACTTTGTACTCAGGTGAGCTAAAAAGGCAAATATTAATTTAGGCTGTCTTCCTAGATATAGTGAGGTAGAGAACAGTGTTCAGTTTTGCTGTAATCTGGCTGGATACAAAATTCATTGGTGTATAATGCTGAAGCAAATGATTTAAACAGAAAAATCATCTTCTTTTTTCCAATACTCAGTAGTCGTTTGCAAATGGCACTGTTTACACAAGAAGTGTGGAATGGGCACTTTGATGAACACTTCCTGGTCAGAGTTTATCATTGGGTTCATGTAACACCACTGCTTACGGGTTGGGTGTTCCATACCTCTTTTGGTGTCATCAGTTTCATTGGCCTGTTATTTGATTGTAGTGTCTGGGAAAAAATTAATTGATTATGTTAGGTGAGGAAATGTTCAGCTTAACTGATCTACTGTCAGTCTTTATATTTGTTTGTGTAATTTACATGTTGCCAAGACCCCCACACCCAAATGCCTTTGTTCAAAGCACAATCTTTTCTGAAGAGGAAAGTAGTCGATACCACAAACTTGCTATGGGTCATTGTTTAACCTTTGGTCACTAGAAACATGATGGCATTCTAAAGGTAGTCATGGTCGTACCCCGTCCAGTGTTGATACCAAGGAATAGGTCAGAAATAATGTCCGCTTTAAAGGGTCAACAGTAAAGGAAGGGATATAGGGCCTTAAGCTCTTTCTTTTGCATTTTTCGGAATGTAGGATTATGTGGTGCTATGTGTCTGCCTGTGATGCAGCCCATGGATCAAGTCAGTCAGGATTGGTAAGCGACCTAGTGCAGAAAAACAGAATGAAAGGTCAAATGAGTTGGGTTCTTAGGTCAAGTAGTAAATCTGTGTTGTAGTATTTTCTTGTTTTAAAACATCAGATAGAGTAGTGTTTACATCATTTTCAAAATTATCCCCGTTATATTGCGGTGGCATGCTGTCCTGGAAATTTGTTTGCACAACATTCTTCTCAAGCCACTGGCTTCTTTTTTACACATCCATTGTTGAGACTATAATTAGTAGCTATTGAGGAAAAAAATCCTTAACCAAGTACTAGATGGAGCAACCAACCCTGTGGAACAAAGTGTGGTGCTGGAAAGACGACAGAGACCAGTGAGGCAGTGGAGACCAAGATGACCATTTTCCGATTTGCCAAGGAAGGTGACAGTTTTTCATACATTTTTCATCTCTTTCATATTTAGTCTATCATTCATTTGCCTACAGGGATGTGCTTGAAGTTATTAGTTAAACAAGAGGGCCATTGGCCCTTATTGGCCCTAAAATGCTCACATGAGTAAGGTCAAAATAGGACTGATAAAGCTGAAAGGATCCTCGTTGTGACTATGTAGAACACGAGTGTAAGTAACTTACTTTTTGACTGACTTGACCTATCTTTGAACTTGTCAGAGATATCAAGACAAACATTTTGACAAAGATCATGAGTATTGGGTTGAAAATGAGGCCTTTAGACAGCACAAAAGGTTTTCCTAAGATTTGGCCCAGTGACCTACTTTTTCATTCGACATGACCGAATTTCGCACTTGTCCAAGATTTTATCAAGACAAGTTCTTTGACCAGGTTGCATGAGTATTTGGCTGAAATGTGGCCTCTAGAGTACACAAAAGGTTTTTCTAAGATTGGGCCCAGTGACCTACTTTTTCATCTAACATGACACAGTTTCCAACTTGTCCAAGATTTTATCAAGACAAACATTCTGACCAACTTGCCTATGTACTGGAATGCATATGTGGCCTGTTGGGTGCAAACAAGGTTTTCCTAAGATTTGGCCCAGTGACCTACTTTTTCCCTTGACATCACTGATTTTCACACTTGTCCACTCAACATGCCCGTAGTTCACACTTGTCCAAGATTTTTTTAAGACAAACACTCCGACCAGGTTGCATGAGTATTTGGCTGAAAATGTGGCCTCTAGAGTGCACAAAAGTTTTTTCTAAGATTTGGCCCAATGACATACTTTTTGACCTAGCTTGGCAGTTTCAAACTTGTCCAAGATTTCACCAAGACAAACATTCTGACCAACTTACATATTAAGTATTGGGCTGCATATGTGGCCTGTTGGGTGCAAACAGAGTTTTTCTAAGATTTTGCCCAGTGACCTACTTTTTGACCCAAAGTTACCCAATTTCACACTTGTCCAAGACTTTATCAAGAAAAACAAATCTTACCAATTTTCAAGCGTGTACGATTGAAAATGTGGCCTCTGGAGTGCATACAAGGTCACTGTTGACGCACGACGGACACAGCACAATCCCAAAAGCTCACAATGAGCACTTTGTACTCAGGTGAGCTAAAAAGGCAAATATTAATTTAGGCTGTCTTCCTAGATATAGTGAGGTAGAGAACAGTGTTCAGTTTTGCTGTAATCTGGCTGGATACAAAATTCATTGGTGTATAATGCTGAAGCAAATGATTTAAACAGAAAAATCATCTTCTTTTTTCCAATACTCAGTAGTCGTTTGCAAATGGCACTGTTTACACAAGAAGTGTGGAATGGGCACTTTGATGAACACTTCCTGGTCAGAGTTTATCATTGGGTTCATGTAACACCACTGCTTACGGGTTGGGTGTTCCATACCTCTTTTGGTGTCATCAGTTTCATTGGCCTGTTATTTGATTGTAGTGTCTGGGAAAAAATTAATTGATTATGTTAGGTGAGGAAATGTTCAGCTTAACTGATCTACTGTCAGTCTTTATATTTGTTTGTGTAATTTACATGTTGCCAAGACCCCCACACCCAAATGCCTTTGTTCAAAGCACAATCTTTTCTGAAGAGGAAAGTAGTCGATACCACAAACTTGCTATGGGTCATTGTTTAACCTTTGGTCACTAGAAACATGATGGCATTCTAAAGGTAGTCATGGTCGTACCCCGTCCAGTGTTGATACCAAGGAATAGGTCAGAAATAATGTCCGCTTTAAAGGGTCAACAGTAAAGGAAGGGATATAGGGCCTTAAGCTCTTTCTTTTGCATTTTTCCGAATGTAGGATTATGTGGTGCTATGTGTCTGCCTGTGATGCAGCCCATGGATCAAGTCAGTCAGGATTGGTAAGCGACCTAGTGCAGAAAAACAGAATGAAAGGTCAAATGAGTTGGGTTCTTAGGTCAAGTAGTAAATCTGTGTTGTAGTATTTTCTTGTTTTAAAACATCAGATAGAGTAGTGTTTACATCATTTTCAAAATTATCCCCGTTATATTGCGGTGGCATGCTGTCCTGGAAATTTGTTTGCACAACATTCTTCTCAAGCCACTGGCTTCTTTTTTACACATCCATTGTTGAGACTATAATTAGTAGCTATTGAGGAAAAAAATCCTTAACCAAGTACTAGATGGAGCAACCAACCCTGTGGAACAAAGTGTGGTGCTGGAAAGACGACAGAGACCAGTGAGGCAGTGGAGACCAAGATGACCATTTTCCGATTTGCCAAGGAAGGTGACAGTTTTTCATACATTTTTCATCTCTTTCATATTTAGTCTATCATTCATTTGCCTACAGGGATGTGCTTGAAGTTATTAGTTAAACAAGAGGGCCATTGGCCCTTATTGGCCCTAAAATGCTCACATGAGTAAGGTCAAAATAGGACTGATAAAGCTGAAAGGATCCTCGTTGTGACTATGTAGAACACGAGTGTAAGTAACTTACTTTTTGACTGACTTGACCTATCTTTGAACTTGTCAGAGATATCAAGACAAACATTTTGACAAAGATCATGAGTATTGGGTTGAAAATGAGGCCTTTAGACAGCACAAAAGGTTTTCCTAAGATTTGGCCCAGTGACCTACTTTTTCATTCGACATGACCGAATTTCGCACTTGTCCAAGATTTTATCAAGACAAGTTCTTTGACCAGGTTGCATGAGTATTTGGCTGAAATGTGGCCTCTAGAGTACACAAAAGGTTTTTCTAAGATTGGGCCCAGTGACCTACTTTTTCATCTAACATGACACAGTTTCCAACTTGTCCAAGATTTTATCAAGACAAACATTCTGACCAACTTGCCTATGTACTGGAATGCATATGTGGCCTGTTGGGTGCAAACAAGGTTTTCCTAAGATTTGGCCCAGTGACCTACTTTTTCCCTTGACATCACTGATTTTCACACTTGTCCACTCAACATGCCCGTAGTTCACACTTGTCCAAGATTTTTTTAAGACAAACACTCCGACCAGGTTGCATGAGTATTTGGCTGAAAATGTGGCCTCTAGAGTGCACAAAAGTTTTTTCTAAGATTTGGCCCAATGACATACTTTTTGACCTAGCTTGGCAGTTTCAAACTTGTCCAAGATTTCACCAAGACAAACATTCTGACCAACTTACATATTAAGTATTGGGCTGCATATGTGGCCTGTTGGGTGCAAACAGAGTTTTTCTAAGATTTTGCCCAGTGACCTACTTTTTGACCCAAAGTTACCCAATTTCACACTTGTCCAAGACTTTATCAAGAAAAACAAATCTTACCAATTTTCAAGCGTGTACGATTGAAAATGTGGCCTCTGGAGTGCATACAAGGTCACTGTTGACGCACGACGGACACAGCACAATCCCAAAAGCTCACAATGAGCACTTTGTACTCAGGTGAGCTAAAAAGGCAAATATTAATTTAGGCTGTCTTCCTAGATATAGTGAGGTCGAGAACAGTGTTCAGTTTTGCTGTAATCTGGCTGGATACAAAATTCATTGGTGTATAATGCTGAAGCAAATGATTTAAACAGAAAAATCATCTTCTTTTTTCCAATACTCAGTAGTCGTTTGCAAATGGCACTGTTTACACAAGAAGTGTGGAATGGGCACTTTGATGAACACTTCCTGGTCAGAGTTTATCATTGGGTTCATGTAACACCACTGCTTACGGGTTGGGTGTTCCATACCTCTTTTGGTGTCATCAGTTTCATTGGCCTGTTATTTGATTGTAGTGTCTGGGAAAAAATTAATTGATTATGTTAGGTGAGGAAATGTTCAGCTTAACTGATCTACTGTCAGTCTTTATATTTGTTTGTGTAATTTACATGTTGCCAAGACCCCCACACCCAAATGCCTTTGTTCAAAGCACAATCTTTTCTGAAGAGGAAAGTAGTCGATACCACAAACTTGCTATGGGTCATTGTTTAACCTTTGGTCACTAGAAACATGATGGCATTCTAAAGGTAGTCATGGTCGTACCCCGTCCAGTGTTGATACCAAGGAATAGGTCAGAAATAATGTCCGCTTTAAAGGGTCAACAGTAAAGGAAGGGATATAGGGCCTTAAGCTCTTTCTTTTGCATTTTTCGGAATGTAGGATTATGTGGTGCTATGTGTCTGCCTGTGATGCAGCCCATGGATCAAGTCAGTCAGGATTGGTAAGCGACCTAGTGCAGAAAAACAGAATGAAAGGTCAAATGAGTTGGGTTCTTAGGTCAAGTAGTAAATCTGTGTTGTAGTATTTTCTTGTTTTAAAACATCAGATAGAGTAGTGTTTACATCATTTTCAAAATTATCCCCGTTATATTGCGGTGGCATGCTGTCCTGGAAATTTGTTTGCACAACATTCTTCTCAAGCCACTGGCTTCTTTTTTACACATCCATTGTTGAGACTATAATTAGTAGCTATTGAGGAAAAAAATCCTTAACCAAGTACTAGATGGAGCAACCAACCCTGTGGAACAAAGTGTGGTGCTGGAAAGACGACAGAGACCAGTGAGGCAGTGGAGACCAAGATGACCATTTTCCGATTTGCCAAGGAAGGTGACAGTTTTTCATACATTTTTCATCTCTTTCATATTTAGTCTATCATTCATTTGCCTACAGGGATGTGCTTGAAGTTATTAGTTAAACAAGAGGGCCATTGGCCCTTATTGGCCCTAAAATGCTCACATGAGTAAGGTCAAAATAGGACTGATAAAGCTGAAAGGATCCTCGTTGTGACTATGTAGAACACGAGTGTAAGTAACTTACTTTTTGACAGACTTGACCTATCTTTGAACTTGTCAGAGATATCAAGACAAACATTTTGACAAAGATCATGAGTATTGGGTTGAAAATGAGGCCTTTAGACAGCACAAAAGGTTTTCCTAAGATTTGGCCCAGTGACCTACTTTTTCATTCGACATGACCGAATTTCGCACTTGTCCAAGATTTTATCAAGACAAGTTCTTTGACCAGGTTGCATGAGTATTTGGCTGAAATGTGGCCTCTAGAGTACACAAAAGGTTTTTCTAAGATTGGGCCCAGTGACCTACTTTTTCATCTAACATGACACAGTTTCCAACTTGTCCAAGATTTTATCAAGACAAACATTCTGACCAACTTGCCTATGTACTGGAATGCATATGTGGCCTGTTGGGTGCAAACAAGGTTTTCCTAAGATTTGGCCCAGTGACCTACTTTTTCCCTTGACATCACTGATTTTCACACTTGTCCACTCAACATGCCCGTAGTTCACACTTGTCCAAGATTTTTTTAAGACAAACACTCCGACCAGGTTGCATGAGTATTTGGCTGAAAATGTGGCCTCTAGAGTGCACAAAAGTTTTTTCTAAGATTTGGCCCAATGACATACTTTTTGACCTAGCTTGGCAGTTTCAAACTTGTCCAAGATTTCACCACGACAAACATTCTGACCAACTTACATATTAAGTATTGGGCTGCATATGTGGCCTGTTGGGTGCAAACAGAGTTTTTCTAAGATTTTGCCCAGTGACCTACTTTTTGACCCAAAGTTACCCAATTTCACACTTGTCCAAGACTTTATCAAGAAAAACAAATCTTACCAATTTTCAAGCGTGTACGATTGAAAATGTGGCCTCTGGAGTGCATACAAGGTCACTGTTGACGCACGACGGACACAGCACAATCCCAAAAGCTCACATTGAGCACTTTGTACTCAGGTGAGCTAAAAAGGCAAATATTAATTTAGGCTGTCTTCCTAGATATAGTGAGATAGAGAACAGTGTTCAGTTTTGCTGTAATCTGGCTGGATACAAAATTCGTTGGTGTATAATGCTGAAGCAAATGATTTAAACAGAAAAATCATCTTCTTTTTTCCAATACTCAGTAGTCGTTTGCAAATGGCACTGTTTACACAAGAAGTGTGGAATGGGCACTTTGATGAACACTTCCTGGTCAGAGTTTATCATTGGGTTCATGTAACACCACTGCTTACGGGTTGGGTGTTCCATACCTCTTTTGGTGTCATCAGTTTCATTGGCCTGTTATTTGATTGTAGTGTCTGGGAAAAAATTAATTGATTATGTTAGGTGAGGAAATGTTCAGCTTAACTGATCTACTGTCAGTCTTTATATTTGTTTGTGTAATTTACATGTTGCCAAGACCCCCACACCCAAATGCCTTTGTTCAAAGCACAATCTTTTCTGAAGAGGAAAGTAGTCGATACCACAAACTTGCTATGGGTCATTGTTTAACCTTTGGTCACTAGAAACATGATGGCATTCTAAAGGTAGTCATGGTCGTACCCCGTCCAGTGTTGATACCAAGGAATAGGTCAGAAATAATGTCCGCTTTAAAGGGTCAACAGTAAAGGAAGGGATATAGGGCCTTAAGCTCTTTCTTTTGCATTTTTCGGAATGTAGGATTATGTGGTGCTATGTGTCTGCCTGTGATGCAGCCCATGGATCAAGTCAGTCAGGATTGGTAAGCGACCTAGTGCAGAAAAACAGAATGAAAGGTCAAATGAGTTGGGTTCTTAGGTCAAGTAGTAAATCTGTGTTGTAGTATTTTCTTGTTTTAAAACATCAGATAGAGTAGTGTTTACATCATTTTCAAAATTATCCCCGTTATATTGCGGTGGCATGCTGTCCTGGAAATTTGTTTGCACAACATTCTTCTCAAGCCACTGGCTTCTTTTTTACACATCCATTGTTGAGACTATAATTAGTAGCTATTGAGGAAAAAAATCCTTAACCAAGTACTAGATGGAGCAACCAACCCTGTGGAACAAAGTGTGGTGCTGGAAAGACGACAGAGACCAGTGAGGCAGTGGAGACCAAGATGACCATTTTCCGATTTGCCAAGGAAGGTGACAGTTTTTCATACATTTTTCATCTCTTTCATATTTAGTCTATCATTCATTTGCCTACAGGGATGTGCTTCAAGTTATTAGTTAAACAAGAGGGCCATTGGCCCTTATTGGCCCTAAAATGCTCACATGAGTAAGGTCAAAATAGGACTGATAAAGCTGAAAGGATCCTCGTTGTGACTATGTAGAACACGAGTGTAAGTAACTTACTTTTTGACAGACTTAACCTATCTTTGAACTTGTCAGAGATATCAAGACAAACATTTTGACAAAGATCATGAGTATTGGGTTGAAAATGAGGCCTTTAGACAGCACAAAAGGTTTTCCTAAGATTTGGCCCAGTGACCTACTTTTTCATTCGACATGACCGAATTTCGCACTTGTCCAAGATTTTATCAAGACAAGTTCTTTGACCAGGTTGCATGAGTATTTGGCTGAAATGTGGCCTCTAGAGTACACAAAAGGTTTTTCTAAGATTGGGCCCAGTGACCTACTTTTTCATCTAACATGACACAGTTTCCAACTTGTCCAAGATTTTATCAAGACAAACATTCTGACCAACTTGCCTATGTACTGGAATGCATATGTGGCCTGTTGGGTGCAAACAAGGTTTTCCTAAGATTTGGCCCAGTGACCTACTTTTTCCCTTGACATCACTGATTTTCACACTTGTCCACTCAACATGCCCGTAGTTCACACTTGTCCAAGATTTTTTTAAGACAAACACTCCGACCAGGTTGCATGAGTATTTGGCTGAAAATGTGGCCTCTAGAGTGCACAAAAGTTTTTTCTAAGATTTGGCCCAATGACATACTTTTTGACCTAGCTTGGCAGTTTCAAACTTGTCCAAGATTTCACCAAGACAAACATTCTGACCAACTTACATATTAAGTATTGGGCTGCATATGTGGCCTGTTGGGTGCAAACAGAGTTTTTCTAAGATTTTGCCCAGTGACCTACTTTTTGACCCAAAGTTACCCAATTTCACACTTGTCCAAGACTTTATCAAGAAAAACAAATCTTACCAATTTTCAAGCGTGTACGATTGAAAATGTGGCCTCTGGAGTGCATACAAGGTCACTGTTGACGCACGACGGACACAGCACAATCCCAAAAGCTCACATTGAGCACTTTGTACTCAGGTGAGCTAAAAAGGCAAATATTAATTTAGGCTGTCTTCCTAGATATAGTGAGATAGAGAACAGTGTTCAGTTTTGCTGTAATCTGGCTGGATACAAAATTCGTTGGTGTATAATGCTGAAGCAAATGATTTAAACAGAAAAATCATCTTCTTTTTTCCAATACTCAGTAGTCGTTTGCAAATGGCACTGTTTACACAAGAAGTGTGGAATGGGCACTTTGATGAACACTTCCTGGTCAGAGTTTATCATTGGGTTCATGTAACACCACTGCTTACGGGTTGGGTGTTCCATACCTCTTTTGGTGTCATCAGTTTCATTGGCCTGTTATTTGATTGTAGTGTCTGGGAAAAAATTAATTGATTATGTTAGGTGAGGAAATGTTCAGCTTAACTGATCTACTGTCAGTCTTTATATTTGTTTGTGTAATTTACATGTTGCCAAGACCCCCACACCCAAATGCCTTTGTTCAAAGCACAATCTTTTCTGAAGAGGAAAGTAGTCGATACCACAAACTTGCTATGGGTCATTGTTTAACCTTTGGTCACTAGAAACATGATGGCATTCTAAAGGTAGTCATGGTCGTACCCCGTCCAGTGTTGATACCAAGGAATAGGTCAGAAATAATGTCCGCTTTAAAGGGTCAACAGTAAAGGAAGGGATATAGGGCCTTAAGCTCTTTCTTTTGCATTTTTCGGAATGTAGGATTATGTGGTGCTATGTGTCTGCCTGTGATGCAGCCCATGGATCAAGTCAGTCAGGATTGGTAAGCGACCTAGTGCAGAAAAACAGAATGAAAGGTCAAATGAGTTGGGTTCTTAGGTCAAGTAGTAAATCTGTGTTGTAGTATTTTCTTGTTTTAAAACATCAGATAGAGTAGTGTTTACATCATTTTCAAAATTATCCCCGTTATATTGCGGTGGCATGCTGTCCTGGAAATTTGTTTGCACAACATTCTTCTCAAGCCACTGGCTTCTTTTTTACACATCCATTGTTGAGACTATAATTAGTAGCTATTGAGGAAAAAAATCCTTAACCAAGTACTAGATGGAGCAACCAACCCTGTGGAACAAAGTGTGGTGCTGGAAAGACGACAGAGACCAGTGAGGCAGTGGAGACCAAGATGACCATTTTCCGATTTGCCAAGGAAGGTGACAGTTTTTCATACATTTTTCATCTCTTTCATATTTAGTCTATCATTCATTTGCCTACAGGGATGTGCTTCAAGTTATTAGTTAAACAAGAGGGCCATTGGCCCTTATTGGCCCTAAAATGCTCACATGAGTAAGGTCAAAATAGGACTGATAAAGCTGAAAGGATCCTCGTTGTGACTATGTAGAACACGAGTGTAAGTAACTTACTTTTTGACAGACTTAACCTATCTTTGAACTTGTCAGAGATATCAAGACAAACATTTTGACAAAGATCATGAGTATTGGGTTGAAAATGAGGCCTTTAGACAGCACAAAAGGTTTTCCTAAGATTTGGCCCAGTGACCTACTTTTTCATTCGACATGACCGAATTTCGCACTTGTCCAAGATTTTATCAAGACAAGTTCTTTGACCAGGTTGCATGAGTATTTGGCTGAAATGTGGCCTCTAGAGTACACAAAAGGTTTTTCTAAGATTGGGCCCAGTGACCTACTTTTTCATCTAACATGACACAGTTTCCAACTTGTCCAAGATTTTATCAAGACAAACATTCTGACCAACTTGCCTATGTACTGGAATGCATATGTGGCCTGTTGGGTGCAAACAAGGTTTTCCTAAGATTTGGCCCAGTGACCTACTTTTTCCCTTGACATCACTGATTTTCACACTTGTCCACTCAACATGCCCGTAGTTCACACTTGTCCAAGATTTTTTTAAGACAAACACTCCGACCAGGTTGCATGAGTATTTGGCTGAAAATGTGGCCTCTAGAGTGCACAAAAGTTTTTTCTAAGATTTGGCCCAATGACATACTTTTTGACCTAGCTTGGCAGTTTCAAACTTGTCCAAGATTTCACCAAGACAAACATTCTGACCAACTTACATATTAAGTATTGGGCTGCATATGTGGCCTGTTGGGTGCAAACAGAGTTTTTCTAAGATTTTGCCCAGTGACCTACTTTTTGACCCAAAGTTACCCAATTTCACACTTGTCCAAGACTTTATCAAGAAAAACAAATCTTACCAATTTTCAAGCGTGTACGATTGAAAATGTGGCCTCTGGAGTGCATACAAGGTCACTGTTGACGCACGACGGACACAGCACAATCCCAAAAGCTCACATTGAGCACTTTGTACTCAGGTGAGCTAAAAAGGCAAATATTAATTTAGGCTGTCTTCCTAGATATAGTGAGATAGAGAACAGTGTTCAGTTTTGCTGTAATCTGGCTGGATACAAAATTCGTTGGTGTATAATGCTGAAGCAAATGATTTAAACAGAAAAATCATCTTCTTTTTTCCAATACTCAGTAGTCGTTTGCAAATGGCACTGTTTACACAAGAAGTGTGGAATGGGCACTTTGATGAACACTTCCTGGTCAGAGTTTATCATTGGGTTCATGTAACACCACTGCTTACGGGTTGGGTGTTCCATACCTCTTTTGGTGTCATCAGTTTCATTGGCCTGTTATTTGATTGTAGTGTCTGGGAAAAAATTAATTGATTATGTTAGGTGAGGAAATGTTCAGCTTAACTGATCTACTGTCAGTCTTTATATTTGTTTGTGTAATTTACATGTTGCCAAGACCCCCACACCCAAATGCCTTTGTTCAAAGCACAATCTTTTCTGAAGAGGAAAGTAGTCGATACCACAAACTTGCTATGGGTCATTGTTTAACCTTTGGTCACTAGAAACATGATGGCATTCTAAAGGTAGTCATGGTCGTACCCCGTCCAGTGTTGATACCAAGGAATAGGTCAGAAATAATGTCCGCTTTAAAGGGTCAACAGTAAAGGAAGGGATATAGGGCCTTAAGCTCTTTCTTTTGCATTTTTCGGAATGTAGGATTATGTGGTGCTATGTGTCTGCCTGTGATGCAGCCCATGGATCAAGTCAGTCAGGATTGGTAAGCGACCTAGTGCAGAAAAACAGAATGAAAGGTCAAATGAGTTGGGTTCTTAGGTCAAGTAGTAAATCTGTGTTGTAGTATTTTCTTGTTTTAAAACATCAGATAGAGTAGTGTTTACATCATTTTCAAAATTATCCCCGTTATATTGCGGTGGCATGCTGTCCTGGAAATTTGTTTGCACAACATTCTTCTCAAGCCACTGGCTTCTTTTTTACACATCCATTGTTGAGACTATAATTAGTAGCTATTGAGGAAAAAAATCCTTAACCAAGTACTAGATGGAGCAACCAACCCTGTGGAACAAAGTGTGGTGCTGGAAAGACGACAGAGACCAGTGAGGCAGTGGAGACCAAGATGACCATTTTCCGATTTGCCAAGGAAGGTGACAGTTTTTCATACATTTTTCATCTCTTTCATATTTAGTCTATCATTCATTTGCCTACAGGGATGTGCTTCAAGTTATTAGTTAAACAAGAGGGCCATTGGCCCTTATTGGCCCTAAAATGCTCACATGAGTAAGGTCAAAATAGGACTGATAAAGCTGAAAGGATCCTCGTTGTGACTATGTAGAACACGAGTGTAAGTAACTTACTTTTTGACTGACTTGACCTATCTTTGAACTTGTCAGAGATATCAAGACAAACATTTTGACAAAGATCATGAGTATTGGGTTGAAAATGAGGCCTTTAGACAGCACAAAAGGTTTTCCTAAGATTTGGCCCAGTGACCTACTTTTTCATTCGACATGACCGAATTTCGCACTTGTCCAAGATTTTATCAAGACAAGTTCTTTGACCAGGTTGCATGAGTATTTGGCTGAAATGTGGCCTCTAGAGTACACAAAAGGTTTTTCTAAGATTGGGCCCAGTGACCTACTTTTTCATCTAACATGACACAGTTTCCAACTTGTCCAAGATTTTATCAAGACAAACATTCTGACCAACTTGCCTATGTACTGGAATGCATATGTGGCCTGTTGGGTGCAAACAAGGTTTTCCTAAGATTTGGCCCAGTGACCTACTTTTTCCCTTGACATCACTGATTTTCACACTTGTCCACTCAACATGCCCATAGTTCACACTTGTCCAAGATTTTTTTAAGACAAACACTCCGACCAGGTTGCATGAGTATTTGGCTGAAAATGTGGCCTCTAGAGTGCACAAAAGTTTTTTCTAAGATTTGGCCCAATGACATACTTTTTGACCTAGCTTGGCAGTTTCAAACTTGTCCAAGATTTCACCAAGACAAACATTCTGACCAACTTACATATTAAGTATTGGGCTGCATATGTGGCCTGTTGGGTGCAAACAGAGTTTTTCTAAGATTTTGCCCAGTGACCTACTTTTTGACCCAAAGTTACCCAATTTCACACTTGTCCAAGACTTTATCAAGAAAAACAAATCTTACCAATTTTCAAGCGTGTACGATTGAAAATGTGGCCTCTGGAGTGCATACAAGGTCACTGTTGACGCACGACGGACACAGCACAATCCCAAAAGCTCACATTGAGCACTTTGTACTCAGGTGAGCTAAAAAGGCAAATATTAATTTAGGCTGTCTTCCTAGATATAGTGAGATAGAGAACAGTGTTCAGTTTTGCTGTAATCTGGCTGGATACAAAATTCGTTGGTGTATAATGCTGAAGCAAATGATTTAAACAGAAAAATCATCTTCTTTTTTCCAATACTCAGTAGTCGTTTGCAAATGGCACTGTTTACACAAGAAGTGTGGAATGGGCACTTTGATGAACACTTCCTGGTCAGAGTTTATCATTGGGTTCATGTAACACCACTGCTTACGGGTTGGGTGTTCCATACCTCTTTTGGTGTCATCAGTTTCATTGGCCTGTTATTTGATTGTAGTGTCTGGGAAAAAATTAATTGATTATGTTAGGTGAGGAAATGTTCAGCTTAACTGATCTACTGTCAGTCTTTATATTTGTTTGTGTAATTTACATGTTGCCAAGACCCCCACACCCAAATGCCTTTGTTCAAAGCACAATCTTTTCTGAAGAGGAAAGTAGTCGATACCACAAACTTGCTATGGGTCATTGTTTAACCTTTGGTCACTAGAAACATGATGGCATTCTAAAGGTAGTCATGGTCGTACCCCGTCCAGTGTTGATACCAAGGAATAGGTCAGAAATAATGTCCGCTTTAAAGGGTCAACAGTAAAGGAAGGGATATAGGGCCTTAAGCTCTTTCTTTTGCATTTTTCGGAATGTAGGATTATGTGGTGCTATGTGTCTGCCTGTGATGCAGCCCATGGATCAAGTCAGTCAGGATTGGTAAGCGACCTAGTGCAGAAAAGCAGAATGAAAGGTCAAATGAGTTGGGTTCTTAGGTCAAGTAGTAAATCTGTGTTGTAGTATTTTCTTGTTTTAAAACATCAGATAGAGTAGTGTTTACATCATTTTCAAAATTATCCCCGTTATATTGCGGTGGCATGCTGTCCTGGAAATTTGTTTGCACAACATTCTTCTCAAGCCACTGGCTTCTTTTTTACACATCCATTGTTGAGACTATAATTAGTAGCTATTGAGGAAAAAAATCCTTAACCAAGTACTAGATGGAGCAACCAACCCTGTGGAACAAAGTGTGGTGCTGGAAAGACGACAGAGACCAGCGAGGCAGTGGAGACCAAGATGACCATTTTCCGATTTGCCAAGGAAGGTGACAGTTTTTCATACATTTTTCATCTCTTTCATATTTAGTCTATCATTCATTTGCCTACAGGGATGTGCTTGAAGTTATTAGTTAAACAAGAGGGCCATTGGCCCTTATTGGCCCTAAAATGCTCACATGAGTAAGGTCAAAATAGGACTGATAAAGCTGAAAGGATCCTCGTTGTGACTATGTAGAACACGAGTGTAAGTAACTTACTTTTTGACTGACTTGACCTATCTTTGAACTTGTCAGAGATATCAAGACAAACATTTTGACAAAGATCATGAGTATTGGGTTGAAAATGAGGCCTCTAGACAGCACAAAAGGTTTTCCTAAGATTTGGCCCAGTGACCTACTTTTTCATTCGACATGACCGAATTTCGCACTTGTCCAAGATTTTATCAAGACAAGTTCTTTGACCAGGTTGCATGAGTATTTGGCTGAAATGTGGCCTCTAGAGTACACAAAAGGTTTTTCTAAGATTGGGCCCAGTGACCTACTTTTTCATCTAACATGACACAGTTTCCAACTTGTCCAAGATTTTATCAAGACAAACATTCTGACCAACTTGCCTATGTACTGGAATGCATATGTGGCCTGTTGGGTGCAAACAAGGTTTTCCTAAGATTTGGCCCAGTGACCTACTTTTTCCCTTGACATCACTGATTTTCACACTTGTCCACTCAACATGCCCGTAGTTCACACTTGTCCAAGATTTTTTTAAGACAAACACTCCGACCAGGTTGCATGAGTATTTGGCTGAAAATGTGGCCTCTAGAGTGCACAAAAGTTTTTTCTAAGATTTGGCCCAATGACATACTTTTTGACCTAGCTTGGCAGTTTCAAACTTGTCCAAGATTTCACCAAGACAAACATTCTGACCAACTTACATATTAAGTATTGGGCTGCATATGTGGCCTGTTGGGTGCAAACAGAGTTTTTCTAAGATTTTGCCCAGTGACCTACTTTTTGACCCAAAGTTACCCAATTTCACACTTGTCCAAGACTTTATCAAGAAAAACAAATCTTACCAATTTTCAAGCGTGTACGATTGAAAATGTGGCCTCTGGAGTGCATACAAGGTCACTGTTGACGCACGACGGACACAGCACAATCCCAAAAGCTCACATTGAGCACTTTGTACTCAGGTGAGCTAAAAAGGCTATTAATTTAGGCTGTCTTCCTAGATATAGTGAGATAGAGAACAGTGTTCAGTTTTGCTGTAATCTGGCTGGATACAAAATTCGTTGGTGTATAATGCTGAAGCAAATGATTTAAACAGAAAAATCATCTTCTTTTTTCCAATACTCAGTAGTCGTTTGCAAATGGCACTGTTTACACAAGAAGTGTGGAATGGGCACTTTGATGAACACTTCCTGGTCAGAGTTTATCATTGGGTTCATGTAACACCACTGCTTACGGGTTGGGTGTTCCATACCTCTTTTGGTGTCATCAGTTTCATTGGCCTGTTATTTGATTGTAGTGTCTGGGAAAAAATTAATTGATTATGTTAGGTGAGGAAATGTTCAGCTTAACTGATCTACTGTCAGTCTTTATATTTGTTTGTGTAATTTACATGTTGCCAAGACCCCCACACCCAAATGCCTTTGTTCAAAGCACAATCTTTTCTGAAGAGGAAAGTAGTCGATACCACAAACTTGCTATGGGTCATTGTTTAACCTTTGGTCACTAGAAACATGATGGCATTCTAAAGGTAGTCATGGTCGTACCCCGTCCAGTGTTGATACCAAGGAATAGGTCAGAAATAATGTCCGCTTTAAAGGGTCAACAGTAAAGGAAGGGATATAGGGCCTTAAGCTCTTTCTTTTGCATTTTTCGGAATGTAGGATTATGTGGTGCTATGTGTCTGCCTGTGATGCAGCCCATGGATCAAGTCAGTCAGGATTGGTAAGCGACCTAGTGCAGAAAAACAGAATGAAAGGTCAAATGAGTTGGGTTCTTAGGTCAAGTAGTAAATCTGTGTTGTAGTATTTTCTTGTTTTAAAACATCAGATAGAGTAGTGTTTACATCATTTTCAAAATTATCCCCGTTATATTGCGGTGGCATGCTGTCCTGGAAATTTGTTTGCACAACATTCTTCTCAAGCCACTGGCTTCTTTTTTACACATCCATTGTTGAGACTATAATTAGTAGCTATTGAGGAAAAAAATCCTTAACCAAGTACTAGATGGAGCAACCAACCCTGTGGAACAAAGTGTGGTGCTGGAAAGACGACAGAGACCAGTGAGGCAGTGGAGACCAAGATGACCATTTTCCGATTTGCCAAGGAAGGTGACAGTTTTTCATACATTTTTCATCTCTTTCATATTTAGTCTATCATTCACTTGCCTACAGGGATGTGCTTGAAGTTATTAGTTAAACAAGAGGGCCATTGGCCCTTATTGGCCCTAAAATGCTCACATGAGTAAGGTCAAAATAGGACTGATAAAGCTGAAAGGATCCTCGTTGTGACTATGTAGAACACGAGTGTAAGTAACTTACTTTTTGACTGACTTGACCTATCTTTGAACTTGTCAGAGATATCAAGACAAACATTTTGACAAAGATCATGAGTATTGGGTTGAAAATGAGGCCTCTAGACAGCACAAAAGGTTTTCCTAAGATTTGGCCCAGTGACCTACTTTTTCATTCGACATGACCGAATTTCGCACTTGTCCAAGATTTTATCAAGACAAGTTCTTTGACCAGGTTGCATGAGTATTTGGCTGAAATGTGGCCTCTAGAGTACACAAAAGGTTTTTCTAAGATTGGGCCCAGTGACCTACTTTTTCATCTAACATGACACAGTTTCCAACTTGTCCAAGATTTTATCAAGACAAACATTCTGACCAACTTGCCTATGTACTGGAATGCATATGTGGCCTGTTGGGTGCAAACAAGGTTTTCCTAAGATTTGGCCCAGTGACCTACTTTTTCCCTTGACATCACTGATTTTCACACTTGTCCACTCAACATGCCCGTAGTTCACACTTGTCCAAGATTTTTTTAAGACAAACACTCCGACCAGGTTGCATGAGTATTTGGCTGAAAATGTGGCCTCTAGAGTGCACAAAAGTTTTTTCTAAGATTTGGCCCAATGACATACTTTTTGACCTAGCTTGGCAGTTTCAAACTTGTCCAAGATTTCACCAAGACAAACATTCTGACCAACTTACATATTAAGTATTGGGCTGCATATGTGGCCTGTTGGGTGCAAACAGAGTTTTTCTAAGATTTTGCCCAGTGACCTACTTTTTGACCCAAAGTTACCCAATTTCACACTTGTCCAAGACTTTATCAAGAAAAACAAATCTTACCAATTTTCAAGCGTGTACGATTGAAAATGTGGCCTCTGGAGTGCATACAAGGTCACTGTTGACGCACGACGGACACAGCACAATCCCAAAAGCTCACATTGAGCACTTTGTACTCAGGTGAGCTAAAAAGGCTATTAATTTAGGCTGTCTTCCTAGATATAGTGAGATAGAGAACAGTGTTCAGTTTTGCTGTAATCTGGCTGGATACAAAATTCGTTGGTGTATAATGCTGAAGCAAATGATTTAAACAGAAAAATCATCTTCTTTTTTCCAATACTCAGTAGTCGTTTGCAAATGGCACTGTTTACACAAGAAGTGTGGAATGGGCACTTTGATGAACACTTCCTGGTCAGAGTTTATCATTGGGTTCATGTAACACCACTGCTTACGGGTTGGGTGTTCCATACCTCTTTTGGTGTCATCAGTTTCATTGGCCTGTTATTTGATTGTAGTGTCTGGGAAAAAATTAATTGATTATGTTAGGTGAGGAAATGTTCAGCTTAACTGATCTACTGTCAGTCTTTATATTTGTTTGTGTAATTTACATGTTGCCAAGACCCCCACACCCAAATGCCTTTGTTCAAAGCACAATCTTTTCTGAAGAGGAAAGTAGTCGATACCACAAACTTGCTATGGGTCATTGTTTAACCTTTGGTCACTAGAAACATGATGGCATTCTAAAGGTAGTCATGGTCGTACCCCGTCCAGTGTTGATACCAAGGAATAGGTCAGAAATAATGTCCGCTTTAAAGGGTCAACAGTAAAGGAAGGGATATAGGGCCTTAAGCTCTTTCTTTTGCATTTTTCGGAATGTAGGATTATGTGGTGCTATGTGTCTGCCTGTGATGCAGCCCATGGATCAAGTCAGTCAGGATTGGTAAGCGACCTAGTGCAGAAAAACAGAATGAAAGGTCAAATGAGTTGGGTTCTTAGGTCAAGTAGTAAATCTGTGTTGTAGTATTTTCTTGTTTTAAAACATCAGATAGAGTAGTGTTTACATCATTTTCAAAATTATCCCCGTTATATTGCGGTGGCATGCTGTCCTGGAAATTTGTTTGCACAACATTCTTCTCAAGCCACTGGCTTCTTTTTTACACATCCATTGTTGAGACTATAATTAGTAGCTATTGAGGAAAAAAATCCTTAACCAAGTACTAGATGGAGCAACCAACCCTGTGGAACAAAGTGTGGTGCTGGAAAGACGACAGAGACCAGTGAGGCAGTGGAGACCAAGATGACCATTTTCCGATTTGCCAAGGAAGGTGACAGTTTTTCATACATTTTTCATCTCTTTCATATTTAGTCTATCATTCACTTGCCTACAGGGATGTGCTTCAAGTTATTAGTTAAACAAGAGGGCCATTGGCCCTTATTGGCCCTAAAATGCTCACATGAGTAAGGTCAAAATAGGACTGATAAAGCTGAAAGGATCCTCGTTGTGACTATGTAGAACACGAGTGTAAGTAACTTACTTTTTGACTGACTTGACCTATCTTTGAACTTGTCAGAGATATCAAGACAAACATTTTGACAAAGATCATGAGTATTGGGTTGAAAATGAGGCCTCTAGACAGCACAAAAGGTTTTCCTAAGATTTGGCCCAGTGACCTACTTTTTCATTCGACATGACCGAATTTCGCACTTGTCCAAGATTTTATCAAGACAAGTTCTTTGACCAGGTTGCATGAGTATTTGGCTGAAATGTGGCCTCTAGAGTACACAAAAGGTTTTTCTAAGATTGGGCCCAGTGACCTACTTTTTCATCTAACATGACACAGTTTCCAACTTGTCCAAGATTTTATCAAGACAAACATTCTGACCAACTTGCCTATGTACTGGAATGCATATGTGGCCTGTTGGGTGCAAACAAGGTTTTCCTAAGATTTGGCCCAGTGACCTACTTTTTCCCTTGACATCACTGATTTTCACACTTGTCCACTCAACATGCCCGTAGTTCACACTTGTCCAAGATTTTTTTAAGACAAACACTCCGACCAGGTTGCATGAGTATTTGGCTGAAAATGTGGCCTCTAGAGTGCACAAAAGTTTTTTCTAAGATTTGGCCCAATGACATACTTTTTGACCTAGCTTGGCAGTTTCAAACTTGTCCAAGATTTCACCAAGACAAACATTCTGACCAACTTACATATTAAGTATTGGGCTGCATATGTGGCCTGTTGGGTGCAAACAGAGTTTTTCTAAGATTTTGCCCAGTGACCTACTTTTTGACCCAAAGTTACCCAATTTCACACTTGTCCAAGACTTTATCAAGAAAAACAAATCTTACCAATTTTCAAGCGTGTACGATTGAAAATGTGGCCTCTGGAGTGCATACAAGGTCACTGTTGACGCACGACGGACACAGCACAATCCCAAAAGCTCACAATGAGCACTTTGTACTCAGGTGAGCTAAAAAGGCAAATATTAATTTAGGCTGTCCTCCTAGATATAGTGAGGTAGAGAACAGTGTTCAGTTTTGCTGTAATCTGGCTGGATACAAAATTCATTGGTGTATAATGCTGAAGCAAATGATTTAAACAGAAAAATCATCTTCTTTTTTCCAATACTCAGTAGTCGTTTGCAAATGGCACTGTTTACACAAGAAGTGTGGAATGGGCACTTTGATGAACACTTCCTGGTCAGAGTTTATCATTGGGTTCATGTAACACCACTGCTTACGGGTTGGGTGTTCCATACCTCTTTTGGTGTCATCAGTTTCATTGGCCTGTTATTTGATTGTAGTGTCTGGGAAAAAATTAATTGATTATGTTAGGTGAGGAAATGTTCAGCTTAACTGATCTACTGTCAGTCTTTATATTTGTTTGTGTAATTTACATGTTGCCAAGACCCCCACACCCAAATGCCTTTGTTCAAAGCACAATCTTTTCTGAAGAGGAAAGTAGTCGATACCACAAACTTGCTATGGGTCATTGTTTAACCTTTGGTCACTAGAAACATGATGGCATTCTAAAGGTAGTCATGGTCGTACCCCGTCCAGTGTTGATACCAAGGAATAGGTCAGAAATAATGTCCGCTTTAAAGGGTCAACAGTAAAGGAAGGGATATAGGGCCTTAAGCTCTTTCTTTTGCATTTTTCGGAATGTAGGATTATGTGGTGCTATGTGTCTGCCTGTGATGCAGCCCATGGATCAAGTCAGTCAGGATTGGTAAGCGACCTAGTGCAGAAAAACAGAATGAAAGGTCAAATGAGTTGGGTTCTTAGGTCAAGTAGTAAATCTGTGTTGTAGTATTTTCTTGTTTTAAAACATCAGATAGAGTAGTGTTTACATCATTTTCAAAATTATCCCCGTTATATTGCGGTGGCATGCTGTCCTGGAAATTTGTTTGCACAACATTCTTCTCAAGCCACTGGCTTCTTTTTTACACATCCATTGTTGAGACTATAATTAGTAGCTATTGAGGAAAAAAATCCTTAACCAAGTACTAGATGGAGCAACCAACCCTGTGGAACAAAGTGTGGTGCTGGAAAGACGACAGAGACCAGTGAGGCAGTGGAGACCAAGATGACCATTTTCCGATTTGCCAAGGAAGGTGACAGTTTTTCATACATTTTTCATCTCTTTCATATTTAGTCTATCATTCATTTGCCTACAGGGATGTGCTTGAAGTTATTAGTTAAACAAGAGGGCCATTGGCCCTTATTGGCCCTAAAATGCTCACATGAGTAAGGTCAAAATAGGACTGATAAAGCTGAAAGGATCCTCGTTGTGACTATGTAGAACACGAGTGTAAGTAACTTACTTTTTGACTGACTTGACCTATCTTTGAACTTGTCAGAGATATCAAGACAAACATTTTGACAAAGATCATGAGTATTGGGTTGAAAATGAGGCCTTTAGACAGCACAAAAGGTTTTCCTAAGATTTGGCCCAGTGACCTACTTTTTCATTCGACATGACCGAATTTCGCACTTGTCCAAGATTTTATCAAGACAAGTTCTTTGACCAGGTTGCATGAGTATTTGGCTGAAATGTGGCCTCTAGAGTACACAAAAGGTTTTTCTAAGATTGGGCCCAGTGACCTACTTTTTCATCTAACATGACACAGTTTCCAACTTGTCCAAGATTTTATCAAGACAAACATTCTGACCAACTTGCCTATGTACTGGAATGCATATGTGGCCTGTTGGGTGCAAACAAGGTTTTCCTAAGATTTGGCCCAGTGACCTACTTTTTCCCTTGACATCACTGATTTTCACACTTGTCCACTCAACATGCCCGTAGTTCACACTTGTCCAAGATTTTTTTAAGACAAACACTCCGACCAGGTTGCATGAGTATTTGGCTGAAAATGTGGCCTCTAGAGTGCACAAAAGTTTTTTCTAAGATTTGGCCCAATGACATACTTTTTGACCTAGCTTGGCAGTTTCAAACTTGTCCAAGATTTCACCACGACAAACATTCTGACCAACTTACATATTAAGTATTGGGCTGCATATGTGGCCTGTTGGGTGCAAACAGAGTTTTTCTAAGATTTTGCCCAGTGACCTACTTTTTGACCCAAAGTTACCCAATTTCACACTTGTCCAAGACTTTATCAAGAAAAACAAATATTACCAATTTTCAAGCGTGTACGATTGAAAATGTGGCCTCTGGAGTGCATACAAGGTCACTGTTGACGCACGACGGACACAGCACAATCCCAAAAGCTCACATTGAGCACTTTGTACTCAGGTGAGCTAAAAAGGCAAATATTAATTTAGGCTGTCTTCCTAGATATAGTGAGATAGAGAACAGTGTTCAGTTTTGCTGTAATCTGGCTGGATACAAAATTCGTTGGTGTATAATGCTGAAGCAAATGATTTAAACAGAAAAATCATCTTCTTTTTTCCAATACTCAGTAGTCGTTTGCAAATGGCACTGTTTACACAAGAAGTGTGGAATGGGCACTTTGATGAACACTTCCTGGTCAGAGTTTATCATTGGGTTCATGTAACACCACTGCTTACGGGTTGGGTGTTCCATACCTCTTTTGGTGTCATCAGTTTCATTGGCCTGTTATTTGATTGTAGTGTCTGGGAAAAAATTAATTGATTATGTTAGGTGAGGAAATGTTCAGCTTAACTGATCTACTGTCAGTCTTTATATTTGTTTGTGTAATTTACATGTTGCCAAGACCCCCACACCCAAATGCCTTTGTTCAAAGCACAATCTTTTCTGAAGAGGAAAGTAGTCGATACCACAAACTTGCTATGGGTCATTGTTTAACCTTTGGTCACTAGAAACATGATGGCATTCTAAAGGTAGTCATGGTCGTACCCCGTCCAGTGTTGATACCAAGGAATAGGTCAGAAATAATGTCCGCTTTAAAGGGTCAACAGTAAAGGAAGGGATATAGGGCCTTAAGCTCTTTCTTTTGCATTTTTCGGAATGTAGGATTATGTGGTGCTATGTGTCTGCCTGTGATGCAGCCCATGGATCAAGTCAGTCAGGATTGGTAAGCGACCTAGTGCAGAAAAACAGAATGAAAGGTCAAATGAGTTGGGTTCTTAGGTCAAGTAGTAAATCTGTGTTGTAGTATTTTCTTGTTTTAAAACATCAGATAGAGTAGTGTTTACATCATTTTCAAAATTATCCCCGTTATATTGCGGTGGCATGCTGTCCTGGAAATTTGTTTGCACAACATTCTTCTCAAGCCACTGGCTTCTTTTTTACACATCCATTGTTGAGACTATAATTAGTAGCTATTGAGGAAAAAAATCCTTAACCAAGTACTAGATGGAGCAACCAACCCTGTGGAACAAAGTGTGGTGCTGGAAAGACGACAGAGACCAGTGAGGCAGTGGAGACCAAGATGACCATTTTCCGATTTGCCAAGGAAGGTGACAGTTTTTCATACATTTTTCATCTCTTTCATATTTAGTCTATCATTCATTTGCCTACAGGGATGTGCTTGAAGTTATTAGTTAAACAAGAGGGCCATTGGCCCTTATTGGCCCTAAAATGCTCACATGAGTAAGGTCAAAATAGGACTGATAAAGCTGAAAGGATCCTCGTTGTGACTATGTAGAACACGAGTGTAAGTAACTTACTTTTTGACAGACTTAACCTATCTTTGAACTTGTCAGAGATATCAAGACAAACATTTTGACAAAGATCATGAGTATTGGGTTGAAAATGAGGCCTTTAGACAGCACAAAAGGTTTTCCTAAGATTTGGCCCAGTGACCTACTTTTTCATTCGACATGACCGAATTTCGCACTTGTCCAAGATTTTATCAAGACAAGTTCTTTGACCAGGTTGCATGAGTATTTGGCTGAAATGTGGCCTCTAGAGTACACAAAAGGTTTTTCTAAGATTGGGCCCAGTGACCTACTTTTTCATCTAACATGACACAGTTTCCAACTTGTCCAAGATTTTATCAAGACAAACATTCTGACCAACTTGCCTATGTACTGGAATGCATATGTGGCCTGTTGGGTGCAAACAAGGTTTTCCTAAGATTTGGCCCAGTGACCTACTTTTTCCCTTGACATCACTGATTTTCACACTTGTCCACTCAACATGCCCGTAGTTCACACTTGTCCAAGATTTTTTTAAGACAAACACTCCGACCAGGTTGCATGAGTATTTGGCTGAAAATGTGGCCTCTAGAGTGCACAAAAGTTTTTTCTAAGATTTGGCCCAATGACATACTTTTTGACCTAGCTTGGCAGTTTCAAACTTGTCCAAGATTTCACCAAGACAAACATTCTGACCAACTTACATATTAAGTATTGGGCTGCATATGTGGCCTGTTGGGTGCAAACAGAGTTTTTCTAAGATTTTGCCCAGTGACCTACTTTTTGACCCAAAGTTACCCAATTTCACACTTGTCCAAGACTTTATCAAGAAAAACAAATCTTACCAATTTTCAAGCGTGTACGATTGAAAATGTGGCCTCTGGAGTGCATACAAGGTCACTGTTGACGCACGACGGACACAGCACAATCCCAAAAGCTCACATTGAGCACTTTGTACTCAGGTGAGCTAAAAAGGCAAATATTAATTTAGGCTGTCTTCCTAGATATAGTGAGATAGAGAACAGTGTTCAGTTTTGCTGTAATCTGGCTGGATACAAAATTCGTTGGTGTATAATGCTGAAGCAAATGATTTAAACAGAAAAATCATCTTCTTTTTTCCAATACTCAGTAGTCGTTTGCAAATGGCACTGTTTACACAAGAAGTGTGGAATGGGCACTTTGATGAACACTTCCTGGTCAGAGTTTATCATTGGGTTCATGTAACACCACTGCTTACGGGTTGGGTGTTCCATACCTCTTTTGGTGTCATCAGTTTCATTGGCCTGTTATTTGATTGTAGTGTCTGGGAAAAAATTAATTGATTATGTTAGGTGAGGAAATGTTCAGCTTAACTGATCTACTGTCAGTCTTTATATTTGTTTGTGTAATTTACATGTTGCCAAGACCCCCACACCCAAATGCCTTTGTTCAAAGCACAATCTTTTCTGAAGAGGAAAGTAGTCGATACCACAAACTTGCTATGGGTCATTGTTTAACCTTTGGTCACTAGAAACATGATGGCATTCTAAAGGTAGTCATGGTCGTACCCCGTCCAGTGTTGATACCAAGGAATAGGTCAGAAATAATGTCCGCTTTAAAGGGTCAACAGTAAAGGAAGGGATATAGGGCCTTAAGCTCTTTCTTTTGCATTTTTCGGAATGTAGGATTATGTGGTGCTATGTGTCTGCCTGTGATGCAGCCCATGGATCAAGTCAGTCAGGATTGGTAAGCGACCTAGTGCAGAAAAACAGAATGAAAGGTCAAATGAGTTGGGTTCTTAGGTCAAGTAGTAAATCTGTGTTGTAGTATTTTCTTGTTTTAAAACATCAGATAGAGTAGTGTTTACATCATTTTCAAAATTATCCCCGTTATATTGCGGTGGCATGCTGTCCTGGAAATTTGTTTGCACAACATTCTTCTCAAGCCACTGGCTTCTTTTTTACACATCCATTGTTGAGACTATAATTAGTAGCTATTGAGGAAAAAAATCCTTAACCAAGTACTAGATGGAGCAACCAACCCTGTGGAACAAAGTGTGGTGCTGGAAAGACGACAGAGACCAGTGAGGCAGTGGAGACCAAGATGACCATTTTCCGATTTGCCAAGGAAGGTGACAGTATTTCATACATTTTTCATCTCTTTCATATTTAGTCTATCATTCATTTGCCTACAGGGATGTGCTTGAAGTTATTAGTTAAACAAGAGGGCCATTGGCCCTTATTGGCCCTAAAATGCTCACATGAGTAAGGTCAAAATAGGACTGATAAAGCTGAAAGGATCCTCGTTGTGACTATGTAGAACACGAGTGTAAGTAACTTACTTTTTGACAGACTTGACCTATCTTTGAACTTGTCAGAGATATCAAGACAAACATTTTGACAAAGATCATGAGTATTGGGTTGAAAATGAGGCCTTTAGACAGCACAAAAGGTTTTCCTAAGATTTGGCCCAGTGACCTACTTTTTCATTCGACATGACCGAATTTCGCACTTGTCCAAGATTTTATCAAGACAAGTTCTTTGACCAGGTTGCATGAGTATTTGGCTGAAATGTGGCCTCTAGAGTACACAAAAGGTTTTTCTAAGATTGGGCCCAGTGACCTACTTTTTCATCTAACATGACACAGTTTCCAACTTGTCCAAGATTTTATCAAGACAAACATTCTGACCAACTTGCCTATGTACTGGAATGCATATGTGGCCTGTTGGGTGCAAACAAGGTTTTCCTAAGATTTGGCCCAGTGACCTACTTTTTCCCTTGACATCACTGATTTTCACACTTGTCCACTCAACATGCCCGTAGTTCACACTTGTCCAAGATTTTTTTAAGACAAACACTCCGACCAGGTTGCATGAGTATTTGGCTGAAAATGTGGCCTCTAGAGTGCACAAAAGTTTTTTCTAAGATTTGGCCCAATGACATACTTTTTGACCTAGCTTGGCAGTTTCAAACTTGTCCAAGATTTCACCACGACAAACATTCTGACCAACTTACATATTAAGTATTGGGCTGCATATGTGGCCTGTTGGGTGCAAACAGAGTTTTTCTAAGATTTTGCCCAGTGACCTACTTTTTGACCCAAAGTTACCCAATTTCACACTTGTCCAAGACTTTATCAAGAAAAACAAATCTTACCAATTTTCAAGCGTGTACGATTGAAAATGTGGCCTCTGGAGTGCATACAAGGTCACTGTTGATGCACGACGGACACAGCACAATCCCAAAAGCTCACATTGAGCACTTTGTACTCAGGTGAGCTAAAAAGGCAAATATTAATTTAGGCTGTCTTCCTAGATATAGTGAGATAGAGAACAGTGTTCAGTTTTGCTGTAATCTGGCTGGATACAAAATTCGTTGGTGTATAATGCTGAAGCAAATGATTTAAACAGAAAAATCATCTTCTTTTTTCCAATACTCAGTAGTCGTTTGCAAATGGCACTGTTTACACAAGAAGTGTGGAATGGGCACTTTGATGAACACTTCCTGGTCAGAGTTTATCATTGGGTTCATGTAACACCACTGCTTACGGGTTGGGTGTTCCATACCTCTTTTGGTGTCATCAGTTTCATTGGCCTGTTATTTGATTGTAGTGTCTGGGAAAAAATTAATTGATTATGTTAGGTGAGGAAATGTTCAGCTTAACTGATCTATTGTCAGTCTTTATATTTGTTTGTGTAATTTACATGTTGCCAAGACCCCCACACCCAAATGCCTTTGTTCAAAGCACAATCTTTTCTGAAGAGGAAAGTAGTCGATACCACAAACTTGCTATGGGTCATTGTTTAACCTTTGGTCACTAGAAACATGATGGCATTCTAAAGGTAGTCATGGTCGTACCCCGTCCAGTGTTGATACCAAGGAATAGGTCAGAAATAATGTCCGCTTTAAAGGGTCAACAGTAAAGGAAGGGATATAGGGCCTTAAGCTCTTTCTTTTGCATTTTTCGGAATGTAGGATTATGTGGTGCTATGTGTCTGCCTGTGATGCAGCCCATGGATCAAGTCAGTCAGGATTGGTAAGCGACCTAGTGCAGAAAAACAGAATGAAAGGTCAAATGAGTTGGGTTCTTAGGTCAAGTAGTAAATCTGTGTTGTAGTATTTTCTTGTTTTAAAACATCAGATAGAGTAGTGTTTACATCATTTTCAAAATTATCCCCGTTATATTGCGGTGGCATGCTGTCCTGGAAATTTGTTTGCACAACATTCTTCTCAAGCCACTGGCTTCTTTTTTACACATCCATTGTTGAGACTATAATTAGTAGCTATTGAGGAAAAAAATCCTTAACCAAGTACTAGATGGAGCAACCAACCCTGTGGAACAAAGTGTGGTGCTGGAAAGACGACAGAGACCAGTGAGGCAGTGGAGACCAAGATGACCATTTTCCGATTTGCCAAGGAAGGTGACAGTTTTTCATACATTTTTCATCTCTTTCATATTTAGTCTATCATTCATTTGCCTACAGGGATGTGCTTGAAGTTATTAGTTAAACAAGAGGGCCATTGGCCCTTATTGGCCCTAAAATGCTCACATGAGTAAGGTCAAAATAGGACTGATAAAGCTGAAAGGATCCTCGTTGTGACTATGTAGAACACGAGTGTAAGTAACTTACTTTTTGACAGACTTGACCTATCTTTGAACTTGTCAGAGATATCAAGACAAACATTTTGACAAAGATCATGAGTATTGGGTTGAAAATGAGGCCTTTAGACAGCACAAAAGGTTTTCCTAAGATTTGGCCCAGTGACCTACTTTTTCATTCGACATGACCGAATTTCGCACTTGTCCAAGATTTTATCAAGACAAGTTCTTTGACCAGGTTGCATGAGTATTTGGCTGAAATGTGGCCTCTAGAGTACACAAAAGGTTTTTCTAAGATTGGGCCCAGTGACCTACTTTTTCATCTAACATGACACAGTTTCCAACTTGTCCAAGATTTTATCAAGACAAACATTCTGACCAACTTGCCTATGTACTGGAATGCATATGTGGCCTGTTGGGTGCAAACAAGGTTTTCCTAAGATTTGGCCCAGTGACCTACTTTTTCCCTTGACATCACTGATTTTCACACTTGTCCACTCAACATGCCCATAGTTCACACTTGTCCAAGATTTTTTTAAGACAAACACTCCGACCAGGTTGCATGAGTATTTGGCTGAAAATGTGGCCTCTAGAGTGCACAAAAGTTTTTTCTAAGATTTGGCCCAATGACATACTTTTTGACCTAGCTTGGCAGTTTCAAACTTGTCCAAGATTTCACCAAGACAAACATTCTGACCAACTTACATATTAAGTATTGGGCTGCATATGTGGCCTGTTGGGTGCAAACAGAGTTTTTCTAAGATTTTGCCCAGTGACCTACTTTTTGACCCAAAGTTACCCAATTTCACACTTGTCCAAGACTTTATCAAGAAAAACAAATCTTACCAATTTTCAAGCGTGTACGATTGAAAATGTGGCCTCTGGAGTGCATACAAGGTCACTGTTGACGCACGACGGACACAGCACAATCCCAAAAGCTCACATTGAGCACTTTGTACTCAGGTGAGCTAAAAAGGCAAATATTAATTTAGGCTGTCTTCCTAGATATAGTGAGATAGAGAACAGTGTTCAGTTTTGCTGTAATCTGGCTGGATACAAAATTCGTTGGTGTATAATGCTGAAGCAAATGATTTAAACAGAAAAATCATCTTCTTTTTTCCAATACTCAGTAGTCGTTTGCAAATGGCACTGTTTACACAAGAAGTGTGGAATGGGCACTTTGATGAACACTTCCTGGTCAGAGTTTATCATTGGGTTCATGTAACACCACTGCTTACGGGTTGGGTGTTCCATACCTCTTTTGGTGTCATCAGTTTCATTGGCCTGTTATTTGATTGTAGTGTCTGGGAAAAAATTAATTGATTATGTTAGGTGAGGAAATGTTCAGCTTAACTGATCTACTGTCAGTCTTTATATTTGTTTGTGTAATTTACATGTTGCCAAGACCCCCACACCCAAATGCCTTTGTTCAAAGCACAATCTTTTCTGAAGAGGAAAGTAGTCGATACCACAAACTTGCTATGGGTCATTGTTTAACCTTTGGTCACTAGAAACATGATGGCATTCTAAAGGTAGTCATGGTCGTACCCCGTCCAGTGTTGATACCAAGGAATAGGTCAGAAATAATGTCCGCTTTAAAGGGTCAACAGTAAAGGAAGGGATATAGGGCCTTAAGCTCTTTCTTTTGCATTTTTCGGAATGTAGGATTATGTGGTGCTATGTGTCTGCCTGTGATGCAGCCCATGGATCAAGTCAGTCAGGATTGGTAAGCGACCTAGTGCAGAAAAACAGAATGAAAGGTCAAATGAGTTGGGTTCTTAGGTCAAGTAGTAAATCTGTGTTGTAGTATTTTCTTGTTTTAAAACATCAGATAGAGTAGTGTTTACATCATTTTCAAAATTATCCCCGTTATATTGCGGTGGCATGCTGTCCTGGAAATTTGTTTGCACAACATTCTTCTCAAGCCACTGGCTTCTTTTTTACACATCCATTGTTGAGACTATAATTAGTAGCTACTGAGGAAAAAAATCCTTAACCAAGTACTAGATGGAGCAACCAACCCTGTGGAACAAAGTGTGGTGCTGGAAAGACGACAGAGACCAGTGAGGCAGTGGAGACCAAGATGACCATTTTCCGATTTGCCAAGGAAGGTGACAGTTTTTCATACATTTTTCATCTCTTTCATATTTAGTCTATCATTCATTTGCCTACAGGGATGTGCTTGAAGTTATTAGTTAAACAAGAGGGCCATTGGCCCTTATTGGCCCTAAAATGCTCACATGAGTAAGGTCAAAATAGGACTGATAAAGCTGAAAGGATCCTCGTTGTGACTATGTAGAACACGAGTGTAAGTAACTTACTTTTTGACTGACTTGACCTATCTTTGAACTTGTCAGAGATATCAAGACAAACATTTTGACAAAGATCATGAGTATTGGGTTGAAAATGAGGCCTTTAGACAGCACAAAAGGTTTTCCTAAGATTTGGCCCAGTGACCTACTTTTTCATTCGACATGACCGAATTTCGCACTTGTCCAAGATTTTATCAAGACAAGTTCTTTGACCAGGTTGCATGAGTATTTGGCTGAAATGTGGCCTCTAGAGTACACAAAAGGTTTTTCTAAGATTGGGCCCAGTGACCTACTTTTTCATCTAACATGACACAGTTTCCAACTTGTCCAAGATTTTATCAAGACAAACATTCTGACCAACTTGCCTATGTACTGGAATGCATATGTGGCCTGTTGGGTGCAAACAAGGTTTTCCTAAGATTTGGCCCAGTGACCTACTTTTTCCCTTGACATCACTGATTTTCACACTTGTCCACTCAACATGCCCATAGTTCACACTTGTCCAAGATTTTTTTAAGACAAACACTCCGACCAGGTTGCATGAGTATTTGGCTGAAAATGTGGCCTCTAGAGTGCACAAAAGTTTTTTCTAAGATTTGGCCCAATGACATACTTTTTGACCTAGCTTGGCAGTTTCAAACTTGTCCAAGATTTCACCAAGACAAACATTCTGACCAACTTACATATTAAGTATTGGGCTGCATATGTGGCCTGTTGGGTGCAAACAGAGTTTTTCTAAGATTTTGCCCAGTGACCTACTTTTTGACCCAAAGTTACCCAATTTCACACTTGTCCAAGACTTTATCAAGAAAAACAAATCTTACCAATTTTCAAGCGTGTACGATTGAAAATGTGGCCTCTGGAGTGCATACAAGGTCACTGTTGACGCACGACGGACACAGCACAATCCCAAAAGCTCACATTGAGCACTTTGTACTCAGGTGAGCTAAAAAGGCAAATATTAATTTAGGCTGTCTTCCTAGATATAGTGAGATAGAGAACAGTGTTCAGTTTTGCTGTAATCTGGCTGGATACAAAATTCGTTGGTGTATAATGCTGAAGCAAATGATTTAAACAGAAAAATCATCTTCTTTTTTCCAATACTCAGTAGTCGTTTGCAAATGGCACTGTTTACACAAGAAGTGTGGAATGGGCACTTTGATGAACACTTCCTGGTCAGAGTTTATCATTGGGTTCATGTAACACCACTGCTTACGGGTTGGGTGTTCCATACCTCTTTTGGTGTCATCAGTTTCATTGGCCTGTTATTTGATTGTAGTGTCTGGGAAAAAATTAATTGATTATGTTAGGTGAGGAAATGTTCAGCTTAACTGATCTACTGTCAGTCTTTATATTTGTTTGTGTAATTTACATGTTGCCAAGACCCCCACACCCAAATGCCTTTGTTCAAAGCACAATCTTTTCTGAAGAGGAAAGTAGTCGATACCACAAACTTGCTATGGGTCATTGTTTAACCTTTGGTCACTAGAAACATGATGGCATTCTAAAGGTAGTCATGGTCGTACCCCGTCCAGTGTTGATACCAAGGAATAGGTCAGAAATAATGTCCGCTTTAAAGGGTCAACAGTAAAGGAAGGGATATAGGGCCTTAAGCTCTTTCTTTTGCATTTTTCCGAATGTAGGATTATGTGGTGCTATGTGTCTGCCTGTGATGCAGCCCATGGATCAAGTCAGTCAGGATTGGTAAGCGACCTAGTGCAGAAAAACAGAATGAAAGGTCAAATGAGTTGGGTTCTTAGGTCAAGTAGTAAATCTGTGTTGTAGTATTTTCTTGTTTTAAAACATCAGATAGAGTAGTGTTTACATCATTTTCAAAATTATCCCCGTTATATTGCGGTGGCATGCTGTCCTGGAAATTTGTTTGCACAACATTCTTCTCAAGCCACTGGCTTCTTTTTTACACATCCATTGTTGAGACTATAATTAGTAGCTATTGAGGAAAAAAATCCTTAACCAAGTACTAGATGGAGCAACCAACCCTGTGGAACAAAGTGTGGTGCTGGAAAGACGACAGAGACCAGTGAGGCAGTGGAGACCAAGATGACCATTTTCCGATTTGCCAAGGAAGGTGACAGTTTTTCATACATTTTTCATCTCTTTCATATTTAGTCTATCATTCATTTGCCTACAGGGATGTGCTTGAAGTTATTAGTTAAACAAGAGGGCCATTGGCCCTTATTGGCCCTAAAATGCTCACATGAGTAAGGTCAAAATAGGACTGATAAAGCTGAAAGGATCCTCGTTGTGACTATGTAGAACACGAGTGTAAGTAACTTACTTTTTGACAGACTTGACCTATCTTTGAACTTGTCAGAGATATCAAGACAAACATTTTGACAAAGATCATGAGTATTGGGTTGAAAATGAGGCCTTTAGACAGCACAAAAGGTTTTCCTAAGATTTGGCCCAGTGACCTACTTTTTCATTCGACATGACCGAATTTCGCACTTGTCCAAGATTTTATCAAGACAAGTTCTTTGACCAGGTTGCATGAGTATTTGGCTGAAATGTGGCCTCTAGAGTACACAAAAGGTTTTTCTAAGATTGGGCCCAGTGACCTACTTTTTCATCTAACATGACACAGTTTCCAACTTGTCCAAGATTTTATCAAGACAAACATTCTGACCAACTTGCCTATGTACTGGAATGCATATGTGGCCTGTTGGGTGCAAACAAGGTTTTCCTAAGATTTGGCCCAGTGACCTACTTTTTCCCTTGACATCACTGATTTTCACACTTGTCCACTCAACATGCCCGTAGTTCACACTTGTCCAAGATTTTTTTAAGACAAACACTCCGACCAGGTTGCATGAGTATTTGGCTGAAAATGTGGCCTCTAGAGTGCACAAAAGTTTTTTCTAAGATTTGGCCCAATGACATACTTTTTGACCTAGCTTGGCAGTTTCAAACTTGTCCAAGATTTCACCAAGACAAACATTCTGACCAACTTACATATTAAGTATTGGGCTGCATATGTGGCCTGTTGGGTGCAAACAGAGTTTTTCTAAGATTTTGCCCAGTGACCTACTTTTTGACCCAAAGTTACCCAATTTCACACTTGTCCAAGACTTTATCAAGAAAAACAAATCTTACCAATTTTCAAGCGTGTACGATTGAAAATGTGGCCTCTGGAGTGCATACAAGGTCACTGTTGACGCACGACGGACACAGCACAATCCCAAAAGCTCACAATGAGCACTTTGTACTCAGGTGAGCTAAAAAGGCAAATATTAATTTAGGCTGTCTTCCTAGATATAGTGAGGTAGAGAACAGTGTTCAGTTTTGCTGTAATCTGGCTGGATACAAAATTCGTTGGTGTATAATGCTGAAGCAAATGATTTAAACAGAAAAATCATCTTCTTTTTTCCAATACTCAGTAGTCGTTTGCAAATGGCACTGTTTACACAAGAAGTGTGGAATGGGCACTTTGATGAACACTTCCTGGTCAGAGTTTATCATTGGGTTCATGTAACACCACTGCTTACGGGTTGGGTGTTCCATACCTCTTTTGGTGTCATCAGTTTCATTGGCCTGTTATTTGATTGTAGTGTCTGGGAAAAAATTAATTGATTATGTTAGGTGAGGAAATGTTCAGCTTAACTGATCTACTGTCAGTCTTTATATTTGTTTGTGTAATTTACATGTTGCCAAGACCCCCACACCCAAATGCCTTTGTTCAAAGCACAATCTTTTCTGAAGAGGAAAGTAGTCGATACCACAAACTTGCTATGGGTCATTGTTTAACCTTTGGTCACTAGAAACATGATGGCATTCTAAAGGTAGTCATGGTCGTACCTCGTCCAGTGTTGATACCAAGGAATAGGTCAGAAATAATGTCCGCTTTAAAGGGTCAACAGTAAAGGAAGGGATATAGGGCCTTAAGCTCTTTCTTTTGCATTTTTCGGAATGTAGGATTATGTGGTGCTATGTGTCTGCCTGTGATGCAGCCCATGGATCAAGTCAGTCAGGATTGGTAAGCGACCTAGTGCAGAAAAACAGAATGAAAGGTCAAATGAGTTGGGTTCTTAGGTCAAGTAGTAAATCTGTGTTGTAGTATTTTCTTGTTTTAAAACATCAGATAGAGTAGTGTTTACATCATTTTCAAAATTATCCCCGTTATATTGCGGTGGCATGCTGTCCTGGAAATTTGTTTGCACAACATTCTTCTCAAGCCACTGGCTTCTTTTTTACACATCCATTGTTGAGACTATAATTAGTAGCTATTGAGGAAAAAAATCCTTAACCAAGTACTAGATGGAGCAACCAACCCTGTGGAACAAAGTGTGGTGCTGGAAAGACGACAGAGACCAGTGAGGCAGTGGAGACCAAGATGACCATTTTCCGATTTGCCAAGGAAGGTGACAGTTTTTCATACATTTTTCATCTCTTTCATATTTAGTCTATCATTCATTTGCCTACAGGGATGTGCTTCAAGTTATTAGTTAAACAAGAGGGCCATTGGCCCTTATTGGCCCTAAAATGCTCACATGAGTAAGGTCAAAATAGGACTGATAAAGCTGAAAGGATCCTCGTTGTGACTATGTAGAACACGAGTGTAAGTAACTTACTTTTTGACAGACTTGACCTATCTTTGAACTTGTCAGAGATATCAAGACAAACATTTTGACAAAGATCATGAGTATTGGGTTGAAAATGAGGCCTTTAGACAGCACAAAAGGTTTTCCTAAGATTTGGCCCAGTGACCTACTTTTTCATTCGACATGACCGAATTTCGCACTTGTCCAAGATTTTATCAAGACAAGTTCTTTGACCAGGTTGCATGAGTATTTGGCTGAAATGTGGCCTCTAGAGTACACAAAAGGTTTTTCTAAGATTGGGCCCAGTGACCTACTTTTTCATCTAACATGACACAGTTTCCAACTTGTCCAAGATTTTATCAAGACAAACATTCTGACCAACTTGCCTATGTACTGGAATGCATATGTGGCCTGTTGGGTGCAAACAAGGTTTTCCTAAGATTTGGCCCAGTGACCTACTTTTTCCCTTGACATCACTGATTTTCACACTTGTCCACTCAACATGCCCATAGTTCACACTTGTCCAAGATTTTTTTAAGACAAACACTCCGACCAGGTTGCATGAGTATTTGGCTGAAAATGTGGCCTCTAGAGTGCACAAAAGTTTTTTCTAAGATTTGGCCCAATGACATACTTTTTGACCTAGCTTGGCAGTTTCAAACTTGTCCAAGATTTCACCAAGACAAACATTCTGACCAACTTACATATTAAGTATTGGGCTGCATATGTGGCCTGTTGGGTGCAAACAGAGTTTTTCTAAGATTTTGCCCAGTGACCTACTTTTTGACCCAAAGTTACCCAATTTCACACTTGTCCAAGACTTTATCAAGAAAAACAAATCTTACCAATTTTCAAGCGTGTACGATTGAAAATGTGGCCTCTGGAGTGCATACAAGGTCACTGTTGACGCACGACGGACACAGCACAATCCCAAAAGCTCACATTGAGCACTTTGTACTCAGGTGAGCTAAAAAGGCAAATATTAATTTAGGCTGTCTTCCTAGATATAGTGAGATAGAGAACAGTGTTCAGTTTTGCTGTAATCTGGCTGGATACAAAATTCGTTGGTGTATAATGCTGAAGCAAATGATTTAAACAGAAAAATCATCTTCTTTTTTCCAATACTCAGTAGTCGTTTGCAAATGGCACTGTTTACACAAGAAGTGTGGAATGGGCACTTTGATGAACACTTCCTGGTCAGAGTTTATCATTGGGTTCATGTAACACCACTGCTTACGGGTTGGGTGTTCCATACCTCTTTTGGTGTCATCAGTTTCATTGGCCTGTTATTTGATTGTAGTGTCTGGGAAAAAATTAATTGATTATGTTAGGTGAGGAAATGTTCAGCTTAACTGATCTACTGTCAGTCTTTATATTTGTTTGTGTAATTTACATGTTGCCAAGACCCCCACACCCAAATGCCTTTGTTCAAAGCACAATCTTTTCTGAAGAGGAAAGTAGTCGATACCACAAACTTGCTATGGGTCATTGTTTAACCTTTGGTCACTAGAAACATGATGGCATTCTAAAGGTAGTCATGGTCGTACCCCGTCCAGTGTTGATACCAAGGAATAGGTCAGAAATAATGTCCGCTTTAAAGGGTCAACAGTAAAGGAAGGGATATAGGGCCTTAAGCTCTTTCTTTTGCATTTTTCGGAATGTAGGATTATGTGGTGCTATGTGTCTGCCTGTGATGCAGCCCATGGATCAAGTCAGTCAGGATTGGTAAGCGACCTAGTGCAGAAAAACAGAATGAAAGGTCAAATGAGTTGGGTTCTTAGGTCAAGTAGTAAATCTGTGTTGTAGTATTTTCTTGTTTTAAAACATCAGATAGAGTAGTGTTTACATCATTTTCAAAATTATCCCCGTTATATTGCGGTGGCATGCTGTCCTGGAAATTTGTTTGCACAACATTCTTCTCAAGCCACTGGCTTCTTTTTTACACATCCATTGTTGAGACTATAATTAGTAGCTATTGAGGAAAAAAATCCTTAACCAAGTACTAGATGGAGCAACCAACCCTGTGGAACAAAGTGTGGTGCTGGAAAGACGACAGAGACCAGTGAGGCAGTGGAGACCAAGATGACCATTTTCCGATTTGCCAAGGAAGGTGACAGTTTTTCATACATTTTTCATCTCTTTCATATTTAGTCTATCATTCATTTGCCTACAGGGATGTGCTTGAAGTTATTAGTTAAACAAGAGGGCCATTGGCCCTTATTGGCCCTAAAATGCTCACATGAGTAAGGTCAAAATAGGACTGATAAAGCTGAAAGGATCCTCGTTGTGACTATGTAGAACACGAGTGTAAGTAACTTACTTTTTGACTGACTTGACCTATCTTTGAACTTGTCAGAGATATCAAGACAAACATTTTGACAAAGATCATGAGTATTGGGTTGAAAATGAGGCCTTTAGACAGCACAAAAGGTTTTCCTAAGATTTGGCCCAGTGACCTACTTTTTCATTCGACATGACCGAATTTCGCACTTGTCCAAGATTTTATCAAGACAAGTTCTTTGACCAGGTTGCATGAGTATTTGGCTGAAATGTGGCCTCTAGAGTACACAAAAGGTTTTTCTAAGATTGGGCCCAGTGACCTACTTTTTCATCTAACATGACACAGTTTCCAACTTGTCCAAGATTTTATCAAGACAAACATTCTGACCAACTTGCCTATGTACTGGAATGCATATGTGGCCTGTTGGGTGCAAACAAGGTTTTCCTAAGATTTGGCCCAGTGACCTACTTTTTCCCTTGACATCACTGATTTTCACACTTGTCCACTCAACATGCCCATAGTTCACACTTGTCCAAGATTTTTTTAAGACAAACACTCCGACCAGGTTGCATGAGTATTTGGCTGAAAATGTGGCCTCTAGAGTGCACAAAAGTTTTTTCTAAGATTTGGCCCAATGACATACTTTTTGACCTAGCTTGGCAGTTTCAAACTTGTCCAAGATTTCACCAAGACAAACATTCTGACCAACTTACATATTAAGTATTGGGCTGCATATGTGGCCTGTTGGGTGCAAACAGAGTTTTTCTAAGATTTTGCCCAGTGACCTACTTTTTGACCCAAAGTTACCCAATTTCACACTTGTCCAAGACTTTATCAAGAAAAACAAATCTTACCAATTTTCAAGCGTGTACGATTGAAAATGTGGCCTCTGGAGTGCATACAAGGTCACTGTTGACGCACGACGGACACAGCACAATCCCAAAAGCTCACATTGAGCACTTTGTACTCAGGTGAGCTAAAAAGGCAAATATTAATTTAGGCTGTCTTCCTAGATATAGTGAGATAGAGAACAGTGTTCAGTTTTGCTGTAATCTGGCTGGATACAAAATTCGTTGGTGTATAATGCTGAAGCAAATGATTTAAACAGAAAAATCATCTTCTTTTTTCCAATACTCAGTAGTCATTTGCAAATGGCACTGTTTACACAAGAAGTGTGGAATGGGCACTTTGATGAACACTTCCTGGTCAGAGTTTATCATTGGGTTCATGTAACACCACTGCTTACGGGTTGGGTGTTCCATACCTCTTTTGATGTCATCAGTTTCATTGGCCTGTTATTTGATTGTAGTGTCTGGGAAAAAATTAATTGATTATGTTAGGTGAGGAAATGTTCAGCTTAACTGATCTACTGTCAGTCTTTATATTTGTTTGTGTAATTTACATGTTGCCAAGACCCCCACACCCAAATGCCTTTGTTCAAAGCACAATCTTTTCTGAAGAGGAAAGTAGTTGATACCACAAACTTGCTATGGGTCATTGTTTAACCTTTGGTCACTAGAAACATGATGGCATTCTAAAGGTAGTCATGGTCGTACCCCGTCCAGTGTTGATACCAAGGAATAGGTCAGAAATAATGTCCGCTTTAAAGGGTCAACAGTAAAGGAAGGGATATAGGGCCTTAAGCTCTTTCTTTTGCATTTTTCGGAATGTAGGATTATGTGGTGCTATGTGTCTGCCTGTGATGCAGCCCATGGATCAAGTCAGTCAGGATTGGTAAGCGACCTAGTGCAGAAAAACAGAATGAAAGGTCAAATGAGTTGGGTTCTTAGGTCAAGTAGTAAATCTGTGTTGTAGTATTTTCTTGTTTTAAAACATCAGATAGAGTAGTGTTTACATCATTTTCAAAATTATCCCCGTTATATTGCGGTGGCATGCTGTCCTGGAAATTTGTTTGCACAACATTCTTCTCAAGCCACTGGCTTCTTTTTTACACATCCATTGTTGAGACTATAATTAGTAGCTATTGAGGAAAAAAATCCTTAACCAAGTACTAGATGGAGCAACCAACCCTGTGGAACAAAGTGTGGTGCTGGAAAGACGACAGAGACCAGTGAGGCAGTGGAGACCAAGATGACCATTTTCCGATTTGCCAAGGAAGGTGACAGTATTTCATACATTTTTCATCTCTTTCATATTTAGTCTATCATTCATTTGCCTACAGGGATGTGCTTGAAGTTATTAGTTAAACAAGAGGGCCATTGGCCCTTATTGGCCCTAAAATGCTCACATGAGTAAGGTCAAAATAGGACTGATAAAGCTGAAAGGATCCTCGTTGTGACTATGTAGAACACGAGTGTAAGTAACTTACTTTTTGACAGACTTGACCTATCTTTGAACTTGTCAGAGATATCAAGACAAACATTTTGACAAAGATCATGAGTATTGGGTTGAAAATGAGGCCTTTAGACAGCACAAAAGGTTTTCCTAAGATTTGGCCCAGTGACCTACTTTTTCATTCGACATGACCGAATTTCGCACTTGTCCAAGATTTTATCAAGACAAGTTCTTTGACCAGGTTGCATGAGTATTTGGCTGAAATGTGGCCTCTAGAGTACACAAAAGGTTTTTCTAAGATTGGGCCCAGTGACCTACTTTTTCATCTAACATGACACAGTTTCCAACTTGTCCAAGATTTTATCAAGACAAACATTCTGACCAACTTGCCTATGTACTGGAATGCATATGTGGCCTGTTGGGTGCAAACAAGGTTTTCCTAAGATTTGGCCCAGTGACCTACTTTTTCCCTTGACATCACTGATTTTCACACTTGTCCACTCAACATGCCCGTAGTTCACACTTGTCCAAGATTTTTTTAAGACAAACACTCCGACCAGGTTGCATGAGTATTTGGCTGAAAATGTGGCCTCTAGAGTGCACAAAAGTTTTTTCTAAGATTTGGCCCAATGACATACTTTTTGACCTAGCTTGGCAGTTTCAAACTTGTCCAAGATTTCACCACGACAAACATTCTGACCAACTTACATATTAAGTATTGGGCTGCATATGTGGCCTGTTGGGTGCAAACAGAGTTTTTCTAAGATTTTGCCCAGTGACCTACTTTTTGACCCAAAGTTACCCAATTTCACACTTGTCCAAGACTTTATCAAGAAAAACAAATCTTACCAATTTTCAAGCGTGTACGATTGAAAATGTGGCCTCTGGAGTGCATACAAGGTCACTGTTGACGCACGACGGACACAGCACAATCCCAAAAGCTCACATTGAGCACTTTGTACTCAGGTGAGCTAAAAAGGCAAATATTAATTTAGGCTGTCTTCCTAGATATAGTGAGATAGAGAACAGTGTTCAGTTTTGCTGTAATCTGGCTGGATACAAAATTCGTTGGTGTATAATGCTGAAGCAAATGATTTAAACAGAAAAATCATCTTCTTTTTTCCAATACTCAGTAGTCGTTTGCAAATGGCACTGTTTACACAAGAAGTGTGGAATGGGCACTTTGATGAACACTTCCTGGTCAGAGTTTATCATTGGGTTCATGTAACACCACTGCTTACGGGTTGGGTGTTCCATACCTCTTTTGGTGTCATCAGTTTCATTGGCCTGTTATTTGATTGTAGTGTCTGGGAAAAAATTAATTGATTATGTTAGGTGAGGAAATGTTCAGCTTAACTGATCTACTGTCAGTCTTTATATTTGTTTGTGTAATTTACATGTTGCCAAGACCCCCACACCCAAATGCCTTTGTTCAAAGCACAATCTTTTCTGAAGAGGAAAGTAGTCGATACCACAAACTTGCTATGGGTCATTGTTTAACCTTTGGTCACTAGAAACATGATGGCATTCTAAAGGTAGTCATGGTCGTACCCCGTCCAGTGTTGATACCAAGGAATAGGTCAGAAATAATGTCCGCTTTAAAGGGTCAACAGTAAAGGAAGGGATATAGGGCCTTAAGCTCTTTCTTTTGCATTTTTCGGAATGTAGGATTATGTGGTGCTATGTGTCTGCCTGTGATGCAGCCCATGGATCAAGTCAGTCAGGATTGGTAAGCGACCTAGTGCAGAAAAACAGAATGAAAGGTCAAATGAGTTGGGTTCTTAGGTCAAGTAGTAAATCTGTGTTGTAGTATTTTCTTGTTTTAAAACATCAGATAGAGTAGTGTTTACATCATTTTCAAAATTATCCCCGTTATATTGCGGTGGCATGCTGTCCTGGAAATTTGTTTGCACAACATTCTTCTCAAGCCACTGGCTTCTTTTTTACACATCCATTGTTGAGACTATAATTAGTAGCTATTGAGGAAAAAAATCCTTAACCAAGTACTAGATGGAGCAACCAACCCTGTGGAACAAAGTGTGGTGCTGGAAAGACGACAGAGACCAGTGAGGCAGTGGAGACCAAGATGACCATTTTCCGATTTGCCAAGGAAGGTGACAGTTTTTCATACATTTTTCATCTCTTTCATATTTAGTCTATCATTCATTTGCCTACAGGGATGTGCTTGAAGTTATTAGTTAAACAAGAGGGCCATTGGCCCTTATTGGCCCTAAAATGCTCACATGAGTAAGGTCAAAATAGGACTGATAAAGCTGAAAGGATCCTCGTTGTGACTATGTAGAACACGAGTGTAAGTAACTTACTTTTTGACAGACTTGACCTATCTTTGAACTTGTCAGAGATATCAAGACAAACATTTTGACAAAGATCATGAGTATTGGGTTGAAAATGAGGCCTTTAGACAGCACAAAAGGTTTTCCTAAGATTTGGCCCAGTGACCTACTTTTTCATTCGACATGACCGAATTTCGCACTTGTCCAAGATTTTATCAAGACAAGTTCTTTGACCAGGTTGCATGAGTATTTGGCTGAAATGTGGCCTCTAGAGTACACAAAAGGTTTTTCTAAGATTGGGCCCAGTGACCTACTTTTTCATCTAACATGACACAGTTTCCAACTTGTCCAAGATTTTATCAAGACAAACATTCTGACCAACTTGCCTATGTACTGGAATGCATATGTGGCCTGTTGGGTGCAAACAAGGTTTTCCTAAGATTTGGCCCAGTGACCTACTTTTTCCCTTGACATCACTGATTTTCACACTTGTCCACTCAACATGCCCGTAGTTCACACTTGTCCAAGATTTTTTTAAGACAAACACTCCGACCAGGTTGCATGAGTATTTGGCTGAAAATGTGGCCTCTAGAGTGCACAAAAGTTTTTTCTAAGATTTGGCCCAATGACATACTTTTTGACCTAGCTTGGCAGTTTCAAACTTGTCCAAGATTTCACCAAGACAAACATTCTGACCAACTTACATATTAAGTATTGGGCTGCATATGTGGCCTGTTGGGTGCAAACAGAGTTTTTCTAAGATTTTGCCCAGTGACCTACTTTTTGACCCAAAGTTACCCAATTTCACACTTGTCCAAGACTTTATCAAGAAAAACAAATCTTACCAATTTTCAAGCGTGTACGATTGAAAATGTGGCCTCTGGAGTGCATACAAGGTCACTGTTGACGCACGACGGACACAGCACAATCCCAAAAGCTCACATTGAGCACTTTGTACTCAGGTGAGCTAAAAAGGCAAATATTAATTTAGGCTGTCTTCCTAGATATAGTGAGATAGAGAAGTGTTCAGTTTTGCTGTAATCTGGCTGGATACAAAATTCGTTGGTGTATAATGCTGAAGCAAATGATTTAAACAGAAAAATCATCTTCTTTTTTCCAATACTCAGTAGTCGTTTGCAAATGGCACTGTTTACACAAGAAGTGTGGAATGGGCACTTTGATGAACACTTCCTGGTCAGAGTTTATCATTGGGTTCATGTAACACCACTGCTTACGGGTTGGGTGTTCCATACCTCTTTTGGTGTCATCAGTTTCATTGGCCTGTTATTTGATTGTAGTGTCTGGGAAAAAATTAATTGATTATGTTAGGTGAGGAAATGTTCAGCTTAACTGATCTACTGTCAGTCTTTATATTTGTTTGTGTAATTTACATGTTGCCAAGACCCCCACACCCAAATGCCTTTGTTCAAAGCACAATCTTTTCTGAAGAGGAAAGTAGTCGATACCACAAACTTGCTATGGGTCATTGTTTAACCTTTGGTCACTAGAAACATGATGGCATTCTAAAGGTAGTCATGGTCGTACCCCGTCCAGTGTTGATACCAAGGAATAGGTCAGAAATAATGTCCGCTTTAAAGGGTCAACAGTAAAGGAAGGGATATAGGGCCTTAAGCTCTTTCTTTTGCATTTTTCGGAATGTAGGATTATGTGGTGCTATGTGTCTGCCTGTGATGCAGCCCATGGATCAAGTCAGTCAGGATTGGTAAGCGACCTAGTGCAGAAAAACAGAATGAAAGGTCAAATGAGTTGGGTTCTTAGGTCAAGTAGTAAATCTGTGTTGTAGTATTTTCTTGTTTTAAAACATCAGATAGAGTAGTGTTTACATCATTTTCAAAATTATCCCCGTTATATTGCGGTGGCATGCTGTCCTGGAAATTTGTTTGCACAACATTCTTCTCAAGCCACTGGCTTCTTTTTTACACATCCATTGTTGAGACTATAATTAGTAGCTATTGAGGAAAAAAATCCTTAACCAAGTACTAGATGGAGCAACCAACCCTGTGGAACAAAGTGTGGTGCTGGAAAGACGACAGAGACCAGTGAGGCAGTGGAGACCAAGATGACCATTTTCCGATTTGCCAAGGAAGGTGACAGTATTTCATACATTTTTCATCTCTTTCATATTTAGTCTATCATTCATTTGCCTACAGGGATGTGCTTGAAGTTATTAGTTAAACAAGAGGGCCATTGGCCCTTATTGGCCCTAAAATGCTCACATGAGTAAGGTCAAAATAGGACTGATAAAGCTGAAAGGATCCTCGTTGTGACTATGTAGAACACGAGTGTAAGTAACTTACTTTTTGACAGACTTGACCTATCTTTGAACTTGTCAGAGATATCAAGACAAACATTTTGACAAAGATCATGAGTATTGGGTTGAAAATGAGGCCTTTAGACAGCACAAAAGGTTTTCCTAAGATTTGGCCCAGTGACCTACTTTTTCATTCGACATGACCGAATTTCGCACTTGTCCAAGATTTTATCAAGACAAGTTCTTTGACCAGGTTGCATGAGTATTTGGCTGAAATGTGGCCTCTAGAGTACACAAAAGGTTTTTCTAAGATTGGGCCCAGTGACCTACTTTTTCATCTAACATGACACAGTTTCCAACTTGTCCAAGATTTTATCAAGACAAACATTCTGACCAACTTGCCTATGTACTGGAATGCATATGTGGCCTGTTGGGTGCAAACAAGGTTTTCCTAAGATTTGGCCCAGTGACCTACTTTTTCCCTTGACATCACTGATTTTCACACTTGTCCACTCAACATGCCCGTAGTTCACACTTGTCCAAGATTTTTTTAAGACAAACACTCCGACCAGGTTGCATGAGTATTTGGCTGAAAATGTGGCCTCTAGAGTGCACAAAAGTTTTTTCTAAGATTTGGCCCAATGACATACTTTTTGACCTAGCTTGGCAGTTTCAAACTTGTCCAAGATTTCACCACGACAAACATTCTGACCAACTTACATATTAAGTATTGGGCTGCATATGTGGCCTGTTGGGTGCAAACAGAGTTTTTCTAAGATTTTGCCCAGTGACCTACTTTTTGACCCAAAGTTACCCAATTTCACACTTGTCCAAGACTTTATCAAGAAAAACAAATCTTACCAATTTTCAAGCGTGTACGATTGAAAATGTGGCCTCTGGAGTGCATACAAGGTCACTGTTGACGCACGACGGACACAGCACAATCCCAAAAGCTCACATTGAGCACTTTGTACTCAGGTGAGCTAAAAAGGCAAATATTAATTTAGGCTGTCTTCCTAGATATAGTGAGATAGAGAACAGTGTTCAGTTTTGCTGTAATCTGGCTGGATACAAAATTCGTTGGTGTATAATGCTGAAGCAAATGATTTAAACAGAAAAATCATCTTCTTTTTTCCAATACTCAGTAGTCGTTTGCAAATGGCACTGTTTACACAAGAAGTGTGGAATGGGCACTTTGATGAACACTTCCTGGTCAGAGTTTATCATTGGGTTCATGTAACACCACTGCTTACGGGTTGGGTGTTCCATACCTCTTTTGGTGTCATCAGTTTCATTGGCCTGTTATTTGATTGTAGTGTCTGGGAAAAAATTAATTGATTATGTTAGGTGAGGAAATGTTCAGCTTAACTGATCTACTGTCAGTCTTTATATTTGTTTGTGTAATTTACATGTTGCCAAGACCCCCACACCCAAATGCCTTTGTTCAAAGCACAATCTTTTCTGAAGAGGAAAGTAGTCGATACCACAAACTTGCTATGGGTCATTGTTTAACCTTTGGTCACTAGAAACATGATGGCATTCTAAAGGTAGTCATGGTCGTACCCCGTCCAGTGTTGATACCAAGGAATAGGTCAGAAATAATGTCCGCTTTAAAGGGTCAACAGTAAAGGAAGGGATATAGGGCCTTAAGCTCTTTCTTTTGCATTTTTCGGAATGTAGGATTATGTGGTGCTATGTGTCTGCCTGTGATGCAGCCCATGGATCAAGTCAGTCAGGATTGGTAAGCGACCTAGTGCAGAAAAACAGAATGAAAGGTCAAATGAGTTGGGTTCTTAGGTCAAGTAGTAAATCTGTGTTGTAGTATTTTCTTGTTTTAAAACATCAGATAGAGTAGTGTTTACATCATTTTCAAAATTATCCCCGTTATATTGCGGTGGCATGCTGTCCTGGAAATTTGTTTGCACAACATTCTTCTCAAGCCACTGGCTTCTTTTTTACACATCCATTGTTGAGACTATAATTAGTAGCTATTGAGGAAAAAAATCCTTAACCAAGTACTAGATGGAGCAACCAACCCTGTGGAACAAAGTGTGGTGCTGGAAAGACGACAGAGACCAGTGAGGCAGTGGAGACCAAGATGACCATTTTCCGATTTGCCAAGGAAGGTGACAGTTTTTCATACATTTTTCATCTCTTTCATATTTAGTCTATCATTCATTTGCCTACAGGGATGTGCTTGAAGTTATTAGTTAAACAAGAGGGCCATTGGCCCTTATTGGCCCTAAAATGCTCACATGAGTAAGGTCAAAATAGGACTGATAAAGCTGAAAGGATCCTCGTTGTGACTATGTAGAACACGAGTGTAAGTAACTTACTTTTTGACAGACTTGACCTATCTTTGAACTTGTCAGAGATATCAAGACAAACATTTTGACAAAGATCATGAGTATTGGGTTGAAAATGAGGCCTTTAGACAGCACAAAAGGTTTTCCTAAGATTTGGCCCAGTGACCTACTTTTTCATTCGACATGACCGAATTTCGCACTTGTCCAAGATTTTATCAAGACAAGTTCTTTGACCAGGTTGCATGAGTATTTGGCTGAAATGTGGCCTCTAGAGTACACAAAAGGTTTTTCTAAGATTGGGCCCAGTGACCTACTTTTTCATCTAACATGACACAGTTTCCAACTTGTCCAAGATTTTATCAAGACAAACATTCTGACCAACTTGCCTATGTACTGGAATGCATATGTGGCCTGTTGGGTGCAAACAAGGTTTTCCTAAGATTTGGCCCAGTGACCTACTTTTTCCCTTGACATCACTGATTTTCACACTTGTCCACTCAACATGCCCATAGTTCACACTTGTCCAAGATTTTTTTAAGACAAACACTCCGACCAGGTTGCATGAGTATTTGGCTGAAAATGTGGCCTCTAGAGTGCACAAAAGTTTTTTCTAAGATTTGGCCCAATGACATACTTTTTGACCTAGCTTGGCAGTTTCAAACTTGTCCAAGATTTCACCAAGACAAACATTCTGACCAACTTACATATTAAGTATTGGGCTGCATATGTGGCCTGTTGGGTGCAAACAGAGTTTTTCTAAGATTTTGCCCAGTGACCTACTTTTTGACCCAAAGTTACCCAATTTCACACTTGTCCAAGACTTTATCAAGAAAAACAAATCTTACCAATTTTCAAGCGTGTACGATTGAAAATGTGGCCTCTGGAGTGCATACAAGGTCACTGTTGACGCACGACGGACACAGCACAATCCCAAAAGCTCACATTGAGCACTTTGTACTCAGGTGAGCTAAAAAGGCAAATATTAATTTAGGCTGTCTTCCTAGATATAGTGAGATAGAGAACAGTGTTCAGTTTTGCTGTAATCTGGCTGGATACAAAATTCGTTGGTGTATAATGCTGAAGCAAATGATTTAAACAGAAAAATCATCTTCTTTTTTCCAATACTCAGTAGTCGTTTGCAAATGGCACTGTTTACACAAGAAGTGTGGAATGGGCACTTTGATGAACACTTCCTGGTCAGAGTTTATCATTGGGTTCATGTAACACCACTGCTTACGGGTTGGGTGTTCCATACCTCTTTTGGTGTCATCAGTTTCATTGGCCTGTTATTTGATTGTAGTGTCTGGGAAAAAATTAATTGATTATGTTAGGTGAGGAAATGTTCAGCTTAACTGATCTACTGTCAGTCTTTATATTTGTTTGTGTAATTTACATGTTGCCAAGACCCCCACACCCAAATGCCTTTGTTCAAAGCACAATCTTTTCTGAAGAGGAAAGTAGTCGATACCACAAACTTGCTATGGGTCATTGTTTAACCTTTGGTCACTAGAAACATGATGGCATTCTAAAGGTAGTCATGGTCGTACCCCGTCCAGTGTTGATACCAAGGAATAGGTCAGAAATAATGTCCGCTTTAAAGGGTCAACAGTAAAGGAAGGGATATAGGGCCTTAAGCTCTTTCTTTTGCATTTTTCGGAATGTAGGATTATGTGGTGCTATGTGTCTGCCTGTGATGCAGCCCATGGATCAAGTCAGTCAGGATTGGTAAGCGACCTAGTGCAGAAAAACAGAATGAAAGGTCAAATGAGTTGGGTTCTTAGGTCAAGTAGTAAATCTGTGTTGTAGTATTTTCTTGTTTTAAAACATCAGATAGAGTAGTGTTTACATCATTTTCAAAATTATCCCCGTTATATTGCGGTGGCATGCTGTCCTGGAAATTTGTTTGCACAACATTCTTCTCAAGCCACTGGCTTCTTTTTTACACATCCATTGTTGAGACTATAATTAGTAGCTACTGAGGAAAAAAATCCTTAACCAAGTACTAGATGGAGCAACCAACCCTGTGGAACAAAGTGTGGTGCTGGAAAGACGACAGAGACCAGTGAGGCAGTGGAGACCAAGATGACCATTTTCCGATTTGCCAAGGAAGGTGACAGTTTTTCATACATTTTTCATCTCTTTCATATTTAGTCTATCATTCATTTGCCTACAGGGATGTGCTTGAAGTTATTAGTTAAACAAGAGGGCCATTGGCCCTTATTGGCCCTAAAATGCTCACATGAGTAAGGTCAAAATAGGACTGATAAAGCTGAAAGGATCCTCGTTGTGACTATGTAGAACACGAGTGTAAGTAACTTACTTTTTGACTGACTTGACCTATCTTTGAACTTGTCAGAGATATCAAGACAAACATTTTGACAAAGATCATGAGTATTGGGTTGAAAATGAGGCCTTTAGACAGCACAAAAGGTTTTCCTAAGATTTGGCCCAGTGACCTACTTTTTCATTCGACATGACCGAATTTCGCACTTGTCCAAGATTTTATCAAGACAAGTTCTTTGACCAGGTTGCATGAGTATTTGGCTGAAATGTGGCCTCTAGAGTACACAAAAGGTTTTTCTAAGATTGGGCCCAGTGACCTACTTTTTCATCTAACATGACACAGTTTCCAACTTGTCCAAGATTTTATCAAGACAAACATTCTGACCAACTTGCCTATGTACTGGAATGCATATGTGGCCTGTTGGGTGCAAACAAGGTTTTCCTAAGATTTGGCCCAGTGACCTACTTTTTCCCTTGACATCACTGATTTTCACACTTGTCCACTCAACATGCCCATAGTTCACACTTGTCCAAGATTTTTTTAAGACAAACACTCCGACCAGGTTGCATGAGTATTTGGCTGAAAATGTGGCCTCTAGAGTGCACAAAAGTTTTTTCTAAGATTTGGCCCAATGACATACTTTTTGACCTAGCTTGGCAGTTTCAAACTTGTCCAAGATTTCACCAAGACAAACATTCTGACCAACTTACATATTAAGTATTGGGCTGCATATGTGGCCTGTTGGGTGCAAACAGAGTTTTTCTAAGATTTTGCCCAGTGACCTACTTTTTGACCCAAAGTTACCCAATTTCACACTTGTCCAAGACTTTATCAAGAAAAACAAATCTTACCAATTTTCAAGCGTGTACGATTGAAAATGTGGCCTCTGGAGTGCATACAAGGTCACTGTTGACGCACGACGGACACAGCACAATCCCAAAAGCTCACATTGAGCACTTTGTACTCAGGTGAGCTAAAAAGGCAAATATTAATTTAGGCTGTCTTCCTAGATATAGTGAGATAGAGAACAGTGTTCAGTTTTGCTGTAATCTGGCTGGATACAAAATTCGTTGGTGTATAATGCTGAAGCAAATGATTTAAACAGAAAAATCATCTTCTTTTTTCCAATACTCAGTAGTCGTTTGCAAATGGCACTGTTTACACAAGAAGTGTGGAATGGGCACTTTGATGAACACTTCCTGGTCAGAGTTTATCATTGGGTTCATGTAACACCACTGCTTACGGGTTGGGTGTTCCATACCTCTTTTGGTGTCATCAGTTTCATTGGCCTGTTATTTGATTGTAGTGTCTGGGAAAAAATTAATTGATTATGTTAGGTGAGGAAATGTTCAGCTTAACTGATCTACTGTCAGTCTTTATATTTGTTTGTGTAATTTACATGTTGCCAAGACCCCCACACCCAAATGCCTTTGTTCAAAGCACAATCTTTTCTGAAGAGGAAAGTAGTCGATACCACAAACTTGCTATGGGTCATTGTTTAACCTTTGGTCACTAGAAACATGATGGCATTCTAAAGGTAGTCATGGTCGTACCCCGTCCAGTGTTGATACCAAGGAATAGGTCAGAAATAATGTCCGCTTTAAAGGGTCAACAGTAAAGGAAGGGATATAGGGCCTTAAGCTCTTTCTTTTGCATTTTTCCGAATGTAGGATTATGTGGTGCTATGTGTCTGCCTGTGATGCAGCCCATGGATCAAGTCAGTCAGGATTGGTAAGCGACCTAGTGCAGAAAAACAGAATGAAAGGTCAAATGAGTTGGGTTCTTAGGTCAAGTAGTAAATCTGTGTTGTAGTATTTTCTTGTTTTAAAACATCAGATAGAGTAGTGTTTACATCATTTTCAAAATTATCCCCGTTATATTGCGGTGGCATGCTGTCCTGGAAATTTGTTTGCACAACATTCTTCTCAAGCCACTGGCTTCTTTTTTACACATCCATTGTTGAGACTATAATTAGTAGCTATTGAGGAAAAAAATCCTTAACCAAGTACTAGATGGAGCAACCAACCCTGTGGAACAAAGTGTGGTGCTGGAAAGACGACAGAGACCAGTGAGGCAGTGGAGACCAAGATGACCATTTTCCGATTTGCCAAGGAAGGTGACAGTTTTTCATACATTTTTCATCTCTTTCATATTTAGTCTGTCATTCATTTGCCTACAGGGATGTGCTTGAAGTTATTAGTTAAACAAGAGGGCCATTGGCCCTTATTGGCCCTAAAATGCTCACATGAGTAAGGTCAAAATAGGACTGATAAAGCTGAAAGGATCCTCGTTGTGACTATGTAGAACACGAGTGTAAGTAACTTACTTTCTGACTGACTTGACCTATCTTTGAACTTGTCAGAGATATCAAGACAAACATTTTGACAAAGATCATGAGTATTGGGTTGAAAATGAGGCCTTTAGACAGCACAAAAGGTTTTCCTAAGATTTGGCCCAGTGACCTACTTCTTCATTCGACATGACCGAATTTCGCACTTGTCCAAGATTTTATCAAGACAAGTTCTTTGACCAGGTTGCATGAGTATTTGGCTGAAATGTGGCCTCTAGAGTACACAAAAGGTTTTTCTAAGATTGGGCCCAGTGACCTACTTTTTCATCTAACATGACACAGTTTCCAACTTGTCCAAGATTTTATCAAGACAAACATTCTGACCAACTTGCCTATGTACTGGAATGCATATGTGGCCTGTTGGGTGCAAACAAGGTTTTCCTAAGATTTGGCCCAGTGACCTACTTTTTCCCTTGACATCACTGATTTTCACACTTGTCCACTCAACATGCCCGTAGTTCACACTTGTCCAAGATTTTTTTAAGACAAACACTCCGACCAGGTTGCATGAGTATTTGGCTGAAAATGTGGCCTCTAGAGTGCACAAAAGTTTTTTCTAAGATTTGGCCCAATGACATACTTTTTGACCTAGCTTGGCAGTTTCAAACTTGTCCAAGATTTCACCAAGACAAACATTCTGACCAACTTACATATTAAGTATTGGGCTGCATATGTGGCCTGTTGGGTGCAAACAGAGTTTTTCTAAGATTTTGCCCAGTGACCTACTTTTTGACCCAAAGTTACCCAATTTCACACTTGTCCAAGACTTTATCAAGAAAAACAAATCTTACCAATTTTCAAGCGTGTACGATTGAAAATGTGGCCTCTGGAGTGCATACAAGGTCACTGTTGACGCACGACAGACACAGCACAATCCCAAAAGCTCACATTGAGCACTTTGTACTCAGGTGAGCTAAAAAGGCAAATATTAATTTAGGCTGTCTTCCTAGATATAGTGAGATAGAGAACAGTGTTCAGTTTTGCTGTAATCTGGCTGGATACAAAATTCGTTGGTGTATAATGCTGAAGCAAATGATTTAAACAGAAAAATCATCTTCTTTTTTCCAATACTCAGTAGTCGTTTGCAAATGGCACTGTTTACACAAGAAGTGTGGAATGGGCACTTTGATGAACACTTCCTGGTCAGAGTTTATCATTGGGTTCATGTAACACCACTGCTTACGGGTTGGGTGTTCCATACCTCTTTTGGTGTCATCAGTTTCATTGGCCTGTTATTTGATTGTAGTGTCTGGGAAAAAATTAATTGATTATGTTAGGTGAGGAAATGTTCAGCTTAACTGATCTACTGTCAGTCTTTATATTTGTTTGTGTAATTTACATGTTGCCAAGACCCCCACACCCAAATGCCTTTGTTCAAAGCACAATCTTTTCTGAAGAGGAAAGTAGTCGATACCACAAACTTGCTATGGGTCATTGTTTAACCTTTGGTCACTAGAAACATGATGGCATTCTAAAGGTAGTCATGGTCGTACCCCGTCCAGTGTTGATACCAAGGAATAGGTCAGAAATAATGTCCGCTTTAAAGGGTCAACAGTAAAGGAAGGGATATAGGGCCTTAAGCTCTTTCTTTTGCATTTTTCCGAATGTAGGATTATGTGGTGCTATGTGTCTGCCTGTGATGCAGCCCATGGATCAAGTCAGTCAGGATTGGTAAGCGACCTAGTGCAGAAAAACAGAATGAAAGGTCAAATGAGTTGGGTTCTTAGGTCAAGTAGTAAATCTGTGTTGTAGTATTTTCTTGTTTTAAAACATCAGATAGAGTAGTGTTTACATCATTTTCAAAATTATCCCCGTTATATTGCGGTGGCATGCTGTCCTGGAAATTTGTTTGCACAACATTCTTCTCAAGCCACTGGCTTCTTTTTTACACATCCATTGTTGAGACTATAATTAGTAGCTATTGAGGAAAAAAATCCTTAACCAAGTACTAGATGGAGCAACCAACCCTGTGGAACAAAGTGTGGTGCTGGAAAGACGACAGAGACCAGTGAGGCAGTGGAGACCAAGATGACCATTTTCCGATTTGCCAAGGAAGGTGACAGTTTTTCATACATTTTTCATCTCTTTCATATTTAGTCTGTCATTCATTTGCCTACAGGGATGTGCTTGAAGTTATTAGTTAAACAAGAGGGCCATTGGCCCTTATTGGCCCTAAAATGCTCACATGAGTAAGGTCAAAATAGGACTGATAAAGCTGAAAGGATCCTCGTTGTGACTATGTAGAACACGAGTGTAAGTAACTTACTTTCTGACTGACTTGACCTATCTTTGAACTTGTCAGAGATATCAAGACAAACATTTTGACAAAGATCATGAGTATTGGGTTGAAAATGAGGCCTTTAGACAGCACAAAAGGTTTTCCTAAGATTTGGCCCAGTGACCTACTTCTTCATTCGACATGACCGAATTTCGCACTTGTCCAAGATTTTATCAAGACAAGTTCTTTGACCAGGTTGCATGAGTATTTGGCTGAAATGTGGCCTCTAGAGTACACAAAAGGTTTTTCTAAGATTGGGCCCAGTGACCTACTTTTTCATCTAACATGACACAGTTTCCAACTTGTCCAAGATTTTATCAAGACAAACATTCTGACCAACTTGCCTATGTACTGGAATGCATATGTGGCCTGTTGGGTGCAAACAAGGTTTTCCTAAGATTTGGCCCAGTGACCTACTTTTTCCCTTGACATCACTGATTTTCACACTTGTCCACTCAACATGCCCGTAGTTCACACTTGTCCAAGATTTTTTTAAGACAAACACTCCGACCAGGTTGCATGAGTATTTGGCTGAAAATGTGGCCTCTAGAGTGCACAAAAGTTTTTTCTAAGATTTGGCCCAATGACATACTTTTTGACCTAGCTTGGCAGTTTCAAACTTGTCCAAGATTTCACCAAGACAAACATTCTGACCAACTTACATATTAAGTATTGGGCTGCATATGTGGCCTGTTGGGTGCAAACAGAGTTTTTCTAAGATTTTGCCCAGTGACCTACTTTTTGACCCAAAGTTACCCAATTTCACACTTGTCCAAGACTTTATCAAGAAAAACAAATCTTACCAATTTTCAAGCGTGTACGATTGAAAATGTGGCCTCTGGAGTGCATACAAGGTCACTGTTGACGCACGACGGACACAGCACAATCCCAAAAGCTCACATTGAGCACTTTGTACTCAGGTGAGCTAAAAAGGCAAATATTAATTTAGGCTGTCTTCCTAGATATAGTGAGATAGAGAACAGTGTTCAGTTTTGCTGTAATCTGGCTGGATACAAAATTCGTTGGTGTATAATGCTGAAGCAAATGATTTAAACAGAAAAATCATCTTCTTTTTTCCAATACTCAGTAGTCGTTTGCAAATGGCACTGTTTACACAAGAAGTGTGGAATGGGCACTTTGATGAACACTTCCTGGTCAGAGTTTATCATTGGGTTCATGTAACACCACTGCTTACGGGTTGGGTGTTCCATACCTCTTTTGGTGTCATCAGTTTCATTGGCCTGTTATTTGATTGTAGTGTCTGGGAAAAAATTAATTGATTATGTTAGGTGAGGAAATGTTCAGCTTAACTGATCTACTGTCAGTCTTTATATTTGTTTGTGTAATTTACATGTTGCCAAGACCCCCACACCCAAATGCCTTTGTTCAAAGCACAATCTTTTCTGAAGAGGAAAGTAGTCGATACCACAAACTTGCTATGGGTCATTGTTTAACCTTTGGTCACTAGAAACATGATGGCATTCTAAAGGTAGTCATGGTCGTACCCCGTCCAGTGTTGATACCAAGGAATAGGTCAGAAATAATGTCCGCTTTAAAGGGTCAACAGTAAAGGAAGGGATATAGGGCCTTAAGCTCTTTCTTTTGCATTTTTCCGAATGTAGGATTATGTGGTGCTATGTGTCTGCCTGTGATGCAGCCCATGGATCAAGTCAGTCAGGATTGGTAAGCGACCTAGTGCAGAAAAACAGAATGAAAGGTCAAATGAGTTGGGTTCTTAGGTCAAGTAGTAAATCTGTGTTGTAGTATTTTCTTGTTTTAAAACATCAGATAGAGTAGTGTTTACATCATTTTCAAAATTATCCCCGTTATATTGCGGTGGCATGCTGTCCTGGAAATTTGTTTGCACAACATTCTTCTCAAGCCACTGGCTTCTTTTTTACACATCCATTGTTGAGACTATAATTAGTAGCTATTGAGGAAAAAAATCCTTAACCAAGTACTAGATGGAGCAACCAACCCTGTGGAACAAAGTGTGGTGCTGGAAAGACGACAGAGACCAGTGAGGCAGTGGAGACCAAGATGACCATTTTCCGATTTGCCAAGGAAGGTGACAGTTTTTCATACATTTTTCATCTCTTTCATATTTAGTCTGTCATTCATTTGCCTACAGGGATGTGCTTGAAGTTATTAGTTAAACAAGAGGGCCATTGGCCCTTATTGGCCCTAAAATGCTCACATGAGTAAGGTCAAAATAGGACTGATAAAGCTGAAAGGATCCTCGTTGTGACTATGTAGAACACGAGTGTAAGTAACTTACTTTCTGACTGACTTGACCTATCTTTGAACTTGTCAGAGATATCAAGACAAACATTTTGACAAAGATCATGAGTATTGGGTTGAAAATGAGGCCTTTAGACAGCACAAAAGGTTTTCCTAAGATTTGGACCAGTGACCTACTTCTTCATTCGACATGACCGAATTTCGCACTTGTCCAAGATTTTATCAAGACAAGTTCTTTGACCAGGTTGCATGAGTATTTGGCTGAAATGTGGCCTCTAGAGTACACAAAAGGTTTTTCTAAGATTGGGCCCAGTGACCTACTTTTTCATCTAACATGACACAGTTTCCAACTTGTCCAAGATTTTATCAAGACAAACATTCTGACCAACTTGCCTATGTACTGGAATGCATATGTGGCCTGTTGGGTGCAAACAAGGTTTTCCTAAGATTTGGCCCAGTGACCTACTTTTTCCCTTGACATCACTGATTTTCACACTTGTCCACTCAACATGCCCGTAGTTCACACTTGTCCAAGATTTTTTTAAGACAAACACTCCGACCAGGTTGCATGAGTATTTGGCTGAAAATGTGGCCTCTAGAGTGCACAAAAGTTTTTTCTAAGATTTGGCCCAATGACATACTTTTTGACCTAGCTTGGCAGTTTCAAACTTGTCCAAGATTTCACCAAGACAAACATTCTGACCAACTTACATATTAAGTATTGGGCTGCATATGTGGCCTGTTGGGTGCAAACAGAGTTTTTCTAAGATTTTGCCCAGTGACCTACTTTTTGACCCAAAGTTACCCAATTTCACACTTGTCCAAGACTTTATCAAGAAAAACAAATCTTACCAATTTTCAAGCGTGTACGATTGAAAATGTGGCCTCTGGAGTGCATACAAGGTCACTGTTGACGCACGACGGACACAGCACAATCCCAAAAGCTCACATTGAGCACTTTGTACTCAGGTGAGCTAAAAAGGCAAATATTAATTTAGGCTGTCTTCCTAGATATAGTGAGATAGAGAACAGTGTTCAGTTTTGCTGTAATCTGGCTGGATACAAAATTCGTTGGTGTATAATGCTGAAGCAAATGATTTAAACAGAAAAATCATCTTCTTTTTTCCAATACTCAGTAGTCGTTTGCAAATGGCACTGTTTACACAAGAAGTGTGGAATGGGCACTTTGATGAACACTTCCTGGTCAGAGTTTATCATTGGGTTCATGTAACACCACTGCTTACGGGTTGGGTGTTCCATACCTCTTTTGGTGTCATCAGTTTCATTGGCCTGTTATTTGATTGTAGTGTCTGGGAAAAAATTAATTGATTATGTTAGGTGAGGAAATGTTCAGCTTAACTGATCTACTGTCAGTCTTTATATTTGTTTGTGTAATTTACATGTTGCCAAGACCCCCACACCCAAATGCCTTTGTTCAAAGCACAATCTTTTCTGAAGAGGAAAGTAGTCGATACCACAAACTTGCTATGGGTCATTGTTTAACCTTTGGTCACTAGAAACATGATGGCATTCTAAAGGTAGTCATGGTCGTACCCCGTCCAGTGTTGATACCAAGGAATAGGTCAGAAATAATGTCCGCTTTAAAGGGTCAACAGTAAAGGAAGGGATATAGGGCCTTAAGCTCTTTCTTTTGCATTTTTCGGAATGTAGGATTATGTGGTGCTATGTGTCTGCCTGTGATGCAGCCCATGGATCAAGTCAGTCAGGATTGGTAAGCGACCTAGTGCAGAAAAACAGAATGAAAGGTCAAATGAGTTGGGTTCTTAGGTCAAGTAGTAAATCTGTGTTGTAGTATTTTCTTGTTTTAAAACATCAGATAGAGTAGTGTTTACATCATTTTCAAAATTATCCCCGTTATATTGCGGTGGCATGCTGTCCTGGAAATTTGTTTGCACAACATTCTTCTCAAGCCACTGGCTTCTTTTTTACACATCCATTGTTGAGACTATAATTAGTAGCTATTGAGGAAAAAAATCCTTAACCAAGTACTAGATGGAGCAACCAACCCTGTGGAACAAAGTGTGGTGCTGGAAAGACGACAGAGACCAGTGAGGCAGTGGAGACCAAGATGACCATTTTCCAATTTGCCAAGGAAGGTGACAGTTTTTCATACATTTTTCATCTCTTTCATATTTAGTCTGTCATTCATTTGCCTACAGGGATGTGCTTCAAGTTATTAGTTAAACAAGAGGGCCATTGGCCCTTATTGGCCCTAAAATGCTCACATGAGTAAGGTCAAAATAGGACTGATAAAGCTGAAAGGATCCTCGTTGTGACTATGTAGAACACGAGTGTAAGTAACTTACTTTCTGACTGACTTGACCTATCTTTGAACTTGTCAGAGATATCAAGACAAACATTTTGACAAAGATCATGAGTATTGGGTTGAAAATGAGGCCTTTAGACAGCACAAAAGGTTTTCCTAAGATTTGGCCCAGTGACCTACTTCTTCATTCGACATGACCGAATTTCGCACTTGTCCAAGATTTTATCAAGACAAGTTCTTTGACCAGGTTGCATGAGTATTTGGCTGAAATGTGGCCTCTAGAGTACACAAAAGGTTTTTCTAAGATTGGGCCCAGTGACCTACTTTTTCATCTAACATGACACAGTTTCCAACTTGTCCAAGATTTTATCAAGACAAACATTCTGACCAACTTGCCTATGTACTGGAATGCATATGTGGCCTGTTGGGTGCAAACAAGGTTTTCCTAAGATTTGGCCCAGTGACCTACTTTTTCCCTTGACATCACTGATTTTCACACTTGTCCACTCAACATGCCCGTAGTTCACACTTGTCCAAGATTTTTTTAAGACAAACACTCCGACCAGGTTGCATGAGTATTTGGCTGAAAATGTGGCCTCTAGAGTGCACAAAAGTTTTTTCTAAGATTTGGCCCAATGACATACTTTTTGACCTAGCTTGGCAGTTTCAAACTTGTCCAAGATTTCACCAAGACAAACATTCTGACCAACTTACATATTAAGTATTGGGCTGCATATGTGGCCTGTTGGGTGCAAGCAGAGTTTTTCTAAGATTTTGCCCAGTGACCTACTTTTTGACCCAAAGTTACCCAATTTCACACTTCTCCAAGACTTTATCAAGAAAAACAAATCTTACCAATTTTCAAGCGTGTACGATTGAAAATGTGGCCTCTGGAGTGCATACAAGGTCACTGTTGACGCACGACGGACACAGCACAATCCCAAAAGCTCACATTGAGCACTTTGTACTCAGGTGAGCTAAAAAGGCAAATATTAATTTAGGCTGTCTTCCTAGATATAGTGAGATAGAGAACAGTGTTCAGTTTTGCTGTAATCTGGCTGGATACAAAATTCGTTGGTGTATAATGCTGAAGCAAATGATTTAAACAGAAAAATCATCTTCTTTTTTCCAATACTCAGTAGTCGTTTGCAAATGGCACTGTTTACACAAGAAGTGTGGAATGGGCACTTTGATGAACACTTCCTGGTCAGAGTTTATCATTGGGTTCATGTAACACCACTGCTTACGGGTTGGGTGTTCCATACCTCTTTTGGTGTCATCAGTTTCATTGGCCTGTTATTTGATTGTAGTGTCTGGGAAAAAATTAATTGATTATGTTAGGTGAGGAAATGTTCAGCTTAACTGATCTACTGTCAGTCTTTATATTTGTTTGTGTAATTTACATGTTGCCAAGACCCCCACACCCAAATGCCTTTGTTCAAAGCACAATCTTTTCTGAAGAGGAAAGTAGTCGATACCACAAACTTGCTATGGGTCATTGTTTAACCTTTGGTCACTAGAAACATGATGGCATTCTAAAGGTAGTCATGGTCGTACCCCGTCCAGTGTTGATACCAAGGAATAGGTCAGAAATAATGTCCGCTTTAAAGGGTCAACAGTAAAGGAAGGGATATAGGGCCTTAAGCTCTTTCTTTTGCATTTTTCGGAATGTAGGATTATGTGGTGCTATGTGTCTGCCTGTGATGCAGCCCATGGATCAAGTCAGTCAGGATTGGTAAGCGACCTAGTGCAGAAAAACAGAATGAAAGGTCAAATGAGTTGGGTTCTTAGGTCAAGTAGTAAATCTGTGTTGTAGTATTTTCTTGTTTTAAAACATCAGATAGAGTAGTGTTTACATCATTTTCAAAATTATCCCCGTTATATTGCGGTGGCATGCTGTCCTGGAAATTTGTTTGCACAACATTCTTCTCAAGCCACTGGCTTCTTTTTTACACATCCATTGTTGAGACTATAATTAGTAGCTATTGAGGAAAAAAATCCTTAACCAAGTACTAGATGGAGCAACCAACCCTGTGGAACAAAGTGTGGTGCTGGAAAGACGACAGAGACCAGTGAGGCAGTGGAGACCAAGATGACCATTTTCCGATTTGCCAAGGAAGGTGACAGTTTTTCATACATTTTTCATCTCTTTCATATTTAGTCTGTCATTCATTTGCCTACAGGGATGTGCTTGAAGTTATTAGTTAAACAAGAGGGCCATTGGCCCTTATTGGCCCTAAAATGCTCACATGAGTAAGGTCAAAATAGGACTGATAAAGCTGAAAGGATCCTCGTTGTGACTATGTAGAACACGAGTGTAAGTAACTTACTTTCTGACTGACTTGACCTATCTTTGAACTTGTCAGAGATATCAAGACAAACATTTTGACAAAGATCATGAGTATTGGGTTGAAAATGAGGCCTTTAGACAGCACAAAAGGTTTTCCTAAGATTTGGCCCAGTGACCTACTTCTTCATTCGACATGACCGAATTTCGCACTTGTCCAAGATTTTATCAAGACAAGTTCTTTGACCAGGTTGCATGAGTATTTGGCTGAAATGTGGCCTCTAGAGTACACAAAAGGTTTTTCTAAGATTGGGCCCAGTGACCTACTTTTTCATCTAACATGACACAGTTTCCAACTTGTCCAAGATTTTATCAAGACAAACATTCTGACCAACTTGCCTATGTACTGGAATGCATATGTGGCCTGTTGGGTGCAAACAAGGTTTTCCTAAGATTTGGCCCAGTGACCTACTTTTTCCCTTGACATCACTGATTTTCACACTTGTCCACTCAACATGCCCGTAGTTCACACTTGTCCAAGATTTTTTTAAGACAAACACTCCGACCAGGTTGCATGAGTATTTGGCTGAAAATGTGGCCTCTAGAGTGCACAAAAGTTTTTTCTAAGATTTGGCCCAATGACATACTTTTTGACCTAGCTTGGCAGTTTCAAACTTGTCCAAGATTTCACCAAGACAAACATTCTGACCAACTTACATATTAAGTATTGGGCTGCATATGTGGCCTGTTGGGTGCAAACAGAGTTTTTCTAAGATTTTGCCCAGTGACCTACTTTTTGACCCAAAGTTACCCAATTTCACACTTGTCCAAGACTTTATCAAGAAAAACAAATCTTACCAATTTTCAAGCGTGTACGATTGAAAATGTGGCCTCTGGAGTGCATACAAGGTCACTGTTGACGCACGACGGACACAGCACAATCCCAAAAGCTCACATTGAGCACTTTGTACTCAGGTGAGCTAAAAAGGCAAATATTAATTTAGGCTGTCTTCCTAGATATAGTGAGATAGAGAACAGTGTTCAGTTTTGCTGTAATCTGGCTGGATACAAAATTCGTTGGTGTATAATGCTGAAGCAAATGATTTAAACAGAAAAATCATCTTCTTTTTTCCAATACTCAGTAGTCGTTTGCAAATGGCACTGTTTACACAAGAAGTGTGGAATGGGCACTTTGATGAACACTTCCTGGTCAGAGTTTATCATTGGGTTCATGTAACACCACTGCTTACGGGTTGGGTGTTCCATACCTCTTTTGGTGTCATCAGTTTCATTGGCCTGTTATTTGATTGTAGTGTCTGGGAAAAAATTAATTGATTATGTTAGGTGAGGAAATGTTCAGCTTAACTGATCTACTGTCAGTCTTTATATTTGTTTGTGTAATTTACATGTTGCCAAGACCCCCACACCCAAATGCCTTTGTTCAAAGCACAATCTTTTCTGAAGAGGAAAGTAGTCGATACCACAAACTTGCTATGGGTCATTGTTTAACCTTTGGTCACTAGAAACATGATGGCATTCTAAAGGTAGTCATGGTCGTACCCCGTCCAGTGTTGATACCAAGGAATAGGTCAGAAATAATGTCCGCTTTAAAGGGTCAACAGTAAAGGAAGGGATATAGGGCCTTAAGCTCTTTCTTTTGCATTTTTCGGAATGTAGGATTATGTGGTGCTATGTGTCTGCCTGTGATGCAGCCCATGGATCAAGTCAGTCAGGATTGGTAAGCGACCTAGTGCAGAAAAACAGAATGAAAGGTCAAATGAGTTGGGTTCTTAGGTCAAGTAGTAAATCTGTGTTGTAGTATTTTCTTGTTTTAAAACATCAGATAGAGTAGTGTTTACATCATTTTCAAAATTATCCCCGTTATATTGCGGTGGCATGCTGTCCTGGAAATTTGTTTGCACAACATTCTTCTCAAGCCACTGGCTTCTTTTTTACACATCCATTGTTGAGACTATAATTAGTAGCTATTGAGGAAAAAAATCCTTAACCAAGTACTAGATGGAGCAACCAACCCTGTGGAACAAAGTGTGGTGCTGGAAAGACGACAGAGACCAGTGAGGCAGTGGAGACCAAGATGACCATTTTCCGATTTGCCAAGGAAGGTGACAGTTTTTCATACATTTTTCATCTCTTTCATATTTAGTCTGTCATTCATTTGCCTACAGGGATGTGCTTGAAGTTATTAGTTAAACAAGAGGGCCATTGGCCCTTATTGGCCCTAAAATGCTCACATGAGTAAGGTCAAAATAGGACTGATAAAGCTGAAAGGATCCTCGTTGTGACTATGTAGAACACGAGTGTAAGTAACTTACTTTCTGACTGACTTGACCTATCTTTGAACTTGTCAGAGATATCAAGACAAACATTTTGACAAAGATCATGAGTATTGGGTTGAAAATGAGGCCTTTAGACAGCACAAAAGGTTTTCCTAAGATTTGGCCCAGTGACCTACTTCTTCATTCGACATGACCGAATTTCGCACTTGTCCAAGATTTTATCAAGACAAGTTCTTTGACCAGGTTGCATGAGTATTTGGCTGAAATGTGGCCTCTAGAGTACACAAAAGGTTTTTCTAAGATTGGGCCCAGTGACCTACTTTTTCATCTAACATGACACAGTTTCCAACTTGTCCAAGATTTTATCAAGACAAACATTCTGACCAACTTGCCTATGTACTGGAATGCATATGTGGCCTGTTGGGTGCAAACAAGGTTTTCCTAAGATTTGGCCCAGTGACCTACTTTTTCCCTTGACATCACTGATTTTCACACTTGTCCACTCAACATGCCCGTAGTTCACACTTGTCCAAGATTTTTTTAAGACAAACACTCCGACCAGGTTGCATGAGTATTTGGCTGAAAATGTGGCCTCTAGAGTGCACAAAAGTTTTTTCTAAGATTTGGCCCAATGACATACTTTTTGACCTAGCTTGGCAGTTTCAAACTTGTCCAAGATTTCACCAAGACAAACATTCTGACCAACTTACATATTAAGTATTGGGCTGCATATGTGGCCTGTTGGGTGCAAACAGAGTTTTTCTAAGATTTTGCCCAGTGACCTACTTTTTGACCCAAAGTTACCCAATTTCACACTTGTCCAAGACTTTATCAAGAAAAACAAATCTTACCAATTTTCAAGCGTGTACGATTGAAAATGTGGCCTCTGGAGTGCATACAAGGTCACTGTTGACGCACGACGGACACAGCACAATCCCAAAAGCTCACATTGAGCACTTTGTACTCAGGTGAGCTAAAAAGGCAAATATTAATTTAGGCTGTCTTCCTAGATATAGTGAGATAGAGAACAGTGTTCAGTTTTGCTGTAATCTGGCTGGATACAAAATTCGTTGGTGTATAATGCTGAAGCAAATGATTTAAACAGAAAAATCATCTTCTTTTTTCCAATACTCAGTAGTCGTTTGCAAATGGCACTGTTTACACAAGAAGTGTGGAATGGGCACTTTGATGAACACTTCCTGGTCAGAGTTTATCATTGGGTTCATGTAACACCACTGCTTACGGGTTGGGTGTTCCATACCTCTTTTGGTGTCATCAGTTTCATTGGCCTGTTATTTGATTGTAGTGTCTGGGAAAAAATTAATTGATTATGTTAGGTGAGGAAATGTTCAGCTTAACTGATCTACTGTCAGTCTTTATATTTGTTTGTGTAATTTACATGTTGCCAAGACCCCCACACCCAAATGCCTTTGTTCAAAGCACAATCTTTTCTGAAGAGGAAAGTAGTCGATACCACAAACTTGCTATGGGTCATTGTTTAACCTTTGGTCACTAGAAACATGATGGCATTCTAAAGGTAGTCATGGTCGTACCCCGTCCAGTGTTGATACCAAGGAATAGGTCAGAAATAATGTCCGCTTTAAAGGGTCAACAGTAAAGGAAGGGATATAGGGCCTTAAGCTCTTTCTTTTGCATTTTTCGGAATGTAGGATTATGTGGTGCTATGTGTCTGCCTGTGATGCAGCCCATGGATCAAGTCAGTCAGGATTGGTAAGCGACCTAGTGCAGAAAAACAGAATGAAAGGTCAAATGAGTTGGGTTCTTAGGTCAAGTAGTAAATCTGTGTTGTAGTATTTTCTTGTTTTAAAACATCAGATAGAGTAGTGTTTACATCATTTTCAAAATTATCCCCGTTATATTGCGGTGGCATGCTGTCCTGGAAATTTGTTTGCACAACATTCTTCTCAAGCCACTGGCTTCTTTTTTACACATCCATTGTTGAGACTATAATTAGTAGCTATTGAGGAAAAAAATCCTTAACCAAGTACTAGATGGAGCAACCAACCCTGTGGAACAAAGTGTGGTGCTGGAAAGACGACAGAGACCAGTGAGGCAGTGGAGACCAAGATGACCATTTTCCGATTTGCCAAGGAAGGTGACAGTTTTTCATACATTTTTCATCTCTTTCATATTTAGTCTGTCATTCATTTGCCTACAGGGATGTGCTTGAAGTTATTAGTTAAACAAGAGGGCCATTGGCCCTTATTGGCCCTAAAATGCTCACATGAGTAAGGTCAAAATAGGACTGATAAAGCTGAAAGGATCCTCGTTGTGACTATGTAGAACACGAGTGTAAGTAACTTACTTTCTGACTGACTTGACCTATCTTTGAACTTGTCAGAGATATCAAGACAAACATTTTGACAAAGATCATGAGTATTGGGTTGAAAATGAGGCCTTTAGACAGCACAAAAGGTTTTCCTAAGATTTGGCCCAGTGACCTACTTCTTCATTCGACATGACCGAATTTCGCACTTGTCCAAGATTTTATCAAGACAAGTTCTTTGACCAGGTTGCATGAGTATTTGGCTGAAATGTGGCCTCTAGAGTACACAAAAGGTTTTTCTAAGATTGGGCCCAGTGACCTACTTTTTCATCTAACATGACACAGTTTCCAACTTGTCCAAGATTTTATCAAGACAAACATTCTGACCAACTTGCCTATGTACTGGAATGCATATGTGGCCTGTTGGGTGCAAACAAGGTTTTCCTAAGATTTGGCCCAGTGACCTACTTTTTCCCTTGACATCACTGATTTTCACACTTGTCCACTCAACATGCCCGTAGTTCACACTTGTCCAAGATTTTTTTAAGACAAACACTCCGACCAGGTTGCATGAGTATTTGGCTGAAAATGTGGCCTCTAGAGTGCACAAAAGTTTTTTCTAAGATTTGGCCCAATGACATACTTTTTGACCTAGCTTGGCAGTTTCAAACTTGTCCAAGATTTCACCAAGACAAACATTCTGACCAACTTACATATTAAGTATTGGGCTGCATATGTGGCCTGTTGGGTGCAAACAGAGTTTTTCTAAGATTTTGCCCAGTGACCTACTTTTTGACCCAAAGTTACCCAATTTCACACTTGTCCAAGACTTTATCAAGAAAAACAAATCTTACCAATTTTCAAGCGTGTACGATTGAAAATGTGGCCTCTGGAGTGCATACAAGGTCACTGTTGACGCACGACGGACACAGCACAATCCCAAAAGCTCACATTGAGCACTTTGTACTCAGGTGAGCTAAAAAGGCAAATATTAATTTAGGCTGTCTTCCTAGATATAGTGAGATAGAGAACAGTGTTCAGTTTTGCTGTAATCTGGCTGGATACAAAATTCGTTGGTGTATAATGCTGAAGCAAATGATTTAAACAGAAAAATCATCTTTTTTCCAATACTCAGTAGTCGTTTGCAAATGGCACTGTTTACACAAGAAGTGTGGAATGGGCACTTTGATGAACACTTCCTGGTCAGAGTTTATCATTGGGTTCATGTAACACCACTGCTTACGGGTTGGGTGTTCCATACCTCTTTTGGTGTCATCAGTTTCATTGGCCTGTTATTTGATTGTAGTGTCTGGGAAAAAATTAATTGATTATGTTAGGTGAGGAAATGTTCAGCTTAACTGATCTACTGTCAGTCTTTATATTTGTTTGTGTAATTTACATGTTGCCAAGACCCCCACACCCAAATGCCTTTGTTCAAAGCACAATCTTTTCTGAAGAGGAAAGTAGTCGATACCACAAACTTGCTATGGGTCATTGTTTAACCTTTGGTCACTAGAAACATGATGGCATTCTAAAGGTAGTCATGGTCGTACCCCGTCCAGTGTTGATACCAAGGAATAGGTCAGAAATAATGTCCGCTTTAAAGGGTCAACAGTAAAGGAAGGGATATAGGGCCTTAAGCTCTTTCTTTTGCATTTTTCCGAATGTAGGATTATGTGGTGCTATGTGTCTGCCTGTGATGCAGCCCATGGATCAAGTCAGTCAGGATTGGTAAGCGACCTAGTGCAGAAAAACAGAATGAAAGGTCAAATGAGTTGGGTTCTTAGGTCAAGTAGTAAATCTGTGTTGTAGTATTTTCTTGTTTTAAAACATCAGATAGAGTAGTGTTTACATCATTTTCAAAATTATCCCCGTTATATTGCGGTGGCATGCTGTCCTGGAAATTTGTTTGCACAACATTCTTCTCAAGCCACTGGCTTCTTTTTTACACATCCATTGTTGAGACTATAATTAGTAGCTATTGAGGAAAAAAATCCTTAACCAAGTACTAGATGGAGCAACCAACCCTGTGGAACAAAGTGTGGTGCTGGAAAGACGACAGAGACCAGTGAGGCAGTGGAGACCAAGATGACCATTTTCCGATTTGCCAAGGAAGGTGACAGTTTTTCATACATTTTTCATCTCTTTCATATTTAGTCTATCATTCATTTGCCTACAGGGATGTGCTTCAAGTTATTAGTTAAACAAGAGGGCCATTGGCCCTTATTGGCCCTAAAATGCTCACATGAGTAAGGTCAAAATAGGACTGATAAAGCTGAAAGGATCCTCGTTGTGACTATGTAGAACACGAGTGTAAGTAACTTACGTTTTGACTAACTTGACCTATCTTTGAACTTGTCAGAGATATCAAGACAAACATTTTGACAAAGATCATGAGTATTGGGTTGAAAATGAGGCCTTTAGACAGCACAAAAGGTTTTCCTAAGATTTGGCCCAGTGACCTACTTTTTCATTCGACATGACCGAATTTCGCACTTGTCCAAGATTTTATCAAGACAAGTTCTTTGACCAGGTTGCATGAGTATTTGGCTGAAATGTGGCCTCTAGAGTACACAAAAGGTTTTTCTAAGATTGGGCTCAGTGACCTACTTTTTCATCTAACATGACACAGTTTCCAACTTGTCCAAGATTTTATCAAGACAAACATTCTGACCAACTTGCCTATGTACTGGAATGCATATGTGGCCTGTTGGGTGCAAACAAGGTTTTCCTAAGATTTGGCCCAGTGACCTTTTTTTTCCCTTGACATCACTGATTTTCACACTTGTCCACTCAACATGCCCGTAGTTCACACTTGTCCAAGATTTTTTTAAGACAAACACTCCGACCAGGTTGCATGAGTATTTGGCTGAAAATGTGGCCTCTAGAGTGCACAAAAGTTTTTTCTAAGATTTGGCCCAATGACATACTTTTTGACCTAGCTTGGCAGTTTCAAACTTGTCCAAGATTTCACCAAGACAAACATTCTGACCAACTTGCATATTAAGTATTGGGCTGCATATGTGGCCTGTTGGGTGCAAACAGAGTTTTTCTAAGATTTTGCCCAGTGACCTACTTTTTGACCCAAAGTTACCCAATTTCACACTTGTCCAAGACTTTATCAAGAAAAACAAATCTTACCAATTTTCAAGCGTGTACGATTGAAAATGTGGCCTCTGGAGTGCATACAAGGTCACTGTTGACGCACGACGGACACAGCACAATCCCAAAAGCTCACATTGAGCACTTTGTACTCAGGTGAGCTAAAAAGGCAAATATTAATTTAGGCTGTCTTCCTAGATATAGTGAGATAGAGAACAGTGTTCAGTTTTGCTGTAATCTGGCTGGATACAAAATTCGTTGGTGTATAATGCTGAAGCAAATGATTTAAACAGAAAAATCATCTTCTTTTTTCCAATACTCAGTAGTCGTTTGCAAATGGCACTGTTTACACAAGAAGTGTGGAATGGGCACTTTGATGAACACTTCCTGTTCAGAGTTTATCATTGGGTTCATGTAACACCACTGCTTACGGGTTGGGTGTTCCATACCTCTTTTGGTGTCATCAGTTTCATTGGCCTGTTATTTGATTGTAGTGTCTGGGAAAAAATTAATTGATTATGTTAGGTGAGGAAATGTTCAGCTTAACTGATCTACTGTCAGTCTTTATATTTGTTTGTGTAATTTACATGTTGCCAAGACCCCCACACCCAAATGCCTTTGTTCAAAGCACAATCTTTTCTGAAGAGGAAAGTAGTCGATACCACAAACTTGCTATGGGTCATTGTTTAACCTTTGGTCACTAGAAACATGATGGCATTCTAAAGGTAGTCATGGTCGTACCCCGTCCAGTGTTGATACCAAGGAATAGGTCAGAAATAATGTCAGCTTTAAAGGGTCAACAGTAAAGGAAGGGATATAGGGCCTTAAGCTCTTTCTTTTGCATTTTTCGGAATGTAGGATTATGTGGTGCTATGTGTCTGCCTGTGATGCAGCCCATGGATCAAGTCAGTCAGGATTGGTAAGCGACCTAGTGCAGAAAAACAGAATGAAAGGTCAAATGAGTTGGGTTCTTAGGTCAAGTAGTAAATCTGTGTTGTAGTATTTTCTTGTTTTAAAACATCAGATAGAGTAGTGTTTACATCATTTTCAAAATTATCCCCGTTATATTGCGGTGGCATGCTGTCCTGGAAATTTGTTTGCACAACATTCTTCTCAAGCCACTGGCTTCTTTTTTACACATCCATTGTTGAGACTATAATTAGTAGCTATTGAGGAAAAAAATCCTTAACCAAGTACTAGATGGAGCAACAAACCCTGTGGAACAAAGTGTGGTGCTGGAAAGACGACAGAGACCAGTGAGGCAGTGGAGACCAAGATGACCATTTTCCGATTTGCCAAGGAAGGTGACAGTTTTTCATACATTTTTCATCTCTTTCATATTTAGTCTATCATTCATTTGCCTACAGGGATGTGCTTCAAGTTATTAGTTAAACAAGAGGGCCATTGGCCCTTATTGGCCCTAAAATGCTCACATGAGTAAGGTCAAAATAGGACTGATAAAGCTGAAAGGATCCTCGTTGTGACTATGTAGAACACGAGTGTAAGTAACTTACGATTTGACTGACTTGACCTATCTTTGAACTTGTCAGAGATATCAAGACAAACATTTTGACAAAGATCATGAGTATTGGGTTGAAAATGAGGCCTTTAGACAGCACAAAAGGTTTTCCTAAGATTTGGCCCAGTGACCTACTTTTTCATTCGACATGACCGAATTTCGCACTTGTCCAAGATTTTATCAAGACAAGTTCTTTGACCAGGTTGCATGAGTATTTGGCTGAAATGTGGCCTCTAGAGTACACAAAAGGTTTTTCTAAGATTGGGCTCAGTGACCTACTTTTTCATCTAACATGACACAGTTTCCAACTTGTCCAAGATTTTATCAAGACAAACATTCTGACCAACTTGCCTATGTACTGGAATGCATATGTGGCCTGTTGGGTGCAAACAAGGTTTTCCTAAGATTTGGCCCAGTGACCTTTTTTTTCCCTTGACATCACTGATTTTCACACTTGTCCACTCAACATGCCCGTAGTTCACACTTGTCCAAGATTTTTTTAAGACAAACACTCCGACCAGGTTGCATGAGTATTTGGCTGAAAATGTGGCCTCTAGAGTGCACAAAAGTTTTTTCTAAGATTTGGCCCAATGACATACTTTTTGACCTAGCTTGGCAGTTTCAAACTTGTCCAAGATTTCACCAAGACAAACATTCTGACCAACTTGCATATTAAGTATTGGGCTGCATATGTGGCCTGTTGGGTGCAAACAGAGTTTTTCTAAGATTTTGCCCAGTGACCTACTTTTTGACCCAAAGTTACCCAATTTCACACTTGTCCAAGACTTTATCAAGAAAAACAAATCTTACCAATTTTCAAGCGTGTACGATTGAAAATGTGGCCTCTGGAGTGCATACAAGGTCACTGTTGACGCACGACGGACACAGCACAATCCCAAAAGCTCACATTGAGCACTTTGTACTCAGGTGAGCTAAAAAGGCAAATATTAATTTAGGCTGTCTTCCTAGATATAGTGAGATAGAGAACAGTGTTCAGTTTTGCTGTAATCTGGCTGGATACAAAATTCGTTGGTGTATAATGCTGAAGCAAATGATTTAAACAGAAAAATCATCTTCTTTTTTCCAATACTCAGTAGTCGTTTGCAAATGGCACTGTTTACACAAGAAGTGTGGAATGGGCACTTTGATGAACACTTCCTGGTCAGAGTTTATCATTGGGTTCATGTAACACCACTGCTTACGGGTTGGGTGTTCCATACCTCTTTTGGTGTCATCAGTTTCATTGGCCTGTTATTTGATTGTAGTGTCTGGGAAAAAATTAATTGATTATATTAGGTGAGGAAATGTTCAGCTTAACTGATCTACTGTCAGTCTTTATATTTGTTTGTGTAATTTACATGTTGCCAAGACCCCCACACCCAAATGCCTTTGTTCAAAGCACAATCTTTTCTGAAGAGGAAAGTAGTCGATACCACAAACTTGCTATGGGTCATTGTTTAACCTTTGGTCACTAGAAACATGATGGCATTCTAAAGGTAGTCATGGTCGTACCCCGTCCAGTGTTGATACCAAGGAATAGGTCAGAAATAATGTCAGCTTTAAAGGGTCAACAGTAAAGGAAGGGATATAGGGCCTTAAGCTCTTTCTTTTGCATTTTTCGGAATGTAGGATTATGTGGTGCTATGTGTCTGCCTGTGATGCAGCCCATGGATCAAGTCAGTCAGGATTGGTAAGCGACATAGTGCAGAAAAACAGAATGAAAGGTCAAATGAGTTGGGTTCTTAGGTCAAGTAGTAAATCTGTGTTGTAGTATTTTCTTGTTTTAAAACATCAGATAGAGTAGTGTTTACATCATTTTCAAAATTATCCCCGTTATATTGCGGTGGCATGCTGTCCTGGAAATTTGTTTGCACAACATTCTTCTCAAGCCACTGGCTTCTTTTTTACACATCCATTGTTGAGACTATAATTAGTAGCTATTGAGGAAAAAAATCCTTAACCAAGTACTAGATGGAGCAACCAACCCTGTGGAACAAAGTGTGGTGCTGGAAAGACGACAGAGACCAGTGAGGCAGTGGAGACCAAGATGACCATTTTCCGATTTGCCAAGGAAGGTGACAGTTTTTCATACATTTTTCATCTCTTTCATATTTAGTCTATCATTCATTTGCCTACAGGGATGTGCTTCAAGTTATTAGTTAAACAAGAGGGCCATTGGCCCTTATTGGCCCTAAAATGCTCACATGAGTAAGGTCAAAATAGGACTGATAAAGCTGAAAGGATCCTCGTTGTGACTATGTAGAACACGAGTGTAAGTAACTTACTTTTTGACTGACTTGACCTATCTTTGAACTTGTCAGAGATATCAAGACAAACATTTTGACAAAGATCATGAGTATTGGGTTGAAAATGAGGCCTTTAGACAGCACAAAAGGTTTTCCTAAGATTTGGCCCAGTGACCTACTTTTTCATTCGACATGACCGAATTTCGCACTTGTCCAAGATTTTATCAAGACAAGTTCTTTGACCAGGTTGCATGAGTATTTGGCTGAAATGTGGCCTCTAGAGTACACAAAAGGTTTTTCTAAGATTGGGCCCAGTGACCTACTTTTTCATCTAACATGACACAGTTTCCAACTTGTCCAAGATTTTATCAAGACAAACATTCTGACCAACTTGCCTATGTACTGGAATGCATATGTGGCCTGTTGGGTGCAAACAAGGTTTTCCTAAGATTTGGCCCAGTGACCTACTTTTTCCCTTGACATCACTGATTTTCACACTTGTCCACTCAACATGCCCGTAGTTCACACTTGTCCAAGATTTTTTTAAGACAAACACTCCGACCAGGTTGCATGAGTATTTGGCTGAAAATGTGGCCTCTAGAGTGCACAAAAGTTTTTTCTAAGATTTGGCCCAATGACATACTTTTTGACCTAGCTTGGCAGTTTCAAACTTGTCCAAGATTTCACCAAGACAAACATTCTGACCAACTTACATATTAAGTATTGGGCTGCATATGTGGCCTGTTGGGTGCAAACAAGAGTTTTTCTAAGATTTTGCCCAGTGACCTACTTTTTGACCCAAAGTTACCCAATTTCACACTTGTCCAAGACTTTATCAAGAAAAACAAATCTTACCAATTTTCAAGCGTGTACGATTGAAAATGTGGCCTCTGGAGTGCATACAAGGTCACTGTTGACGCACGACGGACACAGCACAATCCCAAAAGCTCACATTGAGCACTTTGTACTCAGGTGAGCTAAAAAGGCAAATATTAATTTAGGCTATCTTCCTAGATATAGTGAGATAGAGAACAGTGTTCAGTTTTGCTGTAATCTGGCTGGATACAAAATTCATTGGTGTATAATGCTGAAGCAAATGATTTAAACAGAAAAATCATCTTCTTTTTTCCAATACTCAGTAGTCGTTTGCAAATGGCACTGTTTACACAAGAAGTGTGGAATGGGCACTTTGATGAACACTTCCTGGTCAGAGTTTATCATTGGGTTCATGTAACACCACTGCTTACGGGTTGGGTGTTCCATACCTCTTTTGGTGTCATCAGTTTCATTGGCCTGTTATTTGATTGTAGTGTCTGGGAAAAAATTAATTGATTATGTTAGGTGAGGAAATGTTCAGCTTAACTGATCTACTGTCAGTCTTTATATTTGTTTGTGTAATTTACATGTTGCCAAGACCCCCACACCCAAATGCCTTTGTTCAAAGCACAATCTTTTCTGAAGAGGAAAGTAGTCGATACCACAAACTTGCTATGGGTCATTGTTTAACCTTTGGTCACTAGAAACATGATGGCATTCTAAAGGTAGTCATGGTCGTACCCCGTCCAGTGTTGATACCAAGGAATAGGTCAGAAATAATGTCAGCTTTAAAGGGTCAACAGTAAAGGAAGGGATATAGGGCCTTAAGCTCTTTCTTTTGCATTTTTCGGAATGTAGGATTATGTGGTGCTATGTGTCTGCCTGTGATGCAGCCCATGGATCAAGTCAGTCAGGATTGGTAAGCGACATAGTGCAGAAAAACAGAATGAAAGGTCAAATGAGTTGGGTTCTTAGGTCAAGTAGTAAATCTGTGTTGTAGTATTTTCTTGTTTTAAAACATCAGATAGAGTAGTGTTTACATCATTTTCAAAATTATCCCCGTTATATTGCGGTGGCATGCTGTCCTGGAAATTTGTTTGCACAACATTCTTCTCAAGCCACTGGCTTCTTTTTTACACATCCATTGTTGAGACTATAATTAGTAGCTATTGAGGAAAAAAATCCTTAACCAAGTACTAGATGGAGCAACCAACCCTGTGGAACAAAGTGTGGTGCTGGAAAGACGACAGAGACCAGTGAGGCAGTGGAGACCAAGATGACCATTTTCCGATTTGCCAAGGAAGGTGACAGTTTTTCATACATTTTTCATCTCTTTCATATTTAGTCTATCATTCATTTGCCTACAGGGATGTGCTTCAAGTTATTAGTTAAACAAGAGGGCCATTGGCCCTTATTGGCCCTAAAATGCTCACATGAGTAAGGTCAAAATAGGACTGATAAAGCTGAAAGGATCCTCGTTGTGACTATGTAGAACACGAGTGTAAGTAACTTACTTTTTGACTGACTTGACCTATCTTTGAACTTGTCAGAGATATCAAGACAAACATTTTGACAAAGATCATGAGTATTGGGTTGAAAATGAGGCCTTTAGACAGCACAAAAGGTTTTCCTAAGATTTGGCCCAGTGACCTACTTTTTCATTCGACATGACCGAATTTCGCACTTGTCCAAGATTTTATCAAGACAAGTTCTTTGACCAGGTTGCATGAGTATTTGGCTGAAATGTGGCCTCTAGAGTACACAAAAGGTTTTTCTAAGATTGGGCCCAGTGACCTACTTTTTCATCTAACATGACACAGTTTCCAACTTGTCCAAGATTTTATCAAGACAAACATTCTGACCAACTTGCCTATGTACTGGAATGCATATGTGGCCTGTTGGGTGCAAACAAGGTTTTCCTAAGATTTGGCCCAGTGACCTACTTTTTCCCTTGACATCACTGATTTTCACACTTGTCCACTCAACATGCCCGTAGTTCACACTTGTCCAAGATTTTTTTAAGACAAACACTCCGACCAGGTTGCATGAGTATTTGGCTGAAAATGTGGCCTCTAGAGTGCACAAAAGTTTTTTCTAAGATTTGGCCCAATGACATACTTTTTGACCTAGCTTGGCAGTTTCAAACTTGTCCAAGATTTCACCAAGACAAACATTCTGACCAACTTACATATTAAGTATTGGGCTGCATATGTGGCCTGTTGGGTGCAAACAAGAGTTTTTCTAAGATTTTGCCCAGTGACCTACTTTTTGACCCAAAGTTACCCAATTTCACACTTGTCCAAGACTTTATCAAGAAAAACAAATCTTACCAATTTTCAAGCGTGTACGATTGAAAATGTGGCCTCTGGAGTGCATACAAGGTCACTGTTGACGCACGACGGACACAGCACAATCCCAAAAGCTCACATTGAGCACTTTGTACTCAGGTGAGCTAAAAAGGCAAATATTAATTTAGGCTGTCTTCCTAGATATAGTGAGATAGAGAACAGTGTTCAGTTTTGCTGTAATCTGGCTGGATACAAAATTCGTTGGTGTATAATGCTGAAGCAAATGATTTAAACAGAAAAATCATCTTCTTTTTTCCAATACTCAGTAGTCGTTTGCAAATGGCACTGTTTACACAAGAAGTGTGGAATGGGCACTTTGATGAACACTTCCTGGTCAGAGTTTATCACTGGGTTCATGTAACACCACTGCTTACGGGTTGGGTGTTCCATACCTCTTTTGGTGTCATCAGTTTCATTGGCCTGTTATTTGATTGTAGTGTCTGGGAAAAAATTAATTGATTATGTTAGGTGAGGAAATGTTCAGCTTAACTGATCTACTGTCAGTCTTTATATTTGTTTGTGTAATTTACATGTTGCCAAGACCCCCACACCCAAATGCCTTTGTTCAAAGCACAATCTTTTCTGAAGAGGAAAGTAGTCGATACCACAAACTTGCTATGGGTCATTGTTTAACCTTTGGTCACTAGAAACATGATGGCATTCTAAAGGTAGTCATGGTCGTACCCCGTCCAGTGTTGATACCAAGGAATAGGTCAGAAATAATGTCAGCTTTAAAGGGTCAACAGTAAAGGAAGGGATATAGGGCCTTAAGCTCTTTCTTTTGCATTTTTCGGAATGTAGGATTATGTGGTGCTATGTGTCTGCCTGTGATGCAGCCCATGGATCAAGTCAGTCAGGATTGGTAAGCGACCTAGTGCAGAAAAACAGAATGAAAGGTCAAATGAGTTGGGTTCTTAGGTCAAGTAGTAAATCTGTGTTGTAGTATTTTCTTGTTTTAAAACATCAGATAGAGTAGTGTTTACATCATTTTCAAAATTATCCCCGTTATATTGCGGTGGCATGCTGTCCTGGAAATTTGTTTGCACAACATTCTTCTCAAGCCACTGGCTTCTTTTTTACACATCCATTGTTGAGACTATAATTAGTAGCTATTGAGGAAAAAAATCCTTAACCAAGTACTAGATGGAGCAACCAACCCTGTGGAACAAAGTGTGGTGCTGGAAAGACGACAGAGACCAGTGAGGCAGTGGAGACCAAGATGACCATTTTCCGATTTGCCAAGGAAGGTGACAGTTTTTCATACATTTTTCATCTCTTTCATATTTAGTCTATCATTCATTTGCCTACAGGGATGTGCTTCAAGTTATTAGTTAAACAAGAGGGCCATTGGCCCTTATTGGCCCTAAAATGCTCACATGAGTAAGGTCAAAATAGGACTGATAAAGCTGAAAGGATCCTCGTTGTGACTATGTAGAACACGAGTGTAAGTAACTTACGTTTTGACTGACTTGACCTATCTTTGAACTTGTCAGAGATATCAAGACAAACATTTTGACAAAGATCATGAGTATTGGGTTGAAAATGAGGCCTTTAGACAGCACAAAAGGTTTTCCTAAGATTTGGCCCAGTGACCTACTTTTTCATTCGACATGACCGAATTTCGCACTTGTCCAAGATTTTATCAAGACAAGTTCTTTGACCAGGTTGCATGAGTATTTGGCTGAAATGTGGCCTCTAGAGTACACAAAAGGTTTTTCTAAGATTGGGCCCAGTGACCTACTTTTTCATCTAACATGACACAGTTTCCAACTTGTCCAAGATTTTATCAAGACAAACATTCTGACCAACTTGCCTATGTACTGGAATGCATATGTCGCCTGTTGGGTGCAAACAAGGTTTTCCTAAGATTTGGCCCAGTGTCCTTTTTTTTCCCTTGACATCACTGATTTTCACACTTGTCCACTCAACATGCCCGTAGTTCACACTTGTCCAAGATTTTTTTAAGACAAACACTCCGACCAGGTTGCATGAGTATTTGGCTGAAAATGTGGCCTCTAGAGTGCACAAAAGTTTTTTCTAAGATTTGGCCCAATGACATACTTTTTGACCTAGCTTGGCAGTTTCAAACTTGTCCAAGATTTCACCAAGACAAACATTCTGACCAACTTGCATATTAAGTATTGGGCTGCATATGTGGCCTGTTGGGTGCAAACAGAGTTTTTCTAAGATTTTGCCCAGTGACCTACTTTTTGACCCAAAGTTACCCAATTTCACACTTCTCCAAGACTTTATCAAGAAAAACAAATCTTACCAATTTTCAAGCGTGTACGATTGAAAATGTGGCCTCTGGAGTGCATACAAGGTCACTGTTGACGCACGACGGACACAGCACAATCCCAAAAGCTCACATTGAGCACTTTGTACTCAGGTGAGCTAAAAAGGCAAATATTAATTTAGGCTGTCTTCCTAGATATAGTGAGATAGAGAAGTGTTCAGTTTTGCTGTAATCTGGCTGGATACAAAATTCGTTGGTGTATAATGCTGAAGCAAATGATTTAAACAGAAAAATCATCTTCTTTTTTCCAATACTCAGTAGTTGTTTGCAAATGGCACTGTTTACACAAGAAGTGTGGAATGGGCACTTTGATGAACACTTCCTGGTCAGAGTTTATCATTGGGTTCATGTAACACCACTGCTTACGGGTTGGGTGTTCCATACCTCTTTTGGTGTCATCAGTTTCATTGGCCTGTTATTTGATTGTAGTGTCTGGGAAAAAATTAATTGATTATGTTAGGTGAGGAAATGTTCAGCTTTACTGATCTACTGTCAGTCTTTATATTTGTTTGTGTAATTTACATGTTGCCAAGACCCCCACACCCAAATGCCTTTGTTCAAAGCACAATCTTTTCTGAAGAGGAAAGTAGTCGATACCACAAACTTGCTATGGGTCATTGTTTAACCTTTGGTCACTAGAAACATGATGGCATTCTAAAGGTAGTCATGGTCGTACCCCGTCCAGTGTTGATACCAAGGAATAGGTCAGAAATAATGTCCGCTTTAAAGGGTCAACAGTAAAGGAAGGGATATAGGGCCTTAAGCTCTTTCTTTTGCATTTTTCGGAATGTAGGATTATGTGGTGCTATGTGTCTGCCTGTGATGCAGCCCATGGATCAAGTCAGTCAGGATTGGTAAGTGACCTAGTGCAGAAAAACAGAATGAAAGGTCAAATGAGTTGGGTTCTTAGGTCAAGTAGTAAATCTGTGTTGTAGTATTTTCTTGTTTTAAAACATCAGATAGAGTAGTGTTTACATCATTTTCAAAATTATCCCCGTTATATTGCGGTGGCATGCTGTCCTGGAAATTTGTTTGCACAACATTCTTCTCAAGCCACTGGCTTCTTTTTTACACATCCATTGTTGAGACTATAATTAGTAGCTATTGAGGAAAAAAATCCTTAACCAAGTACTAGATGGAGCAACCAACCCTGTGGAACAAAGTGTGGTGCTGGAAAGACGACAGAGACCAGTGAGGCAGTGGAGACCAAGATGACCATTTTCCGATTTGCCAAGGAAGGAGACAGTTTTTCATACATTTTTCATCTCTTTCATATTTAGTCTATCATTCATTTGCCTACAGGGATGTGCTTGAAGTTATTAGTTAAACAAGAGGGCCATTGGCCCTTATTGGCCCTAAAATGCTCACATGAGTAAGGTCAAAATAGGACTGATAAAGCTGAAAGGATCCTCGTTGTGACTATGTAGAACACGAGTGTAAGTAACTTACTTTTTGACTGACTTGACCTATCTTTGAACTTGTCAGAGATATCAAGACAAACATTTTGACAAAGATCATGAGTATTGGGTTGAAAATGAGGCCTTTAGACAGCACAAAAGGTTTTCCTAAGATTTGGCCCAGTGACCTACTTTTTCATTCGACATGACCGAATTTCGCACTTGTCCAAGATTTTATCAAGACAAGTTCTTTGACCAGGTTGCATGAGTATTTGGCTGAAATGTGGCCTCTAGAGTACACAAAAGGTTTTTCTAAGATTGGGCCCAGTGACCTACTTTTTCATCTAACATGACACAGTTTCCAACTTGTCCAAGATTTTATCAAGACAAACATTCTGACCAACTTGCCTATGTACTGGAATGCATATGTGGCCTGTTGGGTGCAAACAAGGTTTTCCTAAGATTTGGCCCAGTGACCTACTTTTTCCCTTGACATCACTGATTTTCACACTTGTCCACTCAACATGCCCGTAGTTCACACTTGTCCAAGATTTTTTTAAGACAAACACTCCGACCAGGTTGCATGAGTATTTGGCTGAAAATGTGGCCTCTAGAGTGCACAAAAGTTTTTTCTAAGATTTGGCCCAATGACATACTTTTTGACCTAGCTTGGCAGTTTCAAACTTGTCCAAGATTTCACCAAGACAAACATTCTGACCAACTTACATATTAAGTATTGGGCTGCATATGTGGCCTGTTGGGTGCAAACAAGAGTTTTTCTAAGATTTTGCCCAGTGACCTACTTTTTGACCCAAAGTTACCCAATTTCACACTTGTCCAAGACTTTATCAAGAAAAACAAATCTTACCAATTTTCAAGCGTGTACGATTGAAAATGTGGCCTCTGGAGTGCATACAAGGTCACTGTTGACGCACGACGGACACAGCACAATCCCAAAAGCTCACATTGAGCACTTTGTACTCAGGTGAGCTAAAAAGGCAAATATTAATTTAGGCTGTCTTCCTAGATATAGTGAGATAGAGAACAGTGTTCAGTTTTGCTGTAATCTGGCTGGATACAAAATTCGTTGGTGTATAATGCTGAAGCAAATGATTTAAACAGAAAAATCATCTTCTTTTTTCCAATACTCAGTAGTCGTTTGCAAATGGCACTGTTTACACAAGAAGTGTGGAATGGGCACTTTGATGAACACTTCCTGGTCAGAGTTTATCATTGGGTTCATGTAACACCACTGCTTACGGGTTGGGTGTTCCATACCTCTTTTGGCGTCATCAGTTTCATTGGCCTGTTATTTGATTGTAGTGTCTGGGAAAAAATTAATTGATTATGTTAGGTGAGGAAATGTTCAGCTTAACTGATCTACTGTCAGTCTTTATATTTGTTTGTGTAATTTACATGTTGCCAAGACCCCCACACCCAAATGCCTTTGTTCAAAGCACAATCTTTTCTGAAGAGGAAAGTAGTCGATACCACAAACTTGCTATGGGTCATTGTTTAACCTTTGGTCACTAGAAACATGATGGCATTCTAAAGGTAGTCATGGTCGTACCCCGTCCAGTGTTGATACCAAGGAATAGGTCAGAAATAATGTCCGCTTTAAAGGGTCAACAGTAAAGGAAGGGATATAGAGCCTTAAGCTCTTTCTTTTGCATTTTTCGGAATGTAGGATTATGTGGTGCTATGTGTCTGCCTGTGATGCAGCCCATGGATCAAGTCAGTCAGGATTGGTAAGCGACCTAGTGCAGAAAAACAGAATGAAAGGTCAAATGAGTTGGGTTCTTAGGTCAAGTAGTAAATCTGTGTTGTAGTATTTTCTTGTTTTAAAACATCAGATAGAGTAGTGTTTACATCATTTTCAAAATTATCCCCGTTATATTGCGGTGGCATGCTGTCCTGGAAATTTGTTTGCACAACATTCTTCTCAAGCCACTGGCTTCTTTTTTACACATCCATTGTTGAGACTATAATTAGTAGCTATTGAGGAAAAAAATCCTTAACCAAGTACTAGATGGAGCAACCAACCCTGTGGAACAAAGTGTGGTGCTGGAAAGACGACAGAGACCAGTGAGGCAGTGGAGACCAAGATGACCATTTTCCGATTTGCCAAGGAAGGTGACAGTTTTTCATACATTTTTCATCTCTTTCATATTTAGTCTATCATTCATTTGCCTACAGGGATGTGCTTCAAGTTATTAGTTAAACAAGAGGGCCATTGGCCCTTATTGGCCCTAAAATGCTCACATGAGTAAGGTCAAAATAGGACTGATAAAGCTGAAAGGATCCTCGTTGTGACTATGTAGAACACGAGTGTAAGTAACTTACTTTTTGACTGACTTGACCTATCTTTGAACTTGTCAGAGATATCAAGACAAACATTTTGACAAAGATCATGAGTATTGGGTTGAAAATGAGGCCTTTAGACAGCACAAAAGGTTTTCCTAAGATTTGGCCCAGTGACCTACTTTTTCATTCGACATAACCGAATTTCGCACTTGTCCAAGATTTTATCGAGACAAGTTCTTTGACCAGGTTGCATGAGTATTTGGCTGAAATGTGGCCTCTAGAGTACACAAAAGGTTTTTCTAAGATTGGGCCCAGTGACCTACTTTTTCATCTAACATGACACAGTTTCCAACTTGTCCAAGATTTTATCAAGACAAACATTCTGACCAACTTGCCTATGTACTGGAATGCATATGTGGCCTGTTGGGTGCAAACAAGGTTTTCCTAAGATTTGGCCCAGTGACCTACTTTTTCCCTTGACATCACTGATTTTCACACTTGTCCACTCAACATGCCCGTAGTTCACACTTGTCCAAGATTTTTTTAAGACAAACACTCCGACCAGGTTGCATGAGTATTTGGCTGAAAATGTGGCCTCTAGAGTGCACAAAAGTTTTTTCTAAGATTTGGCCCAATGACATACTTTTTGACCTAGCTTGGCAGTTTCAAACTTGTCCAAGATTTCACCAAGACAAACATTCTGACCAACTTACATATTAAGTATTGGGCTGCATATGTGGCCTGTTGGGTGCAAACAGAGTTTTTCTAAGATTTTGCCCAGTGACCTACTTTTTGACCCAAAGTTACCCAATTTCACACTTCTCCAAGACTTTATCAAGAAAAACAAATCTTACCAATTTTCAAGCGTGTACGATTGAAAATGTGGCCTCTGGAGTGCATACAAGGTCACTGTTGACGCACGACGGACACAGCACAATCCCAAAAGCTCACATTGAGCACTTTGTACTCAGGTGAGCTAAAAAGGCAAATATTAATTTAGGCTGTCTTCCTAGATATAGTGAGATAGAGAACAGTGTTCAGTTTTGCTGTAATCTGGCTGGATACAAAATTCGTTGGTGTATAATGCTGAAGCAAATGATTTAAACAGAAAAATCATCTTCTTTTTTCCAATACTCAGTAGTCGTTTGCAAATGGCACTGTTTACACAAGAAGTGTGGAATGGGCACTTTGATGAACACTTCCTGGTCAGAGTTTATCATTGGGTTCATGTAACACCACTGCTTACGGGTTGGGTGTTCCATACTTCTTTTGGTGTCATCAGTTTCATTGGCCTGTTATTTGATTGTAGTGTCTGGGAAAAAATTAATTGATTATGTTAGGTGAGGAAATGTTCAGCTTAACTGATCTACTGTCAGTCTTTATATTTGTTTGTGTAATTTACATGTTGCCAAGACCCCCACACCCAAATGCCTTTGTTCAAAGCACAATCTTTTCTGAAGAGGAAAGTAGTCGATACCACAAACTTGCTATGGGTCATTGTTTAACCTTTGGTCACTAGAAACATGATGGCATTCTAAAGGTAGTCATGGTCGTACCCCGTCCAGTGTTGATACCAAGGAATAGGTCAGAAATAATGTCCGCTTTAAAGGGTCAACAGTAAAGGAAGGGATATAGGGCCTTAAGCTCTTTCTTTTGCATTTTTCGGAATGTAGGATTATGTGGTGCTATGTGTCTGCCTGTGATGCAGCCCATGGATCAAGTCAGTCAGGATTGGTAAGTGACCTAGTGCAGAAAAACAGAATGAAAGGTCAAATGAGTTGGGTTCTTAGGTCAAGTAGTAAATCTGTGTTGTAGTATTTTCTTGTTTTAAAACATCAGATAGAGTAGTGTTTACATCATTTTCAAAATTATCCCCGTTATATTGCAGTGGCATGCTGTCCTGGAAATTTGTTTGCACAACATTCTTCTCAAGCCACTGGCTTCTTTTTTACACATCCATTGTTGAGACTATAATTAGTAGCTATTGAGGAAAAAAATCCTTAACCAAGTACTAGATGGAGCAACCAACCCTGTGGAACAAAGTGTGGTGCTGGAAAGACGACAGAGACCAGTGAGGCAGTGGAGACCAAGATGACCATTTTCCGATTTGCCAAGGAAGGAGACAGTTTTTCATACATTTTTCATCTCTTTCATATTTAGTCTATCATTCATTTGCCTACAGGGATGTGCTTGAAGTTATTAGTTAAACAAGAGGGCCATTGGCCCTTATTGGCCCTAAAATGCTCACATGAGTAAGGTCAAAATAGGACTGATAAAGCTGAAAGGATCCTCGTTGTGACTATGTAGAACACGAGTGTAAGTAACTTACTTTTTGACTGACTTGACCTATCTTTGAACTTGTCAGAGATATCAAGACAAACATTTTGACAAAGATCATGAGTATTGGGTTGAAAATGAGGCCTTTAGACAGCACAAAAGGTTTTCCTAAGATTTGGCCCAGTGACCTACTTTTTCATTCGACATGACCGAATTTCGCACTTGTCCAAGATTTTATCAAGACAAGTTCTTTGACCAGGTTGCATGAGTATTTGGCTGAAATGTGGCCTCTAGAGTACACAAAAGGTTTTTCTAAGATTGGGCCCAGTGACCTACTTTTTCATCTAACATGACACAGTTTCCAACTTGTCCAAGATTTTATCAAGACAAACATTCTGACCAACTTGCCTATGTACTGGAATGCATATGTGGCCTGTTGGGTGCAAACAAGGTTTTCCTAAGATTTGGCCCAGTGACCTACTTTTTCCCTTGACATCACTGATTTTCACACTTGTCCACTCAACATGCCCGTAGTTCACACTTGTCCAAGATTTTTTTAAGACAAACACTCCGACCAGGTTGCATGAGTATTTGGCTGAAAATGTGGCCTCTAGAGTGCACAAAAGTTTTTTCTAAGATTTGGCCCAATGACATACTTTTTGACCTAGCTTGGCAGTTTCAAACTTGTCCAAGATTTCACCAAGACAAACATTCTGACCAACTTACATATTAAGTATTGGGCTGCATATGTGGCCTGTTGGGTGCAAACAAGAGTTTTTCTAAGATTTTGCCCAGTGACCTACTTTTTGACCCAAAGTTACCCAATTTCACACTTGTCCAAGACTTTATCAAGAAAAACAAATCTTACCAATTTTCAAGCGTGTACGATTGAAAATGTGGCCTCTGGAGTGCATACAAGGTCACTGTTGACGCACGACGGACACAGCACAATCCCAAAAGCTCACATTGAGCACTTTGTACTCAGGTGAGCTAAAAAGGCAAATATTAATTTAGGCTGTCTTCCTAGATATAGTGAGATAGAGAACAGTGTTCAGTTTTGCTGTAATCTGGCTGGATACAAAATTCGTTGGTGTATAATGCTGAAGCAAATGATTTAAACAGAAAAATCATCTTCTTTTTTCCAATACTCAGTAGTCGTTTGCAAATGGCACTGTTTACACAAGAAGTGTGGAATGGGCACTTTGATGAACACTTCCTGGTCAGAGTTTATCATTGGGTTCATGTAACACCACTGCTTACGGGTTGGGTGTTCCATACCTCTTTTGGCGTCATCAGTTTCATTGGCCTGTTATTTGATTGTAGTGTCTGGGAAAAAATTAATTGATTATGTTAGGTGAGGAAATGTTCAGCTTAACTGATCTACTGTCAGTCTTTATATTTGTTTGTGTAATTTACATGTTGCCAAGACCCCCACACCCAAATGCCTTTGTTCAAAGCACAATCTTTTCTGAAGAGGAAAGTAGTCGATACCACAAACTTGCTATGGGTCATTGTTTAACCTTTGGTCACTAGAAACATGATGGCATTCTAAAGGTAGTCATGGTCGTACCCCGTCCAGTGTTGATACCAAGGAATAGGTCAGAAATAATGTCCGCTTTAAAGGGTCAACAGTAAAGGAAGGGATATAGGGCCTTAAGCTCTTTCTTTTGCATTTTTCGGAATGTAGGATTATGTGGTGCTATGTGTCTGCCTGTGATGCAGCCCATGGATCAAGTCAGTCAGGATTGGTAAGCGACCTAGTGCAGAAAAACAGAATGAAAGGTCAAATGAGTTGGGTTCTTAGGTCAAGTAGTAAATCTGTGTTGTAGTATTTTCTTGTTTTAAAACATCAGATAGAGTAGTGTTTACATCATTTTCAAAATTATCCCCGTTATATTGCGGTGGCATGCTGTCCTGGAAATTTGTTTGCACAACATTCTTCTCAAGCCACTGGCTTCTTTTTTACACATCCATTGTTGAGACTATAATTAGTAGCTATTGAGGAAAAAAATCCTTAACCAAGTACTAGATGGAGCAACCAACCCTGTGGAACAAAGTGTGGTGCTGGAAAGACGACAGAGACCAGTGAGGCAGTGGAGACCAAGATGACCATTTTCCGATTTGCCAAGGAAGGTGACAGTTTTTCATACATTTTTCATCTCTTTCATATTTAGTCTATCATTCATTTGCCTACAGGGATGTGCTTCAAGTTATTAGTTAAACAAGAGGGCCATTGGCCCTTATTGGCCCTAAAATGCTCACATGAGTAAGGTCAAAATAGGACTGATAAAGCTGAAAGGATCCTCGTTGTGACTATGTAGAACACGAGTGTAAGTAACTTACTTTTTGACTGACTTGACCTATCTTTGAACTTGTCAGAGATATCAAGACAAACATTTTGACAAAGATCATGAGTATTGGGTTGAAAATGAGGCCTTTAGACAGCACAAAAGGTTTTCCTAAGATTTGGCCCAGTGACCTACTTTTTCATTCGACATGACCGAATTTCGCACTTGTCCAAGATTTTATCGAGACAAGTTCTTTGACCAGGTTGCATGAGTATTTGGCTGAAATGTGGCCTCTAGAGTACACAAAAGGTTTTTCTAAGATTGGGCCCAGTGACCTACTTTTTCATCTAACATGACACAGTTTCCAACTTGTCCAAGATTTTATCAAGACAAACATTCTGACCAACTTGCCTATGTACTGGAATGCATATGTGGCCTGTTGGGTGCAAACAAGGTTTTCCTAAGATTTGGCCCAGTGACCTACTTTTTCCCTTGACATCACTGATTTTCACACTTGTCCACTCAACATGCCCGTAGTTCACACTTGTCCAAGATTTTTTTAAGACAAACACTCCGACCAGGTTGCATGAGTATTTGGCTGAAAATGTGGCCTCTAGAGTGCACAAAAGTTTTTTCTAAGATTTGGCCCAATGACATACTTTTTGACCTAGCTTGGCAGTTTCAAACTTGTCCAAGATTTCACCAAGACAAACATTCTGACCAACTTACATATTAAGTATTGGGCTGCATATGTGGCCTGTTGGGTGCAAACAGAGTTTTTCTAAGATTTTGCCCAGTGACCTACTTTTTGACCCAAAGTTACCCAATTTCACACTTCTCCAAGACTTTATCAAGAAAAACAAATCTTACCAATTTTCAAGCGTGTACGATTGAAAATGTGGCCTCTGGAGTGCATACAAGGTCACTGTTGACGCACGACGGACACAGCACAATCCCAAAAGCTCACATTGAGCACTTTGTACTCAGGTGAGCTAAAAAGGCAAATATTAATTTAGGCTGTCTTCCTAGATATAGTGAGATAGAGAACAGTGTTCAGTTTTGCTGTAATCTGGCTGGATACAAAATTCGTTGGTGTATAATGCTGAAGCAAATGATTTAAACAGAAAAATCATCTTCTTTTTTCCAATACTCAGTAGTCGTTTGCAAATGGCACTGTTTACACAAGAAGTGTGGAATGGGCACTTTGATGAACACTTCCTGGTCAGAGTTTATCATTGGGTTCATGTAACACCACTGCTTACGGGTTGGGTGTTCCATACCTCTTTTGGTGTCATCAGTTTCATTGGCCTGTTATTTGATTGTAGTGTCTGGGAAAAAATTAATTGATTATGTTAGGTGAGGAAATGTTCAGCTTAACTGATCTACTGTCAGTCTTTATATTTGTTTGTGTAATTTACATGTTGCCAAGACCCCCACACCCAAATGCCTTTGTTCAAAGCACAATCTTTTCTGAAGAGGAAAGTAGTCGATACCACAAACTTGCTATGGGTCATTGTTTAACCTTTGGTCACTAGAAACATGATGGCATTCTAAAGGTAGTCATGGTCGTACCCCGTCCAGTGTTGATACCAAGGAATAGGTCAGAAATAATGTCCGCTTTAAAGGGTCAACAGTAAAGGAAGGGATATAGGGCCTTAAGCTCTTTCTTTTGCATTTTTCGGAATGTAGGATTATGTGGTGCTATGTGTCTGCCTGTGATGCAGCCCATGGATCAAGTCAGTCAGGATTGGTAAGCGACCTAGTGCAGAAAAACAGAATGAAAGGTCAAATGAGTTGGGTTCTTAGGTCAAGTAGTAAATCTGTGTTGTAGTATTTTCTTGTTTTAAAACATCAGATAGAGTAGTGTTTACATCATTTTCAAAATTATCCCTGTTATATTGCGGTGGCATGCTGTCCTGGAAATTTGTTTGCACAACATTCTTCTCAAGCCACTGGCTTCTTTTTTACACATCCATTGTTGAGACTATAATTAGTAGCTATTGAGGAAAAAAATCCTCAACCAAGTACTAGATGGAGCAACCAACCCTGTGGAACAAAGTGTGGTGCTGGAAAGACGACAGAGACCAGTGAAGCAGTGGAGACCTAGATGACCATTTTCCGATTTGCCAAGGAAGGTGACAGTTTTTCATACATTTTTCATCTCTATCATATTTAGTCTATCATTCATTTGCCTACAGGGATGTGCTTGAAGTTATTAGTTAAACAAGAGGGCCATTGGCCCTTATTGGCCCTAAAATGCTCACATGAGTAAGGTCAAAATAGGACTGATAAAGCTGAAAGGATCCTCGTTGTGACTATGTAGAACACGAGTTTAAGTAACTTACTTTTTGACTGACTTGACCTATCTTTGAACTTGTCAGAGATATCAAGACAAACATTTTGACAAAGATCATGAGTATTGGGTTGAAAATGAGGCCTCTACACAGTACAAAAGGTTTTCCTAAGATTTGGCCCAGTGACCTACTTTTTCATTCGACATGACCGAATTTCACACTTGTCCAAGATTTTATCAAGACAAGTTCTTTGACCAGGTTGCATGAGTATTTGGCTGAAATGTGGCCTCTAGAGTACACAAAAGGTTTTTCTAAGATTGGGCCCAGTGACCTACTTTTTCATCTAACATGACACAGTTTCCAACTTGTCCAAGATTTTATCAAGACAAAAATTCTGACCAACTTGCCTATGTACTGGAATGCATATGTGGCCTGTTGGGTGCAAACAAGGTTTTCCTAAGATTTGGCCCAGTGACCTACTTTTTCCCTTGACATTACTGATTTTCACACTTGTCCACTCAACATGCCCGTAGTTCACACTTGTCCAAGATTTTTTTAAGACAAACACTCCGACCAGGTTGCATGAGTATTTGGCTGAAAATGTGGCCTCTAGAGTGCACAAAAGTTTTTTCTAAGATTTGGCCCAATGACATACTTTTTGACCTAGCTTGGCAGTTTCAAACTTGTCCAAGATTTCACCAAGACAAACATTCTGACCAACTTACATATTAAGTATTGGGCTGCATATGTGGCCTGTTGGGTGCAAACAGAGTTTTTCTAAGATTTTGCCCAGTGACCTACTTTTTGACCCAAAGCTACCCAATTTCACACTTGTCCAAGACTTTATCAAGAAAAACAAATCTTACCAATTTTCAAGCGTGTACGATTGAAAATGTGGCCTCTGGAGTGCATACAAGGTCACTGTTGACGCACGACGGACACAGCACAATCCCAAAAGCTCACATTGAGCACTTTGTACTCAGGTGAGCTAAAAAGGCAAATATTAATTTAGGCTGTCTTCCTAGATATAGTGAGATAGAGAACAGTGTTCAGTTTTGCTGTAATCTGGCTGGATACAAAAGTCGTTGGTGTATAATGCTGAAGCAAATGATTTAAACAGAAAAATCATCTTCTTTTTTCCAATACTCAGTAGTCGTTTGCAAATGGCACTGTTTACACAAGAAGTGTGGAATGGGCACTTTGATGAACACTTCCTGGTCAGAGTTTATCATTGGGTTCATGTAACACCACTGCTTACGGGTTGGGTGTTCCATACCTCTTTTGGTGTCATCAGTTTCATTGGCCTGTTATTTGATTGTAGTGTCTGGGAAAAAATTAATTGATTATGTTAGGTGAGGAAATGTTCAGCTTAACTGATCTACTGTCAGTCTTTATATTTGTTTGTGTAATTTACATGTTGCCAAGACCCCCACACCCAAATGCCTTTGTTCAAAGCACAATCTTTTCTGAAGAGGAAAGTAGTCGATACCACAAACTTGCTATGGGTCATTGTTTAACCTTTGGTCACTAGAAACATGATGGCATTCTAAAGGTAGTCATGGTCGTACCCCATCCAGTGTTGATACCAAGGAATAGGTCAGAAATAATGTCCGCTTTAAAGGGTCAACAGTAAAGGAAGGGATATAGGGCCTTAAGCTCTTTCTTTTGCATTTTTCGGAATGTAGGATTATGTGGTGCTATGTGTCTGCCTGTGATGCAGCCCATGGATCAAGTCAGTCAGGATTGGTAAGCGACCTAGTGCAGAAAAACAGAATGATAGGTCAAATGAGTTGGGTTCTTAGGTCAAGTAGTAAATCTGTGTTGTAGTATTTTCTTGTTTTAAAACATCAGATAGAGTAGTGTTTACATCATTTTCAAAATTATCCCTGTTATATTGCGGTGGCATGCTGTCCTGGAAATTTGTTTGCACAACATTCTTCTCAAGCCACTGGCTTTTTTTTTACACATCCATTGTTGAGACTATAATTAGTAGCTATTGAGGAAAAAAATCCTTAACCAAGTACTAGATGGAGCAACCAACCCTGTGGAACAAAGTGTGGTGCTGGAAAGACGACAGAGACCAGTGAGGCAGTGGAGACCAAGATGACCATGAAGAGCCCAAAGCAATGGTGCAACTCATTTATTATAAATAACAAAGGTATGCATGAATGTTTAGCTGTATAGTGCAAAATAAAGATTTTTTGTAAAGAAGGGAAAGAATCCTAGCTTCACGGTTTCTGCTAGCTCATGAATTTTAGGGGGTCATCTGTTGGTTATGTATTAAAGATTAAAGTACAAAAAAAAAAAAGGACCTCCAAGGCTCGTAAAAACTGTGTCGTCTGTCATCCCAATTACTCAAGCGAGTTGGTGGCCATGACCAAGCAGGGTCTAAAGCTCTGTCACAAAGTTTAAACAGGGAAAAATATAAGTGCTTGCCCACTCACCCAGTCGCCCATGGCGACTAAAAATTCGGCTTGGCGAGCCGAAAATGCCTGTCAGGGGCTCAGGTGGCAATCCCACAAAATAGTACGACTTTTCATATCAGTTAAATATTTGGACAGAATAGTGACAAAAGTCAGGTTTCTGTCCAGTGTATCAGACCAGATTCTTGTACATCTGTGCCTAATATTGTGTCCTTACGGTATTCCGACTATTCTGACTGTTCTTATCTCTATTGAGACTTTTCATTCCTGCTTCAATAAGCTGGGCCCCTTCATTTTTTAAGTAAGGGGCCCAGGAAAAATATAGTCCTTGTCCCTGTTTAAGGATAGATTCCATACAGTAGTATAGGCAAGACGACAGCAATGTCGCACGAAATAATCGATACCGTATTTACCTAAATCAGCAGTCCGTTATCGATCTTTGTATCTATTGGACCGTTACAGGTGATACAATGGGCAGCAGTCTATTGTAAACTGGAAACAAATAATTCAGTGGTAGAAAGTGGATTCAATATGATTTGGCAGTTTTAACCTTGGCAATTTTATTAGATATATCAATTGAACCAATCTTTTATGTTGCTTTTTAGCCCATTTTATGTTGCATCAAAGAAGACGCCAATCATTGGATTTTGGCTAGGTTTGGACCCCAAAAAAGCATCATTTCGTTAAGTTTTCTTTGCATCTACAGTTTCTGTAACCGTCTGATACTTGATACGAAGATCCAATGATTGATTGAAATTAGAGACTGATGAACAATCCGAAAGTAGGCAACCGGTCCCCAACGATCCCGGGTCAGACAGTGTAATTGTTGAAGAAATCGAAAGCACACAATCGGCATCGATATTTTGGGAAGTCAGTGATTCTGTCTCTTTCACACAGAAAATGAAAGGCTGATGCAACAAAATAATATATCATTCTAATTATTCATAAACACTGCCTGATGACCTAATTTCTGATGAGGCCGTCTGTAACACTTTATCTGTCGACCAAACAAATAATTCATGTCTCATCAGAAATACAAATCGATTAACCCTTTACCAAACAACAAAATTTTGTACTGGTCCAAATTTGCAGACGACAAATCAAATGTACGAGGGTCAGTCAAAAATAAATGAGCCCTACCTCATAACTTTCTATATAAGTTTACCAGACTATTCACTTGTTTATTATCCCTCAAAATAATCTCCCTTTGACCAAATGACCAAATTCCATCTCTTCGGTAATGTCAGAATACTGGTTGCTAGGCAACTGATATTGATTTGTCAAACCTCCCTGTTCATGGCACACTCTTACTCATTTATACTGTCAAAACTGATTCCTCGAAGGGTTCTTTCAACAAATCAAAGTCGGGGAGAAAAAGATCTGGAGGATAGGTTGGTGATCAAGCACTTCCCAGCCATGTCCCTCCAACAGCTCCTTGACAACATTACTTTTGTGGGGGCGATGCATTGTCTTGCGAAATGAGCAGCATGCAGTAAATAAGGTATGGGAGCTTTCGGCATAATGCGGGACCAAGTATTGTCCTAAGATACATCTTGTAGTACTCTTTATTTACTGTTCCACCTGTCAGTACCCCGTGTGAGGTCAGTACTCCACAGTAACCATACACAAATATCATCATCATCTTGGGACAGTTCTGACAGGTGTTTTTCTGTTTCTGAAAGCTCAAGGGGTACCCAACTAGCGGTAATCTTCCTCATTTGCAACCTTTAGTCAGAATGTGATATACCGACCCATGAGCTATGCACGGGTAGATCAGGGCTTTTGCATATCTGACTTGTGACCTTGTGGTTGCGAGTTTGATACCCGGTTGAGGCAAGCTTTCCTTCGATTGTTTGCTTCTCACCTTCAACGCATGTAAGAAAAGTAGTCAGTGGCTTTGGAAAGAAAGTTGTGTTAGTACTGATGTGAGAAAGCCAGGAAACACATGAGTGTGTCACTGACTGCCATGATATGGCCTGAGCTGTTAAAATGGCATTAAACTCCAATGTATAACAAAGTGACTTATGTCCAACTCATGTGCAATCTCATCACATGTATATCTTCTATCAACCTCAAGTAGTTTTGCTACATTTTCAACATTATCATCATTTCTTGCTGACAAAGTTCTGCAGCAGAGGTGCTTGTTGCTAATGACAGTTCATCTATTATTGAATTCTTGCACCCATGGCTTGATAGTGCTGTATCAGGGTATAGACTCTGAATCAACAGCTTCCTCAAGAGCTTTAAGCATTTCAGATACGTTTTTTCCCTGTGTAGCTTCAATCTTACTGTATGCAATCTGTTCTTCACGCGTCAGCATGAACACACCCTCCATCATGATGTTACAATAAATGACGTCAAATGTATAAGACAATAAGACATCACGTAATGTTATTTTTTCCCGCACAAAGGACACACGAGATATTGGTCAACAATTGTACCAAATTTAATTACCTTGTGTCAAATAATGAACGAGTTATGAGGTAGGGCTCAGTTATTTTTTACTTACCCTCATAGATAAAATGATGATTTTGGTCTTTGATAGGATTAGAAAACATTGCGGGAAAAGGAGAAAATGCTCAGGGGTGGCAAAATCTCAAAAAAATCTACTTGGCAACTGAGAAGTGGTTTCAAATATTCACTTGTCCGTACCGAAAATTTACTTGTCTATACAGAAGCCTTCTCTTTTGGAGCAGTCATTAAATACAGGGAAAGATAATGAAAAATGAATCATTTTATAAAACCCACTTTTATGATCAGCAATTGATGGAAATTGACGACAAATTTTGCAAGTAGTGTGTCCCTCATCATCTATCCAGCTCAATTTAAAACTTCCGACATGTTTTTCATTATCATCCTTTTTATCAGAATCTTGTTTAGTTTTTTCTTCGGTGGCTCATCCATGCACTTGACTATATCATTAGCTGAGGAAGGTTTTATCAAAAACCAATGCATTTTCATATTTAAACGAGGAAAGAAATTTTTTATTTCCAGTCAAGTAGGGAATAAAACCCCGACAAAGCACTCCAAGACGATTTCCGCGACCATCATGCGTTATTGGACTACTGGTTTTACACCTACACACATCTGGTTTCTGTTTACAAACCCTTAATAAGAAATGAGACACATCGAAGGCTAGACTGCTTTTGAATATGGATTTGTTTTATCTTTTACAGACATGTAGGCTTTAAAAGGTAAATTTTTAGGATGTTTTGTAATAGAAATTTTCAAATTTCTGTTTGTCCATGGACGAGTAAGAGGGAAAATTACACTTGCCCGGAGCAGCAATTTTATGACTCGGACAACAATTGATTTAGCCACCCCTGATGCTGGTTACCGGCATTTTCTCCTTTTCCTACAAAGTTTTCAAAAGCCTTCTATTCCTGGGTCGTTAAAACTCAGGACTGCGTTGTAATGGGTTAAACACATATTTCATATTTTTACATGATATTAGTTTTAACATTATTTTCTTTAAATACTGCAACTTTTATCAGACAACATTTTCATTTCCTATACACCGCTATTCTGTCAAAGTTCTGAGTCAAAGGCCCAAAATGAGCATACATCTCTTCTGCAATTATTCATTGTACAAGCTACAAAAACTTTAGAAATCCTCTGCAGTGATGTCATTAAATGCAAGTGCGTAAGATCACCGGGCAGTTGTATGTCGGATAAATCTTCATGGTTGGTGTTTGTAATAGAAATTTTCAAATTTCTGTTTGTCCATGGACGAGTAAGAGGGAAAATTACACTTGCCCGGAGCAGCAATTTTATGACTCGGACAACAATTGATTTAGCCACCCCTGATGCTGGTTACCGGCATTTTCTCCTTTTCCTACAAAGTTTTCAAAAGCCTTCTATTCCTGGGTCGTTAAAACTCAGGACTGCGTTGTAATGGGTTAAACACATATTTCATATTTTTACATGATATTAGTTTTAACATTATTTTCTTTAAATACTGCAACTTTTATCAGACAACATTTTCATTTCCTATACACCGCTATTCTGTCAAAGTTCTGAGTCAAAGGCCCAAAATGAGCATACATCTCTTCTGCAATTATTCATTGTACAAGCTACAAAAACTTTAGAAATCCTCTGCAGTGATGTCATTAAATGCAAGTGCGTAAGATCACCGGGCAGTTGTATGTCGGATAAATCTTCATGGTTGGTGTTTACTACTTGAATGTTTGTGTTGTGTAGGGAATCTTTTTAGCATCATCAGTGTTCCCACTGAAAATTTCACTTGGGGGTTTTGTACCCCCTACTATTGAAAAATGGGGGTATAAAAAAAAAAAAATGGGGGTACAAATTCAGAAAGACTTGCACAACTCTAAATTGCTCTATTAAATGCCTCTTTCTCTTCCAGGTGAAGAACAGTCATACAGATGTATTAACTCTTTACAAAACAACGAAATTATAGACAGGTCCAACTTGAAAGTATTTGCAGAAGACAAAATTAATGTTACTTAAAGACTGAAATTTGTATAGGTAAGGGTAGAAAACTTCATAGTAAAAGGAGAAAATGCTGGTTACCAGCATTTTCTCCTTTTCCCACAATGTTTACAAAAAGTTTCTTTCTTAGGGTTATAAAAGTCGGGATTTTGTGGTAAACAGTAAAGTGAATGAATACTTTTTACAGACGAAAGAAAACGACGTCGACAAAACGCATTTTCATAGACTGCGTCAAAGAAAAGACAGCTAAACTACGCGTATTTTTTTTTTTTGAAAAGAAATATGAGTCCCAGTCGATTACCAGGATAAAGACCGAGTACCCCGATTATGTAAATGTTCTAAAAATAGAAAGCTGGAAATTCCAAAGTTTTCCAGTGCTTTATATTTTCGGAAATCGCTTTTACGTGAGCCATAAGAGCTATGTAAGCATCTTTTTTTTTTTAGATCTTCGTCCGTATTTTTTGTGCGTGATTTCACGTATAGGTTTTTCATTTTGTACGTGTTTTATTTCATTTGTACGTGTTTCACGCACGATTTTGCGTGATCGGGAACTCTGATCATAGTGAAAATATTTTGTAACCAGCTCTATGTTGAGAACAAAGCCTGGTACCCACTTACAAGGGAGACTACCTCAGTTGTACACACTTTTTTTTGTTTGGCATGCAATACAGGATGGTATCTAATTTGTTTGTGCAGTGTACGTAATTACTTTCCTTTATGTACATGCATACTTTTGACAGTGCATGCATGCTGGTAAGCCAAAAAGATTGTAAGTGCGAAGTAGCATTTTTATGTCAATTACGTACTGCAGTATGTGATTGGGCACCCTGATATGTATCTGTTGGTTAACTGATATTTTAGTCCAATCAAAAGATGTTTTTCAAAAAGATGAATAGATGACCGGAAATTCTCCTATGAATATTCTGAGTATACCAAGTCTTGATCACTAAAATCGGCCAATTCAGTATCAGAATCTTTGTTGTCAGATGTTTGAATGCAGAGATACATTAAACTTTCTAGATACGGTACCTGGAGATCAGCTGACTTGCAATGAGCTTTAGAAAGGAAATTTGTAAGGGGTAAACAACCCCTCCCCCCATTTTCCCCCCTACAAAACTAACTTTGAAACTGCCAAATTCAGGATTTCACTATCAGCTTGAACATTTTTATTAACCCTTTACCACATTATCCCATGTTGTAGCCACCCTGACAAAGACGCCTTTTGAAAACATTTTGAGAAAAGGAGAAAATGCAAAGCTACGAGTGAAAATATTACCAATGATGTTCAAGAGATGAAATTAATTTTGATTTTTCAATGAAAGAAACAAATATTCTATTCCATGTTTCTAACCTCTCTTTTGTTGGGACTTTCAACAAAATCCAGTACAATTGTTTTTGGTAATTCCCTGTGGTGTACCCCCCCTCACATAACACATTATAATATTACATAAACTGCGAGAAATAGAGCATATATTACTTCATATTTCCCTCTATTTGAGTGGCACACACTGTTACCTAGGTAACTAATGTGCGGGAACTACTATTTCCACCTTCAATTGAAGAGTTAAAAATATAAAATCGTTATTTTCACTAATTGTAACCATGAAATATCAAACTATAATCCACCATTATATAATTCATATCTCAATAAACTACCAAAAAGCATGAAATAATGAGTACTGTCTTTTTCAGATAGAAGACCTAAACAGATTGGGAACTCTTCAAGTCAAATTGTCTGTTTTCACATTTGGGAATCTTGAAGTCAAATTGTCTGTTTTTTTAGATCTTCTTTGTGAAATAAAAAGTTATTTCTGCTTCTTCTTCTCATTGTTTCTACTTGGGAAACTGTTATGGTTTCCATTTCTTTCCATTTATTACTTCCATTGCAATTCACTGGAAATGTATCTGGAGCAGAGCCCCAGAGAAGAGGGAGTGACGGTATTCTAAATCCGTTATTTGGTTTCCAAACCCTATGTTGTGGGTACTCATTAGGATTGTCTCTATGAGATGATTCTAATGAGTATCGATAAATAGGGTTTAATGGAGAACAATTAATATTTTTGATTTTGAAATCAAAATTATTCCCTCAATCTGGAGCTCTGTCTGGAGTATTTCATAGCTCCATGTTTAGGTGAAACCCAAAACATACATGAATATGTGAGCTATTGCCATTTGGATTTTTATAACTCTTTTTAAACTCTTTACCACACAATCCTGACTTTTAATGACCTAAAAGAAGGCGGCTTTTGAAAACATGTGGGAAAACGAGAAAATGCTGGTAACCAGCATTTTCTCCTCTTCCCACAATGAATAAATTTTCTACCCAACCTAAAAGATATATCATCATTTTAGCAACACTGAATTTGTCTTCTGCAAATGCTTTCAAATTGGTCCAGTCCAGAATTTTGTCATTTTGTAAAGAGTTATTTCTTTACCAAACAAAAAAAATTTTAGACTGGATCAATCAGAAACAGTTTGAAGACAACATAATGAACCCTTAGATTGCCAAAAAAAAAAAAAATTGAGATCTTCAATCTAGAGATATGACCCAGATCACTGCAGTTTCAAAGTTGCTCTTGTCGAGAATGTTTCAGCAAAACTCGTTTTGTGCAGTCTGATCTTGATCTACACAGGCCACAAAGGCAACTGTAGTTGTAAAAGGCGCTTAAAGGGTTAAATCTAATTGGTCTGATGGTAATTGTCTGTGGACGTGTAGAAATTCTTGAGGGAAAAGGAGAATATACTGATTACCTGCATTTTTCATTTTCAAACACGGTTTTCAAGGGGCTATTTTCTCAGGTTTGTTAAAACTGGGTATGTGTGGCAAAGATTTAACGGGAAGTCCCGAAAAAAGGACCAGTTTTTTTTCTGTAATATTTACTTCATAACTGAACTGATTGTTACAAATTAAAGTGCTCAGTAGAAATCCTTGCCCACAAAAATTTTCTTGACCCTTTGCCACACAATCCTGAGTTCTACTGACCTCTGGGAAGAAAGTTTTTGAAAACATTTTTGGACAAAGAGAAAATGCTGATAACCAGCATTTTCTCCTTTTCCCTCAAAGTTTTCTATCCTTCCCAAAAATTTCAATTTTCGAGTCACATTTATTTTGTCATCTGCAAATGCTTTCCATTTGGACTAGTCTAAAACTTTGTCATTTGTTAAAGTTAATCCAGCAGATTTATTGGCTGATTGATTGAATGGTGTTTTACACCATTTCCAACATTATTTCAATCGTATCATGGCAATAGCTCACATATTCATGTATGTTTTGGGTTTCACCAGTACTAGACTGGGGCTCTCAAGTTGTCTGGCCACAGGACACCCCCACCAAGAACCCAATTCTTCCAGTTAGGACAGAGCCCAAGCCCTCCAGGTTACGAGTCCCACACTTTACCATCCAAAGATTTAATCTAGCAGATGATAATATTCATGTCTCTTACAATGCAGAGTCTTCTTTAGTGTAACTTGTATAAAACCGTTTTGTAGCAATGTAAATATTACAAAACTACTTTGCCCGACACAAGAAACCTGATTACTGGTTGTTAACCCCTAAAGCGCCTTTAACACCTACAGTTGCCTTTGCGGCCAGTGTAGATCAAGATGTTTGATCTTAACTGTCTGCTTTACCAAGACAATCTGAACAATAACAACCTTGGCATTGTAATAATAAGGATCTTATAATGAGGAATGAACATGCTCCTTGAGTTTATTCAGCTCTCTAAGGGTTAGTCAGTGAGCCACATCAAATAGCAGCAGTCAGAGGCATTCCCTACATAACCAGACATAAATGAGAACCAGAACTGTCACACCGTTTAACCTTTTACCACACAATCCCGAGTTTTAACAACCCTGAGGAAGATAGCTTTTTGAAAACAATGTGGGAAATGGAGAAAATACTGGTAACCAGCATTTTATCCTATTCCCACAATGTTTTCCTCCCTATCAAATTCTATCACTTGAGCCGTATTTAAGCTATCATCTTTACGGGATTTTAATTTGGACAAGTCTACAATTTTGTTGGGTGGTAAAGAGAACGCTTTACCACCCAATCATGTGTTCTAACAACTCTGGTGAAGAAGACTTTTCTTTTGAAAGCATTATTGGGGAAAAAAGAGGAAAAGCTAATTACCAGCATTTTCTCTTCTTCCCACAATGTTTTCTACTCTCCCAGTTAACCCTTTACCAGACGACAAAATTCTAGCCTTGTCCAAATTGAAAGCATTTGCAGACGACAATTTCAGTGTGGCTCAAATGGTGCAATTTTTCTTTGATTGGGTAGAAAACATTGTGGGAAAAGGAGAAAATGCTGGTTACCAGCATTTTCTTCTTTTCCCACAATATTTTCTTCCCTATCAGGCCAAAAAAAAACCCTGTATTTCCGGTTACCTGACTGACCTAAACTTTTACCGCTGACCTAAACTTCTTTCCTGGGGGTAAAAAAAAAAAAAATCGGGCAACCATCGACCCTCTTTTTCCGACCTCCGATTCTATTTGTTTTTTTTTTTTCGGGCATGATTTCCGGTGCAAAACAGTGTGACGGCGTCGCTAATTCAATAAATTAATTTACCACAATTCTCTAATAGCTAGTTTTACATTCAACGACCTGAATTGTTGTTGTTGTAGCCAGTACCCGCTGTTCATTTTCGGCTGAGCTGGCTTTACTTTACTAATTTTAGAAAGCTTTTAATATGTACAAATGTTCATTTATTTTTTTTATATTTTATCTTTCTCTCCCTTGTCACCTGTTTTTTGGGGTGAGGGAAATGTTATATATAAATTAAAGAGAAATGGTTCATTTTGACTGGGGGCCATTTCGAATTCGGGCCCTCTTGACGTTTAGCCAAAATGGCATCGTCACTACTGGCGGTAACATTACTAACATGTCCACATTTTTCAGGCATGAAATGCCTAAATTCCTTCCCAAATTCACTCTCGCTATTAGATTTATGGAAGAAGTATCACCCAGAGCAGAATGAGAAGCAAAATGCCAAACAAACACTAACAGTGTACAGTCAGGGGGAGGAATGGAGTGGCACAAACTTGGCACCACACCATTACAAGGTATATATTCATAATAGACAGTTGAGCTGAAAATGAGCCCATTCCCTCAGGATAGGGCCTGCTCCTGTCACTATAACAGCACTCTTTTCTTTATAGACTTGGTCTTTTTTTTTTAAGACTTAATCTAGTTTCCATTTTGATTTAAAACCATTTTTATTTCTTCGGCATGATTTTAAAGCCTTCATTTTACAAAGTTAAACCTACGGCTTTATGGCCACCATATTGTTTTTAACGCCTCGCATCAAGTCACCAAGCAACATTCTTTAACCAATTAAAACACTTTAGTTGATTTCTTTGAAGACTTTTTTGCCAACTTGCCTTTGATCCTGCTGATTGACTGTGACAAACAAAGTGGTCAAACAAGGCACATTCGATTTTGTTCAGAAGGGCAAAATAAGTCGTATAATAAACCTAATGCATAATATGTACATATGCCGTGTGTAGCATGAGTGAATAGGTAAACAAGGTAGGAAAACTGGTCGACTTACCACAACAGCTCTTCGGATACTAATATGAGAGGTAATTCAATAAACTAATAACTACAAAGACAACATTTTCTAATCACTTTATTAATATTGGATTACAAATTTATAACGAGCAATCAATTGCGGAGGGAAATAGTCTACTTTCGGTTTAGCGCCGACTTCTTAGTCCCCACTCTCGTGCGAGTTCATGCCTCAAATGAAATTGCAGATAATAGCAATAATCGTTTCATAGCAATTTTTCTTCTGACAAATGGGTATGCTAATAAGTGGATTCCTCTGTACATAATTATGTTGTTTAATTTGTCAATTCGACCCCTGAACAGACCAACCAGGAGGTGCGTGCAACTTTTACAAGTTAATATTCTATATTTTAGATATAATTCGGATAAGCTTGCCTTCCTTTTTCAACTACATTTTAAATGATTTTTTTAAAACGTACACAATAAAATCAGTGACAAATCAGGAGTCATGTCTGATCATGACTGAAGGGGTGAAGGAATCTAAGTGTTGATGTGTGTGTAAAATACAGTAAAATTTGTTCATTTCTTGCTTTAACACTTTACCAAATGGCAAAATTTTACACTGGTCCAAACTGAAAGTAAATGTAGACGACAAAATGAATGACTCAAATATTGAAATCTGTTTTGATAAGGATAGAAAGCACTGTGGGAAAAGGAGAAAATGCTGGTTACCAGCATTTTCTCCTTTTCCCACAATGTTTTCTATCCTTTCCAGAACAAATTCCAAATTTTCAGTGACATTTATTTTGTCGTCGGCAAATGCTGTCAATTTGCACCAGGCTAAAGACTTGTTGTTTGGTGTAGAGTTAGACTGCTGTTTTTGATACTTAAAAACTCAGTAATAATTTACTTGTACTCCAGTTTAATAAATGTGGGTTGATAACACAATGATTCTTTTTCTTCTTATTTTGGTTCCTCTTAGTTCATTCGACATTTAAGCTGCCAGGAATGGAGCAGTAATATTATTTCACAAAGGCTTATTTTGAGCTTATAAAGCTTTCACTGACTTGGGAGTTTGATTATTTTAACCTTGTTATTATTTGTTAATAAACTAGTTTAGAAAAAGATAGCCAAATACTATGAATATTGACCAAAAACCTCTTTTGAAATTACCTAATTGGGATGACTTGAAAAAAAATAAATAAAAAATCCCTACCTACCTACCCTATTTTTTTTGGACATGTAATAGGAAACACAGGGTTTTTTTTGGCCTCAAAGAAAAATTGCACCATTTGAACCACAATGAAACTGACATCTGCAAATGCTTTCAATTTGGACTGGGCTAAAATTTTGTCAACTAGTAAAGGATTTAACTTGTTCAGATTGAAACCATCAGCCGATGACGTGTGTAAAATGATAGAATCTGTCTCTGATTTAGTAGAAAGCCTTGTTGGAAAAAGAGAAACTACAGGATACCAGCATTTCTTCTGGTCCAAAAATGTGTAAGAAAGCCTTATTCCAAAGGGCAGTGAAAACATGGAACCATTTAGTAATCAAAGTGCTGTAAGCACTGTAATCAGTCGACACTGACTGTTTGAACTATGTATGGGTTAAAAAAAAAAAAACTACAACTTACAAATGAGCCACGTATGATCACCCTTTCTTATCTGTCTTTTACAGATTACTAGTTTATAGGAAGTTAAAATATAGCTATATTTTCCAGCCGACAGCAATAGAACGTAAAAGATATGTGACAATTCTGATCAGCAATTATACCCATTATCAAGCTTTAGATATCACTCATCATGAATAGCAGCAGCTCCCAACCTTTTAAAAGAGTAAAAAAAAAAACATATATTCTTTTCTGTAACTTTGGCAACTTTACTTTGGTACCTGTACTGTAACACATAAAAGTCATATAAAATATCCTGCATTATGACTTTGGAATTGTTTACTTTTGGCAGCTTGTGGGCCTTTCATTTTTCCATTTTTAACAAGCCATCATATTCATCTAGACAAATTGTCCTACATATTGTTTTTAGCGGGCCAAATCGTCCAAAGGTCAGCTGGCAAATTTCTCCTACATTACTCAAGGAATGTAGATACCCAGTAGCTACCCAACCCTCGACCCTTTACCAGATGATAAAATTTCAGACTTGTCCAAATCAAAAGCATTTGCAGATGACAAATTAAATGTAGACCTGCTGATTTGAATCGTTGAAAGGGTAAAAAGAAACACTATAGGAAAAGGAGAAAATGATCATTGCCTGCATTTTTCCCTTTTCCCACAGTGTTGTCTCCTTCCTCACAGGCATTAACAAGAGGGCCATGATGGCCCTGGATCACTCATCAGATTCTGAGTAGAGTGCCGTAAAGGTATTTAATTTGACCAAGTGACCTAGTTTATGAGCCCAGGTGACCCAATTTCAAACTCACATTTCACAGACAAACATTCTGACCAATTTTCAAGTCAATTGAGCAAAAAATGTGGCCTCTAGAGTGCCCTAAAGGTATTTCTTTAATTTGATCTAATGACCTAGACCCCAGGTGACCCAAATTATAACTGGTCTTGGACTTTATCAAAAGAAACATTTTAACCAATTTTCAAATCAACTGAATAATAAATGTGGCCTCTAGAGTGCCCACTAGGTATTTCTTTAATTTGAACTACTGACCTAGTTTATGGTTCCAGGTGACCCAAATCCAAACTATCTGATATTTCATCAAGACAAACACTCTGGCCAAATTTCAGGTCATTTGAGCAATAAATGTGGCCTCCAGAGTGCAAAGAAGGTGTTTCTTTAATTTGACCCAGTGACCTAGTTTATGACCCAAGTTGTCCAAAATTCAGATTTATGCGAGATTTTATGAAAAAAAACTTTCTGACCAATTTTCAAGGCAATTGAGCAAATAATGTGGCCTCTAGAGTGCCAACAAGGTATTTCTTTAATTTGACCTAGTGACCTAGTTTATGACCCAAGATGACCCAATTTTGAACTCAATGAACTTGTTGTGCTTAGATGGGCAAACAAACTTAGAAGAGAATCACTAAATACCAAATATCAAAGCTCTACGCCTTCCAGTTTCAAAGAAGAATTTTAAAGTTTTCCTCCTTTGTTCCTATGTTCGAACTTGTGACCCCTGGGGCTGGGCCAGTTTTGACCCAAGCAGCATCCTTGGAACAATCTTGGTAGAGGTCCACTAGGAGATGCTACATGCCAAATACCAAAGCTCTACACCTTCCCGTTTAAGAGAAAAAGAAATTTAAAGTTTTCCTTCTTTGTTCCTGTGTTTGAACTTGTGACTCCTGGGGCGGGCCAGTTTTGACCCCAGGGGCATCATATGAACAAACTTGGTAGAGGTCTACTCTCAGATGCAACATACCAAATATCAAAGTTCCTAGCCTTTCGGTTTCAGAAAAGAAGAATTTTAAAGTTTTCCTCCTTTGTTCCTATGTTCGAACTCGTGACCCCCAGGGCAGGGCCAGTTTTGACCCCAAGGGCATCATATGAACAAACTTGGTAGAGGTCCACTAGAAGATGCTACATACCAAATATCAAAGCTCCATGCCTTCCTGTTTCAGAGAGGAAGATTTTTTTAAGTTTTCCTTCTTTGTTACTATGTTCGAGCTTGTGACCCCTGGGGCGTGGCCAGTTTTGACCCCAGGGGCATCATATGAGCAAACGTGGTAGAGGTTTACTAGAAGATGCTACATACCAAATATCAAAGCTCCACGCGTTCCTGTTTCAGAGAGGAAGGTTTTTAAAGTTTTCCTTCTTTGTTACTATGTTCGAGCTTGTGACCCCCGGGGCGTGGCCAGTTTTGACCCCAGGGGCATTATATGAACAAACTTGGTAGAGGTCCACTAGGAAATGCTACATACCAAATATCAAGCTCTGCGCCTTCTAGTTTCAGAGAAGAAGATTTTCAAAGATTTTGCATTTTTTTTTCTTTTTTGTTGCCATGGCAACCAGAGTTAAGGGTGGAATTCAATTCTTTGCACAACTTTGGTAGAGCTTTACCCAAGCAGCATCCCTGCCAAGTTTCATCAAGATTGGCCCAGTGGTTTAGGAGAAGAAGATGTTTAAATAAAGTGTTGACGGACGCCGGACATGGGGCGATCACAATAGCTCACCTTGAGCACGTTGTGCTCAGGAGAGCTAAAAAGGGGATAGTTTGGTTAAGAGTTAAAAACACTCACTTAATTGAATGGTCTTTTACAGTCAGAAAAACGATATCCAATCATTACAATGTCACAGAAATTTTTTTTTTTCCATATATATCCCAAATAAACAGACAACAAGATGTAAGACATGAACATCTGTGATATTGATCTGCAAAGTGTTCAAAGGACAGTCTGATCTTGATCCCTTATTGCCATTGCTATCTTGACTAGAATGTCTCAGAAAACTGGCATGACAGATCCAAGATCTGACTGCATTTTCTAAGCAGTCTGGTCTGAATCTGCACTTTCCGCAAAGACTTATTCCCTTGTCCGTTGATTGAGATATGGAGAATATAACATTAAGTGAGCCTTCTTGTGATACAATTTCAGGGTTTTTTTTTTCTCGGCGAAATTACTCTATTTAATTCTACTAAATGACAAAATTTTGAAAATCTTTCCAATGGGTAAAAATGCTGTGGAAAAAAGAGAAACATGCTGAATACATGCAGTTTTTCCAACTATATTTTCAAAGCCCTACAGGGTTGTTTGGTCAAGAGTTAAAAGACTGATTCCAGTCTTTAGAATCTCATCAAGAAGAAACATGTAAGTGGCTTTGTAAAATAGTAGTGCCATGGCTGGAAGGAGAGAAAGAGGGCCTATGCAAATGGTTTAACCCTGATCCTGCTAAAAAATTGAAATGAAATTTCAAACCGGTAGTAAAACCCCAATAATTCTGTTTCAAACTTGTTCTTTTTTGGAAAAAATATATCTCCCTATCAGGCAGTCTAGATCTAAGATCAGATTCCATATTCTGTGCAGTCCGATCTTGATCTGTACTGTCCACAAAAAAGGTCAGTGAGTCGCGCTTAGCAGCCTAGGGGTTAATACAATCATCCTGCGCTGAAAGATGTGTAATGAGATCTATGCTGGTCAGTATTGTGAATGGACTGTCTGGTTACCAAGGTTTCAAGTGGTGGACGGCCAGTCCATTCTGAAAATGTTTACGCAATGGCCTCTCAGCTAGGGTCATAGTCTTTACACAACTCTACACCCTTTGTCCCTCACAGCTTCACACGCTTCGCCTCACTAACGTTTAAACGACCAACGGCTGATTACTATTTTTAACTTACAGCTGTCACGAGTTGCATTTACAAAAGTTTGCTGTAAGGCAGAGCAATCTAAATTTTCAAATTCTTTTAAAGCAATGTTTCCTTTAAAACTCCTTTCTGCTGCGATTTTATTCTTGCTCAAGGCCAAAATGACCTATCATCTTTTCAACACCAGTCCTGCTACATATACTGAGAGCAATCGTCATAACTCGGCAGATCTCGTCACTGTGTTTATGTGTTTAACGATCAACAGATCACTCGAAGTTTGCCAAATAATATGGACTGTAGATGACTACAAGATGTGTTCACATCACCCTATACACTAGATTTGCACTTGTTTCATTCATAAAGTTGCTGCTAATCACTGACCCCCTTTCTTATAATCCTGTTGAAAGTAGACTGCTACAAAATTTACAGTTTTTGCTAGCCGGAGATTCTGATTATACTGTAATTATGACATACTTCAACGCTAAACAAATTAAACGTTTACTGTATTACCTAACTGAAAAGTTATTATGGGATTACTTCACATTACTTGACGCCTGTTTACTGCTAGTTACTATTCTTGCGCTTATCTGGGTCAAAAGTAGTTTTTGTAATTAGGTCATCACAGCAGGTATAAGCATTTAAACGCTGTAAGTAACAGCTGTTACGAGTTGCAGGTACATCAGTTTGCCCTCAGCAGACAGGTTTTCAGAATTTGCCGTCTCTCTAATCGGTTTACCGACCAACTGAAAACTAACTGAAGGCATTTGCAGATCATAGATGAAATGAGACTCAAATGAAGGGATTGATCTTTAACAAGGTAGAAACCATAATGGATTGAGGAGAAAATGTTGATTACCAGCACATTCACCCTTTCCAGCCTAACAGTAAAAGATCATTTTCCTTGGGGTCATTAAAATATGGGATTGTCTGGTTATGGGTTAAAGAACATTACAGCTCTCAGAAAACTGGGCCAAGTTCACACAGTTGACCACGCAAATCTCAATTGATAAGTCATTGCAACAAGACTCATTGATCCCTCATTCCTGAGCTTCCCCCCCTCTCAACTACGTTTATGTTGGAAAGGAGCTGATGGCTTGTAATGTAATGGTAAATGGGAACACAAGGAAAACATGGAGCAATCGGTTTGGTTTGTATTGGAGTTTAATGCAGTTTTAACAGTTTAGGCCATATCATGGCCCTCAGCGATGCACCTATGTGTTTCCTGGCTTTCTCACACCAGTACTGACACAACTTTCTTTCCAAAGCTACTGACTACTTTTCTCACATGCATCAGAGGTGAGAGGGGAAAAATCGCCGGAAAGAAAGTTTGCCTCAACTGGGTATCAAACTTGCAAACCACCAGGTCACAAGTCCGACATGCTAACCAGAGCTACCCAGGCGGGCGAAAATATGGAGCAAGTGCAATGACAGTTTATAGTACTGAAATACTGATAACAAGAGGGCCAAGATGGCCCTGTATTGCTCCACTGGCTAATAAGTACACACCATACATACCCAGAAGACTTACAAAGCCCATGTGGAAGCTTTGACTCCAGGGTAGGCCTTTTTTGACTATACAGCTATAGTTACTTGAATCTTGCTGGAGGTCCACAAGATAAAGCCACATGCCAAATAATACTGGTCTAGGCTGTATGGTTACAAACATGCTGATTTTAAAAGTTTCCTCTATACAAAGACACGGTAAAACACGAGACCCCAGAGGTGGGGCTAATTTCAATCCCACAGCTAAAATTTCTACAGGTGATCCAAATTTGGTAGCCCTATGATTTGTGGCAATTTTTAAAATTCTTAGTATATAATCAAATGTTAAATTTATAAATATATGCTGGGACCAATTTTAACACCAGGACTTTAATTTGAACAATTTTGAAAGAGGCCAGTTACATGGTAACACTCACAAAATATTACAGCTGCTGTATCTCAAAATTGGGACCAGGAAGATCTACACTATATAAGACTATATATGTAAGTTGCGACTTCTGGGGCCCCGGGCTGCAATTTGAATACACTTGGTAGAGGTCCATCAGATAAATATACATAGAAAATTTTGTAGCCCTAGGTGTTCTGGCTAGGAACGAGAAAAATCTTAAATTTATCACTATATAGGACTATGTAAAACTTGTGACTGCCAGGGTTGGGCCAATTCTTACCCCTTGGCTATAATTTGGGCTGTCTTGGTAGAGGCCCTCTAGATAACACTACATGCAATATTTGGTAGCCCTAGGCCTTATGGTTAGGAACTACAAGATTTTTGAAGTCTTCACTATATAATCCAATGTAAAACCTATAACCCCCTGGGCAGAGCCAATTTTCACCCGAAGGCTGTAATTTGCAGTACATTAGTAGAGGTCTATTTGATAATGCTACATGTCAAATTTGATAGCCCTAGGCCTTATGGTTTGGAACCAGAAGGCTTTTAAACCTTTCTCAAACAATCCCAAGTTTTAACAACCCAAACTGAGAAGGCTTTTGAAAACATTGATGAGAAAAGGAGAAAATGCTGGTAACCATCATTTTTTCCTTTCCCAACAATGTCTTCTACCCATCACAAAATAAATTCAGTTTTTCATCACATTTAACTTGTCATCTGCAAATACTGAGTTTCGACGAGTCTAAAATTTTTTCGTTTGATACAGAGTTAAAATTTTCATTATCTCTTTAAAACACAATCCCGACTTTTAACGACCCTGGGTAAGAGGCCTTTTGAAAACATAGTGGGAAAAGGAGAAAATGCTGGTAACCAGCATTTTCTCCTTTTCCCACAATGTTTTCTAACCTATCATAAACATATCCCATCATCTAAGTCATATTCTGATTTCTCGTCTGCAAATGCTTTCATTTTGGACAAGTCTAAAATTTTGTTGTTTGGTAAAGTGTTAAATTAAGAAGCCCATGTAAAACTTGTGACCCCTGGGCTATAATTTGAAGAAACTTGGTAGAGATCCAAAAGATGATGAAGCTACATGCCAAATATGGTACCTCTAGACCTTACGGTTTTGGACAAGAAGATTTTCAAAGACTCAATATTTTTCCGTTTCGTGGCCATGGCAACAAGAGTTTTTAAAGAAATCAAATTATTTTACGAGATTCTGAAGAAGATCATGGCAGGATCATCTTTGTGAATGTTGGTCAAAATTGGATAGGTAGTTTTCAGAGATGTCTGAAATAAAAGTTAATGTACGGACAGACACACGACAGACACAGGGTCATGACATAAGCCAGTGGAACTAAACTTGTATTTACTCTATACCTGGTGACACCATTATAGACTCTGCTAAAATGAAAGAATCTAAAGATGACAAAGAAAATGTAGCTCAAATGATCTGATAGGTTTTAGGGTAAAAATATTGTCTAAAAAGGAGGAAATACTGCTCACTGGTCAGCCTTTTTTCTTTAATATTTTCAAAAGCCAGTCAAAAGCCTCAGGTTTGGTTAAATAGAATTGGTTTGTAAAGGTTTTAGAAATGACTTATAATTTATTTGTTTGTGCAATATTTAATGCCATTTTCGACATTATATCAGTAATATTTGGGCGGCATGCTTTTCTGGAGTTACCATAAAAGCACTTTTTCTGACGGGACATAATATTTTTGACTATTTCTGGGGTCAGGGATGGCACTGCAGAATTAAAATACATGAAAAATTAACCCAAATATAGAAATACCTACACTATAAAGTGACATAATATTATTAAAACTTTCAAGTAAAATTTGCACTGGTGTGACTGATTGTTTTCAGTTTGACAGGGTAGATTTCTCCAGTTTTTTCTTCACGATTACCTGTATAAAATTTTGCTTACACCATGAACAAGAGTAATTCTACTGATATATAAAGTTATAAAGATTTAAAGGCTATCACTTGAACATCTTGGAAAAAGAACTCATTGCTCATATATAAGAATTATCTCTTTCAATCTTATTTTACGCTTTTACCCAGAGCTCCAAATAAGCTGTGCATTTGCTTATTTTACACTATATGAAACAGCAAATACACAACAAAACTTATTTTAAAGCATAACAAATATACACATGTTTCTCACCATATGCAAATTTGACCGATTTTCATAGCATATTTTGCTGACAACCGAGATTGTCATCTTGATAAGCTGTTTTGTCACTGAAACAGTTGCATATCATCTGAACGAATTGCAAGCTTCTTAGATCAGCTGATTATACCACACACCTCAACTTGACCTATCCCGTACCTACAGCTAACTTGATCAACAGATCATCTGAGGTTTGCCGAATGCTGATTATATGTGTACTTGGTTTGGCATTCCGAAAATCTGGGGCGACACGTAGACTGATTTGCACCTATAAGGTACATTTTTTCTTGAAAAGCCAAGCCGGCGTAGCTCAGTTGGAAGTGTAAAGGACTTGTAAATAGGAGGTTGCTGGTTCAATCATTGGCTTGGCCAATTTTTTTTTCAGAGGATTGATGATAGTCATTGCGACAAGATACATTCCTCTCTCACTGCTGACCATTGTTTTGACAACGGTTATGTGGGAAAGTAACCAGTGGCTTGGACAGAATATTGTGCGTAGTACTGGTAAAAACTCCAGGAAAGTATGGATGGGTGCGTTGGCCAACTAAAATAAATGAAATAAGGTTGAAAACAGTGTTAAACGCCATACGATTTTTGAAAAATACACCGCTTTACTGTTCTTAAATCATAATACTCCACTTAGAAAAAGAAAACAGTTATCACAATTTTCTATTAGAATCTTTCATGCATTTCTGTTAAAAAAAGTTTGTACATTAATGTTCTAACTTGGTCTATTAAGTTTTCACTGGATGCTTAGAAATTTGAAATGACCTGGGGTTTTTTATGCCAACAAGAGGGCCTAAAACACTCACTTCAGTAAAGTCATCTATAGTTCATAAAGCTGAAGAGGTCCTGGTTTTAATGATGTAAATGAGTGTAAGTGACCTACTTTCTGAACCAATGTGACTAAATTCCAAACTTGTCCAAGATATCTTTAAAACAAACATACTGGCTACATTTCAGGAGTATCAGACTGAAAATGTGGCCTCTACAGTGCAAACAAGGTTTTTCTAAGATTTGGTCCAGTGACCTACTTTTTGACCAGATGTGACCTACTTTGAAATTTATCCAAGATATCATGAAGGCAAACTTTAATCTAAGTTTGATGAGAATAAAGCTGAAAATGTGGCCTCTTGAGTGCACACAAAACCTATCTAAGATTTGACCACGTGACCTACTTTTTGCCCAAACATGACCCACTTTCAAACTTGTCTAAGATATCAATATTTTGACCCCCCATTACCTAATTAAAAAACTTGTCCAAGATGTTATCAAGACAACATTCTAACCAAGTTTCATAAGTTTCAAGCTGAAAATGTGGCCTCTAGCGTGCACACAAAGTTTTCCTGATATTTGGCCCAGTGACTTACTTTTGGACCCGACATGACCCAATTTCGGACTTGTCCAAGATATTATCAAGACAAACATTCTGACAAAGATTCAAGACTATCAAGCAGAAAATATAGCCTCTAGAGTGCATACAAGGTTTTTCTTAGATTTAGCCCAGTGACCTACTTTTTGACCCAACATGACCCAATTTCACTCTTGTCCAAGATATTATCAAGACAAACATTCTGACAAAGTTTCTTGAGTATACGATTGAAAATGTAGCCCCTAGAGTGCACACAAGGTGATTGTTGACGCCTGGACGACGCACAACGGACGCCGGACACAGCACGATCACAAAAGCTCACCTTGAGCACTTCATGTTTAGGTGAGCTAAAAAATATCTGCCTATGTGTCAATCGGACACATCAGATTATCGGCTAAAGCTTCATATAGATTAGCTTGGGAGCGTGTACCCGGCAGAAGTATAGGCTTTAATAAGTTAACAATCAGTATCAAATGTGAAAGATGCACATGGCTCTGTTTATCACAGCTAATCAAACTGGAGAGCCATTTTATGAAAGCATGGTAAAAGTGTTCATCCCATTTATCTAGAGTAAAATGACAGGTTTTAAAATTACGTGCTACCCTAATTGACAAATTCATGTCAAATGATGCAGAAATACTTCTCCAAAAATTAAATGACGTGAAAAATCAGACGTTTAAAAAAACATGAAAACCCATGACACAGCAAAATGTCAGTTTAATATCAGCCGATCAGAGGCACTTCAATCTGTCTTATTGTCTGTAATAATAGATTTAAACACTGACTTTACACAAATCTCTGTGTAAATCAGTAAGTGGAAGCCAAAATATCTGCTTTGTAGCAAGTAAAAACAAGAGGGCCATGATGGCCCTGTATTCCTCCACTGGCTTATAAATATAAACCATAAATACTAAACATTTCAATTCTGAGCCAAATGGTTTCAAAATGAAGGCTTACAAAGTTTTCTCTGTAAAAGCCCATGTGAAAGTTGAGACCCGCAGGGCAAAGCCATTTTTGATCCCAGAGCTATAATTACTTGAACCCTGGTAGAGGTCCACAAGATAAAGCCACATGCCAAAATAATACAAGTCTATGCTGTATGGTTATAAATAAGGTGATTTTCAATTTTTGTCCATATGAAGCCTCTGTAAAACATAAGACCCCTGATGCAAGGCTAATTTCAAAAAAAAAAAAAAAAAATCAAAACAGGAAGATTTCTTAAGTTGTCACTATGTAAGCCCATGCAAAACTTGTGACCTCTGCGGTGGGGCCAATTTTGACCCCAGGGCTAAAATTCTGGCCTGCTTGGTAGAGGCCCACTAGATATAGCTACATGCAAAATTTGGTAGCTCTAGGCCTTATAGCTAGGTACAGGAAGATTTTTAAAGTTTACTCTATATAAGCCTATGTAAAACTTGTGACCCCTGGCGCAGAGCCAGTTTTGACCCCAGGGCTATAATTTGAAGAAACTTGATAGAGGTCTACTACATAAAGCTACATGCCAAATTTGGTAGCCCTATGCCTTATGGTTTCAGACAAGAAGATTTTTAAAGATTTCCAATATTTTTCAGTTTTGTTGCCATGGCAACCAGAGTTTTTGAAGGAATCAAATTCTTTCAAGAAATTCTGAAGAGGACCATGGCAGGATCATTTCTGTGAAGTTTCATGAAAATTGGCTGAGTAGTTTCAGAGAAGAAGATATTTGAAATAAAAGTTAACGCACGCACGGACGCACAGACGGACGGATGCACAGACACACAATGGAGCTAACCAGTGGTTGATTTATGGAATGAAAATATATGACAACCTACAAATGGGGGGGGGCTTCTTGTCTTACAGTGCTAACAGAGAAACAAGTGTTAAAAAAGGTATCGGTCACTCATACAAAGAGGGAAGACTAGAATCAGTTTTGTTCCAAGGACATAGTCCTGGATTTTTGCTTTGTATTGTCGTATTATTACGATATTTTTTCCATTTATCATTCTGCTGTACCAAGGACGTAGTCCTAGTTTAACATTAGTTTTTGTGTCTACGAAAAATCTTGTAGTCACGAGCAGTTTTGAGGAAGATGTTCTTGAGGTTTCACCTAATGAACAGTCCGACTTCTCGTGTTTTTACTTGAGTGATATTCTGGAAACTAACATTGTTAATGCTTCTTCTTTTGGAGCTGAAGATGTTGTGGAAACTCCAACTTTAGGGTCGAAAACTTCAAAAGAAAACCCAAAGGCCAGTAAGAGTGTTTTGTCTTTGAAAGACAAAAGTAAGAAGAAAAAGAAAGTGTCCAAACCTAAAAAGAATTTGGTTAATTTAAATAATTTGTCAGGACATGACATTTTAAATTTAAGACAAAATTAGGTCTGGTTGAGACACAAAGACATTTTGATGTCAACAGAGCACCAAACTTACACATGGAAGTTAATTCTGAAGATATTTTGTTGTCTGATGAGGAAAATACTGCCTCTATTGCAAATAAGGCTTATGTTGATTCCTCTGCCCCCAATAAGTTGCCTCTTGTTGAGGCCTTGTTTGGTAGCAATAATGGAACTGATACAGAAGATGAATGGGGCCTGCCAAAACTTTTAAGTCTATTGAGAAAGATAAGCCCATTGCTCAGTCTTGGGCTTCTTTGATCAACAGTGCTTGTACCTCACAGTGTGATACAGAAACTTTAATGTCAAAGTACAAGGTACCTGAAAATTGCGACAAATTTTAGCAGTAGGGTGATTGAGTAAAAGAAGAATGGGTCTGGGGTCCTCCCACAGTAGAGGTCATTTGGGCAGTACCCCTATGTCCAGTTGTCCAGTTGGTAAAAGGCCCTGTCCAAAGAGGAAAATTGGGCCGATTATAAATGGAGCAGGGTTCCCATTCACGCACTGAATTGAATAATCACGCTCAAAAATATGAAGTGAAACGTGCATGCACGCACAGATTTCAGGGCTCCCATTGTCGATAATCAGTGGCGCCGGTTGGGACAAGTTAACAAGTGTGGAAGTCACTGTTTATCACCGCTAATCAAATTTGGTATCAATCCGCTTTTCTAGTGTAAAATTAAAGGTTTTGAAGTTACATGCCATTCTTATTGACAAATCTATGTCAAATCATGTGGAAATACTACTCCAAAACTTAACAGGCATGAAAAAAAGATCGCTGCAAGAAACGCGAAAACCCATGACACAACAAAAATTGGTTTGATATCGTCCGATCGCAGGCATTTCAAACTGTCTATTCAGTTTTATCAATGACTTTAAACAGTAAATTTACATAAATATCTCTATAAAACAATAAGTGAAACCTAATTAGTGTCTGAAATTGACAGCGAAATGGAAAATTCTACTGGCCGTCAGGCTGTAAGTTGTCCCTCTGAAACTGGTCCTGTGAGCAAGGAAATTATAACAAGCATCTTCTTTTTTTAAATTACCCATATTGTTTTCAAGAGCAGCTGACTGCAGAGCAAGACTCATCAAAACAAATTTTCAATACAACAGACCCTTACTGTCCTCCATAGATGCTCTATAATTGTCAATATTAAGTGCACTCCTAGAATTTCTCTTGCACTCCCAAATTTGTATTCCAGGGAGCATATGCACTCCCAAAAAGAGATGTGAGTGGGAACACTGTGGAGAAAATTACATATCGTGGGAGAGATTTTTGCCTTTTTTTTTTTTCCATCATGACCAAAAGAAAGATTTTTGGGAAAAAAGATTTGGGTTGGATCATGAGGACTTTAGCTCAAATATGATAGTGAGGTTTAGTGTTGTAAGTGCCTGCCTCTGGTCACTGGTTGGAGCTAATCTTTTGGTTGGCAGGTATACTTTTTTGTTGTTTAGAGGGACTATGTAGAGGCAGATTGGATGGTACATTAGTTGGTGGGTAAAGGTAATGTGTGCTACCTCTTTATCATACCAAAGATTTCAGGGACCTATCTCCCCCCTCCCCTCCTCCTACTCCATCTCCTTATAGTCTAGTATTCAGAAAATCCTCTGAAAAAGTAAATTTACTATGGGTACCTAAAACATAAAATGCCACATAAAAATATAAAATAGTTTATGTTACTACTGTAAACAATCTTTTTTTCTGAACCATACAATCTAGAATTTTAAATAACCCTGCTGGAGGTGGCTTTTGAAAGCACTGTGGGATAAGGAAAAAATGCTGATAACATTTTCAACTTTTCACACTATGTTTTCTACTCTTTCACAGACAAATTCCATGATTTGAACCATACAATTTCTACAATTATTGATACACAATCTACCAATGGCAGTCAAAATGCAGCTCTCTTCATTGAACAATCAAGTCTTTCAATGATAACCCTGAAGACAGCAATTTTTGAAAACAGGGCGGGAAAAGAAGAAAATGCTGGTAACCAACATTTTCTGCTATTCCAGCAAGGCTTAAGTTTTTACCAGATGGCAAAAATATAAACTGGTCCAAATTGAAAGCATTTGCAAAAGACCCTTTAAACATGGTTAACTCTTTCTCTACCAATGACGACAATAGTAGCTTTTGCAGATGGTGTAGATCAAGATCAGACTGAACAGAACATGCAGTCTGATCTTTGATCTACACCATCCGCTACCTGATGCTAGACTATGATGCAATTCATATTCAGTAGCAGTGGGAATCTTCTTTTAGATCTTGAGTCAGTAATGAAAGAGTTAAAACAATGGAATTTGTCTTTGATGAGTAGAAAACATCATGGGAAAAGGAGAAAATGCTGGTTACTAGTATTTTCTCCTTTTCCAACAATTTTTTCCAAAGATGTCTTTCTCAGGGTCATTAAAATTTGGAATTGTACGGTACAGGGTAAAATAATCTTATCACAGAATTTAACCCTTTAGTTTTAACAACCCTGAAGAGGAAAGTCTTTGATAACATAGCAGGAAAAGAAGAAAACGCTGGTAACCAGCATTTTCTCCTTTTCCCACAATGTTTTCTGTCCTTTAAGCCATTACCATACAATCCTGAGTTTTAACGACCCCGTGGAAGAAGTTTCACAAAAATATTTTGGGAAAAGGAGAAAATGCTGGTAACCAGCATTTTCTCCTTTGCCCAAAATGTTTTCTAACCTTTCAGAAACTAATCCAATTATTTCAGCCACATTTGTCATCTGAAAATGCTTTGAATTTGGACCTGTTTAAAATTTTGTTGTTTGGTAAAGAGTTTATCAGACAAATTCCATTGATTGATGCTGTTTATCAATAAGTAGGTCCATTTCGTAAAAACAAAAACTGAATAATGAACTTTCTGGTAAGGTTAAAGCATCAATGTCAAACAAATTTTATACATCTGTGGACTGTAGTCCAAAAATTTTGAATGCATAGCTTGTCTGGTTTAGGAGATATGTACATTTAATTGAAGCCAAGTCTTTTCCTAAATTTCTGTTAAAATTAAGCTTTGTGACTAGGCGTTTCTGTTTTAAAATCCCACTTCTGACATCAAATATGTGTAAAACCTAGTTGTAATAAGTTCCATACATTGGAGACACATATTACTTTTGACACAGGGAAATTAAACATATCTTTTCTCCCATACAGTTTTGCTATAACCTTTAAATAAAAGGATCTCGTTTAAAATATAACAACCGATGACCAACTTATAAATTCATCTATTCTTGCAGAATCCATACAAGAAAATATTTCAGGCTTGAAAATATTCTTTGCCTTGTAAAATCAACATTTAGCACATTATTCCGAAAACAAGAGGGCCATGATGGCCCTGGATCACTAACCTGAGTCAATAGGCGAAATTCACTCAACATGCATAATTCAATTTCTGACCAATTGTCAGGTCAGTTGAGCTTAAAATGTGGCCTCTAGAGCATCCACAAGGAATTTCCATAAGTTGACCTAGTGACCTAATTTATCACCCCACGTGACCCAATTTGGAACTCATCAAAAAATTTATCAAGACAAACATTCTGAATAGTTTTCAAGTTAATTGAGCAATAAATGTGGCCTCTAGAGTGCCCACAAAGTGTTTCTTAAATTTGACCCAGTAATCTTGTTTATGACCCCAGCTGACCCAATTTCAAACTCACCCAATATTTCATCAAGACAAACATTCTGACCAACTTTCAAGTCAATTGAGCAAGAAATGTGACCGCTAGAGTGCCCTAAAGGTATTTCTTTAATTAGACCTAGTGACCTAGATTATGAGCCCAGGTGACCCAATTTTGAAGTCATCCTAGGTTTCATCAAGACAAACATTTTGACCAATTTTCAAATCAATTGAACAATAAATGTGGCCTCTAGAGTGCACACAAGGTATTTCTTTAATTTGACCTAGTGACCTAATTTAAGATCCAACATGACCCATATTTAAACTCATGTGAGATTTTATCAAGACAAACATTCTGACCAATTTTCAAGTCAATTGAGCCAAAAATGTGGCCTCTAGAGTGCCCATAAGGTATTACTTTTATTTTAACTAGTGACCTAGTTTATGATCCCAGGTGACCCAAATCCAACCTCATCTGAGATTTTATCAAGACAAACATTCTGACCAAATTTCAGGTCATTTGAGCAATAAATGTGGCCTCTAGAGTGCCCATAAGGTATTTCTTAAATTTGACCTAGTGACCTAGTTTATGACCCCAGGTAACCCATTTCAAACTGACTGAACATGTTGTGCTCAGGTGGGCTAACTAACTTAGAACAGGTTCACTACATACCAAATAACAAAGCTCTATGCCTTCAAGTTTTCCTTCTTTGTTCCCATGTTAGAACTTTTGACCCCTGGGGCAGGGCCAGTTTTGACCCGAGGGGCATCATATGAACAAACTTGGTAGAGGTCCTCTAGGAAATGCTACATACCAAATATCAAAGCTCTACGCCTCCCAGTTTCAGAGAAGAAGAATTTTGAAGATTTCCTTCTTTGTTCCTATGTTTGAACTTGTGTCCCCCGGGGCAGGGCCAGTTTTGACCCCAGGGGCATTATATGAACAAACTTGGTAGAGGTCCACTAGGAGATGCTACATACCAAATATCAAAGCTCTATGCCTTCTAGAATCAGAGAAGAAGATTTTTGAAGTTTTCCTTCTTTGTTCCTATGTTCGAAACTTGTGACCCCCGGGGGCAGGGCCAGTTTTCACCCGAGAGGGATCATATGAAAAATTTGTAAGATGTCTACTAGGAGACGCTAGATGCCAAATATCAAAGCTCTAAGCCTTCCAGTTTCAGAGAAGAAGAATTTTAAAGTTTTCCTTCTTTGTTCCTATGTTCGTAACTTGTGATCCCCAAGGCGGGACCAGTTTTGACCCCAGGGGCATCATATGAACAAACTTGGTAGAGGTCTACTAGTTGATACTACATACCAAATATCAAAGCTCTACGCCTTCTAGAATCAGAGAAGAAGATTTTTAAAGTTTTCCTTCTTTGTTCCTATGTTCAAAACTTGTGATCCCCTGGGCAGGGCCAGTTTTGACCCCAGGGGCATCATATGAACAAACTTGGTAGAGGTCTACTAGGAGATGCTAGATGCCAAATATCAACGCTCCACGCCTTCCAGTTTCAGAGAAGAAGAATTTTAAAGTTTTCCTTCTTTGTTCCTATGTTCGAACTTGTGACCCCCAGGGCGGGGCCAGTTTTGACCCCAGGGGCTTCATATGAACAAACTTGGTAGAGGTCTACTAGGAGATGCTAGATACCAAATATCAAAGCTCTACGCCTTCTAGAATCAGAGAAGAAGATTATCAAAGATTTTCCTATTTTTTTCCTTTCTGTTGCCATGGCAACCAGAGTTTTGGGTGGAATTCAATTTCTTGAACAACTTTGGTAGAGTTTCACCCAAGGAACATCCCTGCCAAGTTTCATCAAGATTAGCCCAGTGGTTTAGGAGGAGAAGATGTTTAAAGGAATTGTGGACAGACGGACAGATGGACGCCAGACGACCGATCACAATACCTCACCTTAGCACTTCGTGCTCAGGTAAGCTAAAAAGCAAATTCACAGTACTTTACTAAGAAACAAAGTGTGCAGTGTAACCAAAGACTTGTCCTACTGAAGTAACAAAAGTTTAAGAAAAATTTGAAAACAACTGTAAATGTTTTTAAATGTAAATTAAACAATTGCACGTTTCTGGTTCAATGTAGTTCTACACAGAAAAAAATCGTTTTCCAGTGTTTTATGCCACAGCTGATCATTTTTTGGTCTTAAACCTTTGTCACACTGGCAAAACCTTTGTTACACAAGGAAATGCATGTTCTGTATTTCAGATGAACAATGTTTCAGAAGAATCATTGGTCTGCTTTAACTCTTTACCAATGTCTGTCATTTAAAGGCAGTAATTTCTCATCCTTTCTGAATTTCACAACTTAACAACTTACACAGTTGCAACTTTCTAAGTGACTATATTAACTCTTTACCAAACGACAAAATTTTAGACCAGTCCAAATTGAAAGCTTTTGCAGACGACAAAATAAATGTGACTCAAAAATTGAAATTTGTGTTGGGAAGGATAGAAAACATGGTTACCAGCATTTTCTCCTTTTCCCACAATGTTTTCGAAAAGGTCTCTTTCTCAGGGAGGGGTCGTTAAAACTCGGGATTGTGTGGTAAAGAGATAAACTGTGATCAATATTTATTACAATTAAATTAGATGTTGCTTGGACATCTTCGCACGCCAAGGATACTAACTCCACTTTGTTCGTTACGTACCCTTGGCCGCTCGCCTCTTTAAAAATCGAAACTCCCGCTGCGCCACCTATCGAATATCACGAGTTGCGTAACCTTTGCTGATGTTATTTCTGACCAATCAAAATGCTCGTAATAAAATTTGTTAGGCTATGCATGAAATATGGCCGCGCTTTCAGATTCATCACAATTTTCTGAAATTAATCAGACATACGATGATTCGCAATCAATTGGCTGTGGAACCCGTCCTAATATTTCACATAATTGATCATGAACAATAAAAAACTCATTAAATATCGATCGTCTACTCTTTTTTGGCAAATTTTCGTCACAAACACGACAACTTTCGTTTTTTGACGGGCACCGCCATTATTGTTTTCTGTTTCGCGGAAGATTTCTTGTTACAGATGGTTTGATTGAACGCGATGGGTTTTGATCGCATCCAATGAAATGGCGCAGCAGGAGTTTCGATTTTTAAAGAGGCAAGCGGCCAAGGGTACTACCTTAGTAGTGGCTTGCGAAGATGCTGCTTGGATGGTAGGACAAAAATTACAAAATATAAACAATAGCAGCAAGTCACTAACTGAAATTGTTTCATCATTCCGAGTAATTTTCATTTGACATGGTTCATGTGAATATAATCACATTTGTAATTCAAGTTTAGGTCTATTATGTTTCATAAAAACATACCAAAGAGATTGTTTTGAAAGGATTTGCTTGAACTTTATGGATAATTTTACAAAACCTTTGTTACTTCACTATAAATAATGTTTAAGTTTTGTCTAATTTATACGAAAAGTAAAGCGGCTTAGAGGTGGTACTGGTTTTCAGGTAATCATAGAATTTGATTTAGTTAGAAACATAGAACATAACTTTTAAAGGAAAAGTATTTTTTATGGTGAAAAAAAAATAAGCCATGCAAAAGTATGCTCACTCTCCTGAATGCCTATTAGTGAATATTTCAAATCAGGGGTAAAAGGCATCTATCATTGACCTTTCTTGTCTTTGAAACACCACAATGATAATGTAATAGTGATATCAGCATTAGAGTCTTGTTTGCCATTGAGAGCATGACTTTTTTCATCAAGTTCCATAGTTTTCTTCACAAAAGTTTAAGAAACACAGAATTTATTTGCCTACTATTTCATCAATAATGCTTTAACTCTTTACCAAACAATCCCAATTTTAACAACCCTGAGGAAGAAGCCCTTTGAAAACATTGTGGGAAAAGGAGAAAATGCTGGTAACCAGCATTTTCTCCTTTTCCCACAATGTTTTCTACCCTTCCAAAAACAAATTTCAATTTTTGAGTCACATTTATTTTGTCGTCTGCAAATGCTTTGAATTTGGACTAGTCTAAAATTTTGTCGTTTGCTAAAGAGTTAATCCAAAGTTGATTTCCAAATGTTACATATTAGGTTACATTTTAGGTAGCTACCATGTACATTCCATAGAAATAAAACAAAAACTCGGAGAGATCAGTGATTGTTTGAAATAAAAACGGTTTCCAAATTTACTTTTAGACCAGACCATGTTACTAAAGTCTCTTTTCTTTTCAAATAAGTATATCATCACTGCAAATTCTGCTATGCTAGATGCCTTATATATTGGTACTTATCAAATTCACCTTGACTTTCCAATAAATTCTTGTATAGTAATCAGTACACTAAGAATGTAAAACAAAGGTTTTTTTTTTTTAAATTTCAGTGACAGCAAGACATTTCTACAGCACTACTTTTTTATGAATGTTGGAGTATATTGCTGCATTATTTTGGACACAACAATATCAAACCTTGTCTTTGCTGTGAATTGTTCCCATAAAATAATGATCTTTTTGCCATATATAAACTGCTTAAAGTTCAGCTCTCACTTTGGCAACCGTAACAACTATTTCTGAAGGGAAACACTAAATGGACCTACTTATTGAAAATGAGTGTGAGTCATATCTAATTTGTCGTCTGCGATTGCTTTCAAATTGCACCAGTCAAACATTTTGTCATTCAGTGAAGAGTAAATCTCATTCATACTAATTTCCAGAAAGTTTTCCGCAATTGCATTCAATGAGGCAAAAATTTGTCACTGGAGAAAGCATTCATGCTTACTTGCAGACTGTTCTGCCAATGGATTCAAAACTTAACTAGAAAAATGTCCCATCATAATCTACACAGTTGAGACTCTTTCTCTTTAAAATTGCTTTGAGAAATACTCTTAGATGCATCTGCCTCACTAATTTTGAAAGTCTCCCCTACTTCTGCAAGTCCATGAGACAAGTGTCCCCCTTCTCTGAATAATCCTTGGCAGAACATTGTGTGCTAAATGAAAGAAATATGCCAAGCATTTGTTAGAATATGTCATATATATTGACATTTCAAGCCTGTTTTTATCAGCATAACAGTCAACATAGATCTAGCATACATCCGAGATACAAGATCAGACTGCATATTCTGTGCAGTCAAATACTGATAAACAACACCTGCATAATGTAGTTAAATCTGAATTCAGCACTGACTTGGTTAATGCTTCATATTTACTGCTGTTAGGTATATATGAGGCATGCTCTGGCAAAAGGGGCTTAATGCATCTCTACGATACATTATATCCGGCAAGTCATGACTTAATCATGGATCCACAAAACTGTGTCTAACAACTGACAGCATCATGAATTAAGACTGGTCCTTTGACATGCAGAAAATTGACCAATAGCAAAGAGTCTCAGCCCAGGTCTGCCTGCGTGCATTGCACCAGCTGACATGGGCTGATAATTTGTGTAGATACGTTATGCCCCCTTTTTACAGAGCATGTCTCATATATGTATATATGTATGAAAACTTGGCTGTACTCACCGGTGCTGCATGGTGATGTATGGTCTCAGCCATGAGTTCTTGTAATAAATCCAAATTTATCACTGAATTTATAAGCACAACACTAGCACTAGAATTTACACTGATCTACACTTCACATATAAAAATCCAACTTAATCACTGAATTAACCCTTTCCCAATCAACCCTGTATTTTAATCCTTTTCCAAACAATCTTGATTTTTAACAGTAGAGCTCAGAGCAGGGTAGGAATAAGTTGCAGCACCTTGGTACTAGACTGGATTGAGAATATGTTAAGTCTGGTCTCAATGTTGCTTAGTCTTTTAGCTTTCTATGGTTTGGTGAAAATTTTTTGCACAATATGATATTTTATTCCCCAAAAAGTTTATTTTTGGGCGATTTTCATGTTGCACTCATTTTTTATTGGTTTTTGAAACATGACTATTCCCATTTTTTAAGTAAATAAATGATAATAGCCGTATTCGACTGGTAATTTCGTGCTTCACGGTCGTTTGCATGCTGCACGTGTTGTATTTGACTGGTAACATTTCACAATTTTGTAACCTTTCGTGAAGTATGAACATTAAGCTTTTCAATCTACTTGAAATTAGTCAAGTGACCAAAAACAGAAAACTGGTACCTGATGTATCTCAAGTATGAAGATCGATAACAGGCTGCCAGTTTACATAGCAGAGCAAACTCAAGATGGGGTGCATGGAAATACGGGAGTAGACTGGAAAAGAACTGGAATGGCCTGAATGGACCAGATTGGACATGAGAATATCATGTAAACTCCTGTAGCGATACTTATTTATTGGATATTGGAATGGTGATCGGCCTGTACTTACTCGTATAGGCTATAATGGGGAATTTCCCAAACTTAGGCAACAGGGAATGAACCTAAATATCTTGAAGGAAAAATATTAATAGATCTAATATCAATTATTATTGAATATTATCTGACTTTGCATATCAAGCAACGAACCTTTTTTGAAAAATAAATAAATAAATATAAGGAAATACTGGAACGGACCTGAAAGGACGATGGTAAGTAAACCCATGACCTTTCAAAACAAAAGGACAATCTGAAACGGACCTTAACATTATCAGAAAAATTAAATAATGGATTAAGAAATCATCAAAATGAGCATGAGCTTTATTAAAAAGATCCTAAATTGGAGTATGGAAAAACCGGAACGGACCTGAACGGATCCTAAAAAGCACATCTAATGCTTCCAAAGTCCGATATTTAATGTTTCTGATAAGGTTTAGGTCCAATCCTGGTTTTCTTATTGTTTTTCGAGTCCATAGGCAAGCTTACTATGCCCGTTCAAGTCCGTTCCAGTATTTTCATACTCGGATATTGGATCTTTTCAATTCAGTTCACATTCATTTTAATGATTCCTACGTCCAATATCTGATGTTTCTTATATGGTCTAGGTCCGTTCCCGATTTTTCATATGTTTTGAAAGGCCGTAGGTAGGCTTTTCAGAGTATGTTCAGGTCCGTTCTGGTTTTTCCATACTTCAATATCTGACCTTTTCAATTAAGTCCTGGTTCATTCTATGATTTCTACGCCCGATATTTGATGTTTCTGATAAAGTTTAGGTCCGGTCAAGGTTTTCTTTTTGTTTTCGAAGTCCACAAGTTTATTTACCATGGTCTGTTCAGGTCTGTTCTGGTTTCTTTTTACTTTAATTTGGATTTTTCTCAGTAAGGTTAGTTTCTTATCTGATCTTTCCAAAGTCGGATATTAAAATATTTTTTGCTTCAAGATAAAGGTCCATTCCCTGTAGCCTAAGCTCAGGCAAGTCCCTCTTTCCGCTCAGGTTGTTCTGTATTTCAATATCAAATACATAAAGGATCGCTACAACAGTTTATATCGTATTCTCAAGTCCATTCCAGCCTATTCCTTTCCATTTTGGTCCATTCCAGTTTTTACATGCAACTGGTCAACTTTCATGAAGCACGTTTTCGTCAATGCGCAGGTAGGTGGAGTCTTATATTCAAATTTCGTGCTTCACGAAAGTTTACCAGTCGAATATGGCTAATCTTTAGTTATAACATGCTGCAAGCAGCACCGTAAATTAAAAATATTTTTTACCAGATCGAAATCTGGTAAAAATTGCGAAAATTATTCTGAAATTAGTAAATGTCTGTAAGTGTTAACAAAACCTTTATTTTGACCACTTCAGAAGAGGCAGTGCAATTTCTAATTAAAAGCAGGAAAAACATTCACTGATTATCTCAAAAATCTGTCATTCATCGAAGCAATAATTTTGCTGAATTTATTACCAGCTGAGTTACCTTCACAAAATGGTATCTGGTCCAGTCGGGGGCACTTATTTTTTTGTATAGTCTTTAGACCAAGTTTTCTGCTGGTGCTATTACAACATCTGTTCACATTTTTGATAGGTTTCATTATTTTCTGTCTAAGAAGGATGAAAATGAAGAAAGACAGAATTACAAAGCCAATCCAGAAAATTAGGAGTAAAAATACACTCTTCCAAACCTTGTCCATACACTGTAGAGTCTGTAGGACCTGTATTTCATGGCCAATAATTTTGGAAATCACACTTTAAGGTTTACTGTTATTGCTAAATATGTAAGTTTTCTAATAATTATTTATGTTTAAAATGTTATAAACACGCTTCTTAGGTAAAATAATATGCTATACAGCAATTTTTATAAATTAGGCCCAAAATTTAGCCATTAAATGCTTTTTTTATCATTTTTAATGTTACTTATCTTCACTTAAATCTTTGTAGTATATTTGTAGGAGTATGCATGTTCAAGTTATATATCTCTATATAGTTAATCTTTAGTGTTTCAAAGCTTATAATTGATGTAAATATCAATACCTAAAAAGTCAATGGACTACATATAAGTCTGTATGCTACAGCTTAAAGGCACATTAACAGTATAACAAACTGACCCTGCTTATGCCAGCATTATGGAGATATTTTTGCATTCAGTGGCATAAGCTAAGTTTCTTAGCTTATTGTTCAAAGTTTGCTTTAAGATCATAGAATTATGTACACCTACTTTGATGAGCGTGTCAAAAATTTTTGGCCAAGCACAAAATTTTTTCAACATAATGCCCACAAACAACCCATATGCAGCAGGTTTATGCTAGGAATGCGATTCCAATGGTCTGTTTGTCCATGGTATGATAAACTTAGACTGAATTCTAATGTATGACTAACAAATTTGCAGTCTTCCTTCAGCTTTTCTGTTAGATTTATTAAACTGCACACAGAGAGCATACACAACACATTTCACATTATTTCATGAGATTTTGACAGTTGTTGTATTCCTTTTGCATTTACTCTTGTGTGCTTATTAATATATGCTGCTACTAGTACATAATGAACTCATTTCAAATTCATTTTCAGCTTATGTTTAAAACCTCTCCCCAATCCCCCTCAATGAACAATATTTGGAGGATTTTTGAGAATATTTCTACTTATTCAAGCTTTGCAGCTTATTCCCAGTATGTTTCCTCAAGTTTTCATTGTGTAAAAATATCTTTGACTATATTTTACTACCTCTTTCACCGCCAAAGGAACCAATTCAACCTTTTGCGAGCTTTAGAAGAACACTTCAGCTGCATATGGAATTATATTGGTTTGGCTATAGTTTAATATCAGAAACCAGGAAATGTAGATTCAAGATCAGGCTGCAGGTTCTGTGCAAGCTGATCTTGATCTAGGCTGTCTGCTAAAGCCATCCAAGTCAAAATTGGCAGGGAGAGTTACTAGGCTACATAGCATCTTAAGGTATGTACACAGACTCGTAAGGCCCTAATAGTGGCCAAAATTAAACAATCATGGGTGTTAAAATGCATTTAAATTCCAATGATAACAGTTTAATGTATAGAAATTATTGTGAAGATGACAACCTGTTGTTGTACTACGATCCATCAAAGCATTGGTCACTTGAAGAAAAATTAATTTTAAAAGTACAGGGTGTCCAGAAAGTACGGTAACACTTTTGTACATTTATATTATGGTTTAAATTTCAGACAGAAGAGATAATAAATGTATGTATATAAAATGTGGAAGTTTTTTGTGTGATATTTTCATTCAATTTTCATTACATTATGCACTTGGCTGGCTTGGGATTGTAAACCTTTGACTTAAAATAACCACAAAGGCTTAAGTTTGAAAAACAGTTGGTTCCCACACTTGAAAAAAAGTCCCCTACATTTGCAGTTTATGCAGTATGGTGCTATGGGGCAAGCATCTAATACTGAAATACAGTCGAGCCGCGTTTATCCTAGCTCCATAATTCCGGAAACCTCAGGATCCGGACAAAAACATCAGGGAACGAATATTTTCTGTACAAAATTGACTTTTTATTCCGGAAATCTGCCTTCCGGAACCGGAATGAAAAAATCTGACGATTCCACGCTTTGTTGTTTAATTATTACTCGCTTTACTTGATTTCAGTGACAAGTGCCAAAAAAATAGTTGGTATGTCCGCAAAGATTTTGTGAGCATGTTTAAATTCATCTTTCGAAATTAAAGGCAAAACTAGAATTTGAACAAACCTGCTGCTTGCATATTCAATAATCCTTCGTTTTAAACACAAATATCTTCAATTTAAACAGTTAACCATAAGAAAAAAATGTTTGATTTCATGTGTTACTCAAGATGTTTACGTTCCCCAAAGTACATACAAAATGGCTGCAAAACAATAAATTTCGTTACGTTTTTCGAAAATATTTTACTTCTAACAGACTTGGCAATCAATATTCTCAATTACTCTTTGTCATTTGACCACTTTGAAAGTATGATTATCTGAAGTCAACAGAATGTCTACACCAACCAACAATAGACAACAAGTTGAAGTTTCGACTTCCGTGAAAAAAGACATGTGTCAGTACAAAGAAGACCATCCAAAAAACCACTATCCCAGAAATTCGACAACAAATCATGTACATTTAAAGTACTGTGCATGTTGTGTTTTCTTTTTGTCTTGCCCTTTTCATGGTGTTTTCAAAATTCATAAATGTGCCAACCTTTACAAGCGCACCTGTTTGCACAACAGGTATGCATGTGCATGTAATTGGGTACAAGGAAAAAATTATGGACAAAAACACACAAATAACAAAAAGGCAAAATGCAAATTTATGACACACTTTATTTTACATAACTAAACAATTGTACGAGCAATAATGACATGTATACAAGTGCTTGTGTAAAACATACGCTGTTGTAATTCTTCCGATGCACGGTGTCCCTTACCAACATGGAGGGTAATGACCTACCTTAACTTGGAAGCCATGCCGGCAATCATAGTGCATTGATCCAGAAATACGGCTTATCCGGAAACATTCATTGGAAACAGAAGCATCATGATAAACGAGGCTCTACTGTAGACTATTTATATGATACATGCCTTGATAGGTTAATGTGGAGTCAATGTCTGGAAGTAAAACATGGCAAAATTTTGTTGTCTGTGCACAGACCCGACCTCAAACCTTCCTTTGGAGTTATTTGCGACTTCTTCCATAGGTTTTTTTTGAAGTCAAAGGTCTACAATCCCATGCCACACAGCACAGACTTGTTGTTAAAGAAGTTAAACATGAAATCAAGAAGATTGATACTGGAATGTGCCAAAGTGATTTACAATTTCATTGTGTGTGCTGGGCATTGAAAGAGCATAAAAGGTAGTCACATTGAAAACTTCATTAATTATCAATCAATGATGCCAATTACAAAGAGATACTTCTGATTTGTAATCTGTATAAAAGTGCACAATGTAATGAAAACTGAAAGAAAATTATCACACAAAAAACTTCCATATTCTATATGTAAAGTATGTTTATATATATTTATCTTTTCATCTGAAATTTAAAGCCATATTACAAATGTACAGAAGTATTACTTTACTTTCCTAACAGCCTGTAGGTCAAATTTTGCCAGGTCACTCTATCTTTTGTTTAGTTTTTACCTGGTTTTAAGATTCATTTTACAACCAGCGACTAACAATTGGACCAACTGTGCAGTAACAGATAATGAGATTATCACCTTCAAAACAATTTCCATCCTTTATAAGGTATGATTTGAATTAAAATGCATTTTAACACTGCTACAGTAACTTCTGGCCGCTATTGGGGCTTCGAGGTATTTTCACAATTTGCGCCCATATTTTGTAATGATTTGAGGTAATGTCACTTAATCAATAATACATTGATTATGTGGGATTGTTTGCAAATATGCATGATGACTGCATATTTGATCTCATACAGGTAGAATGTGTTTATTGATAGCATCATGACCATCCTTGCATTTAATCCTTGAAATTGCAACTTTTTGCTGAATGTAGCCATCAAGATTTTTACGGTTGTGGACATGTGTCGCAATACCTATCAATGTTTCACTGAAAATTTTGATTTACAACCAAGAAATCTAAAGATACTCTTTTAAGTGTTTTTGTGATGAGTTACCTTTCTCCATCATGAATATTTTAGCTCATTGTTTCAAATTTTGTTGTTACTACATGAAACCGTTTTTTTTTTTTTTTCTTCAGATTTTATTTCTTTTTGTGAATATGAAGATACCAGGAACATATGTCTTCAAAGATAATATTTTCTTGCATTTTAGAAAGTTCTTGTTGTGCAGTTGGAGAATTAAATGCCTTAAAACCCTTGAATGACACACTATTGAAAAAAATACGGGTCATTTTCCTTAAAAATGCATCAAAACGCACAAAATTGTGTGTCAAGGAAAATCCTGCATGAAACTTCATTTTTATGAAAAGATGCAACATGTTGTCCTACCCTGACCTGAGCTCAACCATTAACAACCGAAAGAACGCAGGACTTTGAAAACATTGTGGGCAAAGGCGATAATGCTGGTAAGCAGCATGTTTTCTAACCTTTTCCAACACAAATTCTGACATTGGGCCACAACTGATTTGCCATCTGCAAATGCTTTCAATTTTGATGTAAAGGGTTAATGACCTAGAAATAGATGGCTTATAAAAACATTATGGGGAAAATGTAAAAAATATGCTGATAACAAGCATTTGTTTTTTCCTTTTCCCATGATGTTGTTTACTCTTGTAAGGCAACCATTATCTCTTTGGGCACATTGGTTTGCTGTCTGTGAATGCTTCCGATATGGACATGTCCACAATTTTGTCATCTGGTAAAGGGTCAATAGGCACAGCAGTCACACCAGACCGCTCACTGACCTACAACCTTCACATGAGAAACATCTGACTTGAGGCTAGTCAAAGTAAACACTGAAATTGGAGTGACTGTTTTCACTTCCATACTTTGATTAAAAGACAAAAATGTTACTCAATTTAGAAATGAAAGTTTTGTGCAGATGTAAAGTATGTTTGTATACCTCAGTACATATATGATACATCATTCTACATTTTCTTTATGACCAATTTAAAAATGTAGAATGCAACATCACTGATGATGATGTTGTCTTGAAACCTATTAGATGATGCAATTCTGGTAGCAACCCACCAGATGGCCACAAAAGGTCATGGCTCCTTTGTCAAATCCGATGGCCTCTGCATACCTTTGATGTCACTGACAGAGTCCATTTTTTCCCCAATATGACAACAATAACAAAGAATCTTCTATTATATGCATAAATCTTGAGGACATCCAAAAGGTAACTCACGTTTCTTCCAAAGCATAAGTTTTCCTTAAAATTCTTTATATTGTTGAAGCATATGCTCTTCTTTGAAAAGGGTAGCTGAAACAGAAAAACAAAGCATTAATAGGTTATAAATTTTTCTTGGTTCATCTGTTTTGGGCAGATTTTTTGTTAAAACCTTTTCCCACACAAGAGATTTAGGCTCTTTCAAATTGAATGCAAATGCAAACAAATTCAAAAATGGTACAAATTAACAAAACTGCGCTAACAGGGTGAAAACATTCTGACAGGGTGACAGGGTGAAAAACATACTGTGAAAATGAGAAAATGCTGGTTACCAGCATTTCCTCCTTTTCCCATAATGTTTACAAAAGGCCCCTTCCACAGGATCGTTAAAACACAGGATTGTTTGGTAAACAGTTTAATGTCTGTGCAGTTAGATTGCCTTTTCTTTCAAGGTATACACATCAAGAATTTACATACAATGTCCAGAAAATAATGCATGCTTCAAAGCATCATTGTCGCAGAAGTTTAAAACATGAGGGCAAGATCAGTCCTGGACCCCCCCCCCTCCGGACTGATTTAACTCTTTACCACATGACAAAATTTAAGCCTGGTCCAAATTGAAAGCGTTTGCAGACTACATGCTAAATGTTACTCAAAACAAAAAACTTGTTGTTTAAAGGGTATAAAACATTGTGGGAAAAGAAGAAAATACTGATTACCAGCATTTTCTTCTTTTCCCACAATGTTTTCAAACAGCCCCTTCCAAAGGGTCATTAAAAGGCGGCATTGTGCGGTAAAGGGTTAAGGTTTGTTGTGTGCCAAAGAGTTGCTATCTGTGTGCATATGCTTTGTTAACTCTACCAACAACAAAAGCGAGACTGGTCCAAATTGAAGGCATTCGGGAGACTGGTCCAAATTGAAGACATTCGCAGATGACAAATTAAAATTTGTTAAACTGATGATATCTCCCTTTGAAAGGCTAAAAAAGATTGTGGGAAAAGGAGAAAATACTGGTTACCCACATTTTCTCCTTTTCCTAAAATGCTTTCCAAAGCTTTCTTCCTGGGGTATAAAACATTGTGGGAAAAGAAAATGCCGGTTACCAGCATTTTCTTCTTTTCCCACAATGTCTTCAAAAGGCCCCTTCCCCAGGGTCATTAAAATTCAGGATTGTGTGGTAAAGAGTTAACAAGACGGCAAACGGTCCATAAGCACCCACCTGAGTGAAGTCATCTAGGACTGATAAAGTTAAAGACATCCTGGTTGTGATGATGTAAACATGTGTGTTAGTGACCTACTATTTTTATCTAATATATGCAGGTTTCAAACTATTTTCAAGATATTATCAAGACAAACATTCTGATCAAATTTCATGAGTCTCAGACTGAAAATATGGCCTCTAGAATGCCAACAAGGTTTTTCTTAGATTTGTCCCTGTGACCTACCTTTTTGACCTATCATGAACCAATTTTGAACCTGTCCCACCTATCATGAAGACAAACATTCTGACCAATTTTCATGCGTATCAGACTGAAAGTATGGCTTCTACAGTTCACAAAAGGTTTGTCTATGATTCCTCCCTGTGACTTACCTTTTGACCTGATGTGACACATTTTTGAACTTGTCCCAGATATCATCAGGATACACATTCCAGGGGTTTCATTAAAAATTTGAGTAGCAGGCTGATTCCTAAAAGTAGCAGGATGTTTTCTTTTACAGGTTGAAAAGGAAGCTCCTAATAAAAATATGGCTTCTAATTTTTTGGCCCCCAAACCATTTCTTCCCCTAGTTGTTTTGACCCCAAGATGTCCCCTCCCCCCTTTCTTTCGTCCCCCGCCCCCCGGCATTTGCTTCCACTGGTCATTTCGCCTCCTATTTTCCTTTTCCCCCTTAGTCGTTCCTATACAAGCAGTGCTCATGCTGCAAATCAAAATTACTGTATCTACATTTTAGATTATTTAATTCAGCTATTATTTCTATTACAGGAGATCACTCCTTCCTTACAGCATAGCTTCTTCCTGTATAAAATCAATACCAGCAACTGTGTTATGATGGGAAAAATGAAAGCGTTACAGAATTTTCTCGTTTACTCACAATGTTTTGTACCCTGTCAAAAACAATCTCTACTATTTGAGCCATATTTTATTTGTTTCTGCAAATGCTGTGCATTAAAAAAAGTAAAAAAAAAAAATGTTGTTTGGTAAAGGGTTGAGGAAATTCTACCCATCTGTTTGTGGAATAAGATAATCAACAATATTTATCAACAGTTGGAAGAAATCTTACGAACATGAAAGTTCACAACAAATGTATGGATCAAATAATAGATTTTACCCAGTGACCTACTTTTTGACCAGATGTGATTCCATATTAAACTTGTATGAGATATTATCAATACAAATATTCTGCTTGATTGACTGGTTGATTGTATGGTGTTTATGCCGTTTTCATCATTATTTCAGTCATATCGCAGCGGCCCATGCACCTATCCGTGCTTACCTTGAGTTTCTTTTACCAGTTCTCACCCTGTATCATCAACTCTGGAAGTTGGTACCAGCCGAGTCGACATAAAAGGTAGTCATGGCACATAGTGGGGTGAGTCGATCTTTTTTTGAATGGTCTTTAATGAGTGTGACTCTTCCTACCAAACTATAAGCATCCATGTTTAGAGATGTCCAACAGTTGTCCATGATCATGAGTCAAAAATAATAACAAGAGGGCCATTGGCCCTAAAGCGCTCAGCTGAGAAAAGCCATCTACAGTTGATTAAGCTGAAGAGAGCCTGGTTTTAAAGATGAAAAACAAATGTGTGTAAGTGACCTACTTTTTATTCCAATGTGACCCAATTTCAACCTTGTCCAAGATATCATTGAAACAAACATTCTGACAAAGTTTCATGAGAATAAGGCTGAAATGTGGCACCTACGGTGCACTCAAGGTTTTCCTATAATTTGGTCAGTGACCTACTTTTTGACCGGATGTGACCCACTTTGGAAGTTGTCCAAGATATCACAAAGACAACTTTCTGACCAAGTTTCATGAGTATCAGGCTGAATATGTGGCCTCTGAAGTGCACACAAGGTTTTTCTAAGATTTTTACCAGTGACCTATTTTTTGACCCAACATGACCCAATTTCACACTTGCCCAAGATATTATAAAGACAAACATTCTGACCAGGTTTCAAGAGTATCAGGCTGTAAATATGGCCTCTAGAGTGCACACAAGGTTTTTCCAAGATTTAGCCCAGTGACCTACTTTTTGACCCAACATGACCCAATTTCAAGCTTATCCGAGATTTTCTCAAGACAAACATTCTTACCAAGTTTCATGCATATCTGACTGAAAATGTGGCCTCTAGAGTGCACACAAGGTAAAATGTTGACACCGCATAATGGACACCCGATGCCGGACACAGCACAATCACAATAGCTCACCTTGAGCACTTCTTGCTCAGGCGAGGCAAAATCAGCAAAATCCTACTAGCTGGTACTGCTCAAACCACCATATCCCATTGAAAATCGTTCCTCTTGCATTGTTACAAAGCTTGTTACCCTAGGTTTTTAATATAAAAATATTCCAGACATTTGAAATTGACTTCGGTATAGGTTTCATATGCAACAATCAAGATTTGATTGAATTATTCTCAAAAACAAGCATCCTTGGGAGTATGGCGATTTGCAAGGTTGTTGTACGGCAACATGAAAACTTTAAAACCAACTAGCATCGGTATGATACAGCAAAAGTGGCCATTTTGACACATTCTATTATCCCTTTGTAGGTTCTAATGCACTTTGCTTGCGGATATTGCATCAAGAGGGTTTTCACAACCCCAGGCAAATAGGCTTTAGAAAACCTTGTGGGAAAAGGAGAAAATGCTGGTACTAATCATATTCTCCTTTTCCCACAAGGTTTTCTTCACTTTCACAGACAGTACCAGCATTTTCTCCTTTTCAAACAAGGTTTCTTCATTTTCAAAGACAATCACCACCACTTTAACAAAATTTGATATGTCTTCTGCAAAAATGCTTTCAATTTGGATCAGTCTGAAATTTTGTTCTTTGGTAGAGTTAATCCTATACATAAAAAAAAAACAAGAGGGCCATGATGGCCCTGGATTGCTCACCTGAGTAGAGTGCCGTAAAGGTATTTCTTTAATCTGACCAAGTGACCTAGTTTATGAAACCAGGTGACCCAATTTCAAACTCATATTTCACGAAGACAAACATTCTAACCAATTTTCAAGTCAATTGAGCAAAAAATGTGGCCTCTAGAGTGCCCTAAAGGTATTTCTTTAATTTGACCTAGTGACCTAGATTATGACCACAGGTGACCCAAATTTGAACCGGTCTTGGACTTTATCAAAAGAAACATTTTAACCAATTTTCAAATCAACTGAATAAATGTGGCCTCTAGAGTGCCCACTGAGCATTTCTTTAATTTGATCAGGTGACCTAGTTTATGACCCCAGTTGACCCAGATGACCCCAGTTGACCCAAATTCAGACTCATGTGACATTTTATAAAGACAAACATTCTGACCAATTTTCAAGGCAATTGAGCAAATAATGTGGCCTCTAGAGTACCCACAAGGTACTTCTTTAATTTGACCTAGTGACCTAGTTTATGGTTCCAGGTGACCTAAATCCAAACTCATCCGATATTTTATCAAGACAAACATTCTGGCCAAATTTCAGGTCATTTGAGCAATAAATGTGGCCTCCAGAGTGTAAACAAGGTATTTCTTTAATTTGACCCAGTGACCTAGCTTATGACCCCAGTTGACCCAAATTCAGATTAATGTGAGATTTTATAAAGACGAACTTTCTGACCAATTTTCAAAGCAATTGAGCATATAATGTGGCCTCGAGAGTGCCAACAAGGTATTTCTTTAATTTGACCTAGTGACCTAGTTTATGACCCAAGATGACCCAATTTTGAACTCAATGAACTCGTTGTGCTTGGATAGGCAAACAGACTTAGAGGAGAATCACTACATACCAAATATCAAAGCTCTACACCTTCCAGTTTCAAAGAAGAATTTTAAAGTTTTCCTTGTTTGTTCCTATGATCGAACTTGTGACCCTGGGGCTGGGCCAGTTTTGACCCAAGCAGCATCCTTGGAACAAACTTGGTAGAGGTCCACTAGGTGATGCTACATACCAAATATCAAAGCTCTACACCTTTCCGTTTAAGAGAAAAAGAAATTTAAAATTTTCCTTCTTTGTTCCTATGTTCGAACTTGTGACCCCTGGGGCAGGGCCAGTTTTGACCATAGGGGCATCATATGAACAAACTTGGTAGAGGTCCACTCTGAGATGCAACCTACCAAATATCAAAGCTCCATGCCTTTTGGTTTCAGAAAAGAATAATTTTAAAGTTTTCCTTCTTTGTTCCTATGCTCGAACTAGTGACCCCCGGGGCAGGGCCAGTTTTAACCCCAAGGGCATCAAATGAACAAACTTGGTAGAGGTCCACTAGAAGATGCTACATACCAAATATCAAAGCTCCAAGCCTTCCTGTTTCAGAGAGGAAGATTTTTAAAGTTTTTCTTCTTGTTCCTATGTTCGAACTTGTGACCCCTGGGGCAGGGCCAGTTTTGACCCCAGGGACATCATATGAACAAACTTGGTAGAGGTCTACTAGGAGATGCTATATACCAAATATCAAAGCTCTATGCCTTCCAATTTCAGAGAAGAAGATTTTTAAAGTTTTTCTTCTCTTTTCCTATGCTCGAGCTTGTGACCCCTGGGGCGGGGCCAGTTTTGACCCCAGGGGCATCATATGAAAAAACTTGGTAGAGGTCCACTAGGAGATGCTACATACCAAATATCAAAGCTCTGCGCCTTCTAGTTTCAGAGAAGAAGATTTTTAAAGATTTTGCATTTTTTTCCTTTTTGTTGCCATGGCAACCAGCGTTAAGGGTGGAATTCAATTCTTTGAACACCTTTGGTAGAGCTTCACCCAAGGAACATCCCTGCCAAGTTTCATCAAGATTGGCCCAATGGTTTAGGAGAAGATGATGTTTAAAAGAAATTGTTGGTGAACGACAGACACCAGATGCCGGATATAGGGCGATCACAATAGCTCACTTTAAGCACATTGTGCTCAGGTGAGCTAAAAACAATTTCAAACCACCCTGAGAAATGAAAAAAGAGCAGCATTTTCTCTTTTTTCCACATAACTCTGTACCAAAAGAGAAAGGCAAAAGTATTTGCAGCCAAAAAAAATAAATGTGACTCAGAAATTGAAATGCTTTTTAGGAAGGGTAGGAAACATTGTGGGAAAAGCCACTGTTGCTACCAACTGGGTGTTCTCCTGTTTTTCAAAAGTTTTCTTTTTCATAGTCATTGTAAGTTGGGTTTGTGTGGTAAAAGGTTAACCCTTTAACATACAATCCCGACTTTTAACAACCCTGAGAAACTTTTGAAAACATTGTAGGAAAAGGAGAAAATGCTGGTAACCAAAATGTTTTCTACTCTTTCCCACAATAAATTCCTAATTTTTGTCACATATAGTATGTCATCTGCAAATGCTTTCAATTTGGACACGTCTGCAATTTTGTCATTTGGTAGAGTTAAAAGCACACATGAATGCCCTAATTTGCACCATAATTTAACTGTTTTCTGTAAATGCTTTTAACCCTTTACCTCACAATCCCCACTTTTAATGATCCTGAGGAAGAGGGCTTTTGAAAGCAGTGTGAGAAATGGAGGAAATGCTGGTAACCAGCATTTTCTCCTTTTCCTACAATGTTTTCTGACCTATCAAGGGCAAATTTCTTCATCTGGGCCACTTTCAATATGTCGTCTGCAAATGCTATCAACTTTGAACTGTCTAAAATTTTGTCATTTGGTAAAGAGTTAATTTAGAATTAATGGGATTTTTGTTGCCTGGTAAGGGTTAAATCTTCACCACAAAATCCAAAGTTTTAACAACGTGAAGAAGACTTGAAAATATAGAGGGTAAGGAGAAAATGCTGGCAACCAGCATTTTCTCCTTTTCCCACAATATTTTCTATCCCTTCAAACACAAATTGCATCATTTGAACATTTGTATTTTCTTCTGCAAATGCTTTGAATTTGGACCAGTCTAAAATTTTGTCATTTGGTAAAGGGTTGAAACTAAAATATCTCCTTTTCCCCCACAAAATTACCTTTCACATCTACAGTAAAACCCCTCTATTAAGTCCACCCATGGTACTTTTGAAAATTGGTCTTATTAGCGGGGTGGTCTGATTTCCGGGTTTCACCAACCTAGATTTTGAATCAAACCCAGACTATGTGTAGACTTACGTAGATTTAAATTATGTTCCTAGTAATGTATACATATATGCCCACACATCTAAATGACAACAAGAAAATTTTCATGTTTATTGAAAAGTTAATATGTGCTTGAATTTTTATGAATAAATTCACATGGCAGTGAATGTCCATTCATAATTGCCTATTTAAACTCTTACAGCAAGATATGTACATTAACCAAGAATCTGAACTTAAAAGACTACATAATTTTATGTTACTGATAGAACTTGTCACATTCCCTGTTTTAATCTGCTTTTTTTTTTTTTATCTTGTGGAGTCTCAAGAACTCCTACTCCACATGCTCATTTTCATTTTTAAACAAAGAATTTCGAATATTATTGAAGAGCCTGACATTTTTTTTTTCCATTTTCATTCAAGTTGAATGTTCAAACAGTCCTACTAATCATCGATCGCCAAGTTGAAGTGTTCACCAGTTCAAAAATCGCATATTCTCTACGATACAAGTATGGCTTTAATGTGTAACAAAAACCAAATAATTATCCCATTCCGATCGCTAGATATTAACCCAAACGTCTCAAATTACAAAAGCTAGATGTACAAAACAAATCCTAATTACCCGGATGTCGACATGTTTTTCACCCGGGTCAGCAATGTGTGATAAACACCTGATTACCGAATAAAAGCTGAATTAATTATCATCAATTCATTGGTCATTTGATTATGTAAGGTAACACCTTGATCACTTAGCACGATTGTGTTACTGTAGTCAACAGATAAACAAAAGATCGCTAATTGATTGTCTACTCCATTGGACCCAAGAATATTCATACATGAAGCATGGCCTCCATTTCATGATTATGGACGCATGAAAATTAGCTGGTCGTAAAACAAATGTGAAAATTAGTGGTCGTTTCACAGGGTTAAAATCTATTGGTAATTACTAATTGGTACTGAAAATGGTGGTCGTAATTTCGAAATAGCGGCGTGCCCGTACTTTCGGGGTCGTGGTCACTGATTATGAAGAAGGAAAAATTCCGTTCTGATAAAAATTGTTCGTAATAGCGGTTTGCTTGTATTATCGGGGTGGTCGTGAGGAGAGGTTTTACTGTACCTGTTTTACTGAAAATCACAACAGAAAATAAAAATATGCCCCTTTAACCCTTTACCACACAATCTCCACGACCCTGAATAAGAGGCCTCTAGAAAACATTGTGGGAAAAAGAGAAAATGCAGGTTATTGTTTTCTACCCATCCAGTTGCAAATTTCTATATTTGTTTCACGGTTATTTTGTCGTCTGCAAATGCTTTCAATTTTGATATGTCTTAAAATTTCGCCATGTGGGTAGAAGCGTATTTCCATTCTCAAAAGATGTTTTCTCGGCCGTTTGCTGGAAAGTCTGTTCAGGCAGGTAGATCTTGGCCAGAACACGCAAAGACGAGATACAAAAATATTTACCTTTTATCATCTGATTGTAATTTCTGCTGTTCATGTTATTCCAAGTTAGATATCCTTCCGTGTCGAAATTCGTTGGCTTCTTCTGCGTTCAGCTTCCAGACACCCATCTCTTACATTTTAGGAATAACGTTTCCAATTAAAACAATCTAGATCTAATCACTTTCTAATCACGCTGATCTCTTTCACTTTTCTTGTAAGAATAATTCATGCAAATTAATCAATCACTTCCAACAGTGCAACTACGGATTCCTCCATTTTCAGTTCTGGAACGCTGTAACACAGCTTAATATGGTGACTCAGCATTTTCTGATGCTAGGCGTGTGGCGTGTTCTATGCAATTTTTTTCCCGCCAAAAGCTGCGGCGCGAGCTCTACCAATACACACACGACTGTGGGCGGAGTGAAATACGCATAATTAATAGGGATACAAGCGGCCGAATAGAAACAGTTCGGGAGTGAAAATTGCAGACGAATCTAATTCATTCTATTTAAAGGAAAATCTATGAATATCATTGTGATGTAGTAAATCAAGATCTACAATCAATCAAAATCCTAGTCGCTGGCAGAAAAACGTACTGTAAAACTTTGAACAAAAGTTTGCAACATTTAACCCTTTAGCTGCTAAGCGCGACTCACTGACCTATTGTGGACAATGTAGATTAAGATCAGACTGCACAGAAAATGCAGTCTGATCTTGGATCGACATTGTCCGACACGGTGATATTTCCCCAAAATATAACTTTGAAATAACCACATTTCGGTGTTTACTATTGGCTTGAAAGTTTTTATTTCATTTATTAAGCAGGATAAGGGTTAATATACAGTAGTCTAGATCTAGTAGAAACGAGGTTATTTGAGCTATATATACTAATTTGGTAGTATTGTTCCACCATTAACATCAAAGTTGCCGTTTTCTATTAACCCTTATCCATGGACAGTGCATATCCAAGATGAAAGAGTATGTTCTGTGCAGTCGGATCTTGATCTGTACATACACACTGTCCGCAAAAGGTCAGAGAGTTGCGCTTAGCAGCTTAAAGTTAATGGTTAACACCCAAACTGGCAGTGCTGTTATTTTTCCACTAAATTTGGCCGACGTCTCCACTGGCGTCAATGTACATGTATAAAATGTGGGGTGTTTTTTTCAAAAATATTGAACAATTGTTGATAATTACGTAAGTTTTTGCGAGCTACTGGAACTCCCGGACAGGCCGTGATGAAACGTGTTGTCAGACGTGTGACAATATTTATAGTTTTAACTCTTTTACCTAACGAGAAAAATGATTTGTCCAACTTGAATGCATCTGCAGACGACAAATTAAATGTGGCAAGAGTTACGAAATTTTTCCTCGATAGGAAAGAAACCATTGTGGTAACCAGCATACTATCCTTTCTCACAATGTTTTCAAAAGTCTTCTCCGTCAGGGTCGTTAAAACCACGTTAAAACTAAACGGAAAATACAGCAACCTGAGAACTTTTTATCTAGTTTTATAATTCATAATTCATTTTTTCTACAAGCGACTAACAGAAGGATCTGTTAGAATTTAAAAAAAGCACATAAACGATGTTTTAACACTTAGGCTGCTAAGCGAGACTCATTGCCCTTTGTGGACAGTGTAGATCAAGATCAGACTGCACAGAACGTGCAGTCTGATCTTGGATCTACACTGTCCGATAAGGAAATATTTTTCCCTAAAAAAAAAATGAAATAGCAATATTTGGGCTTTTACTATCGACTTGAAGGTATTCTTTAACTTAGTCAGGCCGAGCCCCCGTAGGTCAGTCGTCAGCGTACAGGACTTGAGAACAGAGGTCGCTGGTTCGATTCCCGGCTCGGCCAATTTCTTTCCGAGGATTGATGATAGTCATTGCGACTGGATTCATTCCTCTCTCACAGTTGACCATTGTTTCGACGATGGTTATGTGGGAAAGCAGCCAGTGGCTTGCAAAGAATATTGTGCGTAGTACTGGAAAAAGAAACTCCAGGAAAGCGTGGAAAGGTGCACTGGCCGCCGCGATATAACTGAAATAATTTTGAAAACGGCGTTAAACACCATACAAACAATCAACTTATTCAGCGGAATAAGGTTTAATACTTGTGTTTGTAATGGCCCTGTTGTGGGGAAAGGTGCATAGATCTGCTCGTTACTAGCCGTGAAAAATTACCTTTTCTCACAATGTTTAGTGTATGACGGAAACAAATTCATCAACTGAGCCACATTTGATTTGTCGTCTGCGATAGCTTTGAATTTGGACAAGTCTAACCTTGTTCGTTTGGTCAACTTTGTCAAAAATAACATCCGACACCAACAAGAGCCAGTGACATATTAATGGGAGGAGGCTACATTTGAGCCATGCTCTGTGAAAAGGGACTTAATGCACCAGCACAAAAAGCATGTACTCAGGTTAGGCTGCGCAGTCCGCGCAGGTTGACCTGGACCGAGACATTGTGCCATTTGTCCATTTTCTCCATGTTCAGGGACTACTCTTCCTCAAAATCCAGTCAATCGGTAAACAAAACGGATTTTATGGATCCATAATTATGTGATCACTCGCTGAAGGTATAATGCAACAGGGAGATGCATAGAGCCCCCTTTTGCCAGAGCATATCTCTTGTAGTACCAGGTGGCCAAACCGCATGTGTACATACGTAGAAGGTGACGTCACCATCCCTGGCAGTGAATCGATCGATTGTTTTTGGGTAGAATATGTTGACCTACAAGTTTACTGATAAATCAACAACAGTAATATGGAGACGAGAGTTAACCTTTAGGCTGCTAAGCGCGGCTCAATGACCGTTTGTGGACAGTGTAGATTAAGATCCGACCGCACAAAACGCACAGTATGATCTTGGATCCACACTGTCCGATAAAGAGATTCTTTTACCCTGAAAAAGACTTTTAAAATAGCAAAATGATGGTTTTTACTATAGGCTTGAACTTTTCATTCAATTGATTTAGCAAGTTAAGGGTTAAAATTGTCGCGTTTACACTCGCGGCATATTAACTTCTTTGAGGAAGATCTTGTCAAAACGAATATCAGTTTCAGCTACAGGGCTCTAGACATGTATTGACCTTTCAACGGACAAATCAAAAATAGTAATATGAAACAGGGTTCATCTTTTACCAGGCGACAAAATTTTAGACTCGTCCAAATTCATAACAGTTGCAGACGACAAAATAAATGTTGTTGAAATGATGGGATTTGTCTCAAACAGGGCAGATAACAGTGTGGCAAAAGGCGACAATGCTGGTAAGTAGCATTTTCTCCTTTTCCTACGATGTTTTTAAAAGTCCTTTCTCAAGGTCGTTAACACTTGAAATGGTGTAGTAACGGGTTAAGGTTGTTGTGTTTACACTCGCGGCTTATGTAGCTCTTTGAGTATGATTTCGACAGAGAATATGATCCATGGCAAAAGGAGGCTACATGCATCCCCATGATGTATGATACCAAGCAAGTCATCAAATAATTATGGATCCTTAATTTCCTTTTAGTATAACAACCGACTGAATCGTGAGGTACAAGTCGGATACGCTGAGCTACCCGTTCGGGCTCGCAAAATGGACACAAAAACAGTTCATAGCTCTCGATAAAGAATGTCAAACTTTGCAGCAGTCACCATCTCCAAACGCTTGGTATATAACCTTAGAGACAGTAGAAGTGTGGAGCCTGGCGGAGTAGCGCAGTGGTTAGCGCATCTGACTAGTGACCTGGTGGTTGGGGTTCGATACCTGGTTGAAACAAACTTCCTCTCTGGTGATTTTTCGCCGCTCACCTCTGATGCATGTGCAGAAAATAGTCAGTGGCTTTTGGAGAACGTTTTGTCCGTATTGGTGTGAGAAAGCTAGGAAAGACATACGTAGGTGCACTGACCTAGAGCTGTGATATGACCTAAGCTGTTTAAACGGCGTTAATCTCCAATACAAAGGTGTGTGGAACAGTACAGATTGATGCCATGTTGGCGCAGTGGTCCAAATATTACCGTAGGAACACAAGCTTATGTTCAAGACCTTAGGACTCAATCAGTACTGTTGCCCCCACGTGAAAACCTCATCTATTTTTGATTGACAATACTTTAAAAAGTGTTTCAAGGCTCATATTGAATTTTATACCATATGAAAGACTGATATCTAGGCTTTAATTTTATAGTAATTTCAGCAGAATCAAGCAACAAATAAAAGATTTAGCCAGGTGGGCCATTGGGGCCGGAAACTGTAGCATGTTCTTTTTGGCAGCGGGTGAAACCCGCTGTCATAGTCCCCAGCTATGAGTTACTGATTTTCAACGCTTACGATATTTATCTAGGTCGAGAATTCTTGCATCCGGCAGCTTTTTCCTGGATACGCGAGGTAAACAAAACTTGATTCCTACACTTGACTAAATAGTTCCTCCATGAATACACAAACGATCATGTATAAATACGCGCTACTCGCGCAGATGACACCCTTTCAAAACTGCCTTACACCTTACGAGTTCATCCGTAATGTTACTGTAGAATAGAAACGGAAAGAGGGCGTCGGTATCTACGTAGACCGAAAAAGTGCAAAAGAAAATATTTTCAGAGCAAAAGTTTTTATTAGTCGCCGCGCAGAAGCGCGCGACTATATTTTTAATAGTTTTTCGAGTTAGGAAATGGACAATGGGAATTTCTTTTTTATAGGGGTGTTAAGGTTAACAAGGAATCTTTCTACTTCGCCTTAAACTGGCTTTTTAATTCATTCTTAAACTACGAAGTATATACAATACGATACTATTTTTGCTCTGTTAATACTTACAACATCAAAAAATCCGCCCAAGTATTACTTTTATTTTCGCTATTCGCGAGAAATGGACTCATCCAAATAAATGCCTTGTTTCCATTGGTCAAGGCTGTACAGGTTTCCAGTCATTTCGTACCTAGTTAATTTCGTACCTAGGTCATTTCGTAGATACGATTTTGGTCATTTCGTACCTACCTATACTTTCTATTTTGGTCATTTCGTATCCAGTTGGTCATTTCGTATCCACTTTCGTCATTTCGTACACAGGTTTAATTATCATTTTGATTATTTAGTACCTAGTTTTTCTTACTCTTTGTGTTTTTTGTTGAATGACCACCGCTAAAATTGTACATTGCTGAAATTGTGTTAAATTCCGCCGAAGAACGAGTATGATGGTTATGATTGTATCTAACCATTATTGGTTACTTCTTTCTAAGTTTAGTTTTTAAAACAAAGATTGTTTAGAACCCTTTTGTTTATTTCTCACCAAGTTCTAGATAAATTTACAATGTACTTTGTTGGAAAAAATCTGGAGAGAGACCAGTTTTTCGCTGTGTTGTTCATAAATCGCAATGAAAAACCAATATTCTTTATTAACAGCGTTCACCAAACAGTATAGTTTTAGACTTGTTTAAATTGAAAGCATGCCTTGCAAACTTACGTTCTCTTGAATCATACTATCCTAGGACAGCAACATTTTAGTAACTTGGCCCTGTTTTCAACACTTTCCCAAACAAACGCGGGTTATCACGTGCGCTGTCAAATTCTTTTGGAAAAACATGTTGGATAAGGAGAAATTACTCGTTATAAGCAATTTCTCCTTTAACAAATACTTTTCCCCCCACTACTAGCGAATTTTCTACCATTTTTGCAGCTTTTTAAATTGTCGTCTGTCAACTCTTTGAATTTGGAAGAGTCTGATATTTTTCGTTTGGAAAAGAGTTCAGAGAGCGCTATGCTAGGGTATTAGATACTGTAACAGAAGACAACTTTTAATATAGATTCACAGTCACATCAATTTCATAATGTGTTAAAAAATCTGCTGATGAAAACTGACATTTACTTATTTGCCCTGGCTTTCTTGAAGCATTAAATAAAAAAATTTGCGGCGACTTTGATTCTTTGCATCGACTTTTTCTTGTCGGTGTTTGTTTGCATGATGAATTTTGAGCATAGGGCATCGTAATGGGATTCGTGTAACATCGCCTTTTATCGCCAAAGTCGTACGGATTCGGCTATGACAGGCGATGTTACACGAAAAGTCACCCATTAAGCCTTTGGCAGACGGCAAAATTTCAGCTGTGTTCAAACTGAAAGCATTTGCAGACGACAATTTCATTGTGGCTCAAATGGTACAAGTTTTATTTTATAGGATAGAAAACATTGTGGATAATAGAGAAAATGCTGGTTCCCAGCATTTTCTCCTTTCCCAAACTGTTTTCACAAGGCTTTTTTCTCAAGGTTGTTAGAAGTCGGCATTGAGTGGTAAAGAGTTAAAAGTAGTTATAACTGCAAATTATATTATGCATTTACTTGTACAACACAATCTCAAGTTTTAACGACCCTTAGAACATAACCTTTTACAAACATTGTAGGAATGGGAGAAAATGCTGGTAAGCAGCATTTTCTCCTTTTCCAACAATGTTTTCTACCCTATCAAAGATGTACACTGTTTTTGAGCCATGTTTCAATTTTTGTCTGCAAATGGCTTCTTTCAGTATAATGTATTAGCAGTTAATGAAATTTAAACAGCTTGGGTCATAACAGCTGCCAGTGTACCTATGCATGCGTTTCTTGGCTATTTCCTTAAGGTCATGCACTGAATAACAACATGGCATAAATGATAAGTGGATCAGAAAGAAGACCATGCTGGAAATTTAAACCAGCGGTACCAACTTCAAGTCTTTGAGCTACAAACTCCTTAAAAGGGATCGGCAAAACTTTTATAAAGCACATCATTTGGCCTACAAGGATTTTGAGGTGTAAAACCTCAAAATTATACTAAGACTGGTTTTCAGTACTTTAAGATACCTTTCAAGAATTTCATAAATGTTACGGACTGATATAATAGAAAACATTGGTTAGAAGCACTTTCTCCATTTCCACAAATATCTTTAAAGGCCTCTTCCACAGGATCATAAAAACTTGGGATTGTTTTGGAAAGGATTAATATCATTTATTCAAGTCTTGTTTTCTGCCTGTGCTCATGTACTAGATTTTATCTTAGCCACAAACAAATGAGCTGTGCTTTGGCAAAAGGGGGCTTCTTGCATCCTCGTGATGGATTATACCAAGCAAGACATAAATAATTATTTATCCATAGACCGACCCTTCGATGTACAGAAAATGGACCAATGGCGAAAAGTTTCAGCCCAGGTCAGCCTGTGAAGACTGCACAGACTGACTGCCTGCACAGGCTGACCTAAGTCTATACTGTTTGCAGATCGATTAAGGCACCTTTTTACTTCAAGTCAAGTATAAAGGAAACCTGTGCAAAGAAAGTAATAAGATCTGTAGCTGGCACAAACCCGCTGCCTTCAGTGCGTCAGCGCTTTGATTTTTCAAGTGGGGCCGGGGAATACACATTGCCCTTTTTTTCTTGTTTGAAACAACTGAATTTTTAAGAAATTTGGAGCGAAAATAGGCTAGGTTTTTCGACAGATGTGTTGTTTATAGCCATTATCTCCTTTGCTACTTTTTTAGCGGCAGAGTTTTAGTTTACGCACCGCTTATTAAGATGTACAGGATAGTGATGCGACATAGCAGACAGATCCAATCTTTGAAGACTATTGACATGAGCAGCAAAGCATCTGATTCTATAAATAGCTGTCATAAAATCGATTCCTAAAATTAGTTTTGGATGTCCTAGATTAAGGTTACGATTTAATCCATATCCCCCTTTTCAAATTTCTCCTAGGATTTGGACCAATCAAGAAAATGACCTTTTGAACTGTTCGATTCCCGGAAACCTGCAAATAAATCACAACTCCTGTAAAGTGTTATGACTTCCATACCTAGGTCGATTTTAGTGGAGGTGTGTGTGTGTGGGGGGGGGGGGGGGGGGGCATACTTTTCTACCGCCCCTTCTAAATCTGCCCCGTGTCTGCCAGAAAATCATCGTAAAAATATGTGTCTGAATCGAAGATTCTTCCAAGAGAAGATCTAAATGAACAGACCTTGTCTCTTATTTTCGCAGTGGTTGAAAAATATCGTTTTGAATCATTCCGACTCGGACCAGGACCGAGCTTTTTCCGCTTTCATGGGCCGGGCATGTTTGATCCATTTGATGCTGTTGACTCTTTTAGTAACGGGAAAAAAAAAAAACATGCCAAACAAGCGAAATTGAAACTACTCAACGAAAATCGAAGTGATAAACAAACTGCGTTTGATATTTGATCAAATTAGTATTGTCACACTATCAAACATCTAGGAAATATGTGGATGTTAAGTTTTATGACTTACAATACCTACCTCGGTCAATTTTTTTTTTTGAGGGGGGGGATGGGGGGGCGTGTACGCGGCTTCCCCCACCCCCTAAATCCACCCATGATCTTGAAACTTGGTCAGAATGTTTGCCTTGATAATATCTTGGACAAGTTCGAAATTTGGTCATGTCGGGTTAAAAATAGGTCACTGGGCCAAATCTTAGAAAAACTAAGTGTGTGCTTTCTATTGGCCACATTTTCAGTCTAAAACTCATGAAAGTTGCTTGGAATGTTTGTCTTGATGATTTTTCGGACAAGTTGGAAGTTGGGTCATGTTAGGTCAAAAAGTAGGTTACTGGGCTAAATCACAGAAAAAACCTTGTGTGCACTCTAGAGGCCACAATTTCAACCTGAAACTCACGAAAGTTGGTTGAAATGTTTGTCTTGATGATATCTCGGCAAGTTTGACATTGGGTCATGTTGGGTTAAAGAGTAGGTCACTGGGCTAAATTTTAGAAACAAGAGGGCCATGATGGCCCTGTATCGCTCCACTGGCTTATAAATATAAACCACGAAGAAAAGTCTTCACTATATAAGCCCTTATAAAACTTTGACCTCATGGCTACAGTCTGACTAAATGGGGAATATTGTATTAGAAGAATAACATGCCAAATGTGGGAGTTCTTGGCCTTATGGCTGGTAACAAGATGGTTTCTGAACTTTTCACTCCATAAACCCATGTAAAACTTGTGATCCCTGGTGCAGGGCCAAACTTGATCCTAGAGCTGTAACTTGGGCCCTCTTTGTAACTGTCCACTAAATAATGCTATAATTATATGCAAAATTTGGTAGCCTAAGCCTTATGGCTATGTACACCAAGATTTAAAAGTTTTCCCTATGTAAGCCTATGTAAATCTTGTGAACCCCCCCCTCCAAGTATGAGGCCAAATTGACCCCAGGACTATACTTTGGACACTTTTGGTAGACTCCAACTAGATCAAGCTAAATGCCAAATTTGGTAGCTCTAGGCCTTATGGTTTCAGACAAGAAGATATTTAAAGTTTTCTCTATATAAGCCTATGTATAAAACTTGTGACCCCTGGGGAAGAGCCAATTTTGACCCCAGGGCTATAATTTCAAGAAACATGATAGAGGTCTACTACATAAAGCTACATGCCAAATTTGGTAGCCCTATGCCTTATGGTTTCAGACAAGAAGATTTTTAAAGTTTTCTCTATATAAGCCTATGTAAAACTTGTGACCCCTGGGGAAGAGCCAATTTTGACCCCAGGGCTATAATTTCAAGAAACATGATAGAGGTCTACTACATAAAGCTACATGCCAAATTTGGTAGCCCTATGCCGTATGGTTTCAGACAAGAAGATTTTTAAAGTTTTCTCTATATAAGCCTATGTAAAACTTGTGACCCCTGGGGCAGAGCCAATTTTGACCCCAGGGCTATAATTTGAAGAAACTTGATAGAGGTCTACTACATAAAGCTACATGCCAAATTTGGTAGCCCTATGCCTTATGGTTTCAGACAAGAAGATTTTTAAAGATTTCCAATATTTTTCAGTTTTGTTGCCATGGCAACCAGAGTTTTTGAAGGAATCAAATTCTTTCAAGAAATTCTGAAGAGGACCATGTCAGGATCATTTCTGTGAAGTTTCGTGAAAATCGGATGGGTAGTTTCAGAGAAGAAGATGTTTGAAATAAAAGTTAACGCACGGACAGACGGACGGACGGACGACGGACACCGGGCCATGACATAAGCCCGCTGGCCTTCGGCCAGTGGAGCTAAAAACCTTGTGTGCACTCTGGATTTTTAGTCTGATACTCATGAAATGAGGTCAGATTGTGTGTCTTGATGATATCTCAGAAATGTTTGAAATGTCGGGTCGAAAAGTAGGTCACAGGGCTAAATCTTGGGAAAACTTCTGTGCACCATAGAGGCCACATTTTCAGGCTTATACTGATGAAGATTGGTCAGAATGTTTATCTTGTTGATATAGCAGATAAGTCTGAAATTAGGTCATGTTGGGTTAAAAAGTAGGTCACAGGGTCAAATCTTACAAAAACCTTGTGTGCACTTTAGAGGCCACATTTTAGCCTGATACTCTACAAACGTAGGTTGTTTGTCTTGATATCTTGGACGGGGTCCAAATTGGGTCATGTCGGGTCAAAAAGTAGGTCACTGGGCCAAAAGTTAGAAAAACCTTGTGTACACTTTAGAGGCCACATTTTCAGCCTGAAATGCATGAAATTTGGTTATTTAGAAAGTAATGTCTTGGTGATATCTTGGACAAGTTTGAAATTAGATCACATTGGGTCAAAAAAAAGGGGAAAAGCTTGTGTGCACCATACAGGCCACATTTTCAGCCAAATTCTCATGAAACTAGGTCAGAAAGTTTGTCTTTGTGATATCTTGGACAAGTTTCAAATTGGGTCACACCTAGTCTTAAAGTAGGTCACTGGATCAAATCTTAGAAAAACCTTGTGTGCACTGTAGAGGCCACATTTTCAGCCTGATACCCATGAAACTTGGCCAGAATGTTTGTCTCAATGATATCTTGGACAAGTTTGCAATTTGGTCACATTGGTTCAAAAGGGAGGTCACTTGCACTCATGTTTTTTACATCATTTAAACTAGGACCTCTTCAGCTTTATTAGCTGTAGATGACTTTACTCAGGTGAGCGCTTTAGGGCCAATGACCCTCTTTTTCTGGGAATACTTTGGAAGAGTCTTAAATTTTGTTGCATTGTAAAGACTTACATATGTACGCTCCTTAAAATGAAAAAATAAAATGCAGAAGAAATATAGGTACAGTTTATTAGTTGCAAAAACGGGTCACATGAACAATGTAGATTACCTTGTAAATGTTTCGGAACTGTGATTCTGATGCCAAGTAATCATTCATCAGAGCACTAAGCATAAACTTTTACCTTTTGCAGACAGTGAAAATTTACAACAGACTGTTTGGAATGTGCAGCCTGATCATTGATCCACACTGTTCCCTTATTTGTGAGTGATTGGTGTTTTATGCCAGGTTCAACATTTTTTCAGTCTTATTCTGGCAACAGCTCTCTTATTCATGTATGTTCTTCAGTTTCACTAGTACAAAGCTAGGGTTCTGAAGTGTCTCAACCTAGGGCATTCTTGCAAAAAAACCAGTTTCTTGGCGGAGGATCGAACCAGGGGCCTCCAGGTTACGGGTCATGGTATTACACTCTACCACTGAGCCACACAGGACCCCTTGCTTACTTGTAACACATTCTGGCAGAAACAACCCTGAAATTGCAATGTTTTGATTGATTTTTCTAACTGAAGAGGTCCATTTCATTAATTCAGGGGTCTTGCTTTTATAATGCAGTATGATTTCTGTTCAAAATGAAATTGTGTTCTGTGAAAAAAATATGTGTAGAAATATATCAAAAAGTTGCTTCTGTTTAAGTATTGCTCAGTTGTCTAAATAAAGTAAATGCATCTAAATGTACATAGTGGATAAAAATGACTGACACTTAAAGCCTCTGAAATAGAATGTTGAAGAGCAGGAGGTGAGAGAAAAGAGGGAGATGAGTTTTAAAGAATTCAAATATTTGAATTCACCCTATTGGTCTGCCTGTAGAATTTTTTGTTCATCTCTGTATCTCTGGAACTACTTACAGTCTGTTTTTGAAACTTCAAATTTGTCATTTTGGTCTCAAAAGAATATAAAAGACCAAGTCCACTAACTCTTTAATGCATATTTTTAAACACTAAGCCATTTTTGAAATTTCAAACATTTGACATGGTATACAAATATTTAAATATCCATTACCATTCCCAAAAACGAATTAGTCCGTAACAGAATGAAATTGATTGCATGAAAAGAATGAGAAGACTGCCACGAGAAAAGTGAGAAAAAGACACATGAGGAAGGAAGACAAAATTTCTTTTTCATGGCACAACCATCCCCATCCATAACCTTCCTGAAACACAGGGTTGCTTGTGCCACTAGGGTGTGTAACTTTCATATGCAAATTCTGGTTGTAAAATACACATAAAATTCTTCTATCATTTCTAAAATATGAGGAAATGATTAGATCGAAACACAGCTATTTGAGATAAGAGAAACAGGACATTTAAATAGTCACAATGAGAATAAAATTGAAAAAGTGGCACATTCATCCCCGTTCTGCACTTTCCTTGAGCATGGCACTCCATAGCAAAGGCTAACACTTGTTGAAACATTACTACGAAACGATATTAATATCAACGAGTACTTAACCTGAACTGCAGTGGAATGCAACATAAAACCCCATTCAAGCAAATATTTCCAAAGATTAAAAAAAAAAAAATCTCTAAAAATTTTCAGTCTTTCTCTCCCTGCATCCATGCAAGTAAGCTTCACTGTGTGTTTATGTTGTTCAAAACTTTAGTTACAAAATACTGTGTTGTCAAATTATGACTAAATAATCAGATTTTATATAAAACTGATTTAATATAATGATTGGGAAAAAAAAAACATAATTTTTAGCCAGCCTCTTTTGGCCTTACCCTGTTGTTAAATTGGACTTTTGATACTTTGGATTTATTGGGACTGATTGTTTGGTGTTTTACTCTCCTTTAAAAATCATTTTAGTTGTATCAGGGTGACAGCTCACTTTTTCATGTATTTCCTTGGTTGTACAAGTAATCCATGCACGGGATGTGCCTTGCATTGCTCATAGACACTTCCATACTAGTATAACATTCAGCACCTTATGACAGCTAATTCATCACCTTAACCCTTTACCTCACAATACAGCCTTTTAACGACCTTGAGAAAAAATCTATTTGAAAACTTTGTGGGAAAAGGAGAAAATGCTAGTAACCAGCATTTTCTTCTTTTCCCACAATGTTTTCTACCCTATCAAAGAAAAATTGCACCATTTGAGCCACACTGAAATTGTCTTCTGCAAATGCTTTCAACTTGAACAAGGCTAAAATTTTGTTGTCTGGTAAAGGGTTAACTCTTTTAGTACTGAATAAATAAATTGCATTTTCTCAAAGGCTGAAAGTACAATGTCCTCTGCAGAATCAAGAGACATTTCGGTCAATCTAGAATGTAGCAAAGGACACTGGAGATCAGACATCAGATTGCACATTCTGTGCAGTCTGATCTTGATCTACACTGCTCACCAAAGCCTCTGGTGTTGTCTGCAGTATGGAAAGAGTTAAGCACTGAGCCACCCAAGAAAACTCAAAGCTCTTTGGAGGGTGCCATTTTAACCAAGATCAAATGAATGTTCACATAACTTTTAAGTTGTACTCTTATTTTGCCTAATTTTGTTTACCTCGAGATCTGGAAGTAAAGAGATGAAAATGTTTCAAGGAACTGTTTGTTCTGATGAATTACAGGATGCAACAAATTCATACTGATAATCTGTTGGTCTAATTTTTGAGTCGCCTGGTTGCATAGCAACCAGGCTCTCATTGTTATCATCCTGATCTATGGGGTGACGTAAGCATACCTCCAGCCTTGTACTGCTTCCTGTCCCAAGTTCCGGTTTACGAGATAAAACATAGTTTTCTAATTATTCGCTAAACAAGCCAGTTTTTTTCTGTTGTAAATACTTTATAATTGTGCCTTTGTGATAATGAATATGTCTATTAAAACTGAGCTATTCAATGGTTCAAACTTTTGAAACAATGATTTCGTCCACAAGAGTACACGATAGCCTATTGCTTACACAGACATCATCTCTAAATATAGCACATTATGTATGTATCTAAAATTAGCAGTCGTGAACCAAAGCTTACGGACACGCTGAAAACTACTTTTCGATCACAAGCATATTTACTACGGCACGCTTCTATTTGTGGACAATTCTCAGTGAAAATTGTTTGATAATTATCCATTAGAAGTGCATTCTAAATCTTACAATCTGTCCGTAGTTGTAAGTCTTATTTCAATTCAACATTCAACCTATGATCGGAAAGGGAAAAGCGATACCAAGTGATCATAGAAGCTTTCAATGGAGATTTTTCCCAACACTAGGCTAATTTTTTTAAACAAATTTATAACGACTAGGAAGGGTTGCGTTGCTTTCTTAGACAGTCTTACACGTTGCTTCTTCACAGCTTTTTTATTCTAGTCTTTAAATACTTTGCACACCCATCAACGAAATGACTTGTTTTATATTGATTGTACCTTTTGAAAACCATTTTTTAAATGAAGTCACCTGGGGTAAAAGACTTTGAACTTTTTAAAGCTGTTCCGGGTGCCTAAATTTAAATCCTCACCACCTTTTTCGTTTTTTTTTCCCCTGTAAATTATAATATTAATGTTTGTAATTTTAGGATGACAACTCAGAAATATGCTTGCATATAATACTGTCTTATGGTTAAGTTATTTTGTATCTTGAATGCTTTTAATAGATTTGAACAAAAAAGGGTGAAAACTTCTAACCCATTACCCTCCAGGCGACTCTCAGGATTATCAGTCCTTTGATTCAGTCTTGTCTTTCTGTCCATATACTCCTTCAAACAGGTCCACTGATAAATCAAGGAGAGGGTATGGTAGTTGATGTGGGACTTGAACATGATGCCTCTGGCTAACAGCGCAGTGCTTGAAATGCAATGAAGCAGGTATAAAAACTCCTTTAATTCATCGAACAAACAGTCCGTCGAAACATTTTCATCTGTTTACTTCCAAGGGTAAACAAAATTTGACAAAGTTTTGTAAACATTTGTTGGATCTGGGTTAAAGTGGCACCCTCTGAAGAGTTTTGAGCAAACAATAACGCTGCTCGCCCTAAGCCTTTGTCTTTATTCATATTATTTTTTGTATTTTTCAATACAAATGTACTTTGCTTGTAGAATAGGTAAAAATATACAATTACCTGGTACATCTTTGTGAACTACAACTTATAGAATAAATAGTTGGTCACCATCACCCATCTAGGATTTTGTTAGCAATACTGGATCAAGATTGTTCTTAACTAGAGCTATCACTAAAAGTGATCATACCCCCACCAGCTCCTTGTCACAAAACAGCTCTTTGTCACAGAATGCAGAATGGTTTCGTAAAAAAATAAGAGTTAAAAAAAAAAAAGTGGGAAAAGAGTTATGGTACTTGTAAATTGCACTTCTCATTAATGTGGTCTATCTGTAGAGCGGGTGCATGTGATTCCGAACGACGTCTTATTCCGAACAAGTTCCTATTTATGACTTTAGTTCTTTTGCAGTACTGTACAATACAGATATGACATCACATTTATGACGTCATTATTTAACTCTTTCCGGTTTCGCCATTTTGGAGCCGATACCGTTCATATATACCACACAGATTCAAGTTTGGTTTGCTACCCAGAATCAGGTGAGTAAAATTGTGACATTCGCTAATCCAACGACATTGTTACGTAAGGTTACCTCGCGCCACAAAAGCGCTTAAATTCTGTTTCTGTATTGTTTTATAAACGGTGAAACTATTATTTACCAGCATCAATACACATTTTAAATCAATACACGTGGTTGATAGAGATATTTGACTGTTCGGATTTAAAACCATATTTTCCCACACTGGTTTTAATTACGAACGCATTTGGAAATATAGTTTTCAAGAACCCTTTATTGTCTACGGTCACATTAAATAAAATTTGATACATAATTTCCATTAACCTTTTAAATGCTTGGAACTAAACCATGTTTTTTTGGGGGGGATAATGTGTAGCAATATCAGCTTGAATATAAGCGTAGTCTGATCTCTTGTGCAGATATTGAAAACCAACCAATCTATGATGAACTACCTTTCGAATGTAAATATTGTTAGGTTGAATCACTGAAAGTGTGATTATACGTTCACTTGTTTCATTTCCATGTTTCGTGTTATAAGGATAAATCTTTTACTTTTATGTATATTGACATCTTAAGCATTGCTTTAAAATAATTTTGAGAACATTGTGACAAAAGGAGATATTGCTCATCACAAGCCATTAGCAATAACTTCTTTTAGCCACGACATTTTCAAAGCTTTTCAGTGACGCAAACGAGGCAACAAGACGTTAAGGGATTTTTTTCCCTTTCCGTTCCGTCCATTTCCGTGATTTAGTAGTGACCCATAGGGCTTAGACTGGGATCCGTCAGCTATTATCCATACCTCAATATCTGACAGGACCCCAGTCAACATAGATAGCTTACAAAAGTGTTTTCGCAAATAACCGCTGATTCTGGTATTTACTGCATTTGACACAATATGTTTGAAGTGGTATTTTTTAAAAATCGCCGACGTGTTCGGATTTACAACCATATGTGTTCGGATTCATAACCAGCGTTCGTAATTTCAACCCTTCGGTTACACTTAAGAAATGCCCATAACTCAATATCGGTGCACTATACTGCGTAGGTTATCAGTCACAATCGTGAGAAATACACAAAAGATGATACAAATGACGTCGTCTTTTTAGTAGGTGGTTTTATTTACGAACGGCAAATTTTTACGCTTAGGTGTTCGGTAATAGGTGCACTCGCTCTATATGAAGTTTGATGTCACTAGCTTAAATGATTCAGAAGTTATGCCACGGACAAATATCCAAAGTTAAAACTTACAAAGGGCAATAACTCAAAAAATAAATGGAATAGAGTTATGGTTCTTGTACACTGCACTTTGCCTTGAAGTGATCTATCTGTGTGTGAAGTTCGAAGTCATAAGCTTCTATACTTTGGAAGTTATGCCCTGGACAAAAATCCAAAGTTAAAATTTACAAAGGGCAATAACTCAAAAAATAAATGAAATAGAGTTACTGTTCTTGTACACTGCACTTCTCCTTAATGTGATCTAACTTTGTGTAAAGTTTGAAGTTCCTAGCTTCTATACTTTGGAAGTTATGTCCTGGACAGAAATCCATAGTTAAAATTTACAAAGGGCAACAAGCTTAAGGGGAGATAATTCGGCAACCAATGGCAGCAAGGTCGTGAAAATTGCACATGCACAATTTCATATGTACCCAAACATTATGTGTAAATTTCAATGCAGTACTTGAAAAACTGTAGGAAAAAAGCTCCAGACAAAATTGCGTCTAAAGACAGACGGACGGACGGACAGCCATGACGATTCCAGTACCCCCCCTCCACTTCGTTGTGGGGGGTATAAAAATGTAAAAGAAAATGGGAACAAGGGCATATCCATTATTCCATTTGATGGTATCAGTCTTCTATTCCTTGTGTAAACAGCTTAAAGGATTGAATTTAGGAAATAAACCAAAATCAGCTTATACATTGATTTATCTTCATGTAAAATGTCTTAGTGAGGGGCATTACACGACAAGACATCTCAAGCCTTACTCCATGATTTGTGGCTAATATGCACAACCTATTTCCAACTAAAAGCTGGGAAAGAGATCTGTTTTGAGATAAGGTGATATTTGCCTTGAGCTTGGCCTGGAAAGTGGAGAATATATGAGGGTTGTTACAGAAGTAAAAGGACTATTGCAGTAACATGAACAATTATTGGCGTGTTAACAAGAAAACTCACATGGATCAAGTGTCATATCTCATGATCAATTCCCCAAAGTTTAATAAAAGTACATAGAATAATAATGAAACTACAATCAAAATACATACAACACTACATTCCACCCGGTGCACAGAATAACGTCACGTCAAGTCAAAAACAACGTCGCTGTTGACGTCACGAAGCTTCCTCTCTGTAGACACTGATGTAATGAAAAACAATGTTTCTCAGCTACCAGAAATGCTATGGCGCCCAAATAAACAGGAAATGACATTGTAACATGACTTGTCGTGCAGCAAAAACAAAGCATAAGAATAGCTATTGCAACATATAAAAGAGCCAATATTCTCTTTGCATAATAAAAAAATTATGTGCGCCGCCTACCATGACTGTTATCTTGGAAAATCTGCATTCTCCAAAGTATGTAAGATAAAATTTCATAAGGAGCACATGTGCCAGTGGCATATATGTTGAATTTTATTCATACAAAAATGTAGGTATATGCAAGGGGCAATTAAGCATCTTCAAGAAAAGTCCTTTTACTTCTGAGACAACCCTCATACAGTTCTGAACACTTAGTGAAAAACAAAGACCAAAACTGGAATTAACCCATAGGACACAAGGTTTGGATTAGTATGGGTTACAAAACTTTATGAAACATGCATTCTGATAGTATTGCATAGCAATACACAGTCCCCTACCAGCCGTATGTATCGCTGGCATGTCAATGAAATTTTTAAAGTCCAAGGCACGTAAATGCATCAAAAAGCAGTGGAGCGGGACGAAACTCGAACTTGATGTGTAAGTCATGGTTGTTGAGGTACACACCAAAAATCAGCTCTATATGTAGCAGCATTTCGAAAAAAAGTGTGGAAAAATGTTTTCTCAGTGAAATTTTGTAAGTCCAAGGCCCGTAAATGCGTCAAAAAGCAGTGGAGCAGGACGAAACTCGAACTTGATGTGTAAGTCATGGTGGTTGATGTACACACCAAAAATCAGCTCTATATGTAGCAGCGTTTAGAAAAAAAGTGCAGAAAAATGTTTTATCAGTGAAATTTTGTAAGTCCAAGGCCCGTAAATGTGTGAAAAAGCAGTGGAGCGGGACGAAACTCAAACTTGATCTGTAAGTAATGGTGTTTGACTTACACAGCTAAAGTCAGATGAATATCTACCAGCATTTAGAAAAAAAAGTCTGGAAAACTGATTTATCAGTGAAATTTTGTAAGTCCAAGGCCCGTAAATTTGTGAAAAACCAGTGGACCGGAACGAAAGTCGAACTTGATCTGTAAGTCATGGTGGTTGAGTTACACAGCAAATCTGAGATCAATACCCACCAGCGTTTAGGAAAAAAGTCCGGAAAACTGATTTATCAGTGAAATTTTGTAAGTCCAAGGCCCGTAAATCCATGAAAAACCAGTGGACCGGAACGAAAGTCAAACTTGATCTGTAAGTGATGGTGGGTGACTTACACACCAAAACTCAGCTCAAAATGTACCAGCATTTAGAAAAAAAGTCCGGAAAACTGAATTGCCGGACTGACGGACTGACGGACAGATGGACAGACGGACAGACGGATGGACGGAGTGCAAACCTAGAGTCCCCTCCAGCTTTGCCGGTAGGGGACTTATGAACAATAAATTAAAAGTATAACTCACATTTTCCTGTTTAGATCCATAGATTAATGAAGCTCTACGAGTAGCTGAAATCTGAAATCACATCACACATTGCCAGATCTATCTAGAACATTTTACAGATTGACACTGACAATACAAACCAATTCCGGTATACAATGTGATAACAGATGAAATCTGGCAGACATCCTTATTCTAGCAGTTACTCTGTATACACTCCCACAGTTACATGATGTACTTTACTCAACTCTCATTTTGTACTGCTTCCTTGGTCCAGTTGTCTGTAAATCTTAAAAAGCTTATTTCATAATCTATGTTTAGTCTCAATCAAACATAAACCATGACAAAAAGTAAGAAGTATGGATATTTTGCTAAATATTTTTGGACTAGAAACAATGCCTTTTGAAAACCAACTGCTTCTTTTTCCAGAATGATTATTGTTAAGTATGTTACAGTCATACAACTCTGTAATGATAAAGGGACTCAAACAGGGTTCTTACTGACACAGGGCCCCGCGTTTTGACAATTGAAAATTGGAAATGACCAATATTAATGCCTAAGCATCAATCTTAGGGTCGTTAAAACTCGGGATTGTGTGGTAAAGGGTTAAAGGGCACATCAGCCGATAATTATCGGCTGATGTGCCCTTTAACCCGTTACCACACAATCCCGAGTTTTAACGACCCTAAGGAAGAAGGCTTTTGATAACATTGTATGAAAAGGACAAAATGGTGGTAATCAGCATTTTCTCCTTTGGCCATAATGTTTTTTACATTTCCAAAGATGTGACTTCAGTTTTTGAGTCACATTTTATTTATCATCTGCAAGTGCTTTCAATCATGATAGGTCTAAAATCTTGTCGTTGACAAAGAGTTAAATTAGCTTGTGTGCCGCGGCAGAAATTTTGGCTTTGATTACTAACCAATTAGACAGATAAGCTTTTGACTGTCCCATGTCTCTGCTTTGCTGTTTACACAGTGTGCTGGCTTAAAATTCACCAAGTGAAACGGAATCTTACTGTTGTATTCATTTTGTTAAATTTCCAGGTATAATTATGCCAAGTAAAGTCAACGTACAGACCCATTTGTGAAATACTGAATGGAATGTGCTTTTTGATTGATAGTGGTTTTCGTATACTGTAAGGGTCTGGTATGTTTTGGGTGATGAATTTTGGATGATGAATTTACCACAAAATTACATTTTCTTTTGCATTTTGAATGACAATAAACTGAAAATAGTATTTTTTGAAAGGCAGCTGTACCAGGGAAAGGCTGCAGAATGTGTTTGCTCTGCAAGCGCAGGTCCTTAAAATTCTAAGCCACTGGTTTAGAATTCATTGCGAGATTCAAAGATGAACTATGTCATCTGACAAATAAAGTATGCACTTAGGTTATCCAGGAATACATGTATACAGATATGTCAGCTGGTCCATATTCCAAAAAGGAATGGGAGTGAATGGTGGGACAGCCCTGCCAAGTACTCACAGGGAGGTGTAATGGATGAGGTGGTATGAGAGGGAATAAGGCACTGGTATTTCTGTCCTTGAGAAAGACCGACTCCCATCAACCAACTATGGTGAGAGAGTAAGCTGTTATTGGGAGAAAAATCACTGGCTATAGTTTATTGTACACAGCAGTATAGTTGCTAATTGTCAGGCAGACCATTCACTGTAGACCATTTAACTCTTTACCAAACGACAAAATTTCAGACTTTTCCGAATTCAAAGCATTTGCAGACAAAAACACAAATGCGACTCAAAAATCGATGGTTCTTCTTGGAGATTAGAAAGCATTGTAGGAAATAGAGAAAATGCTGGTTATCAGCATTTTTTTTTCCCTTTTCCTAAAATGCTTTTAAAAGCCTTAAATCTCAGGGCTATTAAAAACCCTGGATTGTGTGATAACGGGTTAAATCTGATGTAGTTGCATATTTCAAAAGAGTTACGGTGTCAAGTGATGGGATGTTTAGTGGGGATTGCCTCATGGTACTAGCTCATGGCCCTGGCTTGATGAACAGTAAAGCAATGCTTTGTCAGGGGGAGCTTGGATCATGTTGTGGGTGTTACTGATAAATTCTTGCCGCTGCATCACTAAATGTGATGGTTGTTGTTGGTACAAAAGAGTGGACTTGCAAAGGGGGACTTTCATGTTGAAAGTCAATGATGTACATTGTATTTCCTCTGACATCACATGCAAGGTGCCCACAGTTTGAGTAAAGCAAATTTCCCTGACATTTCCCTGTTTAAAATTTCTCTGACTAACGTTTTTGTATTCTGCACATTAAGTTCTGAAATCTGTTGGCCTCCTCCTCCCCTACAGCCAACCCTTTCCACCCTAATGGTATTACTCTTTATACATGTATAATAAGTTATGTTTTATTGTTTTTCTTGAATTCATTTTCTAATTTTTCTTTTTTTACATTACATACACGTAGAGGGTTTCCATTTGAATAAAATTTTACCAAGTCCATGGGACCCAATACAACTGCAAAAGTTGAGTCCCATTTTTGCTTGCATAAATCGTCTGTTTATTAAGACCAAATCTAGTTAGAGGATAAAAAGAAGAAGCTATTTCAGATGACTTCTTTGTGGAACCTTTCGCAGATTTAATGTGCTGTGCATGCTGGTGACCGTTGCTCGAAATAGTACAAATCTTACGTCACGATAGAACTTCTTTGAAAGTCCATGCATCCTGTTGAAAGTACCTTATTTCTGCTTAGTTTCACAGCAAATAAAACACATTTACGAAATATAAATTTCTCTAAGCATCTAATCTTGGAAGGCAGGATCTTCCAGCCATCGGTCTTAGAAATATCGCAAATGCCTTTTTCTTTTTGGCCTGGGAAGCCATCTTCAGGAAAGAAATGCTAAACAACAGCTGTTTTCCTACAATCAGTTCGTTGGAAAAGACAATATGAGCATAACACGGGTAACCAGTCAAAGTTGACAACAAAGAGATCTGTTTTTATCTTTCTCTGTTATATATTGGCATACCAAGATCTATTTATAGACACTTTGGAATTACGATGGTCAGTTTGTACAAGAAATGTTAAATCTTTGTACCTGTATTTTGCATTGTTTTCATTATTAGTTGTAGATCTAGTTAAATCACAGTTTTGACTCATTTTTGACTGCGTCCAAGGGATGCAATCAGCTTTGATATTTTGCGTCCGAGCTGATTTCTGTGCATATATAGATACTATTACATTGTAAACGGAAACCCTGCAAGTATATGCATCTCAAAAATAATTTATACTGTTAGAAGAGTGCTTGAAATAAAATGCATGTCATAATACAGGGAATCTGTTGGCCTCCTCCACCTCTACAGCCAACCCTTACCATCTTTTTTACCACAAATTTCGTTTTTCTAATTCAGTTTAATTCACATAAAGTTCCGACATCCGTAGGCCTCCTCCTCCCCTACAGCCAACCCTTTCCACCTTTTTCTTTACCCACGGTAATTATATTACTCTTTAAACTGGTTACCCGTATTTTTAGGGTTTTTTTTTTTGTTTTTCGTTTTAATTCATTTTTATTTTTCTACAGACATACGTGTACATGTATTATCAAAAGATATTTATACTGTTGGGCGAGTGCTTGAAATTAAATGCATGTCATAATAGAGAGAGATCTGTTTCCCCCCTGCTAACCCTTACAACCTTTCTTTACCAACAATTCTCATTGTATTATTTTTTGTATTTTTTTGTTTTTAATTCTTTTTCTTTGATTTTTTCTCTTTTGTATTTACAAAAGCAATCTATATTTTTTCTTTTGGATGAGTGATTGAAATTAAATGCATGTCATAATACAAGGAAATCTGTTGGCCTCCTCCACCCCTACAGCCAACCCTTACCACCTTTTTTTTAACCACTGATTGTCATTGTATTTACTCTTTGTTTTTCAATTTTGTTTTTTAATTGTTTTTTCTTTGCTTTGATTTTATTTTCAATTTTATTCTTTTTCGTACATCTGTTTACAAAAGTAATACATAATGCTGTTGGATGTGGTGCTTGAAATTAGATGCATGCCAAAATGGACAAACATACAATTCCTATCATTCAAAACACATTTCTCTTGTAGTCTGTAGATGCACTTGATTTTACAGAATCTACAGTGTAGATTAAAGATCAAACTGCATGTTTTGTGAAGTCTGATCTTGATCTACACTGGTTGCAGAAGCAACTAGAGTTGTAAAAGGGACTTTGAGGGTAAACTCTTTACCAAATGATTTCCCAGTTTTAACAACCCAATGGAAAAGGCTTCTAAAAAACATTGTGAGAAAAGGATATAATGCTTATAGTAACTAGCATTTCTTCTTATTCTCACAATTTTTCCTATCTGACAAAGATAAATTCCATGATTTAAGTCATTTTAACACTTAAGCTGCTGATTAAATGAAACACAAATTTCTACTCAATACTAAAAGCCCAAATACTGCGGTTTCTAAGTTGATTTCTCCGGAAAGAAAATACTGTATCGGACAGTGTAGATCACAGATCAGACTGGACATTCTGTGCAGTCTGATGTTGATCTACAATGTCTGCAAAAGGTCTGCGGGTTGTGATTAGCAGCTTAAGGGTTAATTTGTTGTCTGCCAAATCTTTGAATTTGGACCAGTTGATAATTTTGTCATTTGGTAAAGACTTAAGAAATGTATGGTTAATCGCAGACCTTAGTATGCCCCCCAGACATGATGGATTGATTGACTGATTAAATAGTGTTTATGCCACTGTCAACATTATTTCAGTTATATCAGTGCAAGGGCTCACATTGATGCATGTCCTGGGTTTCACTAGTACTAGGAAAGGGCTCTGAAGTGTCTTGCCCATGGACACACCCATGAAAAACCCAGTGCAGAAGCTTGAACCCCGGGTCTCAAGGTTACAAGTCCTACACTTTACCAATGAGCAATACAGGACCCCACCGCCAAAACACCGTATTATTTCCATACTAGAAGTAGGACGTGCCTAGGAGAAGCTAGAAAAACTTGCAATCTGGCACATCAAAAGATCTACAGTAATGGCCCTTATTGACCCTCTCCTCTAACTGAGCCATGTTCTAGCAAAAGGAGGCTTAATGCATCTCGGTGACGCATGATACCAATCAAGCCATCACATTATTATGGATCCATAAAAGCCACTTTTTTTAAAAACCAACTGACTGGTCCTTTGACATATAGAAAAGTGACCAATAGCAAAAAGTTTCGGCCCAGGTCAGCCTGAGGGGACTGTGCAGGCTGACCTGGGTCAATACTTTTCATAGATGTTTCAACCCTTTACCAAACAATCCCGACTTTTAACGACCCTGAGAAAGAAGCCTTTTGAAAACATTGTGGGAAAAGGAGAAAATGCTGGTAACCAGCATTTTCTCCTTTTCCCACAATGTTTTCCGCCCTTCCCAAAAACAAACTTACATTTTTCGGTAACATTTATTTTGTCGTCCGCAAATGCTTTCAATTTGGACCAGTCTAAAATTTTGTCATTTGGTAAAGAGTTAAGACCCCTTTTCACAGAGCATGGCTCAATTATATGTGATAAGTGTACTGACCTTTGTAAGCTCATATATAAGCTAGCTGTGTTGGACTTGCCTTGCCTAACTCTACATATGGATTATTGACTTTTTGCTTGCATTGATGCTGCATTTAGCACTAATTTATTTATATAACTACGGTCAATGTGCCTATCCATTCTTTTCTGTAGTTTCTTTTACCAGTACTTCACACAGTACTTTTCCAAAGTCACTGACTGCTTTCCCACATACTGAATAGTGTTTTATGCTGCTTTCAACATTATTTCAGTATCACTACCAAAGATAACATCTCCATGCATGTTTCAAAGCATTAGGCTAAGGTTCTGAAGCCTCTTGCGCAATGACACTCTCTTGAAAACTTTCCGACAATAACAATCGTCAAACCAGTGATCAGCAGCAAGAGAAGAATGAATACTGTCACAACTAGAGCTATCACTAAACGTGATCATACCCCCCAACAGCTCCTTGTCACAAACAGATTAATGTCACAGGAATGCAAAATAAGTGACTGGAGAGTCAATTATACCAGAGCTATCACTGAAGGTGATGAATATCCTGCAATGGCTTCTTGCCAAAGAATTACTCTTTGTTACAGACTAAAGACTTGGAGAGAATAAAACTTACTTGATACATTTTTTTTTACCAGCTGGACAAATTGAGATTGGTTTAAATGAAAAGGTTTTGCAGACAACAAATGTCTTTTCATGCAATGTTTTTGACCAGACTCTACATCTTACTTATACAGTACGGAAACTAACGAAAGCAACCTCCGAACCGAATCGGAACTGTAATAGTAACTGAACTGAACCGAAAGTAATAAACTTAAGAAAACATTGTAAATACAGAAGCCATTGCTCACGATGTTTACAATGTTTTCCTTTTTAGTCATATAATACGGAATGCACTGAAACCGCAGTGAAGCCGAAGCGGAACCGCAAAAAATGTTGCTTTCGTTAGTTTCCGTACGGTATTGGTATCTATTTTAACACATCACAAGTTGAAGACTTGGAATAGTTGTGGAGAACGTAGTAAATGCTTGTAATCATCATTTCATTTTTTTCCCAAGTAACTGCAAAGATTAATCTTTCCAATTTTGTGTAGAAAGTAGTAAGTGCTGGTAATCAGTATTTTCTCCTTTTCCAAACATATCTGAAAGATTAATCTGTCTTATATTTGAGTAAACTTCCAATGAAAAGATGAAATTGACATGACAGGACATAAGTGAAGTGACATGAAAACTTACTAGTGATGGTAAGTCTACTGTTAACTATCTACAGGTGTAGGAATCTATCATAAGAGAACGACAAAAAAGGGCTTAGCTCTTGGAAATTTATTTAATTAACTAAGAACAATTTATGATATGCACATCTTTGCTGAGTGCAAAGTCTATCCATGAAGTTTGAAAGAAATTTGTCCAGAATCATCAAAGGGCCATAACTCCATGAAACCTAAATAAACCATAACCAAAATAGGATATGCACATCTCTGCTTGATACTGAGTCTATTTGTGTAGTTTGAACCAAATCTGTCCAATAGTTGATGAGAAAAAGAGCGGACAAGAAATTTCATGAAAGGGCCATAACTCAGTGAAAAATCAATGAACCATAACCAACATTTCATATGCACATCTCTGCTTGATACTGAGTCTACCTGTGAAGTTTGAATAAGATTCGTCCAATAGTTTATGAGAAATAGAGCGGACAAAAAGCTACAGACCGACCAACGGACGGACAGCTGTGTTAAAAGTATTCTATCAAAAGTATAATTTATTTTCATCAATTCAGCAAGGGCACCGTCATAAAGAGAACGACAAAAAAGGGCTTAGCTCTTGGAAATTTTATTTAATTAACTAAGAACAATTTATGATATGCACATCTTTGCTGAGTGCAAAGTCTATCCATGAAGTTTGAAAGAAATTTGTCCAGAATCATCAAAGGGCCATAACTCCATGAAACCTGAATAAACCATAACCAAAATAGGATATGCACATCTCTGCTTGATACTGAGTCTACTTGTGTAGTTTGAACCAAATCTGTCAAATAGTTGATGAGGAAAAGAGTGGACAAGAAATTTCATGAAAGGGCCATAACTCAGTGAAAAATCAATGAACCATAACCAACATTTCATATGCACATCTCTGCTTGATACTGAGTCTACCTGTGAAGTTTGAATAAAATTCGTCCAGTAGTTTATGAGAAATAGAACGGACAAAAAGCTAGACCGACCGACGGTGTCCAGAATCATCAAAGGGCCATAACTCCATGAAACCTAAATAAACCATAACCAAAATAGGATATGCACATCTCTGCTTGATACTGAGTCTACTTGTGTAGTTTGAACCAAATCTGTCCAATAGTTGAAGAGAAAAAGAGCGGACAAGAAATTTCATGAAAGGGCCATAACTCAGTGAAAAATCAATGAACCATAACCAACATTTCATATGCACATCTCTGCTTGATACTGAGTCTACCTGTGAAGTTTGAATAAAATTCGTCCGGTAGTTTATGAGAAATAGAGCAGACAAAAAGCTACAGACCGACGGACCGACGGACCAACCGACAAGCTGACTCCTATATACCCCCCAAACAGAGTTTTGGGGGGTATAATTACTATCAACAGTCCTAAGAAAGAGATATGCCAAGCTGGGTATTTGAACCAGCAACTCCCTGGTTGAAGCCTTAATATAAATTTGGAAAATTTTTAAAAACTGAAATCCTCTCTTCTTAAAGCTTTACCTTACAGTCCAGTGTTTACACAATCAGGAGCAAAAAGGCTTTAACAACATTTCTTGGAAACTGCTATGAAAGTCCAACGATAAATGTGACTTCAATTTTTTTTCTTAATATAATTTATTTCTATTTTATAGTTTTGTTTTACTCTATTTCATTTGAGCCATGCTCTGTGAAATGGGGGATTAATGCATCTTCCCTTGTCAGCCTGACACGGTTCGAAACTTTTTGCTAATGGTCAATTTTCAGCATGTCGTCCATGGACCACTCTTCCTCCAGATTCAGTCAATCATTAGACAAAATAGATTTTATGGATCAATATTAATAATGACATTGTGATGATTGATCGAATTGAAGTTTAACACCATTTTACCAGCTTAAGTCATATCACAGTGGTCAGTGCACCTATGCATGTGTTTCCCGGCTTTCTCACACCAGTACCGTCACAACTTTCTTTCCAAGTCACTGCCTACTTTCTCACATGCATCAGAGGTGAGAGGCAAAAAGGCACTGGAAAGAAAGTTTGCTTCAACCGGGTATCAAACTCACAACCAGGAGGTCACAAGCTTGATACGCTAACCATTGCTCGGACAAAAATGTGATGATTTGCTCAAGTGCATAACACATCACAAAAGGGCATTTAACCTTCTTTTGCCAGAGCATGGCTGATTTGTATTTTCTGTCAATAATGATTTTTCTAGTTTTATTCTTTTTATCTGTTTCATTTATTTTTTTTATACTTTTACTTTCTTACATACTTGATATTTTTTTCAACCTTCAATGACTTGTGGGAATGTCACATGACCAATAACTCTGGCCGATTATGAGAATTCATGTTCAAATCAGCATCATGATGTCACATCTGATGTAACAAAAATAGAGTTACTAACTGCAAACGACCATCCAGTTATACAAACACCCAAAATTGCACCTTTTCACTGAATGTAACCATACAGATTCTCTATGTTTGCAAAGAAAAAATATATCTAGTTGTGTTTATCAGTGTTTTACAAAAAATTACTCAGAACTAAATAGGACCCTTCAACAAACAATCCCATGTATTAACAACCGTAAGGAAGAAATCTTCACAAAACATTGTGGGTAAGGGAGAACATGCTGGTCCCCTTTTCACAAAATATTTTCTATTCTTTCAAAGATGGAACTGATCTTTTGAATTACACTGAATTTGTTATGCATGTTACTCTCAATTTCGTCGAGTCTAAATTATTGTTGTTTGGTAAAGGGTTAGCAAATCAGCATCTGCTAATAACTTTCATTGTGTGACAGACACACCTTGGAAAATTATTTTGGTAAAGGAGAAATTGATCACAGTGAGCAATATCCTCCTTTGAAAAAAAATTTTTTTTACCCCTTTACAACACAATCCTAGGCTTTAAAGACCCTAATCAAGAAGGCTTCTGAAAACATGGTAATAAAAGAAGAAAACACTGAAGCATTTTCTTCTTCTTCCACACTGATTTCTACCCTGTCCAAGACAAGTGTAAACATTTGGATCAAATTTCAATTTTGTCTACAAATGCTTTCAATTTCGGTAAGTCTAGAATTTGTTGCCAGGAAAAGAGTCGAACTAAAACTATTACTAAACTGAAATAGAGCAAAGGGTTGACTGATAATTTAGGCATCACACACTGTGCTTTTAATAATGTGCACATTACACAAAAAATGCAGCATTTTGTGCACAAACTTTACAGATTTTTGGGGCATTCTCCGAAAGAAAGGGGCAATGCTGCCCGCTTGATGCATCACTGGCCATGGGGGTCGAACCCACACCTACAAGTGGCCTGAGATGTGACATTCATGTTCTACCACCTGAGCTATTATGGCTGGTAGCCGGGGCAAAGGATCAGATGACCCAACATTTAATTTCAGCAACCTTGTTCCATTAACCCTTTCCCAAACGACAAATTTTGGACTGGTCCAAATTGAAAGAGTTTGCAGACGACAATTTCAGATTTGATGAAAATGGCAGAAAGTTATCAAAAAGAGTAGAAAACACTGTGGGAAAAGGAAAAATTGCTCGTTACGAGCAATTTCTCCTTTTCCCACAGTGTTTTCAAAAGACTTGTACTGCAGACATGTGAAAACCAGGGATTGTTTGGGAAAGGGTTAAACATGGAAGGATCAAGCTCATACATCCTTTTGCTATCAGTGCTACTGGTCTACAATGATTCTTTCTTTCCATTGACCTATCAACCCTTTACCACACAATCCTGACTTTTAATGACAAAGAAGAAAGAGGCTTTTGAAAACATTTGGAAAAAAGGAGAAAATGCTGGTAACAGGTTCCCCTTTTCCCAAAATGTTTTCTATCCTATTACGGTCAAATCTCATCATTTGAGCAATATATAATGTGTTGTCTGCAAATGCTTTCCATTTGGACAAGTTTAAAATGTTGTCGTTTGGTAAAGAGTTAACCCTTTACCCCACAGTCCTTAGTTTTAATGACTCTGAGAAAGACAGTTTTAGAAAACATTATGGGTGAAATAGAAAAATGCTGGTAACAAGCATTTTCTGTTTTTCCCACATTGTTTTCTACCCTATTGAAGACATTTGAGCCACAGTTAAATTGTTGTCCCGAAATGCTTTCAATTTGTACAACACTACATTTTTGTCATTTGGTAGACTTAAAGGGGGATATTCAGATTTCTATATTCTTATCAAATTTAAAAGTAATTTATCATCGAATTAAGTAAAGAGGTACATATAGCTGGCAAATCATCACTAAAAGGGAAACGCAAGAGTAAGAAAAAAAAATCCTACGGTATTTTCTTAATGGGCTACGTAGCCTCTTACGGCATTTTATGATCTTGTACTCAGATTTCTGCGAATACTTGTGGGAATATCAAATATCAATAACATACATTGATTACAAGGATTCTTATTCAAATTGTATGACGATGTCATTTCTGATAATAACCTAAAGCTCTCATCCAAGTAAAGTCATCTACAATTGATAAAGTTGATGACATCCTAGTTGCGATGATGTAAACACGTGATTGTAAGTGACCTATCTTTTAATCCAACTTTAGTCTTTTTTGATATTGTTCAAGATATTGTTCAAGACATTATCAAGACAAACATTCTGATCAAATTTCATGGGTCTCAGACTGAAAATTTGGTCTTGAGAATGCACACAAGGTTTTTTTTTTTTTTTTTTAAGATTTGTGACAGTGACCTAATTTTTTACCCAACCTGACCCAATTTCAAACTTGTATGAAATATCATCAAGGCAAAAATTCTGAGCAAGTTTTATTAGCATCAGCCTGAAATCTGGCCTCTAGAGTGCACACAAGGTTTTTAGTAACATTTGGCCTGATGACCTACTTTTTCATCCATTGAAACCCCATTTCAAAGGTGACCAAGATATCATAAAGTTAAAATTTCTGACCACTTTTCATGAGTGTACAAATGAAAATGTGGTTTCTAGAGTGCACACGAGGTTTTACTCAGATTTGTCCCAAAGAACTACTTTTTGACCTGACATGACCCAATTTCAAATTGTCCAACATATTAAGTAAAACATTCTGATCAAGTTTTATGAGTGACGGACTAAAAATGTAGCCTCTAGAGTGCACAGAAAATTTTTCTAAAAATTCTCCCAGTGAACTACTTTATGATCCCTGATGACCCAACTTTAAACCTTTTTGGAATATTATCAAAACAAACTTTCTGAGCAAGTTTTACCTGAAAATGGTTCCTTTAGAGTGTGATTGAGCTACAAACAGAGCAATTGTTCAGTTTTTGCAACCTGGATTTGTATGGTTGTGCAAGTCTAGTGTCTCTTCTTGCTTTAGTTCTCTTCCATAATCTTACCGCAGGGCAAGGAACAAAGTTTTTAAAATTTGGTCCTTCACCACAAATCCTCATTAAGATATCTTAATTTTTTTGTCTGAGAGAACATCTATACTTTTCTTTAAATCTATTTTGAATTGAAAAAGATCTCTCACATGCCACAATGATTACAAACAAGCAGAGGGCAATTTTGCATAACTTTGAAATATTTGGGAACATATCTGAAATTTCTGTAAGTCCCTTTTACCATTGCCTTAACCCTTTACCACACGACAAAAATTTATACCTGTCCAAATTGAAAGCATTTGCAAACGACAATTTCAATGTGGCTCAAATGATGTGATTTTTGCTTGATAGGATACAAAACATTGTGGGAAAAGGAGAAAATGCTGGTTACCAGCATTTTCTCCTTTTCCCCCAATGTTTTCAAAAGGCTTCTTTCTCAAGTGTTAAGGGTCGGGATTGTGTGGTAAAGAGTTAATCATATTCCCACTCACAGTTTTGGGGGAAGTGCATGCACTCCCTGAAGTACAAGGGATGCATGCGCTTTTCACTTCATATTTTTGTTTAATTATTCAATTTAGAGCGTGAATTATTGCACATATGTACATAAATAGGAACAGTGCTTAAATCTTGACCAGTCTGATTTTATCTTTCAACGATTCTCAGTTTTATTAGGGTTGTTTGGTTCTGGAAATGAATGAAAGAAACTAGCCAAAGGTTTCTGTGTTTTCCTCGACATTTTCGAAGTGCCAACTATTCATTCGGAACATAAATGTACATAATGGTCCCACGCCGTAATCAATGAAAACTTGAATTAAGTCGTGATGCAGGGTCCAGTTCTGGTCCTAGCCGATTTTACATTTTTTTTTTTTTTGAGCGGAATATATTTGGGAAAATCGCTCGGCAATCCCAACATATCCAAATATAAGAGTAAGCTCCCCTTTCATTATGTACTGATTGGTACCCTGTATTTTACGTACCTGGAAAAACGTTCCGTATCGAGTGAAAAAAGATGCGTAACATCAGATCGTCAGCTGTAAATTACATGAATATGGACCTTATCTGGAGCACTGATTGCAGATCTAAAATTGGCAAATCACTAAATACTAACCTTACGCATGTTTAAATTTCTGTGAGAGCTAAAGACATACTTCCAAAATTTCTACTTTGTGCAGTGTGAACTAATTCATTATTCACTTAAATAAAGTATCATTTTTACTTTGATGAAACATGTTTGATTGGCAGTATTAACCACCACTAGACCGATATTTTGGTCAACTTTGATGTAAAAAGGTATCAATATCTACAATGGTCCCTGTCAATCACCCCCTCCCACATGACCCATGGTCTAGGTGAAATACAAGTTTACCTTAATGTAGTTTAAATCTATGCTCTGGATTACTTCCCGATTATTATCAATATGCGACAACTGAGATTTCCAATCTTTAAACAGCCAAAATTTCACCTTTCCATTTTTATTTGCAGCATTAAACAGTGTTTCTGCAAGCTCATCCGTGACTCACTGTTTGGAATTCCGGGGGGTCATTCAGAAATTTTACAGGTCATGATGCCTTTGCCAGTTTATAGATGTCGCATAATGCTAAAAGTTTTAAATGATAGTGTGGTATTAAAGGTAAAAGTAGAAAACAATGACCTCGTACAAACTGTCGTCTGTTACCCCGATTACTCCAGCAGCAATTCGGTGACCATTATTGAGCGGGGTCTAAAACGCGGACAAAAAGTTTAAGTACGGATTCTATACAGTAATACAGACAAGACGACAGCGATGTCCCAGAGAATAATGTCGCATTTTAGACCGATTCAGAGTAAACCAGAAATAAATAATTCAGTGTTAGAAAGCGGGCTCGATATGATTCTGCATTTATTAACTTGACGATTTTGTAAGATATATTAACTGAATCTATCCTTTATGTTCCTTTTTTTTATTCTGATTTATGTTGCATCAAGGAAGATGAGATGTGCTAATTTTGTTGCATCAGGATTTTATTTTGCGCATCAAAAACTCAGAGTTTGTATCAACTGAATCATTAAACGTAAAACCATTACCACACAATCCTGAGTTTTAGGAGCCCTGACAGAAAAGGCTTTTGAAAACATCGTGGAGAAAGGAGAAAATGCTGGAAGCTGCATTTTCTCCTTTTCCCACAATATCTTTTTCCAGAAATCATCTTTAGAGCAACAAAGAGTTTGCCATCTTCAATGGCTAAATGATTTGGATGGGTCTAAATTTTGTTGTGAGGAAAAAAGGGTTAATGTGAAATTTGAATACTGGATGGTTGGAAGAGCAGGATTGGTTTGTATTGGAGTTTAACACCATTTTAACAGCAGGAAAAGCATGGATTGGTTTGTATTGGGGTTTAATGCCATTTTAACAGCAGGAAGAGCATGGAAGCTTGTAGATAACAAGGACTAAAATTGCCTGTTCCAGCTATATGGTAGTATATGATCCACCTTCCAACATGGGGTAGCCTATAGATAACAAGGACTAGAATTACCTGTTGCAGCTGTATGCGAATGTATCTTCCAACAGGGGGTATTAATTTACTTTCCTTGAAAGGGGTGTCCAGAATAACAGTGCCTAAGGATTCATTGACTTTGGGATGTCTTGCTCAAAAACTATGTCCGAAGGGACTGGGTATAAAATTACATTAACCTTTTGCCACATGGCAAAATTTTAGACTTGTCCATATTGAAGGAATTTACAGGAAACAATTCAAATGTTTTTCAAAGTTTTTCAAATGATAGTAACTGTCCTTTAATAGGTTGAAAAAATTGTGAGAAAAGAAGAAAATGCTGCATTTTCTCCTTTTCCCACAATTTTTTCAAAAGTTTCTTTCTCAGGGTTGTTAAAACTCTGGATTGTGTGGAAAAGCGTTAAGTTTGCTGTTTCCAAATACTGGGACCAGTGTTTCCATTTGCCTAAGATCTTATGGAGTCCATGGGATTCAGTATCACCACAAAAGTTAAGTCCCTTTGACTTCCATATTTGCATGCAAAAATCATATTAAGTATTTACAAAACAGCATGACAATAAAATACAAAGCTGGTTTAACAAGAAATTTTTGTAAGCCACCTGCAGCTTGACTAACACGAAGGAACAGTATCTGTGATCAATACACTGATAATCACCTTTTTATTCTGCAGCAAGTAGCCCTTCAAAAAGTACAATTGTATCGTCTTGGTTCTATCATGGTGCACATGCGGGTGGAGAAGTACTTGTAGACATTTCGTAATTTGGATGGTCAATTTGTACAGCCATCAAAACTTTGTACTTTTCATTGCTTTCATTACAAATGTAGTCAGATTAACTTAATGTTTTGACTCATTTTAGCCTGCTTCCAAGGGGCACAATGAGCTTTGGTATTTTGCACCAAAGCAGATTTTCAAGCGTATATCGATACTTTTACTGCATAAAATGGAAACCCTGCTCAGATTGTGCTTTTGAAACCACAGTGAAGCCTCTCCTTGTCTGACCAGGCTACGAAAATGGTAAAATGTTGGTATGATAAAAGTTATCATATGATAAGTAACAAGAATGAAACCTGTCACAATACACAGAAAATCTCTCGTTTTGCCATACTAGGGGTAGCGTAGCTGACAATACTATTTCCTGTCATGTGACAAGCCACAAAGATGGCAGATGATGATAGGTCAGACAATTCAAGGGACAGTGTGGCCTTGAACCCTTTTACTCAGAAATGGAAGAAGGAGCAAAAATAATCAAGTAACTTCTCAAAAACAAAAATAGAAGAAATATTGAGCTAATAAAACTTCTGTCATGATAGGCAATGAAAATGAAACCTGTCACAATAACAGGAAATCTTAGGTACTGCCAGACTAGTGGTAGCATAGCTGACAGACTATTTCCTGTGAAAAGTCACAAAGATGATGGTTGATGCAAATTCAATCAAAGAGACAGTGTTGCCTTGAAATCTTTTACTCGGGAGTGGAATAAAGGACAAAGAGAAGCACATGCCTTCACAAAATCAATGAATATAAATAAACCTGGAATATTCTTATCCTTCCAATATTTTATAATGCCATATCATATCATCAATGTGTGTTTTCGCCAATAGAGTGCCTTACAAAATCAGCGCCTTACAAAATCAGCTTGTAATGAGCAACATCTTTTCTCTCGGTTTTCACACATATTTATTCACCAAATCAGTCTTATTTTTCATATTTGGTTATAAATACCATAGTTATTTGACAGATACAAGAAATTTCTAGTTTGTCCCAGTCCTGCATCTCTAATAAATGTCAACAGATGTAACCAATGATCAATTTGATGTGGTATATTATTACAACTAAGCCATATAACCCTTATGTTTTTCTTTTCTCAAGGCCTTATTTAATGGGAACCAAGTTATGCAGACAAACTAATGGTTGGACCAAAAACAATATGTATCCCCATCTTTGATCCAAGAGGTATAAAAAGGCCATAATTATCATCCCTTTATGACTGAATTCAGACAGAATGTCTTGACATATTGGACAGTGTAGATCCAAGATCAGACTGCATGCTCTATCTGATCTTGATCTACACTGGCCTAACTAAACATCAACTATGGTAGGCACTCTAGGGATTAAGATCTGTTTCATTCCACATGTGTATACCAAAGCTGTTGGCCTGTCCTGGGTCCAAAAATCAGAGTTGTATATTAGTCTGATCTTTATCTATGTCATCATTCTGTAAAATTTTGATATATTTCCTTGGTAAAAGAAAGGTAAAATAAATCTGTAATGCAGCTTTTCAAAATGGTCTCTTCATTGTGCTGTACTTGCAATGAATTGATTTTTCAGTTACTTGGCTTTTGACCAAAAAGCTCAGATGTGAAGGGTTAACTCTGCAAATGAAACATGGCTGTCCCTGAATAGACCGATGAGCTCACGTCGGTCCGTCATTGGTGACTGCATCAGCTACCTATTTGCAGTTAAGTGCATTTATAATGAACCTCCCATTAGTTCTGGAACAGTTAGTCGAAAATAAGTTAAGTCTCTTATTTGCTCCAATAACCTAACACATTCAATTCTAGACTATTTTGTTGGTTTCAGCCGGTAGCTATGCATGCTCAGGTTACTGTGGTAGACTCAATTATGGCAGACTTTCTTAGAATATGCATATAACTGGGTGCAGATTGCAACCTTTTTGTGATAGGGAGCTATTGTTTTGAAACCTTGAGGGAATTTATTACAATTATCTGCCCCTGAATAGATCGACAGCCTTTCTGGCTTGCCTTAATCTGTCATTGGTGGCAGTTTATCTCAACTTCTGAGTCTTTTCATAATTAGAACATCCAGTATTTTGGTCAAAAGACATACATTTTTCCAGGAACCCACCCAATATTTCCACTCTGATGGTGAAAAAAGTTAATTTAGTTTTACTTCACCTGAGTATTTGCTAATGCATATAGCAGAAATTTCATTTTACTTAAACCATTTTAAGGATTTCCATCAACAGATTTAAATTACCAATCACTCTGACTTTAGCAATTTTCTGAAAAAAAAAAAAAAAAAAACCATGACAATTATATAAAATGTTTTTACTTTACATTGCAATCCAAGTCTCCAAGTTTTTCACTGATACACATTTGGATATAAGATCTTTTAACATGCAACACTGCATGAGACATTGATTCTTTTTATCCCTTAGAGTGCCAAATAAACCCAACAGACATATGAATTTGGGCTAGGAATATGACCTAATTAACAGCAATTTGATGGTTGCTTTTGTCTATGGTGTTTACGCTAAGCACACCGTGTAGACAAAAAAATCAGACTGCACATTTTGTGGTCTAATCTTGATCTATGCTGGCTGCGAAAAACAGCTATAGATGTGAAAGAAGCTTTAAGGGTTAATTATCCCCCTTCTCAGATCATATATGAAGGGCATATTGTTTTTATTCCATCTGTTTGTCCATTTGTTCGTCTGTAAGTTTGTAATCTATGTACAGGTTTTCATTAGCCAACTCCAATTTTTGTCAGATGCTATCAAAATGTAAAAGTGATCCTCATATCAATGAGATGACAGTTAAGTTTAAGGTCAAACTCCAGTACTGCTTGGGGGAGTTATGGTACTTTGATATTCTAAATACTAGAAACTTCCTTGCTTCCGTCAAACAACTTTAATATTTAGAAGTATATATTTACAGTTTTGTTGAGGCTTTATACCAATGTAATGCCCGAGGATTTTGATGCAAGTAAACATCAGACATAAAGTTCAGTATTTTTTAAATTCACCTTGTTTTCTTCACCAATAAGCAAAATCCTTATCATTGATCCGATCCAAACATTCCGTTTCATGGCATTCTAAAGTGTCAAGCGAGATCTTTTTCTGCTTACTGTTTAAAGTTTGAAAATACCATCTACCAGCAAGTGTAAGATTCTATCATGCTCAAATTCAAGCATCATTGTTTTAAAATACAGACACTTCCTGCTATTTCTTTCTCATACCCACTCTTTCCTAGGCTGAGATATACACATGTGTCAAATAGGGTTTCTGCTTACAATGTAAAAGTATCAACATATGCGTCGATATTGCTCAGCCACGAAATATCAAAGCCTAAAATACAAAACTGAGACGAGTCAACATTCACAATATCAGTATCGAAAACAATGAATGGAGCTTTTAACTCTTACTATACTAAAGAAATCCATCGTCAGAATCCCAAAATGTTTAAAATAAGATCTTGGACCCTTGGTGAGTGAGGATATAAACTTAGATGATGCAATTATACAGGTAGGTCTATTTAAATCAATTATGTCGCCGTATTTGACTGGTTATGCACTATAGAGAAATATAGTCATTCTCAGCACATACTGCAGGAGTAAACTCTTGCCTAGCATTTCTCTGCTGATGATAACGATAACTTCCCCAACAGAAAAGGGATAAATAAAACATGCACAGTCATTCCATTACCAATTGGTGAAAGATCTGGCTTTTAACCCTGTACCACACAACAAAAATGTAGACGTGTCCAAATTGAAAGCATTTGCAGACAACAATTTAAAAGTGGAAATGAAGAAATTTATCTTTGATAGGGAAGAAAACATTGTGGGAAATGGAGAAAATGCTGGTTACCAGCATTTTCTCCTTTTCCCACAATGTTTTCATAAGATTTATTCCTCAGGGTCATTAAAACTCAGGATTGTGTTGTGGTAAAGAGTTAAAGATTGGTTGCTCAAAGAGCTTTATTGTATGGGTTCCTCCCTTTGCAGTGTTTGATTAGCTGTGAAACCTAATTGGAGAAAAAAGGTGTTTACAACAGGTATAACTTATTTCCATAGAATTTCTGGAGCTGTAAAATATATTTCAAGTGATGTGCAACTGTCCTACCCTGCACATCAAATATGTAAAATACTCCCTTAAAACCCATCCATTTAAATTTTAACCATGTTTCCGTTCATTTAGATTTTCCTCACAGCATTTCCTTGTTGATGAATAATCTACTAAATTTGTATTTGTTATACATATTGCAAAAGAAAAACAAAACCATGAAAACATTCAACTATTTTGGAATTCATTAACAATAGTTTTACTCCGTCGGAAAGATAAAATTTTCTTATTTGCATTATAGTGAGATCTGAATGGAGTGTTGAATACATTATGGACATCAAGCATGTGCAGTCTAAAAAGTCATTTCCATTTTTGTTTTACCACTGCTGGTAAATGATCAGTATTTTGTTGTTTTGTACAGGTATCGGTCATCAGATTTTGAAGATATTATCCCCTTTGATTGTTTTGCTTGATCTACCCTTGGAAAGCAACTTGTACAGTCGGATGATTGCCTAGGCAAATGTTACTCGTCCAGACCCATTCTTTACTCATCTATACGAGCGGACGAGTGGATTTTTTTTGCTCTGACGAGGTTTTGAGATGATTTATTGCATACAAAATTAGAGTCAGAAGAAACTCAGTGCGACTCAACCTTTTCAGTGACACAGTCTCATGGACTCGATAAACTCTCAGGTAAATGGAAACACTGGTGTCAATAATCTGTGAAAATTCAAGCTTTTTAAGCAGTATCTTTGCCTTTGCAGGAAAAACTTTAATGTTGGAAAAAGGGGTTTAATGCATCTCCTTGATGCATTAACTGTTTACCAAGCCACAAAATTTTGATCTTGTCCGAAGTGAAAGCATTTTCAACCAACAAATTAAAAAGACTTAAAACTGGTGACATTAATTTAATAAAGGGGAGAAAACTTTTTTTCAAATAGAGCAAAGTACCCTAATGTCGGCATACCCGTAATTTCGACACCCCTAACTATTTATGTAGTAAAATATATTTTCACTTCATCTATTAATCGCTTCATCCGACAAGATCATGACGTCAAAATATTTTTGACGTCATGATAATATATAAGTTCAAAAGGCGCTCACCTTATCGGACATTTTTGGTTCGGACCCATTTTTTTTCTTGGAAAAGTTTCCAAAAAACTTGCCGTTAAGACATTCCATAAGGACAGGACTTTACGAAAAGGTAAGTGAAATTGAACATTTTTCATCAATTCAGTACTTGCAGTATTGAAATAGCCCTGTACGATGTTTATTTCGATGATTTGATGTTTAGATTTTCTTTTCGAGCCTGGAATAAAGTTTTAGCAAAGGTGTCGAAATTAGGAAACAAAAGTGAAAGGGGTGCCGTAATTTCGCCACCCGATTTTATAATTTGTATAATAAAATTCCATCATCAACTGTAAGAGGTCTTGTGGCCCCGTGGTAAAATACATAGGCCTTTTTCCACAGTTCCGGTTATATATTGTCGGCGTGGGTTCAATCCCGATGGAAGAAAACTTTTTTTTTTTTCAATCTTTTGGCCGTTTTAATCATTCACTGAAAGAGTGCACACCATAAACAACAGTTATTATTTTATTTCTTTTTTCGAAAGTTTTTTTTTTCCGAATGTACGGCTTGACTGAAAATTAATTTTCCCGATATGTTAACTGAAGGGAAGAGATTAGTCTAAAAATTGCTTTTACCACATTGTGTCTCCAAAGTCTTACTAGATTACTTACAATAGGTAAATTAACCGGTCCTCAAAAGAAAATATTCAAAATTTTGTGGAGGAAGAAAATGTCATTTCGTTGATGGACGTCTTAACTCTTTACCACACGAAAAAATTTTAGACTAGTCCAAATTTAAAGCATTTGCAGACTTGAAACTTGTTTAGTGAAGGGTAAAAAAAGTGGGAAAAGGAGAAAATGCCGGTGAACAGCATTTCTCCTTTTCCCACAATGTTTTCTTAAGGCTTCTTTCTCAGGAGCGTAAAAGTAGGGATTGTGTGGTAATGGGTTAAACATCGTAAATACATACATGTACATGTAATTTAGACAGCTGCAGTTATTCTTCTTTGTTCATAATAGATTATTTTCTTCGGATAAACATTTATTTGTATGAATTGAATCGTATCGAATTTGTCGTCTGCAAATATTCTCAATTTGAACAAGTTTAAAAGTAAACCCTGACGTCTAGGAAATTGGTCGTCAGCAAACGCTTTCGGTAGACTTACTTTCGGTTTGGACTAAATAAAAAAGAAAAATAAACCACAGTCGTCTAATCAACTTGTAATAGATCTAGATTCATTTAAGATAGTCAAAAGAATTTTTTCTCTTTTCCAGTTACAATCATGTCCAAGCAAGCCGGTTCAATGAAATATCGCCAGTACTCCCCGTCCAAAGTAGCAAGTGCTGTGTCAGTTGTACAGAGTGGTGCGATGTCCAAGAGAAAAGCAGCGTTGACTTTTGGCATTCCGCGGTCAACACTGATGGATAAATTGAGTGGTAAAGCACCTGTTGGTACCAATCCGGGAAAACCTTGTGTTTTGAATGCTGCCGAAGAATCAGTCCTGGTTGATTACGTTAAGCTCATGGCGTCCATTGGTTACCCTCTTAAACGTAAAGAACTTTGTTTTGAAGTAAAAAAAGTCCTTGATAACGATGGAAGAAAGACGCCATTTAATGAAAATCTTCCAGGTAAGCATTGGTACAGGCTTTTTTCAAAGAGACATCCAGACTTGTGTGAAAGAAGTGCAATGGCTCTAGGTCATCAAAGGTCTCATATTAATCTTGAGATGATAGAGGGATGGTTCAATGGGCTAACATCGTATTTAAAAAAGGAGGTGCCGGATGTTGATGCGTTCCTTCATGATCCCCGGAAAATATTTAACGCTGATGAGAGCGGCTTCCCTTTGTCAGTTACAGACGGGAAAGTTTTGACTGAAAAAGGTGTCCGCCATGTGTACCAAGTTTGTACAAGCAATAAAACACAAATTACAGTACTTGCTTGTTTCAATGCAATGGGTAATTATGTTCCCCCACTTATAGTTTACCCTGGAGAGAGATTCCATGATACGGGTATTCACGAGTTTGAAGAAGCAATCTATGGTCATACAAGTAGTGGGTGGATGGACTCAGATTTATTTGTCTCTTTCCTGAGGCATTTCAATGATTTTGTAGAGGAACAAGCCGTACCTAAACCCGTACTGCTTCTTGTAGATGGTCATTCCACACACATGTCGCTAGAAGCTGGACATTTTTGCTACACGAACGACATCATTCTATACTGTTTACTTGAAAATGCAACTCACATTTTACAGCCCTGTGATGTCGGTTTTTTTTCACCTATGAAGGCTGCTTGGAAAACCGAAGTGAAGAATTGGCAACTCGCGAATCTTGGCAAATCTCTCACCAAACGAGAGTTTCCTGGTGTGTTTAAGAAAGCTTGGGTAAGAGTGGCAAAAGTGGAAAATGCAATCCATGGGTTTCAGAAATGTGGCCTCTTCCCGCTTAATCCAGCAAACATTGACTTTAACAAAGCTAAATCCGTCTAAAGTAATAAGTCGCATGGATGAAAAAGGTGACCAAGTGAAAAGCTGTTGCAGTTCCACGGAAAGAGGGAATGGTAGCAAGGACACACCTGTAGAAAATGCAAGCTCTGGTGATGGGTCGATAAATGGTGTTATAAACATCTCATCTAACATCAGTCAAGATTTAACAAACCCTCTTGATCAAATCCCAGTCTTTCAAAGTGCTGGTAGTGCGTCTACCCCACTCCCAGGCGAAAAATCTGAAAGGAAAAGTTCATGTATCGACAGACCTGGGAACCAAACTGTATCGAAGTCATTCTCCCTGTTAACCGTACCTGAAATTGAGAAAAAACGTTCAATTAACACTCTACGAAAAAAACTTCCAAAAGCGTTGTCAGGAAAGGATGCTTTGAGAATGCTGAAAGATAAAGAAGAGGAAAAAAAAGCCAATGAAATTGCTAAACAAAAGCGTAAAGAGGAACAGTTATTTAAAAAAGCCCAAAAAGAGGAAGAAAAGGAACGTAAAAGAATTGCTAGAGAAGAAAATAAACTTAAGAGAAAACAAAAGCAGCTGGAAAAGGCACAATCAAAGAAACAGAAATACAGAAAGGAGTCCAATGAATCAGATGACAGTGAAGAAGAGGCTATTCTAAAGTTGGTTGATTCTTCCGAGGAAGAGTTTGAAGAAACGCTTACCTGTCCAGGTTGTAACTCTGATGAAGGCACGGTAGATGAATGGATTCGATGCCAGGCTTGTTCAAGGAAATGGCACATCACCTGTACAGGTGATGCTGTAATTTTTGAGATACCTACAGAACAAATTGAACATTATCCTTTTCATTGCGAGTTCTGCATATAAATATGATCCCATACAAATACATGTCCATCAAATATAAAACAATCCCTATTATGTCTTATTGTATTTAATTTGGCCAACAATTTTCAATGACATATTTTCAGTTTTGTCACGACAACAGTGATTTATTACAGCGATTCTGTGGTTTCACCAGCACTACCTTCAGTTTGAAGGTGTCTGCTCCGATGCTATTTTTGTTACTGGTCTTCGCGAGACCAGTAACAAAAACAACGTCGGAGCAGACTGAAGGTAAACCAGCACTAGCTAACTTAGGCTCGAACCTGTTTCCCACGGCATCCCTTGTACATTACGACGTTACTTTTACCGAGCATACCTAACATAAAAGACCTTAACCAATAATATTCTTTAAACCCCATGCGAATTCCTGGAGCTGAAATCATGTCAGAAAATGAGGAAACCCTATTTACTTTTTTTTCTATCTTCAACGTTTTCAAAAGCCTTCGCCATAAGATTTGACAGAATACCTGACTGCGTCCCTGGTCAAATCGCACAAATGAAAAAAAAAAAAAGTTTGTCCCTCAGCACAATTTTTATATCATTACAAATTACGAATAAAACGAACTCGTTTACATACCCGAAAACTTGCAATGGTTGCTTCCCTTGTGATTGGTAAATGGCGGATAACTGTCAAAATCACATGTTTGCAGTAATCTGCATCTTTTTTTTCAAAACAAAACAAGGGTGTCGAAATTACGGTCCCCATGTCGAAATAAAGAACCATACCCTGGGTTACGTTTATATTGAAAATATCGTGCAGGAATCGCACAGATGACAATTCGAAGCATAAAATGTGTCGGGATGTTATCGTTCTTTGTCAAGGTATGTCAAAATTAGGTCATCTACAAACGGTATTTCGTATGATAAAAATTTACTATTAACCTGTCGAAATATGGGTACTTTGCTCTACTTCCTTTCTTAGGGTAGTAAAAACACAGGAGTGTGCTGCAAAGGATTAACAAAGGAAGTAATCATAGATCCGTAAATCTATTTTGTCTAAAAACCATCTAAATCAAAAGGTAGAATGGTCCTTGGACATACAGAAAGTTTCTAAATTGCAAAAATTTTGACCCAGGTCAGCCTGTACACACTGGGGCATAAAACCCCCCTTTTCACAGTGCATGACTCACATACATATATGTAACATAATGATAACAGTTCAAAAACAATGTCTGAACATTATCTGCCATTGTCATGCTGTTTTAAAAGACTTAAAAGGAAATATTTTATAATCATATTATTCAATATTACTTCACTATCTTTCGGAAATATGTTTCTTAAACATATCTTCTTTACTTATGGATCTATGATCCTTGGTATATATAATTGCATGAGAGTTGGTGTTAAGAATGGAAATAAATATCTTTTGCATGGATCCATGACATTTCTTTTAAAACTATTTTGTCGAAACATTTTCATCGAAGACCCATCTTGCCAAAGCGACATTTTGCCAAGTACTACATTTCATTGAAGGAACACATTACCGAATTTCATCGAATTGTCAAATTTAAAAAAGGAAAACCATTATCCGAAAGTATAGGGAAGAAGAAAGTCTGTGTAAAATTTCAACATAAATCCATCACTGTAACATTTGATCCAATTGTGTAGAATTGGCAAAAGGATGAAGCCACATGTACAAATATATGTATATTCTGCTGATAGTCCATTAAAAAATAAATAATCTAGCTCTGTTTGATCATTCATCTGTTCTACATGAAAGATATGTTCTTCAATTTAGTAGCGAATCTTATGAGCAATTCCCCTTGAATATTTCATTGCAAATACAGGATACATCAAACGTACACAATAATGATACACATAGTGAGAGTCTCTAATACTTATGGGGAAAAAGTAAAACAGTTGATCGACATAAATAACCTTTGGCCAAATGTCATAATTGGGATCAAATTTTGGCACTTTCTGGCAAAACGTCGCTTCGGATAGATGGATATTGGACAAAGAATTTTTTTCACAAAGTGGTTTTTAACGTTATTTTTTACAGCTTAGGTGTTGAGACTTGAATGTTCGGAAATGATATCTCCTTTACTTTTGGGGTAAAACGGTGAAATTTTGACATTCAAATAATGAGTTGGTTGATTTGCAAATGGTAACTTAATTTATTTTTAGGATATCAAATATAGCATCTTTGTATAATTTGAATATGATCCCACATAATCAACTGGTGTTGTTGTTTACATGACATTCAGACAAACCTTTGTATACTTTGGATGAGAAATCTAAAAATACCTCATGAGGCTTGTGTTGTTGATCACATGACAAACCTTTGCATAATTCTGGGATGAAATCTAAGAAAACACAAGAAGCTACACAGTCCATTAGGGAAATATCACTCAAAAATTTGTTCTTACATTTGTCTTTTTTCTTCACTGGTGGTTTGCCAGCTATTGCCTTACTTAATTCAGTGATATAAGACATTTTTGAAGTTTGGTGAGATTAACAAAATCTGAAAAATCCCCTTGAACCCTTTACAGCACTATCCCAACTTTTAATAACCCCGAGAAAGAAAGCTTTTGAAAACATTGTGGGAAAAGGAGAAAATTTTCTCCTTTTTCAGCAATGTTTTCAACCATTCCCAAACCAAATTTCAGTTCTTGAGTCATGCTTATTTTGTCATCTGCAAATGCTTTCAATTTTGACCTGTCTAAAATTTTGTTGTTTGGTGAAGGGTTACCAAAGTGCTTCGGCCGTAAGTTGACAAAAAACAGTAAAAAAAATCGGCCTGAAAACCTACCTTGACTTATGGAAGAGCCAAAGAAAAAAAATCATACTTTATTCCAGTAAAACTCAAGCACAAATTGAAATGGCCGCCATATTGGTTAACAGCAGCATTCAATTAACCATACCATAAAGGTTGCACACGCTGTAGATAATATCCATGTCCATCCAAAATGCCATAACTAATGCTTTTAACGAGGTAAAGTTACAACAGCTTCTAGAGAAAGATTCATGAAAGAGAATTAGGTAAAAATATTGAAACATTATTTTTGAAGTTTAATTATTGAGTAGATCCAAAGGTTATACAGCAACAAAAAATGTAAATTTGCGGCAGTTTATGAATACATGGAGTTTGCAAAGCCTTTATCAACATATGCACAAACTGCCAATTTGTTGCATGGAATCGACACTTTTAGAAAAAGCTCTTTCCTTCACAAGATTTTGTATTGGTACGAATGGAAAGCATTTTCTGATGAAAAATTAGGTACGGTTATACTTCGACAGGTAGAAAAGGAGTACGGAAAGAACTTAAGGTTGATGACTAACATTTTCTCCATTCTCAAATTGCATCCTGCAACCATTTCCCACAGGGTCGCAAAACACGGGATCCTATGGGTAAGGGTTTATGAAAAGCAGTTGTTCTCTTGTGTTCTTTTTATTATATCGCAGAAAACTGCCAAAAAGTTTGTCTCTGGAAATTTTGATAACACCAGACACAATATTTTCAGTCCGATGTTTCAAAGAGTGAAAAACAATGTTGGAAAGGCAGAAAATGCTGGTAACCACCATTTTCTCCTTTTACCAGAATGTTTTCAAAGGTTTTTTCCCTCAGTTGCAATAAAACTTGGGATTGTACTGTAAAGGGTAAAATAGGCCTCAAAAATAAAGTCTCGCCAATGTTTACTTGCATACTTTTGCATTTAACTCTTTACCATACGACAAAGTTGCGGACTGGTCCAAACTGAAAACATTTGCAGACAACAAAATAAATATTGCTCAAATGGTGAGATTTGTCCTTGATAAAAAAAAAAACAATGTGGGAAACGGTGTGAATGCCAATAACCAGCATTTTCTCCTTTTCTCACAATGTTTTCAAAGGACTTGTTTCCAAGCATTGTTAAAAATCAAGATTGTTTGTTGAAGGGTCAAGATTCTAAAGCCTTACACTACTAAGATTAACTCCATCTGCTTTTGCACACAGTAGATCTAGATTAGATTGAACATCTTGGGTTTACACTGTCTGACAAATTTAGATTTTTCTGGCTAGAAACATTTTGAAACGCCAATCACCATCCTTTACAAGAAAGTTGATCATTAACTCACTGTTTCTTTTTTTTTTAACAAGTGCAAGCCAGGATTTGGTTGGTTGTATTGTGGTTTAACGCCACTTTAACAGCTAAGGTCATATCATGGCGGTCGGTGACGCACATGTGTTTCCTGGCTTTCTCACACCAGTACTAACACAACTTTCTTTCCAAAGCCACCGACTACTTTTCTCACATGCTTCAGCAGAGGTGAGAGGCGAAAATACGCCGGAAAGAAAGTTCGCCTCAACCGGGTATCGAACTCACAACCACCAGGTCATGAGTCCAACACGCTCACCACTGAGCCACCCAGGCGGGCATGCAAGCCAGGAAGATCCAGTCAAATATAGGCAGTACTGTGTGCAAGCCTCTCACGCTGCTTTTGTATTACAAAACAAAATTCATACTAATGCCATTATTTCCATATGGCGTGCAACACAGGAAAAGGGGCCTTCGGACATTTGCGCAGTCAGCGCAGGCTAATCCTAGACAACACTCTACGATTTCATAACATTTTTTCATACAGTAGACCTTTGTGAAACAGAAAATCGCACAAAAACGGAGTTGTCTTGGATTAGTCAGACTGCACAAGCTGATCTTGGACGACACACTTTTATGAACATGTTCGAAGGCCCCTTTTCGTGTGTTGCACACCATATATGTTGATGAATATGGACTGTTTGGGCCACTTTCTCGAGATTCAAGAGCTGAGGAAAAAAAATAGAAGGCATGCAGAAATACTTGGCCATCATGCTTAAGGCTGGCTAACATCAAAATGGAAAACAGTAAGGCAGTGCACTTGATGTGGCCAAAGTGCTGCCTTGTTCAGACTCAATATAGATCCTTTTCACCTCTACCACACATCAAGGCTGTAGACTTGTTCTCATTGAAAGCATTTGTAGACGATAATGTAAATGTGGCTAAAATGATGGAATTCGTCTTTGAAAGGGTAGAGAACATGGTGGGTACTAGCATTTTCTCCTTTTCCCACAATTTTTCTCAAAAGCCTTCTTTGTAAGGGTCGTTAACATATGGAATTGTGTGGTAAAGAGTCAAAGGTGCCTTTTAAATTTTTTCCCTGAAAATTAAAATTTGTTGTTAAACACTGATAAATGGTACAACATATACTTTTACATGCAAATGTAAAGAAACGGGTGGTTACATTCAGTGCAAGGGTGCAAATATGATATTCAAATGACTGGTTGGTTGCGCTTATATCGGCAACTTTTTAATCTTTATATAGATAAAAAATTATGTCATTGTACTTCTTTTAGTATGATACCACATCATACACACGTTATTGAACACATCATATTCCCACAAAACTCTGCAAATTCTGCAACGAAATCTAAATATACTTTAGCTCTTTACCAAATGACAAAATTTTAGACCTGTCCCAATTTAAAGCATTTGCAGACACCAAGATGTGGCTCAAAAATTAAAATCTGTTTTGTGAAGGGTAGAAAACATTGTGGGGAAAGGAGAAAATGCTGGCTACCAGCATCTTTTCCATTTTCCAGAATGCTTTCAAAAGCTTTTTTCTCAGGGTCATTAAAAGTTGGGATTGTGTGGTATGGGGTTAAAGGCTACAAAGCCCATTAAGAAAATACCTCTAAAAAATTTTTTTTCATATATTTTTATCTTTCTTCTTTACTGGTGGTTTGCCAGCATCCACATATCTTTGTTCAACGATGAATAGTTTTTGAATCATTTTTGAGGTCAGGTGAGATTATAAAAAATCTGAATGGCCCCATTAAGTTAAATTTTACCGCAACTTGAAATGTGAGCAATGTATGTTATCCTCTGATGTATGATCCATGTTTACTTTTGTTTATTTAGTTGGTGATTCATGCTGTTTTCAACATTATTTCTGTTTTATAGCACAAGCTAGAGCACCTATCCATGCTTCCCTGGAATTTCTTTAACCAGTACCATGCACAGTACTCTTTCCAAACCACAAGCTGCTTTCCCAAATAACCATCGTAGAAACAATGATCAATGGTGAGAGAGAAATGAGTCCCGTCACCATCGCAATCATCAGTCCTTGGAAAGAGATTGGCCGAACTTAGGATTTAAACTGGTGGCCCCCTAGTCTCAAGTCCTTTGCACTACCAATCAGCTCGACTCCACGTTGACTGATGAGACTCTAAGATATTAAGAAATATATACAAATAGACACAGAGATCATACAACATCCATTCCTTCATTTAAGTTGAACTCTTTACTATATGACAAATTTTTAGACTGGTCTAAATCAAAAGCATTAAGAGACAACAAGTCAAATGTGGGTAAAAATGTGAGATTTGTCTTCGACAAGAAAACATTGTGGGAAAAGGAGAAAATGCTGGTCACCAGCATTTTCACCTGTTCCCACAATGTTTTCGAAAGCTTTCTTCCTCAAGGCTGTTAAAAACTCAAGAATGTGTGATAAAAAATTAATAATAGAAGTTTGTACATGAGATGTCTTGTTTTAATAAACTTAAGTTTAATAATGTAAGACGACTTAGGATGTACATACAAAAAGCAAGACAAAATGATGAAACCACACGGAAGTCTCTCCTTGTTTGATTAGACTCTAAAAATGGTGGAAATATTGAGATGATATATAGAATCTGACAAAAGTTAGCATTTGAGATTAAATTCTGGTAAGTCCTGATAAATGTTAGTCAGCGAGCCTATGGCCTATGTTCGTCTTTCTTCTCTACTGGCATATTGCCTGCTATTGCCTTGCCTAATTCAGTGATAAATAATTTTTTAAGTTTGGCGAGATTAGAAATAATCTGAATTGCCCCCTTCAACATTTATCAAACAACAAAATTTTAGACTCATCCAATTTGAAAGCATTTGCAGACTACAATGTAAATGCGATTCAAACATTCAAATTTGTTTTGGAAGGATAGAAATTGTAGATTGTATGGTGTTTAACGCCGTTTTCAACATTATTTCAGTTATATCGCGGTGGCCAGTACACCTATCCATGCTTTCCTGGAGTTTCTTTTACCAGTACTCCGCACCATATTCTTTCCAAGCCACTGGCTACTTTCCCACGTAACTATCGTCGAAACAATGGTCAGCGGTGAGAGAGGAATGAATCCTGTAGCAATGACTATCATCAATCCTTGAAAGAAATTGGCCAAGCCTGGGTTCGAACCAGTGACCACCTGTTCTCAAGTCCTGTGCGCTACTGCCTGAGCCACAGGGCTTGGCTGGACGGATAGAAAACATTGTGGGAAAGGTAGAAAATGCTAGTTACAAGCATTTTCTCCTTTTTCAACAATGTTTTCTAAAGGCTAATTTCCCAGGGTCATAAAATCCTGGGATTGTTTGGTAAAGAATTAATTGAAATGGAAATCACTCCTTCATCAGAATTAAATCATGCACTAAAATTGAATAAAGGGAAGAGGCTGACCTAACCAGCTACATTTACTAGCACTGTTTTTCAGGCATTTGGTTCAAATACTGATAAACCTCACTGATAAACAGTTATTTTCCCCTTTTTTGACAAAGTTTTCCACCATTTTAACCCTTTACCACACAATGCTGCCTTTTAACACCCCTAAGGAAGAAGCCTTTTGAAAACATTGTGGGAAAGGGAGAAAATGCAGGTAACTTTCCCACATAACCAGCTTGAAAAAATGGTCAGCAGTGAGATAAGAATAAATCCTGTCGCAATGACTATCATCAATCCTCGGAAAGAAATTGGCCAGGCCAGGGATCAAACCAGCCACCCCCTGTTCTCAAGTCTTGTACACCACTGACTCAGCTACTAGGGCTCTGCTGGATTATTGTCTGGGCATGTCAATATTCTTCGACAATTTGACCTGTCTACTATGACGTATCACTATCCTGTACAGGATATATAATATATTATTTGCGAAATAACAAGCAGAAAATGGGTATAGATAATACGTCTGTGGAAAAATCAAGCCAGTTTTTAGCTACACTTTTCTTGAAAATATAATGATTTCAAACAGGGAAAATAATTTTATAAAATATAGGTAGTTTGAGGTTCATAAGGACCCCCTGAATTTTGAATTATCTTGAAAAATCCCGTATCAATTTTTATGAAAATTTTTAAGTCTTTCAAAATGACCCTACTCAACTCACAGCCAAAACTGCATTTTTCTTCTGCAAAAAAGAGCATTTTGCCTATTCCAGTAATGTTAAATTTTTGTTATGAAGCTTAACTTTCTCCAAAGGTTTCACACAGTAACCAGAACAACAAACATAACTGAACAAGTGCATGACTTCAGTACCTCTCTTTAGTTAAATATGAGGCCCTGAAATTGGTTTTTGTACAGATAATACAGTTGTATACCTTAACTTGGATATCGTTTTTGTCACTTTCATATAGATCTTTGAAATCTAAAATGATATGTCCAGTGTTCTCTTATATGATGTCTGTTCTCCAACATTTTGTTTCAATTTTATTTTTTAAACCACTTCTGTTGAGATACGTGTTCGAAACCATCTGACACTTAGACTCGAAGGTCTTTCAGGGTTTGTTTGGAATTGATTGTCGCGATGTTATTTTTAGTTTGCCCAGTATTCGCTTAATTGGATTTTGGTCACAATCACAGGTTAGTAATCTTAAAGACATTGTGTCCCTTTGACCGTAAAAATTCATCTTTGTAAGAATTCCCCTTCTGACAGTAAACTAGTCTGTGTTTGAAGTAAATATCTTCAGTTATAACAGGGATATTATTAAATCTCAAATTCGGATGACGACACAGTCGACAACAGGGCTATGACATACCTCAACATTTTCATGGAAAACAGCTAAGCTGAAAAATAAATCAATGTTTTAAGATGCACCAACACCCTTGGTTATACATGATAAGAACTAAGCAGTGTTAACAGTGCAGTTTCACTACAGGGTGTTATCTTTCTGGAAGTGTGCTTTTCTTAACCCTTTACCAGACGATAAAATTTTAGCCTTGTCCAAACTGAAAGCATTTACAGACGACAATTTCAGTGTGGCTCAAATTGTGCAAGTTTTCTTTGATAGGGTAGAAAACATTGTGGGAAAAGGAGAAAATGCCGGTTACCAGCATTTTCTCTTTTTCCCACAATATTTTCAAAAAGCTTCTTTCCCAGGGTTGATAAAAGACGTCATTGTGCGGTAAAGGGTTAAGGGAAAAAGGCAAAAGAAAGCGCCATAGGTATTTGCTCTCCACGCAAGTCTTTGACATGGGTTTCATCTACAATCCAGGCAATGTTTCTTTCAGTTGAATAATTTTACGGGAGGGGGACTGAAGATCTCGACAGTGAGTTCTGGAACAGCATAATCTATTCCCTCTACTGCTATACAGGATAAGATATTTTGAACAAGTTAGTATTTTAGGAACATTAAATGAACTGGAAGACAGTGGAAGGAATTGTTGCATTAGAATTAGCTGTGGGTAGAACTTCTCAAGAGAAAAAACCTGCATAACTTATTTAATTCTTTATCAAATTACAAAATTTTAGACTTGTCAATTCTGAAAGCATCTGCAGATTACAGATTAAATATGGCCCAAATGATGGAATTTGTCCCAAAAAGAGTAGAAAACGTTGTGGGAAAAGGAGAATCTTTTTTTTTTTTACATTTTCTGCTTTTCCAACAATGTTTTCAAAAGGTTTCTTCCTCATTGTCATTAAAACTGGGGATTGTGCAGTAAAGGATTAAAGAAATTTGTCTTGTCTAACATTCTTCCATTCTAAAACTGTTTAATAACTAGTGGTGGGCCGATGATCGACTATAGTCGAAAGTCAGTTGGTTTTGGCTTCCGATTCCGATAATCGATTGAGAAATCCCGGAATCGATTGTAGTCGGTTGCTAAGCTGGCTTGGTGCCAAAACTTGATTTCCGGTTTTTAGCGCTTGGTTTTGAGACTATTATTAATCACAATCTTTAATTTTAAACATAGTGAATAATAAACACGAAAATCGGCTGAAAAATGAGAAACAAATCTTTGTCCGAATGTCTTAACAAAAGTTGACAACTCGGCAAGCCTCCCTGAGCCCGGGTTTTGGTATTTGGAAATGTGAAATGACCCGTCTTTGGCATTGAAAGATTATCTGCCTAAATGTCAACCTGAGGCATGAAATTATCGTCTAGAACTTCAAATAACCTAGCTTGCGTGCATCCGGTAGAAATATGGGTTAAACAGGATCAGTATAAAATGCGAAGGACACCCGGATGATAATGAAGCTGGCGAGTCTATTTTGACAGAGAAACGAAGATGTTATTCCTCTTATCTAGTGTAAAGTGACAGCTTTTTAAGTTACTTGCTATTTAAACATAATAAATGATGTCAAATCATGTAGTAATACTTCTCCAGAAACTAAATGTCCTGAAAAAATAGATCGCCAAAAAAGCGCGAAAACCCATGACACTACAATGAGCAGCGTTGCATCGTCCGATCAGAGAGACTTCAAATCATCCTCTTATCTTTGATAAGGAATTTTAAAAGTGAATTTACACAAATTTCTGAATAAAGCAATAAGTGGAAGTTAAAATTCTGTTCATGAGTGGGGAAAAAATGTTGTTTTATGAAATGAAAATATATAGGGGGGGGGACGGAGGGGGGAAGAGAGAAAGAGGGTCGTCTGCAAATGTTTGAACTATTAGGGTATTATTAGGTATATGTCTGATTCTTTTTTGACTCGTTTGCAAATTATAAGGAACAAAATGAATGATATTAATTAAAGCAGAAAACTTAATTGTAATGTATTTAAACTGATTCAAGTGCAGAATACAACATATTCATAAATTTAATACATGAAGACTACCATGTTTACAATATTGTCAAAGTATTTTAAGCAAAATGACATTTTCCGTTAAATGGAGTCAAAACCGATTGTACTATCGATAGCTAGTTGGTTTGCTCTTCCGATTACAAAGCGATAATCGATTGGGATTTTAAACCGATTGCCCAACACTATTAATAACCCTTTATTGAATGACAAAATTTTAGACTTGCCCAAATTGTAAGCTTTCACTGACGACAAAATAATTATGACTCAAAAATAGATATTCACTATTGGAAGGGAAGAAAACATTGTGAGAAAAGAAGATGCTGGTTACCAGCATTTTCTCCCTTGCCCACAATGTTTTCCACAGTCTTCTTTGACAGGGTTGCTATCTCAAAATTGTGTGGCAAGGGTTTATCATTTTGGTTAATTCTTTGGACAATTCTAAAATACTTTGTATTGGAGTTTAAGGGCGTTTTAACAGCTTAGGTCAAATGACGGCTGTCACTGCACCTACGCATGTGTTACCTACGCATGTGTTACCTAGCATTCTCACACCAGTATGGACACAAGTTTCTTTCCAAGCCAATGACTACTTTTCTCTAGGAAACATTTAGGCATTCTATTCCTTTATACAATTCTTGAACTTTTACGAAACAACTAGAGATGTTTTGCAGGAGCAGTGCTGGTAATATAGGAGTGCCCTTAGACAAAGCACAACAGAGCCATAGATCCTTTTTACATATAAACTAGTGTTAGTATATAAATAAATAAGCCACTGTCCTGGTATAACCATAGTACTGTTTCAAAGAAAATAGTGGTTAGTTACCAGCATTTTCTCCTTTACTCATAATGTTTTCAAAAGCCTTACTCGAAAGGTCGTTAAAATCTATTATTGTGTGGTAACCTGTTATTGTGTGGTAACCAGTTAACCCTTTACCACACAATCCTGACTTTTAATGACCCTGAAAAAGAAGCCTTTTGAAAACATTGTGGGAAAAGGAGAAAATGCTGGTAACCAGCATTTTCTCCTTTTCTCACAATGTTTTCTATCCTTCTCATACCAAATTTTAGGTTTTCAGTCACATTTATTTTGTCGTCTGCAAATGCTTTCAATTTGGACTAGTCTAAAATTTTGACGTTTGGTAAAGAGTTAAACAAATAAGAATATATCAAAGTGCATTTTCTCAAGACCTGTTTGACAGTCCCTGCAAGTTTCTACATAAGATGGCCATACTGGTCCTCAATAGCTCACCTGAGACCATAGTCCATTTATAGAGGAGAAGAAAAAAAAAAATTCTTTGTGATTATTTGTGACTACCTGGGTCAAAGGAGCAGGGACGGGCTGGGGGAGGGGAGGACTTCTCTCCAGCCAGTTACTTAAATAAATTGTAAATAATTGGCAAACACTAAATCATCCCAAGCTAGTTCTGAGTCAGTTAGGGTTTTACAAAACATACAAGATTGATACTGAGACAAGAGGACTTCCCTCCAGCCAGTTACTTAAATAAATTGTAAATAATTGGCAAACACTAAATCATCCCAAGCATAGTTCTGAGTTGGTTAGGGTTTTACAAAACATATAAGATTGATACTGAGACAAGTATTTTTCTTCAGCCCCTAACCTTCATCTATAAATGGTTCCTACTGGACTGACGAGGACACATTTGTAGTAGAATTGTGACTACAAATGTTAAACAACAGAATCATACACATCAACAGAAAAGTCCACAACCTGGATAAACACTATTTCTCTATTAAGTAGGTTGACTTAATGAGTATATGAAACTAGTGGCCCCCAGGATGGAGCCATATTGGTCCCTAGGGCTATAACCAGGCAACACGATTGCAGCCTTGTCCAAATTGAAAGCATTTCAGGGTGTCCACAATTTAAGTAAAACGTGTTTCCCTGACTGACGTTTTTGTGGCATTTGCTGAAGACAATGCCACCATGAGTTCAATAGGGTATTTGGAAAATCCTGTATCGTAAATTGTGCAGAACCAAAGGAAGTAAACCCAATTAAACTCAAATTTTCTCAGACAAATTTGTGTTTCGATAGCACTCAGATATAAAATTGAAAATGGTGCATTAAAACAAATTGGATTGCGCCAATGATGGTGGATATATTTCTGTTTTACTGAAAATAACTTTACCAGCTCATAGCCTTCTATTGACGCAATGATACACACACAATCTCTGTCTAAAAACCAGTTTGCCCGAGCTTGTTCGTCCCTTGGCTTGTTTGTCCCACAAGATTACACACTGCTCTAAACTGGATAGTGCATAAATATTTACAGATTGAAAGACTAGTAACTGACTTTCAAGTGAATATTGGATAATATTTCTTTTTTTTTTTTCAAATTATGAATTCCACACAATGGCTCCATTGACAAATGCCACACCAGTGCTTTCAACGCTTTGACTGTATTTTGTGCATGTAAAGTTCTGATATCTGCTGGCCTCCTCCTATCCCACGGCCAACCCTTTCCACCTTTTACCTTACCAGTTATAATTTTATTACACATGCAATTTACCTTTTTTTCCCTTTGAATTTATTTTCTATTTTTCTTTTTCTACATACATACATACATACATGTACATGTATTTTCAAAAGTTATTTATTTTACACACAATGAATCCTGTCACAATGACTATCATCAATCCTTGGAAAGAAATTGGCTGAGCGGGGGTTCAAACCAGTGATCTCCTTTTTTCGAGTCCTGTACGCAACCGACTGAGCTACTGGGGCTCGGCCCAGGATTGTGTAAAGTTGGGGTTGTGTGATAAAGGGTTGATTGATTTTAACATTAATTAGTTGTATCACTGCAGCTGGTGTACCTACTCATGCTATTCCTGGAGGTTCTGTTACAAGTAACTGGCACAATATTCTTCCAAAGCCACTAGCTGTTTTCCCACATTGTTGTAAAGGGATGAAAGGCACAATCATAGTAGTTATTTATATCTAGAGGGAATTGTGTTGTAAATGCTTAATGGTTTCTGAAAACTTTAAAATGCCTTTATTAAAGGAAAATGTTAAACTAGTGCTTTTTTTATCATTTGACTATATTTGACTAAGGGCTACCATTGGAGCAGGGTTACTTTTGACCCAACAGCTATAATTTGAACAATCCTGGTAGAGAGGGTCATAAAATGATACTACACACCAAATGTTACAAGTTCTAGGCATAATGATCCTCCAACAAGAAGAATTCTAAAGTTTTCATTATATAAGCCAATGAAAAGCTTATGACCCACCAAATAGGGCCAATTTTGACCCAAGAGGTTTCTGTGATTCTTGTTTGTTTCATTTGCTACAGCTACTCATTGGCTATACTAAAACATGCCAGCTTTACTTGTATTTGTTTTCAACTCTTCTGTTGCGAAGTTGTTGACAATCAAACTTGCTAAGAAACTGTTTTCAATCATTTTACAGAGAAATCCTAACATTTGATCTCAATTTGGTTTATTGTCTGAAAATTCTTCTTAGTCTTAATTTTTGTTGGCAGACAAACAAATAACAGCAGCGCAAGTCTTTCCGCAATATTTTCACTTACATTGTATTTACTTTTGTATTTAATATCGTCAGCAGTCAACATTACATAAAACACATTATTTTTGTTGGATGAATGATTTCAATCATATATCATCATGTTAGACATGGATATTGAAAACTGAAAATTACTTCTTTAACATCTGGGAAAGTATCTCATTAACTTAACTTGAATATCTGACTTTGATAACATGGTGATATTTCTTTTTTAAATTTTACATTTCGATCCCTGATCTTAAACACAAATGCTTGAGATTTGGAAGTAAAGGACTGAAATCTCTTGCACTATGGATGAGCACAATCTTTTGTTTAAACCAAAATAATTTTATTCTCTAATCAGCAGACATACACATCTTAAATATACACACATTTTTTTTTGTCCTTTTCATATTTTCATAAAATATACCAATTTTTATTTCTTTTTTTCATTTTTTTTTTTTTTTTAATCATTTTTTTTTTTTTTTCTTTAAATCATTGTCATTATTCGTCTAAAATATTTCAATCTTTTTTTGTTAACCTTTATTTTTTTCTACTTTTTTTTTTTTTTTTCCCCCTTGTTGAATTTTTATAAAATATTTCAATTTCTTTTCCATTTTATTCCCATTTTTTTACTCTTTTTTTCTTTTTAATAATATTCCTTATACCTTTTTTTTCAGTTTTTTTTCCCTCCATATTTTCCATAAAATATATCGGTTTTTATTTCTTTTTTAAATTTTTCTTAAAACCATTATTATTTTTCCTGAATAAAATATTTCAATCTTTCTTTTCCTATTTTTTTCTACTTCTTTTTCTTTTTCATTTTTTTTTTTTTTTTTAAATAAAATATTTCAATTTCTTTTCCATTTTATTCCCATTCCTTACTTTTTTTTTAAATCGTAATATTCTTGATACTTTTAATTATTCTCCAGTCACCACATATCCATGACTTTTGAATATACAGAGTTGTTTTTCTTTCTCATTCTCTATCAGAGTTATTTATCAAAGAAATTTTTTGTAGAATGAGCACTGGTTGTCTATTCCATCGGACCCAAGAATATTCATACATATAGCACTGCCTACAGTTTATGATTAAGGATGTGCAAAAATTAGCTGTTCAAAATCTGAAGGTATTTTATCATTGGTACGGAGAATGGTGTTCATAATTTTGGAATACCAAGGTGCTCGTATTTACAGGTTCATAACCATTGATCATCAAGAAGGAAAATCTTCCATTTTCACAAAAATTGTTCGTAATAGCAAGTTGCTCAAATTGTCAGGGTGGTTGTGAGCAGAGTTTCTACTGTATTTAACTCGTTACCAAAGCAAAAATTGTAGACTTGCCCAAAGTGAAAGCATTTGCAGACGACAACATAAATTTGACTCAAAAATTGAAATTTGTTTTGGGAAGGGTAGAAAACATTGTGGGAAAAGGAGAAAATGCTTCCTTCCTTTTCCCCCAGTTTTCAAAAGGCTTCTTACTCAGGGTCGTTAAAAGTCGGGATTGTGTGGTAAAGGGTTAATTAAAGACATATTTTCTTTTTTATAATTCAAGATAAATACAGATCTAGTTTTGTTTCAAAGTTTTGTCATAACACTCCAATTAATTTCAATTCTTTCTACATAATTTTCAACAAATACTGCAAAAAAACTCTTACCAAAATGTCTCGAAGCAACTGCAGCTTTTGGGCTATTCAATATTCATGAAAACTTCTATTTCTATTCCTTTCTTTGATTGCAAGCAATATGTCAGATATATAACAGCAGTCAGTGCACCTAACAATGTTTTCCTTAACCTGTAGAGTGCACCTATTGTTTTTCTAAGGTATGACCTAGTGACTTTCCTTTTTGACTGAAGGCAAATACATCATCAAAGATGTCCTAGGTAGTATCAAGGCAAAAATATTGTGCATCTATCTATGCTTTCCTACCGTTCATTTTGTCAGTGCTTTGCACAATTTTCTTCCCAATCCCCTGGCTGCTTTCCCACATAACCATTCTCAAAACAAATTCAGGGGTGAGAGAGGAATGAATCCTGTTGCAATGACTATCATCGATCTTTTGGAAAAATGTTGCCTTGCTGGGAATTCAAACCAGCAACCCACTGGTCTCAAGTCTGTATCCTACCGGCTGTTCTATCAGGGCTCGGGTTCAAAACTTCTGTGCAAAGGGATGAAATATATGAATGAGATTGGATATACATTAATCAGAAATGATGCTGCATTCCAGATCTGGTAGACCTAGGCCTAAAGCTTTTTGAAGAACTTGTGCTCTAGACTTACTGAGTATAGAAAACAAGTGACCCATCTGGATAGAGCCATATTGGACACCAGGGCTATAAAAAGCAGATGTCTACTAGGAGATTTTCTTGTTACATCTGGATGTGTGGGTTTGATTGAAAATTATTTGAGATGTCATTACATATGCCAATATGAAATGTGTGACTCTGAGGTTTTTTAAATTTGCCCAGAGGACTATAATGTGGTCAATTTTGTTAGCTGTTTATAAGATGGTTCCGTCTTTTCTATTTCACAGCTGGTATAAATTATGTGCATCAGCTGATCATTTCTTTTGTCTTGAATCAGAAACTCCAACAGATTCATTTCTAAACTTACGAAAAAAAACGAAGAACTTGCTAGTATTGGCGTTTAATGTTGTTTTAACAATTTAGGTCAAGTCACCTTGACCAGTGCACCTACTCATGTGTTTCCTGGCTTTCTCACACCAGTCCTAACACAACTTTCTTTCCAAGCCACTGCCTACTTTCTCACATGCAGCAGAGATGAGAGATGAAAAATTACCAGAAAGAAAATTTACCTCAACCGGGAAAAATTAAGACGAAAAAATATATATACTGTATATATGCATTCATTGCAACCAATAGATCTTCTCTCACAAGTCATGTCATAATGTTGTGTATGTATGCATTTACTTCCTTGGCATGTCTTTACAGTTTTTTCTTTTTTTTCCCCTGCTATCTACATGTAAATTTCCTAAAACCATTTAGATAGCTCTCATGGCTGTATCATTTACATTTGTGAATGGAATACAAACAATTTATTTTGCACATGTAGCTTTGATATTGTATAAAAGAGGAAGCAATCTGAACTCAACTTGTCTGGAACCACATGACCAAAAATATATCTAAAATTTGTTTCTCTCCAATTTCAACCCTAAACATCTCCATTGATCCCTTCCTTCCTGCCTTCCTCCCTCCCTATCCCCTCCATTATGCATACTTTTATTTTATGTCCCATCTCCTTGTCTGTACCTCTCCCACCCTCTCCCCACCCCTCCCTCTCCCACCCCCCTCCCCTCCTTCCTTCCTCCTCTCCTTCCTCCACTTCTCCCTCCCCCCTCCCCTCCTTCCTTCCTCCTCTCCTTCCTCCACTTATCAAACCTTACCCTCCCTTCCCAATCCCTCCTTACTCTACCTTATCTAATGACTCTTAATGTTCCTTCTCTCTCTCTCTCCTCCTCCTTTCACCACTCTCTCCCTTTCTTCCTCTCCTCCTTCCTTGCTTCTCTCTTCCCTTTCTTTCCTTCCCTTTCTTCCTTCCTGTTCTCTCTTCTTCCTTCCTTCCTTCCTTTTTTCCTTCTCTTCTCCTACCTTTCCCTCCATCTTTCCCTCCTCTTCTCACCACCTTGCTCGCCCTTCCTTCCTACCCCTTCTAACTTAAACTTACCTTAAAACATTACCCTAATCTCCCTTCCTTTAAACAATAAACTAATGATCTTCATATGAAACCTACTAAAATGCCTTTTCTACCTTTAAAGTTACTTTTTCTTCAAGACTCTCTACTCGAACTTTCCTCCTCCTTAACCTAGCAAGCTACAAACCTGCCTACCAACCAACCTACTCTACTACCAGACTACATAGCTAACAAACCTACATACCACACCCAAGTACCTACCAAGTACCTACTGACCCACTAACCTACCTGTCTGCTTGCCAGCCTAGTCTTCCTACCTACTGACTCTATGTACACTAGCAGCATACTCTACATCCCACTTGTTCTACTGACCTACCTATTGACTCTACCCTCCTATCTACCTACCTACTCTTTATTCCCACATACAATACCGACATACATACTCTACCTATCTATATATACCAAAATCTACTACCTACCTACTTTTCCCACCTATTGACTCTTTGTACCTACATACAGTACCAAGATACTACATCCTACCTCCTCTAACAACCAGCCAACTGACTCTACTTAATGTACCCACCTACCTGCCTACCTACTCTTCCTACCTGCAGACCCTACCTTCCTACATAAACTACCAAATACATGCTCTACATCCTACCTACTCTACCCAAATAACTGCTTTGCCTACCTAGTCCACTCTACCTTCCTACTATTCCTACATAAATATTCTACTTAGCTACCTTCTCTCATGTCTGTCATTACTACTTCTCTACAACCCTACTGACCTATCTACCTCTCTACTCTTCCCATCTACTTACTTCTACTGCCCTACTTCATCTACCCTCCTTGCCTAACTGTTATTTATTACCGACCTTCATTACCTACCATATCTTTCTTACCTATCTAATTAACCTACCCAATTTACTATCCAACCTACCTACTCTACTCAGCCTACCTTATCTATTTAACTAATCTACCTACCAACTTATCCTAACTACTTACCCTAACCAACCTTCCTACTCAGATTACTCTACCTACCTTACCTACCTACTTATCTATCACTTCTATTCTACTTACACACTCTACCAAAACTACCTCACAAACTTAAGTACACTAACTACCTACATACTACCCCAACCTACCCTAAACCCATCCACCCCAACCCCTCCCCTAACCCACCCAACCCCCTAACCCACCCAACCCCTCCCCTCACCCATCCAACCCCTCCCCTAACCCATCCCCCACCCTTCCCCTCCCTACAAATCCAACCCACAACCAAGTTATCCCCTCCCCCCATGAAAAATATATCTTCCCATTCCAATACCACCACACTTTTAACCAACACACCTACTCCAAGAACAATATCCCTCCCAAATAACTAAGCAGAATAATTAGAATAATTTGATGGGAAAAAATACATTTAACTCTTTATCACACAATCCTGACGTTTAACGACCCTGCAAAAAAAGGCTTTTGAAAACAGTGTGGGAAAAAAAGAAAATGCTGGTAACCAGCATTTTCTCCTTTTCCCACAGTGTTTTCTACCCTATCAAAGAGAGAAATCCTCATTTTAACAACATTTAATTTGTTGTCTGCAAATGCTTTCAATTCAGTTGGCCCTAAAATTGTGTCATTTGGTAAAAAGTTAAAAATCAAACACAGACGGATTTAGTAAAATGGTATGTGGTTCCAGTATTCTTAGATTCAATAGAAAAAGCTCAGGCTCAGAAATCATGACTGGGGTTCCACAATTGTGAGCATAATGTCTTTGCTATAATTAAGTACTAGAATTAGAATATAGAAGAGCATAGAATAATCTACAAGTAACAAGAAAAACAGAAGAATCCAGAACAATGACCTGTGGGTCAAAGAACTGCTTTTAGCATTATTATCTGTTTGATTTCGAAGGAAGTGCCTATGGCAAAGAAACAGTGACTACGGTTCTGACTGCAACATTTTTCCTTTACAATATGGCTTAATAATAAGACTATGGTTTCCAATAAACTATCCTAGACCAGTGTTTCATCTAGGCTGCAGGACTGCAGGAATCCCGCATTTTTTGTAAATAATCCCTAACATAATCTGGCACAGTGTGGGACAAGGCCCCCAAATTTAACAATCACATCATAGGTTGCCTACAGTACTTTATTTTAAGCTCATTTTCTAACACAGTGTAGGACAGGGCCCAACATTCAGTATGGCATCACAGGTTGACATTACTTTATTTTATGCTCATTTTCTAACACAGTGTGGGACAAGGCCCCACATTTAGAAATCACACCATAGGGTTACCCAGGGTACTTTCCTTACCATGATAAACTAGCCTTTACCATGTAAACACTGACTAAAAATAATATGAATTGCTTCTTACATAAGTGAAGTTGGGCGATTTTTTTTTTCCATATTTTCATACAATATGTCAATTTTTTTTCCTTTTTTTATTTTTCGTAAAATCATTGTCATTATAATTTTTCATTATAAATAAAATATTTCAATCATTTTGTTTTGTTCATTTTTTTTTTTTTTTTCCCATTTTTCTTTTTTTATAAAATGTTTCAATTTATTTTCCATTTTATCACCATTCCTTACGTTTTGTTTTTTTTTTTCAATCATAATATTCTTAATACTTTTTTATTACTCTCTAGTCACCATATACTCACATTTTTTTAATATTCACATTTTTTTCTTCCTCATTCTATAGAGTTATTTTTTATAGAAATCTTTTTGAGAATGACAATTATTTGTTGATCCATTCCATTGGACCCAAGAATATTCATACATGTACCACTGCCTACAATTAGCATTATTATCTGTTTGATTTCAAAAGAAATGGCTTTGGCTAAGAAAGAATAACTAGTTCTATGACTGTAGCATAATTCCTTTGCAATATGGCTTAGTAAGAAGACTATGGTGTCCAATAAACTATCCAAGACCAGAGTTTCATCTAGGCTGCAGGATTGCAGGAATCCTGCATTTTTGTAAATAATCCCTAACATAATCTGGCACAGTGTCAGACAAGTCCCCCAAATTTAACAATCACATCATAGGTTGCCTATGGTACTTTATTTTAAGCTCATTCTCTAACAAAGTGTAGGACAAGGACAATCACACCATAGGGTTACCCATGGTACTTTGATTACTTCGATAAACTAGCCTATACCATGTATACACTGATTAAAAATTATATGAACTGCTTTCCACAGTATAAAGTCTGGCTTTTTTTTTTTTTTTTTTTTTATATAAAATATCTCAATTTTTATTTCTTTTTTATTTTTTCTTAAAATCATTGTCATTATTATTTTTCATTATGAATAAAATATTTCAATCTTTTTTTGGTTTTGTTTATTTTTTCCTATTTTTATTTTCTTTTTCAAGTTTTATAAAATATTTCAGTTTGTTTTCCATTTTATTCCCATTTCTTACATTTTTTTAAAATCATAATATTCCAAATACACTTTTTACTATTACCTAGTCACCAGATACCCACATTTTTTGAATATACACACTTTTTTCTTTCTCATTCTTTAGAGTTATTTTACTATGAAATCTTTTTAAAAATGACAACTATTTGTCTACTCCATTTGACCCAAGAATATTTCTACATGAAGCACTGGCTACAGTTTGCGATTGCAGATGTGTGAAAATTAGCTGTCATAAAGAAGTTGTGAAAGTTGGTTGTTTCACGGGTTCAAAATCTATAGATAATATATCACTGGTACTGAGAATGGTGGTTGTAATTTCTGAATACCAGGGTGATGATATTTACTGTTCATGACCATTTATTAAGAAGGAAAAATTCCATTTTGACAAAAAATGTTCAAAATAGTGAATTTTTAATATTGTCGGGGTGGCCATGAGGAAAATTTTACTGTATCTAATTAACCCTTTCCCAAACAAGCCCTGGTTTTCACATGTCTGCAGTACAAGTCTTTTGAAAACACTGTTGGAAATGGAGAAATTGCTTGTAACGAGCAATTTCTCCGTTTCCAACAGTGTTTTCTACCCTTTTTGAGAACTTTCTGCCATTTTCATCAAATTCAAAACTGTTGTCTGCAATCTCTTTCAATTTGAACCAGTCCAAAATCTGTCGTCTGGGAAAGGGTTAAAGACATATTTTCTTTTTTTTATAGTTTAAGATAAAAACAGTACAAGTTTTGTTTTGGTTTTGTCATAACTCCAATTAATTTCAATTCTTTCTATATAATTTTTAACAAACACTGCAAAGTAACTCTTATTTCCTATACCAAATTCTCTCAGTGCAACTGCAGTTTTTGGGCTATTCAATACTGATGAAAACTTCTATTATTTTATTTCTTTGTAAGCAATATAACAGATATACCACAGCAACCAGTGCACCTAACAATGTTTTCCTTAATGTCTAGAGTGCACCCATGTTTTTCTAAGGTATGTCCTAGTGACTTTCCTTTTGACTGAAAGCAAAACATCTTCGAACATGTCTATGATAGTATCATTACAAAAATACTGTGCATCTATCTGTGCTTTCCTGCTTATCTGAAAAATATTATGTACAGTATATATGCATTCATCACAACCAAATATTCTTCTCTCAGAAGTCACTGTGTAATGATGTTGGGTATGCATGCATCTATTTTATTGGCACGTCTTTACTGTTATTTTTTTCTATCTAGATCTAAATTTCTTACAGCAATTTAGATCTCTTTAATGTCTGTATCATTTATATTTGTAAATGGCATACAATCAATATGTTTTGCATATGTAGCTTTCATATCGTATAAAAGGGGAAGCAATTTGAACTCAACTTGTCTGGAACCACATGACCAAAAATATATCTAAAATTTCTTCCTCTCTAATTTCAGCCCAAAACAACTCCATTGATCCCTTCCTTCCTGCCTTCCGTCCTCCCTATCCCCTCCATCATGCCTACTTTTATCTTATGCCCTACCTCCCCATCCCTACCTCTCCCACCCCCCTCCCCTCCTTCCTTCCTCCTCTCCTTCCTCCACTTTCCCTCCCCCCTCCCCTCCTCCTCTCCTTCCTCCACTTTTCAAACCTCACCCTCCCTTCCCCCTCCCTCCTTACTCTACCTTATCTAACAACTCTAACCTTCCTTCTCTCCCTCTCTCCCCTCCCTTCCACCACCACTCTCTCTCTCTTCCTCTCCTCCTTACTTCCTTCCTTCTCTTCCCTTTCCTTCCATTTCTTCCTCCCTCTCTTCCTTCCTCACCTCTCTTTTTTCTTCCTTCCTATTCTCCTTCACTTCTTTTACCTTCACCTCCATCTCTTCCCCTCTTCTCACCATCTCCCTCTCTCTTACTTCCTTCCCCTTCTCTCCCTTCTAACTTTAACTAACCATAAAACATTACCCAAATCTCCCTTCCTATAAATAATACACTAATGACCTTCATGTGAAACCTACTTAACTACCATTTCTACCTTTAAAGTTACCCTATCTTTAAAACTCCCAACTCAAACTTTCCTACTCTACTAACCTATCACACTATAAACCTGTCTACCAACCAACCTACTCTACTACCAGACTACATAGCTACCTAACCTACATATCACACCAATTACGTACATGTACCAACTACCTACCAACCCACAAACCTACATGTCTGCTTGCCAGCCTAGTCTTCCTACCTACTGACTCTATATACACTACCAGCATAGTCTACATTCTACTCATTCTACCTACCTGCCTACTCTTTATTTCTACATACAGTACCAACATAAATACTCTACCTACCTATCTACCAAAATTCCTGCCTACCTACCTACCTACTTTTCCTACTTACTTACTCTTCATACCTACATCAACTACCAACATACATATCTATACCCTACCTACTGTTTCAACTTCCTAACTCTACTTACATACCTTACTACCTGTCTGTCTACTCTTTCTTCCTACACTCTACAAAAACTAAATAAATACATGCTATACATCCTGCCTAATCTACCCACCTAACTACTCTACCTAATCCACTCTACCTTCCTGCTTTTCCTACATACATGTTCTACTTAGCTACCTACTCCACTGCTTACCTACACTACTTCTCTACAACCCTAATGACATTTCTACCTCTCTACTCTTCCCATCTACTTACTTATACCGTCCTACTTCATAGATCCTCCTCCCCTGTTTTTCAATACCAGCCTTCACTACCTACCATATCTTTTTTACCTACTTAAGTAACCTGCCTAATTTATATGCAACCTACCTACTCTACTCATCCTACCTTATCTATTTAACTACTCTACCTACCCACTTAACCTAACTACTTACCCTACTTAACCTACCTACTCAAACTATGCTACCTACCTTACCTACCTACTTATCTACCACTTCTATTCTACTTACTCACTCTACCTCACAAACTTAAGTACACTAACTACCTACATACTACCCTCCCTACCCTTAACCCACAAACCCCAACCCCTCCCCTAACCCACCCATCCCTCCCACAAACCCAATCAAGAACCAATTATCCCCCATCCAAATTATATCCACCCATTCCAATACCATCACATCTTTAACCAACCCACCTACCCCATGAATAATATCCCCCCAAAAGACCTAAGAGTAAATTGATATCAATAAAAATTAAATTTAAAAATTGATAAACACAGATGGATTTAGTAAAATGGCATGTGGTTCCAGTATTCTTAGATTCAATAGAAAAAGCTCAGGCTCAAAAATCATGATTAGTGTTCCACAGTTGTGAGCTTAATGTATTTGCTTTAAACAAGTACTAGAGTTAGAATATAGAAGAGCAAAGAATAATCTACAAGCAACAAGAAAAACAAAGGAACCCAGAACAATGACCTGTGGGCCAAAGAACTTCCTTTACCACTATTATCTGTTTGATTTCCAAGGAAGTGGCTATGACTAAGAAACAGTGACTACAGTTCTATGACTGAAGCATTATTCCTTTGCAATATGACTTAGTAAGAAGACTACAGCGTCCAATAAACTATCCTAGACCAGTGTTTCATCTAGGCTGTCGGATTGCAGGAGTCCCGCATTTATTCTAAATAATTCCCAATATAATCTAGCACAGTGTGAGAAAAGGCCCCCATATTTTAACAATCACATCATAGGTTGCCTACTGTATTTTATTTTACGCCCTTTTTATAACACAGTGTGGGACAAGGCCCTGTGTTTAGAAATCACATCATAGGTTTACCCAGCATATTTTGATTACTTTTAAAAAACTTGCCTATAACCATGTAAACACTGATTAAAAATAATATGAATTGCTTTTAACATTGGAAAGATTGGGCTTTTTTTTTTTTTTTTTAATATTTTTAATTTTTTCATAAAATATCTCAATTTTTATGTCTTTTTTTAAAATTTTTCTTAAAATCATTGTCAATCTTTTTTAGTTATAAATAAAATATTTCAATCTTTTATCATTCTTGTTAATTTTTTTTTTCTATTTTTATTTTCTTGTTTTATGAAATATGTCAATTTCTTTCCGTTTTATCCCCATTTCTAACGTTTTTCTTTTTTTCTAAATCATAACATTCTTAATACTTTTTTACTTTTCTCTAGTCACCACATACCCACATTTTTTGAATATACACACTTTTTTCTTCCTCAATCTTTAGATATTTTACAAAACAATCTTTTTAAGAATGACAATTACTTGTTGATTCCATTGGACCCAAGAATAATCCCACATGGCAGCACTGGCTACACTTTGCACTTACAGGCATGTGAAAATTAGCTGTTGAAAAGAAGTTGTGAAAATTTGTCATTTCATGGTTCAAAATCTATAGGTAATATATCATTGATACTGAAAATGGTGGTTGTAATTTTCAAATACCTAGGTGCTCATATTTAGGGTTTGTGACCATTGATCATTCAGAAGGAAAAATTCTGTTTTGATAAAAATCCTTCAAAATAGTGAATTGCTTGTATTGTTGGGGTGGTCATGAGGAGAGCTTTTACTGTATCTAATTAAAGAAACATTTTTTTATAGTTCAAGATAAAAACAGTACTAGCTTTGTTTCAAAGTTTTGTCATAAAACTCCAATTAATTTCATTTCTTCCTATATAATTTTTAAAAAATACTGCAAAGTAACTCTTACTTCCTATACCCAATTGTTTCATTGCAACTGCAGTTTTTTGGCTACTCAATATAGATGAAAACTTCTATTATTTTCTTTCTTTGTAAGCAACATGTCAGATATATCACAGCAGCCAGTACACCTAACAATGTTTTCCTGAACCTCTAGATTGCATCCACTGTTTTTCCTAGGTATGACCTTGTGACTTTCCTTTTGACTGAAAGCAATACATCATCAAAGATGTCCTAGATAGTATCAAGACAAAAATATTGTGCATCTATCCATGATTTCTGGCTTATCCAAAAAATATTATGTACAGTATATATGCATCATTTACATTGGTAAATGGAATAGAAACAATATACTTTGCATATGTAGCTTTCATATTGTATAAAAGGGGATGCAATTTGAACACAACTTGTCTGGAACCACATGACCAAAAATATGACTAAAATTTCTTCCTCTCTGATTTCAGCCCTTAACAACTGCATTGATCCTGTCCTTCCTGCCTTCCGCCCTCCCTATCCCCTGCATGATGCCTACTTTTTTATCTTATGTCCCATCTCCCCATCCCTACCTCTCTCACCCCCTCCCCTCCCTCCCCCACCCCCCTCCCCTCCTTCCTTCCTCCTCTCCTTCCTCCACTTCTCCCTCCCCCCTCCCCTCCTTCCTTCCTCCTCTCCTTCCTCCACTTCTCAAACCTTACCTTCCCTTCCCCCTCCCTCCCTACTCTACCTTATCTAACAACTCTAACCTACCTACTCTCCCTCTCTCCCCTCTCTTCCACCACTCTCTCTCTCTTCCTCTCCTCCTACCTTCCTTCCTTCTCTCTTCCCTTTCCTTCCATTTCTTCCTCCCCTTTTTTCCTTCCACTCCTATCTTCTTTCTTCCTATTGTTCTCTTCTTTTACCTTCCCCTCCATTTCTTCCTTCTCTTCTCACCACCTCCCTCTCCCTTACTTCCTTCCCCTTCTCTCCCTTCTAACTTAAACTAACCTTAAAACATTACCCAAATCTCCCTTCCTATTAAACAGTATGCTAATGACCTTCATATGAAACCTACTTAACTACCATTTCTACCTTTAAAGTTACTCTATCTTCAGAACCCACACTCAAACTTTCCTACTCTACTAGCCTATTGCATTAAAAACCTGCCGACCAACCAAATTACTCTACTACCAGACTACATAGCTACCTAACCTACATACAACACCCAAGTACCTACCGACCTACTAACCTACCTATCTGCTTGCCGGCCTACTCTTCCTACCTACTGTAATTACTTTACCAGCATAGTCTACATCCTACTCATTCTAGTGACATACCTACTGACTCTACCCTCCTATCTACCTACATACCTGCCTACTCTTTATTCCTACATACAGTACCAACAAATACTCTACCTACCTATCTACCAAAATGCCTGCCAACCTACCTACCTGCTACTTTTCCTACCTACTGACTTGTATACCTACATCCAATACCAACATACATATCTATACCCTACCTTCTCCTCCATCCCTCTACTGACATACCTAACTCCCTGCCTGTCTACTCTTCCTTCCTACACTCTACCTACTTAAACTACAAACAAGAGGACCATGATGGTCCTAAATTGCTCACCTGAAATGCAACTCAGCTCAACACCATAATGCTACATGCCAAATATGAAAGCTCTAGCCCTTACGATTTGGGAAAAGAAGATTTTTAAAGATTTCCCTCTTTATCTCTATGTGAAATCCGAGACCAACAAAATATGGCTAATTTTCACACCAGGGCCATAATTTTAAGTGTTTTGGTAGAGGGCCACTAGATCATGCTACATGCCAAATATGAAAGCTCTAGCCCTTGCGGTTTGGGATAAGAAGATTTTTACAGATTTCCTTCTTTATCTCTTATGTGAAATCCGGACCCCACAACATAGGGCCAATTTTTAACGTATTTTGGTAGAGGGTCACTAGATGATGCTACATGCCATATATGAAAGCTCTAGCCCTTACGGTTTGGGACAAGAAGATTTTTAAAGATTTCCTTCTTTATCTCTATGTGAAATCCAAGAACCCACAACACTGGGACAATTTCCACACTAGGGCCATTATTTGAAGTATTTTGGTTGAGGGCCACTATGATACTACATGCCATATATGAGAGCTCTAGCCCTTACGGTTTGGGACAAGAAGATTTTTACAGATTTCCTTCTTTATCTCTATGTGAAATCCAAGACCCCACAACATAGGGCCAATTTTTAACACCAGGGCCATAATTTGAAGTATTTTGGTAGCGGGTCACTAGATGATGCTACATGCCATATATGAAAGCTCTAGCCCTTACGGTTTGGGACAAGAAGATTTTTAAAGATTTCCTTCTTTATCTCTATGTGAAATCTGAGAACCCACAACATAGGGCCAATTTCCACACTAGGGCCATAATTTGAAGTATTTTGGTAGAGGGCCACTAGATGATGCTACATGTCATATATGAAAGCTCTAGCCCTTACAGTTTGGGACAAGAAGATTTTTAAAGTTTTTTCTTTCGGTTGCCATGGCAACCAGAGTTCTTCATGGAATTCAAATCTTTGAAGTATTCTGAAAGTGCATCACCTAAGAATCATTTCTGTGAAGTTTCATTGAAATCTGATCGGCGCTTTCAGTTGAGAAGATTTTTTAGTAATTGTTTACAGACGGACATACCGATGGACAGATGGACGGACAGACGCACAGACGGACATTGACTGATCACAATAGCTCACCCTGAGCACTATGTGCTCAGGTGAGCTAAAAAGTACACGCTCTACATCCTGCCTTACCTATGCACCTAACTAATCTACCTAATCCACTCTACCTTCCTGCTATTCCTACATACATCTACTTAGCTACCTACTCTACTGCCTATCTACACTACTTCTCTAAAACCCTACTGACCTATCTTCTTCTCTACTCTTCCCATCTACTTATTTCTACCATCCTACTTCATCAATCCTCCTCACCTGTTATTCATTACCAACCTACATTACCTACTACATCTTTCTTACCTACCAAATTAACCTACCAAATTTACTGTGCAACCTACCTAATCTACTCAACCTACCTATCTGTTTAACTACTCTACCTACACACTTAACTACTTACCCTACTCAACCTAATTATTCGGACTACACTACCTACCTACATATCCACCACTTCTATTCTACTTACCCACTCTACCAAAACTAACTCATAAATTAAATAACAATAAGTACCTACATACTATCCCTCCCTACCCTTAACCCACAAACCCCAACCCCTCCCCTCACCCACCCAACCCCTCCCCTCACAAACCCAACCCACAACCAGTTATCCCCCATCCAAAATATATCCTTCGATTCCAATACCACCACACCTTTAACCAACCCATCTACCCCAAGAATAATATCCCTCCAAAATAACTTAGAAGTAATTTGATGGCAAAAAAATTACATTTAAAAATTAAGAAACACAGACGGATTTAGTAAAATGGCATGTGGTTCCAGTATTCTTAGATTCTATAAAAAAAAAGCTCAGGCTAAGAAATCATAACTAGGGTTCAAGAGCTGTAAGCATAATGTATTTGCTTAAAACAAGTACTACAGTTAGAATATAGAAGAGCAAAGAATAAGCTACAAGTAACAAGAGAAAAACAAAAGAATCCAGAACAATGACCTGTGGGCCAAAGAACTTCCTTTACCATTATTATCTGTTTGATTTCAAAGGAAGTGGCTATGACTAAGAAACAGTGACTACAGTTCTATGACTGAAGCATTATTCCTTTGCAATATGACTTAGTAAGAAGACTACAGCATCCAATAAACTATCCTAGACCAGTGTTTCATCTGGGCTGCCGGATTGCAGGATTCCAGCAGTTTTTCTAAATAATCCCCAACATAATCTGGCACAGTGTGGGACAAGGCCCCCATATTTTAACAATCACATCATAGGTTACCTTCTGTATTTTATTTTATGCTCATTTTCTAACACAGTGTGGGACAAGGCCTTGCGTTTAGAAATCACATCGTAGGGTTTACCCAGGGTACTTTGATTACTTCAAAAAAAACTAGCCATACCATGTAAACATTGATTAAAAAAATTATGAATTGCTTTTCACGTAAGAGAAGTTGGCCTTTTTTTTTTTACTTTTTCATATTTTCATAAAATATCTCAATTTTTATGTCTTTTTTTTTATTTTTCCTAAAATCATTGTCATTATTATTTTTCATTATAAATAAAATACTTCAATCTTTTTTTTTTCATTAATTTTTTTCTATTTTGATTTTATTTTTTCATAAAATTTTTCAAATTATTTTCCATATTATCCCTATTTCTTACTTTTTTTTTTTTTTTTTTTAATAATGATAATATTCTTAATACTTTTTACTTTTCTCCAGTCACCACACACCCCCATTTTTTGAATATGCACACTTTTTTATTCCTCATTCTTTAGTTATTTTACAAAAAATCTTTTTAAGAATGACAATTATTTGTCGATTCCATCGAATGTTCCTACATGCAGAACTGGCTACACTTTACAGAAGTGTCAAAATTAGCTGTTGTAAAGAAGTTGTAATAATTGGTCATTTCACAGGTTCAAAAACTAATGGTAATTCATTATTGGTACTGAGAATGGTGGTTGTAATTTCCGAATGCCGGGGTGCTCGTATTTATGGTTCATGACCATTGATCATTCAGAAGGAAAAATTCCATTCTGATAGAAATTATTCAAAATAGTGAATTGTTAATATTATCGGGGCGGTCATGAGGAGAGTTTTTACTGTAAGACACTTTTTTAAAAAATATTTTAAGATAAAAACAGTACTAGTTTTGTTTCAAAGTTTTGTCATAAAACTCCGATTAATTTCAATTCTTTCTATATAATTTTTAACAAATACTGCAAAGTAACTCTTAAGTCCTATACCCAATTGTTTCATTGCAACTGCAGTTTTTGGGCTATTCAATAAAGATGAAAACTTCTATTATTTCCTTTCTTTGTAAGCAACATATCAGATATATCACAGCAGCCAGTACACCTAACAATGTTTTCCTGAACCTCTAGAGAGCACCCACTGTTTTTCTAAGGTTTGACCTAGTGACTTTCCTGTTGACTGAAAGCAATACATAATCAAACATGTCCTAGATAGTATCAAGACAAAAATATTGTGCATCTATCCATGATTTCTGGCTTATCTAAAAATATTATGTACAGTATATATGCATCATTTACATTGGTAAATGGAATACAAACAATACATTTTGCATATATAGCTTTAATACTGTATAAAAGGGGAAGCAATCTGAACTCAACTTGTCTGGAACCACATGACAAATAAATATCTAAAAGTTCTTCCTCCCTACTTTCAGCCCTAAACAACTTCATTCATCTCTTCTTTCTTGTCTTCCTCCCTCCCTATCCCCTGCATTATGCCTACTGTTTATCTTATGCCCCACCTCCCCATCCCTACTTCTCCCACCCCCTCCCCTCCCCTCCCTCTCCCACCCCCCTCCCCTCCTTCCTTCCTCCTCTCCTTCCTCCACTTCTCCCTCCCCCCTCCCATCCTTCCTTCCTCCTCTCCTTCCTCCACTTCTCAAACCTTACCTTCCCTTCCCCCTCCCTTCTAACTCTACCTTATCTAACAACTCTAACCTTCCTACTCTCCCTCTCTCCCCTCTCTTCCACCACTCTTTCTTCCTCTACTCCTTACTTTCTTCTCTCTTCCCTTTCCTTCCATTTCTTCCTCCCCTCTCTTCCTTCCTCACTTCTCTTCTTTCTTCCTTCCTATTCTCCTTCACTCCTTTTACCTTCCCCTCCATTTCTTCCTCCTCTCCTCACCACCTCCCTCTCCCTTACTTCCTTCCCTTCTCTTCCTTCTAACTTAAACTAACCTTAAAACATTACCCAAATCTTACTTCCTATAAACAATACACTAATGACATTCACATGAAACCTAGCTAACTACCATTTCTACCTTTTAAGTTATTCTATCTTTAAAACTCCTCACTCAATCTTTCCTACTCTTCTAACCCATCACACTACAAACCTGCCTACCAACCAACCTACTCTATTACCAGACTACATAGCTACCTAAACTACATACCACACCCAAGTACTTACCGACCTACTAACCTACCTATCTGCCTGCCAGCCTACTCTTCCTACCTACTGACTCTATATACATTACCAGCATAGTCTAAATCCTACTCATTCTACCGACCTACCTATTGACTCTACCCTCCTATCTACCTACCTACCTGCCTACTCTTTATTCCTACATACAGTACCAACATAAATACTCTACCTATCTACCAAAATTCCCGCCAACCTACCTACTGACTCTTTACACCTACATCCAATACCAACATACATATCTATATCCTACCTACTCTTCTAACCTTCTACTGACGCTACTTATGTACATCACGCCCTGCCTGTCTACTCTTTCTACCTACAAACTCTACCTACATAAGCTACAAAAATATATGCTCTACATCCCACCTAATCTACACACCTCACTACTATCCCTTATCCACTTTACCTTCCTGCTATTCCTACATACATCTTCTACTTAGCTACCTACTGTACTGCCTACCTACACTACTTCTCTACAATGCTACTGACCTATATATCTCTCTACTCTTCACATCTACTTACTTCTACCGTCCTACTTCATCTATCCTCACCTGTTATTTATTACCAACCTTCATTAGCTACCATATCTTTTTTACCTACCTAACTAACCTACCCAATTTACTATGCAACCTACCTAATCTACTCAACCTACCTTATCTATTTAACTACTCCACCTACCCACTTAATCTATCTACTTACCCTACTCAACATACCTACTCCGACTACTCTACCTACCTTACCTACCTATTTATCTACCACTCTTTTCTACTTCCTCACTCTACCAAAACTACCTCTCAAATTAAATTACATTAACTACCTACATACTACCCCTCCCTACCCTAAACCCCAAACCCTCCCCTAACTCACCCACCCCACCCCTCCCCTAACCCATCCCTCCCCCACCCCACAAACCCAACCCATAGCCACTTATCCCCCATCCAAAACATATCCTCCCATTCCAATACCACCACACCTTTAACCAACCCACCTAAACACAGATGGATTCAATAAAATGGAATGTGGTTCCAGTATGCTTAGATTCAATAAAAGAAGTTCAGGTTCAGAAATCATGACTAGGGTTCCACAGTTGTGAGCATAATGTATTTGCTTAAAACAAGTACTACAGTTAGAATATAGAAGGGCAGAGAATAATCTACAAGTAACAACATGAAAAAGAAAAGAATCCAGTAGAATGAACTGTAGGCCAAAGAACTCCCTTCAGCACTATTATCTGTTTGATTTCTAAGGAAGTGCCTATGGCTAAGAAACAGTGACTACAGTTCTATGACTGAAGTATTATTCCTTTTCAATATGACTTAGTAACAAGATTACGGTGTCCAATAAACTTTCCTAGACCAGCGTTTCATCTAGTCTGCAGGACTGCAAGAATCCCACATTTTTATAAATAATCCCCAACATAATCTGGCACAGTGTGGGATAAGGTCCCCAAATTTAACAGTCACATCATAGGTTGCCTACCGTACTTTATTTTACGCACATTACCTAACACAGTGTGGGACAATGCCCCCACATTTAGAAATCACAACATAGGGTTACCCAGGTACTTTGATTATTTTGAAAAACTAGCCTATACCATGTAAACATTGATTTAAAATAATTTGAATTGCTTTTCACATTGGAAATGTTGGGCATTTTTTTTTTCACTTTTTCATATTTTCATAAAATATCTCAATCTTTTTTTTTTTTTTTTTTAATTTTTTTTAAAAACATTGTCATCATTATTTTTTGTTATAAATAAAACACTTCCATCTTATTTTGTTTTCGTTAATTTTTTTTCTATTTTTATTTTCTTTTTTTATAAATATTTCAATTTATCTTCCATTTTATCCCCATTTCTTACATTTTGTTTTAATCCTAATATTCTTAATAGTTCTTTATTTTTCTCTAGTCACCACATAACCTCATTTTCTGAATATACACACTTTTTTCTTCTTCAATCTTTAGTTATTTTACAAAAAAATCTTTTTAAGAATGACAATTATTTGTCAATTCCATGAGACTCAAGAATATTTCTTAAACAGCACTGGCTACACATTGCAATTACAGACGTGAGAAAATTAGCTGTAAAGGAGATGTGAAAAATGTTCATTTCATGGGTTCAAAATCTATAAGTAATATATCATTGGTACTGAAAATGGTGGTTGTAATTTCCGAATACCAGGGTGCTTGTATTTAGGGTTCATTACCATTGATCATTAAGAAGGAAAAATTCCATTTTGATAAAAATTGTTCAAAATAGTGAATTGCTTGTATTGTCAGGGTGGTCATGAGGAGAGTTTTTACTGTATTTAAAGACACATTTTTTTTTTATAGTTTAAGATAAAAACAGTACTAGTTTTGTTTCAAAGTTTTGTCATAAAACTCCGATTAATTTCAATTTTCCTATATAATCTTTAATATATACTACAAAGTAACTCTTACTTTCTCTACCAAATTGCCTCATTGCAACTGCAGTTTCTGGGCTATTCAATAAAGATGAAAACTTCTATTATTTTCTTTCTTTCTTAGCAACATGTCAAATATATATCACAGCAGCCAAGTACACCTAACAATGTTTTCCTGAACCTCTAGAGAGCACCCACTGTTTTTCTAAGGTTTGAACTAGTGACTTTCCTGTAGACTGAAAGCAGTACATAATCAAACAGGTCCTAGATAGTATCAAGACAAAAATATTGTGCATCTATCCATGATTTCTGGCTTATCTAAAAAATATTCTGTACAGTATATATGCATCATTTACGTTGGTAAATGGAATACAAACAATATACTTTGCATATGTAGCTTTCATGTTGTATAAAAGGCGAAGCAATTTGAACACAACTTGTCTGGAACCACATGACCAAAAATATGACTAAAATTTCTTCCTCTCTAATTTCAGCCCTAAACAACTCAATTGATCCCTTCCTTCCTGCCTTCCTCCCTCCCTATCCCCCCGCATGATGCCTACTTTTATCTAATGCCCCACCTCCCCGTCCCTACCTCTCCCACCCCCCCTCCCCTCCTTCCTTCCTTCCTCCTCTCCTTCCTCCACTTCTCCCTCCCCCCTCCCACCCTTCCTTCCTCCTCTCCTTCCTCCAATTCTTAAACCTTACCTTCCCTTCCCCCTCCCACCTTACTCTACCTTGTCTAACAACTCTAATCTTCCTACTCTCTCTCTCCCCCCTACCTTTCACCACTCTCTCTTTCTTCCTCTCCTCCTACCTTCCTTCTCTCTTCCCTTTCTATCCATTTCTTCCTCCCCTTTCTTCCTTCCTCTCATCTCTTCTTTCTTCCTTCCTATTCTCCTTCTCTTCTTTTACATTCCCCTCCATTTCTTCCTTCTCTTCACCACCTCCCTCTCCCTTACTTCCTTCCCCTTCTCTCCCTTCTAAAACTTACCTTAAAACATTACCCAAATCTCCTTTCCTATTAAACAATACACCAATGACCTTCATATGAACCATACTTAATTACCATTTCTACCTTTAAAGTAGCTCTATCTTCAAAACTCCCCACTCAAACTTTCCTACTCTACTAACCTATCACACTACAAACCTGTCTACTAACCAACCTACTCTACTACCTGTCTGCATAGCTACCTAACCTACATACCACACCCAAGTACCTACCAAGTACCTAACAACCTAATAGCTGTCTGCTTGCTGGCCAACTCTTCCTACCTACTGACTATATACACTACAGCATAGTCTACATCCTAGTCATTCTACTGACCTACTATTCACTCTACCCTCCTACCTACCAGCCTACTCTTTATTCCTACATACAATACCAACATACATACTCTACCTACTTATCTACCAAAATGCCTGCCTACCTACTTACCGACCTTCTTTTCCTACCCTCTGACTCTTTATACCTACATTCAATACTGACATGCATATCTATATCCTACCTACTCTTCCAACCTCCTACTGACTCTACTTACATACCTAACTACCTGCCTGTCTACTTTTTCTACCTACACTCTACCTACATAAACTACAAAAATACATGCTCTACATCCCACCTAATCTACGCACCTCACTACTCTCCCTAATCCACTCTACCTTCCGGCTATTCCTACATACATCTTCTACTTAGCTACCTACTCTACTGCCTACTTACACTACTTCTCTACAATCCTACTGACCTATCTACCTCTCTACTCTTCCATCTACTTGCCTCTACCTTCCTACTTTATCTACCCTCCTCACCTAAGTGTTATTCATTACCAACCTTCATTACCTATCTTATCTGTCTAACCTACCCAATTAACCTATCCAACCTACTTACTCTACTCAACCTACCTACCTTACCTATGTCACAACTCTACCTACCCACTGAACCTAACTACTCACCCTACTCAACATACCTACTTAGACTACCTACCTTACCTACCTACCTTTCCTACTTAGCCACTCTACTAAAACTACCTCACAAACTTAAGTACACTACTTACATACTACCCCACCCTACCCTTAACCCATCCACACCCACCCCTCCCCTTCCCCTCCCCTAACCCACCTACCCCACTCCCCACAAACCAAACCCACAACCAATTATCCTCCCAAGCAAAATATATCCTCCCATTCCAATACCAACACACCTTTAACCAATCCACCTACCCCAAGAACAATTTCCCTCCCAAATAATAATTCAGAATAATTTGATAGCAAGAAATTTATATTTAAAAATTAAGAAACACCGATGAATTTAGTTAAATGGTATGTGGTTCCAGTATTCCTCGATTCAATAGAAAAAGCTGACGCTCAGAAATCATGAGTAGGGTTCCACAATTGTGAGCATAAACAAGAACTATATAGAATATAGAAGAGCATAGAATAATCTACAAGATACAACAAGAAAAACAAAAGAATTCAGAACAGTGACCTGTGGGCCAAAGAACTGCTTTTAACATTATTATCTGTTTTGATTTCCAAAGAAGTGGCTTTTGCTAAGAAACAGTGACAGTCCTACGGTTCTATGACTGCAGCATAATTCCTTTGCAATATGGCTTTGAAGACTGTGGTGTCCAATAAACTATCCTAGACTGGTGTTTCATCTATGCTGCAGAATTGCAGGAATCCCACATTTTTGTAAATACCCCCCCCACATTATCTGACAGTCAGTGTAAGACAAGACCCCCACATTTAAAAATCACATTGTAGGTTACCCACAGTGCTTTGATTACTTTATGCTCATTTTCTAACACAAGGCCCAATATTTACCCATGGTGCTTTGATTACTTTGAATAACTAGCCAATAGCATGCAAACACTGGTTAAAATAATATAAATCGTTTCTCACATTAGAAACGTTAGGCGATTTTCATGCCGAATATTGGTATGTCAGAAATGACTCTGCTTCACGATCAATTTGAGAACTCTTGCAGTTATAAGGAACATATTGGAAATGTGTTACTCAAATTCTGAATACCTCAAACTGATTTTTATTAAAATACAAATGTCTGAGTATCATTTGAAGATAATTTTTGACTTGAAATAGAAAATTTATGCAGAACTATATCAATATTTGTGCTTTGTGCTCTTTTACAGCCTTCTGAAAAGTGACAGATTAGTTAATGTCCTATCAAAGCTGGAAAATAAACACGCCTAATCCATTCCCCATAGTGATGGTATGACAATAACATTTCCATCTTCTGTAATATAAATTTCTTAACTTTTAAACTGATCGTTCTGCAATCAAGAAATGTTGAAACGCAACATAACTAATTCACTTCGTCTAATGCCTCCTAATCCGGGAAAGCTGATGATGAAGCTGATGAAGCCTTGGTCAACATTGATTCTATTATATTGGTTGTAATTAGACGGATGAGGATCCCTCTATCATATCTGTGCTTGTTTTTTAACTGTTGCATAACAAAAAGAATGACTAAATATGTAAGCAAATTTGGTGATTTACTTATATACATTGCCTTATGGACCCCATAGCTTTTGAACATCCCCCACATTTTTTAAAAGCATGGGAACAAATCGCCAATATACAGAAGTGTCAAGAATTGTGACAACTTTGACCCTTTCTGTATTGGTTTAAACTTGGAAACAAGTCAGAAAGTTACATCATGTATCAAATAAAATTAAGCGTCCAGTAAATCTGACTGAATGTGCAGCATCTTCTTACTGCCAATCATCAACAGATGAAGTTTTAAGTTAGTGACCCTCACTTTTTCTTTTTTTATATATCTATTACAGGATCTAATGAGACATGCAAAAATCATTGGGAAGGCCTACAAAATGACAAATCATTCCAAATTTGATAGACCTAGGCTTCCCTCTTTACCCAATAATAAAACTGGATTTACTTAAATTGAAAGCATTTTTAGATTAACAAATAAAATCTGGGCAAAATACTGATGTATAAGCCAATGAAAAACTTATGACCCACCAAACTGGGTCAGTTTCGACCCAATAGGTTCCTGTGATTCTTGTTTGTTTCATTTGCTACAGCTACTTTCTGGCTATACTAAAACGTGCCAGATTTACTTGTATTTGATTTCAACTCTTTCTGTTGTGAAGTATACCTATTGTTGACAATCAAACTTGCTAGCCATGAAAATGCTTTCAATCATTTTAGAGAGAAAACCTAAACATTTTATCTCAATTTGATTTACTGTCTGAAAATTCTTCTTAGTCTTAATTTTTGTTGGCAGGCAAACAAATAACAGCTGCACAAGTCTTTTTTAGCAATATTTTCACTTATTTACTTTTGTATTTAATATCCTGAGCACCCAACATTGCGTAAAACATCCCATCATATTTGTTGTTTCTGGATTAACCATTTCTATCATAAATCATCATGTTAGACATGGATATTGAAAACTGAAATTTACTTCTAAAACAATCTGGAAACTATCTCAATGAGTGTTTTACTTGTATATTTTCGGAATGAAGATCCTGATCATCTGACTTTGCATAAGATGATGTTTTTTTTTTACATTTTTACATTTTGGTCCCAGATCTCAAACATTTTAGAAGTAAAGGACTGAAATCTCCTGCACTATGGATGAGCAAAATCTTTTCTTAAAATTAAGATAATTTTATTCTCTAATCACCACACACACACACTTTTTATATATATATATATATATATATATATACACACTTTTTTTTTTTTTAATTTTCATATTTTCATAAAATATATCAATTTTTCTTTTCTTTTTTTAATTTTTTCTTAAAATCATTGTAATTATTATTTTTCGTTATAAATAAAATATTTCAATCTTTTTTTGTTTTTCTTCATTTTTTTTTTTTTTTTTTTTTTTCTATTTTTATTTTCTTTTCAATTTTTTTGTAAAATATTTCAATTTCTTTTCCATTTGATCCCCATTTCCTATGCTTCCCCCCTCTGCATAGTATTCTTGATACTTTTTACTATTATCTAGTCACCACATATCCACATATATTTTAAATCTACACATTTTTTTCTCATTCTTCATCAGTTATTTTTTACTCTATACATATTTTTCTTTAATTTTCATTAAATATATCAAAAGTTTTTCATGTTTTTTTTAAATGTCATTATTATTTTTCTATATTAATACAATTTCTTAATCTTTCTTCTTCATTTATCTTATCATTTATTCACCTTTTTCAATTTTTTATAAAATGTTTCAGTTTCTTTTGCATTTTATCCCCATTTTTAAGTCCTTTTTTCTTTTTCAATTGTAATATTGTGGAAAGTACAAACATTTTTGCAAGGATATTTTCTGAATCACCTGCAGCTGCCACTTGCATCCGGGGTGTAATGAGGCTTTGCAAGATCATCAGTGCCTCAGAAAATAAAATATTTTATTTGCAATCCCTCTAAAATATTACCAACAAAATCATGAACAAGAAGTGAACAGAAAATATTGCTTCTAGTGTGCACATTGCATTATATGGTCTTTGTATTATGTGACCTAGTGACTTGCTTTTTAATCAGAGGTGACCCTTTCTCAAACTCATTTTGGGTATTATTAATTCAAACTTTCAAGCCACATTTCATTAGGGTTGCATTGAAAGTATGGCCTGCAGAGGGTACAAAGGTTTTTCTCTTTTTTTCTATTTGACCTACAGACCTATGTTTTTATCCAGGGTGACCCATTTTAAAAATACTGTCAAGACAAATATTCTGACCAACATATTATAGCTGTTGTACAATAGTGTAGCCTCTTGATAGAGTTCACATATGGTTTTTAAAGATTTCAATGCACTATATGAGCTTAGGTGACCTAATATTGAACTCACAAGAGAAATTATCAAGACAAACCTTCTGACCACATATCATGAGCAATGGCCTTATGGTTCACAAGTCTTTTTTGATTTGACCATTAGACCTTCTGTTTGACCCACTTTCAAACTTATTTGAAATACTGCAAAGACTAACATTCTATGTATCTTGTACACTTGACTGAAAATACCTGTAGACTACACCCACTGCTTTTCTAAGGTATGATCTAGTGAGCTACTTTTTAACTGGAGACAACTCACTATAAAACATGTCCTACATAGCAGAGTTTCCCCAATCTTTTTGTTTTCTTGCAACACAACTTTCACCAAATGGAAAAAATTTCCAGCACATTGAAATTTTAAGCGCCAATATTAAGTTGAAAAAAGAAGCCATTGTTACTTCAATATTCATGAAAATCTGACCACAAATGCAACCTATTATGTAAACAAGAATAGAAATTTTTCAACTTTCAAGGGCTACTTTCCCCTTACTTTTTCCTTACTAATTGTCATATTCATTTTACAGTCAATTGGGTTCAAACTACTCATGATATAAAGAAACTGCAATTTTCAGGAAAATTTGACCAAAAATGCCGACTTTATCACTTAAACAAGAAGAAGACAGTCAGACAGACATATGAACGGACCAACGACTGAAAACGCACCATGACATAAGTTCTGCTGGCTTTCTGCCAGTAGAACGAAAAAGTGCAGGCTTTATCATGTAATCAAGATTTGTTTTGGCTGGCTAATTTTTCCTTATCAATTTTTGAATGGCCTACATTTCTGAAGGGGTTCTAACTTGTTATACTAGAAACTAAAACTCAGTATTGGACCAAAAAATATAAACTGTATCACATTAACAGGAAATGTTAGTGGTCTGACAGACAGATGGATAACAGATACAGACCAATCACAATAGCTCACCTCTACACACTTAGTTCCCATGTGAGCTTAACAATATAAGAGGACCAAAATATCTTTAAATTCTTTGGGGGTTTCAACTAGGCTTTAACTCACAACCCTATGGGTTACTGTATAAAACAGCATAAGAAGTCACAGGTTGAACTATACAGATTAAGAAGTTATCAGAATATAATTTCTCAAAACGTTGTCAAATTCTTTTCTAAAAAAGAATCGTGCTAAATTTATCAGGGCTTCATTACTCAATGTAACAACTATTAAATAAAATCATTAACTTTTTACCACACAGCAAAATTTTAGACTGGTCTAAACTGGAAGCATTTGCAGACTACAAAATAAGTGTGACTAAAAATAAAATGGATTTTGTTTTGGGAAGGGTAGAAAACATTTGTGTAAAAAGAAGAAAATGCTGGTTACCAGCATTTTCTCTTTTCCCACACAGTTTTCAAATGGCTTCTTTTACAGGGTCATTGAAAGTCGGGATTGTGTGGGAAAAGGTTAACCCTCTGTAAACCACAGAATCCATAATTGACAGAAAATTTTGAAAACATTGTGGAAAAAAGGAGAAAATGATGGTAACCAGCATTTTCTCCTTTTTTCCCACAATATTTTCTAATCTTTCATACACGTTTCATAATTTGAGCAAAATTTAACTTGTCCGCTAGTGATGGGACATCGGTTAGAAATCATAATCGATCATCGGTTGGAATCGGTTGCTGCTACCGATGCGATTCTTCCGATTATAATTGGTTCCTCATAAATTTGCATGTTTCATTGTAAACCCTTGTATCATTTATGTATTATGCTGTTGTTTGTGTTGCAGATAGACTTTTTGTAGTTTTACCTTTGCACCTGCTTTCTATACACCTTTTGGTTTTTAACCACCTCTGCTTTGTGCTATTTGGCTTTGTAACACAGAAGTATTTCGGCTGATTGTTGTTGTTATCAAGGGAGTTGCTGTTATCGTGGGAGTGATAAAACCCAGTTAACACAGCGTTTTTTCTCATAGCCCGAAACCAGGCAAATTGGGAAAAATGCGTCGTTTTCTATAAAATTAGTAAGAGGAAATATGGTAGAGGGACTGGGTTCTGGTAGATGGTCTATTTTAGAGGCAAACAGAGTTTCATTACTGACAGTGGGATCAGGGTGGCAGGTAGATTCACACTGAATGGCAGACATAGCAAAACTCGAGCCTGCTGTGAACGGGATAACTTGGTTACATCTTGTACTTGAAGTGTTTTGATCTCGATCTACAATTGCAGACGAGCGCTTACTTTCACTTTCACTCAACCTCATCTTGGCTAGAATTATGACTTGGCCTCTTACAGATAAAGTCTGTTAACCTTTTACACCCCGTTGGTTTTAACTTTTTTCGGTAATATTTGCTGTTGTGGCTCATTTTCACGTTAATTTACCGTTCTCGTCTCTCCGCGAAATCACATGTCAGACCGAGCGGGGAAAATCGCAAGTTTTTGGCGCCACAGAAACGAAGCGCCGTTCACTACCGAGTTCTCCGAACTAAATACACTGGACCCCGGCTTAAATTAATAATAGAGACCACACTCCGCGACCAGTTGATCTAAAAAAAAAAAAGGAAGTGCATGTGTTTGGGAAATTCACCTTTTTTTGACCAATGACATCGCCGATAATTGGAATATCTATATATAGCTATGGGAAATCCAAAAAATAGCCGACGACTTGGGGTCTTTCGTTTTGGGAATTTCTTAAACTGGATTTTGGGAAAAAAGGTCATTTTTTGGCATAGGGAACTGGTCCGTTTTACGGACCGTTCATAGAAGGAAAAAAAACGCTGTAACAGACACCGGTATATAAAATCGGGTACCCGACCAACAGTGCAGACTTCCTGCCGATCATCGATTATGACAAAGTGCAATCGATAATCGACATCGGGAGCTTCCAACACGCCGCTAATCGATACTTGCCGATTATCGGTACACCACTATTGTCCGCGGATGTTTTCAAAAAAGGCAGTCTAAATTTTTGTCATCTTGTACAAGATTAAATCTTTACCATATAATTCCTTGCTTTAACGACCTTGAGGAGGAAGGTCTAAGAAAACATTGTTGGATAACCAGCATTTTCTCCTTTTCCCACAATGCTCTTTCTTCCGTTTAAATTTAGACTAATCTAAAATTTATCCTTTGGCAAACCCTTTACCACACAATCTTGATTTTCAAAACACTGAGGAAAAAGCCTTTTAAAAACATGGCGGCAATAGGAGAAAATGCTTGGTACCAGCATTTTTCCCTTTTCCCTTAATGTTTTCTCTCCTATCAAAGAAAGAATTCATCATTTGCGCTACATTTAATTTGTCATCTGCAAATGCTTTCAATTCGGTTGAGTCTTAAAACTTGTCATCTGGGAAAGGATTAAATGTTACCAGGATATAGGTTAAAAGTAACCGGGAGTTATTAATTTGGATTTGAATATATCTCAACATGTAATACAATAGATGTCATAATACATTAGGCTTTGAAGTCTCTTATCCAATACATTTCCCCATGCAGTTAACTTTTTTGTTCTTGTAGCAGAATTGTGTTGAAAGCAAAGTGCGAAAAGGGAGATATTGCTACTCATGAACAATCTGTCCTGTTGCCACATAGTTCTCAAATATACCATATGACCAATGCTCTGTGAAAAGAGGGCTTATGCATCCTTAGTATGTTTTGACCCATTTCTCCTGTGGATTGTTTGTTTGTTGGTATTGGAGTTTAACAGTGTCTTAGCAGCTAATGTCATACCACTGCAGTCAGTGCACCCATGCATGTTTCCTGACACAACTTTCTTAACAAGTCACTGAGTACTTGTCCCACGTGCATCAGACGTGAGAGGTGAAAAATTGCCAGACAGAAATTTTACCTCAACCAGGTATTGAACTTGCAACCACCAGGTCATGAGTCAGACATGCTGACCACTGAGCTCCTGAGATTTTGCAGGCTGACCCAAGTCAATACTTTCCGCAGATGCATTAATCCCCCTTTTCACAGAGCATGGCTCATTTACTTTGTCGCCTGCAAAGGTTTCAATTTGGACGAGTTCAAAATTACGTTGTTTGGAAAAGCATTAACCTAATTGTCTATCTCATTGCAACTGCAATATATGCACTGTCCGATACTGATGAAAACTTTCATGCAATAGTACAAAATATAAATGGAACAGTGGCTGTACATTGACTCTTTACCACATGACAATATTTTGGACTCCATCGCTTATGCCAGAAAGTTTGAGACACAAAAGGTTAGTTTAACAATAAACTATGGGTGCAAAACATGAATAAAAACATTGTAAACTAATTTAAAAACCACAGAATCCATAATTGACAAGAGAATTTTGAAAAAAATTTTGAGAAAATAAAGTAAAAGTTGAGGCTTGTTTTGTGTCATTTCTATGCTTCAGTCAAAAACAGTCAAACAACAACCTAGTAGTTTACCAGCTGAGCAGTATAATGATGCACGCTATGAACGTGGTCAGATAAATGGGAGTTGTATTTAACAGAGTGAAAAAAAACTGGTAAGAAAGGATTTTCTCCTTTCCCTACAATATTTTCTACTCTTTCAAGATGTGTGATCTCAAAAGCCATTTTCCTCAGGCATTTACTCTTTTCCTAATAATGTTTTCTACCCACCTTAAAAGCCAACTAATATCATTTATGCCATAAATGTGTAAAAAAAAAAACAGTCTAGAAATTTGTTGCCTGGTAAATAATTAACTCTACCAACCAACGAAATTTAGTACTCAACTACATTATTTAGTATTCAACCATATTAAAAGTATCTGCAGACAACATATCAACCATTGCTAAAATGATAGTTTCTGTCTTTGATAGGGTAGAAAACATTTTGAGAAAAGGAGCTAATGCTAGTTACCAGCACTAAACTCTATCTCGCCATTTGTTGCTGTGTGCAGTCTGATCTTGACTGACATGCTCTGCAATACCTTTTCATGGTCCTATGTTGATTTAAGGAATTACTCATTGTATCCTACAGATGACTTTTTGTTTCTTACTCCTGACCTTTTTGGAAAAACATTGTGGCAAAGGGTACAAGTGGAATTCATAGTTAAAAGCAGTTTCTCCTTTTGCAAAAATGTCTTAACATTTATTCTAACTTCATGTTGTCTGCAAATATTTTTCAGAAGAATGAGACTTAAAGACTGACCTGAAACTGTAGCCTTGTCTTGCAAACAGTGAAAGGTGATAAGTTCATCTTCATAAATCTGTAAATGAATAAATACAAGTATAAAAATTCCATAAACAATTTCTATTATGTAGTAGAAAGAGACCCTCATCCCACTCCTAAAATTTTCCCAAAATATAAGTAAGTCACACAGACATGAAATGAGAGTGTCCTTTGGCAACATACTTCAGAGCCCCAGCCATATACTTGTAAGGCTGACAGGACATACTTAAACGCTGTGTCTCTCTTACATGACTAAAACAATGTTGAGAGTGTGAAAACACCACATAGTCAGTAAGCAATCCACAATTGATTGTTTATTAATTTACTTTGAAGCAGACCTTTCCAAGCCATGCCAAGTAGCACAGTCTGTAGTATACAGAACTTAAAACCAGAGGGTCACAGGTTCGAATCTTCAACTTTGCAAATTTCTTTCCAAGGATTGATGACAGTCATGGGGACAACATTCATTCCTTTCAACAGTGTAGGACCAGAGGTGTACAGTGTTTGGGTTTGTATGTGACTTGTGATTCTGTAAAGTGGCGATATGTCTCTTGGTATTGTGTTCACAAGGTAAGTCAAGCTAGTGATTTTTCTTTAATTTTGCTAGTTGTTATAAAATATTCATATCCAGTTATTTGTTTGTTTTGTGTAGACAAATCAGGAACATGTATTTGCGCTGTGAATCACAGGTTTTGAAATTACATGCTACCCTAATTGACAAATCTATGTCAAATGTGGAAATACTACTCAAAAACTTTACAGGTATGAAAATAAGATCGCTGCAAAAAAACTGCAAAAACCCATGACACAACAAAAATTGGTTGGCATCGTCCGATCATTGGCATTTCAAACTGTCTATTCAACTTTATCAATGACTTTAAACAGTAAATTTACGTAAATATCACTATAAAACAGTAAGTGAAAGCTGATTTGTGTCTGAAATTGACAGGGAAATGTAAAATTCTACTGGCCATAAGGTTTAAGTTGTCCCTCTGAAACTGTTCCCCTTCAGTAAGGAAACATAACAAGCATCTTCTTTCTTTAAATTACCCAAATTGTTTTGAAGAATAGAGGACTGCAGAGTGGAACTCATCAAAACAAATTTTCAATACAACAGACCCTCTCCATAGATGCTCTAAAATTGTCATTATTAAGTGCACTCCTAGAATTCCCCTTGTATTCCCAAACTTGTACTCCAGGGAGTGCACTCCCAAAAAAAAGATGTGATTTGGAACACTGAAACAATCCGATGATGTTTCACAAGTATTAGAATAAAACTGTGCCTCTAAATTGCATACTAGGTTTTTCTAAAATTTGACCTCCTAGTGACCTACTTTTTGAGCCAACATGACCCAATTTCAAAGTTGTACAAGATATTATCAAGACAAACATTCTTATAAGGTTTCTTGAGTATTGGACTAAAAATGTGGCCTCTGGATTGCACACAAAGTTTTACTAAGATTTGACCTGGTGACCTACTTTTTTCCAGACATGACCCAACTTCAAACGTGTGTTGCCTGCACAGGCTGACCTGGACTGATGCCTTATGCTGATGCATTAAGCACCATTTTCACAGAGTATGGCTGACATGTAGGTTTTGTCATATTTTTGTCAAACCTTAAGACATAATTATTCTCAACCCTTTACCACAAAACAAAATTTTATACCAGTTCAAATTGAAAGCGTTCGCAGATGACAAATAAAATGCAGCACAAATGACGATATCTGTCTTTGAGATCATTGAAAAACATTGTGGGAAAAGGAAGAAAATGCTGGTTACCAGCCTTCTTCTTCATGGTCGTTAGCCAAGCCCCCAGGAGGTCAGGAGGTCACTGGTTCAATCCCGGGCTTGGCCAATTTCTTTCTTAGGATTGATGATAGTCATTGCGACAGGATTCACTCCTCTCCCACCGCTGACCATTGTTTCGACAATGGTTATGTCGGAAAGCAGCCAGTGTCTTGGAAAGAATATTGTGCAGAGCACTGGTAAAAGAAACTCCAGGAGAGCATGGATAGGTGCACTGGCCGCCGCGATACAACTGAAATATGTTGAAAACGGTGTTAAACACCATTCAATCAATACAACTCCAAGGTTGTTAAAACTCCGGATTGTGTAGTAAACAGTTAACTCTTTACCACACAATCCTGAATTTAATGACCCTGAAGAAGAAGACTCTTGAAAAACATTGAGGGAAAAGGATAAATTGCTAGTAAACAGTATTTTTTTCCTTTTGCCAGAATGTTTTCTACCCTTCCAAACACATTTCAGTTTTTGAGTCGCACGTATTTTGCCATCTGAAAATGCCTTCAATTTGGTTGAGTGTAAAATTTTGTCATTTGGTAAACTGTTAAGTAATATATTTTTTTGAGGTGTAAAAGTAGTTCCACTCAAACAATTTTGTTTCTGCTTAGTGTCAAGTAGCAGCCAGTGTAGACTGCAAGTTCTCTGCAGCCTTATCTTGGATCTACCTGTCTGCAACTAGGTACAAGGCAACCTGATCTTGGATCTGCCTGTCTGCAACTAGGTACTAAACTGACCAAAATGTCTCTCCAACTGCTGTTGTGTGCAGTCTGATCTTGATCTATACCCCAGAATATCTATCCATGTTGCCAATGGTGGTACCAGGAATTACTCATTAATCTTGTAGGTAAACCTTTTGGGTTTTTATATAGAACCTCTTTGGAAAACATTGTGGCAAAAGCTCAAACTGAGGGTAATGAGGACTTTCTCATGCTGGAGGTTCTTTTTTCCTATGATGTTGTATTAATCCTTTCCCAAACAACAGATTTCCCCACAATGTTTTCAACACATTTCTCCAAGAGGGTTGTTAAAACTTGGGATTGTTTGGCAAAGGATTAAATTGACTGTTGCAGGGTATTACAATTGTTATCTGACATAATTACTATGTGTCAAGTTATATTTCAAAATTCTGTCTTACCTCCCTTTATTCCTAAGACTTGTTTTATTCGGCTGCATTTCAACAGCCTAGTGGGCGTATCTTCCTTGCTGCGCTTTGATTATTTCTGATTGGGTGATTGTTCTTCAGCACTGATACAACTATTGATGTACTGTTCAAGACCTCCCTGAGTTGTGAAGCGAGCCCCGCAGCCTTCCACAATACAGAGAAAAGCTTTGTCCCCACTATGGGTTAAGATGTGTCTCTCTCACCTGGATTTCGCACACAATAATTAATTATACACTTTACATTCCTCCAACAAACACACTACCATCTCCTTTTTCTGGATTAACATGACAAGTATGAATATGGTCCATAATTTTGTCATTTTTCAGTTCTATATCACAATCTTTTCACTGGCATTCAATACGTGCTGGGGATTCTTTTAATGAGGTAATTTCCACTTTGTTATTGTTAGGGCTGTCAATAGTGGTGCAAATGGGGTTTTGGTCCCAATGATATGGGGCTTCATGCTCTGTATATGTCTGGGTTTATGGAAACATCAACATTATTGCTGCTAACTAGGGGCAAAAAGTCCTTTGTCTCTTTGGTACGAAGTACACTGAAAATAAAAAATTGTATTAATTGAAATTAAATATTAACAAAACAGTGTTCCCAGTCAAATATTTTTTGGAGAGTGCATGCACTCTCTGGAGTGCAAGTATAGGAGTGCAAGAGAAATTCTAGGAATATACATAATAATGACAACTTTAGAGCTTCTATGGAGGAAAGTAAGGGTCTGTTGTATTGAAAATTTGTTTTGATGAGTCTCACTCTGCAGTTATCTGCTCTTGAAAATAATATGGGCAATTTAGAAAGGAAGTTGCTCATGGGACCAGATTAAGAGGGACACTTTACAACATGATGTCCAGTAGAATTTTCCATTTCACTGTCAATTTCAGACTCTAATTAGCATTCACTTATTGTTTTATAGAGAGATTTATGTAAATTCACTGTTAAAAGTCAATAATAAAGCTGAATAGTCAGTTTGAAATGCCTATGATCAGACAGTGTCAAACCCATTTTTCTTGCGTTTTTTGCAGTGATCCTAATTTTCATGCTAGTTAATTTTGTGGGTGTTATTTCTGCATGATTTGACATAAGTTTGTCAATCAGGGTAGCATTTAACTTCAAAATCTGTAATTTTACGCAAGAAAAGCAGATGAATATCATTAACACTTTTAAATAAATGACATAGCAGCTTGATTAGTGGTGATAAACAGTGACCTTCATACTTGATACTTGTTGTATATGTCAGAATATAGATCTTTTAAATATCATGTAAAGACATTAATTTTTGCCAGCAGATTCGCCAGTGCTTAGGTTTTGGAGATATTTTCCCTGACTTGTTCCAACTGGCGCCACTGGTGATCGACAGCGGGAGCCCTGAAACCTGTGTGTGCATGCACGTTTCAGTTCATATTTTTGTGTGTAATTATTTAATTAACAATGTTTCAGAACGGTACATGTTTTTTGCGCTTTTGACATGCAAAATGAAAGCCTAATGCAACAAAATTAATACATCACGTCTTTCCTGACGCAACATTAATCAGAAGTAAAAAGGAACATAAAGGATTGATTCAATTAATATAACTTACAAAATCGTCAAGTTTATAACTTCAGAATCATACCGGACCTGCTTTGTAACTCTGAATTATTTGTTTCCGGTTTACACTGAGTCGGTCTAAACACGACATTATTCTGTGTGACATCGCTGTCATCTTGCCTATATTATTGTATGGAATCTGTACTTAAACTTTTTGTCTGCATTTTAGACACTGCTCGGTAATGGTCACTGACTGAGTAATTGCGATGACAGACGACAGTTTCCACAAGATCATCGTTTTCAACTTTTAACTTAAATACCACTCTGTAAATTTAAAATTTTTAGCATTGTGCAACATCTTAAAACTGGCAAACAACACGTAAAAAAAAAAGGTTAAAGAGCATGATGTGTAAAATTTCTGAATGACCCCCGAATTTCCAAACAGTGAGTCACAGATGACCTCAAAAATTTATGAGCTAGCAGAAACACTGAATTAAGTGTGTGAATCACACACATGTGTGCCTGAATGGGAACCCTGTAAAATCTGCATTAGCTCTTTTATTGCCAATGACCACTAAAGTAGCTTTTGCAGACAACATAGATATCTTCCGTAGTAACAGAGATAATATAAAATATCAAAGTTTTCGCAGGACAATGCAGGACTACAACAATACCTCAACATTTCTTTGAAAATAGTCAAGCTTACAAGGCTTATTGGGTGAATGGTTCAAAGACCGGAAGTTAAAGACTGGTCCTTTTGCTTGTATTTTTCAACTTTTTATCCTTGTTTCACTCAAAAATGTTGCCATTATTAGCAAGTGCTTCATAATAATATGTATTCATTAAACAATTATGCATACAATCACTAATAAAATACAAGAGCACTGCATGTGGGTGCCAACACTCGGCTGTGGACGCTTGATTTTCAGTTAAAATTCTACGTCAAAAAGGGGCATAACTATAGCAAAAATATTTTGATGGTTACCTGCCCTTGTCATAGAGTTTCCCCTTTTGATAATTAAAATCTTGTCTAAGTTTGACTCAAATACCTTCAATGACAACAGGGATATAAAATGTCAAAGTTTACGCCTCCGTGTGGAGCAAAAAAAAAATCAAGGACAACAATTATGGTAATACTTAGTTCAATGACAGTGCCATGAAACAGAAATCAAGGGAGATAACTAATGCATGTTCAGTGCAGTCTGAAAACTCTGCAATGGCACAAAAAGTTAAATTCTAAGAAAGTCTTAAGTCTAAAAAGGGTCATAACTGCATCATAGATATTTTTATTGTTACCTGCCCCAGTTGTTTGGGTTCCCCCTTTAACTCTTTACCACGCAATCCCAAATTCTAATGACCCTGGGAAAGAAGCCTTTTGAAAAAATTGTGGAAAAAGGAGAAAATGCTGGTAACCAGCATTTTCTCCCTTTCCTACAATGTTTTCTACCCTTCCAAAAATAAGTTTCAGATTTTCAATCACGTTCATTTTGTTGTCTGCAAATGCTTTCTATTAGGACCAGTCTAATATTTTGTCGTTTAGTAAAGAGTTACTAGTTAACAGCTACTCTGAGTTTAAAGTAAATTATCTTCAGTTATGACAGAGTATTACAAAGTGTCAAAGTTTTTGCATGAGAATGATGCAGACTTGGATGACACTTCAGGGCTATAAGATCTTGATTTTTCTTTGAAAACAATCAAGCTAAAACATTATCAAAACAAGAGTACCTTGTGGTGATTTTACGTTTGGTAAAACAGTTCTAGTTGATAGTGGAAACTTTCCAGGGACTCTGCTGTATCAAGAGTCAAACGGGCAATCCAATAATTCATAGTGTCTCAAGGCTCCCTGAAAGTATTGGAAAGCAGGAATGATAGCAACAGATTAATTTGAAAAGACGACTGCACCTTTGTTAACTCTTTACCAAACAACAAATTCTTACTTGTCCAAATTCAAAGCTATTTGCAGACGACAAAATAAATGTGACTAAAAGATTGACTTTTGGTTTGGAAAGGGTAGAAAATATTCTGGGAAAAGGAGAAAAATGCTGGTTACCAGCATTTGCAGATGATAAATAAATGTGACTTGTATGCTGAAATTTGTTTTGGGAAGGGTAGAAAACATTAAATTTTGTGGGAAATGTAGAAAATGCTTTCTAAGCAGCATTCTCTATTTTTCCAGCAACATTTTAAAAAGCTTTTTCACCATGCTGCATCACAGTCTTGTTTTTTTCAAAACCACTGACAAAGGTTTTACTCAACTTTCAACATTATATCAGTCATATCACAGTGACAGCTCAGTCAATCATGCATGTCACAAGTACTTGGCTGGAGCTATCAAGTGTCTTGGCCAAGGACACACCCACAAAAATCTGTACTTCCAGTTAACTGTTTACCCATGAATCCTGACTTTTAACAGCCTTGAGAGAAAAAGCTTTTGAAAACATTGTTGGAAAAGGAAAAAATGCTTGTAACCAGCCTTTTCTCCTTTTCCAAGCTGGTACCCAGCTTTTTCTCCTTTTCTAAGTTGGTCCCCAACATTTTCTCCTTTTCCAAGATGTCATCAAATGTCATTTCCTCTATTAAGTCCTTGAATCAATCAATTTGAAACTGAGCCAAGCTCATCGGCTAATGACATTCTGCATTCATTATTCAGCACTTTAATGCCATCACCAGGAAAAGTAAGTCTCACATAAGTTCAGGGCTTCTACTGTCTATTGCTACTCGTGTCAACTGCAATAGTTTAGAAAGAAAAAATCTTTTAACATAAAGCACTGGCGAATCTGCTGGCGATAATGTCTATTCATGAATCTTAAAAGATTTAATCTCCGACATAAACAATGTGTATCAAGTGTGAAGAAAGCATGCATCAGAGTTATCACCACTTATCAAGCTGGCATGTCATTAACCCTTTACCACACAATCCCGACTTTTAACAACCCTGGGAAAGAAGCCTTTTGAAAACATTGTGGGAAAAGGAGAAAATGCTGGTAACCAGCATCTTCTCCTTTTCCCACAATGTTTTCTACACTTCCCAAAACAAATTTCAGTTTTTGCTCCACATTTATTTTGTCGTCTGCAAATGCTTTCAATCTGGACTAGTCCAGAATATTATTGTTTGGTAAAGAGTTAAAGAAATGTGAAAATGATGTTGATCCACTTATCTATTGTACAAAGGACAGGTTTTGAAGTTACATGCTACCTTTATTCACAGATTTGTATCAAATCATGCGGAAATACAGCGTTTCAGAAAGTCCGTGTTTTTGCGTTTTTGACACACAAAATGAAAGCCTGATGCAACAAAATTAATACATCGCGTCTTCCTTGATGCAGCATAAATCAGAATGAAACAGGAACATAAAGGATTGATTCAATATATCTTACAAAATCATCAGGTTTGTTTGGTAACTGCAAAATCATATTGAACCCGCTTTCTAACACTGAATTATTGTTTCCGGTTTACACTGAATCGGTCTAAAACGCAACATTATTCCACGTGACATTGCTGTCGTCTCCTCTATATTACTGTATCGAATCCGTACTTAAACTTTTTGTCTGCTTTTTAGACCCTGCTCGGTAATAGTCACTGACCTGCTGGAGTAATTGGCGTGACAGACAACAGTTTCTACTAGGTCATTGTTTTCTACTTCTACCTTTAATACCACACTGTCATTTAAAACTCGTAGCATTATGTGACATCTATAAACTGGCATAGGCAAACAACACGTGAACATAAAAAAAGGGTTATAGATCATGAGGCGTAAAATTGCTGAATGACCCCCGAAATTCCAAACAGCGAGTCACAGATGACCCCCAAAATTTATGAGCTAGCAGAAACACTGGCAAATATATTTCAATAAATCAACTGACATGGAAAATAGATGGCTGCCAAAAAAATACGTGAAAACCCATGATACAACAAAATGTTAATTGGACATTTTCTGATCAGAGGCACTTCTGACAATCTTTTCAGCTTTATTAATGACTTTCACCAGTGAATTTGCATAAATATCAGTATAATACAAGAAGTGGGTGCAAAAATCTAACAATGAGAAAAAAAAAACTGGACGATTTTCTGAAATAAAAAAGTTGAACAACCTACAAATCAGACAGATGTTGCAAGAATCTAGATCTATAAACACAAAATTCCAATGCTCATTGCGTCCCAGGGACGCAGACAAAAATGAGTGAATACATTAAGTTAATCAGTAACAAAAAACAATGAACAAATACAAACTTCTACACTCTTCCTGCACAAATTGACCACTGGAATTCCAATTTATCTAAAAATAGATTGTGCAGCATGTGACCGTAGTTTTGTTTAAAACAATGACGTTATTAATATTCGACCGGTTACCGGTGACAGAGTACCGTATATGCTTGACTATAAGACGCTCCCCCAACTTCGTGATTCCAAATCAGGAATTTCATTGGTGACCTCCTATAAGATGCAGGTAGACTTTTATACTGACTGTAAGAATGCAAAAATTGTGATAATTCAACTGGAAATATGCCACGCAGATATTACAATCTATCACCCGGTATTGGAGTCCCATCATTAAAAAAATAAATCTCCTGTGTCTTTGCCGATTGTATTTTGATTCAAGTCTAATTTCTTTTAAAAATGAAAACAACTTGAAAACTTGTAATGCATAGACTAAACCACTCAAAGTTTTTGTTAAAATAATCCTATCGGGATAATTAGGCCTTCGATGGTTTGCTCAAATATTGTTATTTATCAATGGGTATACAAAGTTTACCTCGCCGATGGGAAGAGTTATACCAAAGTACTCTAGTATGTTACGCCCAGTGCAATGTATTTTAACTCTCTACCAAACAACAAAATTTTTGACTTGTCCAAATTGAAAGGATTTGAAGATGAAAAAATCCTGACTCAAAAATTTAAATTTGTTTTACCAGCATTTTTACCTTTTTCCAAAATGTTTCGAAAGTCTTTTTTTTCAGGTCGTTATTACTACGAATTGTTTGGTAAAGGGTTAAATATCTGCATGGCAAAGGATACATTTCAAATGGCATTTAAATTCGAGCCAGATTATAAGGTGTTTATTTGATACAACTGTTTTCGATTATTGAGAACGGAAGAGAATGAATAATGTTAGGATAAATTATGGTACTCTGTAGTCTATATTTAAAGCTAAAAAATTATGGGTACAATATAAAATGGCAGGGTATCTTTAAAAAATAAGTCAAAATTATATGATATACACACAAAACAGTGAAAACACAATGGACAAAGTAGCATTTGATAATATATATTACAGTGCTTCTCAGCCTGGTGCTTCTGAACCATAGTCACTGCTTTCTATATATTCATGACTGTAATGATTGATTTTGTTTTTGCCCTAAATATTCACTTACATTTAAACAATAATATTTAATAAAGAATAAAAATAAAGAGATCATAAACCAGACTTTTGTTCAATTATAAAGATATTTGGCCTAAAATGGTTTAAAAATGATCTTTAGAGAGACCTTCCGCTATATCTGAAAAAGTCCTACTTGAACCCCCAAATTTCCCCCTTTGAAATTCTCAAAAACTCCCTTTGGTGTTCGAAAAAGTTGGGAAGCATGAGAGAACCCAACTTGAAATGTGACCGGACCTGTATTTATGACATATGTTCGCACTGTTTTACTCTAACAATGTGTGAACCATTCTTATTCTAGAAATAAATTACTGGAAACCACTTTTATCTAAAATAAACCCTGCAGTGGAAAAAAAAAAAAAAGAATGGGATTGACACTGCGTGTTGCTAGAACAGATTTGGATTAATGCCCATTTATTCAGTTTCTAGGCGATTTAGATTCCGGACAGTTGTGTCACTGATGGTGCAATGTTATTTATTTTTGGGGTCATTTGAAATAAAATTGCGTCACTGACGCAGGATTTGTGCATCATGGAAAACCCTGGGGAGGTCCCAAAAACCCCACCTTACAAGAGGGGCATACTTCTCTCTTGTGCTCTCCTCCTTCAGCACTCCGGGAATGATTACACCCGAGGCATTCATTGCCGTAGCACTTTTAACAAGCCGACGACAGCCCTGTTATGTGACAATTAAAATTCCCAATAGCCCCTTTTAACATGTTCAATATATTTGGAGTCTGAGAAGCAATTGGTAGGCTGGCACAATCACTAATTTCATTGATACTATGTGCAACAAAACTGGTCATGACGATCAACCCCTGACAAACAAGCTCTGGAATGAAAAAGACCGATCCATAATCGTAAACACAAAGCAGTTTCACTTTCACAATGTTTTCAATTCATGATGCTTTTGATTTCAGTATAATCCAAGAGAAACTGTTCCACAACAACACTAATGTACAAAAGACATGAATTAGAGCAATGTGATACTTTTCAGAGGAAAATCAGAGGGCTGTAACAGGCCAAGGTGGGGCGACCAGCACAGTGACTGGTGTTTCTTCGTGTGCGAAAATACGAGAAGGCAGCAAAATTGGGCATAATACCGTGAAATGCCACGCCGCTATAGTTAGAACTATGTATACATGTGGCATCGTTTTATGAGTAAAAAGAAGAAATAATTGAAATTTTCAGCTTCATTCCGTTGAGAAATAGTGTATTTAATGTATACGGAACGAACGCGTAAACAATTACATTTTTTTTTTTTTGGACGCATTTGATTTTCATGGGTTTTCGCGATTCATAACGGGGCGTTTGCCTGCATTATGCCCAAAATAGCCAATGATAATTTGCATTTACCATGATACTGTAGATCATTTAGGAGTACAATCCCACAAGGAATTCAAATACTACAAGGAATACAGAAACTTACCTATTTTTTCCCTCTGAGTCAGCATAGCTTCCCCTCTACCCCAATAGCTCGCCTTCCCGCTTTGTACTTTGTCCGTTTTGATTGGTTGAAGTTTGGAACACGCGAAATCTAGCGGAAGACAACGCACGTGGAAAGGTGAAAGGTCAGATTGAAATCTTCAAAAGACTGTCCTTCGAGTCTGCACAGGTCCAAGTTTTAGACAAGAAAATATTGATGCTGAACATCAATGGCGCCGCAAACTAGTTGTTTCTGTAACAGGGCACAATGCATTGGGTTATTTCCTAATACGCATCTCTTGCACAATCTTCGTAGAGGTCCAAGTGGTGATACTGTATTTAAACTCTGGGCCATCTGGTTTTTGACAAGATTTTTAAATTTCATATCATTGAAGGCTATTTGCAAACTTCTTATCCATGGACTGGGCCATTTCTTTATCCACAGGACATCATTTGGACACAATTGGTAGATAGAAATGTTAGAGCTGTTGCCTTTCTGATATTTGATAGAAGATTTTGAAAAGTGTGCAACAAATATGGCTATGCGCAAATTTGTGACATCTGGGTGGAGGGGAGCATATGGCAACTTTTGACCCGAAGGCCACCATTTGAACATACTAGTACTTGGTAGAGGTCATTGTAGCGATACTACACATGAAATATCAAAACTCTCGACCGTCTGGTTTTGAACAGGAAGGTTTTACATTAACGAAAGAAAAGTCTGTTATCGGATTGTGCTAAATCTGACATTCCAACACATATGTCTGGTATCATACAACCCCTCTTTATTATAGATATAATAAAGACTTGAATGAAGTCCTTATATCTATATAGACTAGACGGGTTGTATGATACCAGTCATGTTCGGCGCTCCAACATTGATTTATGGATGTTTCGGTAACAGACGAGTTCGGTAAATTGGACTTATAGAGTAAATTGATTGGATGTTTCGGTAACAAGGCAGTAATATAGTGCCGTGACGTTTTTCACACCCATGGCTTCTGTTTGTGCAAACGTTTTTTTCTTTTAATTTGCAATTCTCACTCGTTTTCTGACGTAAATATATTTGTTGTTCTTTCCATGCTGTATAAATAAATACCTGAAATTAGTAAATTTTGATCACCATATCTTATTTTCGTTTTTCACCCATAGCTGATTCATGTAATGAATAATATACGATCCCTGATAAAACCCAGCCCTAAGCTTGTACCCGTATTACTTAATCGTCCTACAGATAACAGACTCCAACTTTAAGCCAATCCTCAAGTTTTTTAAAAAATGTTTTATTAAAAATGACGCTATTCTTGTCAACGTTTTCTGTGTGAAAAATAATTTCTTCCGGAAACAAATTGGTCAACTTCCAAACCAGCCATTTACCCTCAGAATACCTTTCACTCTTGTTGCCCTTGCGACCGATTCAGACAAAGATCAAACTGCAAAGCAAAAAAAAAAAAAAACAGAGTCTGATCGTTGGTTTACGCTGCCAGCTTTTCTAAGACATTATGAGGAAGGACAACTTTGCTTTGAAATAGCTAATATTAGACCAGGGATCGTATATTGTAATATATATATTGTTCTGTTTCTAAAAATAAAAATAGCCTTTACTTTTTTCGATGCTCTAAAGGTTAAAATTATGGATAATTAACGTGAATTCAGAAATAAAGATAATACATTTGAAACATTGTGGCAAATGAAGAGAGGGAGTGAGAGATAGAGAGAGAGGCCTTGACAATAATGCTTTCGTGCATACTTCTTGTGATTTTGACCACGAACATTTGTGCCCATCTAAAAGATATCTGTTCTGTATTGTTCCTCTCCATTTTCCACACAGATTTCAAATCTGGTCTGGTGCACAAAAATCGGCGTCTGCTGGTTTTAAAGTGCGTTCATCAATACAATACTGCATAAAAAAATCATACGCGTACTATTTGAGAGCGAAGGGAGTACTGTATATTGTATATAGACGCATTTACAGCCTGTCTTCACACCTCCCACTGCCAACAAGATAAAGAAGTTTCCCGTAGATCTTACAGATTAACCCCCGTTTATGAAAACCTGAAACACCAATGGACAAGAAGAAACTTGCAGATCAGACTGCATGTAAAAGTTATGGGGATTGGGCATGTTTAGATCACACACTGCTCGTGCAGTTTGAAAAAAGTATTTGTCAAAAAAAAGTATTTGCTACTATCTATCTCTCGCGCTCACTCTCTTCTTTTGCCACAATATTTTTACCTGTATTACCTGTGTTTCTGAACTAAATTTAACTATCCATAATTTTAAATCTAAGAGCGTCGAATAAACCCAAGGGTCATTTTCATTCTAGATATAAAACCTATTTTTAGCAGTGTCAAGGTTTTCTTGTTCAGAATGTCTTGCAAAATTGACAAATGAAGATCAAAGATCAAACTCCGTGTTTGGTGTACTCTGATCTCGATCTGCACCGGCCGCAATGGCAACAGCAGTAATGACAGACGCTCTAAGGGTTAATGGCTGGTTTGGAAGTCTTTCAGTAAGAAAATATTTTCACATTGAAAGGATCATAAATCACTGATTTAAAAGGAGATACAACGTGTTTCAAGTTTAGGATTGGGTGTTGTTATTCGTTACCTCAACTTTGATTCGGGTATCATTTTACGTACAGTATGACAGTAGAAACATAACAAAAATATTATGTCTTAAAGTGTGTGGAAGAAAAAAGAGAAACATTGAACGAATCAGAACCAAGACTTTATTTGGTGTGAAAAACGTCACGGTGCATTACCACTATATAATTACCTTGTTACCGAAACATCCAATCGATTTACTCTATAAGTCCAATTTACCGAACTCGTCTGTTACCGAAACATCTGTCACCCCCAACATTGACCTAGTTACAGTTAGCTGGTCTTAAAAACACGATCGCGAAAGGAAAACAATATTTCTACAATCCATACAATACTAGAACAAAAATATAAGTGGGGTCACAAGTACCACATAGGGTGCTCTAGGGTCAAAGAGCTTGAAAATGCCTCTTAACCTTTTCCAGCGTAAGATATTTAAAATGGTGGCTTCGAAAATTTGTGACAGATAATTTTTGATCACGTGAGTTATTATTCGAAATGCATTTTTTATTTTTCGAAAGGAAAATGTTGATATGTCTACGATCCGTGTTTTTATCCATCTAACAATGAAAGTGCAATATACAGAAACAAACAAAAAAAAAAAATCCCCACAAATAAATAAAAAAGTTATTATGGACCCCGATCTGGTAATCAAAGTACAGTAGATATAGGTGGATGTTAAAACAAAGCATGGAACCAGTTCAATATGGCTGCCTCCATAGGCACTTTTCAAAACCGAATAAAAATATAGTGCCGCCGCTCAAGCGGCGCCACAATAAGTTTACGAAGCTTAAGTTTTATGATAACACGCACATTCCAATGAACACATATACCTTGGAGCCATGCTCTGTGAAAAGGATGTTTGTTGCATTTGCAAGAGGTATCGACCAGGTCAGCCTACGCAGTCCACGCAGGCTGACTTGGACCGAAACTTTTTTCTGTTTGGTCAGTTTTCTGCATGCCAAAGGGCCAATCTACGTCATAATTCAGCCGGGTTTTAAGTCAAATGTACTTTATGGATCCATGATTATGTGATGGTCTGCATGGTATAACGTATCACGAGGATGCATCAAGCCAGCTTTTGCCAGAGCATGGCTCATTTTATTTCAGACGTGTGTATAATGAGTTGGCCTTTCAAAGGTATGAAAGAAGCTCAAGATCTTGTTTATACGAAATGATAATGTCTATTTAGGGTAACGTTGGCTCTACGGGCGCTTCCATGTTATGACGTTACACTCGTCACAACTCGGCCGATTCCGTACCTACATCTAACCTCGTCTGTATAAGGGAGGCTTCCATTTTGAACTACCAATCACATGATCTTAAACATGGCGGCGCCCCTGTACAACCACTGTGAAGTTATTCACTTCTATCGATCTGTCGATGAAAGCTCCTAACGGAATTGATAAACCACGCTAAAAATTGAATGTACAAACTGGTTGCCGACTGAAATACTCTTAGAAAGATAACGATAGAAAATTTACTCATGCGTTCTTTCTAAAGAGGAGCCTTACAATTTCAACAACGGTAAAGCGGTGTGCTTCCGGAGACGTGCGAAATGTACCGTGTAGCAATCTCCGAGCAGAGTTGTCGTTCGTTACCTCACATACATCTCTGCGATGGGCTAAATGACAAGAATCTTGTCAAACCGAGGAAAACATGTTTTGTTACTGTTTAACTGTTTCATGTGTAACATGATAAAGTAGACAAAGCAAATATGATTCCAGATGCATTATAGGTGCATTTAATTTGATGAATTTACCTGTATACAATGGAACTATTTTTTCGAGTTTCTTCACTGATCAGATTCCTACGCCAATTGTAAACCGAATGGCTGCGCCCACGAATGAAGACAAGTTAAACAAAATTATACAGTCCTGTGACAGTTTCGACAAACCGATGGATCTAAGTTTGTAACATCAAAGAAGAGATTGTCGTCCTTTAAAACACATTTTAGCTTTTCAGAAAACCCCTCTTTTCCACATTTTCTCCCACAAAGTTTGATTGGCCGTATGCTGTTTGAACAGCAAACAAAACAATCGATACATCTTTCTTTCACCGGCGTTTGTGTCGCCATTTGGGGTTATGGTCATGTGACGGAAAATCTCGCGAGAGGACGGACTACTTTCTGAGCCCACTACAGAGGTGAATGTGAATGAACCGGAGTGCAAGAGAGTGACCGTGTAGGTGCATATCAAGCTACATGATACAGCCGAGGGATTTGATCACCGGATCACCCGAGATATGCCGAATGATGACGTTACTCACATGGATCTCTTTTAGGCTAGGGGAGGCAAGTCGGTTATAAGAAAGTACAGTAAAAACAGAGTTATTTTTAAGATTTAAACAAAAAGAGGGGTGGTGATGAATGCTAAAGATTTTTATTTCAAAAGGTTTTTTTCCTCTCTTTAAAATTATCCACTTAACCCTTTACCAAACAATGTCAAGTTTTATCGATCCTTAAGAAGAATGGCTTTAAAAACATTGCGGGAAAAGTGGAAAATACAGATTACAGGTCTGCATTTTCTCCTTTTCCAACAATGTTTTCTACCCTTCCAAGGACAAATTTCCTTTTAGAGCGATATTTACTCTGTCGTCTGCAGAAGATTTCAATATATTTTTTTTTTTTGCCGTCTGCTTTTAAAAGAATTAAGTGTTCACATTTTCTTACTGTGATGAGTAAGGTGTTATAATGTGTTAGTTTCGGTGCATAAATTTCGTTGTTTTTTATACGTATATGTATAGGTTCAGGCTGTAAAAAAAAAAATACGAAAATCTATCTGATCGAGGACCTACGCAACCCCATATTTTTCATTCCAGTAGAACTAGTATAAATTTGTCTAAAACCTATAGAAGTCATGGTGTAAATTGTGCATTTATTATAGCTTTGTACCATTTAAACACGGAGCATTTTGCTCCCCTAGACTTGACCATACCAGAATTGCAATACAGAAATTTCAGGTTCAATTCACAATTTATGCAATGAAGATCAATGAGCAAACATAAGGGTTGTTTCTAAGAATATGCCATGCAAAAAAAAGTTGAACATAGACCTTTAGTCTAAAACTGACAGGGAAATTAAAATCTTCTTCAGCTTTTTGTCACAGATGTTCTAGTGCGAAAGAACTTGAAAATACAGTATGACCAGGTAATTTGACATTTTCAACAATGATTTGTTTAATTGAGTCACATTTATAAAAACAGATTTTTAAACCCTCCAATTCATCTACTGCAGGCGAAACTACATAGCACTTGACGGAACCTCCGCCCGCAAACTTATCCGAAGGCGAAACTTCTTTTAACATAGTTAACTCCCTTGAGCATTCGATCGTGTCTGCAGACGACGTAAATATTTTTCTTTTTATTTTTTTTATTATCTGTTGTTATTCTAAACTTATTTTTTTTTCTTCTTAAATGCTGTTACAAAGCTTCTGATCAATAGCTTTTTTTATGTAGTAAACTTAAATAAATGCACTGACCATCAATGATACGCGTAAGTCTTAACCCGAATACATTCCGGACAGTTTGTTTCGGACGGTTTGCAGTCAAAACGCCCCACAGTCAGTGCGTCTTATCTTTAGTCTGAAGGTTCGCTCCGATGTTATTTTTGTGACTTTGTCTCCTGGTAACAAGCATTTTCTCCTTTTTCCCCAATAATTTCTACCGTACTTATGATAAAATTTATGTTGAGTAACATTTAACCCTTTACCATACAATGCCGATTTAATGACCTTTAGGAAAACATTGTGGGGCAAGGACAAAATGCTGATAACCAGCATTTTCTGTTTTTCCGACGATGTTTGCTAACTGTCAAAGAAAAATTGCATCATTTTAGTATAATTGAAATGGTTGTCTGCTAGTGCTTTCATTTTGGATAGGTCTACATTTTTGTCAAAGTGTAAAGCGAATATTTGTTGTCTACAAGTGCCTTCAGTTTGGACAAGGTTAAAATTTTGTCCTCTGGCGAAGAGTTAAGGGTGGAGACATGTTTTTTAAGGTTATAGGAAAGGTCCATCCCCACTCCCCCGATTCCTGAAAAACACTCCTTCTCTATTTTGGCTCATATACAAGCCTCATCAGGTAGTGATGGTAAGTTCTATCAAAAACATAGTAATTGCCATAGATATCCTTGCTTTATTTTTTTTTATGATGTTATTTTATTGTTTTAGTTCTAATACTCGAATGGAAACATTAAACAAAGTGGAACATACATACACCAAGAAATATTTATAAGCACTTTTCACGAATGATATGGTGTATCTACCTTTTTTTTGTTTATTTCTAATTCAACACATCTTTTTTTTTTTATTGGGCAATGTACATATCTTTTTTAGTACTATCATCTTTATTAAACATTATATTTACAATGCATTTTTAAATGCTCACAGTACAGTCTGTAGTGCAAAATTATTTACAGTAAATACTTAAAAGCAATCAATTAGCTTTAATAGGATTAAACCTTTCAAAGGAATCACTTCTCCTTACCAGGGTTAAACCTTTCAAAGGGAATCTTAATGTCTTGAGAAATATGCATTCATGTGGAATAAATTCAGTCAATGAAAATGGAATGCATTAAAATAATGATCAACAACATCAGCATTTCCAGGACCAGTTTTCCTGGCAGTTTTCCTGATACTGTTTATTTACTTGTTGAAGGTTTGTGTCCAGACTGGAGGAGATCTTACATGTAATGGAAGTTAGTCAGCTGTAGTCCAAAACCACCTGCCCAAAAAGTAAGTCTACAATTTGTCATGTTCATATCTTCTAATATATTGCTATGGTGAACAGTGTATTTAACAATTCATTTTTTGCATTCTGAACTTGGTTCACCCAATATTGGCCTGTGCTTGCTGAAGATACAGGAACTAGCATCCATTAAAATACTTACTGTTTACCAAACAACAAAATTTTAGACTTGCCTAGATTTAACCCTTAAACTGCTATATAAATAGAAGGAGGATTTCCAGCCAATAGAACAATGTTTTCAAAAGGCTTCCATCCTAGGGTCATTAAACATCATGATTATGTGGTAAAGGGTTAAACTGCTAAACAAATAGAAGGAAAATTTCCAGCCAATAGAACACACAGAAACTTTGTGAGTACAAAGAGATTGTTGTTTGGAAAAAAAAAAAACTCACGGAATCAGACAGTGTAGATCCAAGATCAGACTGCATGTTCTGTGCAGTCTGATCTTGATCTACACTGTCCAAAAAAGAGCATTGAGTGGCGCATGGCAGCCAAAGGATTAATGTGTTGCAGATGGCAAATTAGATGTGCCTTAACTCTTTACCAAATGACAAAAATCTTAGACTAATCCAACTCAAAAGCATTTCAAGAAGACAAAATAAATATGACTTAAAAATTGATAGTTGCTTTTGGAAGGACAGAAAGCATTGTGGGAAAAGAAGAAAATCTTGGTTATCAGCATTTCTTTCCTTTCCCATGATGTTTTCAAAAGTCCTTTTCTTTGGGGTCATTAAAACTCTGGATTGTGTGCTAAAGGGTTAAATGAAGGTAGTTATCTTTGAAAGAGTAGAAAGCATTGTGGGGAAAGGAATAAGTGCTGATTTCCAGCATTTTCTCTTTTTCCTACAAAAGCTTTCAAAAAGTTTCTTTTTCGTGATCGTAAAAGCACATGTTGGTGTGAAAAAGAGTTATAGATAGTCAAATGCTTTTTATCTTCTAGAATTGGGCATATTTTGCGTCATTTGCTATGCTACATTTTATGTGAGATAGTTTAGTTTTCAATGTTATTGAACCGTAACTCTTTACCAAACAGCAGAATTTTAGACTTGTCCAAATTGAAAGCATTTGCAGACGACAAATTAAATGTGACTCAATAAGTTAGATATGCCTTTTGAAGGGTAGAATAGATTATGGAGAAAGGAGAAAATGCTGCTTACCAGCATTTTCTTCTTTTTTCACAATCTTTTCAAAAGTCTCCTTCCTTCAGGATCATTACAACCCTGGATTGTGGGGTAAAGAGTTAAATTGCTGAACAAACCCATAGACATTTTCTGTTGCTCTAGTTATTTTGAAGTTTTTTTTTTTGTCTAGAATGTCTTAGTAAAAGGGACCGTGTAAATCAAAGATCAGATATCACTGGTTGTGAAGGCTAATCTTGATCTGGACTTGCTGCAAAGACGACTATGGCCGGGATAGGCACCTTACAGGTTGATGATTTATAATTTCAGGGGGCTTATGCAAGTGGTCACTGGGAAGAGAAGATAGAAAGCTTGAACTTTCTCAATGTCATATCTGGCTGCACAACCAGGACAAACAGTTAGAAAAGTCCGCAGAGAAAGAATGCATTGATGAGGAGGATGGAGAGAATGAAGAAGGTATAGAGGATCTGATTTGATGAAAACAAAGCCTGATGAAAACTTTTAATTGATTGTTGGACTGATTCTTTGCTATTAAGCCCTTCACAATTTTGTGTTAATAGAAGTTGAACTCCTTATCACATAATCCCAATTTTAACTACCCTGAGGAAGTAGCCTCTTGAAAACCTTGTGGGAAAAGGAGAAAATGCTGATAAACAGCATTTTCTCCTTTTCCCACAAGGTTTTGTACGCTTTCACTGACAATTACCACCATTTCACCTAATTTAAGATTTGATGTATGGTAGAGAATGTCAAGGCTGGGTAGCTCAGTGGTTAGTGTATCTGACTTGTGACATGGTAGTTGTGGGTTCGATACCTGGTTAAGGCAAACTTTCCTTCTGGCTTCTTTTCGCCTCTCACCTCTGATGCATTTGAGAAAAGTAGTCAGTGACTTGGGAAAAAAGTTGTGTTAATGCTGGTATGAGAAAGCCAGGAAACAGATACGTAGGTCCACTGACTGCCATGATATGACCCAAGCTGTTAAAACAGCATTAAACTCAATAATTGTTAAGTATCAAGAGGTCTTAATGTTTGACGTATGATACAGAATAAATAATAGAACTTGATTTCAGTTCATTCCCTACATTAAGATGCCTTAGAATGATAAGGTCGTAAGTGTCACTTACGACCTTATATGATGCATACATATTTGGAAACGGCATTTCATTATCTATCCTTTCATGTCAATTTCATAGAAATTTGAACTTGTTGTGTTGACCAAATAAGGTGCTGAAAAAGGTCGTAAGTAAAATCTGTTTCAATCTGTTTATAACATAAGGTCGTATGTGACACTTACGACCTTTTGTTAGTATTTTACAAAGTATTTCACAGTTGAATGAGAAGGTCGTAACTGCTAGATACGCCCTTGTTTTACAACTCATTAAATTTAGTCTTAAAAATGAAGAATCCTTGGAAATACATAAGCAGATTTTTGTGTTATCTTCCAAATAGCAGAAACGCTGAATTAATAAAAATTAAGCTAATAAAAAAGCACTTTTTTCGAAGAAAAAGTGGAAACAAATAAAAAGCGAGGCAATTGTATGAAACCGATTTTGGTGTAGAGATTACAGCATTGTCAAAAGTTTGAAGGAGGGAAAACAATTCAAAGCAGTTCATCTTGTGCATTAGGGTAAGTATTTAAATCTAGTTTAATTCATAAGAATAGATAGCTTTTAAATAAATTGTATTTAAAAAGAAGAAGAAAAACTCCTAAACATATTTTATATTGTTAAAGATAAAATAACTAATTCTGGGGAGGGAAACCCATAAAAAGTGTAATAGTATTCGCACTAACCATACTGTGTAGAGAATTGGACGTCCGTGAAATTCCACACTCTCTCAGCTAATTTAATAAGTTTAAACACTAAATGTTTTAAGCTGCTTTCCACATCTATTCAGTCATATTAGGAAGACAGTTTACATTTGTATGTGTGCTTATGGTTTTGCCAGTGTAGGTCCTAACTTTGGGCACTCATTTGAAAAAAAAAGAGTTTACAATGAGGATAGAACAAAGGAGCTCATGATTAGAAATTCATCCCCTTGTTTATGTAGTGCTTAACCCACTTTTAAAACACTAGGAACGATTTTTGTTTCTTTTGTGACCATTGTAGATCAAGATTAGACTGCAATGAATGTGCAATCTTATCTTGGATCTACACTGATCGACATGCTGTCATAACATGACAAAGAGACCCCTGAAAACAATGTTTCTGTGTGTTTTCCAAAAATGAAAGTGCCCATTTTGAATATGTAGCCCATTGAGGGTCATCACTGTTTTCAACATTAAGCCAGTTATATTGCGTATGCCAATGCACCTATACAATAATGCTTCTTTAGGGTTTCTGCTACCACTGCTAAACAAAGTATTCTTTCCCAGCTACTGACTGCTTTCTCACGTAAAGTGTTTTACTCTATCTTTGTTCACTTGGCATAAAAGAATAGCGAATTAGCATATATATTTGAAAAAAAATCTAGACAGAAGTATTCAAGAAGTATAATTTCGTAGTAAATGTAAAAATCAGTATAAATGTGGCCCAACACAGAGTATCTGGTTTAAACATTATTTATTTTACATCAATTGAGAAATAAGTTTATACAACTTGTACTAATCTCTCTCAATTCTGCTTCCTGGGAACTACACCAGTATTCGAGCCCAATGTGTGGGCCTATGGGTGATCCCTAAGCCAACACCCGCTCCCGGGTATTGAACCTGACCAAAGCTGTTGTGCTGTTTTGGTTGGATGTTATTTTTCTGGCCCAAATTTTTTCATACAATATGTTCAGTAAGGCAATGATATTTTTTCTATTCACAGGAATTCCACAATGGATGGTTGTCTAGAAATTGGACAAGAGCTCATTAAATTAGAGGAAAAACTGGAAAAAAGTTATCAAATGTATTTAGAGGCATCTGCCCAGCTTCATCGTTGTGTTGAGGGAGACGCCAGTTACGCATTGATATATTGTGTAGAACAACATCTGACAAACATACTTGAAAAACAAGATTCTATAAGAGACAAAATAAAATATTTACACATGAAGTTGAACATCCACTATCCAGAAATTCATGTCATGAAATAAACTTGAAAATGGATAATTTCCTCTGCCCAAGTAATTTGGACGAAGATGACCTGCCTTTAAGCTGTTTAATTGAAAGAGAGAAATCACTCGATGAAATTCCTCTTAGCCAATATAAGGTGAAACACGATGTAGTTCTAAATGATTTTTCAAATGAAGAAAACCGTTTAGATGAGGTAAAAATCAACAACAGTGTACTGTTTAATGAAGAATACCAAAATGATTTAAGTGATCTGACAGTAACAATACTTGAAGACGATGATGATATTATTCCTCCTGACTCTATAGTATTAAAGGTTAGAGATATAGCAGGTAAGAATTTGTTTTGTGCAGCTGAAACAAAGCAGTACTTCAATGACAATGGTGTTCCATCTGACATTGGGCAAAGGGGGGAATTGACAGTAGCAGATACTCCTGTAACCAGGGCTGAACAGACAGAGAGTACTGAAATAACACATCAATCCAGAAAAAGAAAAAAGAATGTTGAACAATGGAAGCAAACAATACGCAAGCGTAGAAGAGAAGTAGGAAAGGACTACATAAGTACAAGTGGGAAAGTAGTACCTAGGCGAGTATCACAAAATTCTGCATGTAACTGCAAATTCAGTTGCGCAAAATTCAGCACGAAAATTAGGGAAGACATATTTCATACTTACTGGAACCTAACTTATGAAGGAAAAAAAGCTTTTCTCCAGCGTTATGTGATTTTGATGGAGAAAAAGAGAAAGACAAAACAAACCAACAGTTCGAGAAGGAAAAACACTCTTGAATATTTCTTGCCAATGGCAAATGATGTTATCCAAGTCTGCAAGACTTTTTTCCTAAATGCCTTAGCTATAAAGGAGAAAACAGTGCATTATTATGTAAAATTGGCTAAAGGTTGTACAGATGGAAGAGGCAAATCCACAAAAGCTAAAATTTCAGAGCAAGCAAAACAGGAAATAAAAGACCATATAATGAGTTATCCAGCAGTTGACTCCCATTACTGCAGATCGTCCTCAAAAAGGAAATACCTGCCAAAAAATTTATCAATTAGAAAAATGTACAGAGAGTACTGTAACAAATGCATTGAAAACAATATAATACCTCAAAAATTCTGGATCTATAGTAAAACTTTCAATGAAGACTTCAATTTAGGTTTTCATCAACCGAAAAAGGATCAGTGCAGTTTTTGTGAAACATTCAAATCGTTACCTATAGAAATGCAAAAATGTAAACAATCAGAATATGATATTCACCAAAAGAATAAACAGGAGGCAAGGGATCAAAAGAATGATGATAAGTTGAGAGCACCGAATTCAAATAATGATATAAGAATCTTGAATTTTGATTTGCAAAAAGTTTTACTATGTCCCAAAACAAGTATTGGTGAAATCTATTACAGTAGAAAGTACACAACATATAATTTCACAGTGTTTGATTTGGTTTCGAAAACTGCAGATTGTTGTATGTGGCATGAAATAATTGGAAAAAGAGGAAGTTGTGAAATTGCCTCGTGTTTGTATAACTATAACAAGAGTATTGGGCCAGTGAAAGAAATAATTTCCTATTCGGACAGTTGCACTGGACAACAGCGAAACCTTCCATTTTCTTGTATGTGTATGCACAGTGTAGCAAACCTGCCTATAGAAAAAATCACACATAATTACTTTGAACGTGGGCATTCTCAAATGGAAGGGGATACTGTCCATGCAGCTATTGAACGCCATTCTAAACACATGGATATTTTCATTCCAGCTGAATGGATGCATGCTGTTCGAAATAGCAAGTACAAACAGCCAAAGTTTAGCGTCAAAGATATTTCACAGGCAGACATATTTGATTTCAAAGGACTTTCTCAAAAATGTATAATGAATAGAAAGTTATCTTCAGATAACATTTCTGTCAAATGGAACAGGATTAAATGTTTTCAGTACAGAAAATCTCAGCCTCATATCATCTACTTCAAAATTGTATATAAATAAAATCAGACTGGAATGTTCTGGACACTTCCTTTGTTAGAAGTAGAAAAAGGGAATGCATTGCAAAGTCTCTAAATGGCTTTCAGCTTTCAAATTTGTACCATGACTATTTGCCAATCCCCACACCAAAGTACAAGGATTTACAAAACTTGTGTAAAACAAACATAATTCCGACAATGTACCACAGGTTCTATGAAACTTTACCCCACAAAAATGTTTTGTCAAGGCTACCAGAACCAAATGATTCTGATTGTTCTGATGGTGAATTAGATTGAGTTTCATACAACTCTTTACCAAATGACAAAATTTTGGGCTCGACTAAATTGAAAGCATTTGCAGACGACAAATTAAATGTAGTGAAAAGAATGATTTCTGTCTTTAATATGGTAGAAAAAAATTGTTAGAAAAGGAGAAAATGCTGGTTACGAGCATTTGCTTCTTTTCCTACAATGTGTTTAAAAGCATTTTTTACGGTTCATTTTAACTCGGGATTGTGTTGTAAAGAGATAAGTTATCCTACTGCCAAGATTGAGAAGAAGTTTAAATTACATTACGCAAACACTTATGGCCAAAAATACAATTCAACCCGTAGGCTACTGATAGTTTCTCTTGGGATGACTGGAAATCATTGTGAGAAAAGGATAAAATGCTTGTCATAATTGTTTTTTACAACCGCTAACCCTAGAGCCATTAAAACTAAAACTGGTAAAGGATCAAATAGTTTTCATCAAAATGCTGCTCTTCTGGACTTGTTTAGTAGTGGTAGTGTTTAGTTTATACTGTTAAAACATGAGCCATGCTCTGTGAAAAGGGGGCTTAATGCATTTGCCAAAGGTATCGACCAAAGTCAGCCTGCGCAGTCCGCACAGGCTTACCTAGGCCGAAACTTTTCGCTATTTGTCAATTTTCCGTATGTCCAAGGGTTAGTGTACCTTATAAAATAGTCGGTTGTTAAAAAAGTGGCAATTATGGATCCATTATAATGTAATGACTTGCTTGGTATCATGTTTCATGGAGATGCATTAAGCCCCCTTTTGCCAGAGCATAGCTCATATTTATTTTATATCGATTGAGAAACAAGTTCTTACAACTTATACTAATCTCTCTCGATTCTGCTTCCTAGAAACTACACCAGTACTCGTGCCGAATGTGTGGGCCAATGAACCATATAAAAGTTGAAATCTGCTCCCGATTATCCAACTGTAGACCTTATGGTTACCAGGCTGATGCTCTACCTCACAACCGCAGACATCATATATTGAAACATTTCGTGTGCAGTTCATATTCTCCATTTCTTTAGTCTAAGGGTGTTTATGGCAACTAACCATTGATTAAGTGAGCAAACTGACTTAGTCCATATAAACAGCCAGTCTACCCATGAAATAAATGGTAGTTCCTTTCATTCTAGTAGGTCCTTTCCAGAGTTGAATGTGGTAAATCCAAGCTACACTGTAAATGACCTTCACACTGTCAACGTGACAACTTGTTTGCAAGTATATTCTACACACGATCGTGGCAATCCTAGCATGAATGTTCTTATTGTTGCTTTGGTGTAGATTATGTAACTTTAGCTTTATCCTAGCGAAGCCATCACGCTTATTCCTGAATATTTCGCATGTTTTAGTGATTGAAAACATTGTATGAAATCCAAAACTAGACATAGTCAGCCATCTTTAAACGTTGCATGGTGGGATAGTTACGCTTTGAGAAGGTGATGACATCACTTCGGCGGCAAGTTTAAATGTCACACTGTACAGTTTTATTTATTAGGTACGAATAGCGACTGCATTTATCCCCGTTATTTTACCGCAAAGTTACCCGTTTTGGGTAGACGTTTTCTACCAGTTTTGGGTAGCGGCCCGATTTCGGTAGCAAGCCTTCTACCAGATATTGGTAGCTTCTACCAAAACTGGGTAGATCTACCATTTTTGGGCCAGTGGCCTGGTGGGAGACTATAAAAGCAGCGTGATTTCCTGTGTTCAAGGATTCCTTTCAGTAGAGCTTGTGCAACTCGGTCACGTCATTTGTATCCGAATCTTTTTGACTTTATTTGAGGATTTTTATCTGCATTATTGCTGCAATACCTAATCAGTATCTATTACATCAAACTCTGTGATTACTGATAAAAGAGGGAAATTAGATCTACCTATGGGATTGTACATGGATTTATATTCTTTAATCTAGACTCCTCCACTGTTGTCAGTTGATGATCAGTTATTATCCCCGATATTTCATATTGTCGCTTTACACTTAAAAATAAAATAGAAATACACCACAGCTGTATTACGTTGAACATATTTCGGCATCTAAGAGTTATTTCTATTCCCAGTTACTTGCAACAAACCAGTTCGTAACAATATTGGTATTCTACAGGTCTATGATTTATCTTTCATCACCAATCCTGTGCTTTAATGACCCTTAGGGAGAAGGCTTATGAAAACATTGCTGGAAAAAGAAAAAAGCTGGCAACAGCTTTTCCTTATTTTCTCACTATGCTTTTCAGTCTTATGAAAACAAATTCAGTCACTTGGAGTGCAGTCTGAACTCTGTTTACTGTAAATAACTGTAATATGGAGAAGTTTCAAGAGGTTCCTTTGATTTAGGGGATGTGGCATTTTATTAGTATTTTGCCGTCTTAAAAATGTTAAGGTGTTTGTTTTAAAATTTTAACGCTAGTTCATAGGTTTATAAAGTATTCAAGAGTTTATTTGTGCGTGTCTACTTGATATTTATTTGTTACTGTTGATCTAGTTATAGACCTGTTTCTTATCTGTAGCTGTTGTATAAATGATTATATTCTTAACTATAATTATTTGGAAAGGGATTTCATGTTAAGAACTGATGCCGCTACACTTACGACCTTCTGTCGATACCTGTTATAACATACTATTTTGACAAAAAGGTTGTAACTAGCACTTACGACCTTTCATTATTTGTCCATTTTGAAACAACCTAAGTATAAAGGATGTTTGCAAGATTTTTTTCCAATTTTCTCAAATTATATGAGGCAGTTTATTATTATCAATGGTCATTTAAATTTTCTTCTATGGGTAGAAGAAAATAGAAAATGAATTATTGAAAATGATCTGTTATTGTTGTAATAAAATAGTTTTTTCAAGTTTTCTCAAAACTGTGTTTTTTCACTTACGACCTTCTCATTCTAAGGCATGTACAAATTCAACAAAAATGGAGGCGGATGTACCATGGTACTTGTGTTTTACACGGAGCGTCTATCAAATTTTGGGATGGTCCATTTGAAAAGGATGCCATCCCAATACAGCCATCTTGCCGGTCTCTTGGATGTTTTTAATATGAAAATGGTGAGATCTCTTGTGTTTTTCTCATAACCCTTTTCCCAAATGACAAGTTTTAGACTCTCCCAAATTTGAAACATCTGCAGACGACAAAACTCAAAATTGGTGCAAAGGAGTTTAAGATCTATGGTAGGTTAGAAAATATTATGGAAAAAGGAGAAAATGGTGGTTACCAGCATTTCTCCTTTTTCCACAATGTTTTCAAAAGCCTTTCTGCAGAGGGCCGTTAAATTATTGTGTGATAAGGGGTGAAATACTGTGTATGTCCTTTTTTTTTTAACATTCAGATTTTCTTTTGTTTAACCCTTTCCCAAATGACAAATTTTGGAGTGGTCCAAATTGAAAGAGTTTGCAGACGACAATTTTGAATTTGATGAAAATGGCAGAAAGTTCTCAAAAAGGGTAGAAAACACTGTAGGAAAAGGAGAAATTGCTCGTCACGAGCAATTTCTCCTTTTCCCACAATGTTTTCAAAAGACTTGTACTGCAGACACGTGAAAACCAGGGCTTGTTTGAGAAAGGGTTAATGATGATTGATACTTCAGCCCTTTACCGGCATTGAAATTGCAGATTTGTCCATATTGAAGGTGTTTATGACCCGGAAGCAATCTAGCAGTGGTGCGACACCTTCTATGCCGACGTGGCAAAGTGACTTTGTCATGTTACCACTGTACATGTACTCGAAGAATTTAGATAGGATGTCTGGCTAGCTCTTGATACAGACCATTAGAAATGATCATAATGACTTAAAAGTTTACCACACAATCCAGAGTGTTAACGACCCTGAGAAAGAAAGCTAATGAAAACATTGTGGGAAAAGGAAAAGTGCTGGTTACCAGGAATTCCTCCTTTTTCCACCATGTTTTCCACTAAATCAAAGGTAATTTTCTTCATTTGAGCCACCTTTAATTCTTTACCAAATGACAAAATTCTGGACTGGACAAAATTGAAAGCTTATGCAGATGAAAAATGTTGTTAAAATGATGGTATCTGTCTTTGTTAGGGTGGAAAACATTGCTGGTTACTACTATTTTCTCCGTTTCCCACAATCTTTTAGAAAGCCTTCTCTTTCAGGGTTGTTAGAAGTCAGCATTGTGCAGTAGATGGTTAATTTTCCTTCTGGTAAGGCTTGGAATTTTTACTTGTCTAAAATTTTAAGATGTGGGAAAAATTTACATGGCTTTCTTACTTTGAACATCTGGGTCCTAATTCACTGGCGATTCTTGGTTTTATTCCTAGTCTTATTCTAGAATTAGAAAGTAACACAATTTCTGATTGGCTAAACCAAATACTGATATGGTTTAGCCAATCAGAAGTTGTGTTACTTTCAAATTTAGAAAATTCTTGAGAATAAGACTAAGGATGTTCTTCAGAATGGTTGGTAAATACAGGCAATTTGTTTGGAAGATAGAGGGACCTACTTTATAATTATGATGAGTTGCTCCATGTATCAGTTTTGAATGTTTTGTATGGAAAACTGATCTGACTTGAAAATGATAGGGCTTAAACCCTTTACCACCATAATCCCAAGTTCTAATGATCCTGAGGTATAGGGGATTAGAAAACATTGTGGGAAAAAGAGAAAATGCTGGTATACCAGCATTTTCTCCTTTTCCCACAATGTTTTCTACCTTCTCTGATACAAATCTCAATCATTTAAGCATTTTTTTATTTGTAGTCAGCAAAGGCTTTGATTTTTGATCAGTTTAAAATTTTGCCATGTGGTAAGGAGTTAACTCTCTGCCACTCTGCAAAATTTTGCTCATTACCCTATTGAAAGAATTAGAGGCTCTGAATTAGATGTGACTCAAATGATGAGGTTTGCATATGAAAGTCCTAGAAAACAGTGTCTGAAAAGGAGCAAATGCTGGTTATCAGGCTTTTCCCTTAGCATGAACTTGGATGTGACTCAAATGATTTACGTATGAACGTCTCGAAAACATTATCTAAAAAGGAGCAAATGCTGGTTATCAGGCCTTTTTGCTCAGCAGTGTAGAAAGACAGTTTCCTTAATGTTTAACCCTTGGAGTGCCGAATAAACCTGCTAGACATTTTTATCCTAGAAATATGACCCAAATATTTGCAATTTCATGGTTGCTTTTGTCTACAGCGATTCAGCAAAGCAGACAGTCTAGATCAAAGATCACGTGCAGCCTGATGTTGATCTACACTGGTGAAAGGTGCTTTAAGGGTTAATAGATTTTTGCTGGTTTTCTTTTCCAGAATGGGGGTTACTCTGCACCTAGGCCATCATTGTCATTCCCATGGCAACAATCATCATGATGGTAACCATGACAACTTTAGAAATGACCTTGAAAAGGTCAGGTTAACAAAGACTGAAAAAGAAGCTACCGATCTTTCTCTGAAACCTCAGGTTGGTTTTAATTCGTAAAGGTTGCAATTCAGATTTTCATTGTCAAACTTCAAAAATGTTGAATTGTAGAATTTATTAAGGCAGTAGCTAGTAAACAATACAGTATGGGTCCTGCATGGCCCAGTGGTGAGGTGCAGGACTTGTGACCTGAATGCTGTGGGTTTGAGCCTCACTGGATCCATTGGGGCTTTCTTAGGAGTGTCCTTGGGTAAGACAGCTCAGAGTCTTAGCGTGGTTCTGATGAAACCCAGGACATACATGAATATGTGAGCTATCACCATGATAAGGCTGAAATAGTGTTGAAAGTGGCACAAAACACCATTCAATCAATCTATTTATCACATAAAACGAGTGAGAGACAAAAAAATATCCTGCATGATCACCTTTAGCCTATACACCATTCAGGGGTCCATGTTTACAGTTGTAGTTCAGTTTTAAATGTGTACATATAGAAGTAGATAGCTCTTTGACATTTACAACGAAAGTAGGATGAAACAGTTTCTATAGCGGGTAATTCCACCTATTTCCGCAATTTTGTTGATTTTCAAAAACTTTGGCTGCATTTCTTGGTTTTTATTAAACATGAGAATAAAAAACTTTCCATGCATATGTCTTAGCAACAGTAACGTCATTTTTCCATGAAACAGTGTAGTAGTACAAAGTCAGGCACACGCAGTGACTGGTTTCTCAAGCTTCACATGTTCATGACCAAAAAAATGATCATAACCGGGACCCAAAAAACAATAGTACACTAGTGTATTGTCAGAAACAAGTCATGGGTTTAATACACTGCCACAGGAGGTTTTATGTGATAAAAGTCATTTTGAGCTTCAGTAGATTGTAATTTCAGTAGATTGTAATTTCAGTAGTTGGTAAACAATCAATAAGTAAGAGAAGGCAGTGTAAGACAAAATATCTTTCTGACATGCAGTCTGATCTTTAATCCTTAGGCTGCTATGTGCAACTCGCTGACCATTTGCAAACAGTGTAGATCAAGATCAGACAGCACAAAACATACAGTCTAATCTTGGATCTACAGTGTCCAATTTCCAGAGCATGACTCATCTGTTTTGTCTCCACAGTGAGTTATTCCTTGAGTAATTCCAATGGACATTCTCATACTTCCAACATAGATATTAAAGCTGCGCTGCATTTATCCACACTGTAGGTGATCTCTTACAGAGTATTGTTGTATTAGTCGCAGCATTTATCATATACTATAAGGTATGTAAAGTCATCATCATCATCATTGTTATCATCATCACCACCTTCATAATCATCATCATAAGTATAATAACCACCTCCATAGCTGCCATCATCATCATCATCATCATCAACAACAAAAACAACAACAACAACAACAAGAGTAATGCTCTTGCAAAAGGGGTTTAATGTATAAATTTACGTGATAAATATATGTTATACCAAGCAAGTCATCACTTGAAATTTGATCCCTAATATTTTGTTGTTATGGACGTCAAAAAGTCTTGGGACAGATAGTGCATGATAATGTTACTATAGTGACTGGGAATTTTGTATTTGATATGTGAAATTAATGAGGACTGGAAACAATACTTGTATTGAATCAATGTATAAGTGGTAAAAATTTCATTAATATTGCACAGAAAATACGGAAATTCTATCTGAGAACTTTTTGATCACCCCTCGTAATTTATGGAGTTTCCAACTAGTTGGGGGTCTATGTTATATATTCATGGACTCCGATCTTTTCTACCCTTTTAAGATTTTTTCTCTCTTATTATTATCATAGCCAGAATGGAAGTTAGCTGATTCTTTCTACCCTTTTAAGATTTTTTTCTCTCTTATTATTATCATAGCCAGAATGGAAGTTAGCTGATTCTATTTGTACATTCCAGTTTTCATTGATTGTTGTTGTAACATCAGTGAGATATCTTTGCTATTTATTCTCTTTATAAACATTACATACTTATACGATAAGATTTCATAATTATACGCTTAACCCTTTACCGCACAATTCCGCCTTTTGACGACCCTGGGAAAGAAGTGTTTTGAAAACATTGTGGGAAAAGGAGAAAATGCTGGTAACCAGCATTTTCTCCTTTTCCCACAATGTTTTCTACCCTAATGAAGACAGAAATAATCATTTAGGTTACATTTAATTTGTTGTCTGCAAATGCTTTCACTTTGTTCTGGTCCAAACTTTTCTCGTATGGTAAAGGGTTAAATGGGTTCAATTTTGATGATAATAAGGACATACTATTGTGTATTATGTGTATATCTCTAGACAGTATACCAGTCTATACAGAAGAAAAGAATGGAATAAAACTGATGCAGGCTTATATTGATAATATTGAAAGATTATGACAATGCAATTTTATTGCATTCTCAACTGGTGTTCAGTCCCACATGGCTCAGTGTGGAAGGGTACAGGATTGGACAGATCTGGAGGTCTGCTGTTTGTGAGACACTTGAAAGCCCTTTTGCCTAGTGCTGGTGAAAACAAGGCACACATGGAGAAGTGAGCTTCTACTGTGATATATCTAAAATAGTGTTGAAACTGGCCTAAAACAGCAACTACCCGTAGAAAGAGGGCCTTTTGAAAGTATTGTGAGAACAGGAAAAAATGCTGGTCAAGAGCATTTTCTCCTATTCCCGCTAATTTAATATTTTGTCATTTGGTAGAGAGTTAATTTGACAACATTTAGGAACAAGCATTTTGTCCTTTTCCCACATTGTTTTTCAACCTGATCAAAGACAAATTATATCACTAGTGACATACTGCATTAAATTTTTGTTGCCTGCAAATACATGCATTTTCAATTTAGACAAGTTTAACCCTTTACCTAACAATGCCAACTTTTGACGACCTTGAAAAACAGGACTTTTGGTATCCAGGGTTTTCTCCTTTTCCTGCAATTTTTTCTACCCTATCAGAGAAAATTTCCACACTTTGAGGCACATTTAATTTAGCATCTGCATTATGCGTTGGATTTGGACAGGTCTGAATTTTGTCAAGTGGTAAATGGTAAATATTTTGTTGTTTGGAAAAGAGAACAATTTAACTATATTCAGGAACTCCCAGAGGTGCAGATTTTAAAGCCATCTATCACTGTTTGGAAGAGTTACCGGAGGTAAAGGATGTCTATGATCTGAGAATCTGGTCCTTGGCCATGAATATATGGGCACTGTTGGTGCCCAACAACTTGCTGTCAGTAAGTTGCAAGTTTGAATCTTTTGTAGGAACTTTTAGTTGTGATCTTAACTTCAAAACTGCTACATAAAGGAACTGAAATAAGTTAATTGTGAAAAACAACTATCGGGATTCATTGTTCTTTTCCTGGATAAAGTCTTAGTGTGTTGGGCAGTGTAGATCCAAGATCAAACTGTAAATTTTGTGCAGTCTGATCTTGTCCCATACTGTCCCCACAACATAGGTTTTAATGAAGAATGCACAATTTTCTATACAAATTCAATCTGCAGTTGACTCTTTGTGAAAACATTGTAAGAAAAGGAGTATTTGCTTGTAACAATAATTGTTCCTTTCTCCACAGTGTTTCTTTTAATACGGTTTATTAACAATTTTTTGTGTTCTATCAAACAAAAATTGAACTTGTAACCTATAAGAGTTTGGGTAGGTTTAGAGTAGTCTGTTCAGTACCAGTGTTTCTGCTAGCTCATAAATTTTGGGGGGTCATATGTGACTCACTGTTTGGAATTTTGGGGGTCATTCAGAAATTTTACATGTCATGGTCTTTAACCTTTTTTTGGGTGTTGTTTGCCTTTGTCAGTTTGTAGATGTTGCATAATGCTAAAAGTTTTAAATGACAGTGTGGTATTAAAGGTAAAAGTTAAAAACAGTGACCTCATAGAAATTGTCGTCTGTCATCCTGATTACTCCCAGCAAGTCAGTGACCATCATAGAGTAGGGTCTAAAATGGGGACAAAAGGTTTAAGTATGGATTACATACAGTAATATAGGCGAGATGACAGCAATGTCAGACAATAATGATGTGTTTTAGACCAATTCATTGTAGACCGGAAACAAATAATCCAGTGTTAGAAAGCGGGTTCTATATGATTCTGCAGTTATAATCTTGACAGTTTTGTAAGATATATTTATTAAATAAATCTTCTGTATTACTTTCTAGTTCTGATTTATGTTGCGTCAAGGGCGATGCGATGTATCAATTTTGTTGCTTCAGGCTTTCATTTTGCGTGTCAAAAACACAAAAATGCAGACTTTCTGAAACACTGCAGTACTATTTTTGTTTGTTTATTTGTATTTTTGTATTGGAGTCTAATGCTATTTAACAGCTTAGGTCATATCATAGTGGTCAGTGTACCTATGCATGTGTTTCCTGGCTTTCTCACACCAGTACTGACACAACTTTATTTCCAAATCGCTTACTACTTTTCCCACATGCATCTGAGATGAAAGGCAAAAAATCGCAGGAAAGAAAGTTTGCCGCAACCATGTATTAAACTCACAACCAGCAGGTCACAAATCAGATATGCTAACCACTGGGCTGCTCAGCCGGACCTTTCAGTTATGTCTTGACAGACAATAAAGAAAGGTCCAAGAGGAAACTTATTTGTTAGAAATGAATTAAACCTTAGGCTGCTAAGCACGACAAAAGGACCTTTTCTGACAGTGTAGATCAAGATCAATCTGCACAGAACATGCAGTCTGATCTTGGCTCTAGAGTTTTTCTGATAAGGAGATATTTAACTCTCAAAAATACATTTGAAATAGCAAAATATGGGTTATAATTATAACAATTTAGACTTATCCAAACTATCAGCTTTAAATTTTCATTTCTCGTATGTAGAAGATTATCCTTTTATTTTAAAAGTTGGGATTGTGAGATAAAGTTTTAATCCTTTTCCACAGAATCCTGACTTTTAATGACTTTGGAGAAGAAGGCTTTTGAAAACATTGTGGGAAAAGGATAAAATGCTGGTTACTAGTATTTTCTTCTTTTCCCAATGTTTTCTACTCTATTACAGACAGAAACCATCATGTGAACTACGTTTTAATTTGTCATCTGCAAATACTTTCAGTTTGGTTGAGTCCAAAATTCTGTTGTTGGGTAAAAAGTTAACCATTTCCCACACCACAAATTTTAGATGCTCCCAAATTCAAAACATCTTTAGATGACAAATTATGAATTAATACAAAAGTTCTCTGATAAGATAAGAAACATTGTTGGGGGAAAGAACAGAAAGTGCTGGTTACTAGTATTTTCTCATTTTCCGACAGTGGTTTTCAAAAGGCTTCTTCCATAGGGTTGTTAAAACCTGGGATTGTTTGGTAAAGTTTTAAGTTTCCAGGTTTCATTGAGATTACGGTAATTAATGAAAGTTTTAAATACTTGTTTCATTATCAATGTAAAATAAATGTCTTTAAACCAGTATTACAGATCAAGAGACAAACTTCACATGCTGCAAACTGCATCTGCCATAATTCAATAGTGATTTGGAATACATGACACAACAGTACAGATTGAAATTTATGGCCAAGACATGTACTTATTGTAAAGATCTCTCTGGAAACTTGAACATTTGCTTGAATGCCTATTTCTACGTGTAAAATACATACTCAAGGGCTCAAGGGCATAGTACGATGAAAAATAATATTACTAAAGAAAATGAAAAACATGCGCGAAATTGCCAAATTTCATGTAAGCACTTAAAATAGTTTAAAAGAGTCCTTGAATAAGATTATTTCAACTTATGTTTGAAAATGTCTACAGATTCAGATTGTCTCAGACTAACTGGTAATTCATTCTACAATTTTTGACCGATTGTGCTGAAACTTCTGTCCGAAAATGTTGTTCCCTTCTTAAAAGGAATAGCATAACAACCAACAGATAATTCAGAAGATCTTAAGGTTTGCATTGACACTTTGTAGGACAAAAATTGGGTTAAATAAGGTTGTGCGTTTCCTACAAAGCATTTGTACATGTATGTATCTTGAAACTGATTCGTGCTTCAATTGGAAGCCAGTGTAGATCAAATAAAGCTTGTTTTGAACTGTCATACCTGGAACGATAAAGCACAAGCTTAGCACACATATTCTGTATATGTTGAAGTTTTGATAATTCAGTTTGTGAATGCCATAAAGAATGATGTTGCTATAATCTAAATGAGATATTACCAAATACAAAACTAGAATTTCAATGGCCTCCTTTGACAGATATTTTTGAATGCTTTTAATCTTGAAATAATTTAACATAGCAGTTTTACACTTCCTGTTAACATGATCGTTGAAGCTTAGTGACTCATTTAAAAAGGCACCTAGGTACCTGATACATTTTTGAGCTTTAATAACATCACCACATATATTGATTTCTTTGGCGTTACACTTAATGAGCAGGGAATGACTTCCGAAAAGTATAAACTCTGTCTTTGAATTGTTAATTTTTAAATTGTTGTTATTCATTCAATCATTTATTTCAAAACCACCATCTTGCCATCAGCAGAGTTAATCTTTAGACAGGTAAGCGAGACTCAAGTACTCCCCACAATATTCTTTCCAAGCCACTGGCTCCTTTCCCACATAACCATCGTCGAAACGTGAGCGAGAAATGAATCCTGTCGTAATGACTATCATCAATCCTTGGAAAGAAATTTGTTGAGGATCAAACCAGTGAAATCCCCCTATTCTCAAGTCCTGTATGCTACTGACTGAACTGCCTGGGCTATATGTGCTATTGGTTAACTATAATCCCGTTTAAGTTTAACCCTTAACCTGCTAAAAAATGTTAAATGAAACGTTCAAGCTGAGGGTAAACACCTGAATATTGCTCCTGCTATTTCACAGGTACACTTTGGAGAAAATCTATCCTCTAATCGGACAATGTAGATCCAAGATGAGACTGCACACACTGTCTACAAAAGGTCATTGAGTCGCGGTAGTGCTGGTAAAAGAAACTCCAGGAATGCATGGACAGGTGCTCTGGCCGCCGCAATATCACTGAAATAATGTTGAAAACGGCATTAAACACCATGCAGTTAATTAGTCAATATCTAATAGCACAAGATGTAGTTAACTTTTTAACTCTCCTTACAAAATGAAAAATTTTACATCTGTCCAAATTCAAAGCTGTTGCAGACCATGAATTAAATGTGGCTGAACTGATGTAACATAATTCCAGAAGGGCAGAAAACAATGTGGGAAAAGGAGAAAATGATGGTTACCAGCATTTTCTCCTTTTCCCACAATGTTTACAAAGGGACCCTTCCCCAGTATTGTTAAAACTTGGGATTGTTTGGTAAAAGGTTAATAGATTAACAGTTTAACATAGTAGTTCAACTGTACACAATGATCTAAATAATGAATGACTGAAGGAATGACAAGGGTTCCCTGTCCAGTGGGGCTTGATATAGCTGGGTTTTGCTACAAGTTAACCTAGGTGTATCTATTAACCCTTAAAGTGCCTTTTATGACTATAGTTGCCTTTGCGGACAGTGTAGATCAAGATCAGGCTGCACAAAACATGCAGTTTGATCTACACTGTCCGCTTTGCTGCAAGACTGTAGACAAGCGAATCCAGGAAATTGAAACTATTTGGGTTGTATTTCTGGGAAGAACATTTCTGGCGGTTTTATTGGCGCTCTAAGAGTTAATAGATTCATTCATAATGTTACAGTTGTGTAGGAATAAGTAATTCTCTGCTTTGCATAGGTCACTCAATTTACATATAAGCAAAGATCTTGTACCTTATAAATGACATCTTGTTCAGTTTATTACTTTGTAAGAGACTACATGTTCAAATCGGAGAGGTAGAGATTTAGTGGTTTATGTCTAAATTGCCATGTATAACAGAATTAAGATTTCTAACAGGAAGAAGTACTTTCTGTGTGGCAGTATTTGGCAACTGTGGGGTTTTGAATCTAGGTCAATCTTGATGCCTATAGACTAGCTTCGCTAGTCAAAAACCAAAATCCATATCAAACCTAACTTTGGAGAAAAATATCTCCTTATCGGACAGTGTAGAACCAAGATCAGACAGCATGTTCTCTGCCGTCTGATCTTGATCTACACTGTCTGCAAAAAGTCAGTGAGTCACACATAGCAGCCTAAGGGTTCATCCTTTACCACATGATAATGTTTTAGGCTTATTCCAATTGAAAGCATTGGAGATGATAAATATGACACAAATGAGGGGATATGTATCAGACAGAGTAGAAAACATTGTGGGAAACGAAGAAAATGCTAGTTACCAGCATTTTCTTCTTTTCCTACAATGTTTTCCAAAGCCTTCTTCTTCAGGGATTGTGTGGCAAAGGGTTAAAGGTTACAGGTTCCAATAACTGTTTTACTCCTTACACTTAGCCCTTTACCATACAATCCTGAGTTTTAACAGCTCTAAAGAAAAGGCCTTTTGAAAACATGGAAGGAAAAGGGGAAAATGCTGGTAACCAGCATTTTCTCCTTTTCCCACAATGTTTTCTATCCTCCCCAAAGAAAATTTCAATTTTTGAGTCACATTTATTTTGTCGTCTGTAAATGCTTTCAATTTGGACCAGTCAAAAATTTTATCATTTGGTAAAGTGTTATGGAAAGATTGATGACAATAGTTTAGACAAAACTTATTCATCTTTTGCCACCAACCCTTTACCACACAATCCCGACTTTTAACGACCCTGAGAAAGAAGCCTTTTGAAAACATTTTGGGAAATGGAGAAAATGCTGGAAATCAGCATTTTCTCCTTTTCCCACAATGTTTTCTACCTTTCCCAAAACAATTTTGAGTCACATTTATGCAAATGCTTTCAATTTAGTCCAGTCTAAATTTTTGTTGTTTGGTAAAGAGTTAAATGTTGTAAGGTCTCATTTATTTAACCTACTACATCTCATTGTTTTATAACTTTTTACACCTAGACATTGCCTTTTTGGGTGCTACTGGGCCTTTGTGGGTTGCAGGTTCAAAAATCCGTTTTACTCCTTACATTTATGGAAAGATTGATGACAATAATATATACAAAAACTATTCATCGTTTGCCATTAAATGTTGTAATGTCTTATTTATCTTACACGCTATGTCTGATATTTTATGACTATTTTACACTCTAATAGTGCTCCTATTTCAGAAATAGTTGCCATGTCAATGGATAAACTTCATATTAAAGACTATTTTTTTACTATTTCTTTTCAATCATTGTCCTTGGTGTCATTTTGAATTATTCTAAGGCAGTCTGAGTCATAATTGCTTTGAGGTATGCTGTGGGAAAAAGGGGTTTAACATTTTACCAACTAATAAAATTGAAAACATTTGCTTATGACAAATTAACCCTTTACCAAACAATCCCAGGTTTTCACGACCCTGAGAAAGAAACCTTTTGAAAACACTGTGGGAAAAGGAGAAAAAGCTGGTAACCAGCATTTTCTCCTTTTCCCACAATGTTTTTTACTCTTCCCAAAACAAATTTCAGTGTTTGAGTCACATTAATTTTGTCGTCTGCAAATGCTTTCAATTTGGACGAGGCTAAAATTTTGTCGTTTGGTAAAGAGTTAACAGGTTGTTTTTATTGCTGTGAAATTTTACAAATTTGGGTAAAAAACATAAGATTTCATTTTTAATGAGTTTTATTTTTTCATACTAAAAGTGTCTGTAAAACTTTAGCTCATTAAAATTTCTCAGCAGTAAAATCTACACACATGGTGTTTAATTTGAGGGGTTCTTCCACAAATGGTAGGGGAAACTACTGTTCAAAGCATTAAAAAAAGACATTGCCGTTTGACAATATGATCTGCGTCATTTTTAATATTTTGTCAGTTAACTGGAATTATCAGTTACTGGAATTATCAGTTAGTCTTACTTTGGCTATAACTATTTCTTTAAATCAAAATTTCATTTTTTTAGCTAGCGAAGCTAGTCAAAAGGCATCAAGACTGACCTAGATTCAAAGTAAACAAAAAACCCCACATTTGCCAAATACTACCTCACAGAAAATACTTCTTTCTGTTAGAAATCTTAATTCTGTTATATATGACAATTTAGACAAAAACAATTAAATCTCTACCTCTCTAAGTTGAACATGTTGTCTTACAAAGTAATTAGAGAACAAGAAGTCATTTATAAGGTACATGATCTTTGCTTATATGTAAATTAAGTGACCTATGCAAAGCAGAGAATGACTTATTCCTACACCACTGTAACATTATGAATGAATCTATTAATGGATACACCTAGGTATTATTAACTTGTAACAAATGCCAGGCCATATCAACCCGCACTGGACAGAGAACCCTTGTCATTCATTATTTACATCATTAGCTCCACTGGCCGAAGGCCAGCGGCCTTATGTCATGGCCAGGTGTCCGTCATGCGTCCGTCCGTCCGTCCGTCCGTCCGTCCGTGCGTTAACTTTTATTTCAAACAACTTCTTCTCTGAAACTACCCATCCAATTTTTATGAAACTTCACAGAAATAATTCTGCCATGGTCCTTTTCAGAATTTCTTGAAAGAATTTGATTCCTTCAAAAACTCTGGTTGCCATGGCAACAAAACTGAAAAATATTGGAAATCTTTAAAAATCTTCTTGTCTGAAACCATAAGGCATAGGGCTACCAAATTTGGCATGTAGCTTTATGTAGTAGACCTCTATCAAGTTTCTTCAAATTACAGCCCTGGGGTCAAAATTGGCTCTGCCCCAGGGGTCACAAGTTTTACATAGGCTTATATAGAGAAAACTTTAAAAATCTTCCTGTACCTAGCTATAAGGCCTACAGCTACCAAATTTTGCATGTTGCTATATCCAGTGGGTCTCTACCAAGCGGGCCAAAATTTTAACCCTGGGGTCAAAATTGGCCCTGCCGCAGGGGTCACAAGTTTTACATGAGCTTACATAGTGACAACTTAAGAAATCTTCCTGTTTTGATTTTTTTTTTTAAATTAGCCTTGCTTCAGGGGTCTTATGTTTTACAGAGGCTTCATATGGACAAAACTTGAAAATCAACTTATTTATAACCATACAGCATAGACTTGTATTATTTTGGCATGTGGCTTTGTCCTGTGGACCTCTGCCAGGGTTCAAGGAATTATAGCTCTGGGATCAAAAATGGCTTTGCCTTGCGGGTCTCAACTTTCACATGGGCTTTTACAGAGAAAACTTTGTAAGTCTTCATTTTGAAACCATTTGGCTCAGAACTGAAATGTTTAGTGTTTATGGTTTATATTTATAAACCAGTGGAGCGATACAGGGCCATCATGGCCCTCTTGTTGTGTATAGTTACGCTGTTATGCTGAACTGTTATTCTACCTCTTGAATATTAACCCTTTACCAAACAATTCCTTGTTTTAATGACACTGGGGAAGAATCCCTTTGAAAATATTGAGGGAAAAGGAGAAAATGCTGATAACCATCATTTTCTCCTTTTCTCACATTTTTTTCAGCCCTTTTGGAATCATGTTTCATCAGTTCAGCCACATTTAATTTATGGTCTGCAACAGCTTTGAATTTGGACGTGTGTAAAATTTTTGGTTTTGTAAAGAGAATTAAATAGTTAACTACATCTTGTGCTACTGGATATTGACTCATTGATTGTATTGTGTTTAACGCCGTTTTCAACATAATTTCAGTGATATTGCGGCAGCCAGAGCACCTATCCATGCTTTCCTGGAGTTTCTTTTACCAGCACTATCGCAACTCAATGACCTTTTGTGGACAGTGTGGATTAAGATCAGACAGCACAGAACATGCAGTCTGATCTTGGATCTACACTGTCCGATAAGAGGATATTTTTTTTAAAAATGTAACTTTGAAATAGCAATATTCAGGTGTTTACCATCGGCTTGAAAGTTTCATTTAACATTTTTAGCAGGTTAATGGTTAAACTTATACTGGATTATAGTTAAACAATAGCACGCATAGCCCCGGCAGCTCAGTCGGTAGTGTACAGGACTTGAGAACAGGAGGCCGCTGGATCGATCCCTGACTCTGCAAATTTCTTTCTGAGGATTGATGATAGTCATTGCAACAGGATTCATTTCTCTCTCACATTTCGACGATGGTTATGTGGAAAGCAGCCAGTGGCTTGGAAAGAATACTGTGCTGAGTATTGGTAGAAGAAACTGAAGGAAAGCATGGATATATGCACTGTCCACGGCTACATAACTGAAATAATGTTGAAAACAGGGTCAAACACCATACAAACAATCAATCAATCAAATTCGCTATTCTGTCAGTACTTTCAGTACTTTGATTTGACAAATGGATTCATATTTGCTCACTGAGGGATGGATTTTTATAAATGCCAACCCTTAATTCTTTACCAAACGACAAAATTTTAGACTAGTCCAAATCCAAAGCATTTGCAGACGACAAAATAATTGTGACTCAAAATTAGAAATTTGTTCTGGGACGGGTAGAAAACATTGTGGGAAAAGGATAAAATGCTGGTTACCAGCATTTTCTCCTTTTCCCACAATGTTTGCAAAAGGCCTCTTTCTCAGGGTTTTTAAAAGTAGGGATTATGTGGTAAAGGGTTAAACTGTTAACACTGTTGTTTGGGAATTAAAATCACATGCCAGTATATTGAGCAACATCCAATGTGTCTGCACCTCTTTAATTAACCCTTTACCACACAATCCCGACTTTTAACAACCCTGAGAAAGGAGCCTTTTCCCACAATGTTTTCCACCCTATCCATTACATAAATCTCTGTTTAAGCTATGGACTGAATTCTTAACCTCACACCAAACGACAAAATTTTAGACTAGACCAAATTGAAAGCAATTTGCAGACGACAAATTAAGTGTAGCTTAAATGGTGATTTATGTATTGGATAGAATAGAAAACATTGTGGTAAAAGGAGAAAATGCTGTTTACTATTATGCTTTCTCAGGGTTGTAAAGGCAGGATTGTGTGGTAAAGGGTTAAACCCTTTGCTACACAATCCCGAGTCTAAACGACCCTAGCAGAGAAAGCTTTAGAATACCTTGTGGAAAAGGAGGAAATGCTGGTAACCAGCTTTTTCTCTTTTTCCGACAATGTTTTTTACTTTTGAAAAGGCAAACTTCATTACTTGATCCACTTTTGATTTGTTGTCAGAAAATTCTTTCAATTTTGACCAGACTACAATTTTCTCATTTGATAACGCATTCAACTAAGTTTAGCCAGTTTTTCAATTTGGACAAGGCTAATTTGGCTACTTTAATCTGGTTTGATTTCAAACAAAAAATATAGATACCCACCATTTGCAAAGAGGTGATATTTTAAACCAAGAGAAATAACTAGTTTCAAATATTGTCATAATAAATGTGAGTTACTTCCCTTAGACCACAAAACCTTAATGAAAGTTATCCACCTGCACTGTTAGGCACGACTCCATGCAGATTTTGTGAATAGTGTGGATCAAAATCAGACTGTAAAGAACATGCAGGCTGATCATGGATCTACACTGTCCAATACAGTAAATTATTTTTGTATGTGTGTGTGTAAGAACTTAGAACTTGCAACATTTTGGTCTGTTCTACTGGCTGGAAATCACTAATATGTCTATAAACCCTGTATCACATAATCCCGAGTTTTAACAACCTTAACAGAGACGACTTTGAACGTCATTGTGGTAACCAGCATTTTCTCCTTTTTCCACAATGTTTTCTGCCCTTCCACTCACAACTCAAATCATGAGCCACATCTGTCGTCTGCAAATGCTTTGAAATTACACCAGTCTAAAATTTTGTCCTTTTGTAAAGGGCCGACTCTTTACCAAATCATGAAATGACAAAATTTTAGACATGTCTTAATTGAAAGCATTTGCTGGCAACAAATAAAATGTCACAAAAAACTGGAAGTTGCCTTTGAGTGGCTGGAAAACATTGTGGTAAAAGGAGAAAAATGCTGGTTACCAGCATTTTCTCAATTTCCTACATTTTCAAAGGGCCTTTTCCTTAGGGTCTTTTAAACTCGGGATGGTGTGGTATGGGGGTTAAACTCTATACAAAACCACAAAATTTCAGACTCTTCCAATCTGAAGCTCAGTCGGTATTGTACAGGACTTGAGAACAGGGGGGTCGCTGGTTTGATCCCTGGCTCGACCAATTTCTTACCAAGGATTGGTGAGCACTGTGGCAGGATTCATTCCTCTCTCACTGGTGACCATTGTTTTGACGATGGTTATGTGGGAAAGCAGCCAGTGTTTTGGAAAGAATATTGTGTAGAGCACTGGTAACAGAAACTCCAAGAAAGCATGGATAGGTGCACTGGCCTCCCCACTTTAAGTGAAATGATGTTGAACACCGGGTTATACAGTCAATCAATCCAATCTGAAGCATTCTCAAGCAACAAATAAATGCTGCCTCAAATGATGGGACATGTCTTTGAAAGGGTTGAAGAAATGTGGGAAAAGCAGGAAATTCTGTTCGTGAACATTTTCTCCTTTTCAAACAATGTTTTCAAAGGGTTTAATCCTTGGGATTATTCAAACATTGGATTATTTTGTAGAGGGAAAGAGAAAATAAGCCTTACTGCGTCAGCCATGTTTCTAAATGGATCAGATATTAAGTCAAACAAGGGCACCACATTCCAGTGCCCACATTTGGCTGCTGTTGCTTGATTTTCTCATGAAAATTTGAAGTCGAAAACGGGGCATAACTCGAAATACTTTGATGGTTATCTGCCCTTGTTGTATGGTTTCCCCTTCTGATAGTTAACAACTTGTCTGGATTTGAAGTATATATCTTCAGTAATAACAGAGATGATATAAAATGTAAAGGTTTTTGAAAATTCTAAGTTGAAAAAGAGGCCTTGTTTCTTTCAACTCTTCACCAAACAATCCCGGCTTTTAACGACCCTGAGAATGAAGCCTTTTGAAAACTGTGTGGGAAAAGGAGAAACTGCTGGTAACCAGCATTTTCTCCTTTTTCCCAGTTTTCTACCCTTCCAAAATCAAATTTCTATTTTTGATTCACATTTATTTTGTCGTCTGCAAAAGCTTTCAATTTCGACTAGTCTAAACTTTCATTGTCTGGTAAAGGGTTAAATAAAAGACACACAGCCACAACATAACAGTAGGCTCGAGGACATGTATTAATTTATGTTTCGATCAAATGCCATTTTACACCACTTTCCAAAGAATTTCAGACAAATCATTTCCACAGCTTACTTTTTCATCCCTTTCCAGGGTTACCTGCTCTGCCAAATTTCTCCATGACATGCCCTGCCAGGGAGGATCCAATTTTCTTAATACATGGCCTACATCTCAACAAAACAAGAGCACCGAATGCTGGTGCCAAGGCTCTGCTGTGAATGCTTGATTTTCAGTGAAAATTGTATGTTGAAAAAGGGGCATCGCTGTGTCAAAATACTTCAAAGATTGCCTGCCCTTGTCGTATAGGTTCCCCTTTTGATGATTAGCAACTTGTCAAAGTTTGAGGCAAATATCTTCAGTAATAAGAGCGATATTTGAGATATTACAAAATGCCGAAATTTTTGCACAACAATGCAGACACCGACACAAAAGCCAGGGCTTCGACAGTAACTCAACATTTTCATCGAAAACAGCCTAACTAGCACGACCTCTATATGAACCTTTAGACAACAAATTAAATATTGTTCATGTGGTGAGATTTGTCTGTAAAAGAAAACATTGTGGGCAAAGGAAAAAATGCTAGTTACCAGCATTTTCTCCAGGCCTCCTTTTCAGGGTCATTAAAACTTGGGATGGTGTGGTAAAGGGTTAAAGCTACTTTTGCTGCTTAATTTGTCTTTGCGGCCAGTGTAGATCAAGATCAGACTGCACATAACATGCTAACACAGGACTGGGTTGTTAGATAAAATGGGTTTTATGGATCAATAAGTACTGTGATGACTTGCTTGGTATGATGCATCAGGGAGGTACATTGAACCCCTTTTTGCCAGAGCATAGCTCATTTATAAATAAAAACAGACTTGGAATGCAACAGCTTATCTAACACTTTATCAAACGACTAAATTTTGGACACGCCTAAATGGAAAGCATTTGCAGACGACAAATCAAATGTGGCTCAAATGATGAAATATGTCTCTGAAAGGATAGAAGCATTGTAAGAAAAGGTTGAAAAGCTGGTTACCAGCATTTCTCCTTTTCCAGCAATGTTTTCTACAGCTTTCTTCCTCAGGCTTATTAAAATTCAAGACTGTGTGGTTAAGGGCAATTTGGAGAAGTGAAAAGGGTCGTAGTATAAATAAATAACAACCACAAGATCAGTGATATATAATTCTTATTTCAACAGAAACATCATCATAGAATTAAATAATAAGAGATGTCATAAATAGGAAAATATCTGGGGGAAAAAAAAAAAACACATTGTGTATGTAATACAAACGACTATAGAAAATATTGTAAGAAAAGGAGAAATGCTGGTTAACATTTTTTTCTCCTTTTTCTACAATATTTTCAAAAGTATTTCTGTCAGGGTCATTAAAACTTGGGATTGTCTGGTGGTGGGTAAATATAGACTTCATCTAGACAGGCATCTAAGATGTGATATCATATTTACAGTAACAGACAAAATGATGATCATTCAGTATCACTTTCAAAATACAGAGAGGGAATAAATAAATCACTTCAGGACAAAAAAAACATGTGACAAAAAATGCCATCAGCTTCATAATAGCTTAACTTCTACCAAACAATTCCATGTTTCAACAACTCTGAGGAAGAAGCCTTTTGAAAACACTGTGAGAAAAGGAAAAAATGCTGGTAACCAGCATTTTCTCCTTTTCCCACAATATTTTCAGTTCTGTCAGAGAACATCAGCTCTTTCGCAGTAAATCTGAATTTGTTGCCTGCTGATGTTTTGAATTTGGGAGAGTCTAAAATTAGTCATGTGGGACAGGTTTAACTTGCTTTTTCTGATTGTCCTCAGGTATGGCCCCACTGTTTCATGATAAGTGGGCCAAGTTGAAAATAAAAAATGTGATCTTAGAAATAAATGTTACAGTTTAGAAAAATTAAATAAAACAAAGGTTGCTAAATGTGTAATATTTAGCGCATGTAGCTATAACTTAAAACATCAAAATACATCAGAGGTCGAAAACTGGTCACAATCTCATCAGTAATCTAAGAGCACCACATGCATTTGGCTCAGCTGCAGGTGCTTGATTTTAAGTGAAATTTCTGAGTATAAAAAAAGGGCATAACTGTGTCAAAAACACTTTGATGGTTACCTGCCCTTGTTGTATGGGTTCCCCTATTGATGGCTAAACTTGTCAAAGTTTGATGTAAATATCTTCAGTAATAAAAGAAATAGTCTAAAATCTCAAAGTTTTGGACATCAACAGCGTAGAGGCAGATGACGACAGGGCTACGACAATAATTGGACATTTTCTTTGAAAACAGCCAAGCTAAAATTCAGTTTACCAACAATGTTGCAGTAAACACAGTGGGGTCCTAATTAAGCTGTGTTCACTGTTTGCTAGGTGAACATTTGTTGTGAGTTTTAAGACAAATCTTTCCTTGGGTTTAGAACAAATGGACTCGGGTTAGCATTCAAAATTATTTCAAGAGCTGACTGAGGTAGTGTCAAGGTGATATCAGATACAAGCAATGCACATAGACCAAGCAAATGAATCTTTTAAAGGCACCAAGTCCTAAATACCCTATCTGTTTGATACTGAATCAAATGTGTACACCAGAGAACACCTTGCCATAGGAGGCATCTTTGAGAAGTTTGTAAAGCAAAGGGATTATTTACATTTCAAATGTTCTGAATAGAAAAAAAAAACAGTCTTTCTGGTCAAAAATTGTGAGCAAATCAGTCTCTCTCATCAAAAATTTGGAGCAAAGCAGTCTGTCTGGTAAAAAACTGTGAAAAAGCAGCCTGTCTCATTGAAACCTGTGAGCAAAGCAGTCGGTCTCATTAAAAACCGAACAAAGCAGTCGGTCTCGTGAAAAAACTGACCAAAGCAGTCTGTCTAGTCAAACACTGTAAACAATGCAGTCTGTCTCATCAAAAACTGTAAACAAAGCAGTCAGTCTCATCAAAAACTGTGAACAAAGCAGTCTATCTTGTCAAAAACTGTGTGATGCTCCTGGTCTAGCTGCAGACAGATTCCATCCATGCCTGTTCCTAATGCCTTACAGAACTTACACTTACACCTTACACTACTACATACTACAAAGGCATTTCAAAAACCTGCATGCAGCTTCTGGTCTGTCTGCTGTCAGTGTCTATCCCTACCATTCCCTAGCACCTATTTGTTTCCTAGTAAACACCAGTACTTCAAGAAGGATGTCAGAGTGATATGAGACAAGGAAGCAACAGTAAACCCTTTGCCACACACTCCCTAGTTTTAATGACCCCGAGGAAGAAGCCTTTAGGAAACAATGTGGGAAAAGAAAGAAATGCTGGTAAGCAGCATTTTCTCCTTTCCCGCAATGTTTTCTACCCTATCAAAGAAAAATTCCACATGTAAATGAGCCACATGTAAATTTTTGTCTCCAAATGCTTTCAATTTGGATATTTTGTTGTGAGGTAAAGAGTTAATGGACTGATATGAAAAACTTAAATGGAATAAAGACAAACCTAACTCTATCATGTGATCTGTCTGTTATGAATCCCTTGGATTTACAAGCCCTCAAACATGCAAAAGCACACAAGTGTGTATAAAACACTCATGTTTAGATACATCAATAAGTATCATACCTATCAATTTTGTAGATATGGTGCACTTTTAAAAGATTCAACTGACTAGTATTGAAATTTTTTACCATTCTCTTCCTCTCAGCTGATGAAGTATCTCGAACACTTACACATGTCACACATCTCAAACTTTAGAAAATATTTATCCATATGATTTGAAACTATACTTATTTTCAATTATCATGTACTGTATTCTATAGGTCAAGCAATTAATTGGGTTTTCAAGTATATCTATTTTGGACAGCAAATTGTATACTTTATGTGTCCAAACAGTGTTGGCCATTGGCGTAACAGCGAAAAAAAAAATTCTTGGTCAAGATCAATAATTTGACACTTTATCATATTTTCCAGAAACTTTGGAACAGCCATGATGAAGAATTGAATGACAAAGATTCTAAGGCCTGCTAACAAGTAGGGTAATAATAGGAGTAAAACAAATTAAGGCCTAAATATGTGGACACAATGCTTACAAAATGCTATCTGGAAGGGCCTGAATATGTAGACACAAAGCTTACAAAATGTTATCAGGATGGGCCAAACTATGTGGACACAATGCTTACAAAATGTTATCAAGAAGGGCCTAACTGAAATGACACAAAGCTAACACAATGTTATCAGGAAGGGTCTAATTATGTAGACACAATGCTTACCAAATATTTCTGGAAGGGCATATAAATACAATCATGCACATATCATTCAACCCTTTACCACATGATGCTTAAATGATAAAATTTGTTTCAAAAAGATTAGAAAACATTGTTAAAACGGGAGAAAATGCTGGTAACCAGCATTTTCTCCTTTACCCACAATGTCTTCTAAAGGCATCTTCTTCAGGGTCATTAAACCCCACATTGTGTGGTAAAGGGTTAAATGACTATTGTATTTTAGACTTGACCATACTGAAGGTATTTAAAGACAACAACTAAAACGTAGCTCTAATGATAAGAAATATCCTAGAAAGTGAAGAAAACACTCTGAAAAAGTACAAAATGAAGGTTAGCAACATTTTATTTTTTTCCCACTATGTTTTCTACCCTTCTACCCAAAAAATTTCAATTTTTGAACCTTATTTGATGTGTTGTCTCCGAATGTTTTCAATTTGGACCAGTCTAAAATTCTGTTTGGTGAACAGTTAAAGAACTAAATCTTTCTTCCTATAAATCATCTAATACAACAACAACAACCTTTGTTGTGTACACAGAGATGTTAGTATTCTGAAACCACTTTAACTTGACACTACTTTGTTTCCATGACCATGCTCGGTTTATTGGCTGATGCAGTTGCTGTGCCCATGGTGGACACATGAAGTAAACATCCTATGAAATCATATATTTATTGTAGATCTATAAACAGCTCATGTAAAAAGACTGAATATTCATCAAGTGACATGTTAAGGTGGTTTCACTATATTCTCAACTACATGGGCTACATGAATATATACAACAAATGACTGTTCAATATACAGCTCTGTCCAGTAGGTACAATACATCACTATATGTAATACCACATAACATCAATGATTCAGTGGAGATTCCTGTAACTTTCAACAGTATTTTTGACCACATGAGAAACATTGATTATGTTTATTAATTATTCAATGGCCGACTCGCCCAGGAAAAACCAGAGATAAAAACTACAAGTAGAAAAAACTCTGGAAACCTGTGCCCATTTGTCAATGTCTAATGCCATGGAATGTTGGGCCTCATTCAATTAAATGCATTTGAAGCTACAAAAACCAGTTTCAAGGAATTGTATATGACAGTACGAAAATGCTCTTAGGGATCAGGGGATAGCTTTCTGAAACGATGTGCCTGTTTCGAAAGGCTTTCTTGCTAGGAATTAGCAACTGTAGTAAAGAGCAGCAGTATTATACCATGTACCGCCAGGTACCTCCACTTAATTTCATACTCAATTACAAGAAATATACTATGATAAATAGCCAGGATTCTTCATCTTTGATACATATAGCTCAATAAACTAGAGAAAAAAACTATGATGAAACTTCTAACAGAAAACATTCTTGCAACAAGACTGCAAACAGAAAAGAATCTCTGGCAATCTGCACCTATTTATCAACATGACGATGTACAGGCTTCCTCCTTTTGTCCATGTTCTTTTTGATGCTGGGGGAAAAAAAGAAAAAAGTCATGAAAATATGTATGGACTATACAAAAACAGAAAACAAGAGCCTCTAGAGTGCATACAAGGTTTTTCTAAGATTTGGCCCAGTGACTTGTTTTCTGATCTGATACGACCAAATTTTGAAGATGTCTAAAATTTTATCAAGGCAAACATTCTGAGCAAGTTTCATGACGATCAGGCCGTTACAGTCAATATCCTGCCTGTGTATCTATTACTGATTGATCTAGTCTTGAGTCATTTTAGGATTTGCTCTAGATTATTTGCAAGTCTGTTGGTTTTCAGCATGGTGTTTGAGACCTTTTCAATATTACGCCAACTATATTGTGGCTGTGCTTGCACCTTTCCATGCTTTCCTGGAGTTTCTTTGACCAGTACTTCACGCAATATTCTTCCCAAGCCACTGGGATCTTTCCTATATAACCATAGCAATTTGCTAAGCTTGGATTTTGAACCAGCAACCCCATAGCTTCATGTCCTGTACAACATCAAATGAAGCTACTAGTCTCGGCATTTGAATTTGCATGTGTATGAAAATGAATAAAACATTGGGGGAAAAGAGAAAGCACTTACTCTGGGGCTTTTTCCTTTTGCCATATATAGCAGTATATCATGTTGGGTCATCTTCTCTAACAGGAAAAGTGTATATCATGTTGGGTCATCTTCTGTTACAGGAAAAGTGGAGTCTGTGTGCAGGAGGAAAAAATCTAAAAAAAACCATCAAATTTAAGATTCTAGTGGAATAACAATTTCCCACACCATGATCCTGTGTTTTAAAAACGAAGCTTTGACAAACATTGTGGGAAAAGGAAAAAATGATGGTAACCAGCATTTTCTCCTTTCCCAAAATTATTTCTACCCTTCTAAAGCCAAATCACATTGAATAAAATTAAATCTATCGTCTGCAAATGCTTTAAATTTGGACAAGTCTCAGATGAACCATGCTCTGGTAAAAAGAGGCTTAATGTGTCTGTGAAGCATGATACCAAGCACGCTATCACAGAGTTATGGGTCCAAATAAATCCATCTCGTATAACTAGAGGCCCTTCAGGGCCTGAAATCGCTCTACTGGCAGTGAGTTTGCTTTTTTTCTAACATACATTATGAATTCATGATGCAAAAAGATGAAAGACAAACATCCCCCTCTCCCCCCATGAAAAATGGAGGTATTGTTGCAACTGGGTTTGAACCCACTAAGAAAGCACAAGTAGGCATGTTGAATTGAACAAATAGTGAAAAAAATTGAAGTACAATTTCTCAAAACCAACTGTTTGAAATCCAGCCAAATTCTCAAAACCAACTCTTTGAAATCCAGCCAAATTTGATAGGGTTTCTGTACTCACTGTATTAAACAATCCCTGCAAATTTCAAAGAAATGGACTAATAATGTGGACTGTGTTCAGTAAACAATACCAAGTCTTCAAATGGCTGCTTTTCCTTAACCAATTGCTAGATTTTCTTCATTTTTATTAGAGTTCAACCCCTTGATGACACAAATAATCTTTGCAAGTTTCAACAGAATTGGATCTAAAATGCGGATTTAATTGCGTAAAAAAGAAAAGTAAATTTTCAACTTTAAACGGCTCCTTTTCCCATACTGATTGTCGAATGTTTTTCAAAATCGATAGAGTTCAAGCTTTTGATGATATAAAACAACTGTGCAAGTTTAATGAAAATTCGACCACAAAAGCCGAGTCGTAGCGTAAACAAGAAATTAAATTTTTCAATTTAAATGGCTCCTTTTCCCATACTGATTGTCAAATTTTTGTCAAAATCAATAGTGTTCAAGCTTTTGATGATACAAAGCAACTGTGCAAGTTTCATGAAAATCCAATCACAAATGCTGAATTTATCGCGTAGACAAGAAATGACAATTTTGAACTTTAAATGGCTACTTTTCCCATACTGATTGTCAGATTTGTTTCAAAATCAATAGGGTTCAAGCTATTGATGAGATAAACAAACCGTGCGAGCTTCAGGAAAATCTGACTTCAAACGTAGCCTAAACACATAAACAAGAAAAGGAAATAAACTTTAAAGGGCTACTTTTCCTACACTGATTGTCAGATTTTTTTTTAGAAGTGACAGGGTTCAAGCTATTGATGAGATAAACAATCTGTGCAAGTTTCAAGAAAATCTGACTACAACTGCAGCCTCAACTGTGTAAACAAGAAATTTAAATTTTGAATTTTAAATGGCTGCTTTTCCTACAATGATTGTCAAGTCTTTTTTTTCAAAATCAATAGGGTTCAAGCTATTGATGAGATAAACAAACCGTGCAAGCTTCAGGAAAATCTTACTTCAAATGTAGACTAAAACACATAAACAAGAAAAGGAAATGTTGAACTTTGAAGGGCTACTTTTCCTACACTGATTGTCAGATTTTTTTTCAAAGTGATAGGGTTCAAGCTATTGATGAGATAAACAATCTGTGCAAGTTTCATGAAAATCCGACCACAACTGCAGACTTTATCACATAAACAAGAAATTGAAATTTCGAACTTTAAATGGCTGCTTTCCTACAATGATTGTCAAATATTTTTTTCAAAATCAATAGGGTTCAAGCTATTGATGAGATAAAGAAACTGTGCAAGTTTCATGAACACAAATGCAGACTTTATCGCGTAAACAAGAAAAAGACTAACGGACTGACGGACAGACGGAAACCACACCATGACATAAGCTCTGCTGGCTTACAGCCAGTAGAACTAAAAACGGACATTATCATGAAGTACACTGGTCCCTTGACACACCAAAAATTGACCTATGGCAAGGTTTCGACCAAGGTCAGCCTGTGCAGACTGCCCAGGCTGACCAAGGTTGATATTTTTTTGTAGATGTATGAAGTCCACTTTTGACAGAACAAGGCTAGAAATACAATGATCCATTGGGGTTGAAATCTTTACTCAACTCTTTGCAACCAAGTTCTTGACTTGTCTAAATTCAAAGCACAACCAATAATTCAACTCTTTACCGTACGGCAAAATTTCAGACTTGTCCGAATGAAAGCATTTGCAGAAAACAAAAGAAATGTGAATCAAATAATAAACTTTGTCTTCGAAAGGGTAGGAAAACATTGTTGGAAAAGGAGGAAATGTTTGTTACCAGCATCCTCTCTTTTCTCACAATGTTTTAAAAGGCTTCTTCTTGAAGGTCATTAACACTTTGCATTGTTTGATAAAGGATTAAAACACTGGATTGCTTTGTACAGCTGTCCATCAACACACTCTTTTCATAACTCTACGAAACGCCAAAATTTTAGCATGTTGATCAAAGAACCAGGCAAGTACATATAGTCTTCTCTTGCTGGTAGCCCAAATGATTATTTCTGTCTTTGAACGGGTAGAAAACATTGTTTTAAAAGGAGAACATGCTGGTTTCCAGCATTCTCCTTTTCCAACAATGTTTTAAAAAGTCTTCTTCTTTAGGGTCGTTGAAAAGTTGGAATTGTGTGGTAAAAGATTAAATGGTGACATTTCACTAATAAAGACTTGAAAACCATGTAAGAGAAGGAGAAATGCTGGTTATCCACAGTACTTTCCACCTTTTCAAAAACCAGTTATGAAGCTTGTGCCTCATTTGAATTGTTGTCTGCAAATGCATTCCATTTGGATAAGTCTTAAACATTAAAGCACAAAAAAATCCAGAATGGACACTTTTGGTATGGAAATAAAACCCAAAATATCTACAACATCAAGGCTGTTCTTGTCAAGCATGGCTCAGCAAAGCAAGCAGTGTTGATCAAAGATTAGACTACATATTCTGTGCAGTCTGATCTTGATCTATACTTGTCACAAAGGCAACTCTTCTTGTGAAAGGCACTTTAAAGGTTAACTAATTTGTAGTTTGGGAAAGGGTAAATTTCGTCAACAGTTAAAGGGTTGATGTTCAACATAATTACAACTAAGGTCCCTTGAGGGCCTGAATCACTCCACTGGCATGATTTTGCTTTTTTTTTTCCCAAATGTCATGAATGTATGATACAAAAAGGAAACAAGAGGACCATGATGGTCCTATATCGCTCACCTGAGTACCAAGCAGTAAAGGTCTACAATGAAGATAAATTCCAAATATCGAAGTGCAAGGCCAAAGCTCTAGGTCTTCTTGGTTTAGACAAGAAGATAATCTTTCTTAACCAAACCTGGTTATATAAATATTTGGGAGAAGTTTGAATGATATTTGTCCAATAGTTTTTGAAAAATAGGGAGAACAAGAAATTTCATCAAAGGAAAATAACTCTGTAAAAATTCAATGAACCGTCACCAAAATATAATATGCACATTCTTGCTTGGCACCGAGTCTCTCTAAAGTTTGAATGAAATCTGTCCTGTAGTTGTTGAGAACTAGCTCTGACAAGAAAATGCTACAGAGAGACTGATGGATGGATGTATGGATGGATCGACAAGCTGACTCCTATATACCTCCAGAACAGAATTTTGAAGGAATAATAACAAAGCCATAGGCCTTTTGGTGTGTGGCAAAAAGTTGCCCGATTTAAACAAACTTAGAAGAGAATGTTTGCCAATTCAAGACTTTCTATTCAAGTTAGTATTATAATGTTGTTTAATACACTAACAACTACAGTGGTTGTCCAGGGACATGTTCATGGGTAATTGCTATTGTAAACACATAAACAATGTATTTACACTTGCAATAGTCTTGCACCAACCTTTCAATGCGTCCAGCTTACAAAAATTTGACCTTCAAGTGTGACATTGACCTTCAAATGGTACTTCAATTCATGATGGGAGTATATGCCCAAAATCTATCCGGGGGTGGGGGGGGGGGGGGGGGGGGGGTGTTCATAAACTTATTTATAAATTAAGACAAACACCACAAAGTGAAGAACAAAAATTATAATGACTTCTAAGATTTACAAGATAAAATCTGTACTACAGAGTTAAATGAATGAACAAAAATGAACTCAAAATACAATGTTCAAAGATACATCCTAACACCCAGAGAGAAAAACGCTGTCAAAGCCTTTAACCCTTTACCACACAGCAAAATTTTAGATCTGTCCGAATTGAAAGCATTTGCAGACAACATTTTCATATTGGCTCAAGTGACACAATTTTCCTTTGATAGGGTAGAAAACTTTGTGGGAAAAAGGAGAAAATGCTGGTTACCAGCATTTTCTCCTTTTCCCACAATGTTTTCAAAAGTTTTCACAGAATGTTTCTCATCATGTGACCTAGCGCAGATTGTCAAGGTTCTGCAATTTATAGCTGCATCATGGAAAAAGGGGTCTTCATGTTATATTTCATTTTTCACCAATGTCTCTTTAATTACTGGACATATCTCAACAGATTTGGATGAAATTTTCACACATCAAGTGACCTAGCGCCTATTGTCAGGGTTTTGGAATTTATTGCTGTGTCATGGAAAAAGGGGGTTTCATGTCAAATTTAAACTGCATCCGTCTGTCCTGAACAGATAAAAGGAAAAAATGATCGGGTGGGAACCAAGGCTAGGGGTACGCAAGACAGGATGTTTTATCAGACAGTGTAGATAAAGATCAGACTGCAGTTGGATCTTGGATATATATGCCTTATATTCTGCAAGATAGTATTGCCTACAACACAGTCTTGAAACGTATATTACTTGGTCTATCTTTATCTCTTTACAAAACAAAAATTTTAGACTGGTCTATAATTCAAGGCATTTGCAGACGACAAAATAAATTTGTCTCAAAAAATGAACTTAGATTTGGGATGGGTAGAGAACATTGTGGAAAAAGTAAAAAAAATGCTAATTACCTGAGTGCTTGGCCTAACCGAGATTTAAACTTGACATCCCTGCATAGCTAGCCCGGTAGGTAATGAGCTAACAGGCTAGGCTCAAATCATTAACAAACAACAAAATTTAATCCTTAAACCCAAAGGCCGTTTTCATTCCAGAACGAGTCCAAGACGATAACAACTGAGCGGGTGCCTTTTGTCTGCAGTGTTTCAACAAAGCAGACAGTATAGATCAATGATCGGACTGCACATTTCGTGCAGTCTGATCTTGATCTACACTATACACAAAGGCAACTATAGTAGTGAAAGGCACTTAAAGGGTTAAGACTTGTCCAAATTCAAACCATTTGCTGACAACAAAATAAATGTGACTCAAAAATTTAAATTTGATTTTGGTTGGGTGGAAAACATTGTGGAAAAAGGAAAACATGCTGGTTACAAGTATTCCCTCTTTATCCCACAATATTTTCAAGAGCCTTATTTCTCAAAGGCGTTAAAACTTGGGATTGTGTGGTAAAGGGTTAAATAGAACAAGATTTTTAAAGTTCATTCTGTATACCTTTATGTCCTGTTTTGACCCAGGGGCATCATTTGAACAAAACTGGTAGAAGTCCACAAGGAAATGCCACATACCAAATATCAAAGCTCTAGGCCTTCTAGTTTCAGACAAAAACATTTTTAAAGTTTGCACTATATACAATTTTGCCCAAAATTGTGACCCCTGGAGTTAAAGTCAATTCTTTTAACAACTTTGGTAGAACTTCACCCAAGGAATATGCCTGTCAAGTTTCAACATGATTGGTTTAGGAGAAGAAGATGTTTAAAGGAATTGTGGAAAGACGGATGCTGGACAACGATGAATCACAATACCTCACCCAGCACTTCGTGCTCAGGTGAGCTAACAAATAGGCCTAACCATTGTCTGTGGCTTGTGATAAACAACATAAAGATGAAGTTTCATAACATTTTGTCCCGTAGTTAAAGAGATATTAATCCATAATGAAAATATATGTGAAGCCCCCTTTTTCCATGACATTACATTTACTCAAAAAGCTATACTAATGATATTGGCAGACTATCATAAGGAACACATGTATGAAGTTTCACAAATTTTTGTCCAGGATTTTGAGTTGAAGATACATGTATATTGATCCTTAACAGAAATATACATGAAGCCCCTTTTTCCTATGAGACAGTATTTGATATCAAAAAGGCAAAAAAAACACTAAATATCAGCGGACATCATTAGGAACACCTGTATGAATTTCTATTAGTTTTTGTCGAGGATTTTAGAAGATATCTGCCCTGAAAGATGGACAAACAGATGGTCATTGGTCCATAACGAAATTAAACATTTAGCCCCATTTTTTCATGACAAGGCATTTCATGAAATAAAAACAAATAACTATTGTCTGTGGCTTGCAACAGACAATAAAAAGATGAAGTTTCATGACATTTTGTCCTGTAGTTAAAGAGATATTGGTCCACAATGAAAATAAACATCAAGCCCCGTTTTTCCATGACACAGCAATAACTGGTCCTATTAGACCTACAATCAAACTTATTCGAGATCTTATGGTCATATATATTTTGACCAAGTTTGGTGCCGATTTGTTTAAATTTGTAGATGCTAGAGTGTAAACAAAGTCAAATGTAGCAATTTTTTTAATTCAAGGGCAAATAACTCCAGTCGTTCTGGTCCGATTAGACACATAATTGAACTCATCCGAGATCTCATGGTCATATATATTTAGACCAAGTTTAGTGCTGATTGGTTAATATTTGTAAATGCTAGAGTGTAAACAAAGTCAAATATATCGATTTTTCTAATTCAAGGGCAAATTACTCCAGTCGTTCTGGTCCAATTAGACCCATAATTGAACTCATCCGAGATCTTATGGTCATATACATTTTGACCAAGTTTGGTGCTGACTGGTTAATATTTGTAGATGCTAGAGTGTAAACGAAAAAATGTGAACGGACGTACAGACTGACGACGACGGACTGTGAGTGATCACAATAGCTCATCCTAAGCACTTCGTACTCAGGTGAGCTAAAAAGCATGAAGATTAGGTAAACTAAAGGGACCAGCCTAGAAGCTGAGCAACTGACTGGATTGTAACTAAAGGGTCTAAAGATGGAATCTCAGCTTGCATAATCTCTTGTCGTAAACTGCTGATAGTCATTTTGACAAGATTCAGTTCTATCTCACTATTTAATGTTATTTTTGATGGTGTTAAAAAGTATAAAGAAGGCATTGGCTCCGATAGGTACTCATAGATGTCATGTATACCTTTGTATTTGAGAAGAGGCGCTATTGCTCGGGCTCTTCACGGTCGTCTTGGGCTCCACTTCCACGCTGTTGTCCTTGGTCATCCTTCCTAGAAACAAACAGTCACAAAGTTTGAAAACAATACTGATGCCATGCATTGTATGCATTCATAGGGAGCACAAGCCTGACTTGCCAACCATTTGTTGCTCAGTTGCACCTTTTGCAATAACAAGATCAGACAACATCGAAGTTGCTGTCTGATTTTGAATCAGAATAGCTATTGATGTGAAGATAATGTGGCAAAGAAAGAGAAGAAAATTAAGGGGACCAGCCAGGTATCTTTGTCAGTAAATTACTAGCATGTAATCAAGGGGTCTCAAAATCGAATCCCAATCTTGTTTCAAAAACTGATCATGATCATTGTGTCATGATTTACTCCCATCTCACTTTTGAACATTTTTCAATTGGGAAAAAAGGCAGTGGCTTGAAAAAAGTGTCAAGAGAAGTAGCAGTAAAAGAAACTTGGAAGTGTGATATGACCGAAATATGATAAGGACAGCTTTAACCCTTTACCACATGACAAACTTTTAGAATTGCCTAAAATAAGATGTTTTGCAGACAACAAAATAGTTGTGACTCAAAAATAAAAATTGGCTTTTGGGAGGTAGAAAACATTGTGGGAAAAGGAGAAAATGCTGGTCACCAGCATTTTCTCCTTTTTCCACAATATTTTCAAAAGGCTTCTTCCTCAGGATTGTGTGGGAAAGGGTTTAACACCAAGAAGAACAAGGCAAATCTACAGTGTTTTGGGAAGTCAGTGATTCTGCGTCTTTCATACAGAAAATGAAAGGCTGATGCAACAAAATAATGTATCGTGTCTTCTTTGATGCAACATAAAACAGGCTAAAAAGCAACATAAAAGATTGGTTCAATTGATATATCTAATAAAATCGTCAAGTTTAAAACTGCCAAATCATATTGAATCCACTTTCTACCACTGAATTATTTGTTTCCAGTTTACAATAGACTGCTGCCCATTGTATCACCTGTACCGGTCCAATAGATACAAAGATCAATAACGGGCTGCTGATTTAGGTAAATACCATGTCGATTATTTCATGCGACATTGCTGTCATCTTGCCAATATCACTGTATGGAATCTATCCTTAAACAGGGACAAGGACTATATTTTTCCTGGGCCCCTTACTTAAAAAATCAAGGGGCCCAGCATATTGAAGCAGGAATGAAAAGTCTCAATAGAGATAAGAACAGTCAGAATGGTCGGAATACCGTAAGGACACAATATTAGGCACAGATGTACATGAATCTGGTCTGATACACTGGACAGAAACCCGACTTTTGTCACTATTCTGTCCAAATTTTTAATCGATATGAAAACTCGTCCTATTTTGTGGGATCGCCACCTGAGCCCCTGACAGGCATTTTCGGCTCGCCAAGCTGAATTTCTAGTCACAATGGGCAATTTCTAGTCGCCATGGGCGAGTGGGTGAGTGGGCAAGTGCTTATATTTTTCCCTGTTTAAACTTTTTGTCAGAGTTTTAGACCCTGCATGGTCATGGCCACCAACTCGCTTGAGTAATTGGGATGACAGACGACAGTTTTTACGAGCCTAGGAAGTCTTTTCTTTTTTGGTACTTTAATCTTTAATACCTAACCGACAGATGACCCCCCTAAAATTCAAGAGCTAGCAGAAACTGTGAAGCTAGGTTTCCTTCCCTTCTTTACAAAAAATGCTAAATCTGTTTATTTTGCACTATACAGCTAAACATTCATGCATACCTTTGTTATTTATAATAAATGAGTTGCACCATTGCTTTGGGCTCTTCATGGTCATCTTAGCCTCCACTGCCTCCCTGGTCTCTGTCATCTTTCCAGCTCCACACTTTGTTCCACAGGGTAGATTGCGCCATCTAGTACTTGGTTAAGGATTTTTTTCCTCAATAGCTACTAATTATAGTCTCAACAATGGATGTGTAAAAAAGAAGCCAGTGGCTTGAGAAGAATGTTGTGCAAACAAATTCCAGGACAGCATGCCACCGCAATGTAACACATAATTTTGAAAATGATGTAAACACTACTCTATCTGATGTTTTAAAACAAGAAAATACTACAACACAGATTTACTACTTGACCTAAGAACCCAACTCATTTGACCTTTCATTCTGTTTTTCTGCACTAGGTCGCTTACCAAATCCTGACTGACTTAATCCATGGGCTGCATCACTGGCAGACACATAGTACCACATAATCCTACATTCCGAAAAATGCAAAAGAAAGAGCTTAAGGCCCTATATCTCTTCCTTTACTGTTGACCCTTTAAAGCGGACATTATTTCTGACCTATTCCTTGGTATCAACACTGGACGGGGTACGACCATGACTACCTTTAGAATGCCATCATGTTTCTAGTGACCAAAGGTTAAACAATGACCCATAGCAAGTTTGTGGTATCGACTACTTTCCTCTTCAGAAAAGATTGTGCTTTGAACAAAGGCATTTGGGTGTGTGGGTCTTGGCAACATGTAAATTACACAAACAAATATAAAGACTGACAGTAGATCAGTTAAGCTGAACATTTCCTCACCTAACATAATCAATTAATTTTTTCCCAGACACTGCAATCAAATGACAGGCCAATGAAACTGATGACACCAAAAGAGGTATGGAACACCCAACCCATAAGCAGTGGTGTTACATGAACCCAATGATAAACTCTGACCAGGAAGTGTTCATCAAAGTGCCCATTCCACACTTCTTGTGTAAACAGTGCCATTGCAAACGACTACTGAGTATTGGAAAAAAGAAGATGATTTTTCTGTTTAAATCATTTGCTTCAGCATTATACACCAAAGAATTTTGTATCCAGCCAGATTACGGCAAAACTGAACACTGTTCTCTATCTCAATATATCTAAGAAGACGGCCTCAATTAATATTTGCCTTTTAAGCTCATCTGAGTACAAAGTGCGTAATGTGAGCTTTTGGGATTGTGCTGTGTCCGTCGTGCGTCAACAATGACCTTGTATGCACTCCAGAGGCCACATTTTCAATCGTACACGCTTGAAAATCTGTAAGATTTGTTTTTCTTGATAAAGTCTTGGACAAGTGTGAAATTGGGTAACTTTGGGTCAAAAAGTAGGTCACTGGGCAAAATCTTAGAAAAACTCTGTTTGCACCCAACAGGCCACATAATAATATGCAGCCCAATACTTATGCAAGTTGGTCAGAATGTTTGTCTTGGTAAAATCTTGGACAAGTTTGAAACTGCCAAGCTAGGTCAAAAAGTATGTCATTGGGCCAAATCTTACAAAAAACTTCTGTGCACTCTAGAGGCCACATTTTCAGCCAAATACTCATGCAACCTGGTTGGAGTGTTTGTCTTATAAAAATCTTGGACAAGTGTGAACTACAGGCATGTTGAGTGGACAAGTGTGAAAATCAGTGATGTCAAGTGAAAAAGTAGGTCACTGGGCCAAATCTTAGAAAAACCTTGTTTGCACCGAACAGGCCACATATGCAGCCCAATACATAGGCAAGTTGGTCAGAATGTTAGGCCACTGGGCCCAATCTTAGAAAAACCTTTTGTGTACTCTAGAGGCCACATTTTCAACCAAATACTCATGCAACCTGGTCAAAGCACTTGTCTTGATAAAATCTTGGACAAGTGCAAAATTCGGTCATGTCGAATGAAAAAGTAGGTCACTGGGTCAAATCTTAGGAAAACCTTTTGTGCTGTCTAGAGGCCTCATTTTCAACCCAATACTCATGATCTTTGTAAAACTGTTTGTCTTGATATCTCTGACAAGTTCAAAGATAGGTCAAGTCAGTCAAAAAGTAAGTTACTTACACTTGTGTTCTACATAGTCACAACGAGGATCCTTTCAGCTTTATCAGTCCTATTTTGACCTTACTCAGGTGTGCATTTTAGGGCCAATAAGGGCCAATGGCCCTCTTGTTTAACTAATAACTTCAAGCACGTCCCTTTAGGCAAATGAATGATAGACTAAATATGAAAGAGATGAAAAATGTATGAAAACCTGTCACCTTCCTTGGCAAATCGGAACTCTCTGGCCACATCTATGGAAGTCTGTCTGCACTTGCTTCGTCAGTAGGTCATCATCCACTCTAAATAAAAAAAATATCGAAATTCAAGAAATTTCTCAGGAGTGCACAGTTGAGTATTCTGTGTGTGTGTGTGTGTGTGGCGGGGGGGGGGGGGGGTTGGAAGATTGAGACAGAGTGGTGTGAAAAGGACTGGTAAACAGAACTTGAGTAATGCATAGACAGGCATTGGGATATGCTAAAATTACGTTTAACATGTTGCTTAACGCAAAATAAAAGACCAAATTTTTTTCGCTGACTGAAAATGGCAGTTTGATTTATTCAGCACCCTAAAGGCTAAATAATATGATAGATACCTTTGTTCTGGAGAAACTGCACCATTGCCCAGGCTCATCCATTGTATTTTCGGCATTTGCTTCCTTACTGTTGTCCTTGGCCATCTTCTCTAGAAACGACAAGTCAAAATTAAAAAAAAAAAATGCTGATGCCATGCATAGTATTTGTACACAGGGAGCAAAAGCCTGACTTGCCAACCTGTGTGGCAAAATAACAGTATTTACAGTATTTGCATAAAAAGATCTGACTACATGGAAAGTTCCGTTTGATTTTGAATCAAGGCTGGGAATGATCTGGCAAAGAAGAAAAAGCATGAAGATTAGGAAAACTAAAGGGACCAGCCTAGAAGCTGAGTAACTAACTGGATTGTAACTAAAGGGTCCAAAGGTCTAAAGATGGAATCTCAGCTTGCATCATCTCTTGTCGTAAACTGCTGATAGTCATTTTGACAAGATTCAGTTCTATCTCACTATTTAATGTTATTTTTGATGGTGTTAAAAAGTATAAAGAAGGCACTGGCTCTGATAGGTACTCAAAACCAGTGCAAATAAGACATAGATGTCATGTATACCTTTGTATTTGAGAAGAGGCGCTATTGCTCGGGCTCTTCACGGTTGTCTTGGGCTCCACTTCCACGCTGTTGTCCTTGGTCATCCTTCCTAGAAACAAAAAGTCACAAAGTTTGAAAACAATAATGATGCCATGCATTGTATGCATTCACAGGGAGCACAAGCCTGACTTGCCAACCATTTGTTGCTCAGTTGCACCTTTTGCAATAACAAGATCAGACAACATCGAAGTTGCTGTCTGATTTTGAATCAGAACGGCTATTGATGTGAAAATAATGTGGCAAAGAAAGAGAAGAAAGTTAAGGGGACCAGCCAGGTATCTTTGTCACTAACTTACTTGCATGTAATCAAGGGGTCTCAAAATCGAATCCCAATCTTGTTTCAAAAACTGATCACGATGATTGTGTCATGAGTTTACTCCCATCTCACTTTTGAACATTGTTTTGATGATTTTTCAATTGGGAAAAAAGGCAGTGGCTTGAAAAAAGTGTCGAGAGAAGTAGCAGTAAAAGAAACTTGGAAGTGTGATATGACCGAAATATGATAAGGACAGCTTTAACCCTTTACCACATGACAAACTTTTAGAATTGCCTAAAATGAAGTGTTTTGCAGACAACAAAATAATTGGGACACAAAAATAAAAATGGGCTTTTGGGATGTAGAAAACATTGTGGGAAAAGGAGAAAATGCTGGTCACCAGTATTTTCTCCTTTTTCCACAATATTTTCGAAAGGCTTCTTCTCAGGATTGTGTGGTAAAGGGTTTAACACCAAGAAGAACAAGGCAAATCTACAGTGTTTTGGGAAGTCAGTGATTCTGCATCTTTCACACAGAAAATGAAAGGCTGATGCAACAAAATAATATATCATGTCTTCTTTGATGCAACATAAAACGGGCTAAAAAGCAACATAAAAGATTGGTTCAATTGATATATCTAATAAAATCGTCAAGTTTAAAACTGCCAAATCATATTGAATCCACTTTCTACCACTGAATTATTTGTTTCCAGTTTACAATAGACTGCTGCCCATTGTTTCACCTGTAACGGTCCAATAGATACAAAGATCGATAACGGGCTGCTGATTTAGGTAAATACGGTATCAATTATTTCGTGCAACAATGCTGTCGTCTTGCCTATATTACTGTATGGAATCTATCCTTAAACAGGGACAAGGACTATATTTTTCCTGGGCCCCTTACTTAAAAAATCAAGGGGCCCAGCTTATTGTAGCAGGAATGAAAAGTCTAAATAGAGATATGAACAGTCAGAATGGTCGGAATACCGTACGGACACAATATTAGGCACAGATCTAATTCAAGGGCAAATAACTCCAGTCGTTCTGGTCTGATTAGACCCATAATCAACTCATCCGAGATCTTATGGTCATATACATTTTGACCAAGTTTGGTGCTGATTGGTTAATATTTGTAGATGCTAGAGTGTAAACAAAAAAATGTGAACGGACGGACGGACAGACGGACGACGGATGGTGAGTGATCACAAAAGCTCATCCTGAGCACTTTGTGCTCAGTTGAGCTAAAAAAGCAAACACACAAAAAAATGGGTGAAAGAGTTGTTGCAACTTTGGCTTGAACCAACTAAGATGGCACAAGTAGGCATGGTGATTTGAACAAATAGTGAAAAAAAACTGAAGTACAATTTCTCAAAACCAACTGTTTGGAATCCTACCAAATTTGATAGGGTTTCAGTACTCACCGTTTTAAATAATCCCTGCAAGTTTCAAAGAAATGTGACAAATAATGTGGAGAGTGTTGAGTAAACAATACTAAGTCATCATATGGCTGCTTTTCCTAAACCAATTGCTAAATTTTCTTCATTCTTAATAGAGTTCAATCCCTTGATGATACAAATAATCTTTGCAAGTTTCAAAAGATTGAAACAAAAATGTGACTTAATTGCATAAACAAGATATGTAAATTTTCAACTTTTAATTTTTCCTTTTCCCATACTAATTGTCATTTTTCCTTATTTTAAATTAACAGAGTTCAAGCTATTGATAAAAGCAACTGTGCATGTTTCATGAAAATTCAACCACAAATGCCAATGTTATAGCGTAAACCAGGGTCCACTATCTCGAAGCATTTTAAGTGCTACGACCATCGTAAACCAACCTTAAATCCCTTGTAAGCATTTTATCGTCTCTCTCAAAACATCACAACTTAAGGGCCGATCACTAACCCGACCTTAAACTAAGCCCACTCCGAAGCTATCTTGGCATACTCGTAGGCCGTTTTTCAGTAATACTCATAAACTTGGTGTTGTGTTTTATTTTTCAAAATGGCATTATTTTTACGCATGAACAGACCCCACAGAAGAAGCAATATAGCCGGCGAGTTTTTAGGGGTAGAGTGAATCCCTTAGATTACAAAGATGACATGGAATTGATTAGAAAATACCGCCTCGACGGAGGATCAATTGTTACTCTTTTCAATGTTTCTGGTGGAGCACACATTCAACTATCGTAAGAGCCGAACGTCTAGTTAGCGAAACTTTTGCCAGAGCAGCTGACAAGCAATAGTTATTAGTCCACATTTGCCGACAAAGTGAGGACTAAAACGAAGAGTGCTTTAAACTGGAACAGTAACTATGCTCATTATGCTTCATTCAAGTATTTCATAATGTTCATGCTTTGATGTAAATCATGTTTGGTCTATCTTCTTTGACTCCTTTTTTTTTAACTTCATCCATGATAGAGTAAGTGTGTAAAGGACCAGTGCTTATGGACTAATATCTCCAGGGGACTGTTTTACTGAAGAACTTAGCAAACGTAACTAAACAATTTCATAAGTTTTAGCGTTAAAAGTCCAAGTTTTGCATTTTACTAAAACTTATGTACCTAAGTACAAGCGTAAGTTTTTGCATAACAACACATACAAAAATATTGGTCATAAGTAAGAACATAGGCCGAAGTCTGGAGGCATTTTTTGCAATGTGTCGTCATAGAGTAAGAAATTTGAGAAAAACATAATTATCCTCCAGCTATCCGCAGCAGACATAAATTTCATTTTCTGACAAATTGAATTTTTCTTCACACGCACAGTATCTACATTTGACGGAAACGGCTGACATGTGATGACGTAAAGCATGAGAAATGTAGGTTAAATGCATGTAAATTGCCTCTAGTTTTAACGGCACGCGCTGTTTACCTAGGTAACAAGTGCATGGGATCTACCGTTTCTGCCTTCAATTAAAGAGTTACAAAAATATTTACTTATGCAAATTCACAAAGTTATGAAAGTTTAGTAAAATGGATTTACGAATTTCGTAAATCTGAACATAGGCATAAAGTCATGACAATTCTCATGGCAAAAACTTAAAAATTGTTGGTAAAACAGTCCCCGGTGTGTAATTCTAATCAATGTGACGGGAAAAAGACGTCACTTTTAAATGATACGATTGTAAATGGCTATTCTTTACGAGATTGTTAAGGTTGGTTTTGAGAGATCACTAAGAAAATCGTAACATCCCCGTAAAATGATCGTAAAGGTAACCGTAACTTACGAAACCTTAAAGTTTTGAGGTATTGGGCCCAGAATTGTAAACTTTCAAATTTAAATGACTACTTTTCCCATACTGACTGTTGAATCCGTTTCAAAATCAATAGGGTTCAAGCCGTTTGTGATATGAAGCAACTGGGCAAGTTTCATGAAAATCCGACCACAAATGCAGACTTTATTGCGTAAACAAGAAAAGGAAATTTTAATCTTTAAATGGCTACTTTTCCCATACTGAATGTCAGATTTTTTTTTCAAAATCAATAGGATTCAAGCTATTGATGAGATAAAGAAATTGTGCAAGTTTCATGAAAATCTGACCACAAATGCAGATTTTATCATGTAAACCAGAAATTGAAATTTTGAACTTTAAATGGCTACTTTTCCCATACTGATTGTCAGTTTTTTTTTTTTTTTTAAAATCAATTGGAGTCAAGCTATTAATGAGATAAACAAACTGTGCAAGTTTCACAAAAATCCGACCACAAATGCAGACTTTCTCATATAAACAAGAAAAGCAAATTTTGAACTTTAAATGGCTCTTTTTCCTACATTGATAGATTTTTTTTCAAAATCAATAGGATTCAAGCTATTGATGAGATAAACAAACTGTGCAAGTTTCATGAAAATCCGACTACAAATGCAGATTTCATTGCGTAAACAAATTGAAATTTTGAAATTTAAATGGCTACTTTTCGCACACTGATTGTCAGATTTTTTTTTTCAAAATTAATAGGGTTCAAGCTATTGATGAGATTAAAAAAATTGTGCAAGTTTCACGAAAATTTGACCACAAATGCAGACTTTATTGCATAAACAAGAAAAACAGATGGACAGACAGACAGACGGACATACGGACGAACAGACCGACAGACGACGGTAACCATGCCCTGACATATGATCTGCTGGCTTACAGCCAGTAGAGCTGAAAATACATGAAAACATTGTGGAAAATGGATAAATAATTCCTCTTGCTCTAGTTTAACTTCTGCCACAGTATCTTTTGAAGGGCGTGCCACATGACAGAAAGAGTTGTCTGCAGGGGGTAATGCATCAATTATTGAATCACTGCTGATCATGGTTTTGATGATGGTTATGTGGGAAAGCAGCCAGTAGTGTGGGAAGAATATTGTGCAAAGTACTGGATAAAGAAACTCAAGGAAAACATGGAAAGGTGCACTGGTTGCTGCAAATAACCAAAATTATGTAAGGAATGGCTTTAAGCAACAAGTCTAGGCTGGGACTCTATGGTATCTTGCCCAAGGACACTTTCTATACAAGTAGAATCACTTGCAGGAAGTAAATCTCAGGATTTCCAAATTATAATCTAACAGCTTAAACCTTTGACACTAAATCCCAAGTTTTACCAACCCTGAGAAAGCAGCCATTTTATAAATCCAACAGTTTAAAGCATTGACACAAATCCCCAAGTTTTACCAACCCTGAGAAAAAAAGACTTTTTAAAACATTGTGGGAAAAGAAGAAAATGCTGGTTACAAGCATTTTTCTCCTTTCCCCACAAACCTTTAGGAGTCAAATCCTATTATTTTAGCCAAATTGAAAACAATGGCAGACCACAAATTCAACATGGCTCAAATGATCTAACCTACCATGAAAAGTTAGAAAACATTGTGGGAAAAAGAAGAAAATGCTGGTTATCACCATTTTCTTCTGTACCCACCATGTTCTCAAATGCTTTCTTTCTCAGGATTGTTAAAATTTGGGACTGGTTTACAAAGGGCTAATTCCAAATAATCAAATTTGTGGCACGGTCTTCGACAAATGCCGCCAAAAAAAAAAACAGTGAGTTATCTTGATATACATACATGAAAAGGGCATTACTAATTTAGCTTCAATGTCTTTATAACTTGTGTAACTGTGATAAATTTAGTAAATGTACAAGTCACATTATTATAATGTAAGGAAATAAAAAATTCATATTTCAGTAAAAGGCCAATTTGTTACTCACCACACTTTGATCTGCATTCTACTGTGTACTCAAACAATTCCAACAAGCTGTAAAATCTACATCAGGGATGCTGCAAAGCAAGCCTTGGCCACCAACAATAGATTGGTCACCTTTATTATGCATATATAGGACTGTATTATTGATCATTTCATTTTTACAAATAATTCATACCTCTTAACACTTGTCCTGCTAATTAAGTGAAATAAACTTTCCAGCCAATAGTAAAAACCAAAATTTTGCCATTTCAACGGCATTTTTTTATCGGACAGTGTAGATCCATACAAACTGCACATTCTGTGCAGTCTTATCTTGGATCTACACTGTCCACAGAAAGTCGCTGAGATGCACTTAGAAGCCTAAGGGTTAATGATGCCAATTTTAGTCCTTTACCAGACGACAATATTCCTGAATCATTTCAAATTAAAGGCAGTTGCAGACAACAAATAAAATTCAACCAATATGCTGATATTGCCATTAAAAGGATAGAAAATATTGTGAAAAAAGGAAAAAAATGTACCTTGACCTCCAAATGAGAATACTGAACTTGAAATTAATTCACTTGCCCTTTCTACCAGCCAAAAAAAATCAAGTTTATCCACATTTAAAACTTTTTCAACAATTTTAATACATCAAAAATGATGGGATTTCCTTGGATCAGTATGAAAATGTAGTGGGTAAAGGAGGAAATGCTGATTTCCTACATTTTCTCCTCTTCCCACAATGTTTTCAAGTCTTTTTTGTCATGGTGGTTATTAAAAGGGATGAATTCAGAGTGGGTTATTTACAAAGTATTTGAGTCTGTACCAAACAATAAAATTTTTGACTGGTCAAAACTGAAAACATTTCCAGATGACAAATAAAATGTGCATCAAATGATGAAATCTGTCATTGAAAAGGTAGAAAACACTGTAGGAAAAGGATAGAATGCTAGTAACAAGCAATTTCTCCTCTTCCCAAATAATATTCAAAAGCCTTTTTCCTCAGGGTCATTAAAACATCCATGGGATTGTTTGGTAAAAAGTTGTATATATATGACTAATCTTTCTCCTTTGCATCACTTGTGACAGCTTTCACTAATGTGAATAAAATAGCAAGTCTGTAACCAAAAGGGCTAGTAATAAAGGGGTGGGGAGTTCATATCCCACCTGAGGCAAGCTCTTTTCTAAGACTGATGGTAGTCCTTCTGACAGGATTCATTTTTTCAACCATGAAGATTGTTTCAACTTTGCTTTAAAAAGCCTTGTGCGAAATCGAAAAAAGCATAGATTGCTGCTCTGGAAGCCAGTTTATGACTGAAAGAATGTTGAAAAAAACCACTTCCCTGGAAGCCGGTTTATGACTGAAAGAATGTTGAAAAAACCACTGCCCTGGGAGCTGGTTTATGACTGACAGAATGTTGAAAAACACCAAACTAAAATTCATGTATCAGTGTTTCAAATAAAACTTTATATCATATTTATTTAAAGGTTACCTTCACCCCTGGGTCAAGTCCAAACCTTCAGATTCTGTAAAATAAAACAGAAAACTTGGAGAGTATCAGAACAGCTGTCAACATTTATGCCACAGATTCTATAGACTCCAAAATATTGTTCCACCTATCACTATTCCTATCTAAATCTTAACATTACAGTAGATTTCTAATTAATTTCAGCACAAATTCCAAATTTTTGTGCGTTTAAAATTCTTTTCAAACATTGACAAAAAGAAAAACCATCAGTTTCTTGTGACCCTAGAACAAAATGACCTTCAAAAAAGGTGTTGAAATTTCTGAGATAATTGTCTACATCAAAAGCATTTGTAAAAAACAAAGATGTCACTTAAATGATGAGACTAGTCTATGAAAGGTTTAAAAACATTATGCAAAAAGGAGAAAATTCTGGCTACCAGCATTTTCTCCTTTTTCCCCCGCAATGTTTTGGAAAGGTTTCAATTTATTCTTTAGGATCTTGAAAACAAGGGATAGTTTGGTAAATATTTAAAGACAAGTGAAATCTACTGTAAATAGTGTAAGTACCTAAATGTGGTCCTTGCCTTACTTAAGGATGGCAACAATCGCTAACCTCTGCTCAGGAGTACCGAGCTTTTGTGAAGGAAACCTGTATCAGACGAATTTGAAATATTACAGTGCTGTTGTATGTAACATTTAAACTTTCTGTTGTTAGCAATTGGTATCCAATGCATGCCAGACATCTGATGTATGAATATGTATACAGATTTTGCTCATTGATGAGAAGAACAAAACACTGCCTTTTGTACTGGTGCTTTTAGTGCTGTTGTTTCATACATCCTCAGTAACCCAACAGATGGGGATTTACAAAAGCTGTACATTTTGTATGAATATCAACAGAATTGCTTGATATTGTTGAATCACTTGCATAATACGCAGCTTCCCTATATCCTCGTTTCCTCACCATTTTTGTTCTTATTTATCACTCTGTGAAATAACCCTACAGCTGGTGACCTTTATACATGTCAAACATGTAAGACATGAACATGAACAGAATTGCTTGACAATGTAGAATCACTTGCATAATACACAGCTTCCCTATATCCTCGTTTCCTCACTATTTTTGTTTTTATTTATCACTCTGTGAAATAACCCTACAGCTAGTAACCTTTATACATGTCAAACATGGAAGACATGAATATGAACAGAATTGTTTTGAGAATGTAGAATCATTTGTATAATACGCAGCTTCCCTATATCCTCATTTCCTCACTATTTTTGTTTTTATTTATCGCCCTGTGAGGTAACCCTACAGCTGGTGACCTTTACATGTCAGATATGTTTACAAGACATGAATATGAATAGAAGTTGCCTGTCGATGTTGAAAATCTTGTACATCTACTCTCCTGATCATCATTGCTTCATATTTATACCTCTGTCCAGAAAACATACATATGACAGAGACTCTACCACCAAATGTTATGTGGAGTCCTAACCTCTGAAAAGTTGCCCAGGTGTGCTGAAGAGGCAATAACAAAGTTTAAACTGAGGACTGTCTGATAAATAAAGGGTTAAATCTTAGTTCTTGTTAATTGACAAATTTAAAAGCTCTTTTGCACTAAATCTATTTGTGGGGGTAATAAGTTAATCAATTTTGACTGAACTTCTGTGATACCAAAATAATGCTTGTTGCCATCCTGCTAAGTGTTAGTTATACTAAGCTGTGTACAAGCCTACTTATTCTATCATCTTTCTTCTTACTAGTTTGGTGGGTAATTTTGGAAGTTTATCTTATCAATAACATGAAAATGATTGATGTCAAAAAGTGATTGTTAAAGGCATAAAATGACTTACTATTGATATGAAACATGCCATTGGAGCTTGCAGAAACAAAAGCACCAAATGCAGGTGCAACGCTTGGCTGCATTTGCTATTAGTGAAATTTCTTGGTCAAAAAAAAAGGGGGGGGGGGGCATGACTTTGATAGATATGGTTAACAACTACTCCAAGTTTGAAGTTAATATCTTTACTAATGACGGAGATATTATATAATGTCGAAGTTTTTGCATGATGACATAGACATCGATGCAGACGATGACAGGGCTACGTCAATACCTCAACTTTTCTTTTCAACCAGCCGAGCTGAAAATAATGGTATGGTAATTTCTTGGATATTCGGAGAATGCGGGCTTATACACAGGACAAGATACATAAGTAATACATGTACATCTGATCGCTAGACCCTCTTACCAATCATCATACATTTACAATTATTTGTCTCTATTTTGCTTTTTTTCTGATGAGATTAACTCTTTCTTAGTTTTTCCTGAAATGTACCTGCTGTTAAATACCTGAAATATACCTACTGTTGACAGAGACCACCAAATCATACCTAACCATTAAAATTATCATTCTTTTTTAAACATGTACATTTACCATTATTTGTCTCCTTTTTTGCTTTTTTTTTTTGATGAGATTAATTCTTTTATCCTCCTGAAATGTGCCTGTTGTTCAATACCTGAAATATACCTACTGTTTGGTACCTGAAAAGCACCTGAACTATACCTACTATATTCGTACCTGAAATGCACCCATTTATGCAGACCCAAAATTTACCTACCTTTGTTGTTGTTTTCTAGTCATCAAGATTCATGCTCTGTGAAAAGGGGGTTTATGACCCACGTCAGACTGTGCATTAGTTACACAATGTTTTCTATCCCTAGAAATGTGAACCCCATCCTTTGAATCACTTTCAGTTTATCGTCTGCAGATGCTGTCTTTATTTGCTTGTATTGGAGTTTAACACCATTTTAACAGATTAGGTCATATCACGTTGGTCAGTGCAATTACGATGTGTTTCCTGGCTTTCTCACACCAGTACTGACACATCCCTCTTTCCAAGTCACTGATTACTTTTCCCACATGAATGAGAGGTGAGTGGCAAAAATCACTGGATAGAAAGTTTGCCTCAACCGGGGATCGGACTCACAACCACCTGGTCACGAGTCAGATTCACAAGCTACTGAGCTACCCGGGCGGGCGCAAATGCTTTCAATTTGGTCAAATCTAAAATAGTGTCGTTTGGTAAAGAGTCAAACCCCCTTATGCCAGAGCAATGATTTCTTTTATTACATTTTTTTTCATGGGAACCTTTACTTACACATAAATCTATTTAAAATAGAAAAACATATCAATTAAAACATCATACAGCATTCCCAACCAACTATGAACTTAAATTTGAACTGCACATACAAAGACGAGCTGACCTACAAGATAATTTTGACTGAGACCGCCAAATCTTACCTAACCATTAACATTATTTTTTTCAAACATGAACGCAGGTCTCAAAATGTTGAAAACTTCTACTTTAGAACTCATAATTGCCAAACCAGATCTTCAGCAACCCTAAACACCAGATGACATGCTCCTACCATTTTGAATCAAAAACACATGTCATCACAACAGATTAAAACCCTCCAAGGTTTTCAGACTGACCCTAAATTGTATGCATGAAAAACTTAATATCCAGATAGAAAAATATATCTGTCATCACAAGATTGAAACCCTCCCAGGCTGACACTCTGCAGAAAATTTTGCAGGGTCATTCCTTTACCAACACATTTGTAGACCTTAGGCAGTCTTAATTTGCACATGACACTAAGAAAGGCACTTCAAAGACCTGTCATTAAGTCCCTTGTCTTACTACAGACAGATCCCATCCATTCCCTCCTCTAGACATTTTATACTCGAGAACCACCCACAAAGTAGGTAAAACTATAGAGACAGGGGAGTGTCAAAGAAAGGGTCAATCCAAAACATTGGCAAACATCTTTTCCAATCCAGAGTTCCTACATTGTGTTTTGCCAAAAGTGTGTCCTTAAATAGCACTAACTGTAAATTTTTACTTCCTAGAAATTTTATTAGTAAAGCCAGTTGGGGTACCTGTCAGGCCTCTGACTAACCCTACCACTGTGAGTCCTCACCACAGGCACATCTGGGATAGGGCTCTGCATTACAGTACAGACCTCTACCTCAGATGTCTGGGTGTGCTTTCTGCTGTTTCTTTGTATCATTAATTTGCACAATATTCCTCCAAAGCCTTTGGCTTCTTTTTCACATTACCGTCACCCCAAATATCTAATACATCTTACCAAGGCAGGAAAAATATATACAAATATCTTATACTACCTTAGAAAATATATACAAATATCTAACTAACACAAATATCTAATACCTAACCACTGCAATTTTGTATCCCTACAGATTTTAAGACAATTTCTCAAAAATGCACCAAAATTGTTCACTTAACTTCCAGATAGAAAAATATATCTGTCATCAGAGCAGATTGAAACCCTCCCAGGCTGACACTCTGCAGAATTTTTTGCTGGGTCATTCATTCCTTTACCAACACATTTGTAGACCTTAGGCAGTCTTAGTTTGCATATGACACTAAGAAAGGCACTTCAAAGACCTGTCATTAAGTCCCTGGTCTTACTACAGACAGATCCCATCCATTCCCTCCTCTAGACACTTTATACTCGAGAACCACTAAAACTATAGAGACGGGGGGAGTGTCAAAGAAAGGGTCAATCCAAAACATTGGCAAACATCTTTTCCAATCCAGAATTCCTACATTGTGTTTTGCCAAAAGAGTGTCCTTAAATAGCACTAATTGTAAATTTTTACTTCCTAGAAATCGTATAAGTAAAGCCAGTCCGGGTACCTGTCAGGCCTCCGTCTAACCCTACCACTGTGAGTCCTCACCACAGGCACATCTGGAATAGGGCTCTGCACTACAGTACAGACCTCTACCTCAGTTGTCTGGGTGTGTTTTCTGCTGTTTCTTTATATCAGTAATTTGCACAATATTCCTCCAAAGCCTTTGGCTTCTTTTTCACATAACCATCAACCTGAAAATCTAATACATCGTAACAAGGCAAGAAAACTATATACAAGTTACTTATACTACTGTACACAATATATACAAATATCTAACTTATACAAATATCTAACACCTAACCATTGCAATTTTGTATCCCTACAGGTTTTTAGACTATATTCCAAATGACATGCACCAAAATCTTTCACACAACTTCCAGAAAGAAAAATATATCTGTCATCACAGCAGATTGAAACCCTCCCAGGCTGACACTCTGCAGAAAATTTTGCAGGGTCATTCCTTTACCAACACATTTGTAGACCTTATGCAGTCTTAATTTGCACATGACACTAAGAAAGGCACTTCAAAGACCTGTCATTAAGTCCCTGGTCTTACTACAGACAGATCCCATCCATTCCCTCCTCTAGACACTTTATACTCAAGAACCACTATAACTATAGAGACGGGGGAAGTGTCAAAGAAAGGGTCAATCCAAAACAATGGCAAACATCTTTTCCAATCCAGAATTCCTACATTGTGTTTTGCCAAAAGAGTGTCCTTAAATAGCACTAACTGTAAATCTTTACTTCCTAGAAGTCTTTGTGGTAAAGCCAGTCAGGGTACCTGTCAGGCCTCCATCTAACCCTACCACTGTGAGTCCTCACCACAGGCACATCTGGGATAGGGCTCTGCACTACAGTACAGACCTCTACCTCAGTTGTCTGGGTGTGTTTTCTGCTGTTTCTTTATATCAGTAATTTGCACAATATTCCTCCAAAGCCTTTGGCTTCTTTTTCGCATAACCATCATCCTGAAAATCTAATACATCGTAACAAGGCAACAAAACTATATACAAGTTACTTATACTACTGTACACAATATATACAAATATCTAACTTATACAAATATCTAACACCTAACCATTGCAATTTTGTATCCCTACAGGTTTTTAGACTATATTCCAAATGACATGCACCAAAATCTTTCACACAACTTCCAGAAAGAAAAATATATCTGTCATCACAGCAGATTGAAACCCTCCCAGGCTGACACTCTGCAGAAAATTTTGCAGGGTCATTCCTTTACCAACACATTTGTAGACCTTATGCAGTCTTAATTTGCACATGACACTAAGAAAGGCACTTCAAAGACCTGTCATTAAGTCCCTGGTCTTACTACAGACAGATCCCATCCATTCCCTCCTCTAGACACTTTATACTCAAGAACCACTATAACTATAGAGACGGGGGAAGTGTCAAAGAAAGGGTCAATCCAAAACAATGGCAAACATCTTTTCCAATCCAGAATTCCTACATTGTGTTTTGCCAAAAGAGTGTCCTTAAATAGCACTAACTGTAAATCTTTACTTCCTAGAAGTCTTTGTGGTAAAGCCAGTCGGGGTACCTGTCAGGCCTCCATCTAACCCTACCACTGTGAGTCCTCACCACAGGCACATCTGGGATAGGGCTCTGCACTACAGTACAGACCTCTACCTCAGTTGTCTGGGTGTGTTTTCTGCTGTTTCTTTATATCAGTAATTTGCACAATATTCCTCCAAAGCCTTTGGCTTCTTTTTCGCATAACCATCATCCTGAAAATCTAATACATCGTAACAAGGCAACAAAACTATATACAAGTTACTTATACTACTGTACACAATATATACAAATATCTAACTTATACAAATATCTAACACCTAACCATTGCAATTTTGTATCCCTACAGGTTTTTAGACTATATTCCAAATGACATGCACCAAAATCTTTCACTCAACTTCCAGAAAGAAAAATATATCTGTCATCACAGCAGATTGAAACCCTCCTAGGCTGACACTCTGCAGAAAATTTTGCTGGGTCATTCCTTTACCAACACATTTGTAGACCTTATGCAGTCTTAATTTGCACATGACACTAAGAAAGGCACTTCAAAGACCTGTCATTAAGTCCCTGGTCTTACTACAGACAGATCCCATCCGTTCCCTCCTCTAGACACTTTATACTCAAGAACCACTAAAACTATAGAGACGGGGGAAGTGTCAAAGAAAGGGTCAATCCAAAACAATGGCAAACATCTTTTCCAATCCAGAATTCCTACATTGTGTTTTGCCAAAAGAGTGTCCTTAAATAGCACTAACTGTAAATCTTTACTTCCTAGAAATTGTATTAGTAAAGCCAGTCGGGGTACCTGTCAGGCCTCCATCTAACCCTACCACTGTGAGTCCTCACCACAGGCACATCTGGGATAGGGCTCTGCACTACAGTACAGACCTCTACCTCAGTTGTCTGGGTGTGTTTTCTGCTGTTTCTTTATATCAGTAATTTGCACAATATTCCTCCAAAGCCTTTGGCTTCTTTTTCACATAACCATCAACCTGAAAATCTAATACATCGTAACAAGGCAACAAAACTATATACAAGTTACTTATACTACTGTACACAATATATACAAATATCTAACTTATACAAATATCTAACACCTAACCATTGCAATTTTGTATCCCTACAGGTTTTTAGACTATATTCAAAATGACATGCACCAAAATCTTTCACTCAACTTCCAGAAAGAAAAATATATCTGTCATCACAGCAGATTGAAACCCTCCCAGGCTGACACTCTGCAGAAAATTTTGCTGGGTCATTCCTTTACCAACACATTTGTAGACCTTATGCAGTCTTAATTTGCACATGACACTAAGAAAGGCACTTCAAAGACCTGTCATTAAGTCCCTGGTCTTACTACAGACAGATCCCATCCATTCCCTCCTCTAGACGCTTTATACTCAAGAACCACTAAAACTATAGAGACAGGGGGAGTGTCAAAGAAGGAGTCAATCCAAAACAATGGCAAACATCTTTTCCAATCCAGAATTCCTACATTGTGTTTTGCCAAAAATGTGTCCTTAAATAGCACTAACTGTAAATTTTTACTTCCTAGGAGTCTTAGTAGTAAAGCCAGTCACCGTATCTGTCAGGCCTCCTGCTAACCCTACCACTGCGAGTCCTCACCACAGGCACATCTGGGATAGGGCTCTGCACTTCAGTACAGACCTCTACCTCAGTTGTCTGTGTGGGCACTGGAGACTCCAACCCAAAACCCAAGGCAGCAGGAGAATCAGCCGTGACATTAAGAAACATCTCAACCTCCTCCACTGATTCCTCTACACCAAAGGGGCCCAAGGTACAATCTGCAGGTGTTGCAGAGGACAAAGGCGTTGAGCAGAGAAACCTCTCTTCCTCTTCCCCAAAGTCCTCTACAGCAGAAGAATCCAAGGTACAGCTAAGCTCTAGTGAACTCAGCTCTACCTCAGCTCCCTCCTCACCCCGAAAGACCTCAGACCCCTGAACAGCAACAGCACCAGCACCAACAGACTCTGCAGCAGCATGACTCACAGACAGTACATACTCTGATAGTGCAGGAGAGGATAGGACAGTGACATCCCAATCCTCGACTGCACCAGCAGCGTACGGACCACCAACCCTGCACAGAACGAACCTGGCAATCCTACAAAGAGCAGACCTAGGACCCATTATGAAATAGCCAAAGAAATAACTTATCTGTCCCAATGAAATCTCTCTGTGTACCTGAAATGAGAAAAGAAAGAAAAATTTTACCACTGATATTCTTGAAAGCCAGATTAAACCAGTGTTGTGTATAACCCTTAACATGCTAAATAAATTAACTCTTTACCAAACGATAAATTCTTAGACTGGTTTGAATTAAAAGCACTTGCAGATCAAATCAAATGTGGTTCAAAAATTGAAATTTGTCTTGTGAAGGGTAGAAAACATTGTGGGAAAAGGAGAAAATGCTGGTTACCAGTGTTTTCTCCTTTTCCCACAATGTTTTCAAAAGAGTTTTTCTTCAGGGTCGTTAAAAGCCGGGATTGTGTGGTAAAGAGTTAAACCAGTGTCAAGTATAGCCTTGAACTTGCTAGATAAATTAACTCTTTACCAAACGACAAATTCTTAGACTGGTTCAACTTAAATGGGACTCAAATGATAGGATTTGTCTGTTAATGGGCAAAAAAGATTGTGGGAAAAGGAGAAAATGCTGGTTACCAGTGTTTTCTCCTTTTCCCATGTTTTCGAAAGAGTTTTTCTTCAGGGTTGTTAAAAGCTGGGATTGTGTGGTAAAAAGTTAAACCAGTGTCAAGTATAGCCTTTAACATCCTAAATAAATTAACTCTTTATCAAACAACAAATTGGTAGACTGGTTCAAATTGGAAGAATTTGCAGACGACAAATTAAATGTGACTCAAATGATAGGATTTGTCTGTTAAAGGGCAAAAAAAAGATTGTGGGAAAAGGAGAAAATGCTGGTTATCAGCATTTTCTCCTTTTCGCACAATGTTTTCGAAAGGCTTCTTTCTCAGGGTAATTAAAACTCAGGATTTTTTGGTATAGGGTTAACTGAAACTTTCAAGCCGACAGTAATATTCCAAATGTTTCTATTCCAAAGTCATTTGCTGGGGAAAAATATCACCTTGTTGGACAGTGTAGATATTACTTCAGGCTGCACTTTCTGTGCAGTCTGATCTTGTTCTACACTGCCCACAAAAATTTCTGGAGTTGGGCTTAGCAGCCAAAGGGTTAAGCTAATTTTAGACCTGCCATTAATAACTAATCAGACAAAGGATAAATATTTGAAGAAAAGGTAATTTATTTCTTATACTCTATTGCATGGAAAAAAATTTGCTGCTGCTATTAGTAACTATTGCTGCTATCTTCTCTACAATGTTCTCAAACAGTATTTATTGCAGGGACCTAAAAAATTTATAGTCAAGAAAAAAAAAAGGCTTTTGAAAATAAATGGGAAAATGAGAAAATGCTGGTTACCACTATTTTCTCATTTTCTCACAATGTTTTCTACCCTTTTGATGGCATATCCAACCAAATGTTCTCTACTTGATAATTTGATGTGGTCTGCAAATGCTTTCAATTTGGACTTGTCTTATATTTTGTAGTTTGGCAAAGAGTTATCTTTACCGAATTAAGTCTTTACCATACAATCCCAACTTTTAACAACCCTGAGAAAGCAGCCTTTTGAAAGCATTGTCGGAAAAGGAGAAAATACTGGTAACTAGCATTTTCTCCTTTTCCCACAATGTTTTTTACCTTCCTAAAACAAATTTCAATTTTTCAGTCATTTATTTTGTCATCTGCAACTGCTTTCAATTTGGACCAGTCTAAAATTTTGCCGTTTGGTAAAGAGTTAAATTACAAAATTTTACAGCTGTTCAAATCCAAGACATTTACAGACAACACATGTGGTTAAAAGTTTGGCATATGCCTTTGAAAGAGTAGAAAATATTATAGGAAAAGGAGAAAATGCTGGTCCCCAGCATTTTGTCCTTTTCCCACAATGTTTTCAAAAGCTTTTTTCAATAGGATCCTTAACCCTTTACCAAAACAAATCCTGTGTTTTAACAAACCGAGGAAGATGGCTTATGAAAACATTCTGGGGAAAGGAAAAAATGTTGGTAACCATTTTGTCCTTTTCCCTTGATGCCTTTAACCTTCCAAAACAAATTCTGAGTAACTGTTATATTGTCATCTGCAAGTGCTTTCAATTTGGACATGTCTACAAATTTTACGTTTGTAAAGTGTTAAAACACTGGATTGTTTGGTAAAGGGTTAACTCATCACTGAGGACACAAGTGCACAGAAACTGATAACAAAAGGTATGTCACATAAGGACAAATTCAGAACTCAGGTTTTAAGACAGACATTTAATCAATTTGGCAAGACCAGCGAATGCTAATCACAAGCAATTTCTCCTTTTGCCATAATGTTTTCAAAAATATTCTGCAGCAATATGGAACATAGGTATAAATTAAATGCAGGGAGAAGGTGCTGCAGGGTCCAACCTTCACCCCCTCTGTACCCCCTTCCCCCATGGTAGGAAGTTGGCAAATGGCATTTACTGTATTGTCTTTTATTATCGCTCCCACTCTAATTAATGCTCGCCATTTTTTTCCAACTACAAAAAAGGCTTACAAGGAATGCAATTTATATTCCGAATGAATCATGATCAGCGGTAAAACCGATATACTGCACAAAATACTGCATGTGCATTTAAGAAAATGAAAGTATCTAAGATTACTGTCACTAATTAATCGTGAATGCAATTTAAATTCCAAATGATTCATGATCAGCTGATAAATCAATCTTCTGCATTAAATACTGCATGTACATTCAAGAAAGTGAAAGTATCAAAGATCAGTATCACTAATTAATCGTGAATACAATTTAAATTCCAAATGAATCATGATCGGCAGTAAAAGTGATATTCTGCATAAAATACCGCATGTTTCTAAAATGGCGTCGCTCCACAGTCGGCGCTGACTAAAACCCTTTATTATCATCCTCAGAAAATTCTGTGTCATTTTATCTCTATTAATCCCCTCCCCCTTTCAGCAAATTTTAACCCTCTAATTAACAACCCTGTGTTTCAACGACACCAAGAATGAAAGCTTTTGAAAACATTGTGAGTTAATGCCGGCAATTTTTTTTGTCATGTACATATGCCGTAAAATTTGTTGTCTGGTCAACAGTTAATTCTTTACCAAACGACAAAATTTTGGACTGAACCAAATTGATAGCATTTGCAGATGACAAATTACATGTTGCTAAAATGATGATTTCTGTCATTGATAGGGTAGAAAACATTGTGGGAAAAGGAGAAAATTCTAGTTACCAGCATTTTCTCCTTTTCCCACAATGTTTTCAGAAGGCTCCTCTGTCAGGGTTGTTAAAAGTCCAGATTGTGTGGTAAAGAGTTTATTTGTTTTTTTGTTTATAGTTTAACGCTAGTAAAAAATTAAACTTTTATCTACTTTCTTATGATTTTTCTCACACTTAACCGTAACCAAACAGATATGCGCGCTAAATGACCAAAGCTGTCGATGCGCCATAAAACAACATTCATTCGTAACCAAACAACAAGTGATTTTATGAAGATGTGTTTAAAAACATTGTGAGAAAAGGAGAAAATGCTAGCAACCCACATTTTCTCCTTTTCCAATAATGCTTTCTACTCTTTACAAGACAAATCCCATCAATGCAGTCCCATCTTTGAAGCTCAAGAATTATTCAACTGATTGTATGGTGCTTTACTTTGTTAAAAAAAAATTCAGTCATGTTGCAGCTGCCAGTGCACCTATCCCTACATTCCTAGAGTTTTGTTACCAGTACCTGCATGATCAGGCACAATATTCTTCTCAAGCCACTGGCTACTTTCCCACATAACCATCGTCGAAACAATGATCAGCGGTGAGAGAGGGGAATGAATCCTGTCAAAATGGCTAACATCATTTCTCATAAAAAAAAATTGGCCAAACTGGGTAGTCAAACCAGGACCCCTTGAGTTTTAAAACTCATCTGAGACATTATCAAGACAAACATTCCGACAGATTCATCACCAGTATCTGTTTGAAAATGTGGCCTCCATAGTGTACACAAGGTTTTTCTAAAGTTTGATCTAGTGACCTAGCTTTTGACCTGACATGACCCAATTTCAGTCATCAGAGATACTATCAAGACAAACATTCTGAAGAATTTTCATGAGTATCAGACTGAAAATGTGGCCTCTAGAGCGTATAAAAGGTTTTTCCGAAAATTTGACCTAATGACCTAGTTTTTGGCACAACGTGACCCATTATCAATAGACAATTTGCCAATTACATTTGATATAAGCGATATTTTCATATTATCATAAGCGGCCATGTCTTTTTCCAGTTCGCAAATCCTTTGAATTTGGACAAATGCAACATGTTTTATTTGTTTTGTTGTAAACTACCGAAAAGAGTTAACAACACGGAAATTGCATACATTTCACAGCCTGGGATCGTATAAAGATGTGTATGTAAGATCCCAGTCACAACTAAAAAAGAAATAGACATTGAAAAATTCAAGAGGAAATTAATTCCAACACAGTTAAAACATATAGTAATTACGATTATGCATTGGAAACAAACATATCATGGACAGACAAATAATTTGGATTCAGTGTAAAGACTAAGACTGAACTTACCTTCTAGGCTATAACGCTGTAACCTGTGTAAAATTCCAAATCCTAGATCCACAACAGATCAACACAAGGGTGAATATTAGGGTCAAAAAGGAATGAGAAGAGTATGTTTTATGTGACACATGAGCATTAATTTGTACCAAGCAAGTACATTATAGTTCTTTGGTCACCCACCCTGCAGTGTGATACCGAGATGAAAGGAACACCAAGTTAACCCTTTACCCATTTTTGTGAAAATTTCATTTGACTTATTTCCTAAATACATGTTCTCAAAATGAAGCTTGAATATAAATATTTTGTGAATCCACGTTTTCATGTATGTGCGGGATCTATTTAATACATTTATTTGGCTGTTGGAACACGACTGAAAGTACAATAAGGACGGATTGATATATATATATTTTTTCATTTCAGGATCTTCTTAATGTTTCAAAGTATGCCTATATAGTGCAGCAATTTATAAATAGATGTCCCTGTCTCTTGGAAGACACTAGAAAGCTTCTTAACCCTTAACCAGATGACTCCAAGTTTTAACGACCCTGAGAAAGAAGGCGTCTTAAAAATTATTTTCTACTTTTTCAAGGCCAATTTCAACCATTTGACCCACGTTTATTCTGTTGTCTTCAAATGCTTTGTATCTGGGCGAGTCCAAACTTTTGCTATTTGGTTAAAGGTTTTGATCGAATGAGACTTGACATTAACTGTTTAAAACCCTTTACCACGCAATCCTAACTTTTAGAACCTTGAGAAAGATGGCTTTTCAAAATAGTGTGAGAAAGGGAAAAAATTCTGGTAACCAGCATTTTTTTTCCTTTCCTCACAATGTTTGCTACTCTTCCAAAAGCAAACTTCAATTTTTGAGTCACATTTATTTTGTCATCTGCAAATGCTTTTCATTTATGCAAGTCTGAAATTTTGCCGGTTGGTAATAAGTTAATTTATAAAGATTCAGTGTCATAAAATATACAGGGGGAAAAAAGTGTGGAAGAAGAAACGAATCCTTAAAGTGCCATAGATTTTTTTCTTTTTGATGTCTGATATTGTTCAATTCATTTTTTTTGCCAACCCTGTAGCTAGGTTTGTAACGTGCATGGCTTGAAACCCAGAGATCACTGGTTTGATTTATTCATATTCAACTATTAACCCTTTACCAGACGACAAAATTTTAGCCTTCTCCAAATTGAACGCATTTGCAGACGACAATTTCCATTTGGCTAAAATGGTGCAATTTTTCTTTGATAGGGTAGAAAACATTGTGGGAAATGGAGAAAATGCTGGTTACCAGCATTTTCTCCTTTTCCCAACATGTTTTCAAAAGGCTTCTTTCCCAGGGGTGCCAAAAGGCGTCATTGTGCGGTAAAGGATTAAACTGATAAAATGTTTAAAAAGATCGTTTGAGCAGTGTCTACAGTTAGACAGAGACTCTGCATTTACTGAAAATTGGAATACTATACAGTTCGAATTTATTGCGAAAATCCCGACCTTGAAAAAATATAAAATCTTCTTAGTTGCTTTTTTGTCATTTGTGTTTGAACTACGTTCAAAGATGTCTATGTAACGACGAAGTTCCGTTCAAGTTTCAAACCTTCCATTTCCTCTTAGGAAAAAAGGGTAGTTCCAGCTTCATTTTGAGTAAATAAGTGCTTTTATCGTTTTCATTTTAAAGCTGGTAAAGGACTCGCCAGGTGTTACTTTGATCTCAGTATTTCACTGTCAAAGTCGGTGATCTTTAGAAGAGCTGTGATGTACTTGCTTTAAGCACAGATTAACATGCACATGTCATTATAATGTGTCTGTCCTGTTCAATCAATCTTACGTTGGTCATTTTTAAAGGATATGGAACTATTAAAATCTGTTACAGAGGATAAGTCTATTCTTACTACGGACCTCAAAAGACGCATTTTCTGTCCAAACATTTTTTGTTTTAAAATTTATCACTGAATTCTGGTTTAACTGCATTTTATAACTCATTCATTTTCACCTTCTAAGTTCTTGCCCTTTTAAACCAGTTCAATTTGTGAGAAATTTATCATTTCTTTACAAGGATTCGTTTTTGTTAATTATTCAGGTTACATACGAAAGCTTTAATCAAATCGCTCAACAGCGACAGCAGACGGTAGAAAATTGATAAAATGACATTTTTGTGTGTCCTTGAAAGTGATAAATTGATGCAACTACCGGTATGAACGATTTATTTGCTTATGTTTGGCGTTTAGGATGAAATTCATTTCTACAATGTGACTGTGTAACTATACGGGTATATTTACAAGATATCCATAAGTTTGTCCGGTGGAGAGTACCCACAAGGGAAGTAACTCTTTGTGACGCCTCGATATCGATAATTGGCACATGGTCTATTTGTCCAAGATATAATCAAGACAAACATTCTAACAAAGTTTCATGAGTATCGGACTGAAAATGTGGCCTCTAGAGTGTACACAAGGTAAAAGTTGACGATACATGACACAGGATGGACAACAGACACAGCACTGTCACAAAAGCTCTCCTTGGGCACTTTGTGCTCAGGTTAGCTAAAAAGTGAAAGGTTAAAGACCATGTTCCGTAGCATTTTGGTATGACCCCAAAAATTCCAAAAAAGGAGTCACAGCTGACCCCCAAAATTCAGGAGCTAGCAGAAACACTGCAAGTCCTGCACATTATCAAGTAAGATATCCCTGTTTCTTTTAACTTGGACCCCAGTAACTTTCTACATGGCCCTTAAAATCTGAATGTTTGCCTGTTTTTATTCATTTGAATAACCAGGGGTCAAAATAACCCCCATATAACAAACTCTCAGAAAACCCTGATTGTGCATTATGGGCGTAAGCCATGACACATCCCTTGCAGGAAGTAACAAGTTTAACGCTTTTACCTTTGAGTCACTATTATTTTGTCAACTGCAAAAGCTTTCAATTTGGACAAGTCTTAATTTTTGTTGTTTGGCAAGAGTTAACAATATCAGATATAAGCCCTCCCTTAAAATTAGGTTTGAACGGAAATATACATTTTCAACAATAATTTTCAGATTACCACAATTAAAGTAATAGTTATTCAACATACTAGGCTTTAATTGCTAGGCTTTAATTATTTACATATTATCATTTATTATTTACACAATTATTATAAATGTTACTCAAAACAATTCTGTCGTTCAAAGGGTAGAAAATGCTGGTTACCAGGTTTTTCTTCTTTTTTCACAGTTTTCTTACCTTCCAGAGACAAATCCAAACATTTGAGTCAAATTTAACCCTTTCCCAAACGATAAATTTTGGACTAGTCCAGATTGAAAGAGTTTGCAGACGACAATTTCAAATTTGATGAAAATGGCAGACAGGTCTCAAAGCGGGTAGAAAACACTGTGGGAAAAGGAGAAATTGCTCGTTACAAGCAATTTCTCCTTTTCCCACAGTGTTTTCAAAATACTTGTACTGCAGACACATGAAAACCAGGGCTTGTGTGGGAAAGGGTTAAATTGTCATCTGCAAATGCTTTCAATTCAGACCAGTTTGAAGTATTGTTGTTTGGTAAAGAGTTGAACTATCTTAAGCTTCAGACATAATGACAACAAAGTTCTGTGAAGGAAATACATTTCAAGATTCATTTTAGACCATATTTTAGACCATTTATCAGAAAAGCTTAACCCTTTACCACACAATCCCGAGTTTACAATGACCCTGAGGAAGAAGCCTTTTGAAAGCATTGTGGGAACAGGAGAAAATGCTGGTAACCAGCATTTTCTTGTTTTCACATTATGATTTTTACCCCATCAAAAACAAATTCATCATCTGAGCCAAATTTAAATTGTCGTCTGCAAATGCTTTGACTTTGGACTGGTCCAAAATTTTGTCATCTGGTAAAGAGTTGACACGTGTGTCATAATTTAGTTTATTTGCTGCCACCTTGGATCAAGATCAGACTGCAGAAGACAAGGTGTGTCCTTTGCTAAGACATTCTAGACAAGAGTAACCTTGAAATTGGACATATTGGGTTCTTATTTCTATAGTGTGGAAAATTGTTTCAGGTCTGAGGCTTTATACATTACCACACAATCCCGACTTTTAATGACCCTGAGGAAGAAAGCTTTTGAAAACATTGTGGGAAAAGGCGAAAATGCTGGTGACCAGTATTTTCTCCTTTTCCCACAATATTTACTACCCTTCCTAAAACAAATTTCAGTTTTTCAGTCACATTTATTTTGTTATCTGTAAATGCTTTCAATTTGGACCAGTTTAAAATTCTGTCGTTTGGTAAAGGGTTATACTACATTACCACACAATTCCATGTTTTAACAGCCACAAGGGAAAAGCTTTTGAAAACATTACGGGAAAAGGAGAAAATGCTGGTAACCAGTATTTTTGTTTTTCATACAATGTCTTTAAGAGAACAATTTCAACATTTGAGCCTTTTTTTTTAAATGGCTTTTTATGGCAAACCAACAGCTATTGTCATTTAGTGCGCATGGAAGGTAATGCATCATAAAAAGTTGAAAGGACAAAATGATCGTCTAAAAGTTAAAAGGACTTTATGTACAACAGTTTACAATTACAGCAGAAAAATGTCAAAATGATCCCTTATATCAATGCAAGTATTGGTTGATCTGGCAACAAGGCAATCCTGAGCCTTTACATTCATTGATATTCAAAGCATTTACAGGCAATAAATTAAATTTGGCTCAAATTGTAAGATTTTTCTGTGAGAGGTTAAAAAACACTGTGAGAAAAGGAGATAATGCTGGTTTCCAACATCAGGATGTACAGCAATTTTTGGCAAAAAATTGGGGCTAAATTTAGGGACAAATATAAGAATTTTTAGGGCAAATTTAGGGCTACAATTAGGAATTTTGTAACTAAAATAGGGTAAGCAAAAACATTTAAATGGACTTACCACTGCTTACTTGACAAGAAGAAACTCACAAATAATGTTTTAGTTGCAGGAAAGGCTTCTTACAGGGTCTCATTGTCTCAGCTGTTTGTTGGCTGTGACCTGAAATATATAATATAAAATTTAACTGAAAGAACCCATAAAGAAGGACTAACACAGTGTTTGGAAACTGACCACTAGCTATACACTTATAACAATTAGTGTCTGATATGAACAGAAATTTACCAGTACTTGTGGCCTCCTCATCTCCCCTTCTAGCCACCACATTTCCTCTCCATTTCTTCTTCTTATCTATTCATTTTTTTAGTTTATGGTTTTCACTTTTTTTTTCTCTCCCAGTGCATGTATATAGATACCAGCACACTGACTCATCTCTTTAACTCATACATTTTAACTTAAAGAGGACTTTCATAGAAATGGTTTAAACAGCTTTTATATATAAACTACTATTAACAGAGCAGCCAGTATAGAAACACATAGCACACAGTGTAGTAAGTAGTTAAATGTTGTAATATACATGTGATATTGGGTTGCATAATCATTAGTTGGGCTGTGTATTTTAACTCCGTTTAAAGTAAGTAGGCAATACTTCTGCTACTTATATGTATGCTACACTTTGAGTGAAGGAGCATGCAATTATCCCTTAGATAATCTTCATTGGGACACATGACTTAAACCTATTGCTATCTATTTACCTGATAAATCACACCTCCATCAACCAGTCACAACCAACAACCAGCTAGACACATGGATCCACTGTTCAACTGCCTTTCACTGCCTTCCCTGAATAAGAAAAACTGTAAACCCCGTTAAAACACATTTAAAGATTTTCAAAATTGCAAGGAATGTAAAAAAATAGGAATTCAAGTAACTCAGGCATTTTTAGTAATTCCCTTTGGATTTTTCATTTTTTTAGGAATTTCAGCCAAACTGAAAAAAAAAAAATAGGATTTTTTAGGAATTTTAGAGATGCTGCACAGCCTTCAACATATTCTCCTCGTCCATAATGTGTTCAAAAGCATTTTCTGCCAGGGTTGTTGAAATCGAGGATTACAACTTGAAGTCTTAGTTGTATCAGGTTGAAAATAATTTGTTTGTTTGCTTGGTATTTAATACCATTTTCAAAATTATTTCAGTTCTACTGCCACAGTCAATGCACATATCCATGCTTTCCTGGAATTTCTTTCACCAGTACCTAGTACAACAGCTGCTTCCTCACAAAATCATTGTCCAAAAAATATTCAGCGGTAAAAGGGGAAAGAGTCCTGTTACAATGACAATCATCAATCCTGGAAAAAAAATTGGCCAAACAGGAGATTCAAACCAATGACTCGCCTGGTTTCAGGCCCTGTATGTTACAGACTGAGCTACTGGGCTAGGTTAGGTTGGTTACACATTAATCAAAATAAATAATTTGCATAGAGATGTATATTATCTTATTACTGGATCAAATTGACAAATCAAAAACTTCCACTAAGGTTGTCCTTCCTAATGTTCTTCTATGACCTTGTATTCATCAATATAAGGTTGGGATTCTGCAGTGTCTTGCCCAAGGACAATGTGCACTGACGAGCCTCATTAACCTTTTACTACACACAAACCCAAGCTTTAAAGACCCTGGGGAAGAAGCCTTTTAAAAACATTGTGTGAAAAGGAGAAAATGCTGGTTACCAGCAATTTTTCTCCTTTTCTCAAACTGTTTTAAAAGCTTTCTTCTTCAGGGTTGTGTTGTAAAGGGTTAAATCACCATAGCATTTTCCATTAATCTGAAATCACCCCTTAGATCCAAATACTTGGGGTGAAAAAACCTTGAATGTCCTACAAGTGGGGTCTTTCATCCTAGTAGCATTTTCTGCAAAAATCTTTAAAAAATTTTATCTCGAGATGTTCGAGATAAAATTATGAAAAAAAAAAAAAAACTTTTGACAATACTTTTTGTTTTAACATTCATTCAGAAAGTCTGTCAACTCTTTACCACACAATGCCAAGTTTTAAGGACTCTGGGACTCTGGGAAAGGGGCTTTTTGAAACAAGTGGGCCATTGGCCCTAAAGCTAAAGCTAAGGAGACCCTGGTTTTAATGATGTAAAACACATAAGTGTAAGTGACCTCCTGTGACCCAATTTCAAACTTGTCCAAAATATCATTAACCCTTTCCCAAACGACAAATTTTGGACTGGTCCAAATTGAAAGAGTTTGCAGACGACAATTTTAAATTTGATGAAAATGGCAGAAAGTTCTCAAAATGGGTAGAAAACACTGTGGGAAAAGGAGAAATTGCTCGTTACGAGCAATTTCTCCTTTTCCCACAGTGTTTTCAAAAGACTTGTACTGCAGACACGTGAAAACCAGGACTTGTTTGGGAAAGGGTCAATACAAACATTCTGACCAAGTTTCAAGAGTATCAGCCTGAAAATGTGGCCTTTACTGTGCACACAAGGGTTTCCTATGATTTGGTCCTGAGACCTTTTTGACCCAGTGTGACCAAATTTCAAACCAAGATATCATCATGACACTTTCTAACCATGTTTCATGCGTTCAAGCTGAAAATGGGGACACTGGAGTGCCAACAAGTTTTTTTTAGGTTTAGGTCCAGTGACCTATTTTTTCTTTTTTTTTTAAGTTTGGTTCCAGTCCAAAATATCACCAAGACAAGACAAAACATTCTAAGTTTCAAGAGTATCGGGCTAAAAATGTGGCCTCTAGAGTGCACACACGTTTTTTTTAAGATTTGATCCTGTGACTTACTTTTTGACCAGACACAACTCAATTCCAAACTCGTCTGAGATATCAACAAGATAAAGATTCTGACCAATCTTCATCTGTATAAGGCTGAAAATTTGGCCTCTATGGTGCAAGCAAGGTTTTCCCAAGATTTAGCCCTTCAACTACTTTTTGACCTGACATGACCCAATTTCAAACATATCTGAGATATTATAAAGACAGGCAATCTGACCTAGTTTTATAAGTATCAGGCAAAACATGTGGCCTCTAGAGTGCACACAAAGTTTTTCTAAGACTTAGCCCAGTGACCCACTTTTTGACCAGACATGACCCAATGTCAAACTTGTCCCAGATATTATCAAGACAAACATTCTACCCAACTTTCATGAGTTTCAGATGAAAATGTGGTCTCCAGAGGGCACACAAGGTTTTTCTAAGATTTGGCCCAGTGACCTATTTTTGACCCGACATGACCCAATTTGAACCTGTCCGAGATATTATCAAGACAAACATTCTGACCAAGTTTCACGAGTAGATGACTGAAAATGTAGCCTCTAGAGTGCACACAAGATAACTGTTGACACCCGGAGGACGGACGATGCACACCGCACGATGCACGTCAGACGCTGGACACAGCACGATCACAAAAGCTAACCTTGAGCACTTCATGCTCAGGTGAGCTAAAAATGCTGGTTACCAGCATTTTCTTCTTTTCCAACAATGTTTTTAAAAGGCTTCTTCCCCAGGGTTGTTAAAATCCAGGACTGTGTGGTAAAGGGTTAACTCTTTACCAGACCAAATGAAAACTATTGGACTCCACCACATTAAAGGCATTTGCAGTCTTCAAATTAAACATAGCTCAAATGATGTCTTCTGTCTTTTATAGGGTAGAAAACATTGAGGGAAAAGGAGAAAATGCTATATTCCAGCTTTTTCTCCTTTACAAACAATGTTTTCTACAGCCTTCTTTGGGGCTGTTAAAGCTCAGGATTGTGTGGTAATGGATTAAAACATGACCGGGACAAAAAGATTCTCAGCAGACCAAATGTTGCTCAAGCGATGTCCTTCGATAGGTTGAAAACATTGTGAAAAAGGGAGAAAATGTTGATTATTGGCATATTCTCCATTCCCTACAATATTTTCAAACTGTCTGTGCCTCAGGGCCATTGAAATACAGGATTGTTTGGTAAAAGGTAAAAAGCAATATCGACAAGATAGAGCTCAGTGACCTCCTTTTTGACCCCATACGACCCTTTATCTAACTTGTACTGAATATTTTAAAGACAAACATTCTGACAAACTTTTATGAGTATTGGACTAAAAATGACACCTCTGGAATGTACACAAAGTTTTTCTGAGATTAGACCTTGTGACCTAGTTTTTGACAAGATATGACCCATTTTCAAGCTCGTCTGAGATATCATGAAAACAAACATTCTGACAGACTTTTATGTGTATTGGACTACAAATGTGGACTTAGAGCATACTAAAGGTTTTTTTCAAAGATTTGATCCAGTGACCTGGTTTGTAACCTCACATTACCCATTTTCAAAGTTATGATATTATCAAGAGAAAGAGATATTATCAAGACAAAGGTTCTGACTAAGTTCAATGAGTATCATCCTGAAAATGTGGCCTCTAGCGTGTACAGGACGTTTTTCCAAGATATGACCTGGTGACCTACTTTATGACCCGATATGACCCATTTTAAAGTCATCTGAGAAATCATCAAGACAAACACTCTGACAGACCTTCAGGAGTATTGGACTAAAAATGTGGCCTCTAGAGCATACACAAGGGTTCTCAAAGTTTGACCTAGTGAGCTAGTTTTCATCCCAAAATGACCCGTTTTCAAACCCATTCAGAGTATTATCAGGACAAACATTCAATCAACTTTCAAGAGTATTGGACTGAAAATGTGGCCTCTAGAGTGAACACAAGGTTTTTCTAAGATTAGACCTACTCACCAACTGGTAGCTTTTGACCCGACACGACCCATTTTCAAATTCATCCAAGATATTATAAAGAGAAACATTCTGACAAAGTTTCATGAATATCAGACTGAAACCGTAGCCTCTAGAGTGTGCACAAGGTTTTTCTAAGACTTGACCTGGTGACTTAGTTTTTGACCCGACATAACCTATTTTAAAGCTAAATCAAGATATCATCAAGACAAACATTCTGACCTACTTTCAAGAGTATTGGACACAAAATGAGGCCTCTAGGGTGTACCCAAGCTTTTCCAAAGATTTGACTTTAAGTGACCTTGTTTATGACCCTACATGACCCATTTTTAAACTTGTCTGAATATCATCAAGACAAATATTCTGGTGAAGTGTCATGAGTATTGGACCAAAATGTGGCCTCTACAGAGTACACAAGCTTTGTCAAAGATTTGACCTAGTTTTTCACCCAACATGGCCCATTTTCAAAGTCAGCCAAGATACCATCAAATCAAAGATTCTGATGAAGTCTCATGAATATCAGGCTGAAAATCTTGCCTATAGAGCATACACAAGGATTTTCTAAGATTTAACCAATGGGCCTAGTTTTTGACCCAGCATGACCCACTATCAAAGTTGTCCAAGAAAGCATCAGAACAAATATTCTGACCAAGTTCCATGCATCTCAAAATGAAAATGTGGCCTGTAGAGTGTACACAAGATTTTTCAAAAATTTGACCAAGTGACCTAGTTTTTGACCCGACATGACCCATTTTCATATTTATTTGCTGTATTATCAAGACAAACATTCTGACCAAAGTTAATGAGTATCCAACTAAAAGTGTGGCCTCTAGAGGTACACAAGGTTTTTCCAAGATTTGATGTAGTGACCTAGTTTTTGACCAAACATCACTCATTTTCCTTTTGAAAACAATGTGGGAAAAGGAGAAAATTCTGGTAACCAGCATTTTCTTCTTTTCCCACAATGTTTTCTACCTTTTGAGGATCTGGTTCATCAACTGGGCCACATTTGTCGTCTGCAACAGCTTTGAATTTGGGCAAGTTTAAGATTTTGTTGTTGGGTAAAGAGTTGAGTCTCAGATTGTTTGATAAAGAGTTAACCCTTTACCACAAGCCCGAATTTCAACGACCCTAACATAATGGGCTTTTGAAAACATAGTAGGAAAAGGAGAAAATGCTGGTAACCAGCATTTTCTCCTTTTCCTACTATGTTTTCTACATAGAAAACCAGCATTTTCTCCTTTTCCTACTATGTTTTCTACCCTATCAAAAACACATTCCATTATTTCAGCTGCATTTAAATTGCCGTCTGCAAATGCTTTCAATCTGGATCAGTCTAAAATTTTGTCATTTGGTAAAGAATTAATAGCTTCAGTGATAAATCATTTTAGAAGACGGGTAAAGTCCTAAAAGTCTAAATAGGCCTCTTTTAACAAAACATCAACATTTTAGGAGAGTCTAAATTCAAAACAAGTGCAGACGACAAAATTTTTACTCAGATAATGGGGTTTTTACCAGGAAGAGTAGAAAACATTATGAGAAAAGGAGAAAATGCAGGCTAACAGCATTTTCTCCTTTTCCTGCAGTGTTTTCCCTCTACCTCTGGTTTGTTAAAACTTGGGATAGTGTGGTCTAACAGAAAGGCACAGAAGTCTAAGTCACAATTTATAAGACAGTGTTTCCATTTGAATAAAATTTTACTGAGTCCATGGGACCCAGTGCAACTGCAAAAGTTGATTCCCATTGCGTTCCTTCCGAGTCCCATTTTTGCTTGCATTAATCGTCTGTTTATTTAGGCCAAATTTGGTTAATGGATACAAAGAAGAAACTATTTCAAATATTTCTTTATGGGACCTTTCGCAGTTTTGATAAGTTGTGCACGCCAGTGACCGTCGCTCAAAATAGTATGAATCTTACGTCACGATGGAACTTCTTTGAAAGTTCATTCAACCTGTTGTAAAAACCTTATTTCTGCTCAGTTTCATAACAAATCAAACACATTCACATGAATAGAGGAATATAGATAAATTTCTCTAAGCAGCTAATCTTGAAAGGCAGGATCTTTTTGCCATTGGTCTTGGAAAGATCGCGAATGCCTTTTCTTTTTGGCCCGGGAAGCCATCTTTAGGAAAGCAACACTAAATAATATTTGTTTCCCTACAATCAGTTCACCAGAAAAGACATGAACGCAACTAAGGTAACCAGTCAGAGTCGACGACAAAGATCTACTTTTATCTTTCTCTGTTCTATCTTGGCATACCAAATTCTATTTATAGATACTTTGGAATTCTGATTGTCAGTTTGTAAAAAAGGATGTTGTATCTTAGCACCGTTATTTGGCATTGTTTTCGTTATTGATGCAGATCTAGTTAAATCATGGTTTTGACTCATTTTTGATCACCTCAAAGGGACGTGATCAGCTTTGATATTTTGCATCCAAGCTGATTTTCATGCGTATATATATACTTTTACGTCGTAAACGGAAACCCTTTAAGAAACGTGGCCACAAGAACAAACATACCCACAGCTTTTTATTTCATGGATGAACGCAGCGCACAAACACATTGTACTAAGGAATTTTCTAGGCTGACAGGTTAGATGTAGATCAAATCTGTCTGATCCTATCTGGAGTACAGAGGCACAAACAACCTCGAAACTCTACTAAATGAATTACCAGCATTTTCTCCTTTTCTGCAATGTTTTCAAATGTCTTCTGCCTCAGTGCTTTTAACACTTGGGATTGTGTGGTTACGGGGTTATGATGTAAAGACATAGAAATCTAAAGTCAGGTTTTTTAAGAAACATGGCCAAAAGAGAAAAAAATTGTCACAATTTATATTTCGTGGATGAATACAACCACCAAATACATACAGTACACTCCTCGCGGATTTTGCTATTTTCGCTGTCCGCAATGTATTTAGCGCGGACCCAACGCGGCGATTTTAGACCATAGGTGAACGCGGACTAACCCGGACCGATGTTAAACGCGGCGATCCCTGGCGGACCGTGGCGGTCTGATTACGCAATAAATTCGACCGCGATGATACCGCCGCGATCAGACAGGTAAATTTTTTTAGTTCGGTTAGCAAATTACTCCAGAATTAACCCAAATACCGTATAAGTTTACTCTTTTAAAAAGTAATTTTATGTATTTTCGTCAGAATCGTTAAGAGTTTTTAAAAGACAACAGATAATATTCAGCACTGCAAAGCGATTTATCGGCTATAGAATTAAAACATTTAAACCTTTTACCATATATCTCGGGTTTTAACTACCCTGAGGTACTTTTGAAAATAAAGTAGAAAAGGAGAAAGTGTTGATTACCAGCATTTTCTCAATATACTTTACTACTATGTTTTCTACCCTGTCACAAACGAATTCGACAGTTTGTAAGCCTGTCAACCTCCCTGTCTATTTGTGTGTGGGGTTTTGCTCGTGAAGACTACCAACGATGATAAAGGTCAGAGCACACATAACGTACATGTTCATTTTTGGTCCACAAAACCAGCAGATCACTTTTGTCTTTTCAGTGGTATGCAAGATTCTTTTATTTCACGTAAATTCTGAAACTTTAGTAAAGAGTTTGCGACCTTCCCTCTCGCCTCGGTATCCAAAAGCAATGAACAATTTTCTCCAAATGGGCATCAAACGCCGAGTTTTGTTTTCCCTTCTTCCATTTATTCCCTTCTTTATAAAATTTCTCTCTTTCCCTCTTACATATTTTTGTTATTTATTCCGTATCTCTTTCTCGCTCCTTCTCTTTGTCTCGGTTTCTACGATGGAATCTTACTGATTTTGTAAAGTTTTATTTGCCATAACTTTTCTCTACAACCCTTGGAAGACTTGAACGACTATTAAGTTCTACAAGCATGCTGAATGGGTGTTTGAATAGACTGCAGGAAAAACCGGAAAAAAGTAGGGGAAAAAGTATTGGTTGACAAAGAGACTAATCTTATTAAAGCACATGTATGTGACTTGAAAATTTTAGCGTTAGTTGATAAGTTAAATTGCTGGTAACCAGCATTGTCTTCTTTTCCCACAATGTTTTCTACACTTCACAAAACAAATTTCAACTTTTCAGTCACTTTTATTTTGTCGTCTGCAAATGCTTTCATTTTGGAAAACCCTAAAATTCTGTCGTCTGGTAACGAGTTAAGTCCCTTAAATTCACAATTCAAACTGTATAGAAGAAACTTACCAGATGGCCAAACATCCCAGTGGTTAATGCCGTTTTCGACCATGAAGTTTTTGGCAAGACGGGATTTGTGTTTCGGGTCGTTATCTTTGTGAAAACGATGGTCAGTCGGAAAGTTGTGTTTCACAAATGGAACTAGCGCTTCCTTTAGTATGGTATTGGTGAAAAATTCACTGTCCACAATACCTTCGAATACCACCAGCTTCGTCACGCCTCTCCTGCTGATTCCAGCCCAAACATGAAGTTTTAATGGGTGTTTGGCCCTTGGAATCGAATTCGCCAGACAGTTCTCTTTTCTATAGACAGTAACTCTGTTATTATTAAGCTGGAAAGAACTTTCATCACTGAAAAAAACATTGTCCAATGAGTCATTACATATAATTAGGTTCCGGCAAAACTCTACCCTTTTGTCCTTCTTTGCTTGGCGTACCATCTGTGAATATCTTGGTTTTGAGCTGGTAAATCCACAGTCTTTTATCAGTCTCCGTGTAGTCGAAATGGATAACGAATATCCATCTTTTTGCAAAACTTTCATCACATCCCGACATGACTGCTCATTTTTAACGCGTAAAGTTTCTTGAACGATTTTGGAGTCTCTTTCAGTGACAGCCCTGTACTTTTTAGGTTGTTCGACTGGTATATATGGATCAAAGTAGCCACATTTATGTTGAGTAATCCAGTATTGCACACACTGTCGAGTTATTTTACAGCCTTTTTCGTTCAAAGTTTTGGTAATAGCATACGCTTTTTTTCCGGAGTTAAAAAGGTCAATTATTTCTTGTTTCAACTGGTGTGATAGTTTGCCCATCTTCAAGGCAATTAGGAACAATGACAATGGAATGGTTCTTATCATTAAATTTTATTAAACAGGATACTAGTAATCTTACCCTTTACTCTTTTACAGACGAAATAGTTTAAGGCATGCACAAGTTGAAAGCATTCGCAGATGGTTTGTATAGAAGATGGAGACATCGAATTTTATTTCTCTTAGAAAGAAACACTGTAGGCCTAAGACAAGAAAACTGCTATTAACAGCATTATTTTCTTTTCTTACAAAATTCTCACACGGCTTTCTTCGAAGGTTCTAGCAGAGCTGTGATAACTTGGTAAAGGGTTGAATCGTGCGTCTGCAATTCGTTCAATTCTGCGCATGCCCAACCAATGTTTGTATAAAGGGGGAGGAGCATTGTTTTATTAAAAGTCTTTGGTATCAGTGTGTGTGTGTGAATGGTGTTTTACGCCGCTTTCAACGTTATTTTAGTCATATCACGGCGACAGTTCACCTATTCATGTTTCCTGGGTTTCACCAGTACTAGGCTAGACTCTGAAGTGTCTTGCCCAAGGACACTCCAGTGTAAAAACCCAGTGAGGCTCGAACCTGGGACCTCTAGATCACGAGTCCTGCACTTTACCACTGAGCCACACACGACCCCCTTTGTTATCAGTTATCTATTTTGAATGATTAATTTTATGGTACATGGGGAGTGGAAGGCAAAAATGCAAGCAGGCCCATATTGGATTGATAAAGTACGCAACTAATCATATTTTGTATGAAGTTGTCTTAGCGGTTTGATTAAAAGGGATTCGAAAACATTGTGATAACAGAAGCCGATATTTCTTTCATATTCTTTTCCTCTCTGCAAATACTTTCTAACAAAAAAAATTGTATTCACTCGACAGAATTGGTAAGACGAGAAAATTTCTGATACGAAATTAAACCCTTGCCACACAATCCCTGGTTTTAACAAGTTTTGGGATGCAAGAAATAACGAAATGGGGAGGGGGGTTTAAAGGTATTCATACTACGTTTCGTTCATTCTAAAAAAAATCGCAAAAACGTGTTTTTATCCCGCAAAACTTTTTGGTAGTATAGCATACCGATAATAGCTTAACCCTTTTCCAAACAATCCCTGGTTTATACGATCCTGACATACAAGCCTTTTGAAAACATTGTTGAAAAAGGAGAAAATGCTGGTAAACAAAATTTTCTCCTTTCCTCAAAATATTTCCTACACTGCTGGAAACAATTCTCAATTTTTTAGCTACATTTAATTTAAACAAGACACATTACCTTTTTTCACTTCACATTTACATGAATTTGTATTTGTATACATGCAAAGGAAATAAAAAAAGATAGTATTTATAACACATAACAACTGTATTTCGATTTTGATACTGGAGCACAGTTTTTATGAACAGCATGTACTAAGGGTAACGCATACTTTATTTTTCAATTGACCGCCGCTTATCAAAGCCTTACTGATAAAGCCGACACTACGGTAAATCGCGTGTCCATATATTACAGTGGGCAGATGTCTTTCAAGTCAGAAGGGGAGTTGGGTAGGCTTATGATTACCCTTAAAGAGTCCACCACAACATTGTTGTCGTTGTGGGGAATGCAGTTTCAGATCAGACTGCTCAAAACTTGCAATCTTATCTTTGATCTACACAGTCGAATTTGCTGCAGCACTTAAGACAAAAGTAACCATTAAGTTGGAATTATTTCGGTCTTCTTTGTTGCCTGAAAATGTCTCATGTTTTATCTCGGCACATTACGGTTAAGGTTAATTATTTGCGCGGAACTCTCGAGTTTTGAATCGCTGTTTATTCTGTAGAAACGTAAATTGAAAACTTAGCTCAAGTATACAGAAGTTTACCACTATACTCTCCGTGTCAAAGATATTTTTATAACCCGCTTTTTTAAGGTCGTGAGTGTGATGATTTTTTTCTAAGGTTTTAAAGGACAAACGAAATTAATGTGTTTTTATTTTAACGTGCACATGTCGCTGGGTATTTCGAAACTTTCTCCCATGAACAAGATTTTATGAGAAGCTCAGTTATTTTCACACCTGCACCATTTCCAGGCGATTAGGCTTTAGACATATAGCTTTTTTTATTCACAGTATTTATTTTTATTAATTAAACCACAATCCCAGTATTTGTCAAATGTTTATGTAGTACTAGATAAACTATTCTTCAGAGTTTGGAGGTAGGGTCGTGTGTCTGAAATAGGTGAACTATCATCATATATTACCCGCTTGAATTATTGTCTAAACCTAGCTTCGGCTAATCTTGTCTGCTTGCATAACGACGTGCACGTTTTTCAACTCTTTAGGCCCCTAATAGATTTATAGTGCCTTCAAAGAATACTTAAAGTACCTGAAATAAGCATTATTTTGTTGGTTTAAATTGGTAATACATGGCGGGTGACTTGGATCTAAGCCTTCTATATCAAAGATTTGTAAGTTGTGTTAAAAAGTAGAATTGTTTGGTATTATTACTACATGTACCATAACATTTCGGACCAATAAATATGAAAAGTCAATCCACGTGCTTGAAACTGAACCATAGATGAAGAAATTCAGATTAGCAAACTATCGCTTCTTTAGTACGGTAGATTTACATGATATTCAACACCAAAATAACATTTTTTTTCCAACGATACGGAAATGATGTGGGCGTTATTGAGTAAACACTCTTGTTAAAGATGCACTTTAAATACATGCACATGTACATGTACATGCACATGTACATGTACCTCTAAAATTCGAATGAAGAATATACATTTTCATCGATACATACATGTATCTACCTCAAGACTCGGTCGGTTGTTAAATGAAATGGATCCATGTTTTGTGATGGCTTGCTTGGTGCGTCAAGGATATGCATTAGAACCATTTTTCACAGAGTATGGCTCATTTCAATTTGCACTCAACAAGAAAATAACTCACTGTATGGTTGTTTTCGTAGGTCATCCGATTACCAGTTCGAAGGGAAACGGCTTTATTTAGTGCAATGGTGATTTTGTTTTTTGTTGTAACAATTTCTATTGACATATTATTTCATATATAGGTTTTTTTTCCCAAAACGATGATGAAATAGAAATAATATTGTGTATCCAATTGAGTTCACTCCTTTTAGTAGACATTTTAATCCATTTCCTTCTTCTTTAATTGCCTGTTAGTTTAAACATATTTATTTTAAATCGATTGAGAAACAAGTCAATCTCTCTCGAATCTGCCTTCTGGGAACTTGAATATAATAAAAAGTCTTTCATATTCTCAGACAGTTAAGTTCCAAGATGTGAACGCATTACGTTTTCTGATCTTGGTCTTCTCTGCAAAAGCAGCTTTATGCTGAAAGGTTTGAGATGCTGAAGAGAACCCCAGTCTCGTTTTCGTAAACTACCAAAGTGCCGAAAGTTAAACCCCATTACCACACAATCCCTACTTTTGACGCCCCCGAGAAAGAAGCCTTTAGAAAACATTGTGGGAAAAGGAGAAAATGCTGGTAACCGGCATTTTCTCCTCTTCCCACAATGTTTTCTACCCTTCACAAAACAAATTTCAAATTTTCTGCCACTTTTATTTTGTCGTCTGCAAATGCTTTCGATTTGGACAAACCTCAAATTTTGTCATTTGGTAATGAGCTAAATCTGTTGCGATATGGCGAGATATTCTAGCCGGGATAACCTTCAAGTCCAAAAGATAACACTATGTTCAGCAAAGTTGATGGGATGGGATCCGCCAATATCTAGGCCTAATGGCAGCAAAATGACGAGAGGGAAATGTATCCGTTTTTTCGGTTTAAAAATAACTTTGGTGAAAAAAAAAGGAGAAAATATTCCGGACATTTTAAGCGACATATTTCTAGACGTTCGCTGCTATTCGAATATTTTTTAATTTCTTACAGAAAATTAAACAGATCTATAGTTATTTTGACTTACCAAATGGACTGGTATAAATCCATCATCGGAATCTAAGTCGTAAATATTTAAGAAGGGTTAGATAAGGTCGTATAAAAAAGTGTCAGTCGGTTTAGTATGACACGTGCATATGGAACTAACAACTGGGACAGTACTTCACACTGCCGGAGTGCTATACCCAACATCAAAGAAATACCGAGTTAACCCTTGTCTCTCTTTTGTGTTAAGTTTGCATATGTTATTTTACCCTTTACCAAACAACAAAAGTTTAGACAGGTCAAAATTGAATGCACTTGCAGACGGACAAAATAAATGTTACTCAAAAATTGAAATTTGTTTCTAGCAGAGTAGAAAACATTGTGGGAACATGAGAAAATTCTGGTTACCAGCATTTTCTCCTTAGCCCACAATGTTTTCAAAATGCTTCTACCTCAGTGTTTTAAAAAAAATCAGGGAATGTTTTGGTAAAGGGTTAGAAGGCAATGAAAAGAGCGGGTTTTTATTTAAGAGAACAAGAGGATCATTTTAGTTCAAAATGTGGACCGATGTTTTGTTTTTCTGACGATCCAGCCTGCATTTTGAAAAAGCTAAATATAATATGTAGTGTTTTATTCGTTACCCTTTGGTTTCCTTACACCCAGAGACTGAGAAAATGACGATAAACAGTGTGATAATATACACGTACAGGGTAGTATAATTTTTAAGTTGTGTTTAAGTTTTTAATTATCATCAGAATAAAAAAAAGGAATGGCTAATAACTGCTCTATCTGTTTCATTTAATGAAGGGTAAGAAAGAATGTGTGATGAAAATATACCTGGAGCCTGTTGTACACGAACTTTAAAATAGTGCTTTTTTTTTCCTAGTGTGCAGTTTCAGACCGCGAGTGTAGTGGTAAATTTTCGTGAATGCTACATTGTAAACACGTTTTTGCTCTTTAACCCATTAAACGGCATTCACAACAATAATTGCCTTTGCGACTTACATAAATTAAGTTCAGGCTGCACGAAATGTGCAGTCTGATTTTGGATGTACACCTTGCGCTCTTGTAGGACGAAAACAACATGGAAAAAATGCTGGTTCTTGGGTTTCTTTTTTTTTCAAATTAAATTGTAGATTATGTTATGGATTTTCGGCGCTCTATGGGTTAAGTTATTAATTGGGATTCCAGTCGGAGTTTTTCCTCTTTTAAAGTACACGCTTGTGAGTCACAAACAATCAAGAAGTAGTAACTTTGGTTTTCGGTTTTTGGAATCCAGCATGAAATTGCACTTTTAATCTGAAATTCGAAATTTCATATCGCTAACACTAAATATGGGATAGGCCTACAAATTTGTAACTTAGCGAATAGCTGATTAAAATGATATATAACGTTTCGTGGCATCCTAACTTAAGTAATCCCTGTTGGCAAAGCTTATATCCGCATTTAAAGGTACGAAAATGTTGCGGTCGTAATGGAAGAATTAGTTTCTGGTTCCCAAAACAGTGGGGAAAATTACAGATATTTATGTATAAAAATTTACAGTCATCCTGGCGAATTTTCCCCCGCGATCCCTCGCACAGTTGCCGCGATCCACCGCGTTTACCTCCTGCTGTGAAGTTGCCCGATATTTTCTGAGGCCGCGGTGACACGTCTGCCGCGTTTCCGCGGCCGATACCTGTACAGCAGATTTGCCGCGGACAAATTGGTCCGTCGCGGCTCGCGGACTTGAGCAAAAAACGCGAGGAGTGTACTGTAAGTACCAATGATTTTTCTAGGCTCTTTTATAGATAGTTTAGATGCCCACAACCTTAACCCTTTACCAAACAACAAAATTTTAAATGTGTCCATATTGCAAGCATTTAAAGACGACAAAATAAATGTGAATCAATAATTGGTATTTGCTTCTGGAAGAAAACATCCTGGGAAAAGTAGAAAATGCTGGTCACCAGCATTTTCTCCTTCTCCCACAATGTTTTCAAATGCCTTCTACCCCAGGGTTGTTTAAACTTGGGATTGTGTGGTAAGGGATTAAGATATCTAATTTAAAGGCACAGAAATCTAAGTCGGGCCACAAGAGCCAAAGTACCCACAGCTTTTTACTTCATTGATGAACGCAACACACCAAACACATCATACTAAGGATTTTTCTCGTTATCTTCTGACAGGTAGCATTTTTCAAAGAATATGACACGTGCACAACAGACAACAATATTTTTCTAGGCTCTTTTGTAGACAGTTTTGATGCAGATCAGACTTGTCTGACCCTATTTGGAGTACTACGGCAAAAACAACCTCTATTAAATGAATCTTTTAGAAACAAATATCACTGCTTGAACTACTTTTAAATTGTCATCTGCAAAAGCTTTCAATTTGGACAATTCTCAATTTTTGTTATTTGGTAATGTTTTAAACATTTATTTTAGACTTGTTCAAAATAAAAGCATTTGCAGATGACATATCACATGTTGCTTAATTGATGGGAGTCCTCTTTGAAAGGGTAAGAAAACATACGGTAGTGGTAACCAGCATTTTCTCCTTTCGTCAATATCATGCACACAATAATGTTATTTTGTCTTTCCCCGCATCTTGTTAACATTCCTGTCATTCTATGTTCTTTCATGCCCGTTGTCATGTTTAAAGCCTAATTCCTTTTGGCCATGAAAATACAAACTTGGCTTGTTTGTTTGTTTGGTGTTTAACCCTTTCCCAAACAACAAATTTTAGCCACTTCCAAATTGAAAGCATCTGCAAATGACAAATTTGAAAGTGGTACAAATGAACTTAAGGTTTTTTGACAGGGTAGAAAAACATTGTGGGAAAAGGAGAAAATGCTGGTTACCAGCATTTTCTCCTTTTCCCACAATGTTTTCAAAAGGCCTCTTCCTCAGGGACGTGAAAACACGGGATTGTCTGGTAAAGGGTTAAAGCCCTTTTCAAAAATATTTGTTATGGCAGCCAGGGGCACCTATCCATGTTTTCCTGGAGTCTTTTACCAGTACATGTACTAATAGCACAATACAGTGTTCTTCCAAAGCAGAATTTAGTCTTAATAGGTATAAGGCAAAGACAGCCTTGAAATTGGGCTCCCATAAGGGGAGAGATGGGGGTCACCAGGGATCTGTATAGTGGTATAGAATCTAACAATGACCAACCATTCAAGTTACTGTGAACTTTTTTTCCATAATGTTGTTGGCATACATGGGATATAAAATCTTGACTCAATTAGCACCTTTCCCTACCAAAGGGTTTCATTGTGATGGATACTAAAAATATCTTGACTTATCACAACACAAGCCCATGAATTAATTTTAAGTAGTAGAGCTTATAAACACATGGACATAATGGAAGTCCATGTCAAAACACATTACCCCTTAAGCTGTTAAGGGCAACTCACTGACCTTTTGCAGACAGTGTAGATCAAAATCAGACTGCACAAAACATGCAATCTGATCTTGGATCTACACTGTCTGATAAGGAGATATTTTTTCACCAAAAGATAACTTTGAAATAGCAATATTTAGGGCTTTTACTATTCCCTCTTAAAGATTTATTTGATTTATTCAGCACTTTAAGGGTTAAATAACAAACAGGGCTTGTTCATGTGTAAAATCTGGAGAAATCATGAAGACTGAATCATGTGATTGGGTTTTTTTTTATGTATATACATACATGTACATGTAAATGTACATTGACAATACTTAGTTACCCTTATTCCTAACTGAATAAAACTGACTTTTACAGAAAAAGCTCTGGCAAAACTTGTCAAAAAATCTTAAAATGTTCATCGCAGGATTGTTACAATTTGTGTCTGTTTAGTAATGGTTTAGAGGCATTACTCTACAAATTCATGCACCGGTATGTCTTTTAACCCTTTACCCCACAATACCACCTTTTAACGACCCTGGGAAAGAAGCCTTTTGAAAACATTGTGGGAAAAGGAGAAAATGCTGGTAATCAGCATTTTCTCCTTTGCCCACAATGTTTTCTACCCTATCAAAGAAAAATTGCACCATTTGCTCAACACTGAAATTGTTGTCTGCAAATGCTTTCAATTTGGACAAAGCTAAAATTTTGTAGTCTGGTGAAGGGATAATCCTAAGAGAGCCAGATAAGCTACAAAAAATTTCCGTCTAGAGGAAAGACCCATATAACTGCAATTTCAGGTTTTCTCTTATCCAGAATGCCTTAGCAAAGAGAGCAGTGTACATTTGTAGATCACAGATCAGATTTCATGTTCTGTGCAGTCTGATCTTAATTTACACTGGCTGCAAAGGCAACTCAAGTTGTGACAGGCACTTTTTGGTTTAATTTAACTGCAGCTAAGAGCTTTGAAAAACACTGCTGGAACATGAGCAATTAGTTAGCAAGCAATGATAACTCCTTTTGTTGCACTGTTTTCAATACTACTACAGACAGTTCTTTTCCTTCAACGGTATGTATTTCCAACTGTATTTCCAGTCCTGTGTTTTTAACCCTTTACCAAACGACAAAATTTTAGACTAGTCCAAATTGAAAGCATTTGTAGACGACAAAATAAATGCAACTGAAAAAGTTTAAATTTGTCATGGGAAGGTAGAAAACATTGTGGGAAAAGGAGAAAATGCTGGTTACCAGCATTTTCTCCTTTTCCCACAGTGTTTTTTAAAGGCCTCTTCTTTAGGGTCGTTAAAAGTCGGGATTGTGTGGTAAAGGGTAATGACCCAAAGGAGGTTCGCTTTTGAATACATCATGATAAGAAAAGGAGAAAAAACTGGTAACCAGCATTTTCTCCTTTTCTCATAATGCTTCTTTCCTCCTCAAAGACAATAATCAACCTTTGAGCTACAAATGAAGTGAGGCCATGCTTATAAAACTCGAGTCCATAGTCAACTGAGCTGCTGCTACAGTTTTACCTTTTATAACGCAGTCCCAAGTTTTAAACACCCTGAGGAAAAAAGGCTTTAAAAACATTGCTGGAAAAGGATAAAATGCTGCTGACCAGGATTTTCTATTTTTCCCACAACCTTTCCATGGACAACTTAGTTGTGCTATATTTGATCTGCCATCTGCAAATGCTCTGAACTGGGTCAAGTTCAAATTTTTGTCATTTGCTAAAGGGTTAAATTTTCTCAGTGCTTTAGACTTTAAGAAAATTTGATGAAATAGTCATTGATCTAGAGATAAACAGCATTTTCTCTTTTTCCAACAGTGTTTTGTGCCAGTTCAATAACAAATTTCATCAAATGAACTACATTTAGGTTGTCATCTTCCAAAGCTTTCTATTTGGACAAGACTTAAACATCTTTGTGTGGTAGCAGGTTAGGCACAGATTTCAACATCATTTTTTGCAAGTACACCTTTTTAACCCTTTCCCAAACGACAAATTTTGGACTGGTCCAAATTGAAAGAGTCTGCAGACGACAATTTTAAATTTGATGAAAATGGCAGAAAGTTCTCAAATAGGGTAGAAAACACTGTGGGAAAAGGAGAATTGCTCGTGTTTTCAAAAGACCTGTACTGCAGACACGTGAAAACCAGGGCTTGTTTGGGAAAGAGTTAAGAGGACCTAAGGCCAACAAAATGACCAAAAACAGAAGACTGGCTCATCAGTAATGCTGTTTTGGCCTCCCTATCTCACAATGTTGATCAAGGACCACACTGCAATATTTCAAAAGAGTCCGATCTTGGATCTACATTGCTCATCAAGGCCAAACTGCACCTAAGCAAACTTCAACTGGGATATGCAAAAATATAGGGCAATATATAAATGTCCAAAATTAGACTGCATGTTTACCCTTTTCTACAGAACAAAATTTTAGATTCATCCACATTGAAAGAATTTGTAAAGGAGAAAAAAAATACGACTTAGATGATGAGATTTGTTTTTGACAATGGGAAAAGGAGAAAATGCTGGTTACCGACATTTTTTCCTTTTCCCACAACATTTTCAAACGCCTCTTTTCTCAGGGTCGCTAAAACTCTTGATTGAGTTGTAAATGGTTAAATGAAGGCTGATCTTGGATCTACAATGTTTATCAATTTTGTGCCTCGCAGCTTGAGGTTTACTAATGAATGCAAGCATCAGGCTGATTGTGTAGATCTGGTTATACACCCCCAAAGATCAGATTGCCTATTCCTATTCAGCAGAGTCTAATCTTGGATCTATATCACATCATGGCCAAACTGATACCAAGCGGAGATTTATTAGAATGAAACACAAGATAAACCCAAGATCTATCAGGGTAAATACATATATAGCCATGCTCTGACAAATGGCAGTTTAATGTATCTCCATTATGCATTATCCCACACAAGTCATCACATAATTATGGATCAATAAAATCCATTTTGACTAACAATCAACTGAATAATGAAGTAGACTGGTTCATGGACATGCGTAAAAATTCAAAGTGACCAATTGCAAAAAGTTTCAACTCTGGTCTGCCTGCCCAAATTGCGAAAGCTGACCTGTGTCGATACTTTATAACGGATGCGTTGAATCCCCTTAGCATAGAACATGACTCATATGAGGGACACAGCTGGCTAATATGGCACATCTATGTTAAGAACTTAACTCTTTACCACACAATCCAGACTTTTAACGACACTGAAGAAGAAGCCCATTTGAGAACATAGTGGGAAAAGGATAAAATGCTGGACCAGCATTTTCGCCTTTTTCCACAATGTTTTCTACTCTATGATCAATGACAAATTTCATCATTACAGTCACCTTTAATTTGTCGTCTGCAAAAGCTTTCAATTTGCACCAGTCTTAATTCTTGTCTTTTGGTAGCGTTTTGGCGGACATATCGAGTATGGTTAGATTCAATATGGCGGACCCCATCTTTTTTTTCCCTACTAACGTTTTAAAGTTGAAGAAAACAACGCACCCATCACTTCCTTCCAAAAATTAAAAAGTATATGAATTCATTCCCCTGTAAAGTCGTGTATTAGGCTACATTTCAATTTGGTAATCATGGCATGAATCTTACACATTGCAAAGTAGATCTAATTTTCAAGTTATCATCCAATAAATGCACAAAAATAAATGTTACAGAAATTATTAACAAACATAAGCTATACTCACAGAGAGATGAAGTTAGATATATATTTAAAGTTTGCTTTGCGTTCGTCAGTAATCAACTCTAGCACTTAGCAATAAACTAAGGTAAGTAATCAATCTAGCACTAGGCAAGAAAGTGAGGCAAGAACCAGTCGCACTGCGTGTTCGCCGGGTATTTTATACCTGTACAGTAGTCTGACGTCACGGTTCTCGCTGGCTCTGGGACCTCCCCAAAACGTCACGTGATAGATCTGAACAGCAATTTACCGCCAATAGAGATATACAAGCGTTAACTGAATAAGGAGTGCTGTATTTCAGACCGGGGTCATCTCGGATGCAATGAGACTATCGATAACGGTAATCCGTTTTAAAGACGGTTCGCTGGCGATCGTCTGCTTCTGTAAAGCACATTTTTAACAGCATACGTTCAAAAGTTAATTTTCAGAGAGTCGAAATGGTGTACTTTTTGTATTAACCCTTATCCTGCTAAATAAGCGAAATGAAACTTTCAAGCCGATATAAAACCCAATTTTTGCAATTATAAAGGTACTTTGGGGTGGAGGGGGGCAGATAGCTCCTTAGCGGACACTGTAGATCCAAGATCAGAAAGCACTTTCTGTGCAGTCTGATCTCGATCTACAACGTCGGCAAATGTGCATTGAGTCACGCTTAGCAGCCTAAAACCCAAATTTTGTTTTTTCAAAGGTACTTGGGGGGTGGGGGGAGAAAGATATTTCCTTAGCGGACACTGTAAATCCAAGATCAGACTGCACGTTCTATGCAGTCTGATTTTGATCTACACTTTCCACAAATGGTCCTTGAGCTGCGCCTAGCAAGCTAAGGTTTAAGTTCGCTTCAGAGAAGAACAACGATCTCCGATCCTCATAGAGGGTTTGACTTTTGGGTTCGAGCACAAGCATAAAAACCAAAGAGCGTAGATATTGGAATTATGCATTTTTTTTTTGGTGAAATCACTATATAGTTGAGGCGTGCCCAGAGAAAAAGGGGCTTAATACATCTGCAAAAAGTATCGACCCAGGTCAGCCTGCGCAGTCCGCGCAGGCTGGCCTTGGCCGAAACTTTTTGCTATTGGTTGATATTCTGCATTTCAAAGGACCAGTGAACCTCATGATTTATTCGATTGTTAGACAAACTGATTTTATGGATCCATAACTATGCGATGACTTGCTTGGTAGCACAATAGAGATGAATTAAGCCCCCTTTTGCCAGAGCATAGCTCAGTTGTTTGTTAGTTAGAATGCGTTGGCCGTTGACCTACTTCTCGATACTTACATAACAGAATTAAATGGTAGAAATTTGCGATTTGTTAAAAAGTGCCCATGTTTATTCGTCGGGCCCCTGCTGGCCTTTTTTACTTTACTTTATTTAGTGAAACCCTTCATAGTTTGTTCGTTCAGTCAAGATCTACTCGCTTCAGTGCGATGGTACTACAACATTTTGTCCTGATCTTAACCTTCTCTCTACGGATCTTAACTAATCCTGTCTTCACATCTCCCCACCCGATCGGGGATCGCACACCACATTCATAGGAACAAAAACACTTCCACAGTCAATATCAATATTCATATGGCGAGATAAGCGAAGAAGGCATCAATAGCCAAAATCTAGGAAAAGTAGATGACACTAATGCACGCCTCCATAGTGAGTCATAGAGTTTTTGGTTATTGAGTTTTCATTAATAAGGTACAGAATGACTTTCCCTTACCTTATGAGACCATTGCGTCTTTTTCGACATAGCAAAGCGAATCATATCGCTACAGCACATCGAGAAAGTGTCGAGGGTGACACCAAACTGTACTCACGCTTTGGTACCCCTTTACCTGACCAATGGCGTGTTCCACAGTCACTCTGTACCTCCTCTGGTATCTCTTGTACCTGTCACACATAGACCTTTCCTGACCATGTGTTCTGCAAGGATGGGTTGTGCTCTATGGCGTTATGAAAGGATGCCCATTTGGATAATTTTTTCCACTAACAAAACAAAATTTACAGGAAAGGTAGGTCTTGTGTGCCTATTTGTCTATAACTATAAGTTTGGGCGTCTTTCTGATGGTCAAGAAACCCAGACTCAATACTAGTATATCTTTTCATACCTTCATTATCAACCGACTGAATCCTGAGAAGGTCTAGAGATGCAGAATGTATGTTTGTGTAAAGTCGGTGTCTTTTATATTATATATGAGTCATGCTCTGTGAAAAAGTGGCTTTACTGCATCTGCGGAAAGAATAGGCTCATGTCTGCGCAGGGTGGACTGGGTCGAAACTTTTTGCTCTAGGTCAATTTTCTGCATGTCCAAGGACAAGTCTTTCTAGGATAATGAAGGTGAAAATATATACTGTGCTAGTTTTGAATCTGGGAGGGGAGATGTGAAGACAGGGTAAGTTAAGATCCGTAGAGTGAAGGTTAAGATCAGGACAAAATGTTGTAGTACCATCGCACTGAAGCGAGTAGATCTTGACTGAACGAACAAACTATGAGAATTAAAAATGTGCTTTGCAGCAGCAGACAACTGCCAGCGAACCACCTCTCATAGCGGATTACCGTTATCGATAGTCTCGTTGCCTCTCAGACGACCCCGGCCTGAAATACAGCACTCCGTGTCCATATTCCTTATTCAGTTAACACTTACAAGTACATCTCAAATAGGGCCAGGACCCAAAGCAGCATATCGATCACATTTTCTTTGCTTTGATATATGGCGTGCAACACACGAAAAGGGGCCTTCGGACATATGCGTAAAAGTGTGTCGTCCCAGATCAACCTGTGCAGTCTGTGACTAATCCGAGACGACACTTCCCGTTTTCGTGCGATTTTCTGTTTCACGAAAGTCTACTGTATGAATAAAATCTTATGTAGTCGTAAAGTGCCGTCTCGGCTTGGCCTGCGCGTACTGCGCAGGCTAATCCGGGACGATACTTTACGCAAATGTCCGAAACTCTCATTTCGCATGTAGCGGGCCATATAGTAATAAACAAGAAATAGTTATCTTGGATAGTCAGTACAGCGGGCGTCCTGTTACGACCTGGGGGATCTAATAAACTGACCTTGTCATTTATCACTGTTTCAGGCGAGTTTACACACAAACTAATATTGTTAATGGGCTAAGAGATTTGACTTTCTTGGCTAAAGAACATTTTTGGCCTATTTGAAAAACATGAATAAAGTACTTGAGCCATGCTCTGTGAAAAAGGGGGGGGGGAGGCTCTATGAATCTGCAAAAAGTCATGATTGACCAGGTCAGCCCAGGCAATCCGCGCAGGCTGACCTTGATCAAAGGCGTTCGAAAGATCTTTATAGACTTTAGGAAAAAGGCGAACGGTTAGATCTAAAATCAGATTGTAAGATCTATGCCGTCCGCAAAAGCCTGTTTTTTGCCTATGGCGCCGAAAGGATTTAAAAAAAAAAAGTAAGACAGCCATAAACTTGCAAAAATGAACTTTATTTACCTATAAACTATAATGAAACACGATGGCTGGAGCTGCGAAATTGGGATTCGAACCTTCCGAACTCAGACTTTCTTAAGCTCTTCAACTTTCCATTCCAAGGTTTTGTAAGCATATCTGTCACCTTCTGCCGCGCCATTGTTTATACTAGCTAGGTTTGGGTCAAGCGTATTTCAAAAGCCCTTCAACAAACAATCCCGAGTTTTAACGGCCCTATGAATATTGCCTTTTGAAAACATTGTTGGAAGAGGAGAAGATGCTGGTAACCAACATTTTCTCATATTCCAACAATGTTGTAGACCATTTTTAGACAAATTCTATCATGTGAGCCACATTTAAAACTGAAATCTGCAGATGCTTTCGAGTATGACCAGTCTACATTTTCGTCGTGTGGTAAAGATTTAAACTGTACATTCTAAATTTCGCAAAGGCGTTCGGAATATTTGTAATGAATTGACAGAATAAAAGAATACAGTCAAACACAACCTATTGTGGACCTTCCGATTCTGCGGCTTAAGGCCTTGCACGTGTTCTACTTTTGAAAGAGACAATCAAACTGTAGTTTCAGAGAGGTTGATGTCCTAGGTTTGAATCGGTTGAAATGGCAGTGGCAAGTTGTTTCTAATATGTCCAGCAAACTAATATTCTTCCTGCTTTTCTCATAAACTGTATGCAGAATTTTCGTGACAAACTGAAATTTTGAGATAAAAAGGCTCTACGTCTTGTGCTTCTTGACCTTGATCTACATTGTATGTAAAAGTCCTAAATGCCAAAAAGATGCACTTAAAAAAAAATGGCCGTGCAATGCGCTTACGTCGCTTGTCGCACAGACTGTGCTGTCCATGCTCCGAAAGAAAAAATGTCTGTAAATCGTCACCGATTTCACAAAAAATATCAAGAAACATAATTTGTTGTGCATGAATGAGAAGACAAAAAAGACAAATGGATTCCTGATTGAATATTTCTATTTGGTCCTAGAGCACCATAATCCATGTATCTGTCCGTAAACTGTTCCGTCCGATTCCACGTCTAGTATTTACCTGTAAATAAAACAAAGAGGTGTAATAAGGATTTATCAGATAGCTTAATCTTTGCAATACTATGGGAGATTTCGAACTTTCATTTTCCTTCTTTCCTGCCGGCACTCTGATCTTGGTTCTACACTGTCCGACATTTGTGAGATAGTTTGCTTTAAAAAATATCGTGACATTGCATTATTTTGGGGGTCTTATCTTACTACTTGAAATTGAGCATATGAGCCATGATCTGTGAAGAGGGGGCTTAATACATCTGCAAAAAGTATCGACTCAGGTCAGCTTGCGCAGTCCGCGCAGGCTGACCTGGGCCAAGACTTTTCGCTGTTTGTCATTTTCTGTATGTCCAAGGCCCAGTCTACCTTAAGATACAGTCGGTTGGTAGACATAATGGGCTTTATGGGTCCCTAATTATGTGATATCTTGCTTGATATGATGTATTACGGAGATGCATTAAGCCCCCTTTTCACAGAGCGTGGCCCATTTATTTATATCATGTAAACTTAACGTACATAGAGCTATTATGGAAGAAGTCTATCTAATCGCCTTTCCCTCTACCAGCACCACCGGCTCCGCCCATCATACTGCCTGCCATACCGCCAGCCCCGCCTTCACCTCCAGCGCTCCCGCCCATTCCTCCCATAGCCCCGCCTTTTCCCATTGACATCATCATTGCCATACCTAGCGAATAAAGTGTACCTCGATTCAAGATCATTTTACTCTTTAGATTTTAGTCATGCTCTGACAAAAGGGGGCTCAATTCATCTCCGCGATCCTTTGTACCAAGCAAGTCATCTCATGATTGTGGTTCCATAAGACGTATCTTGTACAACAATCGACTGAATCAAGAGGTAGAATGGTCTTTTGACATGCAGGAAATTGACCAAAAGCAAAAAGTTTCGACCCAGGTCACTCTGCGCGAATTGCGGAGCCTGACCTGGGTCGATACTTGTTTACAGATGCATTAAGTCCCCTTTCCACAGAACATGGCTCATTTTGTTTTTCTCTGTACAATACTTCTTATTTCCATTAGTGGAACTCTTCCAGATAAAGGCATATTTACACCTGCCACCGGTACCAGGCGTAAACCAGTGACAGAGTAGGCCTACTATTAATGTATGAAAAACCAAAGGCAACCATCTGCTCTAACGGAGGTGCATACAATCCTTGTCCTGCTAAATAAGTTAGGTAAAACTTTCAAGCCGATAGTGAAAAACCAGAAAAATGTTATTTCAAACTTATTTTTTGGAGATAAATATCTCCTTATCGGACAGTGTAGATCCAAGATCAGACTGCACGTTCTGTGCAGTCTGATCTTGATCTACGCTATCCGTAAAAGGTCAGTGAGTCGCGCTTAGCAGCTTAAGGGTTAAAGTGTGATGCGGACTTTTACCTATAAGTACATTCGGGCTTTTATTTCTCATTTGTAATACTCGTTACGGGTTAGTCTACGCTTTGTCTATGTTTTGATTGCGCAGGCTGACCCGAGTGGATTATTTATGCAGATGCATTTAACATTCTTTTCCCGGAACATAGCTTAAATATTCTTTGCAATATGCGCAGTTTGATTTGTTTTTTCCTGATCCAGTGACAAGTCAACCGATTGGATATGTTTGTCAACTTGCACCATTTCTAGTTGACCGTGACCAGCCCGCATAGCTCAAGTGGTAGAGCGTAGGGCTTGTAAACTGCAAGTTTTGGGTCACTGAGGGTGTGGCTCAAGCCCACGGCTGGCCATCTGAAATTACCAGTAGTCTTTCGGATGAGACTTTAAACCGATGTCCCGTGTTACTGTGCTATACACCGAGCACGTTAAAGAACCAGGCGTAACTTAGGATGAGTTTTGTCCAGTGTCTTGCACTATCCTCCGTAACAAAACTAACAGCTTCCGGTGGGTGTCGCCCGTATGGCGACGATAAATAAACGGAAAAAATCAGTCAATCTAGTTTGACCACATTACTCTGGATGCCACGGTAACACAATGGTTAACCTTTACCGAACGACAACATTTTAGCTAGCCTAGACTGATAGAATTTGGAGACGACAAGTTAAGTGCGATCCATATGATGGAATTTCTGTGTTGATAGAGTAGATCACATTGAGGGAAAGGGAGAAGATGCTGGTTACCAACATTTTCTCCTTTTCCCACAACGTTTTCATACTGACTCTTTCCCAGGGTCGTTAAAACTCGGGATAGTGTGGTAAAGGGTTAAAATCAAAATGTTGCCGATGTTACACTTTCAAACAATACCACTATCCTGAAATATGGATACAGGATATAGGCTTGTACACATTTAGAAACGTTAACTTTTCAAAGGCACCGCAGTACTGTAATTTGTGAGGACGCAATATAGGCCTGGCATTCAGTACCACTAAAGTAAAGGTTCTCATCGGTACCACGGTACCCTAACACCAGGACTGAACGTGGCCTTGTACACAGTATTGAGAATATGTAAAGCTTGTCAACAGTACCACTGTTTAACAATGACTTGAATAAAGGACTGCTAGGAAAACTTACCTCCGCTCATTCCACCTTTTCCACCAGCCATTGGTTTCATCATCGGCATACCTGAGTGAATAGATACACAAAATGTGAGTTAATAAATACTTTCCAAAACAAATAACCTCTTTACACTTGGGAAAAAGGCAACTACAAAACACGTGTATAGCTAAATACTTCAATCTGTATGGGCCATACTCTGTGAAAATTCTCTATTTAATGCATCTGCAAAAAGTGTTGACTCATGTCAGCCTGCGTATTCCGCGCAGGTTGACATAAGTCGATACTTTTTTGTTTCGTAAATTTTCTGCATGTCCAAGGACCCTTCGACCTCATGATTCAGTCGACAGTTAGACAAAATGAACTTCACGGATTCATCATTATGTGATGATTTGCTTTGTATAATGCATCATGGAGATGCATTCAACCTCTGTTTGCCAACGTATGCCCCTGTTTGCCAACGTATGTATGTATTTCATTTAAAAATAAAATGTTACAACATGGTGGACAAGGTAGAATTCGCTTGTTGGGAGCAATTTCTCATTACATAAATTGCTTTCAAAAGTGGCCCTCATCTTCAAGCTTTATAAGGGGGCTACTTAGTTTTAATGCCGTAAATCATAATTTCTTGTAAAGTTCCGATAAATGCAATTAAATGTATTTTTGTTTGCAATCTTATGAACTGCAAGGTTCAAAACAGTTAAAAAAATGCAATTTTGGGCGTTTGATTAACGGTGTGGTCGTTTAACAATCGGTAACTCCGTCTATTTTTAATACACCAGATATGACGTCATTATACTGATTTGAAGACGAGTCGTTGTATCGACGCGTGTTTTGATCATGCGATATTCCCGCATGTATTTGCGAAACTCTGGCACAAAATCTACAAATACCTTAACCCTTTACCACACAATGCCTGGTTACCAGCATTTCTCTTTTTTCCACAATGTTTTCAAAAGGCTTCTTTCCCAGGGTCGTTAAAAGGTGGCATTGTGCGGTAAAGGTTTAAGAATGAAACGACGAAAAATATGTACGTGTCAAACTGCTGAATGTGTCATCGGTTCAAACAAGGTATCTATGGCTGCAAAGTTACATAAGGTGATAAACTAGACCTTCTTAATATGCACACTTCACACAATTGATCTTTTCCAAGATATAATAGTTCGTAAGGGCATTTCTTATTTAACTAGCATCGTAAACACAAAGTAGTACCTCCTAGACACCAAATAACATTCCGTAATTACGAAGCAGCTCCTCGTACAACCGGTATAATATTTTTGTAAACACGACATAATACACGGTAAATGCGAATGGTATTCAATAGTAACGAACTATTACACAGTTAATTACGAAACCTTTTTTTTTGTATAAACCAAATAATGAGAGAAAGTTGCACATGCAAAATAGGTATTGTCACTCTAAGGCTTCCGTGGTCTTAGAACTCACTCAACCGTCTCTTTAAAAGGAACCCAAAAGCGCCAAATAATTAAACGTACATTAAGCGCAGGAACTTTAGTCAATTGTACGTCAATTAGGGACAGCGACCTTGATCAAGACTTTAAACTGAACGAACAGCAGGCATTTGCCAACAAATAGTTCTCTGATTTAAGATGAGGGTTTTTTTTTTTTGTCGTTATACCTCAAAGTTTGATTTGAAAATGCATTTATCGTGACCAATTGGTATCGAAATACATACCTGAGCCCATGGGCATTCCAGGCCCTCCCATCATTGCCATCATCATTGGCATTCCACCTTTTCCACCGGGCATTGGCATCGGCATTGGCATCATCATGGACATTGGCATGCCCATCATACCCCCTGCCATTCCTCCTTTACCTCCCATTGGCATACCCATGGGCATCATCATGGGCATGGGCATCATTCCCTCTCCCATACCTCCCTTTCCTCCGGGCATTGGCATGGGCATCGGCATCATCATTGGCATACCCATACCTCCTTTTCCTCCGGACATCGGCATAGGCATCATCATTGGCATGCCCATACCACCTTTGCCGCCGGGCATGGGCATCATCATGGGCATTCCCATACCTCCTTCACCCCCTGGCATGGGCATAGGCATCATCATGGGCATAGGCATACCACCTTCACCTCCTGGCATCGGCATCATCATGGGCATGCCCATACCTCCTTTACCGCCGGACATAGGCATGGGCATCATCATGGGCATGGCCATACCGCCTTTACCTGCTGGCATCGGCATCATCATGGACATGGGCATTGGCATTCCTCCACCCATACCTCCCTTTCCACCAGGCATTGGCATGGGCATGGGCATTGGCATGCCGCTACCGCTTCCACCGCCCATTGGCATTTTCATCCCTGTAAAGTTTGAGGAACTTTATTTGTAGCATAATGGAATAATATACTCTCTCGGCGCCATAGGCGAAAACGGAGACTTGCCGACGGCATAGATCAAGAGCAGATTTCAGAGCGTGCAGTCTACCCTTGAATCTTTACCATCCGCTTGTTTAGTAAAGCCTGGAAGGTAAAAAAATCATTCTGTGTTTGAGTCGATTGCATTTTCAGTTGTCAAAAAAGATCATGTTCATATATTTTACACAAAAATACATGTCAAATCTATATTATTCAAATGAATGAACAAGCAAACTAGAATCTTAGCAACTAACTTAACATCAAACTTTTTCTTTCGCCGTTCATCTTAAGCTTTCGCTGGCTGCACAAATCCAGAGAGAACCATCTTCTATTTAAAGTAATATTGTCAGGCGATTTAATGAAATGATAAACATAGCGCCATATTAAGCATTCTCAACTCTTTACCACACAAACCCGAGTTTTAACGAACCTGAGGAAAAAGTCTTTTGTAAACGTGGGAAAGGAGGGAAATGGTAACCAGCATTTTCCTCTTTTTCCACAACGTTTTCTACCCTGTCATAAACATTATACATCATTTGAGTCGCATTCAATGTGTCGTCTGCAAAGGCTTTCAATTTGGATTAGACTAAAATTTTGTCGTCTGGTAAAAGGTTAAAGAAAGGTGATCAGACTTGAAGTTTTCGCAGATGTTTAAGTTCAGAGCAGTCTCTTTATCAAACAACAAAATTAAGAATCGATCATATGGATAGTATTTGCAGACGACAAATCACACGTTAGTGAAATGTTGGCATATGCCAAAAGCGCGAAAATGCAGATTATCAGAATTTTCCTTTATTCCTATAAAGTCTTTTTTTATATATTTGTTTTTAGTCGTAAAAACAAGGGATCGTTTCCTCAAACGATTTTCATTTTTATCGCAAGACACAGGTGTCATTTGGTAGCTTTTGTCATGCAATAAGTGCGCATTGACAAGTACCTCCCGCGCCAGCCGTTGGCATACCGCCAGCTGGACTACCAGCGTTGTTCAAGATTTGCATTAAAAACTGGTCTGTTGCGCCCATCCCGCCAGGCATAGCTCCTCCTATATTATTTGACATAGCCCCGCCCATTTCGCTTGGCATAGCTCCTCCCATACCGCTGCCTGCCATGGCCCCGCCTGCATTGCCTGCGCTCGCCATCTTACCTGCAAGCATGTCGGATCATAGTACCATAAGCCACTGAAGCCCTATTGGTCTATCACTGAAAACGGAAGTTCTCATTGCTCGAGCACCTGACACCGTTACTAAAACAAGGCATATTGATGCATCGCCTCTACATCGTATATGATAACACAAGGTGTGCAACTGATTAGGAGACAACTTGACTTCCTGTCCCCTTTGAAGAGAACATTTAACCGAAACAGGGAAAAAAAAAACCAACAACCTGGTAGTCGGTGCAGATGCTTTCAGAAATGATTTTTCTTTCGTTCCCTGACCTTGGAACGTTTCAAACAACCCTTGCAACTAAGCACTGACGCTGATTTCGTGAATTTTAAAAGCCTCCACTTTTTCCGGATCGCCATGCCCTAACATCATACAATTCATCATCCCGCACCAAATTTTAATTGACGTCAGCACATGGCGATCCAGAAAATGCAGAAGCTTTTATTACATTCCTTAGATCAGCGTCTATACTTGATTGTAAGAGTTAAAACCAAGGTCAGGGAACAGTAGAAAATTCATTTCTAATCCATCTACACCAAAGGTAGGTTGTCCTTTCCGTTTTCGGTTAAATATTCACTTTCAAAAGGGATACGGGGACAATTTTTATCCGATTTCGCTGCACACCTTGAGTAATTATGGACGATAAAGAGGGAATGCGCCAATGTGCTATTTTAGTAACAGTGTTCGATGATCGACCAACGAAACTTTCAGTCTTCCGTGATAGACCAATGGAGCTTAAAACGCTTGTGCTAGTGATACTCTACTAAAAACCTTGTTAGGGTCAGCTCACAATGTTTTCTGTCCTTTTTCTGCCCTTCCAAAGTTTAATCTAATCATTCGAGTCACATGTAAGTTGTCGTGTTGGAAAAAGTTTTTGTATGAACGAGTCAAACTTTGTCGTCTGGTTATAAGTGAACAAGCAGAATATTAGGAATTTTGCGTAGTGTAAAATCAGCGATTGAAAGCTGATTTATTTTGCAGTTCCGGTGTGTTTCAATGAACGCAAATGAAGCAAGTTCATTGTATAATAGTTTCTTTGCAGACATTTTTTTACGAGACTTTCGCTTCGCTCATAGCACAAACTATTGTAGTTTCACTGGTCTACCATAAAGCTATTATACGATATCGAGGCGATGCGCCAATGTTCTATTTTTAGTAACTGCATTGGATGATCGACCAATGAATATTACGGTGTTCCGTGATAGGCCATTGAAGATTCTGCAAAATGTGCTCATATCAACCACCCATGCCTTTTGCAATGAGCGCAAACCAAGATCAGCTTGCCAGTTTGTGCATGCTGATGTTAATCTACCTTTCACGGTACCCAGTTGAGTGTATAAATTTTACTTTATCAAAAAAAGGGCAAGAAGTAACAAGGTTTCAAAGCTTACCTTTCTTGCTTGCATATCTTTTATAACCTAAAAGGAAAAGCCATATTTGTAATAGGTATATGTAGATCTAAATGGGGAGCTAAAGCTGGAAAGTACAGAATTATGTATGTTCTTGACACGAACTTAATAAAGACAGACAAAAACAAGCCCTCTGTTTTAGCCAGGCATTGGTCTGCTCTATTTCCTTTGTTCAACCGGAAATGAGGGCAAATTACCTCCATAAAAATGTAGTGTCGCCAAGAAAATTAGATCTACGCCATTCTTGGAATTAAATTCTCAAAATACTAAAGAAGACATTTACAAAAAAAAAAATATTTAAAGATCCTCCCCACCCTCAAAAAAATATTGGGATTTCAAAGTTCTCTTCGCCGGGAAAAATAATCGTAATATGACAGTATAGATTCAAGGTCAGGTTGACTTATCGATTGTACGGTTTTTAACGCCTTTTAAAACATTATTTCAGTTACATCTCGGTGGAAAGTATACCTATCCATGCTTTCCTGGAGTTTCTGTTACCAATACTTCGCACAATATTCTCTCCAAGTCACTGGCTACTTTCCCACATAATTCATGCCCTGTGCAATCTGTTCTTCACCTACATTTTCCGCAACAACGGGCCGAATCACATATAGCATCTTAAAGGTAAACATTTCTTGACACCAGCTTAAAACAAAAATATTATCTGAAAAACCTGCTCTTTATACTTCGTTACCCAGAAATGAAGGCCAAATTACCTTCGAGAAAAAAGTATTTTAGCCAATGAAAGTAGATCTACGCCATTTTTGGAATTAATATTTTGATATACGAAAAAGATTAAAAGAAAACATTAAATTAAAAAAAAAAGATTTAGAAAAAAAGAGAGGATTCTTATCGCGGGGAAAGTAAGACCGCACGTACTGTGCAGTCTGAATTTAATCTATACTGTCAAAAAACGCAATCAGGGGTAACTTAAAGAAAAGCATTTGTTTACACCAGCCTGTAACCAAAGAGAAATTTTATCTAAAAATTGTATTCCTTTTTCTATTTCTTTTTTAAAGGATGAAATTAATGGGTCGTACTCGCAAACCTTTCAAATATGTACTGTACGCCATTCCGAATTTCAATAACTAGAAATCTGATTGGACGGTAAGTCATTGAATTTAGAATTAAAATAAAATTAAGAATGATTGATAAGACACCGGGTACCCTTATTTTCTCAAGGCTTCACAACAGAATATTTTTTTATCAATATTATTATTTTTTCGAAATCTAGTCACTTGAAAGTTCTTTCTTCATAATGCGCTTTAAAACAAAATTTTATCTACAAATTACGGCGGCCAGTGCAAATATTCATGCATTTCTGGACTTACTTTACCAGTACTACGCACAACATTCTTGGCAGATCACTCGAAGCCGCCAAAAAGAAATGAAAATGTCGCAGTGACTTTCCTCAATTCTCGGACAAACCTTTGGCCGCATAGGCTTTCATTTTACAACTCCCGGATCATACCAGCATTGTATATTACAAGTAAGCTACCATGGTGCTGCCGTCTGTTGAAGATATTTAATATTTTCTTGGTGATAGTCTATGGGGAAAACAGCAACTACTTACGTTTTCCTCCTGAAAAAGACGGAAAAAGAAGGAAAAGTTAGCCCAACTCTTTAACCCTTATCCCGCTAAGCAAGTTAAGTTAAACTTTCAAGTTGATAGTAAAGACTCGAATAATGTTATTTCAAACTTTTTTTTATTGGAGAAAAATATATCCTTATCGGACAATGTAGATCCAAGATCAGACTGCACATTGTGTGCAGTCTGATCTTGATCTACATTGTCCGCAAAAGGTCAGTGAGTCGCGGTTAACAGCCTAGGGGTTAATTTCCAAATATATATACTCGACCTCTATCGACTGTTTTAAGGTACAATCCAATAAAAATCACACAGTTTTAGAGTCCCAGGCTTGACTAAACAAGCGGACGGTAGAGAACCAAGATCAGATTGCACGTTTTGTGCAGTCTGATCTGAATCTATACCGTCCGCATTAACCGCTGTTTTCGTCTAATTCGCTGAGAAGGTAGAGTAAATTAATGAGAATAGTTCATAACTGAGCGTTATCGGAAGAACGTGCATTGCAGCAAAATCGCATTAGATGGTCATCAGTTTTCTTTAAGGATACATCCCTATAAGTAGCTAAAAAAAAAAAAAACGCTGTTAGAACTTGAAAGTGTGTGTCCTCATTTAAAACTGGAAACGCCAACAGCGATTGCTTGAAGGCCTCCAAAACACGAAATGCATTTTCTATCCGTCGTTATCTGTCCAACCTTGCAGCCATCAGGGGCAGCATATGGCATGAGGATATAAAAATTATTATAGTTTCTTAAAAGAAGGATGAAATGGGTTAAAAACTGGCTGCCAAAACTGCCTGAAATGAGTATAGATGTATCTTTCAAGTTAGCTTCTTTATACGTGGATGAAATACTTTTTATTTCCACTAGTGGAACTCTTCAATTTAAAGGTGCGTTTAGACCTATTATCGGGACCGCGCTTAAAATTAAAATGGCATCATAGATAAGATACATTCAAACACAGCTATCTGTACTAACGGACGCTTATTTTAATGCGATGCAGTGTCTGATAAGTACATGTATATTAAGGCTTCCGTTTCTCATTTCTTTTCCCATTATGGGTTAGTTAACGATTTACCCCCGTTCAGGGCACCGATAACAAGTTCCGATAATATCACGCTGCGTCGCGAAACTTGTTCAATTTCTTACCATAATATGCACAAGTGTGCTCAAAGAGAGATAAATCTATCTATCGGCGGTGAAAAGGAGGCTTGATGCATCTGCGAAAAGTATCGACAAAGGTCAGTCTGCGCAGTCCGCGCAGGCTGACCTGGGCCGAAACTTTTCGCTATTGGTCAATTTTCTGTGTGCCCAAGGGCCAGTCTACCTCATGATACCGTCGGTTGTTAAAAAGGTGGCTATCATGGATCCATAATTATGTGATGGCTTGCTTGGTATCGTGGATCACGGAGATGCATTAAGCCCCGTTTTACCAGAGCGTGGCTCATATATATATTTATATATGATCTATGCTACAACCAGGCGTATCGTGACGAATCCAAGTAACTGCGAGAGAAATGCTAGTGATAAGTAGCATTATTATAATAAATAAAATAATGAGAGTAAACAAATGGACGTATGTAGATAATCTAAAACTATGATAACTTACCCATTTTCGGCATCCCTGCGCCCATACCACCGTTGCCCATCATTGGCATCATGTTGCCCATACCACCCATTCCAGGCATCATACCACCCATTTTTGGCATCCCACTTCCCATCATCGGCATTTCTGCGCCCATCATTGGCATTCCTGCACCCATACCGCCCATTTTTGGCATTCCTGCCATTGGCATTCCATTGCCCATCATGGGCATCATGCTGCCCATGCCACCCATTCCAGGCATCATACCGCCCATTTTTGGCATTCCTGCCCCCATCATTGGCATTCCTGCACCCATGCCGCTACCCATCATTGGCATCATTGGACCCATCTTGGGCATCATTGATGGCATCATTGATGGCATCATTCCTCCCATGGGTTTTCCAGCACCCATCATCGGCATCATCATCGGCATGCCCATTGGCATACCTCCCCCTGAAAGGTCAAACATGGATTGATTATAATACCAGTACGATACCAGTAAGCTTCAAACTTTCGGGCTTTAACCTTTTCTCAAAAGACAAATTTTAGACCCTTTGAAAATGAAAACATCTGCAGATAACTTTCAGAAAAAATGAGCTGGAGTTCTATAATTGATGTTGAAGATTTTTTTTTAAATTATTTCAGTTATATCGTGGCGACCAGTGCACCTATCCAAACTTTCCTGCAGTTTCTTTTTTCAGTACTCCGCATCAAGCCACTTGCTGCTTTACCACTTATTATCGTTGTCGAATGGTCATTGTTGAGTGGGGAATAAATCGTATCGCAATAACTGCCATCTATCCTCGGAATGAAAGTGGTGGCGGAAGGCTTGGAACCATCGACTGCCTGGTTTCAAGCCCTGTACGTTATATCGACTGAGCTACCAGAATCGGATGATTGGATAGTAAACCTTGTCAGAAAAGTAGAAAATGCTGATTACCAGCACTTTCTCCTTTTTAGCACAATATTTCCAATGGCCACTTTCTTCAAGCTCTTTAAGAACGGAATTGTTTTGCAACGGGTTAAAAAAGAAAGTGCAATAATTCAATTTGTAATAATCGGTCATTTAGATAATAAACCTGAATTGGAAATAGGCCATAGTGCGCCATTGCTTCCCTTCGTATTTTTAAATGCCTTAATTTTAGGTTCAGACTATGTGAAACACTATCTGATACAAGACTGACACTTGAAGCTTGCGCACATACCCTACTGTTCATAAACTACAATTGTAAAAGCGTGGGGCGAAGTTCACTAAACTGCACATACCTTTCATCCCACCCATGGGTGCACCACCGCCCATCGGCATTGGCATCGGCATCATCATGGGCATACCCATTGGTTTACCTCCTCCCATACCGGCCATTGCCATGGGCATGCCTCCTCCACCTCCGCCTTTTTCTAAAACATAAGGATTGAGAAGACAATATTCACTGCTTAGGCTGTTACTTACCAGGCTATTCAATATTTGACAAACTCTACAAGGTGTTTCTCGTTTGAATGGGATTAAAAGCACACTAGCGTCAAAAGTAAACAACTCTGGTGTCAAAATGCAGACAAATTTTAATACATAACATTTAAAGGTGTCGATACTATTATGAGTCTGATAATGTGTTACAGTACAATCTGTCAAAGTTACAGTCGATGGAGAAAAATGTATTGTAAAACTAGAACAAACATACAACCGGGACTGTATGACGGTCTATGTATGGTGGTCTATATGGGTTCATTCTAGTTTGTCCCGGTTATTCACTGTACCTCCACGATTGTATTTCCGGTCTAAAATGGTAAGACTCCTTTAACCCATACTGGAACTTACCGGCATTTAATTTTCCTGACCAAAAAAAAAAGAAACTTTTTTTTTCTTTATTTTTCAAAATTTATTTTGGCTATTCATTTATTTGCTATGTGATGTTGATTTACGTATTCAATAATCTATCTAGTTATTTAATTGTCTATATATTAATTTATTTATCATATTATACTTACTTCCATATCCTGAGACAGACGTCACGGACAAAATGACGACGGAGAATATGACAAGTAAACTTCGAGTTGGATTCATTTTTCTTTGTGAGAGGATCTGAAACAAAAACGTGTTCATGGATCAATAAATGTTTTATACTTTTTTTATATTTCGAGAAAAGGAGGTCTGCAAAAAGTATTGACCTATGTCTGCCTGCGCAATCCGCGCAGGCTGACATAGGTCGAAACTTTTTGGTATTGGTAAATTTTCAGCATGGCCAAGGACCATTCTACCTCATGATTCAGTCGGTTGATGGGCAAATTTGATTTTATGGATCCATGACTAAGTGACGACCTGCTAGGTATAATGCGTTATGCGGATGCATTAACCCTTTCCCAAACGACAAATTTTGGACTGGTCCAAATTGAAAGAGTTTGCAGACGACAATTTTAAATGTGATGAAAATGGCAGAAAGTTATCAAAAAGGGGAGAAAACACTGTGGGAAAAGGAGAAATTGCTCGTTACGAGCAATTTCTCCATTTCCCACAGTGTTTTCAAAAGACTTGTTCTGCAGACACGTGAAAACCAGGGCTTGTTTGGGAAAGGGTTAAGCTGCTAAATAAATCATACGAAATTTTCGAGACGAGTGTATAAACCTAATTCTTGCTACTTCTAGGGTATTGGGAGGGGGGATATCTGCATATCTTGTTTTTGGGAGAAAAATATCTTCCTCTCGGACAGTGTAGATCCAAGATTAGACTGCTCGTTCTGTGCAGTCTGATCTTGATCTACACTGTCCGCAAAATATCCCTGAGTCTCGCCTAGCAGACCAAGGATTAAGAGCATTGTTGATTATATTCAATATTTCGAGAGAAACAAAATTTCTCTGTTACGAAAAACATGTAAAGTTGCCCCAATCGTCAAAATTGTTACATTTTTTCTTATACTTCCTATACACGCATGATTCATACAACAATCTTTCAGAGCCATTTGCTGTTTTTTTCGAAATAAATAAGGCATGAAAATATCGATGCATAGAATCAAAGTCGCAGCGAATTGTAAGGCTTAAAAACTTCATAGTGCTTCTGCTATTGCCTAAAACTGACTTTATTGTCTAATCAGGGTCCGTATTCACCAACCATTCTTAAGAACGTTCTTAGACTTATTCTCCAAGATTTTCCAAGTTTGAAAGTAACACAACTTCTGATTGGCTAAACCAAATGGTTTAGCCAATCAGAAGGTGTGTTACTTTCAAATTTGGAAAATTTTGGAGAGCAAGACCAAGAATATTCTTAAGAATAGTTGGTGAATACGGACCCAGAGACTAGATGGTAAATTGCGTGTATTCATATATGAGCCACGTTCTGGCAAAAGGGGGCTTAATGCATCTCCATAATGCATTATACCAAACAAGTCATTACATGATCATGGATCCATAAAGTCCATTTTGTCTCACAACCGATTGAATCATGGGATAAATTGGTCCTTGGGCATGCAGTGAATTGGTCAATAACATAAAGTTTCGACTCATGTCAGGCTGCGCAGAATGCGCAGGCTGACATGGTTCGATACATTTTGCAAATGCATTAAGATCCCTTTTCACAAAGCATAATATTTGTACCCCTTTTTTTTCATTGATGAAATAAATCATGTGATCGTTTGTTTTGACAAAAATCTTTTGTTTTTCATTGATCAATTAAGTCATGTGATCAGTTGATTTCCGGCGCTATGTTAAAAATGGTAATTATTATACACCATCGGACTGACTCGTTCGCTCGTATCATATTGACTAATATTACTTTGCAAGGATAACTAAAAACAGATCGCTCAAGAATACTACACACTTTGAATAGATCTAGCGAACTTTTACCCAAGTTATGTGAACTTTTGTTTTAATATTTTGATCCTTTTGTTTTGTTAATGTTGTTTTTGAAAAAAGTATGGTGGCATATTTCTGCCATGAGATACGAGATAACTATTGCGATAATTTAAGAAAACTATCGCAATAAAACAAACTTTCCTTGAAATATTGTCTCGATAATAAAAAGTTTCACGATAAAAATATACCGATAATTCTCACTTTTATCACGATTATTTTTGCGTTCGTGCCCATTACTGACATTCGCGGTATGTATAAAGAAATATGGTTTCGGAACGGTTTTGCCATCTTGTACAGTCAAAAACTACCGTGTTCATCCAAACGGTGAAATTTCTATTTATAGATATCGCGATGGTTTTTTTTTTTCTCGAATGTCACTTCGTGCAGGAGTAAGGAATTTTACGTTAAGATATTTAGTGATCAATGTAAAATTTTCTAGATAACAAAGTTTATCCTGATATTTTTTTCCAGAAAACTTTTCACTATCTATAAAATTTCCAGGAAACTTTGATTTATCTTGATAATTTTCTAAAATTATCAAAATAGTTAGCCTATCTCGTATATCTTGGCAGAAATATGCCGCCATAAAAAAGATGAATGACTTACGCAGAAACACATAGACCTTGTTTATTGTTATTCCCAAGCGAATAAGAATATGTATGTTGTAGCCGCTACTGTGGTGCCACAATCAAAACCGCACTAATGAATGCACTATTCTACATACGAGCGTATAAACCGTATCATTTGTCTTATTCTAAATTTAGAGAGAATAACGAATTGTGTGTTACAAGGTGAATGCATCATATCAATATTGCAAAACTGTGAAATAACATAATAATACAATGACAAAGCAGAAGGGTCTGACCATAAGCTTTACTGTTAACGAGCGACATCGCACCGAGAAATTGGAATAATTCGGGGTAAATATACGTTCTGCGGTCATTTTTTGTTTGTTTGTTTGTTTGTTTTTTGGCTTGTTGTTTGTTTGTTTGTTTGTTTCTTTTACTTTTAACCCTTTTGCTGCTAAATAAGTGAAATGGAATATTCAAGCCGATAGTAAAAACCCAAACTTTGCCATTTCAAAGGTATTTGGATGAAGTATATTTCCTGATCGGACAGTGTAGATCCAATATCAGACTGCTCGTTCTGTGCAGGCTGATCTTGACTAAACTGTCTGCAAAAGGTCCTTGGTTCGCGCTTAGCAATCTGAGGGTTCAGATATCCCTGCATTATACAAATTACCTCTCACCCCATTACCATATTTCGGGTCTTGCCTCAAAACATATATCAAGAGGGGTTTTTCTTAATAATTTATCATCCTATTAAGGAAAGCTCCAGTGAAGAAATAACGTTTTAATGTATTTTTCGGCGTAGCTCATTGTCCTGGCTTTTGACCTACTTCTTGATACTGATAAAGAATGAATAGATGGTAATTTGCGATTGGTAAAAAATATAAACATGTTTATTCGGCGGGCCCCTGCTATGAACAAGAATTGTTACCGCTGATCGATACCCCGGGCCTTGATTCATACTAGCAAAATAATGTGGTAGAGAATGATTCTTTTCCTGAGCTATTTGGAAATTTAGTAATTTCATCAGCGTAACCCAATAACCGAATACTACTTTTCAACAAAATGAAAAACAGTGTGGAAAACAAGGCAACTGCTCGTGAGGTTACTTTTCATTATTTTGCTCCATATTGACCCACAAAAGAGTTTTTAAATATCCATTTTCCAGTATCTCTCACACCGTCTATCTTCTTTAAAGATATTTCTTGTTTAAACTATTTTCTGCCTTTTTGATGGGTTATTCAATTTCTTTGTTCAAGTGTGTGTGTGTATTTTTTTTTTTTTTTTTTTCAAAGAGGATATGTGGCTTTAATACATGGGCAAAAATAGAGAAAATTAAAAAGATTGCAATTCAAAGTTGTAGTAAAAACGAAGACCTCCATATCTTCCTGTCAGGGAAAAAAAAGAGAAAGAAAGGTAAAAAAGTCGACTTACTTTGAAAGACTGGAATGGTTTGAGGTCCGTATCTACTGGAGGCCTGATCTTGCCCACATGGCGTTGGTTCTTTATAAGCAGACGACAGGAAACGTCGTCGTGTCCTAAACGTTGCTAACATCACCATGGCGTCACGTGACATGGTCTGTCCAAAATGTACGGAGCCGTTAGGGTTACTGACCTATTTGTTCGGAGCGGTTTAATTTATTGTTAGGTTATTTTTATCACTGTTTACCCTTTAAACAGATCAAAAGAAGAACAAGGGCCTTTTTGCGATAGGCATAGATCAAGATCCAACTGCAAAAAACGAGCAGTCTGATTTTGGATCTTTACCGTCCGCTTGTTTAGTCAAACCTATTTAAAGATACATCTATACTCGTTTTCAGCTAGTTGTTCACCCATTTCATCTTTATTTTATCAAAGTTTAAACCCATTATTTGTTCCAAATCTTATGTTGTGGGTACTCATTAGAATCGTCTCGATTCTAAACATAGGGGTTTAGAGAAGAATGACTGATATTTTCAATTTTGAAATCAAAATCACTCCCTCTGTATCTTCATGTCAAATGTTGCCCCTGGAGGTTGCAATATTACATAGATTATGCCGGATAGAAAATTCTTTTCTTTTTCTGGAGACCATCAAAGAAATCGCGGTTGTGATGTTTCTAGTTTTAAATCGAAGATTTCCGATAAATGGTTTGATCCCTTACATCAAATATATCTGTAATTTATCTATGTGGACACAGCTGCCTAAATTTTGAACCATTCTACCGTCTTACAATTTTTCTATCCTTTTTTTTTTTTGCTGTAAGGATGTATCTTTAAGACATTTTTTTTTTTTGTATATAAACAGTTCTAGTGGATTGTATTGTCAGCCATCGAAATAGGTCGAGTTTACATGCGCCATGCTCTGGCAAAAGAAGGCTTAATGCATCTCCATGATGCATAGTACCAAGCAAGTCATTACCTAAATATAGATCCGTACTCCATTTTGTCTAGCAACCTATGGAATTATGAAGTACACTGGTCCTTTGACATGCAGGAAATTTACAACAGGCCAAAAATTTCGCCGCAGGTCAGCTTGCGCGGACTGCGCAGGCTAAGCCCCCTTTTCACAGAGCATGACTCATATCTAATATCTGGTACTGAAAGACTTAATAAATGTGTTTGTTTGTCCGTTGGCCATGCTCATGTCTGTCCAAGGTTTCAGCCGCGCTAGAATTTGCCTCTGCAGAACCCGGATACTTTTGTTGTCTTGTTCTTCAATGGTGTATTTGCACAATTAATATTTAACTTTTCACTCTTAAGCTGCTCTTTTGAGGACAGTGTAGATCAAGATCAGACTGCACAGAACGTTGCGGTGAAATCAACTTTGAAACCGCAATGTTTCGGCTTTTAGTTTTGAGTAGAAATCTGCGATTCATTTATTCAGCAGCTTAAGAGTTAAATACATTTTCAGAAGACAGCTTTGGATATTGTGTGTACAACAAGCATAATTACCATGAGTAAAAGTAAACAAGAGCACCGCATGAGGGTGCGAACGCTCGGCTGCGGATGCCTGATTTCCAGTGAAAAATTTAAGTTGAAAAAGGGGGCATAACTCTGTCAAAATACTTTGATGGTTACCTTCCCCGGTTGTATAGGTTCCCCTTTTGATAATTTACAACTTGTCCAAGTTTGAAGCAAATATCTTCAGTAATAAAAGAGATATTATAAAATGTCAATTTTTTCCTGAAAGTTTTAAGTCGAAAAAAGGGAAATAACTCTGTCAAAAATATTTCGATGGTTACCTGCTCTTGTTGTATAGGTTCCCCTTTTGACAAGTAACAACTTGTCCAAGTTTGAGGCAAATGTCTTCAGCAATAATAGAGATATTAAAAAATGTCTCAGTTTTCATACGACAACGCAGATGACAATGCAAACGATGATGACAAAGCCAGGGCTACGACTATGCCTCAACGTTTTCTTCGCAAACAGCAGAGCGAATAAACGAATACGTTTTACTAAAACATTTTAGGAAAATACAGATTTAATTATTAAGCTAAATTCGTGATGTTTAGACGTATGTTATTATACACCGACTTAAATCTGTACTCCAAACTGAGTGCATTTGCAGATGACAAATTAAACATGGTTTAAATCGTGACATTTGTAATTGAAATGGTTTGATTAACACTTTACCAAACGACAAAAATTTAGACTGGTCCAATTTGAAAGCATTTGCAGACGACAAATTAAATGTGACCGAAAAACTGAAATTCAATCTGGAAAGGGGAGAAAACACTGTGGGAAAAGGAGAAAATGCTGGTAACCAGCATTTTTCTCCTTTTCCCACAATGTTTTCAAAAGGCTTTTTTATCAGGGTCGTTAAAAGTCGGGATTGTGTGGTAAAGGGTTAAGGCACTTCTCACAATATTTTCAAAAGCTTTCTTCGCCATAGTAGTTAAAGCACAGATTTGCTCGGTAAGCGTTAACATATCATGACGTGAATTTTGCTGTTGTTTGCACAAAAGGTTAATACACACGCTTAACAGGTATAATTCATAATTTGACAAAAAAAACTCAAAACATCTCCCTTTAAAGCGGGCTATACAGCTATACCAAACTTAAAAAAAATACTTAGAAATAAACAATTTATTGTAGAATTTAGTAGAGTAATAGCTGGCAAATAATCAATGAATTTAAGAGAGAAGAGTACGAAAAAAGTAGTTTTAAATGGTACTTTCCGAACAGGATACGTAGCCTCTTATGGTATTTTCGGATTTCATGCAAGAATTTCGAAATGTCACATGTCAGTTACACGTGTCGATTATGCGGGGTCGTATTCAAGCATGTACGATGACGTCATATCTAGTAACATAAAAACAGACGTAGTTTCTGATCACAAAATCACCATTACATTGCTTAAACACCAAAATTCAACCTTTTCACTGAATGTGATCGTCCAGTTTTTAAAGTTTGCAAAATAAAGGCTACCTTGTTATATATTTCAGCGATTTATACGAGATTTCGATGAATGACAAAAAAATCTAAATAGACTATTTTAACAGAGCTATAAATAGATATATGCTTCCAGCAATCTTCGAAAAAAAAACAAAAGGAGATTTTCGTTGAATATTTTATGCTTCCTAATTGCAATAATTGTTGAGTATAGTGTGGATGAAGATAAGATTTCAAAGAACGCGCAGTCTGATCTCTGTATTTTATGATAAATTATGGCAAAAATAAAACAGTCGCTTATTCTAACGCAAAATATCTATGCCATTTACACAGAAATAGCCTAGGAGTTACTTTTGTAACCTAGGTAGGCGTGGGCATGTTTTCATCTTTATCCTGCTAACTACCGCACAATGCCGCCTTTTGACGCCCCTGGGATAGAAGCCTTTTGAAAACATTGTGGGAAAAGGAGAAAATGCTGGTAACCAGCATTTTCTCCATTTCCCACAATGTTTTTTACCCTATCAAAGAAAAGTTGCACCATTTGAGTCACATTGAAATTGTCGTCTGCAAATGCTTTCAATTTGGACAAGGCTAAAATTTTGTCGTTTGGTAAAGGGTTAATTAAATAAAATTTTCAAGCCGGTATAAAAAAAACAAACCCGAATTATCTTATTTCAAATTAATTTTTGGAGACAAATATCTCCTTATCGGACGATGTAGATCCAAGATCAGAATGCACGTACTGTGCAGTCTGATCTTCATCTACACTGTCCGCAAAAAAAGTCAGTTAGTCGCGCTTAGCACCTTAAGAGTTAATGGTCTTTTAGCCTAGGAATGTTTAAACTTTTGAGCGCCATCGACATAAAAAGAGGAGAGCGGGTGGTGTAGATCAAGATCAGACTGCACGGAAAGTGCAATCTGATCTTGGATCTATACCGTTCGCTTGTTTATTTGAGCCTATAAGTTAAAAAAAAAAATCTGAGTGTCAGTGGATTGTATTTACAGCTGTGAAAAGAGGTCGATTTTGCATATTTGGCGCTGTAGGCGTCAATTAACATCTCAAAAGCATGTTCACAAACTTGTAGTGAATGCGTCGGTTGATACAAACAAACCCTCTACACTTTTCCGGGAAAATCGCACAGAATGCCTAAATATGCAAAATCTAGTTTAACCCATTTTGGCTTTAACACTTTACCACGCGGCAAAATTTTGGATTTGCCAATATTGAAGGAATTTACTGACGACAATTCATTTTTTTTTTTATTTAGATAATAATATTCGTCCTTGAATAGGAAGAAAACATTGTGGGAAAAGGAGAAAATGCTGGTTTTTCTGTATTTTAGTCATAATGCCTTCTTGGCACGCGAATGAAAATTCCCTGGTTTCGTCCATTCTCAATTTTTATAAGATTCTTTTTAGAATCAGGTACGAATTATATGTCATTATTGTGCAATAAGCTTCTGCTACTGCAAGGGTATCTAGTGCAGAGTTTTCTTGCCTTTAACTCTTTACCAAACGACAAATTTTGGACTGGTCCAAATTGAAAGAGTTTGCAGACGACAATTTTAAATTTGATGAAAATGGCAGAAAGATCTCAAAAAGGGTAGAAAACACTGTGGGAAAAGGAGAAATTGCTCGTTACGAGCAATTTCTCCTTTTCCCACAGTGTTTTCAAAAGACTTCTACTGCAGACACGTGAAAACCAGGGCTTGTTTGGGAAAGGGTTAACTCTTTACCAAACGACAAAATTTTAGACTGGTCCAAATTGAAAGCATTTGCAGGCGACAAAATAAATGTAACCCAAAAATTGAAATTTGTTTTGGGAAAGGTAGAAAACATTGTGGGAAAAGGAGAAAATGCTGGTTACCAGCATTTTCTCCTTTTTCCACAATGTTTTCAGAAGGCTTCTTTTTCAAGGTCGTTAACAGTCGGGATTGTGTGGTAAAGAGTTAATCAAAATTTAAAAAGAAAAAAAACCCTGCTAACATTTTCCTTGTAACCATAGAAAAAATGGTGAGTAATATTTAGTAAAAAGATGCAATTTCGGTATTTTGATAAAATAATAGTCGTATTGAAATGGTTGGTTATTTCCGTTTATTTATCGTCGCTACCGGTTGCCCATCTGAGCGACGCCCCCAGAAGACGGTTAGTTGTTACGGGGGATAGTGCAAGGATACAGGTCGAAACTACTGAGAGCTTCGCCTGGTTCTTTAACGTGCTCGGCGTATAGCACCGTCACACGGGACCTCGGTTTTTAATGTCTCATCCGAAAGACTATTAGTAAATTTTAGTTGGCCAGCCGGGGATACGAACCCACAATCTGTCGTATTGAAAATTTTGATTCCTTCTATTTGTATAAAATAAGAAATGACGTCATCATACTAATTTGAATACGATCTTTCATAATCGACAAGTGTTATTTTTCGTGATATTCCAATAAGGATTTATAACATTCTGATGCGAAATCTAAAAACTACCATCAGAGAATACGTATTCTTTTAACCGTTTACCACACAATCCCGACTTTTAAAGACCCTGTGGCAAGAAGGTTTTTTGAAAACATTGCTGGAAAAGGAGAAAATGCTGGTAACCAATCAGAAGTTGCGTTACTTTCTTAAATCGAGACCCAGACTTAGAATGATATTAACGATGGTCGGTGAATACGGGCCCTTGAGTTTCTTATTCTTTGCACAAATTTCCATTTTAGCCACTGGCTGCTTTCCTGCGTAAACATCGTAGAAACAGTGTTCAGCGATGAGAGAGATGCATGACTCAAGTCGCAATGACCATCACCAGTCCTCGGAGAGAAATTGGCTGAGCTAGAGATTCGAAACCGGGATCCACCCCAACCCTGGTTTCAAGTCCTGTACGTTACCGACTTGAGATACTGGGCTCACCTAACTGTGTGTGTCATGAGACAGTAAACCTGGATAAATACCAAAAATGATATGGACCATGCTCTGTGAAAAGGGGGCTTAATGCATCTGCAAAAAGGATCGACCAAGGTCACCCTCCGCAGTCCTCACAGACTGACCTGGGCCGAAGCTTTTTGTTCTTGGTCAGTTTTCTGTATGTCAAAAGACCAGTGTACCTCATGATTCAGCCGGTTGAGAGAGAAAATTGATTTTATGGATCCACAAGTATCCAATGACTTGCTCGATATCATGGATCTCGGAGATACATTAAGCCCCCTTTTCACAGAGGATGACTCATACATTTAATACAACCTGCGGTGGCGGGGACTTTTTTTCCATTTGTACCGGACACTTTTGAAATTTGTCATTTTGTCACAACATGCATATGTGTATTACACCATTAATTATGTAGGTTATCCTTATTTTTCAACGGATGGTTTAATTACCCTTTAACCCTTTACCAGATGGCAAATTTTTAGACCCATCCAAGTTGAAAGCATTTGCAGACGACAATTTCAGTGTGGCTTAAATGATGCGTGTTTTTCTTTGATAGGATAAAAAACATTGAGGAAAAAGGAGAAAATGCTAATTATCAGCATTTTCTCCATTTCTAACATTTTTTTTTTTTTCAAAAGGCTTCTTCCTCAGGGTCGTTAAATGTCGGAATTGTGTGGTAAAGGGTTAGAAGGTGGCCCTAAAAACTGGTAAACAAATATCAACGACGCACATGAATTCTCTAGTATTGTCGAGCGGTTGCCAGCTTAAAGCCCATTACAACTTGATTCTTTTTACAAGTAACAGATAAAAGTCACGAGACAGGATTTATTCTCTTATTTCATCCGTGTAGAAAGGCAGCCATTGCTTGGAAAGATTTTGAGCCCACGACTGGTAGAGAAACTTTATAAATGCATCGTGCACAGACCGCTTCTTTCGACAAATAACTATTAACCCTTTACCGCACAATGCCGCCTTTTGACGTCCCTGGGAAAGAAGCCTTTTGAAAACATTGTGGGAAAAGAAGAAAATGCTGGTAACCAGCATTTTCTCCTTTTCCCACAATGTTTTCTACCCTATCTAATAAAAGTTGCACCATTTGAGCCACATCGAAATTGTCGTCTGCAAATGCTTTCAATTCGGACAAGGCTAAAATTTTGTCGTCTGGTAACGGGTTAACCCCTTTCCCAGACGACAAATTTTGGACTGGTCCAAACTGAAAGAGTTTGCAGACGACAACTTTAAATTTGATGAAAATGGCAGAAAGTTATCAAAAAGGGTAGAAAACACTGTGGGAAAAGGAGACATTGCTCGTTACGAGCAATTTCTCCTTTTCCCACAGTGTTTTCAAAAGACTTGTACTGCAGACCCGTGAAAACCAGGGCTTGTTTGGGAAAGGGTTAAAACATAACGGTACTATCTAACCAAAAATACATCAAATGTGATATTTCAACTCTTCCGGATCGATGACGTATGGGGAAAAGAACAGATTAACCTTTTCCCAAACGGCAAATTTTGGACTGGTCCAAACTGAAAGAGTTTGCAGACGACAATTTTAAATTTGATGAAAATGGCAGAAAGTTATCAAAAAGGGTAGAAAACACTGTGGGAAAAGGAGAAATTGCTCGTTACGAGCAATTTCTCCTTTTCCCACAATGTTTTCAAAAGACTTGTACTGCAGACCCGTGAAAACCAGGACTTGTTTGGGAAAGGGTTAAAACATAACGGTACTATCTAACCAAAAATACATCAAATGTGATATTTCAACTCTTCCGGATCGACGGCGTAAGGGGGAAAAGAACAGATTAACCTTTTCCCAAACGGCAAATTTTGGACTGGTCCAAATTGAAAGAGTTTGCAGACGACAATTTTAAATTTGATGAAAATGGCAGAAAGTTATCAAAAAGGGTAGAAAACACTGTGGGAAAAGGAGAAATTGCTCGTTACGAGCAATTTCACCTTTTCCCACAGTGTTTTCAAAAGACTTGTTCTGCAGACACGTGAAAACCAGGGCTTGTTTGGGAAAGGGTTAAAACATAACGGTACTATCTAACCAAAAATACATCAAATGTGATATTTCAACTCTTCCGGATCGATGACGTAAGGGGAAAAGAACAGATAAACGTACCAAACGAAATTGCTAGTTTGAAACCTTCGGGTATGTTATGAAAAACATAATTAATTCCCCTTAACACTTAACCTGCTGAATAAATGAAACGCAAATTTCTACTCAATACTAAGAGCCCAAACATTGCGGTTTCAAAGTTGATTGATTTTACCGGAAAGAAAATACCGTATCGGACAGTGTAGATCAACGATCAGACTGCACGTTCTGTGCAGTCTGATCTTGATCTACACTGTCCGCAAAAGGTCAGTGGGTCGCGATTAGCAGCTTAAGGATTAATAAATGCAAATTAGACAGGCTAGACAAAGTGTTGCAGTGTTTCTATTGGTATATGAGCTGAAGCTGATACCACACAAGTCAAGTCAAGTCAAATCCTTTATTTGGCGAAAAACATTGTGTTTTATTGCCTTATGCAAAGGCAGAACATGAATATGCATGGTATATTATCAATTACGAGAAAAGTATAATGTACATTTGGAAAAAGAAGAGAAAAGGTAATTGTATTATTACCAATATGTTAAATAAATCAATTTATGGTCTGACGTAGATCAAAAGCAATATAAACAAATTTAGCCAGTTTGTTAAGCAATACAGTCGATGTACTGGTTAATAAACGAATAAATTTGTTTTTTGTAGGCCATCTACAGTAATACTTTGGTAATATTTCCAATCTAAGTTGTCGATAAAGCGGACAAACTAAAACAAAGTGATACTCGTCCTCAACAACATTCATATTACATTTTGTACATATTCTTTCTTTACGTGGAATACCATGACGACGTCCAACCTCTATTGCTAAATTGTGGTCTGAGCATCTCAATTTACATAACGCCTGTCTGTGTTTTGAATTTGAAACACATGCTAAATAGTGCTCAAATAGAAAATCATTTTTAAAAAGTAAATATGAATCAAGTTTGCTGGACGCTTGGATTTCACCAAAATGCTGTTGTAAATATTGATCATATATTCGCTGTGTTACAGCGGATATATGTGCATTATTTACATCAGTGTTGCGCCACAAGTATTGAAAACCGAGATTGTACAGTAATTGCTTAATATTACCAGCCCATGTTTTACAGAAATTTGTATCATTATCATTAGTACACCCAAACAAAATCTTAGACATTAAACTGTCTGGAGACTGGGTAACTTTAAACCAGTAATTTATAATTCTAACTTTACGCATAACGTATAAAGGAAAACGGCCCAATTCTCCATAAATAGCCGCAGTTGAAACACTACGGTTTAGCCGAAGAATGTTTCTCATAAATTTCAAATATATTTTTTCTATGTCAGGTGACTTATGAAAACCCCACACCTCAGAACTATAAAACAATATAGGGCTTATCATAGAATCAAACAACTTAAGTTTATCCTTAATATCAAAGTCTACTTTGTTAAACAGAGCATACAAAGAAAAAATTGCTCTATTGGCTTGTTCTGATAAAGACTTTTGTGCTTGATAAAAACTACCATTGCTCGATAAGGTTACGCCTAAATATGAAAATTTGGAAACATTATTCAAGCGTTTACCATTATAATAAAACTGTATATTTTCTTGTCGAGGTCCCGTTTTAAATATCATAACTACCGTTTTCTCAACATTGACGCTAATGCCCCATTTAACACAATAACTATGTAATTGATTTAAAAGACTTTGTAAACCTTCCGGGGTATATGATAACAAAACTGTGTCATCAGCAAATAACAGTATAAAAATCTTTAAGTCCTCTATGGTAAATGCATCATTATCTTGTATCACGATGTTTTCATACATATCGTTTATGAATAAAATGAACAGAAATGGTGATAAGGGTTCGCCTTGCTTGACACCTGAATTACTCGCGAAGAATTCTGAATATGTGCCATTCGACCGTACGCAAGACTCTACTGTATGATAAATAGCCCTTAACATCTTCACAATTTTGGTAGATGCACCGTAAGTAAGTAGTTTTTGCCAAATGCCGTTTCTGTAAACTAAGTCAAATGCCTTCTGAAAATCGACAAAAGAGCAATACAGCTTTCTCCTCTCTTGCTTAATTACTTTGTTTACAATTGAACTAAGAATGAAAACGAGATCAACTGTACTACGCTTTTGACGAAAGCCGTATTGACAATCATGAATAATATCATTAGATTCTGCCCATTTTCGTAAACGGTTATCAAGCATTATAGAAAATATTTTTGAAAAGATACTGGTTAAAGTTATACCTCTATAATTATTTGCATCACTCAAATCTCCCTTTTTAGGGTCGGGAACTATGATACCCTTAGTCCAGCTTACTGGATATAAACTATTTGTATATATGAAATTGAATAAATTGCACAAAATAGGACTCATGAATGTTTTACACTCGATAAACATTTCCGGTAATAAATTATCGAACCCTGCGCTTTTTCCCTTTTTTAAAGAATTAATAGCTGACGTTACTTCTTCCTGGGTAAAATCATTATCAAGCGCCGGAACACTAATAGTTTCAGTGTGACTGTCATATAAGAAAGATTCAGTAGAAGGGTTCGTGAAAAAGTTGTCGTTAGAAAATAAGTTTTTAAAATGTTGATACATAGACGAAATGTCGGCTTTTGGACTCATGTCGCGAGATCTCATTTTCTTAATTTCGTTCCAAAATTTTTGTGGACTTTCGCGTGACAAATTATGCAAGGTACGCTTCTTTTCATAGTTATATTTACGTTTTGCAATCTTTATAATATTACGATAATTATTGCGACAAGTTAACATCACTTCTCTATTCTGAGAGGATTTACATTTTTTGTAAGCACGACATGAAAAACGAAGTTCGCGGCGAGCTATTTCACAAGTCCCGTTAAACCACGGGCTATTGAGTTTCCGACTGTTTATACAAGGGCCAGTACCGCCCTTTTTACCAAATATGGTAAATGCGCAATTATAGATAAGATTAGACAGCTCATCGATACCCTTATCTACATTCAGCTCCTCACGAGTAATTTTTTCAATAATGGAGTTAACGTCACATACTTGTGAAAATAAAAGATTGTAATAATCCTGAGCAAGTTCGGGCTTCCATTTTATACCTTTGTAATCGCATTGCGAATACTTATGGGCGCTAGAATCGACGCTATTGTTCTCAATATGAAACACATTTAAAATTAATTGTATAGGTGTATGAGATGAACAAGATTGGAAATCGTGTACAATGAAATTACTGATACATGGAAATAAGTCACAGGGGAATACAACATAGTCGATTAGGCTAGAACCCAAAGTAGACATATATGTATAATTGCCAACGGCCGAATCGTCCCCTACGCGACCGTTAACTATTCTCAAATTAGTGTTTTTACACAACTGTAAAAGTTTTATACCCGACGCGTTTACTGTTTTATCTAAACTATATCTATGGAGTTTGTCATTGGGTAACGAACAAGTTTCATTGTTTTCAAAATATCCCTCCAAAACGGTCAAATCCTCTAAATAGTCTGATCTTTCGCCACAACGTGCGTTTAAATCGCCAATAATACAAAAATTGCCGTAGTCGAAATACTTTAGGCATTTTTCCTCAAGAATCTGAAAATAATCTGTGTCATTCAAATCAAAATAACGTGAACTGCTCGGGGGAACATAAGCAAAACAAATATACATATCGTCAGTAATACTGAAAAAGTCATGCTTTAGCTGCACAATAATCAGACCCTTCTCATCCTTTTCCACAATGTTTATCCCTTCCTTTAATGAAGACTTATAAAAAAGACCTACACCACCATGGCCTCGTTTCACAATGTTTACTAAACTTTCGGGTCTAGGAACGAGGACGCTTTCATAACCCTGTAAACAAAAATCATCATAACCCTTTTCCCAGGTTTCAGAACAGAAAATAAGATCATTATTTTGAACAACATTAAGGAAATCCGAATCGTTCAGACAGTTAGATAACCCTTCTACATTCCATGAAATAATACTCAGTTTATACTTTTCTCCATTTTGCTAATCACGGTTATTGTTATCCTTCGCAACATACAGTTTATTGTCGATGTAAAGTTTGTCGCGCACCAAAACTGCTCTGCTACCCTTGTTACGAGCCGCAGTCAACACAGGGAAAAGTTCCTTGCGTCTTGCCTGGACCTCAGGAGGAAATTGCTCCGAAACATTGCACTGCGAGCCGCGTAGGTTGACCGTTTTCAAGGCATCTTTCACTCTCATTTTTGAATTGGTATCTTTAAATTTTACCACCACTGGACGAGTTTTATTGGCTATTTTCCCTCCCATCCTGTGTGCTCTGTCTATGCTAATACTTTCTCTCGGATTTGTTACTTTTAAGACTTTCTCACAAAAATCGAGCACTTTTTCCTCACAGTTTTCAATATTACGGTTAGTAGTAGAGCTCGCTGGGTTATTTGCATTACTCTCGCCGGGCATGTCGTGGATCGAACCCGTGGGCTCGGGCAACCCGAAAAAAATCATATTGTCCCGCATAGAGCGACATTTCAAGTCAATAATATCCTCCTTGAGAGAAAGCTTGTCCTGCTCAGATTTCATTTTTTCGCTCTGAAGCTCGGAAATTTTTGATTCCAAAATCTTAACCTTCTCAGAAGTATCAGTAACACTTGTAGACATAACATCGTACTTGTCGCAGATAAAATTTTGGCTTGCCTCCAGTTCACCTAGTTTTTTGTCCAATGAATCTAACCTTGATGTGATCGAGTTCACTTTTAGAGTTATTTGGTCTAGTTGGCTTAGTTTACTGTTCATATTTTCTAGTCGATTATCTAGAATCTCGAGACGGGATAATATTGTCTGCAATGGATCACTGTTACCCTGTGTAGTTTGACCGAAGTGAGGAGAAGACTGGGAGTAGACAGGTGATATAGGGTTCATACTCATAAATGGTTGTGGATATTGATACACGGGAGGCAACGTATACGACTGATTAGCATGATTAGCATGACTAGCTTGGTTACCTGTATGACCAGACGGCAAACACGTTTGTTGATTTGAGTTCATACCCTGTTGTGTGGATTTGTTGTTTGCGGCAGCCATCTTGGATTGTCGTTTGTTATCGCCTTTGTTCTTTACATCCACCGGTGAAATTTCGTCCGCAGTACGCTTTCTGTTTGGTTTACCCATCAAATTTCTCCAAAAAAATAATCACGGAGAGGTTTAAAACAAATTAGATCCCTCATTTTGTGTCATAACCATTTCAACAAAGTTATTTTCCACATTTTGGCGATTTCTTCACCACGCTAAAAAATTCATGTCTGCCATTTTCGCGCAAGTTAATTGGGAAATGTATGTGTGCCCTGAATGTGTTAACCCATTACCACACATTCCCGACTTTTAACGACCCTGAAATAAAAGGCATTTGAAAACATCGTGGGAAAAGGAGAAAATGCTGGTAACCAGCAATTTTTCATTTTCCCACAATGTTTTCTACCCCCATCAGAGACATAGAGCATCATTTCACTAACATTTATTTTGTTGTCTGCAAATGCTTTCAATTTGGTTGAGTCCAAAATTTGTTGTTTGGTAAAGAGTTAACCCTTTCCCAAACAAGGCCTGATTTTCACGTGTCTGCAGTACAAGTCTTGTGAAAACACTGTGGGAAACGAAGAAATTGCTCGTAACGAGCAATTTCTCCTTTTCCCACAGTGTTTTCTACCCTTTTGGAGAACTTTCTGTCATTTTCATCAAATTTAAAAATTGTTGCCTGCAAACTCTTTCAATTTGGACCAGTCTAAAATTCGTTGTATGGGAAAGGGTTAAGTATGTGAATAAGTCTGAATTTAGATGGATCGTTCTCTTTTGAAATGCTGGTCTTACTAAAACATACCCAACAGCGAAAGACAGCAGTAAGATAATTTTTTATTAGTATTCAACTAGTGATTCAATCTGATGGAACGTTTTGTCTAAATTCCTTCCTTCGATTGATGAAAAACGTCGCAAAGAGAAAGACCGCACAAAACGCGAGGAAACCATTCCGATGTTTTCTAACATGCTCAAAGTGAAAAAAACAGGAAATAGGTCACTGTGGAAAAAAAAAAAGGTGGCAATTTCCTTTTTCAAGCTCAAGGCCAGATCGTCAGTGTAAGTTGTGAAGTAAGGTATCAAAAAACAAGCGGTTACACCTGTTATAAAATGTATAGAAACGTATATTATCATGTATACAGACCGTTATAAAGAGATCAAACGTTTTTTATACGTGTTTATACGTGTACGTTATTTCTCTATTTAGACCTCAAGACACGTTCCGTTGACTTGTCAAATGACATGTTACTTACATGTTATATTAAACGTCAACTTGTAACGAAGCTGTAAAAAGTAACGTAAGCACCTTCGGGTTGCTAAGCGCGACTTATTGTGCTTTTGCGGACAGTGTAGATCAAAATCAGACTACACAGAACATGTGGTCTGATCTTTGATCTACACTGTCCGTTGCTACTGGATGTTTTCGGCGAAATACTATTCAAGTCGCAATATTACGGGGTTTTATTACTGATTTGACATTTTCATTAAATTTATTTCACAATTTGAAGGGTTTCCAAAAAAAATAGGTGTGACAAAGAAGTTGCGATTAGTGTCTTGATCTTGTTCTAAATATGAAATATCGTAGTTACTTATTGCTGGCCAGTAAAACAATTTAGAGAACCTTTGTCCCTATCTCAGTTCATTGTTACTGGCACTGGTAACTGGTCAGTAATTACCAGCATTTCCTTCTCTTCCTACGCTGTTTTCAAAAGCCTCTTTCTCTTCAGAGTCGATAAAACGCGAGATCATATGGGAAGGGTTAGACCCCAGTTTAAAACCATTTACCACACAATCCCAACTTTTAAAGGTCCTGAGAAAGAAAGCTTTAGAAAACATTGTGGGAAAAGGAGAAAATGCTGGTAAGCAGCATTTTCTCCTTTGCCCACAACTTTTTCTACCCAGTCAAATACAGACATCACAATGTAAGCAACATTTAATTTTTCGTCTGCAAATGCTTTCAGTTTGGCCCAGTCCAAAATTTTGACGTTTGGTAAAGAGTTAATGTTAAACTTGATTAACTTCATAGATATATTACAAGGATGATATAAAAGTTTCCGCCGCAATTTTGTTCTTGGATGAGGTACATATATGCTCTATGAAAAGGAGGTTTAATGTGAGAGCGATACAAACTAGAAAAACAAAAAGAAAATCCCCCCCCCCCCCAATTTTGACGGTATACATAACTTATCCCGCCAAGGTAATAGTAACGGGCAGAGTTGTGCAAGATGAGTTCCCAAACTGGAGTTATTTTATCAGGCAGGCTCGTACCAGAAAAGTAGTTCAACCAAGTGTCTATCAGCAACCCGATCTGCATTCCGATTATCAGGCACAGTTGTCCCATAAGGATGATAAAGAACCTCGAGCTATGGGCACTGACTCAGTAACCCCTATTGCACTATTGGACCCACCCGTAACTGGCGAAAGCTGTGATCATCAACCGTTCTATGCACCATACCAAATATAAATTACCATAGAATACTTTAAATAACGGCCTTTTCCATTCCATTTTCGAAATATGTTCATCCTTAGAGCGTCAAATAAACCAAACTGACATTTTCATCCTAGAAATAAGATCCTGGTAAGAGAATTGGGCCGATACCTTTCACAGATGCATTAAGCCCCCTTTTCACACAGCATGACTCAAATTTAATGACCATTGTTGGCGAGAAAGCTCTTATGTTTACATATACACGTTTTCATTCGTCTACATTTAAATTATAAAATTTGATAGCGTTTTCACGAAACACCTTGCGTTTGTCACTCTCATTCAGGGACGACAACAATTTTGTCACAATACTGAAGTTTTCCTCGTAGCTAGCCGCCACCAAGTCAAAAACTGGCCAATCAGAGCCGAATATACATCTCTCAGCAGTGAACACAGATAGTACATGCTGAAAATAAAAGCGAGCATCTTTTCAACTCGATGACCAAATATTTTTAAGTTTACCCACAACATGGGCTATGATACAAATGTATGTGAGCCATGCTCGGTTAAAAGGGGATTTAATGCATCTCTGTGATTCATTATATCAAGCAAATAATTACACAGTTATGGATCAAGAGAATCATTTATTTCCAACAAGTGACTGAAACATGAGGTAGACCTCTTCTTTGACATTACAAATAGCGAAAGGTATCGACTCCTGTCTGCCTGCGCGGATTGCGCTGGCTGACATGGGTCGATACTTTTTCCCAGACGCAGAAATCCCCCGTTTTCACGAGCATGACCAAAATACGTTTACTTTATGCATATTGACCCTTATCCTGCTAAATAACTAAAATGAAACTTTCAAGTCGATATTAAAATCTGAAATGTTGCTATTTCAAAGTTATTTTTTTTGAGGGGGGGGGGGGGGAGAGGAGAAATACCTCCTTATCGGACAGTGTAGGTCCAAGATCAGACTGCACGTTCTGTGCAGTCTGATCTTGATCTACACTGTCCGCAAAAGGTCAGTGAGTCGCGCTTAGCAGCCCAAGGGTTAAATCCGGTAGAATATTCGACAGACAAAAACATAATCACTATAATCCATTTCAGTATTTAGGCTGTTTTTGATCAGCGCTGTCCGCAAAAAAGCATATAGTTGCCGGCCTGGCACCTTAAGATTTAAATGCTAAACATTTCGTATTCACTGTTTGAGAATGTTATTAACTTTTTGTAAAATATTGTGGGAAAAGGAGAAAGGCTAGTTACCAGCATTTCTACTTTCCCCCCCAGTTTTTTTTAAAAGCCTTCTTCCTTAGAGTCGCTAAAACTCGGGATTATGTAGTAATGGGTTAAGTCATTACTAGATGAGAGACGATTTAAGACTGGTCCAAACTGAAAGCATTTACAGACGACAAATTAGTCTCAAATGATGTAATTTGTCTTTGAAAGGATAGAAAACGTTGTGGAAGAGGAGGGAAATACTGGTAACCGGCATTTTCTCCTTTTTCCACAATGTTTTTTACACTTTTACAGACAATTACCATCATTTCAGCTAAATTCAATATGTCGTCTGCAAATGCTTTCAGTTTGGACAAGTCCAAAACTTTGTAGTTTGGTAAAGAGTTAAACCTTCGACACAAATTCGCAAAGGACAATTTTGAAAAAATCCTGGTAAAAATGGATAATGATAAGGAATTGACGTTTCTAAACAGAATAAACGATGTGAAAGTGTGACTAAACGAGACATTGTTCATTATGAACGATTTTTCCTGTTGTCACGATATTTTGTGACTGCGATCTGTCGCGAGACGTATTAATTCTTTACCAAACAACAAAATTTTAGACGTCTAAATTGAAAGCATTTGCAGACTACTAAGTAGATATGACTGAAAAATTTGAAATTTGTTTTGGGAAGGATAGAAAACATTGTGGAAAAAGGAGAAAATGCTGGTTACCAGCATTTTCTCCTTTTCCCACAATGATTTCAAAAGGCTTCTTTTCCAGGGTTGTTAAAATCAGGATTATGTGGTAAAGAGCTAAGAAAGCTCGTCTGCACTGTGTAACGAGAATACTTACGTCAACAAACGGCTGCAGATTAACATTTCTCCAACCATCCGGATTTAGCTCTGATATCAAGCCCGATCTGAAATGTTGCGATAAAACCGTTTGTTGTGTGATAGATCGATTTCCGTTTATTTATCCTAGCCACGTTTGCCCGTATTAGCAACGCCCCTGAAGGGTGTTAAGGATGCTATGGAAGATGGTCCATGATAAAGGATAAAGGATAACACGTGCATTTCTCTTCTTTAGCTCTGTCTTCAATTCGGACAGACTTAGAGACCCAAAATTTGTAGCCATTTGGTTATACTGATGTTATAAAGAAGAAATTTTTGCGAGTTTACATGAACAATGAATAATGCGGCAGTAAAGCGGAAGTGAAGAGGGACCAATACGGTGACAGCGCCACCTTACGAGTGGAAGGGAGATAACACGAGAATGGCTCTCATTCTAACTTACGCCTAGGTCTAGAACGCGTTTAACATGTTCGGTGTAAAACATCCTCCCACGGGACCTACGTTTAACGTTTTTACCCGAACACTATTAGTAATTTATTTCTAGTTAGCTAGCCAAGAGAATCGAACCCACACCCTATGGACGTGCTTAATGTACGTGTATTTGATGTATTAGCACCTTCGCACGGCACTCAGGTTTAACGTTTCATCCGAACACTATTTGTAATTTATCTTTGGTTAGCAAGCCGTGAGAATCGAACCCACTCCCTCAACACGTATTATCGCCCATATCTAATTTGTTGTCTGTAAATGCTTTGAATTAGATTAGTCCAAAATTTTGTCGTATGGTAAAGGGTTAAAATCATTTCATTCAATCATCCTTACGCGTTTCGTTTACAAAAAATACCTCCAAGGGGGGTAACTAATACCTATCTTTACGAGTATTGTTTATCAAAGACATCAAGGATATTTTAACCCTTTACCAGACGACAAAATTTTAGCCTTGTCCAAATTGAAAGCATTTGCAGACGACAATTTCAATGTGGCTCAAATGGTGCAATTTTTCTTTGATAGGGTAGAAAACATTGTGGGAAAAGGAGAAAATGCTGTTACCAGCATTTTCTCCTTTTCCCACAATGTTTTCAAAAGGCTTCTTTTCCAGGGGCGTCAAAAGGCGTCATTGTGCGGCAAAGGGTTAAAGAGAGCCAAACTAACAGATATCACATTATATTTTGTTTTCTTTCAATTATCATTTATGAGCAAATAACACTGAACCATGCTCTGTGAAAAAGTGGTTTAAGGCATCTGCAAAAAGTATCGACCCAGGTCAGCTTGCGCAGTCCGCGCAGACTGACCTTGGCCGAAACTTTTGTAGTTGTGGTTAATTTTACGGCATGTTAACCCTTTCCTAAACAAGCCCTGATTTTCACGTGTCTGCAGTACAAGTCTTTTGAAAATACTGTGGGAAAAGGAGAAATTGCTCGTAACGAGCAATTTCTCCTTTTCCCATAGTGTTTTCTACCCTTTTGGAGAACTTTACGCCATTTTCATCAAATTTAAAATTGTCGTCTGCAAACTCTTTAAGTTTGGAAGGATCTAAAATTTGTCGTTTGGGAAAGGGTTAAGGAACCAGTATACCTCATGATTCAGTCGTGTGTTAGACAAAACAATTTTTTATGTATCCATGATTATGTGATGACTTTCATGTTTGGTATATCGCATCACGGAGATGAATTACACCCCTTTTCCCAGAGCATGGTTCAATATATTCTCGTTGGTTTTATTGTAACAGACATGGCTGCTCTCCATTAATCATAATTAACGCGTCTCTTTACCAAACGACAAAATTTTTTACTCGTCCAGATTCAAAGCGTTTGCAGACGACAAAGTAAGTATGACTGAAAAATTGATATTAATTTTGTCTCGGAAGGGTAGAAAACCTTGTAGGAAAAGGAGAAAATGCTGGTTACCAGCATTTTCTCCTCTTCCCACAAGGTTTTCAAAAGATGCTTCTTTCTCAGGGTCGTTAAAAGTCGGGATTGTACAATAAAGCGTTAAGAAAACATCTCCGCCATGTGTGCTTTGGATATCAAAGACAATACTGACATTTTACAATACACATTTGGGTATTTTGCGATGGCAGCCAAATCTTCAGCCCATCCTTCCAATCTGGCTTCTTCATAGGGTGGTTTAGCTATGTGATCCACTATAAATTTCATACTGAAAAAAATCAATCAATCAATCAATCAATCAATCAATCAACCAACCAACCAACCGACCGACCGACCGACCGACCGACCAACCAACCAATCCATCAATTAATCAACCATCTTTACCAAACAAGAGAATTTTAGACCTGTCCAAATCGAAAGCACCTGCAAACGACAAATTAAATATGGCTCAAAATGGAGGGATTTGTCTTTGAAATGTTAGACAATATTATAGGAAAAAGAGAGAATGCTGGTTACCAGCATTTCTTCTTTCTCCTCCATGGTTTCTAAAGCCTCCCTACCCCTGGCAACTTTTGTTCTAGTTTTGCAATACATTTTTCTGTCAGCGACTGAAATTTTGACAGATTGCACCACAGCACATTATCAGTCTCATAATAATATCCACACTTGTAACAATAAGCCTGCTAAGCGAGACTCGAGGAAATCTTGCGGACATTGTATATCAAGATCAGACTGCACAGAACGTGCAGCCTGAACTTGGATCTACACCGTTCGATAAGGAGATACCTGTCCCCGAAAAATGCCTTTGAAATAGAAAAATCTTGCTTTTTACTATCGGCTTGAAATTTTCATTTCATTAATTTAGCAGGATAGGGGTTAAGGAAAAAAAACCCCAAGACTGCACTTTACTGTATCTGCCCCAAGACTCCTGACTTAAGTGTTGTTGCCATCTTTACGTGGCTACAAAATAAACTCGAACACAAATCGCGCTTTTCAACGACTGTGATCGTTCTGACCGGTAACCAGCCAACGTTTTGATTGACATTAAAAAGTATCTTAATCATACGATCAAACAGGTTACCAGGAATTTGAAAAGTCCACTTATGCACATCAGTTTTATTAAAATTCAATCATGAATATTTAAAAATTACTCTGCTTTGCCAATAATCGTTGTAGTATTGTCTAAAAACCCTTTAATTTAAATAAAAGGTAGAAAGAAAAAAAGGGAGGTAATAGGTATAAACACCTTTCCTCTCCCTCTCTCTGAAGACTATATATATATATATATATATATATATATATATATAGGGAGCCACGCTCTGGCAAAAGGGGGCTTAATGCATCTTCGTGATGCATTGTACCAGTCAAGCCTTTACATAATTATGGATCCATAATAGCATTTTTTTAAACAACTGACGGAATCATGAGGTAGACTGGTCCTTGCACATACAGAAACTTGAGCGATAGCGAAACGTTTAGGCCCAGGTCAGCCTGCGCAGACTGCGCAGCTGACCTGGATCTAAACTTTTCGCAGATGCATAAAGCCCCCACTTTTCACAGATCATGGCCCATTTATATGCACCATGCGTAAGATCACGGCAAAACTAAGCAAATGAAGAAATTAGCAAACTTAAGTTAAATTTGTTTGAATCAATCCAGAGTTAGAATGAAATGACAAAGAACTTAGGCCTACTTTGTATGTTTCGCGACGACTCCCGGTACATGTTGCAGGTGGCGTGGCCTGAAAAAGAGTTTATTATCTGGTGTTTAACATAGTTTTCAACGTGACTGCAGTTATCTGAAGGCGGCAGGTACACCTAACCACGGGATCATAGTGATTCATGAATATACCTGTGCAACGCGCAACTCATTTTCCGCGTAACCGCTGGCTGCTTTCTCGCGTAATCAAAGGTGATACCTACCTAATGACAAGTGAGAATAGAGGGGTTAATCCTATCGCAATGACAATCATTAGTCCATGAAAAAAGTATTGCCAGTCTGGGTATCAAACGGACAACCCCTGTTTTAATAGTCCTTTGCGTCATCAAGTTGACAGGCCTTGGCGGTGAGAAAAAGCTTGTTTTTCCCCCCCATTGTTTTTCGTTACATCGAAGCCGGGTCACTTAAATTCAATGTGGAAAATCAGCGATTGACCATGAGGGAATGTTGTGCGAAGTACTGGTAAAAGAAACACGGTCAAGGCATGGGGTATTAGTGACTAAATGTTGAAAACGGTATTATACACTAAAAAAAAAGTGATATCCGCCAGCATATTTTTGTCAAACGCATAGTGTCTAGACATGTGTACAAAAACGATCTAGGTCAAGATTAGACTGACTTTTGTCCGAGAACAACGTAGATCAGGATCAGAATGTCCTATAAGGTGAAATATTGAAAACGAAAGGAATATTCGAAAGGAAATGAGCGGCGTTCTGGGAAAAGGAGATTAAATGTATTTCGTAATTCATTATACCAAGCAAGTCATAGCATGATACTGATAGATTTTGGCGGGAAAAAAAACAGAAACCGACTGAATTATGGGGTAAAATGGTCGTTTGACAGGCAGAAAAAATACTCAGAGCAAAAAGTGTCGACCCAGTCAGCCTGCGCAGTCTGCGCAGGCTGACCTGGGTCGATACTTTTTGCAGATGCATTAAATCCCCTTTGCACTGAACATGACTTACATATTTAGGTGTATGCTATTGGCTGAAAGATTAATTCATTGATTAAAGCGTTATACTCTTTACCAAAGAATCCCGAGCTTTAACGACCCCGAGAATGATGGCTCTTGAAAACATTGTAGGAAAAGGAGACAATGCTGGAAAAGGAGAAACTGTTTGTCACGAACCTTCATTTTCTCTTTTCCAACAGTAATCTCTATCCTTCAGAGAAAATCCCATAATTTGAGCGATATATAATTTGCCGCCTGAAAACTGTTTCGAATTGGACAAGTCTGACCTTTTGTTTTGTAATAAAGAGTTAACAGTTCTTATGCATATTACGGACTTTGACACATGTATAGGCGATTCTGTAGTGATGAAGGTAAAAACTGTTGAAATGCTGACTTTTAAGATCTGTTTCGATTAAAAAACAAGGAATATTACGGCGTAAGAGATAATGGAATTAAATATTTACACTCGTTACTCCTCTGTGATTCAATAAGAAGAGATACACACAAGTAACCACCCCAGCAATTGCTCGGAAATGGTCCTGCAGGGCCCCGCAGAATACACATGTCAACATTTTTTACCAATCACAGATTACTATTTATTCATTCTAATATAACAGTACCAAGAAGAAGGCCAAAAGCCAGCACAAACAGCTACGCCGAAAAAAAAAAAAAATCAAACAAAAATAAGAAAACTGATGAATATATGGCAGCATTTTGAAAACGGTTAAAAAAGTTGTTCAAGTATTTGCTCTTTCTTACCGTAGCAGAAGGTCATAAGTCAGGTTGTACTTTTCAAGAATGTCAAGGCCATTGCTGACGTCATCACGAGTTATCCAATCGTCTTTCTCGACATCTAGTATGTGTCTCACGCCTTTCAGTAAACCGCTCGGCATTAGTCGTTGTATAGTTTCCTCAAGCTGAGTAAATGACAACTTGCTAGTCGGGGTTTAACACACATTCTCCTGTTTTCATTTTTTTTCTTAATTCAAATACCACAATTTTTATTGGCTGAAACAAAACGCACCCACTAAAATTAGTAGTTTTGAATTTCTTGATTAACGGAAATAAATTATGGTTGGTGAATACGGTGAATACACTATATATAAAGGGAACTTCAAGGGACTTCAGCATTAATTTTGTACTAACTATATGTATGATCTTCGTTTTAACTTTAGGGCATGTAGATTTCTATAATGGCCCATGTGTAAACTTGTCATGTTATTTTCAATAATAAAAGAAGGAGTGAAATAGTACTGTTTTCCCCAGGATATATTAAAAATCCCGTGAATCATTTCATTCATTATCTTAATATAGGTTTCATGTTGTTTTCAATTAACCATTTCCCAAACGACAAATTTTAGACCCTTCCATACTGAAAGAGTTTGCAGACGACAATTTTAAATATGATGAAAATGGCGGAAAGTTCTCCAAAAGGGTAGAAAACACTGTGGAAAAAAGAGAAATTGCTCGTTACGAGCAATTTCTCCTTTTCCCACAGTGTTTTCAAAAGACTTGTACTACAGACACGTGAAAACCAGGGCTTCTTTGGGAAAGCGTTAAACAAGTGAGCTATGCTCTGGCAAAAGGGACTTTAATGTATCTCCGTAATGCAGGATACCAAGCAAGTCATTCAATAATTATGGATCCATAAAATACAGTTTGTTTGACAACCGACTGAATCATGAGGTAGACTCGTCCTTAGACATGCAGAAAATTGCAGAACTAACAGCAAAACGTTTCGAGCCATGTCTGCCTGTGCGGACTCCACAGGCTGACATAGGTGGATACTTTTTGCAGATGCATTAAGCTCCCTTTTTCCAAGATAATGGCCCAATTATAGGCATTGTAGTGACAGATAAAAGTCGTCGTGCATAGAGTAATTTCGCCTTTTGCCACGGTAGCAGCCAGCGGCAAAAAGGCAGAGTATGTCTGAAGTCTAACTGACCTTTGAACTCGTGAGATCAAGACCAGCTACAACACCTTTGATTATCGGGTGTCGAGTTGCCATGTCCATAACCCATTCTGCAAAAACAAAAACAAGTTATTATTAGTATTATTAGTATTATTATTATTATTAGTAGTAGTACTACTACTACTACTAGCAACACTTTGGATAAGAGAAATTTCTTAAAAAATCATTACCTTTCTGGTATGCCGCCTTATGGACTTGACTGAACCTGAGGACAGTATAGATTCAAGACCAGAGAGCATGTTCCATATATTCCGTATGGTTTTGTACATCCGTTTCGAATGTAAAAGTGTTTCTAGAAGTGGGAATCGAAGGGAAAACCCTTTACTTTGACTGTCATTGCTAATAAGTACCACATCATTGGTTTTAGAACTAAAACATTCATAAGTAAAGGAATGTACAGCTGCCCTTACCTACCCGCTGCTTTAAGATACCCATTTAAACAATGTGCAAACACCGCATGTTTCACAGATGTTCCTTCTGAAGGTAATCTCAATCAGTCAGAACTGATGAGCACGAACGACATAGGTTTTTGGACAGACAAGAAGTCTGAGAAAACAACGCGTTTACAAATGAAGGTTTAACCATTTTAACCATAGGCCATTGAAACTCCATTGGTTTATCACAGAATATCGGAATTCCATTGGTCGATCATCGGACACCGTTACTAAAGAAAACACATTGGCGACAATATCATATATAATAAGACATATATGATATAGAGGCAGTCGCAAATGTGCTCCTTTTAGTAACGATGTCCAATGATCAACCAATGAAAGTTTTGGTTTTCTGTGATGGACCGATGGATTCACAGTGGCTTATGGTTTAACAATGTTTGTCTCACCTACCCGCTTCCTCTGGTGACCCATTCAAACACTGCACAAAGACTGCATGTTTCACTGGAGTTCCCTTTGATGCATTCTCCAGACCACAAGGGTAATAGTTTCTGTAAATCTTCATACCGGGTGTCGGCCAGTCATAACTAAATCTTTCATGCTCAAAAACATCTGAGACAAGAAAAATCACGAAAAACATATGAGGTATATGTAAAAAAAAATGACTAGGTGACCCAGTTTTTACCTGATTTAACCCTTTCCCAAACGACAAATTTTAGACTGGTCCAAATTGAAAGAGTTTGCAGACGACAATTTTAAATTTGATGAAAATGGCAGAAAGTTATCAAAAAGGGTAGAAAACACTGTGGGAAAAGGAGAAATTGCTCGTTACGAGCAATTTCTCCTTTTCCTACAGTGTTTTCAAAAGACTTGTACTGCAGACACGTGAAAACCAGGCTTGCACCATATTTAAAAGCAATGTTAATGACGCACGACGGATAAGGGGCTGTCACACGAGCTCATCTTGAGTAGATCTACTTGGCGTAGTTCCAATATATACAGTGGGGCTTTTTTTAAACTGATTATCACCAGCGAAAATATGTAGAGATAGGACAAAATTGAGAATAATATAGGTTGAATGACTACATATAGATCTATAGGCTACAATTCCCCAACTATTGGTGGAGGGTGGCTGTACCCGGATGCTACTCCCATCATCCCCACCCCCTCCCCTTTTGCTGCGAACTCCACTCCTATGTGACTATACTTCGCACGCAGGTGAGCTAATAAAACGCTATGAACGTATCGCTGTTATTAGCATGAGTCTATCCATAGCCTCACTACATGGAAAGCAGTTTAACACTTTGTTCGTTTCTTTACAGTTTTAAATATGTAATGATGGTAAGTAATCCTAGACAATTAAAAGAATTACAGAAGAGAACTTACGAAAATGTGTATCCACGTAATTTTCCGCGACAGCCATTTGTGAAGAGTTGTTTATAAATGTATTTAGTTTCAACACAGATATCGTCAATTTGTACTACACATATGTTCAGATAACAACAACTTTACGGGGCCTCAGTGTGAAACAATCGCCTCTCAGGGTCATTACTCGGTGTTAGAAACGAGAACTTGGGCTTGAATTTACCGCATTTTACGATGACAGAGCGTGCATTCCCAGTAGAATATGAGCGATGCTCTGTCAAAAGGGGGCATAACGCATTCCCTGATAGATTTTAGATGTAGATCTATCAAGCAAGTCATATATAGTTATGGATCTCTAAAATCTGCGTTGTTTAACAACCGTCTACAGCAAATCATGAGTTCGATTGGTCCTTTGACATGCAAACATTAACCTATTAACCAACCCAACTGCAAAAAGTTTCGACCGAGGCCAGCCTGTGTGGACTGCGTAGGCTGGCTTCGGTCGATATTTTTTACAGATGCACTAAAGCCCCTTTACACAGGACATGACTCATATCGAAGTATTGTAAGCACGACAGGCGTTTTATATCAATATTGGAAAAAGGGATGTCCGAGCCCCGTAGCTCAGTCGGTAGCGTACAGGACTTGAGAAAAAGTGGTCGCTGGTTCGATCCCCGGCTTGGCCAATTTCTTTCCGAGGATTGATGATAGTCACTGCGACAGGATTCATTCCTCTCTCACCGCTGACCATTGTTTCAACGATGGTTATGTGGGAAAGCAGCCAGTGGCTTGGAAAGAATATTGTGCGGAGTACTGGTAAAAGAAAATCCAGGAAAGCATGGATAGGTGCACTGGCCGCCGCGATATAACTGAAATAATGTTGAAGACGGCGTCAAACACTATACAATCAATAAATCAATTTAACCTTCCGAACGCCGATTTCAAATGAAATGGACCTTTTCAATAAGGAAAAGCAGCGAAATTATTGCTTTTTTAACTCTTTCGCTGCCAACGAAGTGGACTGGTCTCTATCTCCGATGTCTAAAAGTATCTTTTCATGGAAAGTGAAGACATTTCTGAAGAAAGTTTTGCATCGCAAAGCGGTCGGTGTAGATCCAAGATCAGACTGCACGTTTTGTGCAGTCTGATCTTAATCTACGCCGTACGCAAAAGCTCTCCAAGGCGACATTGGCAGTGAAAGAATTAAGGTTGTTCACAAAGTAGCGGAGTAGATCCTACTGAGTATTTGAGGTCTGTAGTTATCCATCTGTATGATGCCTAGAGCTTTCAGTCAATATGGCCCGCAACATGTGAAATGAGACCTTTGGACATTTGCGTAAAGTGTCGTCCCGGATTAGCCTGCGCAGTCCGCGCAGGCTAATCAGAGAAGGCACCTTACGACTACATAAGATTTTTTCAAACGGCAGACTTTCGTGAAACAGAAAATCGCACAAAAACGGGGAGTGCCGTCTGGGATTAGTCACAGACTGCACAGGCTGATCTGGGACGACACACTTTTACGCATATGTCCGAAGGCCCCTTTTCATGTGTTGCACGCCATATGGAATCATCAGTTTCCCCTTTACCATCAATAACACTTAAATAATGAAGCAGAGGAACGACCTTTTATCTATTGAAGCAAATGGTGTCGGCCAAGATGCCACGCTTTGCGCCGTCAAAACTGTATCTAAAGCGTTTAGGGCTCCTGCGTGGCTCAGTGATAAAGTGTGGGACTCGTAATCTGGAGGTCCCGGGTTCGAGCCCCACCTGATCCGCTGCGTTTTTCGAGGGTGTGTCTTTGGGCAAGACACTTCCGGGTCCTAGTCTAGTGCTGGTGAAACCTAGGAAATACGTGAATTTGTTAGCTGTCGCCGTGATATGACTGATGTAATGTTGAAAGTGGCGTAAAACACCAATCCATCCATCCATCAATCAATCAATCAGCCAACCAATCTAAAGTGTTTATGATAGTATCATTGTCCCTTGCATAACTCTAACTAAACAAAACAAGCTGTTTACCAAACAATTAGCCTAAAATCTGACTCGTCTACGTTGAAAGCATTTGCAGATTAGGCTACATTTAAATGTGTCTCAAATTATGCGAATTGATTTTAAAAGGGTTGACAAAAATTGTAGGAAGGGAAGAAAATGCAGGTTACTAGGTTCAGGTTAAACGAATTCAATTTTTATTTATCAGAAAAGACAAAATCTTATAAACAGATAACGGTTAATTGACGGAATTCGGTGTGTTAGTTTTGTTCCGTTTTCCAGAGGACTTTCTTCTTTGAGATTCGCTGTGGATTAATTTGGGTCCAACAGTTTTCATGACGACGGATTTGATTTCGTTTCTTGTCATGGGACGTAAATCTGTTTCGTCTAGAAAATCGTCATCGTCTCTGTAGAAACAAGATATGGAATTTAAATTATAATCACATATACTAGTACTATAAAGCAAATGATAATTTTTTGTCGATTGCTATTTTGTTGTGATCGTTCAGACCGGAACCAAATATTCTGGATACGCGTGCGCTTAAACTCTTTACCAAACGACAAAATGTTGACCTTGGCTAAATTAAAAGCTATTGCAAACGACAAATTAAATGTAACTTAAAACATGAAATTTGTCTTTCATAGACTAGAAAACATGTGGGAAAAGGAGAAAATGAAAAGGAGAAAATGCTGGTTACCAGCATTTTCTCCTTTTCTCAAAATGTTTTCAAAAGGCTTCTTCGTCAGGGTCGTTAAAAGTCGTAATTGCGTGGCAAAGGGTTAAGCTAAACACTCTTTTCTCAGATTTCTCACATTTTTCTTTCAGATACAAACATATATAGGCTACTGTCCTGCATCTATTACCAGTAAGAAATCGCGCCAGAGTGCCGCTTGTCAGTCCACTGGATATTTTAACCTCTCATAAGAAGTAAATTCACAGTAAACCCTCTTGACCGACTAACTCAGATTTAAATATAACCTCCGTGTTAAATCAAGTAGGTTCTGATGAAAAGCTTATTTTTCATTCCTCCATATCATTTCTACACAAATCCGCTTTTCAGGACTTTGACTCTTTTGGGGTTATTCACTTTTAACAATCCGTTTTAATCAAACTTTGAATGTTTTACAAGCATTGTACTATTTACAGTCCTCCCATAATGTTTTTAAATGCCCACTTTGCCAGGTACGTAAAAACACAAAATTGTCTGGTGAAGGTTAGTATTAACTTACGTTGAGTTCGGGGCTACGATAGAAACCTGCAGGGCCCGTGGGCTGACTCGATTGCTCTGCTGGGAGGCTGGCGGAGTAGGTTGACCTTTACTATCTTTCTTGTCTGGTATAGGTGCCTCTTTCTATTGAAAAGCAACATTTAGTGAAATGTCAATTATAAAGTATAATTAATATCAAAAAAAAAAAAAAAAAACACTTTTTTTAAAAAAAAAATTATGACATTTCTTTTTCTTCTTATAATTATTTCTGTTTCATCTTTATTATCTTTTCTGCAGGGCATGTAGACTAAGATAAGCCAGCATATATGTACAGTCCGGCCGATTGTGTTCTAAACTCTCAAATTCTTTTACAGATGTTTTCTACAATGTAAATACGACATACTGCTTTGAACTGACCAAAATTCGTTTGTGAAAGCAGCATTAATTGCGCAGGATAGTTGTCAAAACGTGCAATCACTCCTGCAGATCGATCGGTTTGTAAGAGGATACAGTTTCTACTGGCAAATTCTTTTTTACCACGATGTTTCCAAAGATTTCTTCCTCAAGGTTGACAACACATGGGATTCTCTGACAAAAAAAAAAAATAAGTATGCTGTCTCCGTGATATAATCACTAGAACTGCTGCTGTTTTGTCTTCAAAGCGAAGAAAAATCATTCGCATGCGTATGGTCCGATTTTAATTTGAATTATTGAGATTTAAAATCAACGCGCATTTCACTCACTTTTCATGCCTTTCAGTCCTTTGATTCTGTCTACTACTTGTGCGCCTTTCAGTGCTTCGATTCCTAGAATCCCCAGGCTTACGTGGCTTCATAACTAACCATTGTATTTCATATGAACATGAAAAACCATTATCTGAACGCTATTAGATAGCAAGATCTTAGACTTTTCAAAACTAAAAATATTTGAGCTCTTTGATAGAAGGGCTTAAATGTATCTGCAAAAAGTGTCGACGCAGGTCAGCTTGAGCAGTCCGCGCAGGCTGACCTAGGTCGAACACGTTTGCGATGGGTCAATTTTCTGCGTGTCTAAGGACCATTTTACCTCATTTTTTCAGTCTGTTGTCAGGAAAGATAGATATTATGGATCCATAATAATGTGATGACTTGCTTGGTATAATGAATTACGGAGAGGTTTTAAACCCCTTTTTTCCAGATCATGGCTCATTTGCAGATTACAAATCAAATATTTACTGCAATGATAGGTTTTGACACTATACTACATTATTCCTTCAAAAAGGTTTATCAGTTTGGATGGTGTTTTGTGCCGCTTTCTTGCGCAAGGACACTACAATGAAAACCCTATTGCCTCGGATGAGTATCGAACAGGTAACCTCAAAATTACGAATCTTTCACCTTCACCAAACTGAGCCACGTAGGACTTTTCCTCCCTAAAGCGGACAGAATTATCAAATACCTTCATTTGTATGTACTGTTGTATCTGTATGAGGTCCATCGTCCTTTGCTCTATGAGACCCATGTACTGTAGTATGTTCTTGTTGGTAACACCAGCCTCGCTGCCTAGCATGTCACTGATCGTGCTTGGGTCACAGTTTACCTCCTGTAACAGGTATACTCTGTTAATCGAGTGTTCTTAGTCTCTGTCTGTCTGTCTGTCTGTCTCTCTGAAGTACGGTTCAATAAAACAAAGATGTAAACTAGAATCATGTAGCTCTTTACACTTCCCTTGTTTTAATGACCCTTTTCCAACAATGTTTCCCACTTGGTCAGGAACAAGTCGAAACATTTAAATCACATATTACCTGTCTTCTGCAAATGTTTTGAATATGGACTAAAATTTTGTCGTCTGGAATTGAGTTAAACAAACAAATAATAAGTTATGCTCACAGGAGCAAACAAAGAAACACTATTAACCCTTAGGCTGCTTATCGCGACTCATTGACCTTTTGCGGACAGCGTAGATCAAGATCAGACTGCACAGAACGTGCAGTCTGATCTTGTATCTACACTGTCCGATAAGGAGATATATTCCCTCCAAAAATCCCTTTGGAACAGGAAAGTTTTGGGTTTATACTATCGGCTTGAAAGTTTCATTTCTTTTATTCAGCAGGATAAGGGTTAAAACTAACAGACAATAGACTAAAACAGGCTTTTCTCATTAAGGCAACGAATAACAGGCTAGGATATGTTTCACCTACCTTAAAGAGTTTTTTCACTCCAACTTTTATTTCGTCCAGTACTTTACACACTTTAACGTTATTCTTCTCGGCTTCGTCTGTCTCGATAGCAAACTTATTACACTGAACCTGTAATAAAGTGACAAAAAAAACAAAAACCATCCGTCCCGTAAACGTTATAGAGTCAGTCTGAAACACCAGGGGTTTTGGGCTCGAATCCCATGATGAGCGGAATCAACCTTTGGGACAATCGTCACAACTCGGCCGATTCCGTGGCTTTGCCTGACCTCGTCCGTATCAAGGAGGTTTCCATTAGAAATACTTTTTGTCACATGATCTTAAGCATTGAGGCGCCCATGAAATACAGCGAAAGCTCACTTATTTTCATAATGGGGAAAGGTCACTTATTTACAGACCTGTAACAGAGAAACCTCAACTATCCATATGAACGAACGCTTACATATTGATAGATAGGCGAAAGGTTACTTTTTCGGATGTAGCGGAAGGTCACTTTTTTTCAAATAAAGACTCGCTTATCCATATGGTGAAGAAAGCTCACTTGTGCATATGATTTGTGAAACCTCACCAGGGCCCGTATTCACCAACCATTCTTAAGAGCATTCTTGGTCTTGTTCTTCAAAATTTTCCAAATTTGAAAGTAACACAACTTCTGATTGGCTAAACCATATGGTTTAGCCAATCAGAAGTTGTGTTACTTTCAAATTTGGAAAATCTTGAAGAATAAGTCTAAGAACGTTCTTAAGAATGGTTGGTGAATACGGACCCTGTTCATATGACGGTGAAAGCTCATTTACTCATATTACGGTAAAGGCTCACTTAGTCATATTACGGGGAAAGCTCAATTATTCATATCATTTTCTGCAGTTCCACCAACACGAGGCTTGAGCACTACAGTGCCTATACCCAGGGCACTAGGTACCACGTGACTAACGCCGTCAACGCGGGGATCCAATCCCAGGATTCCCTGACCAGATTCACATGACCTACTGACCTCCATCTCTCGAATCATTTGCTTCCGGTTCTCTTCGCTCTTCACCTCGTCTTCTTGGAACCTTTTGATCTCTTGTCGCATCTGCGCGATCTCGTCCATGATGTTTTCTACTGTATCATTCAGCTCGTTGACCTGTTCAAAAAGTATTGATTCGAACATGAATTTTACCAGTCTGCACGTTCTGTGCTGCCTTATCTTGATCTACACGGAGCGTAGTTAGCCGCCTACGGCTTAATCAGAATGCACTGCCGGTATTCATCAACCATTCTAAACTGCATTCTCAGTCTTATTCTAGATTTAGCAAGTGATGCAGTTTCTGGTTGGCTGAACCAATTGGTTTAGCCAATAAGAAACTGCGTTACTTTGAATTTTAGAAATTTTTGAGAACCGGACTTAAAATGATAGTAAGAATAGTTGATGAATACGGGCCCTAGATCCTTGCTAACCAAGCATTCTTTAGAACAGTTTCAGTCTTCTAAAGAATTTCCTAAGTTTGAAAGTAACACAACTTCTGATTGGCTAAACCAAATTGTTTAGCCAACCAGAAGTTATGTTACTTTCTCTAAATCTAGAATTAGACTTTGAATGAAATTAAGAATGATTGGTGAATACGGACCATGATATTGGTACACTGCTCTATACGGATTAGAGAATTTACTGGTGAGAAAGATTTTTGAAATGGCAATTCTTGCGGTTTTACTATAGGTTGGAAATGATCAATAAATTAAATTATCAGTTTAAAGATTAAACCTTTACCAAACAATCTCGTCTTTTAACGACCCTGTGGTAAAAATGCTTTTGAAAAAATATAGGGAAAATGTTATCAAGTGTGTGTGTTTTTCCCCCCAAATTTTTCCTTTTCTTTCAAAGACAAATATCATCATTAAAAATACATCTAATTCGTCGTCTGCAAACCCTTTCAATTTCGATCACTCTACACTTTTGTCGTCTGGTAAAGAGAAACCATATTGCTACCTATTCGCAAACTGCTATGAAAGAGTCCAAATTGCCAGTTTAGATCTTTGCCGTGTCTCAGAATTTCTAGTAAAACACTGAAAAATTCTACTAATTATAGTTTTCTTTTCTCCCATAGGTTAGGGGACTATACGGTTACATTTAGTAATAAGGTGCAATTTTGAAGTTTAACTTTTAACACGACTGTTGTTTTGCAATTGAATACTCAGTATACCTGAGCCCTGTGCTCTGTGAAAAGGGGGCTCAATGCATCTGTGAATAGTATCGACTCAGGTCAGCCTGCGCAGTCCGCGCAGGCTGACCTGGGCCGAAACTTTTCGCTATTGATCAATTTTCTGTATGTCCAGGGACCAGCCTACCTCATTATTCAGTGGGCTGTTACACGGAACGGATTTCAGGGATGTATAATACTGTGATGACTTGCTTGGTATCATGCATCACGGAGATGCATTAAGCCCCCTTTTCACAGAGCGTGGCTCATATAATAAATATATTTCAATGAAATTAGATATGACGTTATCGTACCGATTTGATTACGATCCGAAATAATGCATGCGTGTTATTGATCATGTGGCACTCCCATAAGCCTTTGTGATATTCTAGCGAGAACGAGAAATTAAACTGGTACCCGGTGTATCTCCCGTAGCCGTCCGATACGAAGATTGATAACAGGCTCCCAGTTCAACGAGAAATCTGAAAAAAACCTTGAGAGGCTAGTGTCATTTAAAGAAAATACCAATTACAAGGTTTCTTTTTTCTTGTTCTATTTCTTATTATTTGATGGATTGCAAAGTCTTGTCTTACTGAATTCACTAACAGAACTTTTTTTTCTAAAGTTTGATGTGTTTATAAAAATCTGAATAGTGGCCTTTTTATAGGGGTCTATTCGGATTTTCATCTACTAATCGAACTTGAAAAAAACTGATTTATCAGTAAATCAAGATAGCTGACAGATTGCAAACCATCAGTAAAAGAGAAAGATGGAGATAAGAAAGAAAAAAAAAAAAACTTTTCAGTGGTATTTCCTAAATGGGCCACGTAGCCTCTTCATGTAATTTTAGAGTTCGCGCTAGAGTTTCACAAAGACGTCTGAGAATATCAGATAATTAGTAACACGCGGCGATTACATGGACGCGTATTCAAATCAGTACGATGATGCTTAAACGCCTAGAATTGCACCTTTTTTTAATACAACCCCATCATTCCTTACGATTGTAAAGAATAAATCATTGGTGTTTTACCAGAAATTTTGATGTACAGCAAAAAAAAAAAAAAAAAGTGCCCCCTGTAAAGCTAAAATGGTAGAATAACTTACATAGTTGTAGAGGGCAAAGTTGATATCCTCTTTCTTGATGAACTCATTCACTATCTTGTTGATGTCATTCTCGCCTGTGGCATCTTTGATATTGTCGAATGCTTCTTCAAGACGTCTGATCTGTTCTTTATCAGAGTCTGTATCTTTTTCCCCCACATCTTCGAGAATTTGAATAGGGAGAGATATGACTTTGTCACGTAACTTTCCTTTCAGTATAATTTACTTATCTTAGACAATGTTTGAGATAAGCACTGTGTGACGTCACATTTGACACCATTTTATATTTCTTTTGTAGAAGTGAATCTGGTTTTATTCATGAAAATTACTACGTTTGCATATCTATGACGGTTTTGCAATTCTGACCTATACTTTGCCAGATTCGTTAGAATCTATAGGCCTATGATATGAAGAATCCGATTTTTACTTGCGTTAAAGATAAAACTTTGTTAAACTCGTCTACAAAAATGTTATCAAGCTAACCGCAGGTTCACTAAATAACATTTTCAAGACTTATTTAATGTAAGGTTAATCCACGTTTTTGAGGTCTTTAACATTCGCAGCGGCCCAAAAATGGTTTCGCACTCGGGTGGGTGTTAAATCATTTTGAGTGCCTCTTTGAATGTTAACAACCGAAAAAAAGAAAAACACGTGGATAAACGTTATTATTGTATAAAATAAATGTATTTTAGCAATAATTTGCAACGAAAGCAAAACATATTGCCACAGAAACGCAGAAAAATGGACTAGAAATGTACTGGACCTATACCGATCAAAACTGGAATTCGGTGATGATGTTTTTGTTATGCGCAGTGAAGGACCATAGTCCTCTGCCAATGTATACATCCTTTACTTTATCTCTGTCCTAATAATAATATAAGGATTTTTTTATACAAAGTGGGCTTTTATGGGATTTACATGCACATGTTTGAATCGATTACAATCGGGATAAATGAGTGGGTCTGAATGTCTGTCACTGAAAAACGACAAAGGGATACCAGCATATCAAGCCAAGGAATTGGCGACCACCTTAAAAAAATGGGTGGGGTGTTGTTGGTGTAGAGTACATCACGAGTAATTTTTGTTCAGATCTCGATAAGACTGAGATTCTGCGTAAGATTTCGTGTGCCGTGCACTTGAATCATCAAATATGAGCCATAAAAAGGATCCAATGTAGTGCAAGTTTCTACAGCCTTGTGGGCTGCAGTCTGGAGATGTATTAAAAGGAATGTTTAGCATCCATTGTTACAACGTAGGCCCGGATCGAGGATACTGAAAGTACAAAGCCGGGGGTTAAAGGCGCGTGAATTACTGATTAATATACGTTTTCTATCGTTAAAGCTCGGTTTTCCCCGTAGTATATGCTCATAACGGCCTAGAAACCTACGTTAAATGCAATAAAAATGATCCCCTGAACCCTACGCGATGCGCCGAGGCACGTTCTGTGCAGATTTCGATCTTCACTATCCATAAAGGCGCAGTTAGTCACTCTTGGCAGAGCAGGGATTAAAACCCAAGTCAATCTAAAAAAAAAAACAACAACAACAATTCAGCTACCTTTGCCTTTTTGCTTTTTTGAGTGCTCCTCCTCCTTGAGATCGGCCCGGTCATGGACCTTGATGCCCATGAACTGTTTCAGCTTGTTGTCATGCTTTATAATACGTAGTAATTCCTTCATCTCGATTTCCTGTTGGGCCATGTCCTTCTCGTTCCGCTCTTTTAGCGCCATCATCTTGTTTTGGGCCTCGTCTCTTCAAAATGGAAACTTAACGATTAGATGCTCATTTAGAGTAATTTCTCCTTTTGCCACAATGTTTCCAAGACTGGTCGCTTGCAAGACGGACAAAAGTCGCCAGCAGGACGTAATGGGATAAACGAGCTCTGTACACAAAAGTGTGAAACACGAAATGTCGCAGACCAATGAAACCCCCCAACCTATTGCCTGGAAACAAAATAGCCATGCACTGTGAAAGACCGTTCAATGCATCTGCAAAAAGTATCGACCCACGTCAGCCTGCACAGTTGGCGCAGGCTGACCGGGATGGGTGCTTATAAAACCTTTTTCATGCTCAACTCTGCTGAGCATGACATTTTGAAATTATACAGAATAGATTTGATACACCTCACAGAGCAACTTTTAAAGGTTTCGAAACCCTCTTTCCTGAAATTTTAAATCTGAGCACAAACTCAGTTGAGCTTGAACACAAGTTTTATAAGCGTGGGGCCAGTATCAAACTTTTTGCTCTTGGTAAATTTTCTGCATGTCCGGGGACCATGCTACCTCAGGATTCAGCCGGTTGTTAGACAAAATGAATTTTATGGATCCATAATTATATGATGACTTGCATAGCATAATGTATCATATGCATTAAACTCCCTTTTGCCAGAGCGTGGCTCAAACTAAAATGACCTCTATTTGTGCTACAGTCGACCAAACACACAATAATGTATATAATCGCCAAGGAAGAAAGGCTTCCGTTACGATTTTTCAAAACTAGTTGAAAACTGTAGGAGAGAACACAAAACTGAGTGTATGGACGGACGGAAAATTGGATTCCAGTATCCTTCCCCCATACTTCGTTGTGGATTGTAATGATTATGATGTAGTTTACCGTTCCTCATAAGCTTGTGTGGCTTGTGTAATATTGGAGTTAATCTTCCATTTCGTGTCTTCCAACTGCTTTGTCAAACGTTTGTGTATGGTGTCAAAAACGGCTTTTTCCTGACGAAGATGGTCTAATTCCTCCCGAAGGCGGGCGTTCGATGCCAATTGCTTGTTGAATTTTATCAGCTCCTGAAATTACAGAAATTATGTCTCGAAAACTACAACCTTTGGAAGGCCTCGCTTTAATTATAAGATTAAACGAAATTTCTGAAAGAAAACATTCAAAATTTTAATAGAGGTTACCGCCTCCCTCATACGAGCAATAGAAGCTAGGTGCCTTTTAAACTCTATGATAGCCCAATCATATTAGTTCAAAATATTCACTGTGGTATTAGAATTTCCATTTTATGGTGGGAATAAAAAAAGATTGTCAACTTTCAAAGTTTCAATCTTTGTAACTCACTTAATATCCATTCATTTTTTTCCTTATCTATGTACCAGATACACGGCGATTTACCACAAAACATGATAAAAGTAATGACTCTCTTTTCCATTCCAGATTAGAATTATGTGAAAAATACTGACGAATGACTGGGTTCGTGGTCAGCAGGTTATACAGTTAACACCTTGTCTGAATTATCAGGATTTGTATTGACCAACCATTCTAATTTGATTTCTTAGTCTATTTCCCGACATTGACAATAACGCAATTTCTGATTCGCTGAACCATTTGGCTTAGCCAATCAGAAATTATGTTCCTTTCAAATTTAGCAGATTTTTTTTTTTCTTTAAATTGGACCAAAAATATTATTAAGAATGGTTGGTCCGTACAGGCCTAGATAATAAAGGGCGGAAGTTGTCAAGAAACAAGTGCTTGAGGTGAAGACTTCCAACCTGATCTAGACGGTTCTCGGTGACTCTTAACCTCTTTTTGATGCTCATTTCGATATCTTCTTCGGTGGCGCTCCCGATCAACTTCCGCTCTTCGTTAATCTGCTCCTGTATGTTTAGTATCTGAAAGTAATTACGTATACACGCGGCTAACAAGGAACCGGATACACCCGGTTAACAACGGGCCGTTTACATCCGGCTAAGTAGGAGCCGTAATCATCCGGCTAACAACGGGCCGTATACATCAGGCTAACAAGGGGTCGTACATCAGGCTAACAATAGGTCGCATGCATTTGGCTTACAAGGAATCGTATAGACCCACTTAACACGGGACCGTATACACTTGGTTGACGAGTAGGCTAATAAGGGGCCGTGTAAATTCGGCTAACAAGGGGTCGTATGCAATCAGCTAAAAAGTGGCCGTGTAGCCCTGCTAACAAGTGGTCGTGTACAGCCAGTTGACTGGGGCCCGTATGCCTCCAGCTTACAATGTGCCTTACATATCTGGCTGGCAGTGGGCCCTATACATCCGGCAAACTGGGCACCGTAAACACTCCCCTAACTACCGGTCGTATACGCCGGCTATTCCAACTCAAATCAAACACCAAAGACTTTTCTTTGGTTAGGTGAGATGTTTGAGAAAACGGGCCTTAAAGAAGACCCTACTTTGAACCTACTTTGAATAATCGGATGCCGACCTATCGCGATTTCGGTAAACAGGTAGCAAACAAAATGTTCACTTACATCGGAGTCGAGTTCTTTGATCCTCTTCTGTTCCTCCTTGCACTGGTAATTATAATTGTCTAATTTGCTTATCAGCTGTAATAACACCATCGTGTTTTTGTGGTCCTCTGCTTGGTTCTTCTCGCTCCTCGCCAATCGCAATATCTTGGCCATCTCCTCGCTCTCTTGTTTCAGTTTGTGCAACTCGGCTCTATATATCAAAAATTCAAAGTATTGCACGTTATTCAAATTTTTCCAAACAATCTTGTGTCTTAACGACGTTGAGTTAGAAGCCTAATAAATGCTGCGAAAATGGATAAAAAATGCTTGTGACCATACTTAGAGTTATATTTAAGTTTTTGTCTGCACATGCTTTCAATTTGACCACCTACTGTAAAGGACAAATTTCCTCCCTTGATGGTCTGTGAGTATATGGGTGATTGAACATTTAACCTATCTACCATTTTCAGTCAAGTCAGTTGGCAATGAAATTAGGGTAAGCTGATACAAAAGTAAAGTAATAGTTTTAAAGAACATATCGTGTTGTTATAGTTTTCTTTAAAACTTTAACTCGTAACATGTAAGATAATAACAGAAAAACTCTTGTCATACATATTTCGAGGTTACATCTATTTTTTTTGTATAACGAGATGGGAGGTATTTTGTTTACATGCATATCGTTAATTCGCATACGTTTTATACTGCACAAGATGTCATCTCACTAGGTGAGTCACTTTCGTACACAATTTCAAAACGAATGCTGCTCTCTTGATGATGATGTTTGATCTTTACCAAAAGGACAAATTTCAGATTTATGCAGATTAAAAGCATTCAAAGACGACCATAAAATGTAGCCGAAATGACGAGACTTTTCCTTGAAAGTGTAGAAAACGTTGTGGGAATATGATAAAAATGCTGGTTACCAGCATTTTCTCCGTGTCCCAAAATGGTTCCAAAAAGATTTCTTTGACTGGATTGTTAAAACTCGGCATTGTGTGGTAAAAGGTTAGAAAATGATGAAGGTATGAATTTTCAAAAACAATCAAACTTACTGTTGCTTACGAAGGACGTTGCACGATTCCTCGCAATAAGCCCGTCTGTCACCTTCCATCACGTGTAACTGTCTTTGTAGGCGGTATAGTTCGGATTCGAGCTGGGACTCATCTTGCGCGTCCTCGCCGCAAACAGATCTTCGACCTGTCTGCATTGTGTTAGGTTGACCTCCGCAGCCACCACCTCCGCCTAGAGAATTGTGCATTTAATATACAGACTGTATATGGCTATTTTTATATACTACTCAAAAATTAATAAGGACCACTTCCTTTAGTCTGGTACTCCGCCGTACTTCAAAAGTATGTCAGACAAAGCGCAATAATGGCGGCCGCTTAAGAGTTCCTTAAGATCTATACCTTCTCACTGAACAGTCTATGATAAGGCCAACACTATTACCTTTATTTTGTTTCTGTATCGTTGTTAGGCACATTTTTGCATTGTATTTCATTTTCGTTGCAAAGTTTCTTATCTTGTTTTGCTAAGTTTTTTGTCTTGTTCATGTGTTTCTTGGCCGTTTGTAATTCTATAATTCTACATTCATTCTTTTTATGACCCCTCTGACTGTAGATAGATACCTTCATCTTGATTTATTTTTCCATTTTTTCTTATGAATTAGATTTAATTTTGTTGAAATGCGCGCCAATTTTGCGGCAAAAAACACTATGTACACTAAATACAGTATCTTATTTATGACGCTATCATCGGAGACAACAGTGGCCTTTATCGAATCTTGAATACTATAAACCAGCCTTATATCTCTGCCAAGCACAGGTCCATACGCATGCGTCAACCCTCATACTGCCAAGTATGGTTCATTTCGCGTTTGCGGACTCTGTAGTTCATAAATTAGTCTACACAGAACATGCTGTCTGATCTTGAATCTATAATGTCTGGTACGATAGGATTTTTTCCCGGTACAAAGAACTTTGATAAGATCAGACTGCACCTTCTGTGCAGTCTGATCTTGGCCTAAAGGTTAAATACTTTACCACACGACATTTTTTTGAACTTGTCCATATTGAAAGCATTTACAGACGACAAACTAAATGTGGCTGTAGAAATGGTGGAATTCATAAAAAACATTGTGTAAGGAAACAATTGCTAGTTTTCAGCACTTTCTCCTTTTATTTAACTTGTGTTAAAAGCCTTTCTGTCGGGAATGTTTTAAGTTGGGATTGCGTGAAAAAGGGGTTAAACTCCATGTTAAACAATATCCCGGAAGCCTATGCACAAATAACTCATAATAGGGTCCAATTGCTTATTTTAAAACATGCCGTTTGTTTAGTTACTCAGATGTTTTGTCTCGTTCAATCATAAGCTTTGTCTTAGAAGTAAGCATAAAAATTTAATTACTGTACTGTATACAGTATACCAAACAATAAGTACCGTGTTTTCACGACACTGAGCAAACGGCTTTTTAAAACATTCTGGGAAAAGAAGAGAAGGCATTTTCTAATTTTCAACAATGATTAGTAACTTTTCAAAGACAAATACCACCTTTTTAGCCAAAGTCACGTTGTCGTCTGCAATTGCTTTCAATTTGGACGATTCTAAAATATTGTCGTCTGCTAAGAGAGGTAAAAGCAGTTCTTGAATACCATTCAAGGTTGGGTTCTTTAAGCACGAAAATATATCTGGTAGATCTAATATTGTGCTTAAATGATAAGAGGATTCAAATTTGGTCACTCCCGAATTAAGAAAAAAAAAAAAAAGTGTAAAAATGGCCAGAAGAAATAACAGATCCGAAAAAAAAAGACACGATTCACATTTAAAAGATCTATTGCATATATCGCCGAAAACTTCGAAAAAAAACCAAAAAAAAAACAGTGTATCAACAATGTAGAAAAGAGCAATTATTACTTGGTAGGTCGCGTATTTGTTATTTATTGAAAAAGAAAAGGTATCAAATACCAGCTTACCGTATTTGTTGTATTTTTTCCACATTGTGCTGCTTCTCACGCCCTTGTTATCGTTACGTCATAGCATGACGTCACCAAGGCGGAAGTTGTAGACACGGGAAGCATGACATATTTGCGTTAATTAAAACGTACAGCTCTACTGTAGTACTTAACGTCCGATTAGAAAATCTGTGTTCGTGTGTAAGTCACTTTATCATCATTAGACCTGTGTGTGTGTTACGATATGTGACTGTTCTGTTATATATTGTAAAACCAATCCTTTTATGCTAAGCTTGGAACGGATTTTCCGATGGACTGCCAATAAGCCAGCTGTCAGAGCGACCTTACTGCATTCCCGAGAGAGAGAGAGAGAGATATGAAGGAAAGCGTAACGAAAAGGTGACTCAACAACCAAACCATCCACAAAGGTGTCAGCATCGCTTCGCTGTCTTATAAAACTGGTGGGACAAACTCCGAATGGCCGTTGTTGACAATTATCTGTCAGAGTTCTGTATTTACATTCAGAAATTCGTCAGAACAAAAAACGCCAACACGGTCATGTTTTTCTTTTTTTTCTCTTTTTGTTCTTGCCATAAAAGGATATCATAGTTCTAACAATGGATCATTTATGCCAAATATCAATCACGTCTGGCGATTCTCAAATCATTCTAATATTTGGTTCACTAAAAAATGAAGATGTAAAAATAAAATTCGAAGCATGAACACGCAACGGATAGATCTACCTGGCCAAGATATTTAAGCTCTCTGGCTCTCACAAAAGGGGAGCTTAAACTGGGAATTGTCAAAGGTACTAGGCACACTTTAACAAACTCTAGATACCACAAGGTTTTGACCTTTTTCATGTTTTGTTCTGTGGGAGGGTGGAGTCCAAAACTTACCGTCTAATTGGCTGAAATGGTCGGCCAATCAGACATTCCATTAAACAATTCGAAATTGGGACCGACAGAAGTACGTTCACAGCACTGATCTCACGGGCCGAATTCAACAGCCATCATAATTCAGGTCAAGCTCTTAATAAAACGCCACGCCATTTAATTGTCTGCGGCAGTTATTAAGTACTGCGGTTCAGCCGTAAAACAGTACTAAATTCTTATGTCAGATATCATCCCTTACAGTTATATAAATGAGTCACGCTGTGGCAAAGGGGTGGGGGGCAGGGGGCTTAATGCATCTCCCTAATGCACTTAACATACCAAGATATCACATAGTTAGAGATCCATAAAATGCACTTTGTCTTTGGACAATATCCAGCAGTCTGTTCCTTTGACATGCAGAAAACTGACCAATAGCAAAAAGTTTTGGCCCAGGTCAGCCTGCGCTGATGGCGCAGGCTGACCTGGGTCGATACTTTTTGCAGATGCATTTAGCCCCCTTTTCACAGTGCAAAGCTCCAATGAAATAGATCTACACATTCTCAGTCAGTGCTAAGGATGCGGCTATTGCATTTTAATGTCATCTTTGTTGGAATATCTGGCAGTGAAGCGGGCAGTACCGATCTAAGATCAGACTGCATGTTCTGTGCAGTATGATTTTGAACTACACTGCCTGCATTGCTAAGCAATTAAATCCACGTTCAGCACTAGCAGAAAGAAGGCCATCAGGTGTTGCTTTTTTTGTAACTTCACTGTTAATACAACAGGAAATCAAAGTGAAAGAAAATAAGAAGTATTCAACTTATACATTTTAAGTATTTTATTGGCATAATTCATCATGTCAAACAAGTGCTTCGACCCTTTACTGTACGAGTTATTTTAAGACTTCCATTACTATACAGGTTATTTTTAGACCTCAGTTACTGACAGGTTATTTTTAGACCTCAATTACTGTAAATATTATTTACCAAACAACAAATTTTAGACTAGTCCAAACTGAAATCATTTGCAGACCACCGAATATATGTGAATCAGAAATTAAAATTTGTTTTGGAAAGGGTAGAAAAATTATGGGAAAGGACAAAATGCTGCTTACCAGCATTTTCTCTTTTTCCCACAATGTTTTCAAAAGCTTTCTGTCTTAGGGTCGTTAAAAGTCTGGACAGATGGTAAAGTGTTAAACACCTGCAGTTGACAGCCATGGAAAACATATTGAGAACCAAAGCAACCACCTGTAGCAAGCTACAGCTTCTCTCAGCATCATGCCTTTATTTCCAAGCTGTTATTTAAATTTTAATCAGATCTGTTCAACAGATTCACTGCTGTATTAAAATTTCCAGTAAAACTTGTCCGCTTTATTACTCCCTTAACTCTTTACCACACAATCCCGAGTTTTAGCAACCCTGAGAAAGAATCCTTCTGAAAACATTGTGGGAAAAGGAGAAAATGCTGGTAACCAGCATTTTCTCCTTTTCCCACAATGTTTTATACCCTTCTCAAAACAAGTTTTAATTTTTCATTCGCATTTGTCGTCTTCAAACGCTTTTAATTTGGAGGTAAAGAGTTAATCTTAATCTGTTTGTTTTGCACTATGTACCAGAATGAAGATAACCTATCACTAGACACAAAGTAAAGACTTTTCCATTTGAGTTTCAAAATACTGACAATTGACTGTGGGCAGTGTTCCGCAGGTAGTACAGTGTCTCAAACACATCATTTGGTTATAGAGGGTGAAACTCGTCGCAAACAAAGTGCCTCTGCTGTATGTAATGAATTACATTCAAAGGAATCAAATCTCAAAAAAATTCAGAAAAAAATCTAAAAAATAGAACAATAAAAACATTGCATACAAGAACAGACAAACAAGTAAACTGTTGCACTGCAAGTCACTAATTCTTACAAACTGACTAAATTAAGGTACTACTGTATTAAAATTGCATAAAGGTTAAATCATAGGTTCAAAATTTCATAATTTAATTCCAATCTTTTCTTCTGACACATGCTATGCTGAAGCAGGCATAATATAAAGGTAAGAAAACCAGGATCCATATTCACCAACAATTCTTAAGAACATTTCAGTCTTGTTCTCAAGAATTTTCTCAATATGAAAGTAACACAAATTCTGATTGGCTAAACCAAATAGTATTTGGTTTAACCAATCAGAACTTGTGTTACTTTCTAAATTTAGAATAAGACCAAGAATATTCTTAAGAATGGTTGGCAAATACAGGCCCTGGGGTCTTACTTCAAATGTAATTATAAATTCCAAGACAAACCATCTGATTGGCTGAGACTATTTGGCTCAGCAAATGAGATTGCCAGCCTTTGAATTTGGAATTGGTACATATATTCAAATCTTGTAAATTGTTTGCAAATATGACCCCTTGTGAACTCTGTAGTCTCTCACTTCTACATCTCTTTACAGTGGACCATATCCAGCAGTCATCAGTGCAGATTCCTGTAAAGGAAAGGAGGTGCCAATTTTATATATGAGCCATGCTCTGTGGAGAGGAGGCTTAACTCTTTATCACACAACAAAAATGTTGACTTGTCCAAAATGAAAGCAGTTACAGACAACAATTTAAAGGTGACTCAAATGATGGAACTTGTCTTTGATATGGTTGAAAACATGGTGGGAAAAGGAGAAAATGCTGGTTATCAGCATTTTCTCCTTTTCCAACCATGTTTTCAAAAGGCTTCTTCCCCAGTGTCTTTAAAACTTGGCATTATTTGGTGAAGGGTTAATGCATTTGCGAAAAGTATGGACTGCGCGGTCAGCCGGCTGAACTAACTTTTTGCTTTTCCTCAATTTTCTGTATTTCAAAGGACCAGTGTTTCTCATGATTCAGTCAGCTGTTAGACAAAATGGATTTTATTGATCCACAATTATGCAATGACTTGCTTAGTATCATGCATTACAGAGATGCATTAAGACTCCTTTTACCAGAGCATGCTTGCATATAATTGTCTCAGTGATGAAACAATGAAACAAAGACAATTTAATCTCAGAGTCTTCTACATCTATATGAGCCATGCTCTGACAAAAGGGGGGCTTAATGCATCTCCGTGATCCATGATATCATGTAAGTCATTGCATAATTGTGGATCCATAAAATCCATCTTGCATAACAACCCACTGATTCATGAGGTACATTGGTCCTTTGATATGCAGAAACTTGACCAGTAGTGAAAAGTTTCGGCCCAGGTCAGCCTGCGCGGACTGCGCAGGCTGACCTAGGTCTATACTTTTCACAGATGCATTAAGCCCCCTTTTCACAGAGTGTGGCTCATATATTTTTTAACAAATTGTGTATATCTGTCCTATGAAAAAGTTATCCTTTTTTTTGGTCATTGCACATTTCTAGAAAGGTTCTTCTTTAAATTCTCAAAGTAGAAAAAAGAACATATACCAACATTTAAAAAAAAGAGGGGACTGGTCAAAGTATTTCAGTCTCAAACTAAAATAGATAGAGTTTAATTTTCTAAAAACTCATTGACTATTACATATTTTAAACATTTTCCGTTAATGTATATTATCTATGTTATTTCTACTTTCTTTTTTGTCTTTTTCATTTATCAAAAACATAAAAACTGAAATGAAAGTCACTCAGTAAATCAAACCGTAATCAGCACATCACTATGGTCTTTATGAAGATTGTAGACTCAACCTGCACAATGCTGCAATCTGATTCTGATCTACTGTTATGTAACCACTTAATCCCACAATCCTAACTTTTAACTGCTAAGAGAAAAAAGACTTGGGAAAAAAATGTGGAGAAGGAACAAAATGCTGGTAACCAGCATTCTCTCCTTTCTCACAATGTTTCCTACCATTTTATATAGAATCTCATCATTTGAGCAACATTTTATCTGTTGTCTGCAAATACTTTCAGTTTGGATTGGTCTAAAATTGATGTGTGGTATAGAATTCACTCTTTTACCAAACGCCAACTCTTTACCAAACAACAAACTTTTAGACCTGTCCAAATTGACAGCTTTTGCAGATGACAAAATAAGTGTTACTCAAAAATTGAAATTTGTTTTAGGAAGAGTAGAAAACATTGTGGGAAAAGGAGAAAATGCTGGTTACCAGCATTTTCTCCTTTTCCCACAATGTTTTCAAAAGGCTTCTTCCTTAGGGTTGTTAAAAGTTGGGACTGTCTGGTAAAGGGTTAAAATATGTCCAAATTGAAAGCATTTGCAGGCAACAAATCAAATGTGGCCCACACAATGGCTTTTTGTCTTTGAAAGAAGAGAAATATTGTGGGAAAAAGATAAAATGCCAGTAACCAGCATTTTCCCCTCTTTCCATGTTTTTCAAAGCCTCATTTACCAGGGTCATGGGTACACGATAGGGCAATTGTTGGTTCTGTTGAAAATATTAATTTCTGTGATAAATCATGTCATTTCGGGTGAAAAAGACAGCAATACGGTGGAATCTTAAACTCGCAAGAAATTGGTGTGATAGTTAAATTATGCATAGAAACAGGATCACAAACTTCACTGTAAATACACAAGCAGTACTTTGCCCTCATACTGTTATCTTTGTCACATGCTATTTTTAGACCTACCAAAAAGTAAATGAGCCATGCTCTTTAACCCTTTACCAGATGACAAAATTTTTTCTTGTCCAAATTGAAAGCATTTGCAGCCGACAATTTCAGTGTGGCTCAGACAGTGCAATTTTTCTTTGATAGGGTGGAAAACATTGTGGAAAAAGGAGAAAATGCTGGTAATCAGCATTTTCTCCTTTACCCACAATATTTTCAAAGGGCTTTTTTCCCAGGGGTTTAAAAGGTGGCATTGTGCGGTAAAGGGTTAAAAAGGGTGCATAATGTATATGTAAAAAGTACTGACCAAGGTTAATCTGCACATTCCATGCAGGCCGACCTGAATCAAAACTTTTACACTTCTGGTAAGTTTGTGGCATGTCCAAGAAGCATACCACCTCATGGTTAGGTTGGTTGTTAGGATTTTAACCCTTTCCCAAACAAGCCCTGGTTTTCACATGTCTGCAGTACAAGTCTTTTGAAAACACTGTGGGAAAAGGAGAAATTACTAGTAACAAGCAATTTCTCCTTTTCCCACAGTGTTTTCTACCCTTTTTGATAACTTCCTGCCATTTTCATCAAATTTAAAATTGTCGTCTGCAAACTCTTTCAATTTGGACCAGTCCAAAATTTGTCGTTTGGGAAAGGGTTAAGGATCCATAATCATGTGATGACTTACTAGCTAAAATGCATCACAGAAATGCATTATTCTTGCGGCTCAATTATACACCCCCTTTTGCCAGAGCATAGCTCAAATCTGTTTTCACCAAAAAAAATAAATATATATATTTTTTTTTTTCGAAGGAAAGGCAAATTTCCAAACAAAAAAAAAAAAACACAACAAGGGAAAATAAGCATTACTAACTTTCTCACAATGTTTTCACAAGACTTTCAACTGCAGGCCTTAGAAAATTAACATTGCCACAAACATTGACACAATGTTAACCCTTAGAGCGCTGAGTAAACCTGTCAGACATTTTCATCCAAGAAATAAGGCCCAAATAATTGCAATTTCATGGTTGCTTTTGCCTACAGTGATTCAGCAAAGCCGACAGTGTAGATCAAAGATCAGGCTGCACGTTTTGTGCAGCCTGATCTTGATCTACACTGGCCGCAAAAGCAACTATAGTCGTGAAAGGCGCTTTCAGGGTTAATGGATTCTACCATATGACAAAAATTTAGATTGGACTCATTTTGAAGCATTTTGCAAATGACATCCTAAACATGAATCAAAAAATGGGATTTAGATTTAAAGGGTAGAAATCAATGGAAAAAAGGAGATGTTGCTGGTTCCAAGCATGTTCTCCTTTTCCTCCCTCAATGTTTTTCTTAACCTTTTCCCAAACAAGCCCTGGTTTTCACGTGTCTGCAGTACAAGTCTTTTGAAAACACTGTGGGAAAAGGAGAAATTGCTCGTAACGAGCAATTTCTCCTTTTACCACAGTGTTTTCTACCCTTTTTGAGACCTTTCTGCCCTTTTCATCAAATTTAAAATTGTTGTCTGCAAACTCTTTTAATTTGGACCAGTCCAAAATTTGTCGTTTGGGAAAGGGTTAAGGGGTCATGAACACATTTAATTGTGTTGTAATGGGTTAGACCTTGCTGGTGTAATCTCATATTTTGTGTCAAAACAGACAGGTTGTAGACTTTTATTTAACACGAGGGATGGGGTAGGTGAAATATACATGATAATTACCAGTATAGCTTTGCCTAAGCGATCTGATTACATTCAATTCTCTCTCAAAAACCAATTAGTTGTTTAAATTTTTACCAGATAACAAAACTTCAGACTTGTCTAATTTAAATGCATTTGGAGATGACAATCAAATGTGTCTTAAATGACTGGATTTGTTTATTAAAAGGTAAGAAATATTGTAGGAAAAGAAGAAAATACTGGCTACCAGCATTTTCTCCTTTTCTCGCAATATTTTCAAAAGCCCTCTTCTACGAAGTCCCTAAACAAGGAATTGTTCAGACTCGTCCATTTTGAAAGCATTTCCCACAATGTTTTCTAACTTTCTAAAAACAATTTTGAACTTTTGAGTCATATTTATTTTGTGGTCTGCAAATGCTTTCAATTTGGACAAGCCTAAAATTTTGTTGTCTGCAAATGCTTTGAATTTGGACAAGTCTGGAATTTTTCTGTGTGGTAAAGGGTTAATTCATCAGGATAGTTAAGCACTGAAAAAGCTATTCTGGTACCATGATTGTGAAATGGCCGAACAAACTGTAATACTGTATGAGAACAAGAAACAACGGAAACCAAATCCAAAAATTAAAGCTAACAAGAGATATCTTTAAAAAAGATAGAAGGTGTAAAATTGCTTGCAAATGGGCCTAAGGGGGTCTTCAGAATAAGCATGTCTACTTTTTTTACCCGTTGCAAATTTCTATTTGTTCATGTAAATATATAAATATTAAGAAGTAGGTCAAATGTCAGCGCATCCAGTTAGGCCGAAAAATAGAAAATTCAATGAAATTAAGCAAACCTTTCACTTACAAACCAAAAGACAATAAAATCAAACTTGTATTACTTGTATACCAGCAATGAAGGATATGCTAAATCTGATGTCTAGAAAGTTTGTATCTTTGTTTCACACAGTAAATACAGAATGAAAAAAACATGTGAATGATCAAACAGCTTACAAGTAACAGGAGAAATCACTGGTGTATCTAACAGTATTATGTACTGCTACAAATATATATAACAAAATACATAACAAAATACAAAGTTATGCTAAAGTAACTTTTCTGGCACTTGTATTCGCTTCCAGCAGTATGAGAAAATTTGATATTGCATGAGATCGAGACCAAAGGTCAAGCCAGATGTCAAATTTCTTATGAAGTGAAAAGCAAATACAAGTACCAGGAAAGTTACAACACATATTCCTTTAAATATACCTACAAATTTCAAATTATTGCAATTATTAACAAATTCATTCCAAATGGGTAAAAAAAAAAAGGAAAAAAAAGTGCCACATGCAAGTACCTATGGTTGGCTGCAATTGCTTTTACTGAAAATTCTAAGCTGCATAACTGTATCAAAATATTTTGATGGTTACCTGCCCCTATTGTATGGGTTCTCCTTTTGATAGTTAACAAGTAGTCAAAGTTTGAAGTAAATATCTTCAGATATGACAGAGATATTACAAAATGTCAAAGTTTTTGAAAATGTCAAACATGGGGCATAACTGTGTCAAAACATTCTGATGGTTCTATACCCCACTTGTATGGATTCTCTTTTGAAATAAACATCTTCAATAACGACAGAGATATAATATTGCAAAGTTTTTGCACGATGATGCAGACAATGACTGGGCTATTACAATAACTCAATGTTTTCTTAACCCTTTCCCAGACGGCAGATTTTTAAATCCGTCCGGAGGGCATCTGCACATGACAAATTTGAATGTGGTACAAATGGAATAAAGTCCTTTGACAGAGTAGAAAACATTTTGGGAAAAGGAGAAAATGCTGGTAACCAGCATTTTCTCCTTTTCCCAAAATGGTTTTTCTCCTTTAACAGACAAATCTCACCATATGAGCTGTATCCAAGTTGTCCTCTGCAATTACTTTCAATTTGGACAAATGTAAAATTTTGGCATGTGGTAAAGAGGAAAGACAAATTCTATGGATCAGGCCACATTCCGTTTGTCCTCTTGAAGAGCTTTCAACATTGACAAATCTTAAATTTCCATATTAGGTAAAACATTAACCCTTTATCCAACAGTCCTGAGTTTTGCCATCCCCAATTAACCCTTTCCCAAACGACAAATTTTGGACTGGTCCAAATTGAAAAGGTTTGTTGACGACAGTTTTAAATTTGATGAAAATGGCAGAAAGTTCTAAAAAAGGGTAGAAAACACTGTGGGAAAAGGAGAAATTGCTCGTTACGAGCAATTTCTCCTTTTCCCACAGTGTTTTCAAAAGACTTGTACTGCAGACATGTGAAAAACCAGGGCTTGTTTGGGAAAGGGTTAAAAAACTGCAGTAAAGGAAAAAGAATCTTACCATTAAATCATAAAATGTTTTCTCCATCAAATCTTTGAAGAATCCGAGCTCCTTTTGGAAAATGGCACTATTTTTACCCTGTTTTTTGTACTTTGCTTCTAGTGTGTCAATGACAAAATTATTCATAGTTCTCCCGATCTTCAAGTTCTGTGCCTTCTTGTAATCGCTGAGTTTTCCAACGGCCTCAATCAAATACTCATATATCTAGAGAAAAGAGAAATGATAATTTTTGTTTCTGGTGTTTACTGCTGCATTTTACAATATCTCTGTTATACCACTGCAACAGCATTCTTATCCATGTCTTTCCTGGTCTTGAACCGAGTACCAGGCTTGGGCTTTGCATTGCCTTTACCAAGGGCACTCCATAGTAATAAGAAACAGAGAAAATCAACAATATCAAAATATAGATCAATAAATGTAAAGCTTGTACATCTATAGTGCACTAAAAGATTTGGAATAATCTAAAATTTTTGTCCTGTGGTGGGCCCCCTGGTAGCTCAGTTGGTAATGTGCAGGGCTTTAGACCAGAAGGTCAATGATTTGAACTTGTGGCTTAATCAATTTCTTTCTAAGTATTAATGACAGTCATTGCACCAGGATTCATTCCTCTCTAGTAATTATTTCAAAGACGATTATGTAGAAGAATCTTGTGGGAGTACTGGTTAAAAGAAAAATCAGGAAAGCATGGATGGTGCACTGGCTACCGTGATTATAACAAAAATGATGTTAAAAAAAGGCTTTAAACATTAACTCTTTACCAAATGACAAAATTTTAGACCGGCCCAAATTGAAGACATTTGCAGACGACAAATTAAAGGTGGCCCTAATGACAAAATTTGTCTTTGATAGGTTAGAAAATATTGTGGGAAAAAAAGAAAATGCTGGCTACCAGCATTTTCTCCTTTTCCCACAATGTTTTCAAAAGGCTTCTTTCTCAGGGTCGTTAAAAGTTGGGATTGTGTGGTAAAGGGTTAAAAAACAAATTTGTCCTGTGGTTGAGAGTTAAGTCTAGGTAGATCTTTTTAAGCAAGGCTAATTACATTACAAGGAAACACTTGATAATACTAAATGTTTGTTTTCAGCAAAAAAACAATGCCTCCTGACCATGTCATCTTCAATCCCTGCTATGACCTTGACCTTGGAGACTGGTATATGAGACCCCTACTACACACTACTGTCATGAACTTTCAATTGGATAGATGTGAAACACATGTATTTTTAAAATCAGACAACAGGATCTGAAGATATGAAGTGCACATTAAATGTGGCAAGCTAATGGACGGACAAACTACTTAAATAAAAACAATTATGTCTCTCCGAAATAAATTTATGGTAAGACATAGATTTACAATGTAACTCTTTACCAGATGACAAAAATGTAGACTTGTCCAAATTGAAATCATTTGCAGACAAAAATTTACATGGGGCTCAAATGATAAAATTTGTGTTTGGCAGGATAGAAAACATTGTGGATAAAGGAGAAAATGCTGGTTACCAGCATTTTCTCCTTTTCCAACAATGTTTTCAAAAGGCTTCTTCCTCAAGGTTGTTAAAACTTGGGATTGTGTGGTAAAGATATACGTAGTGAGACCTACAAGCATCTCTGGAACATGCTCAATGTCATAATGACCATCCCAAAGTGTGATCCTTAAGCTGGCAGCAGGCTGAAAAACATAAAATTAATGAGCCATGCTTTGGCAAAAGTGGGTTTAGGCATCTCTGAGATAGGCATCTCTGAGATGCATGATACCAAGCAAGTCATCACATAATTATAGATCCACAATATCCATATTGTATAACAATCAACTGAATCATGAGGTACTCTGGTCCTGTGACGTACAGAAAATCCATCAAAACTGACTGAATCATGAGGTGCACTGATCCTTTTACATGAAGAAAACTGACCAATGGCAAAACGTTTTAACCCACGTCAGCCTGCACAGACTCTGTAGGCTAACATGGGTAGATACATTTTGCAGACGCATCGAGGCCCCCTTTCACAAAGCATGGCTGAAATACATTAGAATCAGTACGATGTAAACAGAAATATTAATACCAGAACCAACCAAACATCAAATCTCCAGCTAGAATGATATTGTTCACTTGTCCATAACGCAACAAGAAATCCTGGATTGCTCATTGGAGTACTGGTAGCATAGAGAGAAGAATCATAAGTTTGCAATATGGTCCGCAACATGGGAAATGAGACCCTCAGACATTGGCGTAAAGTGTTGTCAGGGATTAGCCTGCGCAGGCTAATCTGAGACGGCACTTTACGAATATGTAAGAATTGTTCATACAGTAGACTTTCGTGAAACAGAAAATCGCATAAAAATAGGAAGTGTTGTCTCGGATTAGTCACAGACTGCACAGGCTGATCTGGGAAGACACACTTTTACACATATGTCCGAAGGCCCCTTTTCGTGTGTTGCCATATGATGTAAACAGTTTGACAAATCTAAGTCAAACTTCAACTATTTTATAGCACAAAAATGGGCAACAGAAGAAGTATCTGTGTAGACCATATGATACAAATCAATATTCTGCAGCTGTATTTCCAACTATTCATTTGCATTGCAAATTCAAATATCCAAGGCTTACCAAATGAGTGACTGAGACTTTCCCTCCCACCCAATCAGATGGCTACTCTTTACCAAATGACAGAATTTTAAACCAGTCCCAATTGAAAGCATTTGCAGACAACAAAATAAATGTGACCCAGAAAATAAAATTTGTTTTGGGAAGGGTAAAAAAAATTGTGGAAAAAGGAGAAAAAGCTGGTTACCAACATTTTCTCCTTTTCTCACAATGTTTTCAAAATCTTTCTTTCTAGGGGTTGTTAAAATTAGTGATTTGTGTGGTAAAGGGTAAAACCCTTTCCCAGACAACTGACTTCGAAACTCTTCCCAACTGAAAGCAATCTACAGACAACAGTTTTGATTTTTTTTTATAAGCAAGTTTTCAGATAGGGATTGAAAACAAAACGGGAGAATATGAAATTACTTGTTACAAGCAATTTCACCTTCTCCCACAATATTTCAACCCTATCTACCAATTTGATACTGGTACAAGCATAAGCAAGCCTTTTTTAATAGGATAGAAAATATATTGGGAAAAGTGCTTGTTGCAAAAAATTCTGCCTTTTCAAAAGCCTTTTTTCTCAGGGCTGTTATGATTGGTAATAACAGACCCTCCCTACTTAAATGTGAATATCACTTACATATTTATTTCTTGGTTGAATTTTCCTTTGATTGAGTACTTGTTCAGCAGGTGTAGTGGTCAGCTGTTGCAATATTTCAGCAGAAGGTTTCCCTTTGTACACAGGTATATGGTGAATACCATTTAGGACTGAATTACTGAAATGCACAAAATTTTTATACAAATATACATTTTTTCCCGCTATTAGTATGGCTGTTTTTCTTGGTAGCCGAGTTTTATTGCCCAATCACTTTGATCAAAATATTTACCAAGGCACTACTATTTCCATTTCACAGTGGGATGAGGAAAATTTATCCGCCTCCAAGAGTTTTACCCTTTTAACTCTCTTAAAATAAATCAATTTGTTCCATACTATGTATCAGATAGAAAACAAATAACAAAAGTAACAGTTTTTTCCGTACCTGTTGACCCTTTACCAGACGAGAAATTTTCAGCCTTGTCCAATTTGAAAGCATTTACAGACAGCAATTTAAGTGTTGCTCTAATGGTGCAATTTTTCTTTCATAGGATAGAAAACATTGTGGGAAAAGGAGAAAATGCTGTTTACCAGCATTTCTCCTTTTCCCACAATGTTTTCAAAGGACTTCTTTCCCATGGTCGTTAAAAAGCGGCACTGTGCGGTAGGGGGTTAAAAGGTGTGTAAAAAATACTAACAAATGATTTGTGCTGAATTCAACAGAGTCAATGTAAAATAAAAATGTCTATGCTCATAGGAAAATGAAACTGTTGCTTCACTCTTTACATAACTATGTTTTTACAACCTAACAGAAGATGGTCGTTTAAAAACATTGTGAAAAAAAAAGAAAATGCTTTTCTCCTTTTCACAAAGTGATTTGTACCCTTTCAGAGACAAATCCCATTGATTAAGTCTTGTTTGATTTGTTGTCAGTAAATCGTCTGCATTCAATATCGAAACTTTGTCAGGAGTAAAGAGTAAAGAGAAAGACATGTGACAATTTCCTCAAAAGCATCTACAGTTTGTTGTTAACCTAAGCTCAAGACTATATACGCTTTTTGAGACCAGTGCAGATTAAGATCAGATTGCACAAAGTGTGCAGTCTGATCTTTGACCTACACTCTCTGCTCAGCTACAACACTCTGGACAAGAAGAACCATGAAGCTGTAATTATTCGGGTCTTGCATCTTGACTCAAAATGTTTGCTGGGTTTAATCAGCGCTCTAGGTTTTAAGTGTTGTAAAAAGTTTCGAAAGAATGACTGCAAAAATGTATAAAACAATTGGACCAAGCCCTGGTAACTCGGTCGGTAGTGTACAGGACTTAAAAACTAGGGATTGCTGGTTCAATCCCCGGCTTGGCCAATCTATTTTTGAGGACTGATGATAGTAATTGCTACAGGATTCATTCCTCTCTCTCTCCTGACCATTGTTTCCATAATGCCTATGTGGGAAAGCAGCCAATGGCTTAGTAAGAATATTATGCAGAGGACTGCTAAAAGAAACTTTAAGAAAGCACGGATAGGTGCAGTGGCTACTGTAGTTCAAATAAAATAATGTTGAAAACAACATTAAACATCATACAATCAATAATGTGTTTGCAACACAAATATACCCAAGTGCAAAAAGATGGACAAACAGACAGGCTGAGGTCTGTATACCTTCAAAAGCATTCACGTTTTCACAAAAAACACGAACAAAGCATGCGAGTGCCAATGCTTGGCTGAAGTAGCTCTTTAAGTGAAAATTCTACATTATCAAAGGGGCATAACTATGTCAAAATTACTTTGAGGGTTACCTAGCCACACTGTTTGATAGCTAGCCCATGTGAGGACAAAATATCTTCCGTCATGACAGAGATATCAGAAAACGTCAAAGATTTTGCAGGATGATGATGGGAAAGATGAAGATGATATGAAATCAGATCAGATAACTAAATAAGATCAGATGGATAGACCAAAAGATTGACCAATGCATGACTTTCAGGTAATAAATAAAAATAGAAGAAAGAAAAAAAAAACTCTACATTAAATGTCATTTCTATGAAAAAATTTTACCTGTGTGTTATTTTAGTAACCATTTTTCATAACACTATAAAAAAAAAAAGGAATGCAGTTAAGCCTTCCAGTGCAATAGTGAAAACAGAGGCTTTTGCAGATGGCACAGATCAAGATCAGACTGCACAGAATGTGCAGACTGATCTTAGATGTACATTGCCTGCTTGTTTAACTCTTTACCAAAGGACAACATTTTAGACTTGTCCAAATTGAAAGATTTTTACAGACGACACATTAAAGGTGGCCCAAATGATGAAATTTGTTATCGATAGGTTAGAAAACATTGTGGGAAAAGGAGAAAATGCTGGTTACCAGCATTTTCTCCTTTTCCCACAATGTTTTCAAAAGGCCTCTTTCTCAGGGTCGTTAAAAGTTGGGATTGTGTGGTAAAGGGTTAATCAAGCCTGTATGATAAAATTGTTCCTCACTTTCCAAAAAATTTATTCTCGACTGTCTAAAGAAGTCAAGTTTATATATTTAGCATTCAAAAAGTTAAAAAACAGGTGCTATAAAAAATCTTGTGCTACAAAACCCATTCTCCATAGCAAATAAAAAAAAAACCCTGCTGTTCAAAAGATGAGTTTATGCTTACACAGATTTCTGTTTGGCATGATTCCTGAAAATTTCAATCATTTTGACATTATTATTACCACTGAATCTGGTATCTAAAATTCTCTTTAACTCTTTACCAAACGACAAAATTTTAGACTTGTCCAAATTGAAAGCATTTGCAGGTGACAAAATAAATGTGAAATTGAAATATGCTTTTGGAAGGGTAGAAAACATTGTGGGAAAAGGAGAAAATGCTGGTTACCAGCATTTTCTCCTTTTCCCACAATGTTTTCAAAAGGCTTCTTTCTCAGGGTTGTTAAAAGTAGGGTTTGTGTGGTAAAAAGTTAATCTAGTGCCCTTTTAATAAATTTGACATTAATTATTTGGGCTTTTCTTTCTTTACTTGACAGTTTATAATTAACTCTTTACCAAATAACAAAGTTCTAGACTGGTCCAAAATGAAAGTATTTGCAGACGACAAATGAATGTGGCCTAAATGATGAAATTTGTCTTGGATAGGGTAGGAAATATTGTGGGAAATGGAGAAAATGATATTTATCAGCATTTTCTCCTTTTCCCACAATGTTTTCAACAGCAATCTTCCTCAAGCTCATTAAGACTCGGGACTGTGTGGTAAATGGTTAAACTTACAAATAGTTAACCAATAAATGTGAAAATACTTTAATACCAATTCGCAACATTCTGGACTAATACATAAACAAGAACATCGGGAAAACTGATGGATGCTCCCTGATGTGTACCAAAATTGTGGAAGTAAATTGGGATACACAAACAGATGCACAGACAGACAACGCAGCAACTGTGTGCTTCACAGAAGTTCTCTGTGGGAGAAAAACAATGATACAGTAAAACCTCAGTAGTTTGTAGCGCAAGGGACCAGAACTTTTTATAAAGACTAAACGTAGTATGAACCAGAACGTGTGATTGTTTGGGTGTTTCTGGTGCCCCATATATATATACGGAAATAGACAATCAGATTTATGCAGCATGTCTTAACAGTACGCTTACGCAAAACTGGTACCAATTGTATACCTCCTCTTACCTTCAATCTGAAGGTTTGCTATGATGTTATTTTTGTGATTGTTTCTCAGTTCACCTTGTGCAGAAACAATGAAAATAAAATATATCATCAAAGCAAGCCTCCGAATTGGGGGTAATCTCGTGTGACCGTCAGAAACTAGAAATTTATTTATCTTTATTTTTCATCCATCTATAAATATACATGTATGTTTGTCATAATTCACACACGAAACAGGTTTATCAACTGTTTTTGACTTTGTTGAAATCTGTCGGGGTGATTTCCCCTTCTAAATATCAAATCACTCAGAGGACTTCCATTGTAATCAGTTTATACCTTGTAAGATGTTTAAAGGAAATTTGGAATTGTTAATTGTCGTTTTGATCAACTAATTGACACTACAAACCAAATGAGCCCTTTAATTACATTTGCTGAAAGCAACTGATTGATACCAATCGAAATCATCAATCAAAGGTGTGAAAAACGATGGTGATCACCAGTTTTTCACACCTTCGTAAGTTTGCAAGTAGATTAATTATATACCAATTAAAGGTACGAGTTTGTGCTTGAAAACTTCTTTTTGAAATACGCAACAAACTATGAAGCATCAATGCGCAAAGTATTCAGAGGAACTTAACAATGATAAAGAAGGATAAATATTGGTACATGAGATAGCATATGAGCCAAGACATAGCTGTAAACCAGCAACATGCAAAATTAACAAAATTCTACTGTATTCTAATTTTATTCCATAGTTATTGCATAGTCTAAAAAGTTATTTATGCCTGTGAATTTTGGACTCTTTCAGCCTTCTACTGCAAGTCCCTGTGAAGTATGCCAAAAGCCTGTTAGCACTTTTCATAGAAACTCATCGAAGACTCACCCTTCAAACAGAGGCAGCACAGCCCAGCCTATCAATCTTGACTCATCCTCCAGTGTCAGCTGTCTATTTTTCAGGTCCGTGACAGTGCCAGGTTCATTGTGATCGGGTTTAGGATGGTACAAAACCTCCAAGCCAAATATCTGTATCACTAGACAGGAATACTGGTCATAAAATGGATGTAGAGTCTGAAAGTAGGGCAATTCAAAACCTTGACCCTTTAGCATTAAAAAGAAATCCTATGTTTCCAGGATCTGGTGGAGGAAGGCTTTTGAAAACATTGTTGGAAAACGACAGCATTCTAGTAAACACCTTTTTCTCGTTTTCCTGCGATGTTTTCTACTCTTTTGAAGCTGAATTCCATTATTTGTGCAACATAATTATCATTTGCTTTCTCCAAACATTTTTTAATTTTGACAAGTTTAAAATTCAAGGCCTCTGTGGCTGGTGTTAATCAAGATCAGACTGTGCAGAAATGTGTTTTTATGATGTAAGAAAAGGGGAAAATGGTGATGACCAGCAGCATTTTTTCCTTTTCTCACAATGTCGTCTACTCTTTTGCAGACAAATTTCATAATTTGATCCACATAAAATTTGTCATCTGAAAATGTTTTCAATATGGACAAGTATAAACATTTTTGTGGTCTTGTAAAAGAGTTAAACGTTAAGCATGCTCTGTGAAAAGGGGGCATGATGCATCTCCGAAAAGTATCGAGTTCATGCAGGCTGACCTGGGCCGAAACTTTTCGCCACTGGTATGTCCAAGAACCAGTCTACCTCATGATTAATTTGGTTTTTTAAAGAAGTAGCTATTATGGATCCATAATCACGTGATGGCTTGATTGTAACAATGCATCACGGAGATACATTAAGCCCCTTTCTGCCAGAGCATGGCTCATATCCATTATCACAGGTAGTATGACAAAAACAAAAATAACATTGTAAACCTACTGTTTCATTATCCATCCATGCTTGTGCATTCTGATAACTGTCAAAGTCATGTTTAAGGGTGACAAATTTCTCCTCTCGTCCATAACCTTCTGGGGTAGGGTCCATTGATATCACCTTTGCTCCTGGCGCCACTCGTGAGAAACACTGAATGTACATACCCTCTGAAAAAAGCAAAGAAAAGAAAAATATACAGAAAAATACCATTTAATATCAATCAGGTATTTGTCAAACTTTTTCCATTTCTTTGACACGATATCAAATCTTTGAAACTATCCAGTGTTGAGCACTGAATAGATTTCCAGGTCCCATGCTTACAAAACTTAACTTTATACTGAACAAAGTTTGTGATTAAAATTTGAGTCTGATTAAGGATTCAGATAGCAAAAATCATTAAAATATACATTTAACAAGATGAAAGAAAGAACAGTTTTAGTAGTGAAGACTTACTCCATGTGGTGTACCATATAACCTTTATTTTATTTTGAAAATTGTATGCTCAGTCAAGTTGAGCAAAACAGTTTTATAAGCACCAACCCTGGAAGCCATAAGCAAGAGCAACTAATGTAAGTTCTGGAATTCTTTTCACAAACAATGTAAAAAACACTGTGGGTTTAAATTGGTCACTTACCTGGCATGCCAAATATTTGGTTGATTTCTACTTTAAGACCCATTTTTATCTTGTATCTAACTGCCCTCACTAAGGATAAGTTCTCTGCAGGTCGCCCGGGGGTCAGATGTTTCTTAATATCGAGTCTGTTTTCAAGCCAAGTCATCAACTCTGTATCTGTTCTACCTGCGGATTATAAAGAATATAGGTTTAACTCTTTACCAAATGACAAAATCTTGCTGGTTATATTTGCTCCATTGGATAGTTAACAACTAGCCAAAACTAGGTTGAAGTAAATATCTTAAGCAGTACTGAAGATATGAAAAAAATGTCATGGTAGTTAAAATCAGATGCAGAAAACACAGACAACCACAAGTCTATGACAATACTTTGATGTTTTCTAAGATAACAGCCCTATAAATCATTTTGATTCTCTTAACCCTTCACAACACAATCCCTTATTTAAACAACTCTGAGAACAGAATCATTTGAAAACATGGTAGAAAAAGGAGAAAATGCTAGTAACCAGCATTTTCTCCTTTTTCCACCATGTTCTCTACTCTTTCTCAACCAAATCTCATAATAACAGCCAGATTCAAATTATTGTATGCAAATGCTATCAATATGGACAACTTCAAACCTTTGCTTAGAAAAAAATTAAAATCATCTTACCATGAGGTGGTTGTCCTTCTGTCTCCATAATTCTAAGAATCATTTCCCTGACAGATTTAGGGTAAGCCATGTTTTCATCATAACTTCTGTAGACCCTGTATTCAGATATATTAGGCTCACAGGCTGCTGATTCAAAATAACCTGAGGAGTACTGAGGGTACGGGGCAATATCCTGTAATAGACAGAGCAATATCCTGTAATAGGCAGAGCAATATCCTGTAATAGAGCAATATCCTGTAACAGGCAGAGCAATATCCTGTAACAGGCAGAGCAATATCCTGTAACAGGCAGAGCAATATCCTGTAACAGGCAGAGCAATATCCTGTAATAGGCAGAGCAATATCCTGTAACAGGCAGAGCAATATCCTGTAATAGGCAGAGCAATATCCTGTAATAGGCAGAGCAATATCCCGTAATAGACAGAGCAATACCCTGTAATAGACAGAGCAATATCCTGTAATAGACAGTGCAATACCCTGTAATAGGCAAAGCAATATCCTGTAACAGGCAGAGCAATATCCTGTAACAGGAAGAGCAATATCCTGTAATAGGCAGAGCAATATCCTGTAATAGGCAGAGCAATATCCCGTAATAGACAGAGCAATACCCTGTAATAGACAGAGCAATATCCTGTAATAGAGCAATACCCTGTAATAGGCAGAGCAATATCCTGTAACAGGAAAAGCAATATCCCGTAATAGGCAGAGCAATATCCTGTAATAAACAGGGCAATGTCCAGTAATAAACAGGGCAATATCCAGTAATAAACAGAGCAATATCCAGTCCCAAGCAAGGCAATATCCAGTGCTATATACGGCAATATCCTGTAATAAATAGGGCAATATCAAGTACTAAATAGGGCAATATCCTGTAATAGACAAGACAATACCCTGTAATAAACAGGCAATCTCTTGAAGAAAAAACTGGGGCAAAAATACTGTAATAAAAAGGACTCATTTTCTCCTTGTCCCATAACGTTTTCAAGAGCATTATTCTTTCCGTAGAACCATGCCTCATGGTCATTTAACCCTTTCCCAAACAGTCCTGTTTTAACAACCCTTACAAAGAGTGCTTTTGAAAACATTGTGGGAAAAGGAGAAAATTCTGGTAACCAGCTTTTTTCTTCTTTTTGCACAATGTTTTTTATCCTTCCAGAGACAAATTTCATCATTCCAGCCACATTTTATCTTAATGTCTTCAACAGCTTTGAACTTCGACTGACCACAAATTTTATCATTTGGTAAAGTTAAACTCAGGATTGAGTGGTAAAAGGTCTAGAAATACCTATGCAAGTCAAGTATAAGACAACCAATAAATGGAAACAGCATATATGAGACCACTTACTTCTGTATGAGGCATTACTCGGACTAACAGAGACACACCAGGCATCACTGGTACCGAATCCAAGTCTGTTGGTTTGATCCCTGCAATGCCACTTGAGGATGCAAAGTGAGGCATACCATTATGTAGCCTATATTGGAACCCACCTACTTTCAGTTTCTGAAATAAGCAAGTTCTTATAGTACTTCAACATTAATCAATTACACTACAGGCTATTTTCAGGTCTAAAAAAAAATAAACCAAACATAATTGTAACAAAGAATATAAAACATTGTACCTGAAATAAACCACGTGTAATTATAACAAAGAATATAAAATGTTGTACCTGAATCTTTATTCTATGATGATATACCTCATTATGAGATATGAATCCTAAACGTTAAAAGATATCAAACAATAACTAGAATTTTGCAAAACAAAAAGCTGAAAAAGGGCTATAACTGTCATAAAAGTTGCTTGATTTTATCTAGAATCAAACTTCACCTACATCCTACAATTATATACTACATGTGAAATTTTGAATAAATACACATATCATTTAAAAACAAGTGTTTCGCACGATATGAAGTTGGAAGAAAGCCTGAAATCCTATGATAATTAGCAGATTTATCCTTAACCTTCTTCCAGACAGCAAAATTTTACACTCATCCAATTTGAAAGCATTTGCAGGTGGCAAATCAAATGTGGCACACAAAATGTGGTTTGCCTTTGAAAAAGTAAAAAAATATTGTGGGAAAGGAGAAAATGCTGGTTACCAACATTTTCCTCCTTTTCCCACAATGTTTTCAGAAGGCTTCTTCCTCAGGGTCGTTCAAACTTAGGATTGTGTGGTAAAGGATTAAAAAATATTGATAAATTTCAGCCATTTGGTTAAAAACTTGAGGAGAGGGGGACAGAAATCTACATCCATGGCAAACAGACCAACAGACAACAAACAGATTCTAGTTTACTGTTAACCCTTTACCCTACAACAAAAATTTGGACTCATTCATATTGATAGCATTTGCAAATAAAAAATAAATTGGGTTCAGTTGAAAGTGTTAGTCTATAAAGAATAGAAAACATTGCAGAAAAAGGAGAAAATGTTAGATACCAGCATTTTCTCCTTTTCCCACAATGTTTTCTAACATCTTCTTTCTTAGGGTCTTTATAAATCTTTTTTGTTTCAGTAAAGGTTTGACTTTCTCTGTGTCAGGGAGGAGGGGAATGATTGAAATATTTAGAATGGTTGGTGAATATGGTACCCTTAGTCCTACCTTCCCTGAATCAAAGAATGGAACCAGACAGCTGCCAATCACTCCAATGGTCTCCCCAACAATATCCACAGTGTAGACCCGTAAAAAGGCAAGCATGCCTGGATCTGCATCCCTCTTGTTTAAGTTTATTGTCAGTTTGTAGTTGAAGGTTGGACTCCTGGCTGAGCTATTCAAGTCTGGTAGCGCCAAAATGTCTTCTACATTTCCAACAGCACCGGTTCTTAATATACGCCCTGTTACCTGTGTAAAAGAAGAGATACAGACAGAAAGTTATCTCAATCTAACCATGTGATGAACCACAATAATAAAGTACTTTTAAGGAAAGTCTAGATCAAGATCTGACAGAACGGATTGTGCACTCTGATCTTGGATCTACACTGTCCAGTATATTGCTAGATATTCAATATGTCATCTACAAATGCTTTCAATACAGAAAAGCCTAAAAATTCTGTCAGTTGGTAAAGAGTTCAAATAAACTTCACAATAAAAGCTTAAAATACACCTGAGAATCAACTGGAAATTCCATGTTCTTTACCAAACAACAAAATTTCATCCTCATCTGAATTGAAAACATTTGCAGAAGATAAATAAGATGTGGCCTAAATGTTTGCATGTGTACATGAAAGTGGAGAAAACATTGTGGAAATAGGAGAAAATGCTGGTTACCAGCACTTTCTCCTTTTCCTATGTTTTCAAGAGCCTTCTTCTTCAGGGTAGTTAAAACACAGGATTGTGTTGTAAACAGATTAACAAGTGCAGCCTTAACTTACTTTAATCAGTGTAGCATTATCTGGTATAAATCTCACACTGTCGATATACAAGTCTATGGGATCTTTCAAGCCAGTTGGACTGGGGTTCTGCTGGGCTACATCATTTATTTGTGGGACCCATGGTGGGCTTCCTGGTGTCCTTCTTGGGGTGTAACTGGGCTGTGGCACTGGGCTTGGCCTTGGGGATGGTTTGGGTGTGACATATCTAAAATGACATACAATACACTTATCTGATAACTAGAGAACAGATTTTAAGACTAGTCCAAATTACAGGCATTTTTAGAGGAAAAATCAAAAGTGGTTCAAATGCCGAAATTTGTTTCTGATGGTTTGAAAAGGAGAAAATGATTGTTACCATCATTTTCTGTTTCCAAGAATGTTTTGACAAAAGGCTTTTTCTCAGGGTTGTTCAAAATTGGGTATGTCTGGCAAAGGGTTAAACTGAACTACTTTTATTGTTAACAATTATAAAAGCTATAGCATTATACCATGTCACCTTCTCAGCATTACTACAAAAAAAAGAGCTGTAAAACCTCAATATGTCACACATGTAAACCCAAGATCAAAAGCACCTAAAACTTCTCTTGATGTTTAAGTCTTTACCAAACAAAATTTTGAACTTGGCCAGATTGATAGCATTTGCAGACAACAAAATAAATGAAGTTCAAATGATGATTTCTGTCTTTGGTATGGTAGAAAACATTGTGGGAAAAGGAGAAAATGGTGGTTACCCGCATTTTCTGCTTTTCCCACAATGTTTTCAAAAGCTTTCTTTCTCAGGGTTGTTAAAAGTCAGGGTTGTGTGGTCAAGAGTTGAGTCCTACCTAGACAGCAATGTTAGCCATGCCCACTATTACAGACAACAGATCAAATCTGGCTCGATTTGTCTTTCAAAGAGTAGAAACCACTGTAAGAGATTCATAAAAGTTGGTTACCAACATTTTCTCCCTGTTCCACAGTATCTTAACCCTTATCCTGCTAAATAAATGAAATGAAATTTTCAAACTGGTAGCAAAAACCCCAAATGATGCTACTTCAAACTTACTTTTAGGGAAAAACTATCTCCTTGTCGGACAGTGTAAATCTAAGATCAGACTGCACATTCTGGGCAGTTTGATCTTGATCTACACTGCCTGCAAAAAGTCAGTGAGTTATGCTTAGCAGCCTAAGTGTTAACAAGCCATCTCAGGCTCATTACAACATGGGATTATTTGGCAAAAGATTAAGAGAATGAACTAACAGAGTTCCAAACATCTTACCTGGGGGATGGCACCGGTTCAGGAGACGGTTCTCTGGTGTCGCTGGGAGCCGTCTGATGGGGAATCGCAGGCTTGAACTTTGACTTTGGTTCCCGGCTTGGATCATATACTACAGCCATAATCTTGGAATTGTAACCCAAAATGGCACCTACAGGAGAAGATATTTTGGCAAATGTATTGTAACATATTACCCTGTGCAGAACACTTTACTTTTCAACACTGTAGCAAAACAGTAGTTTGCTTTAATCCTTTACAAATTAATCCTATGTTCTAACTGCTAAAAGAATAAAGCCTTTTAAAAGCATTGTGGAAAACTGCTACCAGCATTGTTTCACTGTCCTACAATTGTCTGAAAATGCCTCCTTCCTAGGGATTGTTTGGTAAAGAATTAACCACCATGCCCTATCAAAAACATAACTGATAAGTAAATGTGTACCACGAACTTATGATATACTTACCTTCTTCAAGTTGTCCATGCTCTGATGGGGTCACTGGTTGCGTGGCAATCAGGGTCTCCGGAATTTCACCCGGGTGAAGGTCAAAGGATGCATCAGCAATTTGCATTTCCCAGTTGATCTCAAGGGAGGTAACTGATGTTGCACCATGAACTGGTTTGCGTTGGAACAGTGGAATTCTGGACCAGCCCACAGGAATGGCTGTTTGTTCTGTGATGAATTATATACGCAATATTTACTATGTTTTTCTTTTAAATACGAACCATGCTCTGTGAAAAAGGGGGCTTAATGCATCTGTGAAAAATAATGACCCAGGTCAGCCTGCGCAGTTTGCGCAGGCTGACCTGAGCCGAAACTTTTCGCTCTTGGTCAATTTTCTGTATGTTGAAGGTCCAGTGTACCTTACCATTTAGTCAGTTATCAGACAAAATGGATTTTATAGATTCATGATTATGTATTGCATTGCTTGGTATCATGGGTCATGGGGATGCATTAAGCCCCCTTATTCTAGAGCATGGCTCATATGGATGTGAACAAATATAGATATATGCTAAACACTGGAAATTATTCCACAGTAAAAATTCCTTGAAATATAACCCAGCAAACTAAAATTTGACAGGGATACTCTTGTACACTGTACATTGTGTAAACTCTGTACCAGAAAACATCACGTGTAACTTGTTCATTAACTCCTTACCAAATGACAAAATTTTATACTAGTCCAAATTCAAAGCATTTGCAGAGGACAAAATAAATGTGGCTCAAAAATTGAAATTTGTTCTGGGAAGGGCAGAAAACATTGTGGGAAAAGGAGAAAATGCTGGTTGCCAGCATTTTCTCCTTTTCCCGCAATGTTTTCAAAGCCTTCCTCCCAAGGGTCGTTAAAACTCAGGATTGTGTGGTAAAGGGTTAAAAGATGTGAATAGCTAGGTAAAGGGTTAACACCCACATTCGAACTTCTTTAACCCTTATCCTGCTAAATAACTAACAAATTTTTTGAGCCAACAGGAAAAAAAAAAACCCAAATAATGCTAGTTCAAGCTTATTTTTTGGTCAAAAATATCTCCTTATCGACAGTGTAGAACAAAGATCAGATGGCACGTTTTGTGCAGTCTGATCTTGATCTACACTGTCTGCAAAAAGGTAAGTGAGTTGCGCTAAGCAGCCGAAGTGTTAATCCTAAAATCAACCTACATGCATTGAGCAAAATTTGCACAAAAAAATTGTTGATTTCATGTTTAAAGCCATCTAAAGTTTGAAAGAGTTGAAGGTAGTCAAATCCATTGTCTCTTTTTTGTCAGAATGTATCTCAATGAAGAAAACAGAATAGATCGAAGATCAGACTGAATGTTCTGTCTGATCTTGGTCTACACCATCCATAAAAGTAATCGAATCCCAATTCAGCGCTACAGTGGTTTGACCAATACCTTTTTTCCCAGGCATCTCATACTGCACTCGTACAATGGCATATGGATAAGCTCCCATCTCCCTCTCAAGGTCATAAGGAGATATATCTACATCCCTGAATATAAACCGGTCCTCTGGATAAACTACCTGTAAAAACAATAATAGAAAACCATGTTAGATACTCAATGATCCTACCGGTAAACTACCTATAGAAACAATAATGGAAAATGATGTGATCAATGCTGTGTGAAAAGGGGGCTTAATGCATCTGTGAAAAGTATTGACCCAGGTCAGCCTGCACAATTCGTGCAGGCTGACCTGGGCCGAAACTTTTCGCTACTGGTCAATTTTCTGTATGGCAAAGGACCAGTCTACCTTATGACACAGTCGTTTTTTCAGACAAAATGGATTCTATTGATCCATGATTATGTGATGACTTGCTTGGTATCATGGATCGTGGAGATACATTAAGCCCTCTTTTCACAGAGTATGGCTCATGTTATAGACACAACAATGGAAAATTATGTCAGATACATGACGATGCTCTTGATAAACTATCCATAGAGACATTAATGGAAAACTATGTAAGCACATTAAAATTTTAGATTTATCAATATTGAAATATTAGATCAATCCCACTCACAGTATTTGAAGAAAAAACAAATGAAACATGGCTAAAATGATTGGGAGTCTATTATTGAAGCAGTAAAGCAGATTGTAGGAGAATGGAGAAAATGCAGGTTACTTTTCAAAAGTCTCCATTCTCATGATTGTTTGGGAACCTTTTAATACCCAACCGCCGAGTCCCTGTAGCCCAGTCTGTAGCGTGCAGGACTTCAGACCAGCGGGTCAATGGTTCAAATCCCCAGCTCAGCCAATTTCTTTCCGAGGACTGCTGATAGTCATTGCTCCAGGATTCATTCCAATCTCACCACTGATCATTTTACGTGTTACTTGGGAGAAGAATCAGTGGCTTGGGAAGAAAATTGTGCTGAGTACTGGTAAAAAATGAACTCTACGAAAGCATGGACAGGTGCACTGGCTCCCACAATATAACTGAAATAATGTTGAGAGCTGCGTAACACACAACACAATCAATCACTTAATACCCTTACCATGCTATTGTTAACTCTACTAGATCACAAAATTTTAGACTTGTCCAAACTGAAAGCACCTGCAGACAACTAATCAGAAAGTGGCTGATTTGATGTAATTTGTCCTTGAAAGTTCAGAAAAAATTGTTGGAAAAGTAGAAAATGCTGGTTACCTACATTTTTGCCTTTTTCCACAATGTTTTCAAAACCTGCCTTTCACAGGGTCATCAAAACTCTGGATTGTGTAGTAAAGGGTTAAACAGACCTAACATGGCTTAACTCTTTACCACACAGTCATGAGTTTTAACAACCCTGAGAAAAAAAGCTTTTGAAAACATTGAAGGAAAAAGAGAAAATGCTGGCAACCAGCATTTTCTCCTTTTCCAACAATGTTTTCGACCCTTCCAAAAAAGAAATTTTCATGTTTTAGTCACATTTATTTTGTCGTCTGCACATGCTTTCAATTTGGCCAAGCCTAAAGTTTTGTGGTTTGGTAAAGGGTTAATACTGCAAGTCTCCTACCTGATAAATCGTATTTCCGTAGCTGTCCTGTGTTGTTGAGATAACACTTGAGGGCATGATGGACTCGTGTGACTGTAGCCTCACCTCTCCAAAGTACATTACCACGTTTAACTTCAGACAATTAGGATCAACCCTACTTAACCATGGCTCCTAGAATAATATATGTACAAATTCTTGAACAAGGTTTTCTTAGTTATTTACTCTTAATGATTATAAAATTTTTAACTCATCTCATCATCCAAGTTGTAAGAGGATTGCAGATAATAAATTAACCATTTAGCAATCCTGTGTTTTAATGACCCTAGAGAACAATGTTCTTCAAAACATTGTGGGAAAAGGAGAAGTGCTGGTAAGCAAAGTTTTTCTTCTTTTCCCACAATGTTTTCCATCCATTCAAGGACAAATTTCTGTTTTTGATTCACATGTAATTTGCTGTCTGCAAATGCTTTCAATTTGGAGAGGTCTAAACATTAATTTTGTTGTTTGGTAAAGAGTTCAAGAAGGCTCAAATGATGGAATTAGGCTGTGGTTTGCTTTGGTTTGGTACCCAGCATTTTCTCCTATTCCTGCAATGTTTTCTACTTTTTCAAAAAACAATTCCCATCCATCATTTTAGGCATGTTTAAATCACTGTCTGCAAACACTAGCAATTTAGAGGAGTCCAAATTGGTAAAAGCTAAGTATAAACTTGGCATTCCAAAATCTATCATCCAAATGTCTGCACCCTTAGGCTGCTAAGTGCAACAAGAGGACCTTTTGCAGACAGTGTAGATCAAGATCAGAATATACAGAATGTGCAGTCTATTCTCGGTTCTACACTGTCCAACAAGGAGATATTTTTAACAACAACTTAGAAGTAGCAACATTTGTATTTTAACTAATTCGTTGAAGATTTGAACTAACTTATTTAGCAAGTTCAGAGTTATAATTTGCCCTAATCCAGAAAAAAAGTAAAACTTGAGTATGATATTATGATTATATAAAAGAAACCAAAAGGTATACATAGATACAAACCCTCTGCATAACTTCTGACGGGATGATCAGGTGTAGTTTGACATCTTTAATACCACAAGGGGCCAACATCCCATCTACTGGGTTGGATTCTTCTAAGGAATAGCGACTTACCCTTGACATGGCAGTTCTGTTGAAATATTGCAGTAAGATGTTAAATCTTTTGTGGGGTAGCAAGATGATAAAACAATTACCACATACTTAGCAAAAAAAGATATGAACATCTGTGAAAATGCATCTGCAAAATGTATCAACACAGGTCAGCCTACGCATTCCACGCAGGCTGACCTGAGTAGATCCTTTTTGCTATTTTGCTATCTGTCACTTTTCTGCATATCAAAGGATCAGCCTACCTCATGATCCAATTGCTTGATGGACAAAATGGATTCTATGGATCCATAATTATGTGATGACTTGCTTGGTATAATGCATCACAGAGATTACTTATCCCCCTTTTGCCACAGCATAACTCAATCACAAATTGGTACTATTCTCTTTTACCTACACTATATATTCATCATATAGCCTCACCTGTTCCCTGAGTAATAAAGCCATTATGAATTTTTTTATCTTTCACACATGTCAGATAAGATCTTGTGACATCATAGGTGCACTATGTAACCTCATTTTGTTTCACTCTTTAACAAAGGACAAAACTCTGGACTCAACCAAATTGACAGCATTTGCAAGCAACAAAATTAATGTTGCTTGAATTATGATTTCTGTCTTTGATCCGATAGAAAACAATGCAGAAAAAGGAGAAAATACTGGTTATCAGTATTTTCTCCTTTTCCCACAATGTTTTCAAAACCTTACTTCTTCATGGTCATTTAAACCCGTAATTGTGTGGTAAAGGGTTAAGCACTGTATTCTTGCCTGTTATTTCCAAAACTCACTGGACAAAATTTTTTTGGCCAACTAAATTGTAAAAATTGGTGATTGTGGTAAAGCTGAGGGTTGTTGTAAGAAGACTTACGCTGGTCTCTGCCTGTTCAAGAATGGAACATCAGCAGGGTCCTTGCCTTGTTCTAAATGTATCCAAGCTTGTTGAAGGTCTACGGTGAACAATTTACACGCCTCATTTAAGAACACCTGAAAAAACAGTTTGTGTGACTTGAGATGTTTGAGATCACTTTGATTAGAAATCCAGTTTTACCAAAAACAAAAGCTTAACCCTTTACCAAACAATCCCTACATTTAACAACCCTGAGGAGGAATGCCTTGGAAAACATTATGGGTTACAAGCATTTTCTCTTTTTCCCATGTTTTCCATCCTTTTAACTCTTTACCACTGAACAAAATTTTTGACCAGTCTAAATTGAAAGCGTTTGCAGACGACAAATAAAATAGGGCACAAACAACAGTACCTTTCTTTGAGATAGCTGACAACCTTGTGGGAAAAGGAGAAAAAGCTGGTTACCAGCATTTTCTTCTTTTCCAACAATATTTTCTTCTTCAGTAGTTAAAACTCGAGATCTTGTGGTAAAGAGTTAACCCTTTACCAGATGACAAAATTTTAGCCTTGTCCAAATTGAAAGCATTTGCAGACAATAACTTCAATGTGGCTGAAACGGTGCAATTTTTCTTTGATAGGTTAGGAAATATTGTTGGAAAAGGAGAAAATGCTGGTTAACAGCATTTTCTCCTTTTCCCACAATGTTTTCAGGAGGCTTCTTTTCCAGTCATTAAAAGGCAGCATTGTGCGGTAAAGGGTTAAAGATATATTGCATCATTTGAAACACATCCAACCTGTAAGGTGCAAAAGCTTTTAATTTGGACAAGTCTTAGAATTTCTTCACGTAGTAAAGGGTTAACTCTGCATGTTTCTTGAGTGTCTTTCTACTGTGCCTTGCCAAAGAACGTAATCAACTGACCACTGCTGCCTGTCGAATTGAACTATGAATTTCTGGTTTACCAATCCATTGCCTTAACTAAACACTGAGCTATGAGGAACTTCTAAAAAGAATCAAAACCTAACTGTACCAAGGACTTTATAGATACATAAATGACTACACTGAAACCACTATATCAGAAACTGAAACATATCTAATCTGTTTATTTGAAGTATATGTGATTCACGGAAAAAGTACAGTAGAAGTAATTGCTTTCATGTGCAATCAGATCTTCTAATTTACCATTTTCTGTGTGAAACTGTCATCATAATTAGACACAGACAACTATGGGCATGCAAGTAAATGTGCTGATTCAGAGCTCCAGATAGAGGGAGTGATTTTGATTTCAAAATTGAAAATATTGATCACTCTCCACTAAATCCTATGTTATGGGAAATTATTAGAATCGTCTCATCCAGACAATTCTAATAAGTACTCACAACATAGGGTTTGGAAGAGAAACAATGGATTTAGAATACTATCACTCGCTCTTACCTGGAAGTCTGCTGATTGTTTGCATCTGTACTTACTTCTTTCATCCCAAGGTAGTCTCTAGCTGCCATAAATTTGTGTCTCAATAATTCCAGAATGGCCACACAGAAGTTTTCCAGCACTGTCATCTGCCAGGACTGTAGAAAACACTGATCCCATACATACATGACACCGGGGACGTCCAGTATGCTCACAAAACCCTGTTGTTTGGAGAAATATAAACTAGTTAAACTCTTCCATTTAGGTCTTTACAAAACAACACAACTTTTTATTCAACCAATTGAAAGCATTTTCAGACAAAAATTAAGAGGTAGCTCAAATGATGATTTCTGTCTTTGACAATGTAGAAAAGTATCTTTTATAATGTAGAAAACATTGTTGGAAAAGGAGAAAATGCTGGTGCCCAGCATTTTCTCCTTTTCCAACAATATTTTCAAAAGCCCTCCTCCCTTGGGTCATTAAAACTCGGGATTTTGTGGTAAAAGGTTAAACGGTAACTAAAGAGGCTTTTGTGGACAATGTAAATGAAGATCAGACTACAGAGAACATGCAGTCTGATCTCATCTACACCATCCACTACTCCTCACTCGCAGTAAAGTTATCAGGGGTGTGATCAATAAAATGTATGAGGGCAAGAAAATGCCTCAAGCCCCTTCACATACCCTAGCAAATACATCATTTCTGAGCAGATCCTCATAAGCGAAGACAGTTTTTCTATTGTCAGTTTTTGCTTTAAAGGGAGGAAATCCTCCATGAGGACGAAAAATCACAAAACCTCCCAGCACATTGGGTTCATTTACTTGGCAGTTTTATGACAAGTATGCTGCAATAAAGCACAAATGAAACAAAGCAAAGGCGTCTTGCTAGGGCACCTATTAACGTAGACAATGGCGTTCAACATAATCAATAGAAATAAGCTATTCTCTTTGAAAATGGGGTTTAATGCATTTGCAAATAGCATCAACCCTGGTGAGCCTGTGCAGTCCATGCAAGCTCACCTGTGTTGAAACTTTTTGCTACTGGCGTATTTTCTGCATGTCCAAGGATAATTGTACCTGGTTTATCAGCACTGTCTCCTTTTCCCACAATGTTTTCAAAAGGCTTCTTCTTTAGGGTATTAAAACACAAGATTGTATACAAAAGGATTAAGTGTTGTCTGCAAATGCCATCAACATGGTTTCCACATCTGGGAAAGAATTTAACCTTTTAGCACACAATCCCAAGTTTTAACGACCCTGGGGAAGAAGCCTTTAGAAAACACTGTGGGAAAAGGAGAAAATGCTGGTAACCAGCATTTTCTCCTTTTCCCACAATGTTTTCTACCCTATCAGAGAAAAATCATTTCATCTGAGCTACAATGAAATTGTCGTCTGCAAATGCTTTCAAATTAGATGGGTCTAAAATTTTGTCGTTTGGTAAAGGGTTAAAAGCAATTTTAGGAACAGGAGAAAATGCTGGTAACCAGCATCTTATCCTTTTCCGACAATGTTTTCTACCCTATCGGAGACAAAGTCCATCTTTTGAGCCACATTCAAATTTTCATATGCAAATGCTTTCAATTTTTGGACAAGTCTACATTTTTTGTCGTGTAGTAGGCAGTTAAGTCTTTACAGCATGGCTCCCTCATATTGCAAGCATTTGCAGACAACAAACCAGCGGTTTCTCATTTTCCAACAATGTTTTGGAAAGCCTTCTTTTTTATAGTCATTTAAACACAGGATTGTGTGGTAAAAGATCAAGAGTTTGACAGTAAAATAGCCAATGTAGCTTACCTCCCCGATCCAGCGTCGTATAAACACAAGTGGATCGGCTAGCAGCTGAGAAGACATTTCTTTCTCCCTCTGCCCTCCTGGTGTAGACTGTACCAGAGCCTCGGCTTTGGCTTTCTCTTCATGGAGTAGTTGTACCAAGAACTCCTGTAGCGGATGTCATTGTAATTTGTTTGACAGTATAACTGCCATTTTTTTTATTCATTTATCTATTTCTGAATTCATTTATTTATTTTTTTATCTATTTATTTATTTATTTACTTCCTCGCTTGCTCACTCACTCACTCATGCACAAATGCGTGCGCACGCATTCTGATTTTGATCTGCACTCTCTGCAAAAACAACTATAACTACAGCCAAGCTTTGTGCTTTACAAGTAAAAATATATTCATACCTTTGGGTTTACTTTAACATTGATTTTAGAGATCATCTTGAGGTGGTTGTAGAAATCTGGGTCAGAGTTCTTCAATGCCATCAAAGCACTCTCCGCTACAGCAAACACTGCAGGCCAGTTTGGAAAACAATTAGAATTCAAAAGATCCAGGTACATGGCCAATTCTATCATATTTTCTCCTGTAAATGAATTCAGTATTAGAATATAACTGGTTTCTATAAGCAATGTCAGAGAGAAATATAAATTTTAAAGGGATTTTTTGTGGGGAAAGCTTGACTAAATCTGTTTTGCATTTAAGGTGACTAAGCGCTACATTTAAGACCAAGAAAAAGGAATTTCAGTTCAATCAATATTGCATTACAGTTGCTACATTAAAATTGATAAGGATAATCTTAAAATTTTATCATCACAGTCTGTGTTCACCAACCATTCTTAATTTCATTCTAAGTCTAATTCCAGATTTAAGAAAGTAACACAACTTCTGATTGGCTAAACCATTTGGTTTAGCCAGTCAGAAGTTGTGTTACTTTAAAATTAAGAAAATTCTTGAGAAGAAGACTAGGAACATTCTTAAAAATGGTTGGTGAATACAGGCCCTGATAGACTTATACAGACCTCTGTCATCCCTGATTTCTCCATTTGAAAAAGCAATCTGTAGCGGAAACAGCCAATAGATCAGATAGGGCTCGTAACTTCTGTCATATGTGTATAGCACATTCAGCGTGCGTATTGCTTCTTTCATATGATCCGGAGATTTGTACGGGACTAAACTGGTTGTTTTGTTGTATGTCTACAAAGACAAAAAAACAGTTTTTCCTTGGATTTTAATTGTTTCTAAGAACAACCATGTTGAATTTCTTTCTCAACTGTATTTCAATTATATCATGCATGCAAGTGTGTCTATCAATATATTCTTTATAATTCCTTAAAGCAGAGCTAAACACAAGCAACAAGCTGCTCCTCTACATAAACAATCTTTAGGCTTTACCCTATGGAAGAAGGCTTTTGAAAACATTGTGGAAAAAGGATAAAATGCTGGTAGCCTGCATTTTCTATTTTTCCGACAACATTTTCTACACTTCCAAAGAGAAATTCCAGATTCTGGGTCACATTTCTCATTTGCAAAATGCTTTCAATTTGGACAGGTCTAAAATTTTGTTGTTTGGTAAATGATTAATGCCAGCAAAAAATACTTTAACAGAGGAGACAGATGTCCAACCCTAACATGCACCACTACGACAGAAAAAATGTCCTTTTAATAGTTCAATGGGGATAATTTTTCAAAAACAGTGAATGTCAGAAAATTATGTTTTGCATGTCAATCATAGTCCTAAGTATCAATATGACAACAGCAAAATGGAAAAGGAAGACCTTAGTACCAATATACCCAAGAACATGTTTACAGATGGTTGTCGCGATGGACAGACAGACAGGATGATTCCAATATACTACAATATTTAACCCTTTCCCAAATGACAAATTTTAGCCCCCTTCCAAACTGAAAGCATCTGCAGACGACAAATTTAAAAGTAGTACAAATTAACATAAAGTTTTCTGACAGGGTAGAAAACATTGTTGGAAAAGGAGAAAATGCTGGTTACCAGCATTTTCTCCTTTTCCCACAATGTTTTCAAAAGGCCTCTTCCTTTTGAAAACACGGGACTGTTTGGTAAAGGTTAACTCTACCAAGCAAGAAAAATTTTAGACTTGTCCAAATTATAAGCATTAGCAGAATACAAATTAAACATGACACAAATACTGAAATTTGTAAGAGAAAAGGTAGAAAACATTGTGGGAAAAGGATAAAATGCTGATTATCAGTATTTTCTCCTTTACCACAGTATTTTCAAAAGTCCTCTTCTTTAGGGTTGTTAAAACTTGGGATTGTGTGGTAAAAGGTTAAATGAACTTTAAGAGGACAGAGCTCAGTTTATTACCTCAATAACAGCATTTTCAATTAATCCATTGATTGGTGTACTGTGAGCTTTGTTTGCTCTCAAATCCTGCATACCCCTCGTCAGAGCCTTGGCAAATCTCTCCCGTACAACTTTTTCCACCACACTGTAAGAAAACAAAATAACTTACTAATTACTCCCTGCAGACAGGTTTTTTTTTTTTGCAATTTATACAACGCTTTTGAAAACATTGTGGCAAAATCAGACTGATAATAAACTGGCTCCATATTCAACAACCATTCTTAAAAACATTCTTAGTCTAATTCTAGATTTAGAAAGTAACACAACTTCTGGTTGGTTAAATTATTTGGTTTAGCCCATCAGAAGTTGTTTCACTTTCAAACTTAAAAAATCTTTGTGAATAAGATTTAGAGTCTTCTTTAAATTTGCTGGTATATATGGATCCTGGTTATGGTTTTGATCAAACCAGCAACCTCCTGGTCAATGAGAAAATAGCTACTATAGTTATCTGTAATGGCAAGCAGTACAAGTGTCAACTTATACCTGGGTATGCCCCTTGGTATAGTTTACAGTAATAATAAAACTGAGCAACAACAAAAACCAACTTACACTTCTTTCAATCTTTTCCTCTCCACCTTAAATAAAACATCGGACCACATGTAGGCTCTCAGGGTACCAGGTAACTGTCTACCATGTAATCTTCCGGCCACATGTTCGAATTTCCTTGGATCTCGTTGCAGAATAGCTAACACAGACTTCCCAATCTCGTCACTTTGAGCACCCCATAGTGGCGGTGGGTCACCCTCTGGGTGGTGGATCATGGCTATTTAGATACAAAAGAAATGACATGCTCTGGCAAAAGGGGATTAAATGCATCTCCATGATGGATTATGCAAAGCAAGTAATCACATAATCATGCATCAATAAAATCCATTTTGTCTAACAACTGGCTGAATCCTGAGGTAAAATGGTCCTTTGATATGCAGAAAATTGTCCAAAAGCAAAAGGTTACAACCCAAGTCAGCCTGTGTAGATTGTGCATGGCTCAAACTCATGTATCTCAGTCAGTAACATACAGGGATTGAAATCCAGGGGGTTGCTGGTTCAATTCCAAAGCTACATTTATTTCTTTCTAAGGATTGATGATAGTCATTCCTATAGGATTAACCCATGACCACACAATCCCGACTTTTAACAACCCTGAAAAATAAAGCTTTTAAAAACATTGTGGGAAAAGGGAAAAATGATGGTAACCAGCATTTTCTCCTTTCCTCACATTTTCTAGCTCCCCTTATCAAAATTTCACTTTTTGAGTCACATTTATTTTGTTGTCTACAAATGCTTTCAATTTGGACTGGTCTACAATTTTGTAAAGTGTTAATGAGTTAATTCCTCTATCACCACTGAGCAATGTTTCGACAAAGTTCATGTGGGAAAACAGTCGGGGACTTGAAAATTACTGATAAAAGGGATCTTTTGGAAGGAATACCTGCAACAATACTTAAAAAAACAGAATATGATAGGCCTAAATAAAACATAGTCTGATCTTGACCTACACTTTCTACTAGCAGTTACAACTGTCCTATAATAAAAGTTAAAAACATACCTTTGATGGCGGCTGTTGAAGGTTTAACAGTAGAAGCACTTCCAACACTAGATTTACCAGAGCTCACCGGTTTAAGCCTACTAGGGGCTGGGACCTTGGAAGGTTTCAAAAACTTCCTCTCCAAGTTGAGCTTTTCTTTTTTCTTTTTCTGTATAAGAAATAAAGATGTCACTGTCTTCCAAGGATTATTCACATATGGTTTGCTTTGTATTGGATTTTAACCCCATTTTAACAGCTCAGGTCATATCATGGCGGTCAGTGACGCAACCATGCGTTTCCTGGCTTTCTCACACCAGTACTGACACAACATTCTTTCCAAAGCCACTGACTACTTTTCTCACATGCATCAGAGGTGAGAGGCAAATAATCGCAGGAAAGAAAGTTTGCCTCAACCTGGTATCGAACTCGCAATCACCAGGTCATGAGTCAGATACACTAACCACTGACCTACCACGGCGGGCAAGATTATTCAGAGAGGGGACAATAATTGTTGTCCAGTGAACTTGAAGAAATAAGGGACATTTTCGATTTACACATTTAGTGAGACCAATGCTCTGCAGACTAATTATCAGATAAATTTGAAATAGGAAAAATCCCACATGGGGACAATATGTTTGGACTTTTTTCTACTTCAGTGCGACAACATCCCAGAATCTCACCCTTGGCAGAACACTGCACATAAATATGTTGATTTTCAAGTTAACCCTTTACCACACAATGTCAACTTTTAACGACCCTGGGAAAGAGACCTTTTAAAACATTGTGAGAAAAGGAGAAAATGCTGTTTACCAGTATTTTCTCCTTTTCCCACGTTTTCTACACTATTGAAAATAAATTGCACCATCTGAGCCACATTGAAATTGTCGTCTGCAAATGCTCTCAATTTGGACAAGACTAAAATTTTGTTGTCTGGTAAAGGGTTAAAGGCCCCTGTTGGCCAAAAATAAACAACTTTGAAGTCAAAATGCAGGTAAATTTAATGCACATCATCTGAAAAAATGGGTACCATTATAAAGTTGTACAATGTGTTACAGTGCAGTTTGTCAAAGTTCCACTTGCTGTAAGAAAAATAATTTTAATACCAGAAAATTGCCAGCTTAAATCCTAGTTTAAAGATTTACTTTTCTGCCAACAACTGAAACTCTGACAGAAAGTACTGTCAAACATTATCAGAATAATAACAATATCCATACTTTTAAATGGTGTAATACAAATTTGTCTGCAATTTGACACCTAAAATTGTTTAGTTTTGGCCACAAGTGGGCCTTTAATTGGCTTCCATGCCCTTTCCAACTTAGAAACACATGTAGATCACTGTCATCATATTGCAGAAACAAAATGGAATAAGCAACTTTGGCATTAATTGCTGGTTGCAGACTATTGTTTTTTCCTTGCACCTGTCTATGTTTGGAGATATTGTAGAATAAGGAAAACAAGAGCTTGCCAAAGAAGGTCAATATATGCCTGAAGGAAGCTATCAGAAGCATGTCAGCTTTGACCATCCCACAATGACATCAACCTTAGAGCCTAGTGTCTGAAACCTCTGTGCAGCATGTCTCCTCAGCCATGTACGCACATGTTAAATATTTTCAAGATCAGCCTTTGAGCTCAAGAGATATGGAGATACCACAATTTAAGATCATGTAACCTTCGACCACCCCACTGCCACTTTGACCTTGGAGTCTGGGATCTAAATTCCAGCTTCTCACACTGTTTTATCAATGTGCACACATGTGTGAAATACTTCCAAAATCAGAAGAGGGGTCAAGAGATGAAGAACTCACAAGAAATTGCTGACAGTAGGATGACTAAGATTTTTTACTAAAGAACTTACGCAAGCATAAGTAGAAAATTTTCTATGTTTCAGCCAAAGTCCAAGTCTTGCCTTATACTAAAATTTGCATAGTTAAGTACGAACATAAGTTTTTGCGTACAAAAATATCAGTCGTAAGTAAGAACATAAGTCTGTAGACATTGTTTGTATCGTGTTGTCATAGAGGAAGAAACTTGAGAAAAACATACTCATCCTAACACCTATCTGCAGTAGTCATCAATTTATTTTTCTGACAATTTTTTTTTTTGCATGTTTGACTTTGACAGAAGCTGCTGACATATGAGATAACATAAAGTGCGCGAAATGTAGGGTAAATGTGCATAAATCTTATATTTCACACTGGTTGAATGGCCACGCTGTTTACCTAGGTAACAAGTTTTTCTCCCTCCCTCTCTTTCTACATTTGATATGTCCTGCGCACATGCAATTGTGCAAGTGCTTTTATTAAACTTCATAATCTGTTAAAGAGTTAAATGCTGCAGGAAGATGTGTTTACTTCCAACACTTCACTGCTTCTGAGGGAAACTGCCTTATATTTAGCTTAGGAATTTCAATGCATCGCAAGCATAACAACTTACAGTGAGAGATTGTTCCTGCCTGTACAGTTCCCTGTCTAATCCCACTTTAAATATGTTGTAGGTATGTTGTAAAAAGGCTGCATAGTCAGCTGGCGTGCCACCCCTATCATATACAGAGCAGAAAAAAAATATAAAAAACTACTATCTAGCCTTTTATCCCTTTACCAAAGTATCCCATACTTTAATGGCCTTGTGGAAGAATGCTTTCAGTAACCATATTATCATTTTTCCACAATGTTTCCAACCCTCTCAGAATCCAAACCCATCATATATGTATTTGTTGTCTGCAAATGTTTTCAATAGTACAAAGAGGGTTACATTTAAGTCTAGCACTTGAAAGTTTTGAATGCATTGTGGAGGGGGGGGGGGGGGGTTCAGTCAAGTTGATACAAAAACTCGAAAAAATGGGGCATAACTGTGTAAAAATATTTTGACGATTACCCACCTTTCTGATATGGGTTCCCAGTTTAAAAGTAAAGAACTAGCCAAAGTTTGAAGTAAACATTTTTGGTACAGACAGAAATACCAGAAAATGTCAAAGTTTTTCCCAAGACCATGCAGATGATAACAAGTCTACAACAATGCTTGTAAATAACTTAGACAAAAGACTACCTGCTGCAATAGACTGCTTTCTAGACATCTCTTGGTACTCTCAAACCTGGTCTAACTGTATGTACATGTGTAAGAATTTAAACATCAACAACATCAACAAAAATAATAATAAACCATGCTCTGTGAAAAGGCAGCTTAATGCATCCGCAAAAAGTATCAACCAATGTCAGCCTGTGCAGTCAGTGGAGGCTAACATGGGACGAAACTTTATGCTAATGGTCAATTTTCTCCATGTCAAAGGACCAATCTAACCCATGATTCTGTCAGTAGTTAACTCTTTCCCAAACAAGCCCTGGCTTTCACGTGTCTGCAGTACAAGTCTTTTGAAAACACTGTGGGAAAAGAAGAAATTGCTCGTAATGAGCAATTTCTCCTTCTCCCACAGTGTTTTCTATCCTTTTTGAGACCTTTCTGCCATTTTCATCAAATTTAAAATTGTTGTCTGCAAACTCTTTCAATTTGGACCAGTCCAAATTTTGTCGTTTGGTAAAGGGTTAAATAAAATGGATTTTACTGATCCATAATTATGTGATGAATTGCTTAGTATATTGCTTCATGAAGATGTACCTTTTGCTAGAGCACAACTTAATTCTTTACCAAAGGACAAAATTTTAGACTAGTCCAAATTGAAAGTATTCCCAGATGACAAAATAAATGTTATCAAAAACTTGAACTTTATTTTGGGAAGGGCAGAAAATATTGTGGGAAAAGGAGAAAATGCTGGTTACCAACATTTTCTCCTTTTCCCACAATGTTTTCAAAGGCTTCTTTCTCAGGGTCGTTAAGTCGGGATTGTCTGGTAAAGAGTTAAATGAATTCAAAATAGTCTTATCAATGACTTATTGACACGAAAATGCATAGACTGAAGGGAAGGCAGTTTTTGCAGAGTGTTGATTTTCTGATTCTTTTTTAAAAGTCTTTCCCAACTAAAAATAAAATTTCAGATTTGTCCATATTGAAAGCTTATGCAGGTGTTGATATCAATATGGCTCAACTAATGAGATGTGTCTCTAAAAGGGTAGAAAACATTGTTTGAAAAGGAGAAAATGCTGGTTACCAGCATTTCCTTCTTTTCTAACACTGTTTTACAAAGCCTATTACATCAGGGTCATTAAAACATGGGACTGTTTGGTCAAGGGTTATGATACACAGACCTCCTGATAAAAGGGAGTGATGGTATTCTAAATCCATTATTTCTCTTCCAAACCCTATGTTGTGGGTACTCCCTAGAGCCATCCCATCACCGATTCTAATGAGTACCCACAATATTGGGAGTGATAGCATTCTGAATCCATTATTTCTCTTCCAAACCCTATGTTGTGGGTACTCATTAGAATCATCTCGATGAGACGATTCTAATGAGTACCCATAACATAGGGTTTAGTAGAGTGTGATTAATATTTTCAATTTTGAAATCAAAATCACCCCCTCTATCTGAGCACTGGATACAGAGGCACATAAAAAACCAAAAAGGTTAGAAAGGCAGAAGAAGCAAACAATTTACCCCGAGCTGGATGTCAGCATATGCTGTAGGCCTGCATCTTTTGTAGATTTATAGGCCTGACTGTTCAGGTAGGCCTGGGCTTCACGCATTATCTTCTGCTTTTCTTCTGGATTCATTGCAGGAGGTTCCTTGAATTACATAAAGAGATCAGAATTAAATGTGATAACAGTCATTGATGAGAAACACTCGATTAATGATTAGAAATAAACAACCCTATTAATAAAGTAAGAATAGAGAAGAAAATACGCTGAAACCCCCCAAGCCTTATTAAATTGCTAAAACAGCATTAAACACCATACAATCAATCAATCAATTCTCAACAAATGCTTTCATACTGTAAAGGGCTGCACATTTTGTCATTTGGTAAAGAGATAGAGACATCCATACTTACAAGGCATGATGGATTTCTCTTTGCATTTGGCAAATATCTATCTGTAAAATCTTGTCCCAGTAGTTGTAACAAGGCCTCTTTTCTCTCTGGTTTTAGGAACTGCTTCTCCACTTTTTGTGCCAACTGTCTGGAAATTTTGTCTTCAATCTGAAATTAACGAAGGTCTGTTTAACTCTTTACCTATTGACAAAATTGTAGACTGGTCCAAATGGAAAGCATTTGAAAACAACAAAATAAATGTGACTCAAAAGTTAGAACTTGTTTTGAGAAGGGTAGAAAACATTGTGGGAAAAGGAGAAAATGCTGGTTACCAGCATTTTCTCCTTTTTACACAGTGTTTTCCTACACTTCCTATCTCAGGGTCATTAAAAGTCGGGATTGTGTAGTAAAGAGTTAACTCTTTACCAATTGACAAAATTTTACACTGGTCCAAATTGAAAGCATTGGCAGATGACAGGTGTCACACAAATTATAAAATTTGTCTGTGAAAGGGTAGAAAACATTGTGGGAAAAGGAGAAAATACTAGTTACCATAATTATCTCCTTTTCCCACAATGTTTTTGTCAAAATTTGGGATTGTGTGGTAAAGCCTTAACTCTTTACCTGCAAACACAAATCTATTGCAGAAAAGACAAAGGAAAACCAGATTAAATAGAGGTTTTGTACATTAATGCAGGCGCCAAAAGGGTGGCAAAAGGATCTACTTTTGCCAAAATGTTTCCAGCTGAAAGATAAAAAAGCCATCTTTACCTGCCAATGAGCACTAATTCATACAATCCCATGTTTTAAAGACTATGAACAATCCTGGATCACATTAACCTAAAGAAAACAACTGATGAAATAATCTTATAAGAAGTTTGTAACCTCAAACTCATCTGACAAGTTTGTTGGGCTGTATGTTTTCAATGGTGTTATGATCCATGTTCATCAGTATATTTTTTTAATCATTACCATGGCCCCAGGTCATTTATTTCCTTGGTGTCACTAGGCTTGGCCTCTGCAGTACCTTGCCAAAAGACACCCAAACATAAGCCAGTGCAAATGGTAGTAAAAAACCAGCATCATACATACCTGATGCCATGGTGCATTTGGCAGAAGAGTTTGTTGGTAAGCAGAATCCAACCAATCCACACCAAATGGTTCCATGTTGACTCTGTTTAAGTTTCCATCCATGATGAATACAAACACCAACACTTTACACTATATACTCCAACACTTGTGACACAGATAGGACTCCAGTTTTTTTAAAATCTTTATTTTGAAAAAAAAAAGCCCAAAGCTAATATGCTATCACCTTCAGATATGGTGATGAGATGGCAAGAAGTCTTAAAAAGTCTATTCCTATCAAGTGAAATGTCACTCAAACTTGTTCATTAACCTCAAACTTCAATATGTCTTTATCTTACTTCATGTCTCAGCATATCATTTCAGGATGTCATTTTTTATTATAAGAAATCTCTATTTCATTTCATGAAAAAAAAGGTATTTTGCATTTTTGAATTCAATCATATGGAATTTCAGACATTTACATATTAAATAATCTCTAACTACTCTAATTACAATAAAAATAATCTGTTTGTCAGATATAATTTGATAAACATTACATAAGCAGACTTCCTTTATTTACAGTTTTAAAATGTTTTTTCCATAAAGTAAGAAGAAAGATATTTACACCTTTCTGTCTTTCTATAATAATTTACATTGCATGCAATTTAAGTCTGAGATCAGGAAGGAATAAATAATTAATTATGCAGGTCAGGTGAAAACCATGTGACTGTCATGTGACCACCAGTTGTAAATCAGGGGGATCCTCTCCATAGCAGTGTTTGGCTTTTGGATCTCTGTAGGAATTTTCATGCTGCACACTCTGTGGAGAAAAGAAGTGAGATTGAGAGAGCAGGACATTACAAATATTACAACTATGTGAAAAGCGGGTTTAATGCATCTGCAAAAAATATAGAGCCAGGTCAGCCTGCACGGAGCGCAGAGGCTTACTTGGGTCGATACTTTTTGCTATTTGTAAATTATCTGCTCGTCATATGACTCACTCTGTTTTTTCACAAGATGGATTTTATGGATCGACAATCATGTGAAGACTTGCTTGCTATCATGCATCATGGAGATGCACTAAACTCCCTTTTGCCAGGGCATGGGTCATTAATGATTACTGACTATAGTGGGCTCCTGCATGGCTTAGTATTTAAGATTTAGAATTCACAGCCTGGAGGCCCTGGGTTCAATCCATTTTTGAGACCCTAGATTTTACAAAGGAGTGTCCTTGGGCGAAATACTTCAGAGGTCTGCCAAAGTACTAATGAAATGCAAGACACACATGAATGAGTGAGCTTTCATCATGATATAACTGAAAAAAATGTTGAGAACAGCATAATACACTATTTAGCCAACAATAGTGTACATTCTGTTTATCATATCATAAATGAAATATGCAGGGCTCTAAGTATCGTCAGTACCTGTGTTTAACCTGCAATTTTTTAACTCTCTACCAGAAGTCAAAAGCCAAGACTCATAAAAATAGAAAGCATTTGCAGTCATAAATCTAATGTATCTAAGGTGATAATATTTCTTTCTAAATTGGTAAAAGATGTGGGAAAAGAAGAAAATGCTGTGTTAAATATTTACCAAATGACAAACTTTTTGCACGAGGTCAAATTAAAAGCATTTGAAGATGACAAATTAGATGTGGTCTAAATGATGATTTCTGTCTTTGATAAGGTAGAAAACATTGTGGGAAAAGGAGAAAATGCTGGCTACCAGCATTTTCTCCTATTCCCATAATCTTTTCGAAAGCCCTCTTTTTCAGGGTGGTTTAAAACTCGGGATTGCGTGGTGAAGGGTTAATTTATGAAGTACATAGGTTAATATGGATGTTGATGATTTATCTATAATGGATTTATTTCAACTTGATCAATAGATTGGCCATGGGGTTCATCCATTTTCAATTTATCCCTTTAACCCTTTCCCAAATGACAAATTTTGGACTGGTCCAAACTGAAAGAGTTTGCAGACAACAATTTTAAATTTGATGAAAATGGCAGAAAATTATCAAAAAGGGTAGAAAACATGTGGGAAAAGGAGAAATTGCTTGTTACGAGCAATATCTCGTTTTCCCACAGTGTTTTCAAAAGACTTGTACTGCAGACACATGAAAACCAGGGCTTGTTTGGGAAAGGCTTCAGTGCCTTTTACAATTTGTTGTTTTTGCGGCCAGTGTAGATCAAGATCAGACTGTGCAAAACATGCAATCTGATCTTTGGTCTACTCTGTCTGTCTTTGGTCTACTTTGCTGAGACATTCCAGACAAGAGCAACCCTGCAAATGCAATTACATGTATTAATCCTTTCCCAAACAAGCCCTGGTTTTCACGTGTCTGCAGTACAAGTCCTTTGAAAACACTGTGGGAAAAGGAGAAATTGCTCGTAACGAGCAATTTCTCCTTTTCCCACAGTGTTTTCTACCCTCTTTGATAACTTTCTGCCATTTTCATCAAATTTAAAATTGTCATCTGCAAACTCTTTCAATTTGGACCAGTCCAAAATCTGTCGTTTGGGAAAGGGTTAAGGTCTTCTATCTAGACTGAGACTATCCATTAGGTTTATTCTGCACCCTAAGAGTAAACAGAAAAAAGCCAGGAAAGGGTTTATTAGAAGGGGGAGGTGTCTAATAGGGCAAACTCTAAATATCCTACCTTTGAAGAAGTTCTGCACTTTGCCAGACATAACTCAAAATGATCATTCACCGACACAAATAGTTTATCAATTGTGTCTCTCGCATTCTGCAATATCCGCTCCAAAATTGGCTTCTGAAATAAAGACAGCATTTGCTTAGGCTTAACCCTTTAACCCTTTACCACCCAATCCTGGGTTTTAAAAGCCCTTAGGAGAAATGCTTTTGATTTGGTTACCAGCATTTTCTCCTTTTCCCATAATGTTTTCTACCAAATACATATAACATAGTAAAAGACAGTGTATATCTAAGATCAGACTGTACAGAACGTGCAATCTGATCTTGATCTATACTGTCTGCAAAAACAATTGAAGTCAGTTCCTATTTCCAATAATATCACACTGTCTGATGAGACTTATTCATTTTCTCACCAATATAATTTTATGCACAAGAGCAGAGCTCCAGATAGAGGGAGTGATTTTGATTTCAAGATTGAAAATATTAATCACTCTCCACTAAACCCTATGTTATGCGTACTCATCAGAATCGTCTCATCGAGACGATTCTAATGAGTACCCACAACATAGGGTTTGGATGAGAAATAATGGATTTAGAATACTATCACTCCCTTTTATCTGGAGGTCTGCAAGAGTGCTCCAAGACAGATTTATAACTCTACTAGACTGGCAGTACTAAGTATTCTCTCATCTTCATCAAGATTCGCAAAATCCACCCAGAAAAAACAATGATCTCTAACTCTTTTTTCAATACTGAAAAAAAAAAAACCTGTTTCATAATCAGTACTACCTTCTCTGGTTGCAAACAGCAGGACACACAATGTTCATACAGGATACAGCAATTGTTCGTCTTACACGTGGAGCAGTTGTATTTCGTAGACTTGGTTGTTTTTATATCGCAACATCCACTTTTTGTCACTTGATCCCTTTCACATACATAACCTAAAACAAAATATAAATGACAGTCAAAATCTTGATCATTTGAGTACTTAACTCTTTCCCAGACGACAAAATTTGGACTGGTCCAAACTTAAAAAGAGTTTGCAGATGACAATATTAAATTTGATGAAAATGGTGGAAAGTTCTCAATAAGGGTAGAAAGCACTGTGGGAAAAGGAGAAATTGCTCGTTACAAGCAATTTCTCCTTTTCCTACAGTGTTTTCAAAAGACATGTACTGCAGACACGTGAAAACCAGGGCTTGTTTGGGAAAGGGTTAACTCTTTACCAAACGTCAAAATTTTCGACTAGACCAAATTCAAAGCATTTGCAAACGACAAATTAAATGTTGCTAAAATGGTGATTTCCGTCTCTGATGGGGTAGAAAAGATTGTGGGAAAAGGAGAAAATGCTGGTTACCAGCATTTTCTCCTTTTCCCACAATGTTTTCGAAAGCCTTCTCTTTTGGGGGTCGTTAAAAGTCGGGATTATGTGGTAAAGGGTTAAAGGATTAAAGAATTCTACAGAGATTAATGAGGTCATAAATTAACCCTTTACTAAAAAATCCATTGTTTTAGCCACCCTGTGGAACAGGGCTTTTGAGAACATTGTGAGAAAAGGACAAAATGCTGGTTACTGTTATTTTCTCCTTTTCCACCAATGTTTTAAAAACTATCAAGGACAAATCTTTTGATCTGAGTAAAATTCAATATTTTCTGCAAATGCTTTCAGTATGGACAAGTTTTAAATATCGTCTTCTGGTAACCATTTAATCCTTAGAGAATCTTTCACAACTTAAGTTGCTTTTGGGGATTGCATAGATCAAGATCACTCTACAAAAAGTGTGCAGTCTGATCTTTGATCAACACTTTCCAACTTGCTGAAACATTTTGGACTAAGAAAATTTTGAACACATGAAATTGCAATTATTTGAGTCTTATTTCTGGACTCAATATGTCTCTTGGGGTTTTTTGGCACTTAACCCTTTCCCAAATAACAAATTTTGGACTGGTCCAAATTGAAAGAGTTTGCAGACGACAATTTTAAATTTGATGAAAATGGCACACAGTTCTCAAAAAGGATAGAAAACACTGTGGGAAAAGGAGAAATTACTCGTTATGAGCAATTTCTCCTTTTCCCACAGTGTTTTCAAAACACTTGTACTGCAGACACGTGAAAACCAGGGATTGTTTGGGAAAGGGTTAAAAGATTAACCCTTTACCATACAAGCCCGATTTTTAACAACCCTATAGAAAAAGCCTTTAGAAAACATTGTGGGAAAAGGAGAAAATGCTGGTAACCAGCATTTTCTCCATTTCCCACAATGTTTTCTACCATTCCCATATCAAATTTCAATTTTTGGGCCACATTTGATTCAATGTCTGCAGATCTCTTCGATTTGCATCTGTCTAAAATTTTGTTGTTTGGTAAAGATTTAAATATATGTATGTGAAGGTAAACTGTAATATAGATACCAAAGCTCTTGTACCAACCTCTCTCATCCACTATATACTGTCTACCTTGAACTGAGTTTCTACATCTGAAAATATTTGTTGTGTTAGTCTCTAAAATGTCATGAATCTTTGGCTGCCACTGGAAGGGTTGTCTTAATAATGTATGTTGTACTTCATAAACATCCACTGGACTGACTTTGGACTGCAAATAGACACATGGAATGGAATGGAATGCTATACTTATCACATAAAACCTCCTCTGGCAGTGTGTTAAACCCGTGACTTATTTTTGATAATACAATAGTGTATTAATTAATTATCATTTTTTGGGGGGTACAGGTTGTGATCTGCTTTTAGTCATGAGCAAGTGAAGCTGGAGTAACCAGCCACAGCACATACAGGAATTTGTACTTCTATGCCATTTGGCATTGATGTCATTGTTGCCAAGACATATATGCGTGGGAAGTTTTTCATCTTCATGTTTAATAGAAACCAAAAAATGCAGCAAAAGTCTTTTAAAATCAACAAAATTGCAGAGATATGTGGAATTACCACCTCTAGAAACTGTTTCCTTCTACTTTCAGTGTAAATGTCGAAAAACTATCTTCTTGTGTATGAAACACTTGAAACCAAGCTACGACGGTAAACATTCTAATGAGTACCCACAACATAGGGTTTGGAAGAGAAACAATGGATTTAGAATACCATCACTCCCTCTTATCTGGAGCTCTGTATTGGGGAGGGCGGCATGTAATTTTATCCAGATATTGGTTTTATCCGAATTCCATGCATAGGTTTACCATATAAATCAACGTGAAATTTCGCTGGACAAACAAACTCCCTAGAGGTAGATGATATGTAAGATATAAAGAATAGTACTCTTATACCTGTGAATAAGTTCTGTATAACAAGATTAAAATGAAAGTCAGCCCAAATACAGCTAGTATCCAGCGCCGACGAAAGGCTCTGGCATTAAACATTGGTATTCTAGCAACATTAAAAACAGCAGTGGTTTCGAATCCTCCAAAAATATATTTTGATTTTTTTTGTTCTATCTATTTCAAGTAACAAGAAATTTTATCACAGATATTCATGATAAATAAAAAGTCGAAGAAAAATGGAGAGGGCGGGGATTTAATACGAAACTACTAATACCAAGAGGGCCATTGACCCTAAATCGCTCACCTGAGTAAAGTCGTCTACAGTTGATAAAATTAATTGATTGGTTGATTGATTGTATGCTGCCATTTTCAACATTATATCAGTTATATCGCTACGGTCACAGCACCTATCCATGCTTTCCTGTAGTTTCTTTTACCAGTACTTCGCACGATGTTCTTTCCAAGCCACTGGCTTCTCTCTTAATAACCACAGTCGAAACAATGGTCTGCGGTGAGAGAGGAATGAATCCTGTCGCAATGACTATCATCAATATTAGGAGAGAAATTGGCCGAGCCAAGGATCGAACCAGCGACCTTCTGTTCTCAAGTCCTGTACACTACCGACTGAGCTCGGCAGTTGATAAAGCTGGAGAGACTGGTTTCAATAACGTAAAACACATGGGTTTAAGTGACCTACGTTTAAACCTGACACGACAAAATTTCGAACTTGTCCAAAGTATCATTAAGAAAAGCATTCTGGCCAAGTTTCATGAGTATCAGGCTGAAAACGTGGTTTCTATGGTGCACACAATGTTTTCTAAGATTTGGCCCACTGATCAACTTTTTAACCTGACATGTTTCAACATCATTCCTGTCCAAGATGTCACCGAGACAAACAGTCAGACGAAGTTTCATAACAAACCGGCAGAAAAATGTGGCCTATAGAGTGTACACAAGTTTTTTTCTTAGATTTGGTCCAGTGACCTAATTTTTGGCTCAGCATGGCCCAATTTCAAACTTGTCTGAGATATCAAGACAAACATTCTGACCAATCTAAATGAGCATCAGGCTTTAAATGTGGCCTCTAGAGTGCAGACAAAATTTTTTCTAAGATTTTTGCCCAGTGACCTACTTTTTGACCAGACATGACCCAATTTCCAATTTGTCTGAGATATCATCAAGACAAATAATCTGACCTAGTTTCATGACTATCAGGCAGATAATGTGGCCTCTAGAGAGTACACAGGGTTTTTCTAAGATATAGCCCAGTGACCTACTTTTTGACCCCCACATGAACCTATTTCGAATTTGTCCGAGATATCATCAAGACAAATAATGTGATCTATTTTCATGACTATCAGGCTGAAATGTGGTCTCTAGAGTGCACACGTGGTTTTTCTAAGATTTAGCCCATTGATCAACTTTTTGTGCCAACATGACCCAATTTCGAACTTGTCCAAGATTTTATCAAGACAAATATTCTGACCAAGTTCCATGAGCATCTGACTGAAAATGTGGCCTCTAGAGTGCACACAATGTAAATGTTGACGACCCGGACGACGCACGGAGGACACACGCGGCACGATCACAAAAGCTCAGCTTGAGCACTAAGTGCTCAAGTGAGCTTAAAAGTCGTCTGAAAGACTGCACAGGGCGGGGGAGAGAGTGGAGGAGGGTGTTAGAACAAGGAGTCTGTTTAAATGAAATTTTCCTAACCATTTTGATATAGATCTATGTCATTCTAAGAAGTTAAGACGGTACCCGTAGTAAAGTAAATAGACTCTACCTTAAAGCTGAATAATGCACAGTGCATGTGTGTTTTGTGTGAAAACGTGATTTCAGACAGTCTGAAGCAAGTGACGGGGCTTTGCCCCGCCAACCTTTCGACCTTCTTAACTCATGACCACCTCCTCAGACAAATATGCAGCAGACGGCTTAGTTATCATATATATTGAATGGACCCATGTTATCATATAAAGATATTATTATTATCATGTGAAATGTTTGGCTCGTTTAGAGACGACAAAAGTTTAGACTCGCCTGGAAAGCAAATAAAGTGTAGATCTAGCTAAAATCGGGTGTGATTTGACCTAGAAAGGATAGATCTAGAAAACATCGTTGGAAAGGAGAATTGCTGGTTACTAGTATTTTCTCTTTTTCCTACAACTTTTTCAAAGCCTTCTATCCCGGGTTCGTTAAAACACGGGGTTTTATTGCAAGGCCAAGGTTGAATGCAATGATACATGTAGATCCACACGAGAAAACTTCTCTGTAGAAAGTAAGTTAATTACGAGTCGTTTCTCTTTCAGTCAAACTGGTTAAATCCTTTACCACACAATCCCGAGTTTTAACGACCCTAAGAAAGAAAACTTTTGAAGACCTTGTGGGAAAAGGAGAAAATGCTGGTAACCAAAAACAAATTTCAATTTTTGAGTCACATTTATTGTGTCGTCTGCAAGTGCTTTCAGTTTGGACAAGTCAAAAATTTTGTCCTTTGGTAAAGAGTTAAAAAAGTGTTCTTCTACAAAACTGTTATCATAAAACAGCTATATTTAGACTTTACCAAAACAATTCTCTTTCTAAAGATACTGATGGAAACTGCGTCTGAAAAAAATGTTGGAAAAGAAAATAGGCCTACAATATTCTGAGTTTTTTGTAACCAAATAATGTTTTCTATCCTACAAAAGCCAAACCTCATAATTTCATGTTTTTAAAGTTGGTCGTCAGCAATTGCTTTCACTTTGTTCAACTGTAAAATTTTATCGTTTGGTATCTTTAGTATTAATTCCTACTCCTATGGATCTGCCCTTGCAGCTGTGAGAACGCTCGCGTGTCTTTATTGATAGAAATAGAGAGATTAATCATAGATATATATATATTAATATTACAAATATTATCAATATTAAGCTAGATTTAATCCAGACAAACTTTTTATGTACGTAGCGGCAAGCAATTTTCGGTGTTTTATCGCCATTTTAACAAACTTGTCAGGGACGTAGCTGCGTGTATGGAAAAACGCAGTTGCACGCGTAGACTTTGCAAAAATAAAAAGAAAGAGAGACGATTTTGTTTAAAAAAAAAAACGTCACCAGAAACCACCAAATAGCTTCTACAATTCAAAACTTTTCTGTAGGAGGAGGTTCTTCTTGGAAATTCCCCTCCTCCTCTAGGAACTTCGCGACTCGGATAATACCTTCGGTGTTACTTTTGCGTACACTTTATTTTAGGCTAGCTACGCCCCGGCACTTCACAACCGTGCCAATTCCCTAGCTAGATGATATTGAAGAACAACATCTAACTTGATCACGGATCCATTCGGCAAGCCTCGGGTGGTCCCGTTAGATGTCGCTACGGAATCGATCAATTGTGACGAGTGCAACGGATCCTCCGGTGATGATTCCAGCCATATCTATGTGTCAGGCCAATATTTTTCCTACATTGAAAATAAGAGTGAAATTCACCATCTTTGAGCCTCTGCTGTAAGCTACTTCTGTTAGCAAACCCACAACTTTACTTTTCTATCAAATATGTCCAGTGGCCTACACATGAAAAAAAAAAAAAATGACACCTCAACCGATTGCTTTTTTTGCTATTTCAGCTCAAACGCAATTACCCTTGAAAAATAATAGTGAAAAGGGGCCATTCCGGGTGATAGACCACGTTCCTTTACACGAGAACAGGCACAAAATAGTTCCCCGAAAAGTGACAAACTTGAAATCAGTTTCTACAGAAATCATCAAATCAACACCAGAAAAACAGTTTAAACATAATTATCCTTCCATTTTCTCTGATAAACAGTGCAGCGGAAGTCCTCGCTGTCAAATTTTCGAACGGGACTACTTTTGAATTATGACCCGAAACTTCGGACTTCGCAATGATGCGACACCATTAAGGCGGCCAATCCATCCTTTCCCGGTTCTTTGCACAATGCTCTCTACACGTCAACGTACTGCTCTCCCACATAAAGATTGTGGAAACAATGTTCAGCGGTAACAAGACTAAGAATAGTAGGTGAATATGACCCCCCCCCCCCCCGCTGGATGCTATCGACTTAGCGGCTAGACTTGGTGCACTTTTCTATCACTCGGAAACATATTAGGCTTACATACTTGTACAAATGCATAGCCTCCATAATGCACAATGGGCAAGTACGAATTGTAGAATAATGGGAATAGGCAAAACATTATTTTATCAGCGCTTATCTGTTTTATCATTCGTAATCTGGCCGGGAGTTTGAATGAGCGTCATATTTGTAGGAAAATAAATAAAGGGTTGCATGACATTCTCCGATTTTTCATATTTGACTCCGGAAAAGAAAAAAATCCCGGTTTAACCGTAACACTAACCCTCGTATCGCTCGATTTATAGTCCCTGAAGTTCAACCGGATGTCCCCTCAGCATTTTTCCATTCAAAGCAAATTGTTGTGATTCAGGAGATAAGCGGCCGTGATTTCGTCATCTATATAATGTAATACAATATAAGATTCTTTAATATTACATTGTATAGATGGCGAAGTTCGTCACTAAACGAACGCCTTTGCTGCATTGACCATAAGATCAACCTGCTTGAAACAAATAAGACATCGATCTGACCGGTGATTAAATCAGAATTTGCCCTTTTTCCGCAATGTTTCCTACCCTTTCCCCCTCCCAAACACAGTTTTCGATTTTTAAGTTACCTTAATTTTGTCGTTTGAAAGTTCTTCTAGTTTTGACGAGTCTAAAATTTTGTCGTCTGTTGAAGAATGATTAGGATAATTGCAGATATTTGGTATGTCATTAGTAGATCTACATGCAATAGTTTGGATGATTGTTTACCGAAATGGGAGAATTATGCTATATTTGAATATTAATTTAGAGCGTGCTTCACGCTATTTTCCCTTTTTTTTTTTTCTGAACATCTGCCATGCTGTCTATAACAATCCACAATTATCTGTATATAAATGAAAAAACACAGTTGTTTGGAACCCGGAAACTATTGAAGGATTCTATGTCCAGGAGAACGTCAGCAGAAAGCACCAGAAAAACAACACCAGTAGCAAAATATCTTGGTTCATACGGGTAATTACCATTTAATTAATTGTTATTCGTTATTGATTGACCACTTGTTTATTATATTTTGTGCAAATGTCATTTCAATCACAATCTAGGAAATCCGACTCTTTTAAAGTCAAAGACGTTAGATGTATTCTTTCTGCGCTAAGTAGGAATCGGTACAGTTCTATATTTGTCCTGTGCAAATTGGGAATCCCATTATCAAAATTTATAATTCGTTATTGTTGCGCCATATTCACGAATTATTTTCAAATGTTATTTTCATCACATTTATGAGGACTGGAACATTTTCAGTCTGGATCTGTATTCACCAACCATTCTTAATTCCACTTTTATTCTATATTTAGAATGAAACACAACCTCTGATTGGCTAGACCATATGGTTTAGCCAGTCGGATGTTGTGTTATATCTAATTTCAAATTTAGAAAATTCTCGAGAATAAGACAAAGAATATTCGTAAGCATAGTTGGTGAATAGTGACCATGGAGTTTTAACCATTTCAAAGTCGAGTAATTAAAATGTAGATAGATCTGTCAAAACTTCAAAATGTACCGAGATCTTTTTGGTGGGGTTTTCCCCAGTGCCCTTTGTAGTGATCAGAAGTTAGTTCTTTATGCGGATATTGTCGTTTCAGAACGTGAAGAGTTCTTATGGAGCAGACTATATGGGAGTACAGGCAGATTGTGTTAAACTCTGTTAAAAAAAAAAGAACCTTACGATACGGGGATTGGGGGCAGGGCTTGCTTTTGGTAATCATCATTTATTTGAACCAGATTTGATATGTCATCTGCAAACGCTTTGGATCTGGACAAGTGTAAAATGCTGTCGTTCGTTAAAGAGTTTGTTAACATCACCACGTTGCAACAAAGCAGGAATGACACTATGCAAACATAGCGATGGCTGGGGCACTAACAGCAGTCAAAATACGAAATATCTATTTAAAAAAAAGATAGATGACGTAAATTGCTGACCTGGGCCGAAACTTTTCGCTATTTGGCAATTTTCTGTATGTAAAAGGACCGTTCTACCGATTCAGTCGGTTGTTAGAAAAGTGACTATTAAGGATCCATAGTGATGTGATGGATTGATATGTATAAAGCATCACGGAGATGCATAAGGCCCCTTTTTCCAGAGCACAGCTCATTTGTATAAGTCGAACAGAATACATATCTATCAACCTGTCATTAAGGGAGGTAAATGTGTCAGCCTTGACAATTTAAACTCAGTTCATTCAATTATTGAAAGGATCACATGTATAAGCTGCAAGAACTGACCTGGTAGGGCGGAGCTATGTTACAGTTCACTGTATGTTAGACTGAGGTAAGATCATAAGTAGCCGTAAAGGATTGATATAGCACTGTTTTGATGTATGTGTTCATAGGCCACTGAAACTCCATTGGTCTATCACGGGATAACGAAATTTTCATTATCGGACACCGTTACTATTCTCATTATCGTACATTGGCGACTGCCTCCATATCCTGTATAGTCTTACTATATAGGATATATAGGCAGTCGCCAATGTGCTATTTATAGTAACGGTGTTAGGGAAAATTTGAGTATTCCGTGATATACAGGTGATGCACCAATGTGCTGTGTTCGATGATCGACCAAAGAAAAATTTGAGACATGCTCTGGCAAAAGGGGACTTAATGCATCTCCGTGATGCATGATACCGAACAAGTCATCACATAATCATGGATTCATAAAAACCACTTTTTCAAATAACCGACTTAATCTTTATGTACACTGGTCCTTGGACATACAGAAAATTGACTTAAGGCGAAAAGTTTCGGCCCAAGTCAGCCTGCGCGGACTGCGCAGGCTGACCTGGGTCGATACTTTTCGCAGATGCATTAAGCCCCCTTTTCATAGAGCACGGCTCATTTAGAGTTCTGTGATAGACCAATTAAGCTTCAAAGGTCTGTGATGTGTTTTACGTAGATTTACAACGAATAAATCCGAACTGGTTCGAGGCCACTAGTATGAAAAATAAACTGTCGACTTACGTCAAAGGTTAGCCACGCCCTGCCAGGTCAAGTCTCACAGCCTATATACTGTTACCAAATGTCGTTATTATTTACAGCAACATGGCCAACCTGTACTGTATGCTTATCATAACCATATACGTAATAGAAAGTTCAGCCGGCGTGAAAGAGCCTGTTAGACGATCTGAGCCTTTAATTATACCAAGCAACGGTACTTTAAGAACCGAGCAGACCTTCCCAGATGAAGAATCCCCAGCTAATACTCTTACTCCCGATTTTGGAAACTGGTCTACCGTTAGACAAGAAACAACAGACGAAGACCTAGCTAAAACAACGGATGTTAACGAAGGAACTGCGCCTAATGTTACTGAAGAAACGGGCAACGTTTCGGCTCCGTTATTTTTTGGTAATTTAACGTTTAACCACATGCGTAGAGATGCTGATACAGGTACCGTTCACTTCATCGGAGTACTGTTGAACGGGTTCTTTAAGTTAGCTGGAAGTTTTGCCTACAGCAAGAATACAGAGAAATGAGAGTAACGAGGTTCAAAAGCAAATTCGAAATGTGGAGGGTCAACGAAATCGGAAAAGTAGTGGCTTTTTAGTTCCTTTTCCGAGAATTGTTGATTCATCTGCAACTGTCTAAAACTATGTAACACAGGAGGCTTATTCAAATAAAGTAGTCTTATCTATTTGGCTTGTTCAAAGTATTTTAGGCCCCCCCCCCCACTTTCCTCCTATTCCCAAAATTTAATTCATGGTCTCCTAGAACAAAATTTGCGGCAGAAGATTTAAGGATATTCAACAAGACTTTACTACCAAACCTGGGTCGATACTTTTCGCAGATGCAATAAGCTCCTTTTTCACAGCGGACGGGCTTGATTCAAGATCAGAGGGCACGTTCAGTGCGGTCTGACCTTGATCTGTGCCATCCGCTAGAGCCCCTGTTTTGGCCTAAGTCCCTTAAAGGATGGATTTGTTGGTTAGTTAGTTGGTGATTTGTTGGTTAATTGTTTGGTTGGCTGGTTGGTTGGTTGGTTGGTTGGTGATTGATTGATTGATTGATTGATTGATTGATTGATCGATCGATCGATCGATCGATCGATTGGTTGATCGATAAGTTGTTCGGTCGGACCGAGCGACTGAGTGATCGAGAGACCGACCGACCGACCGGTTGATCATCTGCTCACTTATCCAAGTGTTTATTGGGTGACACCAGCACTAGGCTGAGATCCTTAAATGCCCTGCCCATGGACGCTTCCACGAATAACCCAGAGTAGCGGATGAAACTTGATACATGGAACTCTTGATAACCAATCCAACAGCTTTACCTAAATCCACTAGGGAGCCCTTGTTTATAAAAAAAATGACAATAGTGCAATCAGGGTGAAAAATAGGAGAATATGAAACCAAATGTAAAGTTTTCTGAAATTAAGTCACGGACGGCGAGGGTAAAAATATAGAATTATTTGAAGTAAACAGGTCCGCAAGAAATTTGATATGTCAGTGTAAAGATTTGGTTTCAAAAACTCCAATTATCCTCTAAGCGCGGTCCTTTCATACAAGCATAATCGAAGTCTATTGAACGACAAAAAAATGGTGTAAATAAAGTGCTTCAATATATGATGACATTCACAGTTGAGCCATGCTCTGGGTGAAGGGGGGCTTAATGCATCTGCGAAAAGTATCGACCCAGGTCAGCCTGCGCGGTTCGCACAGGCTGACCTGGGCCGAAACTTTTCGCTATTGGTCACTTTTCTGTATGTCATAAGGTCATTCTATCTCGAGATTCAGTCAGTTTTCTTAAGTGGTTATTATGGATCCATAATCATGTGATAGCTTGACTGGTACAATGCATCACGGAGACGCATTAAGCCCCTTTTGCCAGAGCATAGCTCATTTATTTTTTGCTTACTCTTTCAAAGAGAAACGCCCATTTTTAAGGTTTAGGCTAGTAAGAACGAGTCTATATAGAATACGTTTGCTGACAATCTGTATCCAAAAAATCAGACTGCACACAACGTGCAGTCTGATCTTGGATCTACACTGTCCGACACGTAAGATTATCTTAGAGAAAAAGTTTGAAATTCATTTCATAGTTATATTGTTAACGCTAAAAAATATGCGCTTGCTCTGGCAAAAGGGGGTTTAATGCATCTCCGTGATCCATTATACCAAGCAAGTTATCATATAGTTATAAATCTAACAACCGATTGTCTAACAACCGATTGAATCATGAGATACACTAGTCGTTTGACATGCAGAAAATTTACCGAAAGCAAAAAGTTTCGGCCCAGGTCAGCCTGCGCGGACTGCGTAGGCTGACCTGGGTCGATAGTTTTTGCAGATGTATTAAGCACCCTTTTCACAAAGAATAGCTCATATGTAAGATTATCCTGGAGAGAAGGAGTTTAAAATTCTATTAAAAGTTACTGGGTGAAAGTTAAGTACATCCTGAAACAAGAAATATCTTTGAAAAAAAGACAGACGGCGTAAATTTTCCAGCAAATTGGCAGGGGCCCTTAAAATAAACACATGTACTTTTTTGACCAATCACAAATTTCTATTTATTCATTTGTTATCAGTACCGAAAAGTAGGTCAAATGCCAGCACATTCAGCTACGTCGAAAAATTGCAGCAGACGACTTTGACAACAACCTCGTAAAACTGTATGATAAACGTGCATTCAGGTTTCATAAAAGCAAATTGATCATCGAACCATACTTGTAGAATCTTCTAAACAAAACAAAAAAGTAGGCATGCTATTTTTAGAAATGAAAAAAAATAAAAAAAAATCATTTATTACTGCAGAAACAAAGCAAATACACCTTCTATAAATTGCTTGAAAAATACGGAGAATGAATTTCATTTCAAATGTTTATAGATCAACAGAAAGTTTTAAAATTGATAGAAACAACCTGACAATTGTAGAATACGTTGTGCAGAACCTCCCATGAGTTAAACGATGTAAGTATATATCGTTGAAAAAAACTCCAACGCCTGAATATGTGTTTTTTGTTTCATTCTTGTTTTTTTCTCTTTCACTTCCATACCCCTCCCCCCCCAAAAAAAAGCTTTTTCGCCACATATATTATGAAACATTGCATAAACGCTCTACTTATAACTGTTTTTTGTTCGTGTATAAATATATATGTTTGGATATATAGCCTACATGGATATATACATATGTGCGTTTATTAAATTGTAAGGTAATGAGGGATGTTCACGACCCTCATATATACCATGGACGTGCCTTATAAAAGAAAAAAAAAGAAAAGATTTTATAAAAGCATAATGAAAACTCTCTTCTTGTCACAATTATCACAAGAGCTGAGTGGTACAAGACTGAAAAAATAGCCGTCTGGAGATCATAATATCTTAGCATTAACTGTTGGCCAACATGATCCCTACCAATCATTTATATTTGAACTTTATGCCCAATTATTCATACTTGAACATTATACCTACCAGTTATTTATATTTGAACATTATACCTACCAAGCGTTTATATTTGAACACTGTACTTACCAATTATTTATATTTGAAAGTTATACCCGCCAATTATGTATATTTGAACTTTACACTTACTACCAGCTATTTATGCTTGAACATTGTACCTACCAATCATATGAATTTGAACATTATGCCTACAATCTTATATATTCGAACACTATACCTTATCAATCATTTATATTTGTTGAACATTGTACCTACCAATCATTCCTATTGAAACTTCTTGAAACATTCTACCTATCAATTATTTATATTTGAACATTTTACCTACCAATTATTTATGTTTTAACATTACCCTCACAGTTATTTATATTTGAACATTATACTTACCAATCATTTTATATTTGACAAAAACAAACAATGCTCGACAAATGCTCATAGAGGCTTTTATTTATCACTGCCAGCGTCTGAACTTGCCGAGTGGACGTTTCTCTTTCAAGAAATGTCCCAATCTCCGCTTTTCCTCGCCATGACGACTTAGGTAGAGCTGTTTGGTGAAAAACAATAGGTCGCTGAAATGATAGATAAACCTAAAAGATATTGATATTTCATTTTTTTGGCAAAGGTATGTACCAAAACATCAGACAGTAGGGACCCAATGTCAGACCGAACGTTCTCTGCAGTCTGATTTTGATCTTCACTGTCTGGAAAAGTAAGTAAAGCAGGCTTCAGCGTTTGAAGAGTTATGAAAATTATATTTTCTTTAGAAATGAAACCCTTAAAGTTGATTTCGTAATTCTAGATGTAATTTAGACTGGATTATCGTACCCCAAAAGCTGTAGTTCAGTGTGGATCAAAGATCAGAGGACACTGTCAAGAAAAGTGGCTGATGTTTACCTTCAACAAACTAAGAGATAACACTTCATTTACTCTTCTCTGACAACTTGAAGTAAAAAAAAAAAAGATAGATGGCATAAGAGATACAGAAAATGGAGCAGTTGCCTCTAAAAATGATTTGCCTGAAAATATATGTATATACACAGTAACGGAATCTAGGGTAACGTTTAATAAAAAAAAAAAAAAGAAAAAGGACGGTTACGGGAGATACAATGGGTAACAGTTTAGGTTATTTCTCTCAGTTCAAATAAGGCATCTTGCGTTATGGTTAGTGCTTGGATGGATGACCAAGTCGTTACACGTCACGAAATAAGTGAATGTTTTACATTCCCCTTTACAAATCATCAAAATCTGTAAAATCTCTTTAGTTTTTTGAACTGCGTAAGAGACCACAAGAAACGAAAGTGATCTACGCTGCATGTAAAGTAAATAAGAGTGACCTACCATTATTCTATAAATAGACGGGCAATATTCTGCCCGTTTTCAGAAGCCTGTATCGATACACTTTGCTGTATCAGGGGAGATAACCAATCTAATTAATACCAAGAAGAAGGTCAAAAGCCAGTGCATTCAGCTACGCAAAAAAAAAACCATGCATGAAACGTCTGTTGATCACAAACCAAATTTTAAGTATGATTTATTTAGTTCGTTTTTATATTTCATCTCAAGACAGCTTGCTCAAAAGGCTTTTTTATTGTGTACAATGCAAGACAGATGGATTTTGCGATAATTAGCTATTAACCAGGCGACAAATTTTAACCCTTTACCATATGACAAAATTTTAGATCTGCCCAAATTGAAAGTTTTTGCAGACGACAGAATATTTGTGACTCAAAAATATTAATTCACCTTTAGAAGGATATAAAACTTTGTGGGAAAGGGAGAAAATGGTGATCAGCAGCATTTACATGTACTCCTTTTCCCACAATGTTTTCAAAAGGTTTTCTCCTTAGAGTCCTTAAAACTCGGGATTGTGTGATAAAGGATAAACACTTGTCCTAACTGAAAGCTGCTGCAGACGACAAATAAAATTGCGGCTCAAATCTTGGTATTAGTAATGATGGGGGAAAAATAATGTAGGAAAACGAGAAAATGCATGTAACCAGTATTTCCTCCTTTTCCTACTATGTTTTCGAAAACGTTTTTACTGAGTTCGTTAAAACTCATGATTGTTCGGTAATTGGTCTATTAAGATGAGGGACTTGAAAAGGCATTTCATTTCGTTGACAAATCTCCATGTCGTTTGAGTTGTTTTTCTGTCGTGCATGGCAACCCCGATGTTTTGTAGTTTTGTTTGTTTTCACACGAGTTTGTGCCACTTTTCACACTGATTCAGTCACATTTCGGGGGCAGCTCACATATTCATGTCGGTGTCTAGTCTGGTAGCAAAGTCGGTAATCCACGGCTCGTGGGACAGGTTCCAAGCTCGAAGAAGCTCTATTCGAGAATTGAGGATCAATTTCTCTCTCATCGCAGCAAAATATGTTGACGATGTTTGTATGCGAATGCAGCACGTGGCTTGAAAAGAGTGTATAGCGCAGTACAGGTAAAACAGAAAACTATGCATATCAGTCATGCTCTGTGGGAAGAGGGTTTAACCCTTTGCCACATGACAAAATTGTATAATTTTCCCAAAATGAAATGCTTTGCAGACAACAAAGTAATTGTGACTTAAAAACAAAAGTTGGCTTTTGAAAGGGTAGAAAATATTGTGGGAAAAGGAGAAAATGCTGGTTACCAGCATTTTCTCCTTTTCCCACAACGTTTTCAAAAGGCTTCTTTGTCAGGGTCATTAAAACTCGGGATTGTGTGGTAAAGGGTTAATGCATCTGCAAAAAGTTTCGTAACTTTTTGCAGATGTTAGCCCCTGCAGTCTGCGCATGGTCGAAGCTTTTTACTTTTTGTCAACTTTCTTCATGTCAAAGGACCAAGTCTACCTAATGATTTAGTAATGTGGCTGGTCGATGGAGCTTCTTATGTATTTGACCGTCTGACAAATGCAGAAGCAACTCTTACGATTGCCACCTGCAAGGAACATGTATAATCATACTTGTACTGTAATTCGAACCTGAAACTGTTAGTGCTCATTCTCCACCTTCTATTTCGCGATTCCTTTCTCTTTTCTGTTTTTCTCTCTCTCTTTTTTTGTTACGTCATTTCATTATCTATTTCAGCACTTGTAGTGACCTTTAATTTGTATTATATAAGAGTATGTTACGAAATGCACGTGTATGCATGAGTAATTAATAAAATCTAATCTAATCCTAATGATTTAGTCGGTTACTTGACAAAAGTGATTTTATGGATCCATAGTTGTATGATGGCTGGCTTGGTATAATGCATTACAGAGATGCATTTCGCCCCTTTTGCGAGAGCATCGCTCATTAGTAAATGTGCCTATTTCCCAGAGTCAAAAAATACAGTCCGTTGCAACTGAATAGGCCTTTTCGGTCATAATGTAAAAGTACGTCGCGGGAAGTGTGCATCCGACATTAGACAGCAATTTCTTTGTAAGGCTAATCTTGACCTACTGCATTCGCTTAGTCCATTTAAAACGGCCATGGCTGTGAATTCTGAACCAATTTAAAACTTCTTTTCCAAACGAACCAATGTTGTTTTAGAACCCTTGGAAAGATGTCTCTTGAAAACAACGAGACACAAGAAGAGAAAACCAGTTTATTCTATTTTCCCACGGTTTTCTGGGTATCATGTCGAAGACAAATCCCATCGTACTGGCCACAATCAATTTGTCGTCTGCAAATGCTTTCAGTTTCGATGAAGGTAACATTTTGTCTTATGGTTAAAAGAGTTAATTATTGATGGAATTCGACCTTTGTCCATAAACCAGCGGGGATCTCCGATTTACCGTGAAAACCCTCCATTGTTTGTAAAGAAATTTGTGTATTGAGGTCGTGATTATCTGTTGACACCGGATATAACGCATTGGGAATGTTTCTATAATTGCTGTTAAATGTTAACTTTTGATCGAACGTCAAAACTTTGGACTTTTCCATATTGAAAGCATTTGCAGACGAAAAATTAAATGTAGTTTCTGTGACAGTAATTGGCCTTAAAAGAGTTGAAAACATTGCTGGAACCGGAGAAACTTGTAGTAACTGTAATTTTCTGTTCTCTCTCGCTATTTTCAATGTTTTAGATTGGGTCGTAAAAAGTTGGGATTGTTTTGCAAAGTGTCAATAAAGGATTTTTATTGCTGAACCTATGAATAAGTTCGCTTAATAACGTTTACTCCATTGAATTCCAATAGAAATGGAGTTTTTATATAGTATGATACGCTAAAATCAATGAAAATATTACAACTGAAAGCCACATTTAAAAGAAAAGGATATGTAAGAGGAAGGTTGTTTGTTTAGTGCTTTCCCACACAATTCCGAGTTTTAACGACCCTGAGAAACAGGCCTTTTGAAAACATTGCGGGAAAAGGAGAAAATGCTGGTTACCAGCATTTTCTCCTTTTCTCACAATGTTTTCTACCATATGAAAGACAGAAATCATCATTTGGGCGACTTTCAATTTGTCGTCTGCAATTACTTTCAGTTTGGACCAGTCCAAAATTTTGTCGTCTGGTAAAGAGTTAAGAGAGAAGACCACTGAGACATATTTTACAGTATATACAATTTCAGAAGTGTACAGCGATGACTTACTTTATTAGCTAAGATTTGACAGTTTAAAGACTGGGTGAAAATTTCGATAAACGAGTCATTTGATATGATAAGTAAATAGCAGTTTACACTTATAGTGTCGTATAACAAGATAATTTAGAATTTAGCCATGCTCTGTAAAAAGGGGCTTAGTGCATCTGCGAAAAGTATCGATCCAGGCTGACCTGGGCCGAAACTTTTCGCTAGTGGTCAATTTTCTGTATGTCAAAACACCAGTCTCTCTCATGATTCCATCGGTTTGTTCAGAAAAGTGACTATTATCGGGTTCATATGATGGCTTGATTGGTACAATGCATCACGGAGATGCATTAACTCCGAGTTTACCAAACGACAACATTTTAGACTGGTCCAAATTGAAAGCATTTGCAGACGACAAAATGAATGTGACTTAAAAATTAAAATTTGTTTTTGGGAAGGTAGAAAACATTGTGGGAAAAGGAGAAAAGGCTTGTTACCAGCCTTTTCTCCTTTTCCCACAATGTTTTCAAATGGCTTCTTTCCTAGGGTGGTTTAAAGTCGGGATTGTGTGGCAAAGGGTTAAGCCCCTTTTTGCCAGAACATGGCTCAATTATTTTTAGTCGGCGCAAGAAAAGGGTTAAATCTTTTCCGAAAATTTTTTAAAAACAAAAGCGTGTGTTTGCATACAATTAATGAAATAAAGCCTCCTAACCTTTTGCCCATGCAATCCCGTACTGTAACGACCTTGAGAGAAGAGAAAAATTATTTAGAAAACATTGTTGGAAAAGGAGAAAATGCTTGTCACCAGCATTTTCTACTTTCCGCACTGTTTTCTACCCTTTTAAAGGCAAGCACAGCCATTTGAGCCACGTTTAATTTGTCATCTGCTAATGCTTTCAGTTTGAACAGATCTAAAATGATACCGACTTGTAGTATTTATATTATTGTGCAGACTATTTAAGACAAACAAAAATGCATTTTAAATATACCCAAAGAAAAAAATATGGAAAGAGGAATGCTACATTTCAAAGGTTTAAATAAAATAATTGCTACAAGTAATGCTCCTTTTCCCACAATGTCTTCGAAAACTATCAACGGTACCGATCTAAAAATCTTGCGATTGTCCATAAAATTGGTTTATTTGTCTTTAAGCAAGTTTTTATTCTCCCATATTTACCGTCTTCAGCCGGAAATGGGGGACGTGCAACCGCCAATAAAATGTATTGCTGCGAGGAAAAGTAAACCCTAACGTAGAAAGTAAAGTTATGACAAACTATAGGACATTAACTCTAGTTTGAAAATAAAGACGAATCTCTTAACCATTTACCACAAAATCCCTTGTTTTAACGGCCTATGGTAAAAACTTTTAGAAAAAAGTGTGTAAAAAGGAGAAAATACTAGTAACAAGCATTTTCCTCTTTCCCACAATGTTTTCTACCCTGTCAGATTTCATCATTTAAGCCACATTTAATTTGTAGTTTGAAGATGCTTTGAATTCGGAGAACCCCAAAATTTTGTACTGGAATAAAGAGTTAAGCTATTTAGCAATGGAAGGCGAACCAAAACATAAACTTGGAAATATTTCGAGTTAAAGAAAGCCTGATTGCAATTATCTATATCTCTCATTTCGACTCTGCTAAAATGTCGAAGGAATTAAAAGGCCAGTAACAACGGTTAGATGAATCATACTCAGCATATCACATTGAAAATATCCTTGTAAAATGTTGATCAACATCAAAAATAAATTCTTTACCAAACCATAAACTCTTCGGCTCGTCCAAACTAATCTAAGCATTTGCAGACGCAAATCAAATGCGGCTTAAATGAAAAAAAAATACTAATGTGATTGTGAATTGGTGTGCTCTGGGGAGGTAGTCATCTTTCGGAATTAAACGAGCATTACATCCCATTTTTATTCATATTTTTTTAGGGGTTGGGAGGGGGCAGGGAGTGGTATTTTGTAAATAACTATCACTAGAACTGTTTGCTGTGTGTTTTTGGATCAAACAAAAAATGCCTGAAAAAATGCGTCCGAAGGGTTTCGAACCCACAACCTTCAACACCTCAGATGGCGACTCTACCAACTGAGCTAGGGGGAGCCAGCTGACAACGTACTTTGTTGAAAATGTATTTATCCCTTGTTACGCAATAACAATCATCCCGTTACAAACGGGATAGGAAATGTTACAGTAGAAATACAAAAACTCGGTAATTCCTCGTTTTTTCTGCATGTATTTCTATCTTTGTTTTAGTTGTAAAGCCATCTTTCCACGCAAATTACAATTGGCAGTCTCCGTCAAGATTTTCTAAAAAAAAAAAATACAAAACAAAATTTGGCTTAATACCCCTTTAAGAGCAGTGAGATCCTAAATAATGGCAGGATTTTTCTTTAATCATTTTGTCGTATATAGGCAAAAACAGGGAAATGTCGGTAAACCATTATCACACAAAATTCAACTCTTTACCAGACGACAAAATGTTTAATTCGAAAGCATTTGCAGACGACAAACTAAATGTGGTTTAACCCGTTACCACACAATCTCTATTTTTAACGATCCCGAGAAAGAAGCCTTTTGAAAACGTTGTGGGAAAAGGAAAAAATGCCGCTAACCAGAATTTTCTCCCTTTTTCACAATGTTTTCTACCCTTCCAAAAGCAGATTTCAAATTTTCAGTCGTATTTATGTTGTCGTCTGCAAATGCTTTCAATCTGGACTAGTCTAAACTGTTGTCGTTTGGTAAAGAGTTAAATGATGGGAATGTATTTAAAAGGACAGAAAACATTGTGAGAAAAGGAGAAAATGCTGGTGACCAGCATTTTCTCCTTTTCCCACAATGTTTTCAAAAGGCTTCTACCCCAGGGTCGTTGCAACTCGGGATTGTTTGGTAGGAGGTGAAGGGAAATGGTCTTTGTTATAACGTAGCGAGTTTGTTACTCGTTACAGTGGGAGTGAGTAGGGATCGATTTTCACTGATAGATAAACCTATGATGTTCTGAGTGATTGAAAAAGTTTGACTGAATACTGCGATTGGAGCGGATTAACGTTCTTGTTTATTTCTTTCGAAAATTGAGGTGAGTTCTTTCTTTCTTTCTTTCTTTCTTTCCTTTAGATTGTCATTTTTAACGAAACGAACATCATCCGAGTTGTTTTAACTTGGTTTCCTTCAAATCATCATCATCATCATCATCATTGTCTTCATAACCATCATAATTTCGTGGGAGTCTGCGTTAGCGTCATTTCAAAATGTTGCAGCTCGGGTAGATGAGTGGTTAGCGTACCTGACTCGTGACCTGGTAGTTGCGAGTTCGATACTTGGTTGAGGTAAACTTTCTTTCCGGTGATTATTCGCCTCTCACCTCTGATTCATGTGAGAAAAGTAGTCAGTGGCTTTTGAAAGAAAGTTGTATCAGTACTGGTGTAAGAAAGTCAGGAAACACATGGGTGTGTGACTGACCGCCATGATATGACTTGAGCTGTTAAAATGGCGTTAAACTCCAATACAAATCAAACCAATTCAAAATGTTGTAATACATTTAATTACGTTGTTAATTGATTATATGGTGTTGAACGCCGTTTAAAACATTGTCAGTTATATCGCGGCGGCCAGCGCACCTATCCGTACTTTCCTGGAGTTTCTTTACCAGTGCTCCGCACAATACGGTATTATTTCCAAGCCACTGGCTGCTTTCCCACTCAACAATTGTCGAAACAATGATCAGCGGTGAGAAAGGGATGAATCCTGCCGCGAGGACTATCATCAATCCTCGGAACGAAATTTGCCTTGCCGGGTACCGAACCAGAGACCTCCTGTTCTCAAGTCCTGTACGCTACCTACTGAGCTACCGGAGCTCGGTCATATACATGTAATTAGGTATTTCTTTCCTGCATTCTAGGCTTATCACCTGCTCTCCCCCACCCCCACAAAAAAAAAAAAAAAAACACACACACACACACAAAATTTTGTCGAGAAATCTAAAAATACCTTAGTAGGCTACGTAGTCTATTTAGGAAATGCTACAAAAATATTTGTTTCTTAGACTATTCTTTCTTATTTATATATTGTGTACCAACTATTGCAATAGTAAATTCAGTGATCAAATATCTACGAAGTTTTTTTTTTTAATGATAAAAATCTGAACAGCCCCCTTTAACATACTTCCATTGTTATGTTCCCTCTATCTGCCCCCTTTATTTAGAGAACAATGTTATCTTCTTCGATCATTCTACACTTGTAAACAGAGAATGGAAAGTCTTGTCTTATTATAAGTGAGTCATACTCTGTGAAAATGGGGTTTAATGCATCTCCGTAATCCATTATACCAAGCAAGTCATCACATACTCTTTGGTCAATAAATTCCATTTTTGTCCAGCAACCAACTGAATTGGTTGGTAGAACTTTCCTTGGACATGCAGAAAATTAACCAAAAACAAAAAGTTTCGATACAGGTCAGCCTGCGCGGACTGCGCAGGCTGGCCTGTGTCGATACTTTTTGCAGCTGCATGAAACCCCCTTTTTACAGATCACCGCTCAATGTATGAATGAAATGAGGTCTGTTTGTGATCTTTTGTTAGGGTGAGTATGCAAACAGACAAGGCGTACATGTATTCCGACGCCTTCAACATCTTTTAGTGATATAACGACAGTAGCTCCCCAATCCATGAATGTCCCGGGTTTCAACAGCAATAGAATAGATTTTGAAACGTCTTGCTAAAGGACACTCCCACGAAAAAGAAAAACTTCGACTGAGGATCAAACCTGGGGCTTCTACGTTTCGAATCTTGTATTTATTTGTGACGCACCCATATATTTCCTAGCTTTCTCACACCAGTACTAACGCAACTTTCTTTCCAAAGCCACTGACTACTTTTCTCACATGCTTCAGAGGTGAGAGCTTTAACCGGGTATCGAACTCGCAATCACCAGGTCACGAATCAGATACGCTAACCACTGAGCTACCCGGGCGGGCTTTCGAATCTTACGCTAGTCTGGGTTGAAGTACGTTTTCTCTTTTTTTAAAGGTTTGATTTGACGAGCTGAGCTGAGACCATGTCGGCCAATGAAAAGCTGACAATACAAGCACTGAAGGACCACGACAAAGTACATCCGAAATTTAAAGCGACGCCATTGGGACCCCCTTCCAAAGACGTGAGTAGTCTCAATTTCAAGATCTGTGCCCGTATTCACCACCCATTCGTAATGACATTCTTAGTCTGTTTCTCAAAAAATTATAAATCTCAAAATAATGCAATTTGCTCATGGCAAAACCAAATGAGCCATGCTCCGGCAAAAAAGGGTCAAAGCACAGGCCACAGAAGTTCGATCAAGCAACACCGAAATTTTCTTTGCTCGATAATCAGAGACCGTTACTCAAAATAGCACATTTGCACTTCGCCTCTATATCTTATATTATCTTCTTTGCTCGATAATCAGAGACCGTTACTCAAAGTAGCACATTTGCACTTCGTCTCTATATTGTATAATAGTATAGTCTGGGTTCAGGCGGTAATAACTTTAATTACTCCGTGTCATGCTCTGCTTAGAATCGTGGTCTGCTATCAATCTTTGGAAGGTATCTGTTTTGGACAAAGTAACCTCATAATGATAGAAAAGGAAAAAATGAACGGACTGTAAAGTGTCACTATACACGATGTAAAGACGATTGCATCTGTGTGCTATTTTTGGTAACGGTGTCCGATGATTGAGCAATGAAAATTTTGGTATTTCATGATAGACCTGTGGAACTTCAGTGGTCTATGGTTTAAATGCATTTCAGTGATGCATTATGCCAAGCAATTCATCACATAATTATGGATTCGTAAAATCCATTTTATCTTACAACCGGCTGAGTCCGAAGATAGTATGGTCCTTTAACATGAAGAAAATTTACATAAAGCCAAAGGTTTCGACACAGATCAGCCTGCGCGGACTGCGCAGATGCAGATGCATCAAACCCCCTTTTCACAGAGCATGGCTCAAATGCTTTTGACTTCGGAAATTGGGTTACCTTCTTAATCTAGAATGAGACTAAAAATGTAACTAGGAATATTTGGTGAATACAGGCCCTAGTTTTTTAATCCTTAACTCTTTACCCAACAATCCTGACTTTTAACGACGCCTAGAAAAAAAAAAAAACATTTTGAATACATAATACATAGTGGGAAAAGGAGAAAATACCGGTAACCAGCATTTTCACCTTTTTCCACAATGTTTTCTATTTTTTGAGATGCAAATTTTATGTCTTGGGCAACATTAAATTAAATTTTGTCGTCTGCAATCGCTTTCAATTTGGATAAGTGTAATTTTTTTGTCATCTGGTAAAGAATTAAACTGCTAGGTACAGCCCACAGAAAAACAAAAGTTCCAATTTGCAAACTTCTTTTCGCTGTAAAAATTCCGTCGTTTCGGGCAATGTAGATCCAAGATTAGAGTGCTTGCACTACGGAGCCTGGTCTTCATCTACACTGTCCACAAAAGCGCATTAAGTCGTGCTAAGCAGCTGTAATGCTGAGAGAGAGAGAGAGAGAGAGAGAGACTTTACTAGACGACAAAATTTTGGACTCGTCCAAATTGTAAGCAATTGCTGACTATAGATCAGATTTAACTCTAACTATCAAATTTTCCTTTGAAAGAGAAGAAACCATCCTACGAAAAGAAGAAATGCCGGTTACCAGCACATTCCTCTTTTTCCAAGATGATTTGAAAATCTGTCAAATTCACGGTCTTTAAAATACAATGTGTGGTAGAGAAGTAAATAAAGATACAAATGATAATTCATATTGAATTCTTTTTCTTTTTTTACTTTTTATAATAAAGCAAACAAATGCAAATACAACGTTTTATAGTACACATGTATCGTTTCAGCTAGAAAAGCTAGTAAGTATACAATAGTTACTAGTCATTAACATATTTTAGTTCTTTGTACTTAGCATAAATAAAACCTGCACGTATTCATTTGAGTCATGCTCTGGCAAAAGGGGGCTTGACTCTTTACCACACAATCCCGACTTTTAACGACCCTGAGAAAGAAGCCGTTTGAAAACATTGTGGGAAAAGGAGAAAATGCTGGTAACCAGCATTTTCTCCTTTTCCCACAATGTTTTCTACCCTTCCCAAAACAAATTTTAATTTTTGAGTCACATTTAATTTGTCGTCTGCAATTGCTTTCAATTTGAACCAGTCTAAAATTTTGTCATGTGGTAAAGAGTTAATGCATCTGCGTGATCAATGATACCAAGCATGACATAATAAGGGATCCATGAAATCCGTTTTGTATAACAATCGACTGAACCCTTCGGCAGAATGGTCCTTTGACCTATAGAAAATTGACCAAAAGCACAAAAGCAAAAGGTTTTGGCCCTTGTCAGCCTGCGCGGACTGCGCAGGCTGGGATGAGTCGATAATTTTTGCAGATGCATTAAGCTCCCTTTTCACAGAGCACGGCTTATTTCTTTCTTACCTTTTACTAGACGACCCAACTAAAACCATTTGTAAATGTGGTTCAAATGGTTGGAACTCTTAAAAAAAAAATGATAGAAATCATTATAGAAAAAAGGAGAAAATGCTGGTTATTAGTTTTTTTTTTCCCTCAGTGTTTTCAAACGCAACCTTTTTTAGAGTCACTAAAACAAGGATTGTTTGATGAATGGTTTTAGCATGCGCTTGTTTTGTTCACATTTCCTTTTCTTTTTACATATTAGATTCCATTTATATGATCCATGCTTCGGCAAAAGGGACTTAGTGCATGTCTGTAATGCGTTATACCATAGGCTACTGAAATTCCATTGATCTATCACGGGATAGCAAAATTTTCCTTAGCGGACACCATTACTATAAATAGCACATTGGCGATTGCCTCTATATCCTATATAGTAGGATATTATGTCTTACTATGTACAATATAGAGGGGTCCCTATAAACTCAGAAACGGAACCGAAACGAAACGCAACGAAACGGAACGAAACGCAACGAAACGGAACGAAACGTTACGAAACGCAACGAAACGCAACGAAACGGAACGAAACGAAACGAAATGGAACGAAACGGAACCAGACCCAACGAAACGAAACGAAACAGAACGAAATAGAACAAAATGAAGCAGAAGTAAAACCTGAATTATTTTTTTTCTTTTAAATCATCTTCCTCTTGATTGCAATTAATGCAAATAGGTAAATATTAAAATTTGATAGCAGCTGTACGCACGAAGATCAGGTTATTGCAATGAATCTGTATTATTGTTCACTTTGTCATGGAAATAAATCATCATTAAAATGTTCTTCAATTATAGAGAAACTGTCAGTGAAGGAATTACGTCGCTGCTCAGGCAAAGCTCTATAATTGCGATGGCGGCGCGTCAGAACCGAGCCAATGTGCGGGCGACGTCTGAGCAAACCGTTATCAGCTAAACAATCCCGGGGATATCAGCAGCTGTAACTGTTGCTCGTAGGTCTCGTAGGTACTGATTAACGATATATTGGTCTTAGGCTCGAGTCGTAACGCGCCGTCTGCCGCTACTTGTAAGTCTTTTGCACTTCAGGTTTGCGCAAATCGCTGCAGATGGCTGCTGAATGCTTGCGCGAATGCACCAACATGAACTGCAACCTCTGTAGTAGGTAGCCCAGCCTCCAGCATACCTATGACTCTGGTAAATTTTCTTTAAGTCTCGGCATCGATATTTCTGATCAGTATGTGGACTGGATATGTCTATTCCTTACATCCACCGAAACTCGAATTTGCCTTAGATAGCCACCAGGTCTTTTAGCTAGGAATTATCTGCCCAATTTTGCAAACTATGAACGGTTTTAAATATTACCACACGTGTAAACATAACGTATATAATATTTATGTACGTCTCAAAGGTAACATTGAAAACTCTGCACATACTTTACGAAAGTTTTTTTTGTTTAGTATATACAAAAATCGTTGGTCCTGGAGCAGCTGCGACATTCGCGGTCTTCGTTTGATAACGGTGTTTATCCTTAATTATAACATGTATTATCATTTTTTAAGACGTGAACATTGTGAGTTCCTTCGATGTTGGGGGAAAAAGGGTTTGGGTTCTAGTTCAGTCAGTTCCCGATTTTCTTAAAGTAACAATAGCTGCCAAAAGTAAACAAAGCAGGTATTGAAATACATTTAGATTTAAATCGTATCATTCAAAAGTATGGAAATTATTGTGAAAATGACAATCTGATATTGTACAGTTGGTCAAGGTGTTAGTCGCCGGCAGAGAAGCTAATTTCAAAACCAGGTTAAAAGTTGCCAGGTTACTCCATCTTTTGTTTACTTTTTTCCTGATTTTAAAATTCATTTTTCTGCCAGTGACTAACAACTGGACTTACCATGCAATAACAGATTGTCATCCTCACAATATTTTCCATACTTTTGAATTGGTATGATTTAAATTTCAAATGTATATTAACACCAGCATTGTGTTTTTGGCTGCTAGTGGGCCTTTAACTCATATAATTTTCACATAGACAGCAATTTAGCATAAGAAGAGTGAATTTTTTCCTCGATATTTTCATAATAATCAATACAGTGTCATAGTTTTCTTTCAAAGAAAACAATAACCTTAGTGTTGTCGTGCGAATAATAATTATTATCCTTATCCGCTGTATGTCGTGCGGTAAGGTTTCTTACCCGCCAGACAGCGGTGTAACCTACTTAACCCTTGGGCTGCTAAGCGCGACTCACGGACCTTTTGCAGACAGTGTAGATAAAGATCAGACTGCACAGAACGTGCAGTCTGATCTTGGATCTACATTGTCCGATAGGGAGATACTTTTCTCCCTAAAATACCTTTGAAATTTATAGCAAAATTTGGGTTTTTAATATATGCTTGAAAGTGTCATTTTCAAGGATTTAGCAGGGTAAGGGTTAACATTTTCAGATGACTTTAAGATAAGCTACTGCTTACAGTCAGATCCTGTGCGAATGTTCGGATTCATTTGTATACATGCTGTACATTTATTTGTAACAAAGTAGTGCCTTTGAAACTGAAGATGATTTCTTCTAGACTGAATTTATCTCCCTCTGCCAGTGTAGCCATTCACCTTTAACGAACAGACCTACTCATTTTCTCTTTTCAGGCCTGAATCCATCTCTGTATCTTACAGGTTCTGCCGAGACGTTCATTACATTGATTTATCATTATGAGGAAAATGTACAAATGAAAAAGAAAAATCTGTGGGGACTCTATATACTGGCAAGGGTCGACTGAAAGCATTTTGAAGGGTTGATTAATTGATTGATTGTATGGTGTTTAACGCCGTTTTCAACATTATTTCAGTTATATCGCGGCGGTCAGTGCACCTATCCATGCTTTCCTGGAGTTTCTTTCGCCAGTACTCCGCACAATTTTCTATCCAAGACACTGGCTGCTTTCCCACATGGGCATTGTCCAAACAGTGGTCAGCGGTGAGAGAGGAATGAATCCTGTCGCAATGACTATCAACAATCCTCGGAAAGAAATTGGCCAAGTCCTCCTGATCTCAAGTCCTGTACGCTACCGACTGAGCTACGGGACTCGGCACATCTTGAAGGGCATCGACTAAAATCCTCAAAGGTATTCACGGCATAATATGGTGTTCGTGCGAAATATGACGGCTGCCTGCGAGAGTGATATAATATCAAAATGAAACTGATTAATTGGATGATGTTTAAGGCCGTTTTCAACATTATTTCAGATATATCGCAGTGGCCGGTGCACCTATTTATGCTTTCCTGGAGTTTCTTTTGACAGTAATACGCACAATATTCTTTAGAAGCCACCGGCTGCTTACCCACATAAACATCGTCGAAAAAATGGTCACTGTGACAGTGGAATGAATCCTGTCGCAATGATTGTCATCAATCCTTGGAAAGAAATTAGCCGAGCACCGAACCAGCGACCCCCTGTTCTCAAGTCCTATACGTTACCAACTGAGCAACAGGGGCTGGGTACCAAAATGAAAGAAGAACAGAATAGAAAGAAAATATAATCCCATTCCGTCCAAAATCTTGCATCAAATATATTGGAGTTTGCGCAATTTTCCCAAACACAGGTCCTGGTAACGGATTGTCGTTTAGATTATCTAATTCTGATTCTGACTAGGTTTTCAAACCAGCAAATCAAGCACGAGATGACGCAAAATTTCAGTTGTTTCTGTGTGCTCTCCACATAAAAGGTGGGATAATCCAAGAAGAATGATACAAAAGAAATATAATAAACTGAGAAAAAAATATAGTGGAATATTGCTAGATTTCGTTCTGTTTCGTTCTATTTCGTTTCGTTTCCTTGGGTCTGGTTCCGTTTCGTTCCATTTCGTTTCGTTTCGTTCCGTTTCGTTTCGTTTCGTTCCGTTTCGTAACGTTTCGTTCCGTTTCGTTGCGTTTCGTTCCGTTTCGTTGCGTTTCGTTTCGGTTCCGTTTCTAAGTTTATAGGGACCCCAATATAGAGGCAGTCGCCAGTGTGTTATTTATAGTAACGGTGTAAACGAAAATTTGAGTATTCCGTGATATACAGGCGATGCACAAATCTACAGAAGTGTTCGATGATCGACCAAGGAAAATTTTAGTGTTACGTGATAGACCAATAGAGTTTCAAAGGCCTATGATTATACCAAGCAAGTCATCACATAAATTATGGATTAATAAAATCCATATAGTCTGACAACAGGCTGAATCCTGAGGCTGAATGGTCCTTGGGCACGCAGAAAATTGACTAACAGCAAAACCTTTCGACTCGGGTAAGCCAGTACGGACTGCGAAGGCTGACCTAGGTTGATACTTTTGGCAGCTGCCTTAAACCCTCTTTCCCAAACGGCAAATTTTGGACTGGTCCAAGTTGAAAGGGTTTGCAGACGACAATCTTAAATTTGATGAAAATGGAAGAAAGTTATCAAAAAGGGGAGAAAATACTGTGGGAAAAGGAGAAATTGCTCGTTACGAGCAATTTCTCCTTTTCCCATAGTGTTTTCAAAGGACTTGTACTGCAGACACGTGAAAACCAGGGCTTGTTTGGGAAAGGGTTAAACCCTCTTTTCACAGAGCATGGCTCAAGTGTACTTTGATTTTCTGATTGCTCTATTTAACGAGTCCCTCCATTTTCTTTTAACCATTTACCAAAGGATTTTGAGTTTTAACAACATTAAAGAAGAAGGGTTAAGAAAACCCTTGTGCGGAAAAGGGAGAAAATGCTGGTAACTAACATTATCTCCTTTTTCCACAATGTTTCTACTGGCCCTTTTACAGATCAAATTTCACCATTTTAGACACATTTATTCTGTCGTCTACAAATACTTTCAAACTGAGCCCGCTGGGATAGCTCAGTGGTTAGCATATCTGACTCGTGACTTGGTGGTTGCGAGTTCGATATCCGCTTGAGGTAAGCTTTCTTTCCGGCGATTTTTCGCCTCTCACCTCTGTTGCATGTGAGAAAAGTTGTCAGTGGCTTTCGAAAGACAGTTGTGTTAGTACAGGTGTGAGAAAGCCAGGAAACACATGGTTGCGTCACTGATCGCCATGATATGACCAAAGCTTCTAAAATAGCGTTAACACTTAAGCTGCTGAATAAATGAAACGCAAATTTCTACTCAATACTAAAAGCCCAAACATTGCGGTTTCAAAGTTGATTTCACCGGAAAGGAAATACCGTATCGGACAGTGTAGATCAAAGATCAGACTGCACGTTCTGTGCAGTCTGATCTTGATCCACACTGTCCGCAAGAGGTCAGTGGGTCGCGATTAGCAACTTAAGGGTTAAACTCCACTACAAACCAAACAAACCATACTTTCAAATTAAACAAGTTTAAAATTTTGCCGTCTGGTAAAGAGACAAACCACATTACATCTGAGTCATGCTCTGGCAAAATGGGATTTAATGCATCTCCTTAACCCTTTCCCAAACGACAAATTTTGGACTAGTCCAAATTGAAAGAGTTTGCAGACGACAATTTTAAATTTGATGAAAATGCCAGAAAGGTCTCAAAACGGGTAGAAAACACTGTGGGAAAAGGAGAAATTGCTCGTTACGAGCAATTTCTCCTTTTCCCACTGTGTTTTCAAAAGACTTGTACTGCAAACACGTAAAAACCAGGGCTTGTTTGGGAAAGGGTTAATCCATTATCCAAGCAAACCATCACCTAATTATGGATCCATAAAATCCATTTTGTCAAACAACTGACTGATCCTTGAGGTAGAATGGTCCTTTGAAATGCAAAGAACTGACCAATAGCAAAACAAAAAGTTTCAGCCCAGGTCAGCCTGCACGACTATGCAGGCTGACATGGGTCGATACTTTTTGCAAATGCATTAGGCCCCCTTTTTTCGCAGAGCATGGCTCAATTACATTATGTTTTGACAGGTAGAAAATTTGAAAAATTATAAATCTTCATAAATAAACATTAAGTAGGCCTATCATAGAATATTTGACTGTTCGCACATAATTTACTTCACTTTTTACCAAACGAAAAAATTCTAGACTTGTTTAAATTGGAAGGATTTACAGACGACAAAAGACTTGTCCAAATTGGAAGAATTTGCAGACGACAATATAGATGTTGCTGTAATTGTGCTTTTTTTTTTGGCTGTAAAAGGGTCGACAAAGGGAAAGAGGTAAAAAGAGAAAATTGAAAGGATTCGCGGACGAAAGATTTAGTCTGGCTCAAATGATGCAACGGGTCTGTGAAAGGGTAGAAAGTATTGTGGGAAAAGGAGAATATGATGGCACTACCAGCATTTTCTCTTTTCCAACAGTATTTTCAAAAGTCTTCTTTCTAAGGGTCGCTAAAAGTCGGGATTGTGTGGTAGAGAGTTAGAAACCACATTTTCGTCTTTTAGTATACCGCCTTTGACAACTTTGTACGGTAAAACTGAGAAACTGCTCATCGCAAGCAATGCCTCCTTTTGCCATAATGTTTTCACACGTATCTATCTATCTATCTATCTATCTATCTATTCTTTACAAAAAATGTGTTTAAAGCCATCTCTTTCGAATATTTTATAAGGAATGTGTGTTTTGAATTAATGAAATCGTTTTTTTTTTGGTCCCCAAATCACGAAACATTAGTTTCAATAACAAACATATACATTTTTTTTTTCAGCGTTCGAGTATTTCTTAACATCTCGGATGATAAAGACCGAAAGTCAGACTGCAATTTGTTTGCAGTCTGATCTCGATTTACGTTACCTTTTGACCCTTAAAACCATGACAAAATTTTAGACGAGTCCAAATTGAAAGCATTTGCAGACGACAAATTTAATTGTGGTTCAAATAACAGGAGTTGTCTTTAGAAGGAAAGAAAACATTGTGAGAAAAGGAGAAAATGCTGGTTACCAGCATTTTCTCCTTTTCCCACAATGTTTTCAAAGGCCTTCTTCGTTAGGACTGTTTAAACCCAAAATTGTTTTGTAAAGGGTTAAATAGTAGGCTTCTCTTAATATACTAGTATATATTCAGAATTGAGAGAATGACCAGTTCAGACGTGTTCACCTGCCAAATCAGTTTCCACAATGGACAAAAACAGCATGTTGTACTTCTTTCGTTATATTTGAAAAGGTTTTATATTATGAGAAGCTCTCTGGCAAAAAGAGGTTCAATGTATCTCCGCGATCCATTATACCAAGCAAGTCATCATATAATTATGGATCCATAAAATCCATTTTGTCTGAGTCATGAGGTAGACTGGTCCTTGGACATGCAAAAAATTGACCAGTAGCAAAAGGTCTCAACCAAGATCAGCCTGCGCGGAATTGCGCAGGCTGACCTGTGTCGATCCTTTTTTTTTTGCAGATGCGTTAAGCCCCCTTTTCACGGAGCATGGGTCTCATATATATATTTTTTTCAATAACATGAACCATACTGACAATACGATTGATTGATGGATTCATAGGGTGATCGATTGCTTAACAGATTAATTTTAAAGCCGATTTACACATGACATTCCAACAACCACTGTGCGGTCTGATCTGAATCTAAATTGTCTTCTATGGCGAGGTACTTTGGCGTATAAAAAAGCAATAAATTTGAATGGCTTTTGATTTTAGTTTTACTGACCCATCATTTATTTTTCATTTTCGTTCAATTCGGTAAAGCAATTGTGAATATCTTTACAACTAACGGACCGATGTATACAGTTACAATTATGAATTAATGTAAAAGTTTTCAACATCAAACCTAGCCTGGCCGCATTGTACTTTACTCTAAACTAATAGAACTTAACTCTTTACCAAATCGTCCCATGTTTTACGACCCTGAGAAAGTAGGGCTTTTGCAAACATTGAAAACATTGTGAGAAAAGGAGAAAATGCTGCTAAGCAGCATTTTCTCCTTTTCCCACAATGTTTTCTACTCTTTCCATGACTAACCCCATCATTTGAGCCAAATTCATTCAATATGTCGTCAGACACTTATTTCAATTTGAAGAAATTCATTATTTTGTTGTCTGCAAATGAGCTAGTATTACGACAAACATTGATCTTCACCGTTCCATCATTTAAGATACTTCTCTGGCAAAAACAGTGTGGTAAAAATTCGGTGATTTGGTATATTTTCTCTCTTAGTGAAAATTCTTATTTCATCTGCTTTAACCCTTTCCCAGACAAGCCCTGGTTTTCACGTGTCTGCAGTACAAGTCTTTTGAAAACACTGTGGGAAAAGGAGAAATTGCTCGTAACGAGCAATTTCTCCTTTTCCCACAGTGTTTTCTCCCCATTTTGATAACTTTCTGCCATTTTCATCGAATTTAAAATTGTCGTCTGCAAACTCTTTCAATTTGGACCAGTCCAAAATTTGTCGTTTGGGAAAGGGTTAAGGTTCACTGTTTAACTTTTAACCGCCATATAAAATTAGCTCTATACTTAACAGTTCTACATTTTAACGACCTTGTGGAAGAAGCCTTTTGCAAACATTATAGGACCTGTATTTCGCACGTGAGGTCACGTGACCAGCAGGTGCGCGTAAGCGGCTCTATCCCTCGAAATCGTTCCTCCATATCATCTCCAGCTTACAATTGTTATTTTTTTCGGAAGTCGTCTTTTATATTTTCATGCAGTACTATTATTATGTATATTGCCCTTATTGTATACCATGTATACCTGGGTGTAATTAAAAGTATGTTGTTGTTGTTGTTAAAAATAGGAAATTGAGTTGCTGTTTTACCAGCATTTTGCTAATTTTACCATGTTTTCTATCCTTTCAGCTTTAGACACATACCCTCCTTTGAGCCGTATTCAATTTGTCGTCTGCAAATGCTTTCAAATTGGACGCGTTTAACATTTTGTCGTTTGGTAAAGAGTTATTTTTCAGAATCTTTAAAACCTGATTCTGCTCAAAAAAAAAAACCTTTGCAGTGATAGCATATTTAATGAATTTGATCGGGAGGTGTAGATTCAAGATCAGATTGCACATTCTGTGCAGGCTGATCTTGATCTACACCGTCCGCAAAGGCAACACATTTTGCCCATACAGGTGTAAGAGAGTGAAGGATAGATTTACAAACCATTAAGCATGGTCTAAAATGGCTGAGTTTGGTGAAAAGTATGACGAATGTTAAAATCGAAAACAAATTAGCATTAAAAGTTAACGATAACCGATTAAACTTGGGGTCATGAAACGAGATATTTTGTTCGAAATTAGGACTCTCGAGTAATGTAGCTCTCGAAAAGAATGTGGATTGAAGAAATTGATTGTTCTGTCCGTCCGCCCGACCGCCCGGCCGGCCGGTCTGCCGGTCTGCCGGTCGGTCGGTCGGTTAGTTGGTTGGTTGGTTGGTTGGTTGGCTGGCTGGCTGGTTGGCTGGCTGACCAGTTGGTTGTTTGGTAGGTCGTTGATTTGGTTGGTTGATTGATTCGACGGTTGGTTGGTCGGTCAGCAAGTTATAAGTTGGTTAGTTTTTTTTTTTTGGTTAGTTCGCTGGCTAACTGGCTTCTTGTTTTGTTTGTTGGTTGGTTAGTTAATCTAGTTGTTAGTTGGTTTGTCGATTCGATGGATAATTACTTGATTGGTTGGTTACCAGCATTTTCTCCTTTTCCGACAATGTTTTGTTTCAGGGAGTTAAAATACGGTATTGTTCAGTATAGGCTTAATTATCATACAATGTCCCTCCACATCGTGGAATCGGTCTGTGTCGACCATATAAACTTTATTACTCAACTGCTTCTAACTTAATTACGAATAGTTTGAAATATTGATGAGCGAGGTTATCACCGTGTTTGCTCAAGACTACTATTGCGTAATTGCAATAAAAGAGGTATAGATGATGTTTATCTGAACTCAGATGAAGTTGCATTTCTTTTCTGTGTTACAGGCCTAACGCCGTATATAAAATGAACATTTGAAGATGACTAGTGCACCTATATACACATTCCGGTGTTTCTATAAATACCACTAGCAAATCTTTGCCCACGGTTAGTCTTTATATATGAGACATGCTCTGTGAAAAGGGGGCTTGATGCATCTGCAAAAAAGTATCGACCAGGGTCAGCCTGCTGACCTTGGCCGAAACCTTTTGCTATCGGTCAATTTTCTGCAGTTGCAAGGACCATTCTACCGCAGGATTCAGCTGATTGCTAGACAGAACGGATTCTTTGGACTCATAATTATGTGATGACTTGCTCGGCATAGTGCATATCGGAGATGCATTAAGCTTCCTTTTGCCAGAGCATGGCTCATATATTTATACTCTTCCTAAGATGCTGACTGCTTTACTAGATAGATATCGGCGAAACAACCTCAGTTGTAAGAGAGGAATTAATCATGTCGCAATGACGGTCATCAATTCTCGGAGAGAATTCGGCTGAGCTGGGACTCGAACCAGCGACAGCTTCATAACAATCTTTAGAACGCTTAAGAGTCCTGTTGCTCAGTCGGTGAGATACAGAGATTGCTATCAAGAAAGCACGTCTGATCTTAATCTACACTGCCTGTAAAAGTTACGACAGCCATTCTGAAAAGAATAAATTGTAAAGAGAGAGATACAGGTTAATTTGAGCCATAAAAAGGAATAAGCAAATACTATAAGAAAAGAAATCGATAGTTTGTTCTCATAAAAGAGGGATATAAACAGCATAAGTAATTAGAATAGTGGTATACCTCACTTCCACCTTTTTTCTCCAGACCTTTGTAGGGAATCTAATGATATAAAGTGATCGGTTTTTTAATCTTCTGGTGGCGAGGCAACCAGACTTTCATTGCTATCATCCTTGTCGATGAAGTGATGTGGTGTTGCTTCCGGCATTGTACTGCTTCCGGTCATAGTTCCGGTTTGTGAGACGTAACTTAGTTCTGAATTATTCAGTACACTATTCTATTTTTTCCTTGTAAATAACTTACGTATGGTGCCTTTGTGATCGCAAGTCTTTATTTAAAGACTGGACTGTTCGAATACCTTTTTTTTTTAAATCTTCATTAATGAAGAACGGCATTTTACGCCCCTTTTTTACAGTTTCAGCCCTATTTCGGCAACAAACCACCTGTTATCGTTTTCTCTTTTTTTTTTTTTTTGGGGGGGGGGGGGGCTTTTTCCAGTGCGAGGCTATGGCTTTGAAATAGGGTGACGGGCGGTGTAGATCGAAGTTAATACTGCACGTTTTCGTGCAGACTGATCTTGATCCGTGCCGCCCGCGCAGGGTATAGGGAGTAAAAGGTATAGAACAAAACAATGAATACAAGATGAGCTCGTGTTTAAAACCTTAAACCATGCTCTGTGAAAAGGGGGCTTAATTCATCTGCAAAAAGTATCGGCCAGGTCAGCCTGCGCAGTCCGCGCAAACTGACCTGAGCCGAAACTGTTTGCTATTCGTAAACTTTCTGCATGCCCAAGGATCAGTTTACTTCATGATTCAGTCGGTTGTTAGACAAAATGGACTTTATGGATCCATGATCGAGTGATGACTTGCTTGGTATCATGAATAATGAAGATGCATTTAGTCCTCTTTTGCCATAGCATGGCTAATATGTAAATTGTTTTTTTCGTAGGCGACTCTTTCTCGTCTGACAGAATGCTATTTTTGAAAACAGTCTGACAGAAATCTTTTCAAAGTTTTTGTGAATTATATTGTCAGAAAGAGGTATGTTTATATATTTGACGTGGAAAGAGTTATATGCCATTTATCAAACTGAAGTAGTTACAAAAGAGGGACGGGGCAAACTTTTACCCCAAACCTTTTATACAAGATGATCGATTCTTCAAAACTGAATAAAATGTAAAATGGAAATACACATAACCGGCACAGTTTTGTTTACACCATCAGGGGAAGTATGGGGATGGGGTAACAACAACAACAAAACTGTGACAAAAATTGAGATTTTGCACATTATCAGATTATTTTCTCCATTCGTCTCAATGTTTGGATAATTCAGATGCTATGGAAGGATCAAAAAGGGGCGTTAATCTGAGGGTGACTTTTGAAGAGCCACTTGACAACTCATAGACTACCTTTTAATGGTCTTTTATAACACGTAGTCTGTTTGACGCGATTAGTGCTTTTTGCGGACAGTGTAGACCAAGATCAGACTGCACAGAACGTGCAGTCTGATCTTGGATCTACACTGTCCAATGAACAGAGAATTTTACGGCCAAAGAAATTTTCAAATCATAAAATTTTGGTTTTTATATCTTTGGGTTTTTTTTCTTCTGTTATAGGAAAATACTAGGAGATTAGAACAAGCAGGGGAATTTTTTGTCTTGCAGCAACAAACCTTTGAAAACATTGCAGTAAAAGGAAAAAATGCTCGTGACGAACATTTTTTCCTTTTGCAACAATGGTTTTGCATAATATTAACGTATACTAGCTAACCCTGTACAAAACAACCCCGAGTTTTAATCACCCGTGGGAGAACGCTTTTGCATTGTGGGAAAAAAAAAAACGGTGGAAACCAGCAATCCCTTCTTTTCCTACAATGATTTAACTCTTTACCAAACAACAAACGTGTACACATGTCCAAATTCAAAGCACTGACAGACGACAATTTAACTGTGGCTCAATTGATAGAATTTCTCTTTGAAAAAGTAGAAAACGTTGTTGCAAAAGGGAAAAAAAATGCTGGTTACGAGTATTTTTTCCTTTTCTGACATTGCTTTCTAAACGCTTTTTCCTTCAAAAATTGGGATTGTGCAGTAAAGGGTTAACTCTTTACCAAAAAAAAAAAAATTTTAGACTTGTCCAAATTGAAAGCATCTGCATACGACACAATAAATGTGACTTAAAAATTGAAATTTGTTTGTGGAAGGGTAGAAAACATGGTGAGAAAAACTACTGGTTACCATCATGTTCTCCTTTTCCCACTATGTTTTCAAAAAGCTTCTTTCTCAGGGTCTTTAAGACTCGAAAGCTTATTTCTTCCAATTTCGAATTAGTCGTCTGCAGATGTTTTGAATTCGGAAGGGTCTCCTTAAAATATCGCCTGGGACAGGGTTAACCCTTTACCATATTATCTCGAGTTTTAACAACCCTAACAGAGAAGACTCTGGAAAACATTGTGGGATAAAGAGAAAATACTGGTAATCATTATTTTGTCCTCTCCCACAATAATTTTTTTCTTTTTAAGAGGTAAATCATATTATTCGCGCAAACGACAAAATTGTTGACTGGTCCAAATTGAAAGTATTTACAGACGACAAATCCCAGTTTTTCCCCAAAATATTTTCAAAAGCATTCTCCCTAAGGGGCATTTAAACTCAGAATGATTTGGTAAGGGATAAAAAAAAACAGTTAGGGCTGCCTATGTAAATATATTTGAGCCATGCTCTGTGAAAAGGGGGCCTAATGCATCTGCGAAAAGTATCGACCCAGGTCAGCCTGCGCAGTCCGCGCAGGCTGACCTAGGTCGAAACTTTTCGCTATTGGTCAAATTTCTACATGTCAAAGGACCAGTGTACCTCATGATTCAGTCGGTTGTTAGACAAAATGGATTTTAATGCATCCATGATACAGTGATAACTTGCTCGGTATCATGGATCACAGACATGCATTAAGCCCCCTTTTACTAGAGCATGGCTCATTTAGATTTTACCTTATCGTGCAATATGTACAAATGACACGGTTCCGTTTTGCTTGGTAAATACTTCAACGGTCAGAAGTGATAACACCTACTTAATAAGTCAGTTTGAAATTGTCCCTTTGATAGATAGGTGGTTTAAAGTGTGACCTGATTGATTCGATATTTAGATTGGTTGGTTGGTTGGTTGGTTGGTTGGTTGGCTAGGTGGCTGGTTGCTTGGTTGGTTGGTTGTTTCGTTTGTTAGTTGTTTCGTTGGTTGATGTGTGGGTGGGTGGATGGATTGGGTTCAATGATTGATTGATTGATTCTTTTCAGTTTGATTGATTGATTGATTGATTGATTGATCGATCGATCGATTGATTGATTGTGTTTAGTTGGATTGATTGATTGATTGATTGTGTTCAGTCGGATTCTATTGATTGATTGATTGATTGATTGATTGATCGATTGATCGATCGATCGATCGATCGGTCGGTCGGTCGGTCGGTGAATGGATTGATGGATGGACTGAAGTGTAGGACTCCCGACCGATTGACTTGCTAGCCGTCGGCTGACGGATGGACGGATGGATAAATAAGCATCTGAAATAATTTTCTTTTGTATTGTTAGCTGCGATAATTATTGCAGTAATCTTTTGACAACAGGCCGCATATTCGGATTTTCTTATTTCCAGGACTGCACCATTTCTTTTCCCAACAAACACGGACAAATTACTATTCCGTATTTTTAAAACCTTGATTGCTAATAAAGTGACGCCATTGTAACTGTTATGGTGGTCTTCGACCTGACTGAACCGGGCTTCGTAATCACAATGGAGTGCTTAAACCCCACGGCTTTCGAGCCAGTTGCATCTGTCATAGATTAATCCAAACAGGTAGTTGGCCTTGACCTTCACTCAAAGGAAAGGATATATGCACCATTGGCTCTTTCCCGCATTCCCAAGAACAAATGAATTTTTGATATTTCAATTACCGTGTCTGCATTTTAACGCTTGTCTAATTTTAGCAAGCCATGATCCAACAATTTCCTTGGGTTTTTTCGGAATTATTCATAGTCTTTTTTTGAAAGTTATCGAGTTGAAAAAAATCCAGACACGCTTTGTTCGACTTTGTGGATAATGGATTATCAACACGGACTTAATTTTTCGGTAAACCTTAAGACACAAGATTTTCATGAGTCGTTTGCTGCAAGGCGAAGGCATTTATCTGCAGGCTGGGTTATAATTTGTGTTAACATTTTATTAAAAGAGCATGCAGATGACAATTTAAGCTTTAAGCTGCTGAGCGCGACTTCCTGACGTTTTGCGGACGGTGAAGATCAAGATCAGATTGCAAAGGACGTGCAGTCTATCTTCGATCCACACTGTCCGTTAAGGAGATATTTTTTCTCAAAAAAAAAAAAGGTTGAAAATAACATTATTCAGGTTTTTTCTATCGGATTGAAAGTGTTATTTAACATTTTCAGCAGGGTAAGTGTTAAATAAGGCTAAAATTATGAGATTTGTTTGTGAAAGGATAGAAAACATTGTGGGAAAAGGAGAAGATACTTTTTTCCACAAAGGTTTTCAAAAGTCGTTTGCTACATGGCGAAAGCAGTCGTCTGCACGTTGGGTTGCGATTTGTACTAACCTTCCACCTGACGGCAAAATTTAGACTCCTTTATTGAAAGCACTTGCAGAAGACAATTTAGATAAGGCCAAAATTATTGGGTTTGTTGGTGAAAAGATAGAAAACATTGTGGGAAAAGGAGAAAATGCTGGTAACCACCGTTTTCTTCTTATCCCACAATGTTTTCAAGAGCGTTCTCAATCAGGATCTTTTTTTTAAAAGAAATTCTGGATCGTTTGGTAGAGGGTCAACTGATAATTCAATACGAATTCTTGAAAGGGTTAATTGGTCTTAATAGATCTAGATCTATTCTCATTTGATTCAATTTACTGGTTCCCTTCGCCGATTGTGGACTATGTTTTTCCAGATGATGTGATATGGTCATAGACACCATGTATAGGTCCTTATTGCAGAATGAATTAAGAAAGCGTTCAATCTTCAAACACACCACCAATTTAACAAACATAAACCATTTAGACCTTTCATACTTTTTTTTTATAAGCAGTAGCGCTTGATAACATAGTTTTCTCATGGGACTACTTTTGACACTGCGACCCGGAAGCACTTCATACGAATATTACACTTGTTGACGTCAGAGGTCAGAGTGATTTCAAAAGCGTCGGGAGTTTAACAGAAACGTACAGGTGATAAAATACCATTCAAAGGTTTCCGTTGTTTACCCTCTTGAGATATTGAGGACATCAAAAACATGTTAAAATTGCCTTGTTTGATGCCTAATATTGTGCAAAATATGGGCGGAAGAAATGTTTGGTTAGTTTTACGGGTCAAGGGCGCGTGTGCGGGGCAAATCAGACGTTATGATCTTAATTCTTGAAACTGAATGTAATAAGTGTACTTGTCTTATTCGTTTTACTCTAGTATGGATTTTAATTAGCAAAATTATTTATTTGGAAGTTTTGATTATTTGACTATCTATTAAGGAGAAACGGAGAGTATTAATTGCTTCGGTGTATTGGTCAAAATTACTATGAAAAAAAGTGCACAAGTGGTTCTGAACGCTCATGCGAGCAAACAGAACTGCTGCTGCAATATTTCTAATTTGAAAGACTGCATGACAGTTGCATTACTCGTATACTGGTATTGTTTTACTTATTCATTTCAACTCTTTAGGGCCTACCAAGCAATCCTGTGTTTAAACGACCTTTAAGAGTAGCGCTGGTAACCAGCATTTTCTCCTTCTCCCACAATATATTCTACCCTATCGAAGACAAAGCCTATAGTTTGAGCCGTATTTGGTAAGTCGTCTGCAATTGCTTTCAATTTGGACAAACCCAAATTTTTATCTTTTGGTGAAGAGTATAGGCAGATCAAGATATAGGCAGTTGAAAACGTACTGTTACATTTTATACAGTATAAGTTGTGGAGAAAATCATTATTGGAATGGAATGGACAAATGAAAAGCAAACTGTCGATTTTAAAAGATTCGATTTAATTTATTGTGATGTATAAATAGGAATTACGTGTATCAAAAAACGGCAAAATGGCTTATCGTATGACGTTGCCTGCTTCAAAGTACGAAAAGTATTTCAAATATCAGGTAAAAAAATTTATTGTTGGCTTAACTTTTTACCAAAAGATCCCAAATTTCAACGACCCTGTGGAAGAAGGTTTTGGAAACCATTGTGGGGTAAAAGAAGACAATGTTGGAAACTGAAGACAGGAATGATTTTGGGGGAAAATGAAGCTACGGTTCTGGTTTTGAATATTAGCGATCGAAACTATTGCTTAACTTTTCTCCAAAAGAAAAGAAAGTCATTGGCATATGGCCATGACACAGTAAATATAAAATGTTGCCTTTTACAGCATAACTCTAATTATTTCCTTGCATATACATAATCGAGATATTGAAATGAAGCATGCTGTGAAAAAGGGGCTTAATGAATCTGCAAAAGTATCAACCTATGCCAGCCTGCAAAGTCCGCGCAAGCTGACATGGATCGAAACTTTTTGTTATATTTTGCATGTCTAAGGACCATTCTTCCTCCAAATTTGAAGTCAATCCTTATACTAAATGGATTTTATGGATCCATAATTATGTGATGACATCCTTGGTATAATGCATCACTAAGATACAATAAGCCGCCTTTTGCCAGAGCATGGCTCTGACGTATGTTTTATACCTGTGTTTTACAACCATACGAAGGAATGCTTGTTATTTGAAAAGGAGAAAATGCTAGTTACCAGCATCTTCACATCTACCACACTGTTTTCTACCCTCTAGAAGACAACTGCAAGTCGCATAATTTGGTCACTTTGAATTTGTTGTCTATGAGTGCTTCAGTCAAGAAGGAACATTTTATAAGCGTGATGTCTGTTTAACAATTAAACTAGATCTAATAGAGCACAGATTTTTCGAATTTGGTCGAGAGTAGACTTAAAAGCATTACAGGCAATTCTTACATTGATGTCTTTTCAGAGTTCAAAAGTCTCAACTTCCTCCAAAAGAAGCCACACCGGAAGTGACATCATAGGGGATCGACCGGGGCGGCCAGCACCACGAATCAACCTCTTTAAACTCGTTGTAGCGACAAGAGCGTGGCAGAAGCTTGCAAAAAGCAGTAGTCACCGCCTTAGTGATAAATCCAAAGGCACAGTGAAATATGAAAACACCTACAAAACAGAACCGGATGTTGGAAAGCATTTCGCCGTCGGTAAAGTCGAAGCAATGTTGAAGGAGACGCTTGAAAAACGTCTGAACAACGTGAAATATACGCCGGAAAATTGTCGCTTGATCACAACAGAACTAACTGCAGACATAAAAATTAAAGTAAAAGCCATGGAGTTTCCGCGGTATAAACTTGTTTGTAATGTTTACATCACTGAAAATAAGCAACAAGGTCTGCAGATTTCCAGTCGGTGTATGTGGAATCATAGCACGGACAACTTTGCTTCATATACGTATCGCAATCCCTCACTAATAGCTGTGGCAAACGTGTACGGTGTATATTTTGAGTAGAAATTTCTATGTATTCGTTCAATCTATAACATAATTTTCTATCAGCCAGGTTGGCGTATTTCTGTGAAATCTAAGCTTTTACTTTGTGAGAAAGTGTAGTATACTGGTTTATCCCACAGATAGATATAAATGTATAGCTTGTGATTGTATAGGGGGACACTTATACTGCCTTGCTATAGAGCTACCTTTTGAAGCGATGTGGTAGAGCGTTCGTCTTGGAACTTAGAGGTCCTGGGTTCAACACCGCCTCGGGATGTTATTTCGTAAATTACCTATGATGACAGTACAGCGACAGTCGACCCGTCGATTGAACCCAGGATCTCTAGTCTTTGAAAACATTGTGCGAAAAGGAGAAAAATACCGGTAACTAGCATTTTTCCTTTTGCCACAGTTTTCTACTCTTATACCTACGAAGACAAATTGCCTCATTTGAGCCACACTTGAATTGTCGTCTGCAAATGCTTTTAATTTGTACAAATCTACTTTTTTGTCTTCTGGTAAAGAGTTAAGGTTTTAACACGTACTCACTATCAAAGTACCTGGCGGCTGTATCAAGTTGCCTATATTAACCCTTAAAGCGCCTTTCACGACTATAGTTGCTTTTGCGGCCAGTGTAGATCAAGATCAGGCTGCACAAAACGTGCAGCCTGATCTTTGATCTACACTGTCCGCATTGCTGAACCACTGTAGACAAAAGGAACCATGAAATTCCAATTATTTGGGTTGTATTTCTAGGACAAGAATGCCTGATAGGTTTATTCGGCGCTCTAAGGGCTAACAATTCTAGTTTTCCCTAATTCTATAGTCCAAGAGTATATAAGAGCCATGCTCTGGCAAAAAGGGGCTCAATGCATCTGTGTGATGCAAGATACCAAGCAAGTCATTACATGATCAAGGAATCATAAAATCCATTTTGTCTAACAACAAACTGAATCATGAGGTGGACTGGTCCTTGGACTTGCAGAAAATTGACCAGTAGCAAAAAGTTTCGGCCCAGGTTAGCCTGCGCGGTCCGCGAAGGGTGACCTAACTCGATACCTTTTGCAAATGCATTAAGCCCCCGTTTCATAGAGCATGAGTCATTTGTAGAAAACTTAAAGAGTAGGCTAGACGAATACAATTGATTACATTTTCAACCAGTAGGTTTCTCAATAAATAAAATGGCATTCCCCTTCGCGGAAAAATATCCACTGTGTATTGGATCACTCTAGATGTACAGAAATATGTGAACAATGCTCTGTGTAAAGGGGTTAAATGCGTCTCCGTGGTACAGGATACCAAGCAAGTGATCACATAATTATATATCTAGAAGATCTATCTTGTATAACAACCGACTGAATCATGATGCACACTTGTCTTTTGGTATGCCGAAAATTTAGAAAAAGCAAAAATTTTCGACTAAGGTCAGCCTGCGCAGGCTCACCTTCGTCGACTCTTTTTGCAGATGCATTAAACAACCTTTTCGCGGAATATTGCTCATATATGTACAGAAACCTTAGCAACATGATAAAAACCTGTACACCCAACTTAGGCCAACCGTTGATAGTTTTGAATTGAAAATCCAGACCTATCCTTGTTCTCACAGCAAGCGAAAACATTGATGTTTATTAATGACAGGATTCTGCTGTATCTTGTATTCACTCCCTTTTTTATGCCCCCCATCTCTTCGAGAGCATATAGTTTTTGTTTAGTTCGTCCCTCCGTTCATTTTTTTTTTTTTTGTCTGGGCCATGACATTTTCCCCAATTACTAATTTAGAAAAATGCACATATATTAATCACATCGAGAGGACGTGTCATGCACAAGAGTCATGTCCATAGGTTAAAAGTCAGGGTCACAGCAAGGTCAAATATGTCGTTGGGGGTAGAGTTCATGTCTGGCCTGGAACTTTTTCTAGTTATGAATGAATTTTTGTATAACTTTTCAGAAGTGTCAACCACTTAAAAAAAAAAAAAATTGTTGCTCGCAAGACCCATGTCAGTAGGCCAAGAGTCAAGATGACGGCAAGGTCAAATATGTTTAAAAAGAATGTTTTTGTTGGAGGGGGTATTTTCGTGTTCGGACTGTAACTTTTTTTTTAAACTATGAATGAAATTCAATATTACTATGCGCAATTGTCAAGCACATAAAGACGATGTGTCGCGCGCAAAAACAATGTCCATAGGTCAAAGGTCAAGGCTACAGCGAGTTAAGAAGTCTTTGTAAGAGTTGTGTCCATAGTCAGTGTTCATGTTCACAGCTCACATGAAAAAGTTATATAATTTTGGGGGGCATCAGTCACTAATCTGTGACACGTCTTGTTAATTTTCGTTCTCCTCTATTATCATGTCCGATGATGTCACAATCCTTTATTTCCCTTTTATTTTTTGGTAAAACCAGAGCAAAAATATACTTGTACTCCTAACTAGATATTTCTATACATAATAAATGCATTTAACGATTGGCTTTTTTTATTTTTTCTCTTTCTAGCACTGTAAGCATTGTCATCACTGAATGCCTTTCTCTTGTTGTGTGTTTGCTTGATACCTGTTTAGCTTCGTTTAAAAATTATTTTAGTCTTGTTACAGCGGCCAATACACCCACATGTATCCACGCTTTTAGTAGTACTTTGCACAATACTCTATCCATGTTGCTTGCTGCTTTAACACTTTCACTGCCAAACATCAATCGCCGAAAAAAAGAAATCAGGCCGAGCTGGGATTCTTACTACTACCCGTGCACGTTACCGACTGAAATAAGTATCATGCTAAGGATCAGAAGACAAAATTTTAGACAGGACTGTATTGAAAGCATATGCAGACGACAAATAAAATGTTGCTAAAATGATAATTTCTGTCTTTGATAGGGTAGAAAACATTGTGGAAAAAGGAGAAATGCTGGTTGCCAGAATTTTCTCCTTTTCCCACAATGTTTTCAAAAGCCTTTTTTTTTCAGGGTCGTCAAAAATCGGCATTGTGTGGTAAACTAACACAACTTCTGACTGACTAAGCCAAGTGGTTTAGTCAGTCAGGAGTTGCGCTATTTGTTAATCCAGAATTAGTCTTAGAATGCAATTCAGAATGGTTGGTAAATACGAACGTCGGAGTTGCACTCTTTTGTGGTGAAATTGTCTTTCAACAACCAATTTTCTTCAAGTGACTTCGTTTTCCTTTATAAATGGGTACCATTCCTATAAATTAAATTATCTCCCTTGCTAGATATAGACTAAAGGTTACCAAATAACAGATTGGTCCTTTTACCTGTATTCCTTTGTTTTTATCCTTGATTCTCTTGGGGATGTTGCAATAAATATAATTTGATTTATGATTATACGTAAGGCCAACGTGTGATTTTGAAGCAAATTATTCTGCCCTCAATCATCAGTGAAATGCGTATTTATCGATTTGTGAAACAATCTGGCCAGATTTAGCCCAGATATTATCTCAAGAACGTATTTGTATAGTGCAAGAAAATCGAGGATAAAAACCAAGTAATTCCCGTATCAGGACCAATATAGTACTGGAGAGGATCAAAAGGGAAATAACTGAAGAATGGCCTTCATTAATTGAATTTAAAGATTGGTAATTGTCTTTCAACAACCAATATTTCTTCAAATGACTTCGTTTTGCTTTATGACTTAACTGAGTTTGAAGAAACTTTGGCAGATCCGTTCTGGCAACCAGACCATCTATACTGGTGCATAAAATCAGCTATCCTGCATAATTCTAGTACCAGTACACACAACACAAAATCAGAGAGACAATTTGTGCATCTACTCATCCTCTACGGATATTGTCAAGGTCCATATTTACCTCCCTTTATGCATTGTTTATACCGATAATATGCAAATAAGTGCAATTGGTATGTAGTGTTATATCATCTGGGCACGATCAAAAACCGGAGTCCTGAGGTTATTTGCAGTCATTGAAGCTCTAACTATGCATTGTATCGTACTGTATATATATTTCATTTGGTTCAGATGTAATGCAGATGTTACAGCCGTTTTTTTTACACTCAAGCTAATCAGTTTTAGCTTGTTCAATTGAAATTCTATTAAATCTTTAAAGATCACATATTTCACACAGGATAAACAGCACCACACTTGGAAAACACTTCTTTTCCCATACCAAAAGACCCAGAGCAATGGCGCATGAAAAGTTGCCGTGTCATTGATTACCAAAGTAAATATAATTGAGTCATGCTCAGTGAGAAGGGAGTTTGGTACGTCTGCAAAATGTATCGACCAGATCAGTCTGCGTAGTTCGATCGGGTCGAACAGGGTCATTTTTCTGCATTTATAAAGACTATTTTACTTCAAGATTTCAGTCGGTTGTTAGACAAAAAGAATTTTATGGATCCATATTTAAGTGAAGACTTGTTTGGTATAATGCATCAGCATTAAACCCCCCCCCCTTTTTTTTTTCGTTTTTGTCAGAGCGCCGCTCAACTACTGTCCTTAGGTTAAAAAATTGTCCCGACCACTTGATGCAGTGACACTATGAATTCCTCAGAGAATGAATAAAACACTATGAAAAACAACACTCTATCGTTCCATATTTCGGCCAGAAAACACTATGGCTGCAGTAATTCATGCTAAAAATTGTTCTGGAGGAAAAAGTGTTTCGAACTCTTGAAAAAGGCAATAACCGAAATATCGAACGATAGGGTGTTGTTTTTCATAGTCACTTGGTGTAGGTTCGACGTTTAATGTAAGGTAGAGGTAAATGATGCCTCTAGTGTGGTTTTAAGTTTAAATATATTTTATTCATCAAATAAATAAGACGTTTTACATACATTTGCATAGAATAACAAATGTAACTGATGAAATGGATAAGACCGAAAAGCAAAGCTTACATGGTTCTTCTCCAAATTCCAAGTACACAGTTAATGTTAATGATATTTATAATGACATGGCTACAGTAAGAAAAATAATAGTGGCAATTTGATAAATAGCGAGGAAAACAATGACAACGATAAAAAAAAAAGAAAAGAAAAAAAGGTGATTGGTGTGGAGTGTTAACCTGGAATACCACGATTAAAGGTATTTTTTCAGTGGCTAATATCTTCCTCCCTGACTATCACAGATAGTTCGATATTAATTGCTATTTACAATAGAACATAAAATATTGGTGTTTAACCCTTTCCCAAACAAGCCCTGGTTTTCACATGTCTGCAGTACAAGTCTTTTGAAAACACAGTGGGAAAAGGAGAAATTGCTCGTAACGAGCAATTTCTTTTTCCCACAGTGTTTTCTACCCTTTTTAATAACTTGCTGCCATTTTAATTAAATTTAAAATTGTCGTCTGCAAACTCTTTCAATTTGGACCAGTCCAAAATTTGTCGTTTGGGAAAGGGTTAAGCAGCTGTGTCACTTAATCCGTGTTTGAGAGCCAGGGTTTTGAAAATTTGAAAGTAACACAACTTCTGATTGGCTAAACCATATGGTTTGGCCAATCAGAAGGTGTGTTACTTTCAAATTCGGAAATTTTGAAGAATAAGTCCAAGAACGTTCTTAAGAATGGTTGGTGAATACGGACCCAGGAGTTCCATAATCAACCGGAACTGTCGCAAAGCGGACAAATATCCTCCACCAGTACCTTGTCATGAAGCAGCACAATCAGGGAACGGAAATGATTTTCAAAACAAAACTCACCTGTGACCTTAACCTTTGACCCATGTGACCCAAAAGCAATGGGGAACCTCCTTGGGTCTTGAGCAAGACTTGTATAAAGTTTCAGTGCCCTAGGTCAAACGGCTATAGAGTTAGAGCACGGAAACGAAAACATGGACGGATTGACGGACGGACGGATGGACAGACGGGGGTACAATGAAAGAGAACGACATAATTATTCTAGGTAAATCTTCTGCTATGACTGATATAAGCATGAACTGCATATTCTCGGATATATTAAGATCACCATCACTAAACAAAATGACTTGAAGAGTAACACTTGTAATTGTACTTATACTATTGCTTAATATATTGTATAGTATGGTGTTTAACGCCCTTTTCAACATTATTTCAGTTATATCAAGGCGGCCAGTGTACCTATCCATGCTTTCCTAGAGTTTCTTTTACCAGTACCGCACAATATTCTTTCCAAGCCACTGGCTGCTTTCCCACATAACCATCGTCGAAACAATGGTCAGCGGTGAGAGAGGAACGAATCCTGTCGAGATGACTATCATCAAACTTCGGAAAGAAATTGGCCAAGCCAACTATTGCTTAAACTGTCTCTTAAGTCCCGGTAAAATGAGCATTCAAAGCACTAATGTTGTGTTGTTTCAATGTAGCCGCACCTTTAAAGAAGCGATTGGACTACCTTTTTGAAATACAAGTTTTCATTAAGACAACTGCACTCATTACGTAACCTTGCATATATTATCTGGGGGAAAAAAAGCTTATTTGGGCTAGTTTCATCTATATTTTAAAAACGGTATTTAAAAGCAGATAACGATTCGGCATTTTTCGTTTCATCTTGTTAAGAGTAACGATCATTGATCACAGGCGGCAAAAATGAGTTTTTGTACAAGCTGGTTCTGCAAAGCGATGGTTAGAAAGTTATTCGGTTAAACCTTTTAACGTACAATAACGCCATATAACGATCCTGGTAAAGAAGCCTTTTGAAAACGTTGCGGGAAAAGGAGAAAATGCTGGTAACCAGCATTTTCTCCTTTTCCCACAATGTTTTCTGACCTATCAAAGAAAAATTGCAACATTTGAGCCACACTGAAATTCTTGTGTGCAAATGCTTCCAATTTGGACAAGACTAAAATTTTGCCGTCTGGTAAAAGGTTAAGAAGATTATATCATGATGTTCAATCCCCAATTGCCTGAGGTACAAGGACATTAAGATAGTTAGGAGAAAGTCCGTTGAACATTTCATAAAGAAGAACTGGTTTGTGTTTTCGCCTCCTTCGGCTTTAAGTTTCCCATCCAGTTTCATGGCATAGATCACGAATTCCAACAAGTTTGGTGCAGCATGTAACTATAGATGCGAAGCGCTTCATTTTGAATCTAATCCAGTTGATCTAGTGCGGTTTGGGGTCGGATTAAACGAAATTGGCCAAATAGATGTTTGCCTACCTTAAATCGACTGATTGATCTAAATTTCGTTTTAGACAATTCTTCTGTCGATTTTTTTTTAATCTCCAAAGGGAGACAATTCCTCACTACTAAAATAATGAAGATGTTCATTCTTATGAATCCTACTCTTGATATTGGCTGTTTCTGACGCGTTTAGGTCCGTTCCTGGTTTTCTTCACTGTATATCGAGTCCATGGGTAGGTATTCTGGGGTCCGTTCAGGTCCGTCCCCATTTTTCCATAATCCCATGAATATCTGATCTTTTAAACTCAGTTCATGTTCATTCTTATAATTCAGGACTACGTCCGACATTTGATCTTTCTGATCAGGTTTAGGCCCGCTCCTAGTTTTTCATTTGTTTTGAAAGACCATGGGTAGGCTGTTAAGGGCCCGTTCAGGTCCGTTCCGGTATTTCCATACTCCAATATCAAATCTTTTCAATTCAGTTCAATATTCATTTTGATGATTCCTACGTCTAATATTGGATGTTTCTCAGCTAAGTTTAGGTACGTTCCCGGTGTACCCTTTGTTTTGAGAGTCCATTGGTAGGCTTTTCAGGGTACGTCCATGTCCGTTCCGGTTTTTCCATATTCCAATATCTGGTCTTTTCAATTAAGTTCATTCTGTTGATTCCGTCGTCCGACATTGGATGTTTCTGATAAGGTTTAGGTCCGGTCCTGGTTTTTCCTTTGATTTTGAAAACCGATAAGATTACTTACCATCGTCCTTTCAGGTCTGTTCCGGTTGTCCTGACTTTAATTCAAGTTATCTTTTTTCAGTAAGGCTCGTGTCTTATCTGATCTTTCCAAAGTCGGACATTGGCCCATATATATTTGCTCCAACATAAAGGTCCATTACCTGAAGCCTAAGGTGGGGCATGTCCCTCTCTTCGCGTATACATTTTCAAGCTAACTTCTATTCCATATAAAGAAAAAAAAAAAAGATTCCATCATGCTCACAAATCCATTCCGGTCTGTTCCGGTCCACTCCCATCTATACCGGTCTTTTCAGGTCCATTCCGGTATTTCCATGCGCCGGAAATGATAGTCTGGATTACCTGCCCCTACTGTTGATGTGCGACGGGGTACCAGTCTACGGATATGATGCCGTTTGTCTGCAAGAAAGTAAGATCGCGGACACGTATGTTCACCAATATGAAGTTTTCTTTGACACTTTTCGCCACTTTTTGGGCTGCTGTAAGCTGTTTTCCTCACTTTAAAAGCAGACGAAGTATCGACACATCACTTTACTACAACTACAACGCAATGACAACGCTTTTACGCAACTTGACAGAGACTTATCCGCACATTTCGAGACTTGTTTCTGTTGGGAAATCAGTTCAAGATCGTGATCTTTGGGCAGTGGAGATATCTGATAACATAGGAACTACTGAAGTAGGTGAACCCAAATTCAAATATGTTGGAAATATGCATGGAAATGAAGTGATAAGTAGACAAGTGCTTATATATTTGATACAGTATTTGCTGGAAAACTACCGGACAGACGATACTGTCACTCAACTTGTAGATATGGTTGATATTTTCATAATGCCTTCGATGAACCCAGACGGATTCGAAATAGCTAAAGAAGGCGACTGTACAGGTGTAGAGGGAAGAGCAAATGCCAATAACAAGGACTTAAATAGAAATTTTCCTGATCAATTTGATGTTAATTCAGGCAAAGATATTCAAGCAGAGACACAGGCTTTAATAGACTGGATTGAAGGCAGTAATTTTGTACTTTCTGCTAACTTGCATGGTGGAAGTGTAGTAGCATCCTATCCATGGGATGACTCTCCAACACATCAAGCAAGAGGTAAGTCAATTTTTAGTCAGGCGAGTATGTCACTTGATTGAATTTGGGTTTGTATTGACAAACAGAAATGAACAAGTTGTCTCACTATAACATCACCTTTTGTATACAGTCGAGTCATGGTTATCTTACCTTCAGTCTGAAGGGTTGCTTCGATGTTACTTTGTGATTATTTCTCTGCACCCCTTCATGTCAGCCCCCCTTAGAATACAGATCTGCCAATTCCAAAATTTTAATAGTCATCTTTCAGCCAGATGTATGTCAGCTATTAAAATGGATGTGGATCGATAGATAAATTGTTTAACATTACATTGGGATGTGGATCGATAGATAAATTGTTTAACATTACATTGACACCATATTTAATTCATGGTTTTTATCAGTCTCTTTGTATTTTACCTTTATATTGACATAAATAATCTGGTTAATTTGTAAACAAACGCTTGTCATAAATTCAGTTAATTGCTGATTCACATTCAGTTTCATTTCAAAAAACAGCACCATATGATCAGTAATTTAAGTGCAAAGTATGACTCCTCATCAATGAAATATACATCCAGTACATTTTAGTTTAATTTTCATGCCCAAGCTGATAGAACAGAAAGCCGATAAACTGTGGAAAAAAGAACTTTACTGTACTTGAAATGACTTCCGGATATGCGTAGTAACTGTCAAGGAAGCCTAGTTTCGATTTCCATGGAAGTAGGTCAATGGATATTTACATTTCAAATACATGGAATTACGAGGAGGTTATAGTTACATTTTTTTAATTAATTTGGCATTTTTAGTCATTTATGTAATGATCTGTGTCCATATTATTAGCAGTAAACCAAAATATTGCCCCACAGAGCTAATAGAAGAGATGCCAGGATGATCATCTTTCTTATCAGATGCTTTCTATGAATGGCTGACACAGGGGCTTTCGGGGTACAGTTAAAAAAAAAATAACATCGGAGCAAGCCTCCAGATTGGGGTTATGATCATCTGTATATGGAAATATTGCTATCCTGAAAATTTTCTGAACAAATTTTACTCATGTTATTTTTAAATAAACTCATGTTTAAATGAAAACCCCATAATGAAACTTATTGTGCAGGAAGCTTACGTTTGAAAGTAGCTTTCTGATTCTAAGGTCAGTCCACACAAATTCAAGGTCACAGGTAGTTAAAATACATCAACCGATATATCATTTTTGAATGAAGATTTCTTGTCAGTAGTTTTGCCTAGCTTTGATATTTTCAGACATCTGTTGTTTTTTTCTTTGTTTTTTAGGCCACTACAGTGCATCCCCAGATGACAAAGTTTTCAGGTATTTAGCTCTCACCTATTCAAAGAACCACAAGACTATGCACAAGACTGGGAATAGATGTGGAGACTATTTCACTGATGGAATAACAAATGGCGCTCATTGGTATGATGTCCCAGGTAAAGTCATAAACTTAGACTTAACCCTTTTCCAAACAGTCCTGTGTTTTAATGACTCTGAGGAAGAGGGCTTTTGAAAATAATGTTAGAAGAGGAGAAAATGTAGGTAATCAGCATTTTCGCTCTTTGCCACAACATTTTTTGCCCTTCCAAAGACAAATTTCATCAACTGAACCACATTTAATTTGTCATCTGCAAAAACTTTCAGTTTGGACAAATCTAAAATTTTGTCATTTTGTTAAGCATTAACTCTTTACCAAATGACACATTTAAGACTTGTCGAAACTGAAAACATATGTAGGCAACAAATTAAATGTGGGTAAAATACTTGGATATTGAAATAGCCATGTTTTGGCAGGTTTTCTTAACTCTTTACCCAAAGGACAAAATTTTGGCCCTGACCAAATTGAAAGCATTTGGAGACAACAAATTAAATGTTGCAAAACTGATGAACATTATCTTTGATAGGTAGAAAACATTTTGGAGAAAGGAGAAAATGCTGGTTACTCCTTTTCCCCACAATGTTTTCAAAAGTCCTTTCAGTGCGCAAAGGGTTAACACTTAAAGAATCAAATAAACCCAAATGATGTTTTCATTCTAGAATAAGACCAAGATAATCGCAATTCTGTGGCAGCCTTTAGTCTGTAACTTTCCATGTATTTCAGGTGGCATGCAGGACTACAATTATCTTCACAGTAACTGTTTTGAGATCACCGTAGAACTGTCTTGTTGTAAATACCCTGCCAGCTCTCAACTTGCTGAGGAATGGGAGAATAACAGAGAGGCTCTGTTGGCTTACATAAACTTGGTGAGATGTTTAACTCTTTACCACACATTTCCTGAGTTTTAATGACTCTGACGGTGGAGGCTTTTGAAAACATTGTGGAAAAAGGAGAAAATGCTGGTTATGTTATGTGAAAAGGTGCACTTTTGGGCACTTAAGTACAGGGGATGGTCGTTTTGTTATTGGTAACTGTGTATTTTGATTACATCAAGTATGATGTCATCATAGTGATTTGAATACCAGACTTTTATCCCATTTTTTTTGGGTGGGGGGGGGGAGGTATTTTGTAAGGAATTACCACAGGAATGGGACTGTTTACCCTAAGTTTGGGGAAAAACCACAAAAGTGCTGAGAGAAAATTGCCACTGGTGTGACAGGAACGCACAACCTTCAAAACCATAGTCCGCAACTCTACCACTGAGCTATGGAGTCAACTGAAACCTGTGTTAAAAGTTTTGTCCCTTGTTGTGCAATAACAGTTTTACCGTTACTTACAGTATAGGACATTTTACAGTAAAACTACAATCAACTCAATGATTCTATATGTCTCAATATTAAAGCCATCTTTGCCTGCCAATGAAAATTAAGTCTTTGTTAACATTTTCCTAAAAATTTACAAAATGAAATCAGGTTTAAAGTCCCTTTAAGAGGCTAAGTAGCTCATTAACCCTTTACCACAAAGCAAAGGGTTAGACTCCTCAATTTTGATGGAATATACAAATGTTTTTCATATCATAGTATTTGTTCTTAAATAGGTAGAAAGCATTGTGGGAAAAGTAGAAAATGCTAGTTACCAGCATTTTCTCCTTTTCCCGCAATGTTTTCAAAAGCCTGTTTTCTCAGGGTCATTAAAATTGGGAATTGTGTGATAAAAGGTTAAAGAAATTTCACTGAAGAAGTATTTTTTTTCCGTACTTTTGTCATTTTTCTTTACTGGTGATTTGCCAGCTATGGCCCTAATTTATTCAGTGATAAAATCATTTATCAAGTTTGGTGAGATTATGAAAACCTGAATAGCTTCCTTTAAGCCTGGGGTTGATCCTCACACAAAGGTCTGGATGTTTTGCTGGAGTGTCCTTGGGCAAGATACTTCAGAGCCGTAGCCTTGTAGTGGTGAAACCCAGCATATAGGTTGATCAAGTGAGCTGTTCTGTAATATGACTGAAATTATGTTGAAAGTGGTATAAAACACTAGGTATTCATTTGAATCTGGGTCCATATTCACCAACCATTCTTAAGAACATTCTTAGTCTTTGTATCTGGGGTTTTCTGAATTTGAAAGTAACACAACTTCTGATTGGCTAAGCCAAATGGGTTAGCCAATCAGAAGTTGTGTTACTTTCAAATTTAGAAAATTTTTGAGAAGAAGACTACTGATGTGTCTGTCTGACTAAAGCTCATTATCTTATTTTCGCATGAGTGCTCCAACCTGTTACATGCTATCTCAGTACATCAATAATTGAGCCTTGCCCTCTGAAAAGGGGCTTGATGCATCTGCAAAAAGTATCGACACAGATCAGCCTGTGCAAACTGCGCAGGCTGACCTGAGCCAAATCTTTTCGCTGTTTGTCTGTTTTTTTAAATGTCAAAGGACCAGTCTACCTCATGATTCATTCGGTTGTTAGAAAAAAAGGATTTTATGGACACGTCATTAGATGGTAACTTGCTTTGTATGATGCATCATGGAGATGCACTAAGCCCCATTTTGCTAGAACATGGCTCAATTATATTCTGTTTCTCCTTTTTCAACCAAGTGTGTAAACAGTAACCTTCTTTAGAAGACTGCATGTTTGCCTCACAATTGACCACTTTTGTAAAAACATTGTGGCTAAAGGAAAATTTTCTCAAGGAGGAATGAATTTTCTTTTTCCCTTGATTAATCATTTTACTGCAGGCTTATATATACCTTGTATGGAAGGATCTCAACTTTTAACTCGTTACAAAACGACAAAATCCTAGACTTGTCAAAATTGAAAGCATTTGCAGAGGACAAAGTTAACCCTTTACCACACAATCCAGACTTTTAATCACCCTGTGAAAGAAGCCTTTTGAAAACAGTGTGGGAAATGGACCAGCATTTTCTCATGTTCCCACAATGTTTTCTACCCTTCCAAAGAGAAATTTCAGTTTTTGAGTCACTTTACTTTGTTGTCTGCAAATGCTTTCAATTTGGACAAGGCTAAAATTTTGTCGTTTGGTAAAGAGTTAATGTGGTTCAGAAACTGAAATTTGTTTTTTGAAGGAAAGAAAACATTTTTGAAAATGTTACTTTCATCTCCTTTTCCGTCACAGCCAGCATTTTCTCTTTTTCCCACATTGTTTTCAAAAACCTTCTTTTTCAGGCCTGTCTTATCTCGGGATTGGTTGGTAAAGGGTTAATGGTCCTTATTAAGACAGATTTTGACAACATAGTGGGAAAAAAAGAGTAAATGCTATGAACTAGCATTTTCTCCTTTTTTGAAATGTTTTTTACCATTTCAAAGACAAATCCCACCATTCAACCCTTTACCAAATAATCCCGAGTTTTAACAACCCTGAAAAAGAAGCCTTTTGAAAACATTTTGGGAAAAGGAGAAAATGCTGGTAACCAGCATTTTCTCCTTTTCCCACAATGTTATCTGCTCTTCCAAAAACAAATTTCAATTTTTGATTCACATTTATTTTGTCGTCTGCAAATGCTTTCGATTTGGACAGGTCTAAAATTTTGTCGTTTGGTAAAGAGTTAACTCTTTACCACATGACAAAAATGTAGACTAGTCCAAATTGAAAGCATTTGCAGACGACAATTTAAATGTTGTTCAAATGATGGAATTTTTCTTTGATAGGGTAGAAAACATTGTGGGAAAAGGAGAAATGCTGGTTACCAGCATTTCTCCTTTTCCCACAGTGTTATCCAAAGGCTTCTTCCTCGGGGTCATTAAAACTTGGGATTGTGTGGTAAAGAGTTAAGCAATAAATATATCGTCTACAGGTGCTACCAATTTGGCTAAGTTTTTTCACTTGTAAAGAGTACAGTTAAACCTTAACTCCTTACCAAATGACAAAATTTTAGACAAGTCCAAATTCAAAATATTTGCAGACAACAAATAAAATGTGACTGAAAAACTGTAATTTGTTCTGGGAAGGGTAGAAAATGCTATGTGAAAAGGATAAAATGCTGGTTACCAGCATTTTCTCCTTTTCCACAATGTCTTCAAAAGGTACCTTTCTAAGGGTCGTTAAAAGTTGGTATTGTGTGGTAAAGTTAACCCTTTATTACTTCATCCAAAATTACAACAACACTGAGAAAACTTTTGAAAATTGTGGAAAAAAGAAATAATTGTTAGTAATAAGCATTCTTCTTCTTTTCTGTCAATATTTTATATCCTATTTAAGACAAATCACATCTTTTGAGTAATATTTTATCGATCATCTGCAAGTGCTTTCAATTTGGAGACAAAATTTTAGCCTTGTCCAAATTGAAAGCATTTGCAGATGACAATTTTAATGTGGCTCAAATGGTGCAATTTTTCTTTGATCAGGTAGAAAAGATTGTGGGAAAAGGAGAAAATGCTGGTTACCAGCATTTTCTCCTTTTCCCACAATGTTTTCAAAAGGCTTCTTTCCCAGGGGCATCAAAAGGCGTCATTGTGTGGTAAAGGGTTAAAAGAGTTGATTTATGTTGATAATCCCTTCCTTATCTTGGTTGTCTCACACCTAACTATTGGTAATGAGAAAAAGTTGAGGCTATACAAGACAGCAAAACTTTAGACTTGTCCATATTGATAGCATATCCATATTGATGACAATTCATATGTGCTTAATATGGTGGAATTTAATTTTTGAATGAGTAGAAAAATAGTTACCAGCATTTTCTCCTTTTTCAGAAATGTTCTCAAAAGGCTTCCTCTTCAGGGTCATTAAGACTCTGGATTGTAGTGTAAAGGGTTAAAGAGCAGATGGGCAACCAGAAAATCTGGAAGAAATCTGCCTGGTTCATTATTGAGAAACATAAACTATTGTAGGACAATGATCTGCTTTCCACAGTTTTCTCGTAAACTGTCTTCTGCAGGTCCCCAGAAAATGTTTTGGTATGGTAATGGGTTCACTGTTTACCAGACAAATTTTTAGACATGTCCAAATCCAAAGCACTTGCAGATGACAAATTACATGTTGCTTAACTCTTTACCACATAATCCCGACTTTTAACGACCCTGGAACAGAAGCCTTTTGAAAACATTGTGGGAAAAGGTGAAAATGCTGGTAACCAGCATTTTCTCCTTTTCCCACGATGTTTTCTACCCTTCTCAAAACTAATTTCATTTTTTCAGTCACATTTATTTTGTCATCTGCAAATGCTTTCAATTTTGACAAGTCTAAAATTTTGTCATTTGGTAAAGAGTTAAAAGATTGAATTTGCTTTTGAAAGTAGAGAAAACTGTGAAAAGGAGAAAATGCTGGTTACCAGTATTTTCTACAGCAATGTTTTAAGAAGGTCTCTTTCCCAGCGTCGTTAAAACTGGATTGTATTGTAAAGATGTTAAGTCATTGCTGTAGACTCAGTTTTTAGATAGACTTAAAACTAAGACAGATTGCACCCAGGACACATCTGTGAAGAACAGGAAAAGACCGCCACTGCTGTACAAGAGTTTGAAAGATGTGGGAAAAGGAGCAATTATTTGTAACAAGCAAATCCTCTTTTCCTTCATTGTTTTCAAACAATATATAGTAATGCATGGGTATTAAAAGAAAGCGGATGTTGCGCTGCATGAAAAAGATCTATTCATTACTTGACCTGTTACCAAATATTTTCTCCTTTTCGTACAATGTTTTTTTTTTTTTCGCTTTCCAAGACATATCGGGTCATTTGAGTCATACTGAATTTGTTGTATGCAAATGCTTTCAATTTGGATGTCTAAATTTTGTCATCTGGTAAAGAGTTACAGTTTGTCAAGATCTGCCCTCCCTGTATTTGTTTGGGGCAGACCAATTTTTGTAGATTTTATAACTGCAATGACATATGTTTGTATTTCATTAAGCTATATTGTTATAATGACCTATGATTTAGAAAATAGACCAATGACCTTTTGACTTATAACCTCAGGTGTTTTGCATCCTGCCCTTTGTTGATATTCCACAAGTTAACTCTTTACCAAACGACAGAATTTTAGACTGGTTCAAATTGAAAGGATTAGCAGACGACAAAATAAGTGTGACTTAAAAATTAAAATTTGTTTTGGGAAGGGTAGAAAACACTGTGGGAAAAGGAGAAAATGCTGGTTACCAGCATTTTATCCTTTTCCCACAATGTTTTCAAAAGGTTTCTCTTACAGGGTCGTTAAAAGTCGGGATTGTGTGGTAAAGGGTTAACCATTTGCCTGGCATTTACCAGTACTTTTGCATACCTCCTACACTTAACTTTGAAAAATGAGACTTTTGAAACATTATGGATTTTCATTTGTAATAATATTATTTACCATTAACACTTTACCATATAGTTCTGAGTTTTAATGACCCTGTGCCATAATACTTAAATAAAAGTGAGAAAAGAAGAAATGGCTGGAAGCCAGTATTTTCTTCCCTTAAAGTTTTGTACCCTCCAAAGGCATATCCTATTCTTTGTACTTCATTTATTTGTGTTTTCTGCAAATTCTTTCATGTTGAACAAGTCTAAAGATTTGTCCTCTGTAGAAGGTTAAGCAGCATTACAAGAGAATAGATAAACCAGTCCTTCTAATGCAAGTGGCTGCGTAACACAAACTCTTATTCAAAAATCAAAACTTGGATTTTGGAAATTAAAATTATGGTTGCTGTCTCCTTTTCTCATAATCTTTTCAAGCATGGTCTTTCTAAGAAAACAGGATTGACTGGTAAAGTAAGAAGCTTTCCTTGTTTTGTAAAAAGTCTTTTATTTTCAACAGTAGTATTTTTGGAATTTTAAATCATATTTCCTTAACTCTTTACCACACAATAAGTTTTAACGACCCTAATGATGACCCTCATAAGGAAGTCCTTTTAAAACACAGAAGAAAAGGGAGAAAATGCTTTTCACCATCACTTTCTCCTTCTCCCATAATGTTTTCCACCCTGTTAAAAACAAATTCCATCATTATAGCTACATTTAACCCTTTACCAGATGACAGATTTTGGATTGGTCCAAATTGAAAGAGTTTGCAGACGACAATTTTAAATTTGATGAAAATGGCAGAAAGGTCTCAAAAAGGGTAGAAAACACTGTGGGAAAAGGAGAAATTGCTCATTATGAGCAATTTCTCCTTTTCCCACAGTGTTTTCAAAAGACTTGTACTGCAGACACGTGAAAACCAGGGCTTGTTTGGGAAAGGGTTAAGGTATCATCTGCAAATGCTTTGAATTTGCACTAGTCCTTAATTTTGTTGTTTGGTAAAGGGGTGCTGCAAGTGACTGTTGATCTCTTTATCAAACAACAAGGTAATAACATATCCAAATTTAAAACATTAGCAGACCATAACCATAGTGTGGCGTCTTTTCATGTTTAGACAAGTACTGTGGACCACTCAAAAACTAAAATTCCTTTCAGGGACACTTATGTACTAGCTGGTTACCAGCATTTATCCTCCCATCAAAATGTTTTCAAAAACCTTTTTTCCTCTAGTTTGTTAAAAAGATAGAAATGTACAGTGAAGGGTGAAGGTTGGATACAAACTCCTTTAATCCTTTCCCAAACAAGCCCTGGTTTTCACGTGTCTGCAGTACAAGTCTTTTGAAAACACTGTGGGGAAAGGAGAAATTGCTCGTAACGAGCAATTTCTCCTTTTCCAACAGTGTTTCGTACCCTTTTTGATAACTTTCTGCCATTTTCATCAAATTTAAAATTGTCGTCTGCAAACTTTTTCAATTTGGACCAGTCTAAAATTTGTCGTTTGGGAAAGGGTTAACCCTTTACCAAATAGCAAATTTTAGACTTGTCTATACATGTATTAAAAACATTTGTAGTTGACAAACTATATGTTGCCCAAATTATTTGACTCGTCATTAAAAGACTATAAAATATTTGGGAAAAGGAGAAAATGCTGGTTACAAGTATTTTCTCCTTTTCCCACAATGTTTTCAGAAGCCATCTTTGGGTCGTTTAAAGGTCGGAATTGTGTAATAAGGGTTAATGCAAACTTACGATTCTGGGTATTAAAATCATTATTGTTTAACCCTTTACCACACAATCCCAAGTTTTGATGACCTTGGGGAAATAAGCTTTTTAAAACATTGTGGAAAAATAGGAGAATGCTACCCTCTCAAAAAAAAAAGAACAATTTCTATTATTTTTAACACATTTAATATGTTGTCTGCAAACACCCTCAAATTGTATCAGTCTAAAGTTTTGCCATGTGGTAAAGAGTTAATGCTTGTGACTGTTTAAGGCAAGTGGCCACAATCACAGGTTGTATTGTATTGTATTTTTCTGTTTTTGATAGGTAAACATTGGTGTAAGTGGACAGGTGGTGGATGATCAGACAGAGGCAGTTGTCCTTGGTGCTGTGATTGCAGTGGATGGTATAAACCACAATATTACGGCAGATGAACATGGGTACTTTTGGCGTCTCTTGGTTGCGGGGAAGTACACACTGAGAGTGTTTGCACCTGAGTAAGTCAACACATTATCCCACTTAATAACCACCCAGAGAAAAACAGTATAAGAAAATATTGGGTAAAATGGTAAAAATGCTGGTGACCAGCTTTTTCGTCTTTTCCCACAGTGATTTTTTTGTCTGAAAATGCTTTTAATTTTTACAAGTTTGAAATTTTGTTGTCTGGTATAGAGTCAAATTTCCAAGCACAACTATACTTGGTTTTACAGACATTGTTGATTTTGCAGACATTTTATGTAAAGATTAAGAGTGCAAACTTTATGTTGTCTGATCTTTGTTTTACACTTCCAAGCATCTAACTTTAACTCTTTACCAAACGACAAAATTTTAGACTTATCCAAATTGATAGCAATTGCAGATGACAAATGTGACTCAAAAATTGAAATTTGTTTTGGGAAAGGTAGAAAACATTGTGGGAAAAGGAGAAAATGCTGGTTACCAGAATTTTCTCCTTTTCCCACAATGTTTTCAAAAGGCTTCTTTCACAGGGTCGTTAAAATCGAGATTGTGTGGTAAAGAGTTAAGTAGCAGAAATTATCTTTTGAGCTACATTTGATTTGTTGTCTGCAAGTGCTTTCAATTCGGTCAATGATAAAATTTGTCATGTGGTAAAGAGTAAACAGATAAAACATGTGAAATGAAACCTTTCTTAAGAGTATTCTTTGTCTAATTCTCAAGATTTTCCTAGATTTGAAAGTAATGCAATTTCTGATCGCTAAACCAAATATCAGAAATTGTGTTACTTTCAAATTTTAGAAAATTCTTCAGCATGAGACTAAGAATATCCTTAAGAATAGTTGGTGAATATAGAACCTGGTTTCAAGTTGGCCTGAAGCCCTTACAAGACATTTATATTGTAGGCTTTTACATACTGAAAACATTTGCAGACACAAATGTGGCTAAAATGATGGGATTTGATACTGTAAGAGTAGAAATATTATGGGAAACCGAGAAAATGTTGATTACAGCATTTTCTCCTTTTCTTGATTTGTTTACAAAAGCTTTCTTCAAGCAGAATTAAGTTTTAACAAATCTAGGGAGGAAGGCTTTTGAAAACATTTTGGGAATAGGAGTAAATGCTAGTGATAAAAATTCTGTCCTTTTCTCACAAAATTTTCTGTTATTTGAACCATATTTGATAAGCCATGTGCAAATGCTTTCATTAAAACAAGTTAAAGGTTTTGTCCTTTTGATAGGGATTTAACATACTAAATGACAAAATATCATACTTTTCCAAATTGAAAGCATCAGTTGACAATGCTGAATGTTACTCAAAACATAAAATTTGTCTTTCAAAGGGTAGAAAACATGGTCGGAAAAGAAAGAAACACTAGTTAAAAGCATTTTCTTCATTTCCCACAATGTTTTTAAAAGCCATCTTCCTCAGGGTCGTTAGAAGTGGGGATTGTTTAACCCTTTACCACACAATCTCGATTTTTCACAGATATGAGACATTCACCAGTGACATGATAACAGTTCCAGAGGGTGATGGAGTGGAGGTGAAATTCAGGCTTAAAAGAGCTGGAGCCCTTCCCATAAGGTGGGTATACAGGCTGTTTGTTTGTTTGCTGTTTTGTGTTAACTCCTGACCAAACGACAAAATTTTAGTCCAGTCGAAATTGAAAGCATTTTAAGACGACAAAACAAATGTCATTTAAAAATTGAAATTTGTTTTAGGAAGGGTAGAAAACATTGTGGGAAAAGGAGAAAATGCTGGTTACCAGCATTTTCTCCTTTTTCCACAATGTTTCCAAAAGCTTTCATTCTCAGGGTTGTTAAAAGTCGGGATTGTGTGGTAAAGAGTTTAACACTGATTTAGATATTGTTTCTTTTGAACCCAGTGCTTGCTGCAGCTTTTTTGTGTGTGTCCATTTGAAGACTAATTTTGGTAACATCATGGTAAATGGAGAAATTTCTCGTGAGCAATTTCTCCTTTTGCCAGGTTTTTTTGCTTGACTGTTGATTAAATTTGACCTCACTTTGATTTCCCCTATTTCACAAAGACTTACATGTCAGCAGCAAATTAATTTCAGCATTTAAAATTATGGAGCGAAATGTAATAAAAAATTTAGCCACTCTCAATAAAAGCATTGTCAGGAAAAAAAAAAGCAGTCAGAAAAAAAAAATTATGAAAAAGAGGGCAATTATTCACCTTGACTAAATCAATTACATGTACTTTTCACACAGCTTTGAAATTTTAGCTAAGCTGTTTTTGAAGAAAATGTCAATGTATTGTCATAGCCCTTCGTCTGCATCATTGTGGAAAAACTTTGACATTTTATAATATCTCTGTCATTATTAAAGATATTTACTTCAAAGTCAGACTAGCTTTTAACTGTCAAAAGGGGAATCCATACAACAGGGGAAGGTAACCATCAAAATATTTTAGACACAGTTATGCCCACTTTTGGACGTAGAATTTTCAAAGACTTTGACATGTATCTCTGTCATTGCTGAAAATATTTAGTTCAAACATAGACTAGTTGTTAACTATCAGAAGGGGAACCCATACAAGAAGAGCAAGTACCATCAAAATATTTTTGACACAGTTAAGCCTCTTTTTTGATGTAGAATTTTCAGTAAAAGCCACTGCATCCAAGCATTGTCACCCACATGCCATACTCTTGTACTCTTGAAAGACATGGCGTTCAAAAGTCTACTTCATCAGGGTTGGTAAAGGGTTTATTACTTTTGTAGTAATATGATTGAAACATTGTCTAACTTTACCTTTCGAAAAAATGTTAGACTCATCCAAACCTCAAAGCTTTTGCAGAAGTAAACTTGATTGAGGCTCAGTTGTTGAAATTTGTCTCTGAAAGGGTAGAAAACAATGTGAGAAAAGAAGAAAGTGCTGGTCACAAGCATTTTCTCTTTTTCCCATAATGTTTTCATAAGGCTTTTTCATCAGGGTCGTTAAAACATATTCATGATTGTTTGGTAAAGGGTTAAAAGAAACCTGCAGGTGGCAGTGTGGTCATAAAGTGATAATTGCTGTCGAGATGATTGAAATTTGTCATGTTGACTCCCCTGTTGCAGATAATACCATGTTTTCTAGCATTCAAGGTCATCTTGGGACAACTTAAAAAATAAATAAATGATAATTAATCAAGGAATGGTCAGTAAACTAATGTTTTTCATGATATAAATTTTGTAGCACAACTGCCAAGCCTAGATTCACCTTGGATACCCTTGTCAATCAAGTTAACATGCTTCAAGATGCGACACACAGGCAAAACCTGCAGCTTATAGAACCACGAGAATTTAAACACCACACTCAGGAGGAATTGACGGAATTTCTGCATCTTTACAATGACCAGTATCCTCACATCACGCGTCTCTACAACATAGGGCATTCAGTTCAAGGAAGAACACTCTGGGTCCTTGAAATCTCAGACAACCCTGGCATCCATGAACCAGGTGGGGACAATCTTATGAAGTTTATGTTGAAAGGCAGCCAGTGGCATGGGAAGAATTTAATGCTAAGTACTGGTATAAGAAACTCAAGGAAAGCATGGATAGGTGCACTGGTTGCTGCAATATATCATGAAATAATATTGAAAATGGCATTAAACACCAAACAAACTAACACTTCTTGAATTCAATCAAAAGAGCCAAAAGTCAGGAAATTAGATATTTTCAGTCAAGGAAAGAAATAGATCTTCCAGGACTGTTGAGACCAGAAAATCTGATAAATACTGGGTAATTATATCAGACTGTCCATTCTTTGCCATCTTTTGATCTACACTGTCCAAAGTGCAATTTAAGTTTTGCAAAGTAGGCACGGATCATGTGTGCCTAGATGGTGTTCAATTAGATACAGAAATTTCAAGGTGAAACCAGAATCATATTTATTGTTTTGATTTCACACAGGCATAGAATGTACAAAATAGAATATGCTGTTCTGTGTATTCTGCATGGAGGCAAATGTACTTAAAAACAATGGAAGATTTGTAAAACATCTTTTATTATTCCAGGTGAACCAGAGTTTAAATATGTGGGTAATATGCATGGCAATGAGGTGGTTGGCAGAGAACTACTTCTTAACCTGATCCAAGTATTGTGTGAGAACTATGTCAAGAGTCCATTTATAACCCAGATGGTCAACTCCACCAGAATACATATTATGCCTACTATGAACCCTGATGGATATGCCATTTCCCAGGAAGGTAATGTTTTTCCCCCCATGTTTATAACATACCAACCTATGAGCTTTAGAAAATTGACCAACAGCGAAAAGTTTCGGTCCAGGTCAGACTACCCAGGCTGACTTGGGTCAGTACTTGTTGCAAATGCATTAACTCTTTACTAAATGACAAAATTTTAGACTGGTCCAAATTGAAAGCATTTGTAGACGACAAAATAAATGTGGCTGAAAAATTGAAATTTGTTTTGGGAAGGGTAGAAAACATTGTGGAAAAAGGAGAAAATGCTGGTTACCAGCATTTTCTCCTTTTTCCACAATGTTTTCAAAAGGCTTCTTTCTCAGGGTCGTTAAAACTCGGGATTGTGTGGTAAAAGGTTAAGACCCATTTTCTTGGTATGCAGAATTGCAAAGCCTTAGTTGTCCAAAAGAAACACTTGGCATGTAGACATGGCTGTTTTGATGTTACCCTGACATATCATAGTGCAATTTTGTCTTACCCTTACCCACTTTAAGTTAAGACTTGGCTGTGATTTTGACCTTACCCTTACACATCATAGTACAAGTTTGATTTTACCCTAAAAAACTATAGGTTAGGGCTTGGCCATGAGTTTGACCTTACCCTAAAACACCATTGGTTGTGACCTGGCTGTAATTTTGACCTTACCCTTAAAAACCACAGGTTGAGACTTGGCTATGATTTTGACTTTACCCTTAAACGCTGTAGGTTGTGACGTGGCAGTGATGTAGATCTTACCCACCATAGGTTGTGATCTGGTTATGATTTTGACCTGTGTGTATCAATGCCATAGTGTATGACTTGGCTATGATTTTGACCCTACCCTAAAACACCATAGGCAGGTACTTGGCTGTGATTTTAGATCTTAACCCTTTACCGCACAATGCCGCCTTTTGATGCCCCTGGGGAAGAAGCCTTTTGAAAACGTGGGAAAAGGAGAAAATGCTGGTAACCAGCATTTTCTCCTTTTCCCACAATGTTTTCTACCCTATCAAAGAAGAATTGCACCATTTGAGCCACATTGAAGTTGTCGTCTGCAAATGCTTTCAATTTGGACAAGGCTTAAATTTTGTCGTCTGGTAAAGGGTTAACCTAAAACACCATTGTTTGAGACTTGAGTGTGTTTTAGGTTGAAACTCTGCGTAATGCATTGAAATGATCTTTAAGACAAAGTGTTGCCTCCGTATGAAAACTGTTACTGCATTTAATACTTTATATTTCAGCAGAAGATTCTGCATTTATATACTGATTACAGAAATGGTAAACATGTAATTTACTACAATCCTGATGGTGTCTTTGTGAATTCCATGACATTACTGAAATACAATGGAGCCTTAACCGTACAATACTAAGTTTTAATGACCCTAAGCAAGAAGGCTTTTGAAAACATCGTGGGTAGAGGTGAAAATGCTGATAATCAGTATTTTCCCACAGTGTTTTCTATCCTTTCAAAGACAAAGTTAGTCATTTGATTCACATTTCATTTGTTGTCTGAGAATGCTTTCAGTTTGGACTAGTCTAAAATTTTGTTGTGTGGTAAAGTGTTAAGCAGTTAATTCCTTACCAGATGACAAAATTTTGGACTTGTCCATTTTGAAAACATTTGCAGACAACAAATTAAATGTGACTGAAATGATAGGATTTGTCTTTCAGAGGGTAGGAAACATTGTGGGGAAAGGAAAAAAATGCTAGTTGCCAGCATTTTCTCCATTCTCCCAGTGTTTTCAAAAAGCCATCTCTCTCAAGCTTGTTAAAACATAGAAGGTTTTTTGTTGTTCATGTAGTGCAATACATACTACTAATGCCAGTACCAGCATTTTTTCCTTTCCCCTCCTCAATGTTTTTGAAAGCTTCTGCATCAGAGGTGTTGTAGCTCTTGTTGCTGGGGTGAAGGTTAAATGTCCAAGAAGTAGCGTTTACAGCATATTTTTTGTAGATATAGTATTCAACATTGTTAATTCATGTGAGGAATACTAGAAATACATAATACGTGAACTGGCTGCCTTTACATAACCTAAATACTGATGAAAATGGCATTTATCGTTTACCACACAACCCTAGGTTTTAAGGACCTAGAGAAAGCAGCATTTTGAAAACATTGTGGGAAAAGGAGAAAATGCTGGTAACAAACATTTTAACTCCATTCCTTTTTGTGTTGTATACATGAATATGTGAAATGTTGCAGTGATATGACTGAAATAATGTTGAAAGTTTAATCAATCAATCAATCTTTCTGTGTGTTAAAGACATAAACACCTAAAAAATTAATTGTATTTTTCTAGGTGACATATGGGGGACGATTGGAAGGGAGAACGCAAATAAAATTGATTTGAATAGAAACTTTCCTGACTTGTTTGAGAAGACCAAGATCAATGCACATCAAGAGAAAGAAACACAAGAAGTCATGGACTGGTTACATGAATACCCATTTGTTCTGTCTGCAAACTTGCATGGTGGTTCCCTGGTGGCCAACTATCCATATGATGATGGGAAGGGAACTGGAACTTACAGTAAATGTCCAGATGATGAGACATTCATAAAACTGGCAGAATCATATTCACTGGTGAGTTTATTTTAACACTTTACCACACAGTCTTAACAACCTTGAGAAGAAGGCTTTTGAAAACATTTTTGGAAAAGGATAAAGTGCTTATAACCAACAGTCTCACCCTTTTACTAAATGTTTTTTGCCCGTTCAAATCCCATCATTTGAGACCATTTGCAGATGCAGTTGAAACCATTTGCATCATTTGAGACATATTTATTTTGCCGTCCGAAAATGCTTTCATATTACACAAGTGTAGGATTTTCTTGTATGGTAAAGTGTAAACCCTTTACCAAACAGTCCTGTGTTTTTAGGATCCCTAAAGAAGCCTTTTTAAAACATTGTTGGAAAAGGAGAAAATGCAGGAAATTCGCATTCTTCCATTTTCCCACAGTGTTTTCTTCTCTTCCAAAGACAATGTTTTCAAAAGTGATCTGCAGCAAGACTAAGATAAAGTTTGAAGAAAAATCTTAAGATACCTAACCCTTAACCACACAGTTACGTGCTGTAATGACTTTTGTGAATAAAGCTCTTAAAACATTGTGGGAGAAGAAGAAAATGCTGGTAAAGTGTTTTCTTCATATCCCACAGTCATGGACGAATGGTATAATTTAAGCCATTTTATTTGTTGTCTGCAAATGCTTTCAACTGCTTTGATATGGACTTGTCTAAAATTTTCTTGTCTGTTCAAGACTTAAACACATTTAGCCTTCTTGTTTGATAATGTGTAATGTAAATCTATCCTATACAGGCGCACTCTACTATGCATAACGGAAACCCATGTCCTAACATCAGTAATGAGTACTTTCAAGAGGGCATCACAAATGGGGCTCGTTGGTACAGTGTTGCAGGTATATTAGTGTTTTTAGACTGTGTATGTTTAGCAAGGTTTACATTAACCCTTTACCACACAATCTTCAGTTTTAAGGACCCTGAGGAAGAACATTGTGAGAAAAGGAGAAAATTCTGGTAACCAGCATTTTCTCCTTTTCCCACAATGTCTTCTACCCTTCAAAGACAAACAGCATTGTTTGAGTCATAATTAATTTAATTCAATTAATTTTAATTTGGACAAGTCTAAAACTTTGTTGTCTGGTTATGGTTAACCCTTTCCCAAACAAGCCCTGGTTTTCATGTGTCTGCAGTACAAGTCTTTTGAAAACACTGTGGGAAAAGGAGAAATTGCTCGTAACGAGCAATTTCTCCTTTTCCCACAGTGTTTTCTACCCTTTTTGATAACTTTTTGCCATTTCATCAAATTTAAAATTGTTGTCTGCAAACTCTTTCAATTTGGACCAGTCCGAAATTTGTCGTTTGGGAAAGGGTTAAGCCTAGAAATATCTGCAACTGGGGTCCTGCTGGGCTCAGTTGTAAAGGCATAAGATTCATAACCTTGAGACCCTGGGTTCATATCCTTGCTTGGTACCCGTTGTGTTCAATGCATGTGACATTACTAAAAGATATCGATTAAAAAGACAAGAAATACATTTCTGACTGGTTTCAGTTTGTAAGAATTTAGCAAATTGTTTATGTTGATGTAAGATTGGGCTGTATTTAATGCATGATTACAAAGTTTGAATATTTTCACCCAGGACAAAGCCTTAAGTAAAAATATTGTAATATTAGTGATCATTCAGTGAACTTATATCTCACTCTTTCACCAAAACAAAAATTTATCCTGGATTTTTTTTTTTTTTTTATTTTATTTATTTTTTTATCTCAGGGGGAATGCAGGACTATAACTATGTACACACTAACTGTTTTGAGATAACCTTGGAGCTGGGGTGTACCAAATTTCCAGTCGCCAATGACTTGCCCAAATACTGGAATGCCAACAAGTACCCTCTGCTAGTGTTTATGGGCCAGGTAGGTTGAATGTATTTAGGTGTAACTGTACTGGATGAAAAGATTGTAGAATTGTCCAAAATGAAAGCATTTGAAGAAGATAAATGTGGCACAGTTTATGGGATTTGTCTTTGAAGAGGTAGGAAATATTGTGGGATAAGGAGAAAATGCTGGTAACCAGCATTTTCTCCGTATCTCACAATGTTTTCTACCCTTTCAATGACAAATCCCATTGCATTTTCTCCTTTTCCCATAATGTTTTCAAAAGCTTTATTCAGTTACAAGCGTTATCTCCTTTTTCCACAATATTTTCAAAAGCTTGATTCCTAAGGGATTGTAAAAGCACAGAAAAGTTTTGGAAAGAGTGAACCTTTCAGATGCCAACAACAACTTCATTTGCCTTTTCAGATGTGCAGACGGATCTTGAATCAACATAGTTAGTTGTCTGGTTTACACTATAATACTTCCAAAATTAACTTACTGTCCTTGTAAAGTGTTATCAGCCTGGGTCAATACTTTTAGCAGATGCATTAAGCCTTCTTTACATAGAGCATGGCTCAAATAACTTGACTATTTTTTGGCAGCAGAAAATACAATTCGCTGAAATTCAGATCGATTTTCATCATATAGGCATGACTATACCAGAGGATGGCATAGATCAAAGATCAGACTGCACGTATGAAGTCTGATCTTAATTTGTGCCTTCAAGAAAAGCCACTGTTTTTGGCTATGGCCCTGAAAGTGTTAAATCAACCCAAAACTAGTTTAACTCTTTACCAAATAACAAAATTTTAGACTGGTCCAAATTGAAACCATTTGCAGACAACAAAATAAATGTGATTGAAAAATTGAAAGTTGTTTTGGGAAAGGTAGAAAACATTGTGGGAAAAGGAGAAAATGCTGGTTACCAGCATTTTCTCCTTTTCCCACAAGGTTTTCAAAAGGCTTCTTTCACAGGGTCGTTAAAAGTCGGGATTGTGTGGTAAAGGGTTAAAGCATAATGCTGTGTCGTTAAAGTGTTAACATTACTTTGTATCAATAGGTACATAAAGGTGTGCGTGGTTTTGTATTGGATAAGGGAACTGAAGCACCACTTGCTAATGCCAGTCTGGATGTGGAAGGAATCAATCATACAATTAGATCAGCTGATGACGGGGACTACTGGAGACTGCTGGCACCAGGAACATATACCATCACTGCTACCATTCCAGGGTATGATATTAATAGAATTATATTTTTCTGTTTGACTTGCTAACCTCAGTTAGTGCTTGTGTCTGTGTGTTCTTGGAAAAGGTGGCGTTTTTTGCCAGTCATTAACTTTGAACGTTTTGTTCTGATCTTAAAATAATTGGCTGAATGATAACCTCGGACAATATCTCAAGTACTTGTATGAGTGGCTTTGTCAATAAATATAGCCTTATGTTCTAGTTTGAAAGCTTTATCATGAGTGTGATTCATGTCATTCCTTGTGACATAAAACTTGTTGCATCTGTTGCTGTTTTTAACTCTTTACCAAACAGCAAAATTTTAGACCAGTCGAAATTGAAAGCATTTGCAGACGACAAAACAAATGTTATTCAAAAAATGAAATTTGTTTTTAGCTCCACTGGCCAAAGGCCAGCGGGCTTATGTCATGGCCCGGTGTCCGTCGTGCGTCCGTCAGTCCGTCCGTTCGTGCGTGCGTGCGTGCGTCCGTCCGTGTGTTAACTTTTATTTCAAACATCTTCTTCTCTGAAACTACCCATCCGATTTTCACGAAACTTCACAGAAATGATCCTGCCATGGTCCTCTTCAGAATTTCTTGAAAGAATTTGATTCCTTCAAAAACTCTGGTTGCCATGGCAACAAAACTGAAAAATATTGGAAATCTTTAAAAATCTTTTTGTCTGAAACCATAAGGCATAGGGCTACCAAATTTGGCATGTAGCTTTATGTAGTAGACCTCTATCAAGTTTCTTCAAATTATAGCCCTGGGGTCAAAATTGGCTCTGCCCCAGGGGTCACAAGTTTTACATAGGCTTATATAGAGAAAACTTTAAAAATCTTCCTGTACCTAGCCATTAGGCCTAGAGCTACCAAATTTTGCATGTAGCTATATCTAGTGGGCCTGTACCAAGCGGGCCAAAATTTTAGCCCTGGGGTCAAAATTGGCCCCGCCGCAGGGGTCACAAGTTTTACATGGGCTTACATAGTGACAACTTAAGAAATCTTCCTGTTTTGATTTTTTTTTTTTTTTTGAAATTAGCCTTGCATCAGGGGTCTTATGTTTTACAGAGGCTTCATATGGACAAAACTTGAAAATCACCTTATTTATAACCATACAGCATAGACTTGTATTATTTTGGCATGTGGCTTTATCTTGTGGACCTCTACCAGGGTTCAAGTAATTATAACTCTGGGATCAAAAATGGCTTTGCCTTGCGGGTCTCAACTTTCACATGGGCTTTTACAGAGAAAACTTTGTAAGTCTTCATTTTGAAACCATTTGGCTCAGAATTGAAATGTTTAGTATTTATGGTTTATATTTATAAGCCAGTGGAGCGATACAGGGCCATCATGGCCCTCTTGTTGGAAAGGTAGAAAACATTGTGGGAAAAGGAGAAAATGCTGGTAACCAGCATTTTCTCCTTTTCCCACAGTGTTTTCAAAAATTTTTTTTCTCTGGGTCGTTAAAAGTCAGGATTGTGTGGTAAAGAGTTAAAGAAAATGTTGAGGTATTATCAGAGCACTGTTTTCATCAGTATCGCTACGTAAAAACTTTGACATTCTTTATATCTCTGTCATTGGTAAATATATTTATGCCAAACTTGGGCTCATTGTTGACTACTATAAGGGAAACCCATACCAATAGGGCAAATAAACAGCATTTTTTTTTTTTTTATGTAGGTATGCCCCTTTATCAAGTTATGTAGTAATTTTTCTCGGAATCAAAGATATCCTATACATTTGAGCTCTGTGAAAAGAGAGTTTAATGTTTCTGCAAAAAGTATTGACCCTTGTTAGCCAGAGCAGTCTGTGCAGTCTGACATGGGTGGAAGCTTTTTGCTATTTGTTAATTTTCTGCATGTCCATATATTATTCTAGCTCATGATTCAGTCAGTTGTTAGACAAAATGGATTTTATTGATCCATAGTAATGTGATGACTTGCTTGCTATAATCTATCCTGGAAATGCATGAAACCCCCCTTTTGCCAGAGGGCCCCTCATTTTTAAAAAGCGATTACAGTCATGCATTGGCACCTGGTTGCATAGCTTTTTATGGATCCCAAATTCTATCTGTCTTATTTTAGGTATCAAGCCCAGTCTGTCATCGTTCATGTAAGTGACAGTGCTGCTACGGAGGTAAACTTCACCCTAGTTAGATCACCAACAGAGGAATGGTCGAAGGGCTTTGATTTCAACATCAAAGAAAATCTCGGAAAAGCATACATATCTAATGCAAACATACAACTGGAGTTAAACCAACTGATGAGTGTAAATACAGAGGTTATGAAATATGATCTCATACAAACAACTGATGAGGGCTTCGCTGTATCCATTGTCCATTTATCTAAGTCACTGACCAGCCATTCTCAGGATAAACCCCATGTGCTGCTGATAGGGGCCCTCCATGGGGATGACCCAGTGTCAGGGGAAATGCTGCTGAGATTTATCAGGCACATCTTGCAAGGTAAAGCATTTTTAGCTAGGCTGTTTTCAAAGAAAACATTGCTGTAGCCGTGTTGTCTGCGTTGTCGTCCAAAAAAATTGACATTTTATAATATCTCAGTTATTACCGGAGATATTTACTTCAAAATCGGACAAGTTGTTAAATATCAAAAAGTGAAACCATACAACAAGGGCAGGTAACAAAGCATTTTGAGACAGTTGTCCCTTTTCAACTTTTAATTTTCAAGCAACTCCAGCTGATCGTTGGAAGGCTCGTTATTTTTGTTCAAGAGCAGCATAGTGATGGATGGAAAGGGATGGATCTGATTTGATTGGATTAGATCAACAAGTACAATGTAGATGTGTTTGGTAATAATTGCACCTTTCATGAATGTTTATGCTCTTAGGGCCAGTATAGATCAAAATCAGACTGCACAAAATTTGTATTCTGATCTTTGACATACTCTGTCTGCTTTGTAAAGAAATGTTGGACAAGGGCAACTTTGAGATTGCTTTTTTATGGGTCTTATTTCTAGACTGGAAATATTTTATGTATGTTATATGGCCAGAACCCACCTTTGTGCTTTGCGCACAAAATATGGTCTATGATGAACCCATTTCTGCACAGGCGAATCTGCTTATCAGTACTGGTGACACAAAGGCTGAAGATGAAGGTGATGAATCGATGGTTTAACCCTATACCAAACAGTCACAAGTTTTAACAATCCCCCAAGGAAAAGAGCTTTTGAAAACATTGTGGGAAAAGGAGAAAATGCTAGTAACCAGCATTTTCTCCTTTTCCCACGATGTTTTCTACCGTTTCAAAGAAAACTTTCCCAATTTGTGCAATATTTAGTATCTCATCTGCAGACGCTTTCAATTTGGACCAATCAAAGAGTTTGTCGTTTGGTACAGATTTAATAATATAAGGTTGGGAAAAGAAGCAATAGCTTGTATTCATGCAATTATGCATCCACGCAAAGTCTTTCAAAAGGTGAATACAAAAGAAAATGTATTTATCTGGTAATTACTGGTAAATAGGTGTGAGCCATTCTCTTTGAAAAGGAGGTTTAATGCATTTGCAAAAAGTATTGACCCAGGTCAGCATGCCCAGTCCGTGCAGGCTGACTTGGTCCAAAACTTTTTGCTTTTGGTCAATGTTTTCTGTGTGTCAAAGGACCAGTGTACCTCATGATTGCGCCAGTAGTTAGATCCATGATAATGGGTTGACTTGCTTGGTATTATGCATCACAGAGATGCATTAAGCCCCCTTTTCACATAGCATGGCTCATGTAAATTTGAACCTTTCAGGTAATCTACAAGAAGATAAGCATGTAGTAGAACTTTTAGATCAAGTCCATCTTCATATCATTCCACAGCTGGACCCTGATGGGGTCAATCGTGCCGTAATAGGAGATTGCTCAGGGGAGAAAAACCAGGGTACATCAGAGTTCCATAGCTTATCTTTACAGGTAAACAAAGCAACCTTTTAACTTTTCAAGATACATCCTTACAGCCAGGGAGAAAAAAAAAAACAACACAGTTTAAACTTGATAGTGTGTTGAGTGGCTATGTAAACATAGATATATTACCTATATATATGGTGTAAGGGATAGAGGGATTCAGGGGATCTATCCTCATTTAAAATCGGAAATGACAACAGTGATTTCTATTAAGGCTGCAAAAAAACAAAATGCATTTTCTATCTGTCGTAATCTGTGCAACCTTGCAGCTGTCAGGAGCAACATTTGGCATGAAGATACTAGAACGTTTTTAGTTTCATAAGATATAGATGAAATGGGTTAAAGACAGGTTGAAAACGAGTATAGATTGAACCTTTAACTTAAAGCCAAAGCTCATATACATCCATATCATAAACGCTTGCTGATGACCGATGAAATCTGGCTTGTCTGTTAAAAATTTGTCGGTAAGAGTAGAGAGTATTGTGGGAAAAGGAGAAAATACTAGTTATCAGCATTATGCCCATTTCCTACAATGTTTTCATAAGCCCTTTTCCAGAGGATTGTTAAAATTCAGGAATGCTTGGTAAGGGGATAATCTGTCAGATGATTCTCCTCCAAACTTGGACAAAATCACAGAAGCAACTTGTGCTTGGGTAATATCTAATTCACCTCTGACAACAGAGAGAAAGTGAACAAATAAAAAATGAATATATATATTACAGTTCAATTGTAAATATGTGAACCATGATTATTTTAACTCTTTACCAGACGACAAAATGTTGGGCCAGTCAGAGTTGAAAGCATGTGCAGATGAAAAAATAAATGTGTCTCATAAACTAAATTTTGAGCTTGGAAGGGTAGAAAACATTGTGGGAAAAGTAGAAAGTGCTGGTTACCAGCATGTTCCCCTTTTCCGACAACATTTTGAAAAGCCTTTCTGCTTAGGGTTGTTGAAACTCAGGATTGTGAGGTAAATGGTTACCATGGTATGTATACAAAACCAGAGTGCTTCTCTTCATTTCTTGTTTTCAACTGAATACTGGCTGAAACCTCTTTCTGTATTATGTTGAGACTCCTGTGAAACTGAATTGTGCATTAATCTTTTATCACATAATGCTAAGCTTGAACAACCTTGAAGACGACTGAAATGATTATGGGAGAAGGAGAAATACGATACTCATAAAGGACATTTCCTTCAATGCCCACTGTGTTTCCCACCCTTCTGAAGATTATTCAAACCATTTGAGCCACATTTATCGGCTGCAGGAAAGCTTTGATTTTAGACTAGACTAGTCCAAACTCTCAACACATTTTTGACTTGGAATTTTTGCTGAGAAAAAGCACCCCCCAGCAGAGTGTTGGCATCCACTTATGGTGCTCTTGTTAATTTTTTATGATTATGTGTGAGGTTTGAATAAAGTTAATTCTATATGTGAGGTTTGAATATTTCAGGATCCAAAGCTGGCATTTTTAGAACAAGCCTTCAAGAATCATACATTTAACCTAGTGGTGAGTTTGTCAGCAGGAGGACAGTATATAGTGTAAGTCTTTCTTGAAAACCTTGCTATCGTATGCTCCTTTTTCCACAATATTCTTCACAAATTGCACATGAATGTAGTGGTGACTTGTCTGCTGGAGGACAGCATTTTATATAACTCTGAACCAAATGGCAGACTTAAGTAAACTGAAAGAATCTGCAGACATGAAGTAAGATGTTGCTCAAAGGATAGAAAATGTTGCTGGCAAAATTGTCTTTATACAGTAGAAAACATTGCAGGAACAGGGGAAAATGCTGGTAACCAAAATTTTCTTCCAGTTCCCACAATGTTGATGGTCATTTCCTGTTCTTTTTATGCCGAATAATCCTACATTCTGTTGGATTCAAAAGATGTTCTTTCTAAAACATTAAACAAGGGCTAACTGATGAGTTGTGATCTTGCAGTGAGAAAGTTCTCAGGTCGTTGGGTACAAAGATTTCTGACAGTTGATCAAAAACACACCAGACGGATTTGTGGCAACTTAATCTGCACTTGTTTGTTTGGGTCCATTGTTTCACACTAGAGGCTAAACAATAGTCTAAACAATGGAAGCACCCTGGCTCACCCCTGCTAAAGAAGGCAAAGACTGTTCCATCAGCTGGAAAGGTTATGGCCTTGGTTTTCTACAATGCTGATGGAAGATTATATGCAAAAGGGACAAACAATTTATGCATCACTTCTTGGGCAGTTCAGAGAAACTATTAAACTCAAGCACAGGGGAAAAATCAGTAAACATTATCTAAAAGTGTGTTGTTCCACCAGGACAATGCCCCTGTCTAAAAGTTTCTCATTGCCTGGGGTGTCATTAACGGTTGTGGTTTTGAATTGATTGAGCATTTGCCTAATCTTGCTCCAATAGACTTCTTTAAATGTGGCATTGAGGCCTATAAACATTGCTGGCAAAACTGTATGTATACTGGAAGGGTTTATGTTGAAAAATCATGCAATTTGGCTGCCAAAAGTCAAACCCTTATATATATGGCTCACAGTTTATCAATCAGAGTGTGTATTCACCAACCATCCTTAGGAATAAGGATAGTCTTATTCTCCGGAATTACCAAAATTTAAAAGTAACACAACTTCTGATTGGCTAAACCAAATGGTTTAGCCGGTCAGATGTTGTGTTACTTTCAAATTTAGAAAATCTTGGAGAATAAGACTAAGAATGTTCTTACGAATGGTTGGTGAATATGGACCTTGCCCCCCAAAAGTTAGAGATTTTTTTGTGTTAACAGGATTGCTTTTTTTAGGGAAATTCAAGATGAACATGACTTTTCTTGGACATTTTATTTTTTGTACTTTCATACCATAATGCTTTTTAACAAATGTGCAGCATTGGTGTTCTGTTGGCTGTTGCCTGTTTTTGATAGCGGGTTGGAAGGAATTAAAGAAAACTGTAATTTGACATGCAAATTGAATTGGTTAATTTTAGAATTCCATGGGAAAACCCACAAGATGTACTTCCACATACAGATGACGAAGATGTCTTCCAAATGATTGCCAGGACCTTTGCTGACTCGCTGCCATCCATATACAAGCAGGGAGCATGCTCCAAGGATCTACCAAGTGGAATTGTACATGGAGCAGATATCAAGGGAGATAGTAATGCTGTGATGATAGATGAAGTGTATCAGAGTTATCACTCCTTAATGGTACTTTTTTAGGACTTTTCTATTTGTCCTAATTTGGTTAGGTTTATTAACCCGCAGAGTGCTGAATTAATGAAATGGACCTTTTTAAATAGGAAGAACATCCAAAATATTGTCATTTCAAGATTGGTTTTGGTTTTGGCCAGAATATGTAACAAAGTAGCAGACAGTGTAGATTTATGATCAGACTGCATGTTCTGTGCCGTCTGATTGTCCGCAAAAATAACGTAAGTTGGTTCCAGTGCTTTATGGGTTAAATTAGCAATGGGAGACTATGTTCACTGACTTATTTTGTTCTAATTCTTTGATGAAAGTCTAGCCATCTGATTGACTTAGACATTTTGTCCCCGCCAAACGGATGACTTGTCTAGGAGCATCAAATTAGAATTCAATTTATTTCTGTAGCAAACAAACCTAAGTTTTTACAACACGGAGGAAGAAGACTTGAAAATATTGTAACCATAGTGACCAGCATTTTCTCGTTATCCCACAATATTTTCTATCCTTTGAAAGACAAATTCCATGGTTTTAGTAATATTTTGTTTGTCTTCAGCAAAATATTTCATCTGTCTTCAACAATCCAATATTTTAATGACCCTGAGATAAGAGGCTGGTATTAATAAGGCAAGATATTATATTACCCTCTTCTTTGTAGGGGAGTTTTTTTTTATGTAGGGGGCATCCGAAAGTGACCATATAATTGTTATTTCAGCTGTCAGTTCACATGACCTGTTGTAAATATCCAGTGGGGGACCAACTTCCAGATGTATGGATGTCATCTCTAGATCCACTCTTTAACATTGTGAAACGCTCAAAGCAAGGTAAATAGCTTCTTCATGATACAACACTTGACAGAGGCTACTATTTTTGCTATGCAGTCAGTTGCTTAGAAAGAGTGTGATGCATAGAACCGTTTAACTCTTTTACCAAGCAATGCCATGTTTTAGTGACCCTGAGGAGGCAGGGATTTGGAAACAAAGTGGGAAATGGAGGAAACATTGGTAATTCTTTTCTCAGTAGCCAAAAACTAGTCCCGTCATTTGAGCCATATTTGATTTGTTGTCTGCAAATGCATTTGCTTTGGATAAGTCTTTAAATTTTGTTGCTAGGGAACAAGTTAACTCTTCACCAAATGACAAACTTTTTGCTTTTGGTCAATTTTCTTTATGCCCAAGGACCAGTCTAAATTGGTTGTTAAAAATGTGGCTATTATGGATCCATAATTATATTGGTATGATGCATCATAGATATGCATTAAACCTCCATTTCATAGAGCTTAACTCATTTATTTTACAGCTGTTTATGGCAAGGTAACAGATGAGAAGAATCAGGCTGTTGAAGGGACCAAGATCAAGATAGATCATCACATATATAGTCACAATGCATCCAGTACTGGAGAGTTCTATTTCATACTGACAGAAGGAAGGCATATCATAGAAATTTCAGCACCAGGTAAAATTGATATCTTTATGTTTAACCCATTATAAAAGAGTTTGTGTGTTAATGACTCTGAAAAAGAAGGCTTTTGAAAACATGGTGGGAAAAGGAGAAAATTTTGGTAACCAGCATTTTCTCTTTTCTCACAATGTTTTCTTCCTTCCCTTTGAAAGACAAATCCTTTCACTTCAGCCACATTTAATTTGTTGCCTGCAACTGCTTTCAGTATAGAAGAGTCAAACACTTGGCATCTTGTAAATTGTAAATTACCTGTAATGAAGGCCGTTCTATAATTGGTCAGTTTTATAATTGTAAAGGTTTCACTGCAGAGGATTATAGATATTAGTCCTCTGTTCTTGAGTGTGTTTGGCTGACTGTCTGTGCCCTAAAATCTTGATCCAGTAGTAAGCTACAAACTGTATGGACTACCTTCTTAGAACATACTTGAGGATAAATGACAATATTCAGATGCTGTATATAACTCCTATTTTGGATCGAGTTCACCAATGTTACCCTTAACCCTTTACCAAACAACAAAATTCTAGAATGTTCCAAATAAAAAGAATTCACGGATGACAAATGAAATCAAGCTGAAAAAATGATAATTGTCTGGAAAAGTGTAGAAAACTTTGTGGGAAAAGGAAAAAGTGCTGGTCTACTTTTCCCTCAAAGTTTTCAAACGGCTATTTCGTTAGGGTTGTTAAAACTCGGGATTGTGTGGTAAAGGGTGAATAGAACATAGATTGGAGTTTGCCAATATTAAAATACTCTATGAGCTGGGCTTATATTTGATTGGCTATGCCTTAGTAGTTTGTTTGGTGCAGCAAAAGGATTATTAGTTGGAATCCTGGCTTATATTGGTGTCAAGCCTAGAAATGGGGTAAGAATTTTTCCTTTTGACATAATATTTTCATAATTGTTTTGTTAGAAGATGTAAATAAGCCTTAATGTTTAATTGTACACATATGTTTCAGGGTATGAAAGTTTATCTCAGCGTGTCCTTGTGGAGAAGGACAAAACAACCAAACTGGCTGTCCAGCTGACCAGGGAAGCTTCCAATATAAATTACCATACTTATACAGACATCAGGAAATTCCTTAGTAATGTTACAAAGGCTTGTGAAGAGAAATCAAAGTTACACAGGTATTCAGAACTTTTGTCTGTTTCCTTTCATATATATGGGTTTTACCCTTTCAGTGCTATAGGCCAAAAGTAATCTCATCATCTGAGGCATATTTTGCTGCAAGTGCATTCAATGTCTAAAACTTTGTCATCTGGTCAAGAGTTAATGCTTTACCACACAATCCCTCGTTGTAACTACCCTGAACAGGCAGACGTTTTAAGATATTGTGGGAAAAGGAGAAAATGCTGTTAACCAGCATTTTGTCCCTTTTCCACAATGTTTTCTACCCTACCAAAGACAAATTCCATCATTTGAGCCACATTTAAATTGTCATCAGCAAATGCTTTGAATTTGGACAAGTCTACATTTTTGTGGTGTGGTAAAGAGTTAAATATGATCATATTTTAAAATGGATTTTTGTATTAGTTTCAGTCCCAACTTTTATCACATATTTGTGTATAACAGAGTTATTATTTTTTGGTCTTTCAGTATTGGAATGTCAGAGAAAGGACAAGATATCTGGATGATGGACTTTGGGCCTGAGACTGGGGATGCTCGTTATGTCCCAGAGATGTTAATTGTTGGGGGTCTCCATGGTGATGAGGCTGCTGGATATGAAATGATGATGCAATTGGCTGTACATCTATGTCAGAACTATCACAAGGATTACATTGCTAGAAAGGTAGCTCTTGGTTTTTGGTATTTTTGGCTTGACTGCCTTCACAGAAACTTGGAGTTGTCTTCATAGCTCTGCTGTGATCTGTGTGTCTGTCATACAGATCTTTGACATTTTCTTTTATCTCTGTTTTCGATTGAAGATATTTGTTTGAAACTTGTGATAGTTGCTAACTATAACAAGAGCACTGCATGTGGGTGCCACCTCTCGGCAGCAGGTGTTTGATTTTCAGTGAAAATTGTAAGTCAAAAAAGGGACATAACTGTGTATCTGCAAGATAGATATGAATTGTATGGTAAAAATTAAATTGTCATCTACAAATGCCTTCAATTTCAATGACTGAATTTTTGTTGTTTGGAGTTAAATAACATAATTTCTCTTGTACAGATACTGGATGAAACTAGGATTCATATCATACCAACTTTGAACCCAGATGGATTTGTGAAGTCTGATGTCGGAAAATGTAATGGTGGTAAAGGACATACCAATGATAACAATGTGGATCTTGATCAGACATTCCATTGTAAGTAATCCATATCATCATCACTGTTGTTTTTGTTGTTGTTGTTTTTGTTATTATGTGGTTTTTGTCATTGTTTAGGGAAAGTAACAAGTCTTATTTAGATTTTTTTTTTTTATATTCTATGAAGAAATAAAGTTAACCTGTTCAGAACCTTAAGCTAAAACATGGCTGAAGGCGTAGATTAAGATCGTGTGGTCAGATCTTGGATTTATATCATCTGCATGTTTAATTATTCCAGCAAAGGAGATAAAACACTTTCTGTATTTTCAGCTGTCAAAGAGGTCAAGTTTATATATATGTAGCTCTGAACGATCTGTGTTGATTGAAAAGGAATACTGTCAGTCTGATTAACCTTGGAACACCTTTCACAGCTTATTTGCCTTTGCCACCAGTGAAGATCAATAAAATTCTGCCTCAACCCTTTACCGCACAATCCCTTTTAATGACCTTGAGAAAAAAACCTTTTCAAAACATTGTGGGAAAAGGAGAAAATGCTGGTAACCAGCATTTTCTCCTTTCCCACAATGTTTTCTACCCTATCACACACAAATTCAATGATTTGACCTACATTTAATTTTTGCCGTCTTCTAATGCTTTCAATTTGGACCAGTGTAAAATTCTGCCATTTGGTAAAGAGTTAAATGTGCAATCTCATCTTTGATCAACTGTGTCCACTTTGATGAAATATTCTTGACTGAAGCAATTTGGAAATTGCTCTTATTTTGGTATAATATCTGAACTAAAAATGTTTGTTGGCTTATTTGATGCTCTATATGGTACAGTAAAGATCAAAATGCATAATGTTGTGGAAACTCTACAGCAAAAGGATCTATGATATAAGAAGAAACTGAATTTAGATCTATGATATAAGAAAAAACTGAATTTAGCAGTTACCCATATACCACAGTGTTTTTACATGTTCTTCAGGAGGGAGTGAAAGGGGTTTAAGTTTGTAGTCCTTAATTCTTAAAGTTCTAAATAAATAAAAAAAAAAAGAAAATTCAGTCTGGAAAGCAAACTGAGTCAATGCTATTTGAAGGTAGATTGGCCAGAATATTTCATGAAATAGTGGACATTGTAGATCCAAGGTCTCTTGATCTTCATTGTCTGTATGAGCAATTAAATCTGGTTGCAGCACTACCAGGGATAATATTTAATTGATAAAAGCCAGTATACAACTAAGCCTCACAGCTGGGTACCATTTTAACTTACCCTTGTGTTTCAGTACCTAACAGTAACAAGACAAGTGGAGAGAGGGAAACTGTGTCCATGTTAGACTGGTTAAAACAGTCCTTCAGTCCAACAATAACTGTCATCATGAGAAGTGGAGACTTGATGGTGCTCTATCCACATCACACAAAACTTGGTACGTGACAGTTGACCAGTCTGGTTCTGTATTCACCGACCATTCTTAAGAATATTCTTGGTCTTATTCTCCAAGATTGTCCAAATTTGAAAGCAACACAACTCCTGATTGGCTAAACCAAATGGTTTAGCCAATCAGGAGTTGTGTTGCTTTCAAATGTAGAAAATTCTGGAGAACAAGACAAAGAACGTTCTTAAGAATGGTTGGTGAATACTGACCCTGGTTCCGTATTCACCAACAGTTGAAGAACATTTTTAGTCTTATTCTCAAGAATTTTCTAATTTTGAAAGTAACACGCCTTCTGATTGGCAAAGGAGAAGTTGTGGTACTTTCAAAATCCATAATTAGACCAAGAATGTTCTAAAGAATGGTAGATGATTACAGACGCAGGATTTCAGAACCGTCCAAGGGACCATGCAAATGTCAATCCATGAAAGACCATACTAAATCACTTTTCTTGGGATAATAATGTATTATTATTGCTTCCTACCTTTGACCAAACAATTCTTAGTTTAAATGACCTTGAGAAAGTTTTGTCATTTGATGAAGAGTTCACATAATCCTGTGTTTTAAAGGTACATCCGTAGGGCCAGAGAGAAAAAATACTCTTAAAATTTGATAGACTGTAGTCTGGTTCAAAACTTAGATAAATTACTGATATATATGATGTAAGTGATAAAATGTTCAATTTTAAATTGGAAATGTCACAACAGATTTCTTTGATGGCCTCTAGAAAATTGAATGTGTTTTCTATTGGTCTTAATCTGCGCAACTGTCAAGGGCAAAGTTTGGCATGAAGATACAAGATGATTATAGTTTGATAAGATTATAGTTTGATAAAATAAAGATGAAATGGGTTAAAAAAAATGGCTGGAAACAAGTATGGATGTATCTTTAGCAGTTTGTTTAACCCTTAAATCACACAACCTTGAGTTTTAATGACTCTGGGTAGGAAAGCTCTTCCCACAACATTTTGACCCTCTCAGAGAACTTAAGCTCATTTTTACCAATTTCATATTTGTCATCTTGAGATGTTTTGAAATTGGAAGAGTCTAAAATTTTTGGTCTGTGAAAAGGTTAACCCTTTACCATGCAGTTTTAAGTTTTAATGACTTTGAAGATAAAGGATTTTGAAAACATTGCAACTGATTCCATTTCGAGCATATCCAATACTTTGTCATCCTGTAAAGAGTAACTCTATACCACACAATCCTGACTTTTAACGACCCTGAGAAAGAGGCCTTTGGAAAACATTGTGGTAAAAGGAGAAATGCTGGTAACCAGCATTTTCTCCTTTTCCCACAATGTTTTCTACCATTCCAAAAACAAGTTTTAATTTTTCATTCGAATTTATTTTGTCGTCTGCAAACGCTTTCAATTTGGACCAGTCTAAAATTTTGTCGTGTGGTAAAGAGTTAAGATGCTGTAAGGGAGGAAGCATGAGTGGTTTTATGCCTTTCATCTTCCTTCAGAATTGGGTTGTTATAGGACTTGGATCTTGAAAGGACAAGTGAATTAAAAATCATAATACTGATGATGATGATGATGATGGTGATGATGATGCAACATGGAATAGAAAAAATAAAAGCAGTTGTACATGCTGCAAAATGACTAAGGAAATGTTCAAGATAGGGTTAACTCTTTACCAAACAGCAAAATTTTAGACTGGTCCAAAATTGGAAGCATTTGCAGATCACAAATTAAAAGAGGCCATAATGCAAAATTTGTTCTTAATAGGGTAGAAAATATAGTGGGAAAAGGAAAAAAATGCTGTTTACCAGCAGTTTCTCCTTTTCCGTCAGTGCTTTGAGAAGCTTTCTTCCTCAGGGTCGTTAAAACTCAGGATTCTGTGGTAAAGGGTTAAACACTCAAAATAGGTACATATACCGTAATTCATCTATATATTCGGACACTCTATGTATTCGGATACCATTAATTATTTCTTGAAATAATTTATTTTACGTCTCTAATTTCGGACAGCTCATGCTAGCATTTTTTCCATTAATTCGGACACCAAATTCTTGACTGAAAAGTCTGGACAATATTTTATTTCATCAAGCTAGTTTAACTACTCCTATCGATAGAAGTATCGTCCCAGACGAAGGGTGAGTCCAAACAATGTCCAGTAAGTGTAAAGGGTCGTTGATTAGAGTATGTTTATCCATAACTGGAATATAGACTGGTGTTTTGTCATGCTTCAGTAACTTACTTTACCCGTGTTTGGCTCAAAGACCCTTTCCCCCAGCATGACTACAAGATCAAATGGGACTACGTTCAGATTTTTAATTATCCCAGATCCTTCTATTTTTAACAGTCCATTTACACAGACAGTGTTGTAAAAGATCAGACTGTATATTTATGCAGACTTATCTTGGTCTACACTAAACTAAAATATATCCATGTTACATCTTTTCCAAACCATTCTTAGTCCGTCAGACGAAAAAGTCTTACGGTCTTAAGGTTCACAAACAAGATAGGTGTGTTATGTGTATTTTCTTAAAAGAAACGAGACACAGTCTGAAAATTACTAATCGCAATTTCTGGGTGAAAATAATGTAAGAATAATGACCGAGTACTTCGATGATGTAAACGGGTCTAAATTTAGATAAAGGTGGAATTCCAAAAATTACGAGGTCGAATTGTTTTCCGAAAATCGTTGTGCTATTGAAATATGCACAGGTCTGTACGCAATTAACTTCTACACTGTCGATTGTTTCTCTTCCTGACCATATTTTTTTTAACATATTTTCGCGTAAAGGGTCGCTTATCTTACCGAAGCACCCGATTCCACATGTTCCTTTCGATATCGGGTAATTAACTATTGATCAACGCATTTTGTTTTTCTCACCATAATACACAAACGCCTCGCTCGCTGATTGGCCGATATCGATTTTTGTAGGCGGAGTCAATGTTTTGTTCACTTCGTAATAGACAGGATTTTTTTTAAATTCTCTAAGTTTTCGGACACTGACGGTGGCAATTATCTATGAGTTCGGACACAAAATAAAATAATTATTTTATTGTGTCCGAATACATAGATGAATTACGGTACAATTGTGTTTGTTCTTTACAGCCCCACTGGGTGAAGTTGACAAAAAGACCCTGGTGAATCTTGCTTTAGTCTATGCTGACAACCATCCCAGTATGAAATCAAAACAGTTCCGATGTGAAAACAGTTCTGCAAGAGGTACCTAATCTTAATTGTCCTGGTTACGCTACAGATGCCCACTTTACAGAGAGCCATTGTACCTCCGAGGGCTTAAAACAGTAAAACTTGTATATAGAGACCACCAAGGGAAGAAAAGAAAAGTGGTCTGTTATAGCAGGGCCTGGTTTCACATTAAGTCAGCAAACCTAAGTCAATTTATTTTGCTGAGTTGAATGTGAAATGTCTCAACTCAGGATTTAAGAAGGTTATTAACCTATAGGTGCAACTTGCAATGCTGTTGCAAACAGTATAGATCAAGATCAGACTGCACAGATTGTGCAGTCTAATCACTGTCCATTACAGTAGTCTCTTTCAGATAAAATGAGCTTCAAACTCAAAATATTTGGGTGCTTACTATTGACTGGAGATTTTTGTTTCATTTATATAGCACTTTAAGGGTTAAAGTCTGTTAGTGTAAGTGAAATGTATCTCAAATAACAAACTCAAGTCAGAAAATAAGTCTGTTAGCAGATTTAACTCATTACCACTCGGTAAAATTTTAGACCCGTCCAAATTGAAAGCATTTGCGGACAACAAATTAAATGTGACCCAAATGATGATTTCAATCTTTGAAAGGGTAGAAAACATTGTTGGAAAAGGAGAAAATGCTGGTTACCAGCATTTTCTCCTTTTCCCACAATGTTTTCAAAAGGCTTCTTCCTCAGGGTCGTTAAAAGTCTGGATTGTGTGGTAAAGAGTTAAGCAAAATAATAGACCAAAGTGTTTTCATGAAACCAGGCCTAAGTGGGGTTTTTTTTGTGTGTGTTTATGTAAGTTCAGAATGGTTTATGTATGAAGAATTGAGGAATCCATATAGTGGTCTTTGAAAGCTGTGGTTTGCCTTATACAGGTGGTCTGTATGGCAGGTTTAATTTTATCATCGTTTGTTTGTACCGTTTTTTTCTGGTGGCTTTTTGTATTTAACTATAGATGTACAGATTTCAGTAAAAGCATACCCTTTACCAAACAATCCCACCTTTTAATGATCCCTAGGAAGAAGCCGCATGAAAACATTGTGGGAGAAGGAGAAAATGCTGGTTACCAGCATTTTCTCCTGTTCCCTCAATGTTTTCTACCCTTTTTGAAAACTTTGGTCAATTTGGAATTTTTCGCATGCTTTTAACTGTGAAGAGTCTGAATTTGTTGTTTTTAGCTAAACATGTATGGACTTTATTTATTTACAGGTGTTGCCCGTAGTGGTAGTGTTGGAATAATGGAAGCTTCTGACTATCATGAACACTCTGGTAGTTTTATGGTAAGTACAATTTAAACCTTTACTACACAATCCAGAGTTTTAATGACCCTGAGAAAAGAGCCTTTTGAAAATATTTTGGAAAAAGGAGAAAATGCTGGTAACCAGCATTTTTTCCATTTCCCACAATGTTTTCAAACCTTCCAAAGGCAAATTTCAGTTTTTGAGTCACTTTTAATTTGTTGTCTGCAAATGCTTTCATTTTGTACCAGTCTAAAATTTTGTTGTTTGGTAAAGAGTTAACGGTCTACTGCACAAGCTAATTTTCAGTCTATGAAAATTAACTCAACTAGCACAAGGGAGAAACAGTTATATGAAAGGAGAAAAAAAAAAAGTTTTTTTTCCCCAATTGTATGGAAAAGATTGTGGGAAAAGGGAGCAGTTGCTTATTAACAAGCAATTTCTCCTTTTTTTACACAACCTTTTCAAAAGCTGTCATGAGCAGAAATGTTAAAAATTGTATTTGTATGAAACTTTGGTAAGGTGTTACTTTACTAAATTTCATACAGATTGTGATCCAGAAAAAAAGTTGATGAAACCTGGGAGTACTTCTTGGCATTGTGGTAAAGGAATGGAATATATAAGGTGTATATTTTGTGAGTTAAATACCTGCCAGAGCTGTTTGTGGTGAAAGTGTCCTGTGGCAAGGCATTCTTCTTTATACCTACCGCTGGTAGATGATGGACCCTGAAAGAATGGATAGACATACTGCTGACCATGACATGCCTGAAATGCTTTTGAAAAAGGAGATTTATCACATTGATTCAGATTAACCCTTTACCACACAATCCTGATTTTAACAAGTGTGTGGAAGAAGGCTTTTGAAAATGTTGTGGGAAAAGGAGAAAATGCTGGAAACCAGCATTTTCTCCTTTTCCCACAATGTTTTCTATCCTATCAAAGAGAGAAGATTTTAGCAACAATTAATTTGTTGTCTGCAAATGGTTTCAATTTAGACAAGCCCATAAATATTGTCTTTTGGTAAAGAGTTAATGTGGTAATTGAAAGGAGATGCAAGACATCCATGCCTAGTCAGTGTGCCTGGAGTCTCCATCATGGTCCACAGACATGTGACTCCATGAAGATTATTTTCATCACATATTTTGTTTCCAATAGTAGAGGCAAACGCTGTTCACTACTGCTTGGAATGTGATCATTTGTAGCTCGAATTTACAGGTATCTGACCACAGTGTGTTAAGTGAGAAAGTAAGAAAAATTTAACAAATGTAACCAGAGTACAGCTCAAATCCATCACTTGCATTCTGGTTGGCTGAGGTAAATCACCCCTAAATAATTAGAAATAAATTCATAGCATTTGCAGACGCCATATAAACCCTTGTCCTGCTACATAAGTTCAGTAAAAACTTTCAAGCCGATAGTACAAACCTGAATAATGTTATTTCAAATCTATCTGTTAGAGAAAAGGATCTCCTTATCGAACTGTGGATCCAAGATCAGACTGCACGTAGTGTGCAGTCTGATCTTGATCTACACTGTCCGCAAAAGGTCAGAGAGTCTCGCTTAGCAGCTTATTGGGGTTAAATGTGGCTCAAATAGTTTCATGTGTCTGTCATAGGGTAGAAAACATTGCGGGAAAAAAAATAGCTGTATTTTCTCCTCTGATCATATTGTATTCAAATGGCCTCTTCCACAGGGCTGTTAAAACATGGGATCATTTTTTAAAGGGTTAGAGTATATTTTCAGGACTATGTGTATGATAATCTACACAGCGCAGCCATCTCTGTGTACATAAGCTGTTGTAAATATCCTAAAGAGATGGATCTACTTGACCTGTGGCACTTGAATAGGCAACCTCTCATAGCATTGTTACAACAGGTTTGTATGTCTTAATTGAAAATGTCACTTAGATCAAAGCTTTATGAATTTATGTAAGGCCTGGGTAATGATACTCGCACAGTTTTGAAAAAAAAAAAAAAAAAAGATCAAATTCCTGTACAAAAATAGAGCACTTACATTTTTGCCTATTTACAACCGATTGATTTTTCTGTATTCATTCAAATGTATTTTTCTGATCTGTTTTTGTAAATTTCTTCCAAAGGGCAGTTATTCCTTACTAGCTTTGTAATATAAAGACAGTTTGTGGCAAATATTTTTGGGGGCATATAGTTTTGTTTTGTCTTGTCTGTCTGTCAGTCTGTCAGTGACATTTTCATGTCTAGGCCGAAATTTTTTTCCCCATTACTATATTTCAAAATAACTCTCTACAAATGTAACTCACATAAAGACGATATGTTGTGAACAAGAGTCATGTCTGTAGATTAAAGATCAAGGTCACAGCAAGGACAAATGTGTTCTTTGGGACTAGTGTTCAGCGCAGGCTGACTTGGGCCAAAACTTTTTGCTTTTGGTGAAATTTCTGCTTGTCAAAGGACCAGTCTACCTCATGATACCTTGCTTGGTAGACAAAATGACAAAATGGATTTTGTGGATCCATAATTATGCGATGACTTGCTTGGTATCATATATCAGGGAGATGCATTAAGCCCCTTTTTGCCAGAGCATGGTTCATATTTTTTGAAAGGTCAGAAATGTCATCAAATATTTTGTCAGATGTCATACATGTATATATTTTCATTAAATGTTTGCAGAAAATGAATTGATTTGGTGAAATATTGTGTACTTGGCCAGATGTTTAGTATTTACTTTTTTGATTTACAGGGGAGAAGGGGTTTGAAGGGAGTGGTTATTAATAGTGCTAAAGAGTTTATGACCAATGCCAGAATTCATATTGATGGTTCCCAGCATTTATATCCAGTTGATGCCGGGGGCCGTTTTTGGATTTACTTGGCACCTGGCAAATATAAAGTATCTGTCAACTGTCATGGTTACCAGCCACAGGAAATGGTAAGTTAAGAGATTTCTCATAAAAATTGGACTATTCAAAATTATATCATCTTCGCAAGCCAAGGATACTAACCCCACTTTGTTTGTTACGTACCCTTGGCCGCTCGCCTCTTTAAAAATCGAAACTCCTGCTGCGCCACCTATCAAAAATCACGAGTTGCGTAACCTTTGCTGATGTTATTTCTGACCAATCAAAATCCTTGTAATAAAATTTGTTAGGCTATGCATCAAATATGGCTGCGCTTTCGGATTTATCACAATTTTCTGAAATTAATCAGACATACAATGGTTTGCAATCATTTGGCTGTGGATTGATCATGAACTATAAAAAACTCATTAAATATCGATCGTCTACTCTTTTTTGGCAAATTTTCGTCACAAACACGACATCTTTCGCTTTTGACGGGCGCCACCATTATTGTTTTCTGTTTCGTGGAAGATTTCTTGTTATGGATGGTTTGATTGGACGCGATGGGTTTTGATCGCATCCAATGAAATGGCGCCGTGGGAGTTTAGATTTTTAAAGAGGCGAGCGGCCAAGGGTACTACCTTAGTATCCTTGGCTTGCGAAGATGAAATTATATTAGCTCAGCTGTTTTCCAAGATAATGTCAAGTTATTGTCATAGCCCTGGCGTCATCTGCCGCCTTGTTGGTGCAAAAAGTTTGAAATTTTGTAATATGTTATTACTGAAGATATTTACTTCAAACACAGGCAAGTTCTTCACTATTAAAGTGGAACCTGTACAACAGGGGCAGGTAACCATCAAAATATTTTTGACACAGTTATGCCCCTCTTTCAACTTTAAAAAGTGTTGACAATTTATTTTTGTGTTACTATTGAAGATATTTATTTTTTTGCTGTTGAAGATATTTACCTCAAACTTGGACAAGTTGTTAGCTTTCATTAAAGGAACCTATACAACAGGGGGCATAGGTAACCATCAAAATATCTTGGACAGTTATGCCCCTTTCTTTCCTTAGAATTTTAACTGAAAATCAAGTTCTAGCAGCCAAGTGTTGGCACCCACATATGGTGCTCATGTTTAAGGTAATCCATCTATCATTAAATTATAATCATGATCCTTCAAATGGTCATTGAAATTTCAGAGCAGATGCAAGCAATCAATGACCCGGGGCATATCTCCTGGTCATTTGATGTTTGCATCTACTCTGAAATCTTAATGAGGACCTAAATAATCTTGATTATGATTTAACTCTTTACCACACTAAATTTTAGACTCGTCCAAATTGAAAACATTTGCAGGTGACAGTTTAAGGTTGGCAAAAATGAGAAAATTTGTCCATGGTAGGGTAGAAAACATTGTGGGAGAAAATGAAAATGCTGGTTACCAGCATTTTCTCCTTTTCCCACAATGTTTTCAAAAGCCTTCTCTCTCAGAGTCATTAAAAGTTGGGATTGTTTGGTAAAGGGTTAAAGAAGGTGTAAACCTCTCCAGTTTAGTATTCAGTTCACTTCACTTTTTCTAGGAAGTAGAGGTGGTTAAAGATGAAGAAAGTACAGAGCTGATTGTGCAATTAGAAGCAGAAGTTCCATCTGTGAGCAGTACAAATACTCTCCTTGTCATTGGTATAGGTAAGTCACTGCCTTGCTGATTTTGTAATAATGAAGACACCTTGACAATGAACTCTTTACCACACAAACCCTACTTTTAACGACCCTGAGAAAGAAAGCTTTTGAAAACATTGTGGGAAAAGGAGAAAATCAGCATTTTTCTCCTTTCCCCACAATGTTTTCTGCCCTTCCCAAAACAAATTTCAATTTTTGAGTTACATTAAGTTGTCCTCTGCAAATACTTTCAACTTGGCCTGATCCAAAATTTTGTCATTTGGTAAATAGTTAAAGATACATCCTTAGGGCCAGAGAGAAAAATGCTGTTGAAACTTGAAAGTGTTCAGACTTGCTCGGAATTTGGTCAGTAGCAGGGTAAACATAAACAGATTGCCAATAAATATGGTGTAAGGGGTAGAGAAACTCAAGGGTTTTGTCCTCATTTAAAACCAGAAACTACAACATTGATTTCTTTGAGGGCTGCCAAAAATGAAATTTATTTTCTATCCGTCATAATCTGTACAACCTTGTAGCCATCAGGGACATTTGGCATGAAGATGCAAGAATGATTATACTTTCATAAAATAAAGATAATATGGGTTAAAAACTGGTTGAAAACAAGTACAAATGTATCTTTAAGATGATAAAATACCCTCCTCTGGTAGGTATGCATAATTTGGAAAAAAAAAAGTATCAAAATGATTGAATTGTCATAGGTATGTTAGCGTCTGGCTGATTTTCTGATACTGCCTGGCTAATTTTCACATACTAATTCACTTCATTGACAGTTTAAAAAAGAATCTTGGTAATTAGGCAACATTTGGATCAAAGATCACAATATCAAGGCCGAATAGATATGCCAACTTCATCCAGGGTGACAAAATTTAAACTCTTTTACCGGTTGACAAAATTTTAGACTTGCCAGTTTTAACTCTTTACAACACATCGAAATATAGACTTGTCTAAATCCAAAGCAGTTGCAGACGACAAATTAAACATGACGCAAATGATTGAACTTCTCTTCAGTATGGTAGAAAACTTTGTGGGAAAAGCAGAAAATGCTGGTTATCACAACGTTTTTAAAAGGCTTATTCTTCAGGGACGTTAAAACTTGGGATTGTGTGGTAAAGGGTTAAAAGAATTCTTAAGCAAATTCAGTGTTATTCAAATGGTCAGATTTGTCTGTGAAAGGATAGAAGACAGCGTGCATAAGTAGAAATGGATGGTAACCAGTATTTTCTCCTTTTCCAACACTGTTTTTAAAAGCAGTCTTTATCAGGTTTCATTAAAACTAAGGATTTTTTTTGCACAATGTATTTAACTCTTTACTAATCAAATAAATTTTAGACTGGTCCAAATTGAAAGCATGTGCAGATGACAAATAACAGGTGGCCCAAATAATGATATTTGCCCTTGATAGGTTAGAGAATGTTTTGGGAAAAGGAGAAAATGCTGATTAGCAGCATTTTCTCCTTTTCCCACAATTTTTTCCAAAGCTGTCTTCCCCAGGGTAGTTAAAAGCAAACTCTTTCAGGTTCATTAACCCTTTCCTAAATGACAAGTTTTAGCCCCTTCCAAATTGAAAGCATCTGCAGACAACAAATTCAGAAATGGTACAAATGAACTTAAGGTTTTTTGACATGGTAGAAAACATTGTGGGAAAAGGAGAAAATGCTGGTTACATTTTCTCTTTTTCCCCACAATGTTTTCAAAAGGCCTCTTCCTTAGGGACGTGAAAACAGGGGATTGTTTGGTAAAGGGTTTAAACCAAGGATGTTTTTGTAGAGGGTTATTTCATGAAAGCTATGAACTATATTTTACCTTATCTTCTTTTACAGGAATTGTGGTGCTGGTCTTTGTTTTTGTAATCACCATAGTAATGTGCCTACGCAACAAACATCAAGTACCTTATTCAAAAGTGGGATTTCGTCGATTGAATGTTGGCGATTCTGACTCTGATGACGAGGTGTTCGGAGATTTGGGAAAGAAGCCAAAGTCCTTGATTAAAGATAATCCAAATGAGTATCATGACTACACGGATACAGATGAAGATGAGGAGAATAAATTGTTCGATGGTCGGATGGCAAAGTCATAATTGTCAGGGGGAGAGAATTTTTCTCTGAATGATATCTTCAAACATTCCTTCCATTTCATACTTTCAGATGTCTTATTTTTTTGCCTTGTAGCACACAAATTTTTTTGAAAACCTTTTGACAAAAAGAGAAATGAGTAATTTCTCCTTTTGTCATAATATTTTCATATTTATTCCTGTGTTAAAGCTTAATACATGTAATCAGCTCTTTACCACATAAGAAAAGTTTTGGACAGAACCAAATTGAAAGCATTAACCCTTTACCACACAATCCCGACTTTTAATGACCCCGAGGAAGAAGCCTTTTGAAAACATTGTGGGAAAAGGAGAAAATGTTGGTAACCAGCATTTTCTCCTTTTCCCATGATGTTTTCTACTCATCCCAAAACAAATTTCAGTTTTTGAGTCACATTTTTTTGTTGTCTTCAAAAGCTTTCAATTTTGACTAGTTTAAAATTTTGTCGTTTGGTAAAGAGTTAAACGACAAATTAAATGTAGTTCAAACGATGATTTCTGTCTCTGACAGGGTAGAAGACATTGTGGGAAAAGGACTAAAATGCTGGTTACCAGTATTTTCTCCTTTTCCCATATTGTTCCCAAAAGCCTTCCTTGTCAGGTTCGTTAAAACCCAGGATTGTGTGGTAAAGGGTTTATGATGATTGTGAATATTGTACAAGGTCAATGTCAAAGTTGTCTTCTGCAGATATGTTTCAGGGGGTAATAAATTTACCCTATACCACACAATCTGAAAAAGAAAAACAACCCAGAAAAAGAAAAGCTTTTGAAAGCATTGTTGGAAAAGGAGAAATCGCTGGTAATCACTTTTTTCTCCTTTTCCCAAAATGTTTTCTACCCTTCATAAAATAAAATTCAATTTAACATTCACATTTAGTTTGTAGTCTGCAAATGCTTTGAATTTGTACAAGTCTAAAAGCTTGTTGTTTGAGTTATCCCTGTACCACACAACAAAAACTTATACTTTTTTAAATTAAAAGCTTTTGCAGATGACCAATCGAATGTGGATCAGACAATGGGACTTCTTTTGACAAGAAGAGAAGTCATTGTGGAAAAGCAGAAAATTCTGATAACCAGCATTTTCTCCTTTTGCCACAATGTTTCTTGGAAGCTTTTTTTTCCAGGGTTGTCAAAACTCAGAATTGTTCGGTAACGGGTTAATTTATGACAACTTTAAGTGAAAAGTTTAACTATTCCAAATGCAAGGTTTCCAGAATATTTCACAAATATCCACTGTCAGTGTGGCTCCATGCCTCTGAGTATTTGGTATGTAAGATCACCAAAAAACTCTAGTCCCACATATAGATCAAGATCAGAGAGCATATCATTTGAAAACTGACACAAGATCAGCCTTTTTGATAGTGTCTTTAAAAATCTGTAGTAGTCGTGATATTTTGACTGCTTGGCGTTTGTCCTGCTTGTATATGTTTCATTTTTTAGCTCTGCATTTTCAAAGAAACCGTCGAGGTATTGTCGTAGCCCTTGCATCTTTGTTTGTGTCTGCATCATTGTGCAAAAAATTTGACATTCAACTGAGTATATTTACTTCAGACTTGTACTAGTTGTAAACTATCCAAAGGGCTACCTATACAACAAGGCCAGGTAACCATCAAAATATTTTTGACAGCATTATTCCCCTTTTTGGACTTACAATTTTCACTATAAGCAACTGCTGCTGAGTGTTGGCAACCACATGTTGTGCTCTTGTATGGGCTTTGCAGGAATTAAAGTGATGAATATCCAAAGAAGTTTGAATAGCAGAGATAGAATTGTGATGTCCACACATAATCTTTATGAGCCATGCTCTGGCAAAAGGGGGCTTAATGCAACCCCGTGATGCACTGTACCAATCAAGCCATCACATAATTATAGATCCAAATAGCCACATTTTTAGCTCCACTGGCCGAAGGCCAGCGGGCTTATGTCATGACCTGGTGTCCGTCGTGCGTCCGTCCGTCCGGTCGTCCGTCCGTCCGGTCGTCCGTCCGTCCGGTCGTCCGTCCGTGCGTTAACTTTTATTTCAAACATCTTCTTCTCTGAAACTACCCATCCAATTTTCATGAAACTTCACAGAAATGATCCTGCCATGGTCCTCTTCAGAATTTCTTGAAAGAATTTGATTCCTTCAAAAACTCTGGTTGCCATGGCAACAAAACTGAAAAATATTGGAAATCTTTAAAAATCTTCTTGTCTGAAACCATAAGGCATAGGGCTACCAAATTTGGCATGTAGCTTTATGTAGTAGACCTCTATCAAGTTTCTTCAAATTATAGCCCTGGGGTCAAAATTGGCTCTGCCCCAGGGTCACAAGTTTTACATAGGCTTATATAGAGAAAACTTCAAAAATCTTCTTGTCTGAAACCAGAAGGCATAGGGCTACCAAATTTGGCATGTAGCTTTATGTAGTAAACCTCTATCATGTTTCTTGAAATTATAGCCCTGGGGTCAAAATTGGCTCTGCCCCAGGGGTCACAAGTTTTACATAGGCTTATATAGAGAAAACTTTAAAAATCTTCCTGTACCTGTGCCATAAGGCCTAGAGCTACCAAATTTTGCATTTAACTTGATCTAGTTGGGGTCTACCAAAAGTGCCCAAATTATAGTCCTGGGGTCAATTTGGCCTCATGCTGGGTGGGGGGGGAAGGGGGGGTTTCACAAGATTTACATAGGCTTACATAGGGAAAACTTTTAAATCTTGGTGTACATAGCCATAAGGCTTAGGCTACCAAATTTTGCATAATTATAGCATTATCTAGTGGACAACTACAAAGAGGGCCCAAGTTACAGCCCTAGGATCAAGTTTGGCCCTGCACCAGGGTTCACAAGTTTTACATGGGTTTATTGAGTGAAAAGTTCAGAAACCGTCTTGTTACTAGCCATAAGGCCAAGAACTCCCAAATTTGGCATGTTATTCTTCTAATACACATATTCCCCATTTAGTCCGACTGTAGCCCTGGGGTCAAAGTTTTATGAGGGCTTATATAGTAAAGACTTCTCTTCATGGTTTATATTTATAAGCCAGTGGAGCGATACAGGGCCATCATGGCCCTCTTGTTTAACAACTGAACCACGAGGTGGACTGGTCCTTACAGAAGGGCATACAGAAAATTGACCAAATAGGAAAAGCTTCGTGCCAGGTCAGCCTGCATGGACTGGGTTGATACTTTTTGCAAATGCATTGAGTTTTGACATATTTTTGGTGATTGTTACAGGGCCATCATGGTTCTCTTGTTTCTATTTACATTGTTTTGTACATAGTAAAAGAAAGCTTATTGATATAAATTTTTGTATAAAAGCATAATGTGATCCAGTCTTCTCTTTTGCACTGTTATATTTATATTTGCTCATGTTTTTAAGTGATGATATTTTGTGTAAGCTTATTTTAACTGCTGCTGGTTTGTCATTTAATTGTATTGTTCCCTTTTGAACCCTCTTCACCCCGATAGAAACAAGCACAAGTTACGCTGCAGATTGTGTAGATCAATATCAGACTGCATGGAACAGTCTGATCTGAGATCTGGACAGCCCACAACCTCATTCTACTTTTCGACCAAATGCTGTCCTGAATTGTCATTGATATAGTGGTCTGAAAAATGTTTATTGGTTAAGTTTGGCCTTAACCCTTTACCACACCATCCCGAGTTTTAACGACCCTGAAGAAGAAGGCTTTTGAAAACAATGAGAGAAAAGGAGAAAATGCTGGTAACCAGCATTTTCTCCTTTTCCCACAATGTTTTCTAACCTTTCAAAGATTGAATTCACCATTTTGGTCACAATTATGGTCTGCAAATGCTTTCAATTTGGGCAAGTCTAAAATTTTGTTGTTTTGTAAATAATTAAATGAGCTAAACTGAAAGTTCTTAGTTTGCACACAAGTTGCGAGTATTTGTTTTAGATTGTCTACCTGAAGTTGACTTGACCCTTGGGGCTTTATTTTTTTTTTAAAAATGACAGGGTTTTTTTTACTAAACAGCAAAATTTAGACATGTCCATATCAAGAGCATTTGCAGACAACAAATTAAACCCTTTAGAACACAACTTTTTTCAACCCTGACCAAGAAGCCTTTTAAAAAAACATTGTGGGAAAAGGAGAAAATGCTGATAACCATCATTTTCTCCTTTTCCACAATGTCTTCTACACTGTCAAAGACAAATGCTTTCACTTTGGACAGGTCTACAGTTTTGTTGTGTGGTAAAGTTAAATGAGGCCGAAATGATGAAACATTTAACTCTTTACCAAACGACAAAATTTTAGACTTGTCCAAATTGAAATCATTTGCAGACGACATGATATATGTGACTGAAAAATTGAAATTTGTTTTGGGAAGGGTAGAAAACATTGTTGGAAAAGGAGAAAATGCTAGTTACCAGCATTTTCTCCTTTTCCAACAATGTTTTCAAAAGGCTTCCTTCTCAGGGTCGTTAAAAGTCGGGATTATGTTGTAAAGGGTTAATTGAAAGGGTAGAGAATATTGTTTGAAATAGAGAAAATTATGCACTACTCCTTTTCCCATAATGTTTTCAAAGGTCTCTTTTCTCAGGGTTGTAAAACTTGGAAATGTTTAATGAGGAGTTAAATCTTTATCACACAATCCCAAGTTTTAATGACCTTGCAAAAGGCAGCGCTGGAAAACATTGTGGAAAAGGAGAAAATGCAGGTTACCGTACAACAAAATTTTAGGCTTGTCCATATTGTTGATACCCAGCATTTTCTCCTTTCCCACAATGTTTTCAAGGGCTTTGTTTTTTTGGTTCAGTAAAACAGCGAATTGCTTGGTAAAACTTTAACATAAAACAGCCAGTTATTGGTGGTCATTGCGTGGTTTTTTGGGTTAGTGTTTGAAGGTGGGATTTTCTTTGGTGATGGTTTAGAGTTTAGGTTGTTATCTTTGTCATTTTGGTCTGTATGTAAATTTATGATTCTGTTTATATTTTTAGCTCACCAGAGCACGAAGGTGAGCTTTTGTGATCGTGCTGTGTCCGTCGTCTGTCGTGTGGTCGTCAACATTTACCTTGTGTGCACTCAGAGACCACATTTTCAGTCAGATACTCATGAAACTTTGTCTTGATAAAATCTGGGACAAGTTTTAAATTGGGTCATGTTGGGTCACAATGTAGGTCACAGGGCCAAATCTTAGAAAAACATTATGTGCACTCTAGAGGCTACACTTTCAACTTGATATGCTTGACTTGGTCAGAATGTTTATCTTGATGAAAGCTCGGGCAAGTTTGAAATTGGGTCATATTGGGTCAAACAGTATGTCTCTGGGCCAAATCTTTGAAAACCTTGTGTGCACTCTAGAGGCTACATTTTCAGCCTGATAGTAATAAGACCGGGTCAGAATGAATTTCATGATGATATCTTGGGCATGTTCGAAATTGGGTCATGTTGGTTCAAAATGTAGGTCACTGGGCCAAATCTTAGAAAAACCACATGTGCACTCTGTAGGCCATATTTTTAGCCTGATACTAATGAAACTTGGTCAGAATATTTGTCTTGATGAGATCTCGAACAAGTTTGAAATAGGGTCATGTCAGGTCAAAAAGTAGGTCAACAGGGCCAAATCTTTGACAAACATTGTGTACACTATAGAAGCTACATTTTCAGCCTGATGCTCTTGAAACTAGGTCAGAATGTTTGTCTTTATGGTATCTTGAAACTGGGTCATATTGGGTCAAAAAGTGGGTCACTGGGCCAAATCTTGGAAAAACCTTGTGTACAGTCTAGAGGCTACATTTTCAGTCAGATACTCGTGAAACTTTGTCAGAATGTTTGTCTCGACGCTATGTTGGACACTGAGTCACTTTGGATCACAAAGTAGGTCACTGGGCCAAATTTTAGAAAAAACTTTATTGGTGCACTCTCAAAGCCACATTTGTAGCGTGATGCTTTTGATACTTGGTCAGAATGTGCATCTCAGACAGGTCTGAAATGGGATCATGTTGGGTCAAAAAGTAGGTCACTGGGCCAGATCTTAGAAAAACCTGGCATACACTCTAAAGGCTACATTTTCAGGCTGGTACTCTTGGAACTGAAAATATTTGTCTTGATGATATCTTGGACTGGTTTGAAATTCGGTCATGTTGGGTGAAAAAGTAGATCAATTGGCCAAATCTTAGAAAAATCTTGTGTGCACTCTAGAGGCTACATTTTCTGCCTGATAGTCATGGAACTTAGTCAGAATGTTTGTCTTGATGATATCTTGGACAAATTAGAAATTGGGTCATGCTGGGTCAAAAAGTAGGTCATCTCCACTCATCTGTTTTACTTCATGAATTCAGGATCACTTCAGCTCTATCAACTGTAGATGACTTTACTCAGGTGAGCGCTCTAGGGCCAGTGGCCCCTTTATCAGTTGGTAGCACAGAGTCAATAATTGGCTTTGTAAATAGTTTAAATCTTTAGAGTGTTGAATTAAGCCGACAGACACTCAAGTTCGAGGTTGCTCTTGTCTAGAATGTCTCAGCACAGCAGAAAGTGTAGATCAAATATCAGACTGCACATTTTGTAGTCTAATCATGCCCTACAATGGTAGCAAAGGCAATCATAGTTTACCACGCAACAAAAATTTATACTTGTCCAATATCAAAGCATTTGCAGACAATTTAAATGTTGCTCATGTGCTGCAATTTGTCTTTGATAAGGTTAGAAAACACTATGAAAAAGGGAGAAAATTTCCAGCATTTTCTTCTTTTTCCAAAATATTTTAAAAAGCCTTCTTCCTCAGGGTCGTTAAAACTTGCAATTGTGTGGTAAAGAATTAAACCTGTACCAAACAACCTGGAATTTAAGGACCCTGAGGAAGAAGACTTTTGAAAACATAATGGGGGAAAGGAGAAAATGCTGGTAACCAGCATTTTTTTCTTTTCCCACAGTGATTTCTGTACTTTTATTCACAACTTCCAGTATTTTAGCCCCATTTGTGGTCTGCAAATACTTTGAAATTGGACCAGTCTAAAATTTTGTTTTTTTGGCAAAGAGTTAATCTACACTTCAAAAGTAATTCAAGTTGTGCTTGGTAATGAAAGGGTATGATGAGGATACAGTGTGTTGAGAAAGGACATATGTCTGCATTTACTGCAACTTTTGAATTGATTTATTGAATGTAAAGAAAAAAAAATGAAAATTGAGAATGTTTGCAGGAAAACAAGGCCTCTGCTTTCATTAATTACATAAGTTACTGACATATTTAATGTGTTTAACTCTTTACTAGACAGCAAAATTGAAGACCTGTTAAAATTTAAAGCAGTTCCAGACAACATTTTACCTTTTGCTTAAATGATGGTAATTGTCTTTAACTTTTTACCACACAATCCCAACTTATAACTACCCTGAGAAAAAAGCCTTTTGAAAACATTGTTAGAAAAGGAGAAAATGCTGGTAACCAGTATTTTCTCCCTTGCCCACAATGCTTTCTACCCTAACAAAGACAGAAATCACTATTTTAGCAACATTTAATTTGTCGTCTGAAAATACTTTCAATTTGAATGTGTCAAAAACTTTGTCATTTGGTAAAGAGTTAAAAGGGTAGAAAACATTGTGGGAAAAGGAGACAATGCTGTTTGCTAGCATTTTCTTCTATTCCCAGAGTGGTTTCAAAAGTGTCATCACAGGCTTTTCACCTGTCATTTAAGCTCAGTGTTTTCAAACGCCTTTACTTTAGGGTCGTTAAAGCACCGGAATGTGTGGTAAAAGGTAAATTTGACATTGCAAAATGAAGTTTATTCTTGTACAGTCAAATAGATATTTTTGTAAATATTTGTATATTTTCTACAGTAAAAATTACTAAGGTTTTACATATGTATCAACAGAAGGCATAACATGTGATCTACATTTGTATCTTTGTTTGGTAGTTATTTTATCATATAATTTTTCCCGCATTAAAAATGCTGCCTCGTTATGACCTCACTTTTATAATTTTTAGGGGATTTAACTCTTTACCAAACGACAAAATTTTAGACTGGTCCAGATTGAAAGCATTTGCAAATGACAACATAAATGTGACTGAAAAGTTGGAATTTCTTTTGGGAAGGGCAGAAAACAGTGGGAAAAGGAGAAAATGCTGGTTACCAGCATTTTCTCCTTTTCCCACAAAGTTTTCAAAAGGCTTCTTTCACAGGGTAGTTAAAAGTTGGGGTTGTGTGGTAAAGGGTTTAATCATTTTAAATATTTCTGAAGAAAAGATCATGAAATGTCTTTGACTCATTAGCAGATGACAAAATTTTAGACCGGTCCAATTTTACAGCATTTGCAGATGACAAATGTGGTCCAATTTTAAAAAAAATTGTCTTGGAAAGTGTAGAAAACATTGTGGGCAAAAAAGAAAATGCTGGCTACTAATGTTTCCATCTTTTCGCACAATGTTTTTAAGAGGCTTTAACCTCAGGATCTTCAGAACATGGGATTGTTTGGTAAGAGATTAGATTAAAACAAAATTTTACAAAGGTCCAATTTGAAAGCATTTGCAGACGACAGATTAGATATGGCTTAAAATAAGAAATTTGCGTTTTAAATGATTTATCTGCTTTGTTTTTAATAGCCTTTTGAAACATGCATCTTTAAGACTTAGAGTTGTTTTGTATAGGGGTTAATATAATGTCAATGTACAGAAAGTAATTAAGAGAAAGTTCTCCATCTGTTTCTCTGTTTTTAAACAGATCTCACTGTCATTCTTTCCAAGAGCATTTGGCCAAGGGCTGCATCTTTCTTCTATATTCATTTAACCCTGCACCGTACAACAGAATTTTAGAGTCATCCATATTGAAAGCATTTGCAGACAACACTTCAAGTGGTGGAGTTTGTTAAATCATAGCAGACACCGGGGGAAAAGAAGAAAATGCAAGTTACCAGTATGTTCTCCTTTTCTTACAATGTTTTCATAGGCAGTATTCTTCAGGCTTTTTAAAACTTGGGATTGCTCGATAAAGTTATCGTGTCAAACTTCATGTGATGAAGCAGGCAAGAATACCTTTAATTATGACTTGGAAGTATACCATTTTTTGTTAGTAGACGTCAGATTGCCATATTTCAGATCATGGAGATGAATCAGGGAGAAAGATATCCGTATGACATGGAGAGAATCTCAGTATAGTCATATTGCCATATTTCATGGAGATGGAGTTGGCTATAAAGTCAGATTGCCATATATATGGAAATGAATCAGGGAGAAAGAAGGATTGCCGTATATCATGGAGATGAATCAGGGAGAAAGTCGGATTGCCAAATATTGTGGAGATGAATCAGGGAGAAAGTAGGATTGCCATATATCATGGAGATGAATCAGGGAGAAACATTATACCATTGTTTTAAATTAAATGGAGATGAAACAGACAGGGATATTGGCACTTACTAGAAAATGAAGTAGAAAGTTAGATATATTTGAATAAAACAGGTAGAAGGTTAAGTCATCATACAATTAATGTGAGTTGAAAGATTACCATACTTCACTGAGGTGAAACAGGCAGGAATTTAATTCATAATTCAGAATATGACTTTACTAGTTCAAAGTCTGACTATCATACTTGAATAAGATGAAACAGGCAGGGATATTGGCACTTATTAGAAAATGAAGTAGAAAGTTAGATATATTTGGATGAAACAGGAAGAAGGTTAAGTCATCATACAATTAATGTGAGTTGAAAGATTACCATACTTCACTGAGGTGAAACAGGCAGGAATTTAATTCATAATTCAGAATATGACTTTACTAGTTCAAAGTCTGACTATCATACTTAAATAAGATGAAACAGGCAGGAATTTCATACGTCATTTAAAATGTAACTTTACACATACAAAGTCCCATTACCATACTTCAAAGAGATGAGACATGCTGGAATTTAACCCTTAGCCCTTTACCACACAATCCCGACTTTTAATGACCCCGAGGAAGAAGCCGTCAGAAAACATTGTGGGAAAAGGAGAAAATGCTGGTAACCAGCATTTTCTCCTTTTTCCACAATGTTTTCTAACCTATCAAACAAAATTCACATCATTTGAGTCCCATTGAAATTGAAATTGTCGTCTGAAAATGTTTTCAATCTGGAAAGTTATAAATTTTCGTCATGTGGTAAAGGGTTAACGCTTTACCAAAATTGTATGTTTTTGTGAATTATATTTTGTTGTATTTTTACACCACAAAGTAAAAACTAGGCCATTAACCCCTAGTGCTGAATAAACGCAATAGAAATTTTCATCCCAGAAATACTACCTAAATACATGTAATTGCAATTTCATGGTTCCTTTTGTCTACAGAGTTTCAGAGAAGCGGACAGTGTAGATCAAAGATCAGGCTGCACATTTTGTACAGCCTGATCTTGATCTACACTGGCTGCAAAAGCAACTAAGTAGTGAAAGGTACTTTAAGGGTCAACTTGGTGGCATCTTTGTAAACTTGATTTCTTTCAGTGACTGAAACACATTCTGCTAAAACTCAGGCAGATTTATATCATATAGGTTAGACTAAACAAGCTGATGGTATAGTTCCAAGATCAGGCTACACAACTATAGTTTGATCATGATCTATGCCATCAGTAAAAGCCCCTGTTTATGCCTAGGGGCCTGAAAGGGTGAATAAACATTTTTTCAACATAGAATAATTGTATTATCTATGAAGTCCTGCTTTTCAAATAGGTCCACAATGGATTTGTTTTTCATGGGTATCAATATTTACAATTTTTTTCTGCATACAAGACTGAGTACCATAGTCATTACTGACAGAGATTTAAGATTTTATAATCAGCAGGGTTGTTACAGGGAATTTTTTTATGACGATTGTTAAAACATAATGATGCAAAAGACATTTTTAACCTGTGAAAGAGCACTTTTAACAATTTTAAGGCACAGAGAAATTGTTTAGAACTAGCAATATCTCCTTCTGTAACAATTCAGTTTATAATTATCTGTGTATTAAAGCTTAAGTCTTTTAATTGTTTACCTAGATTTAAATGCTTAAGTAGACAGTGTAGATCAAGATCAGACTGCACAGAACATGCAGTCTGATCTTTAATTTGTTTTTATTGGAGTTTGACGCTGTTTTAACAGCTTCGATCATATCACAGCAGTCAGTGCACCTACACATGTGTTTCCTGGCTTTTTCACACCTGCACTGATACAACTTTATTTGCAAGTCTCTGACTACTGGTACTGTCTCACATGCATCAGAGGTGAGAGGCAAAAAATGGCTGGAAAGAAAGTTTGACTCAACTGGGTATCAAACCCACAACCACCATGTCACAAGTCAGATACACTAACCAACCACTGAGGTACCTGACTTGCTTGATCTTGGATCTGCACTGTCCACCTCTTTGCGCTAATTTCCTCTTTGCAATATATTCTGACTAAAACAGCTTTGAAATTGCAATACATGTATCTGTACCTTAAATACCCCCAGGGAATGTCCTTATGGTTTTTTTTAGCACGATAATGGTTTAACCCTTTACCAAACAATCACATGTTTTAACAAGTCTGGTGATGAAGGCTTTTGAAAACATTGGGGGAAAAGGAGAAAATGCTGGTAACCAGCATTTTCTCCATTTCCCACAATGTTTTCTAGCTTTAACCCTTTCCCAAACAAGCCCTGGTTTTCACGTGTCTGCAGTACAAGTCTTTTGAAAACACTGTGGGAAAAGGAGAAATTGCTTGTAACAAGCAATTTCTCCTTTTCCCACAGTGTTTTCGACCTTTTTGGAGAACTTTCTGTCATTTTCGTTAAATTTAAAATTGTCGTCTGCAAACTCTTTGAATTTGGACCAGTCTAAAATTTGTCGTTTGGTAAAGGGTTAAGAAACATTTTATTTGTCATCTGCAGATGCTTTCAAAGTGGACTAGTCCAAACTCTTGTCATTTGGTAAAGAGTGAAGATTGTTAATAGAATTATTCACTTTTGATTACAATGATGTCTGCTGCAAATACATTTCAGAAGGTAACAAGTTACTGTAAGTCTTTACCAGACGATAAAAATTTAGACTTGTCTGTATTGAAAGATTTTGCAGATCACATATTAAATGTGGTTCAAATGATGGGATTTGTCTTAGAAAGGGTACAAAATGTTGTAGGAAAAGGAGAAAATGCTGGTTACCAGCATTTTCTCCTTTTCCCACAGTGTTTTCTTATGTCTACTTCCTAAAGTTTGTTAATTCATGGGATCATTTGGAGTAGGGTTAAGTGACATACTGTTTATTTTGTAGATATATACTGATCTGTACAGTGCACATAGTTAAGGTATTTTGCATTGTTTCATTTATTTTTTGGAAAAGTTTGTTTTTCACAAATAAACAGGTATGAAGTGAATCTAGCTGTTTCTTATATCTAATGTTTTCCTGACAGTCAGTGATGAATAACTTGGGCCCTTTACCACACTGTTCCATGTTTTAACAACCCTGAGGAGGAAGGCTTTTGAAATTATTGTAGGCAAAGTAGATGTTGGTAACCAAATTATCTAATGTTGCTTGATGCTTCAATTTTTAGCTTTGCTGCCTTTGAAGAAAACATAGAGTTATTGCCATAGCCCCAGTGTCGTCTGCCTTGTTGTCATTATGCAAAAAATTTTACATTTTGTGATATATCAGTCTGTTATTATGGAATTTATTTACTTCAAACTTGAACAAGTCATTTATTATCAAACAGGGAACCTATACAACAAGGGCAGGTAACCGTCAAAACTTTTTTGACACAGCTATGCCCCTTTTTTACTTAGAATTTTTGCTGAAAATCAAGTACCCGAGCATTGGCACCTGCTTGCGGTGCTCTTGTTTCTCAGAAACGGTGGATGAGTAGGTCTATCACATTCTTCTATTGAAATAAGTATCCCAGGTTGTGACATGCTCCTCTTTTAATTCAGGTTTTGTGATTTTACATCCAAACATGGCCATAATTCTTTTCAATGATGAGATAAAAATTTCTTTCGTGGCAGGATTCATTCCTTGTTCTTCACTTTGAACATTGTACTTAAACTTTATGTGTAAGAAATGGCAGTGGCTTTGAAGATTGTTGTGCACTGTATTAATAAAGAAGCACTATGGACTTACCAAGCATTATTAAAGTTGTTCCATTTCTGTGTGAACTACTAGAATTCCTATTTGATTGGCTGAGACATTTTGTATTTGCCAATCAGATGGCTAGATTTGGAATTAAGAATTAAATTTGAACTATGAATGGTTGGTGAATTGGGCTCAGGAATGCAAGCATATGTGCCCTGCCTGTCATGATATACCAGTAAATAGCTTACAAGTACTGTTGAACACATCATCAAAAAGCCCAATGAATGGACAAAATTAAACAAGAAAGAGTTCACCCATTTCTAGATTTAATGTTTCTTTGGACATGATTGACCAAAAAGCCACATTAAGCATGATATCTTTCATGAAATATCCTCACGATAGTTGTATATGAGCCATGCTCTGTGAAGCTGGGGTTTAATGCATCTGCAAAAAAGTACCGAACCCTGGCAGTCTGTGCAGGCTGACATGAGCCAAAACTTTTTGCTGTCTTTAAAGTTTCTGCATGTCAAAAGACCCTTCTACCTCTGATTTGCTTGGTATAATGTATAACGGAGATGCATTAAGCCCCCTTTTGACAGAGCCTGGCCCATATATTTTCTACACCATCATGTCTTAATCTGACATTATGATGGGGAAAAAAGCCATAGCAGACTATTCATCGTGGCTTTGCTATCAAATTGTACGGCAACGCCGTGAGAGTTAAAGCCTGGATACCGTCCATACAATATTCTGTTTCTGGTTCCGGTTCAAATTTAAATTGCTGTATCAAGTTAGCAAATATGAGGAACAACTCCATTCTAGCGAGTGGCTCGCCAATGCATAACCTTGGACCTGTAATGGGAAAGAGATTTTTGGAGACAGAGGTCTTTTATGATCAACTTGACCGGGGAAAAATTGGATAAGTTTATGGAGCAGGACTAGCTACATGTTTCTATACTTAACAAATTAAGTGATATATATATATGTGTGTGTGTGTGTGTGTGTGTGTGTGTGTAAGTGGTCCACTTCCATATATATATACATGTAAGTAAGTGGTCCATACATAAGTAAGTGGTCCACTTTTCTGTCACAAACAGTTGATTTACAACATGCAAATATTATTCTGATGGAAATGAAATCTATAAATTTTAACCAGGAAACCAGTCAAAGGAGTTCGAAAGGGTCCAAACTTTCCTTGGCCATTTGAGTTTATTAACACCCCCCAACCATTTTGCATCAGACTACTGTACTGCAAACTTGTAAAATAATGAGAACAAGAAAATATTGATGCTGAACATCAGTGGCGCCGCAAATTAGTTGTTTCTGTAACAGGGCACAATGCATTGGGTTATTTCCTAATACGCATCTCTTGCACAATCTTCGTAGAGGTCCAAGTGGTGATACTACACATGAAATATCAAAACTCTCGACCGTCTGATTTTGAACAGGAAGATTTTACATTAACGAAAGAAAAGTCTGTCATCGGATTGTGCTAAATCTGACACTCCAACACATATGTCTGGTACCATACAACACCTCTTTATTATAGATATAATAAAGACTTGAATGAAGTCCTTATATCTATATAGACTGGAGGGGTTGTATGATACCAGTCATGTTAGGCGCTCCAACATTGATTTACGGATGTTTCGGTAACAGACGAGTTCGGTAAATTGGACTTATAGAGTAAATTGATTGGATGTTTCGGTAACAAGGCAGTAATATAGTGCCGTGACGTTTTTCACACCCATGGCTTCTGTTTGTGCAAACGTTTTTTCTTTTAATTTGCAATTCTCACTCGTTTTCTGACGTAAATATATTTGTTGTTCTTTCCATGCTGTATAAATAAATACCTGAAATTAGTAAATTTTGATCACCATATCTTATTTTCGTTTTTCACCCATAGCTGATTCATGTAATGAATAATATACGATCCCTGATAAAACCCAGCCCTAAGCTTGTACCCGTATTACTTAATCGTCCTACAGATAACAGACTCCAACTTTAAGCCAATCCTCAAGTTTTTTAAAAATGTTTTATTAAAAATGACGCTATTCTTGTCAACGTTTTCTGTGTGAAAAATAATTTCTTCCGGAAACAAATTGGTCAACTTCCAAACCAGCCATTTACCCTCAGAACACCTTTCACTCTTGTTGCCCTTGCGACCGATTCAGACAAAGATCAAACTGCAAAGCAAAAAAAAAAAAAAAAGAGTCTGATCGTTGGTTTACGCTGCCAGCTTTTCTAAGACATTATGAGGAAGGACAACTTTGCTTTGAAATAGCTAATATTAGACCAGGGATCGTATATTGTAATATATATATTGTTCTGTTTCAAAAATGAAAATAGCCTTTACTTTTTTCGATGCTCTAAGGGTTAAAATTATGGATAATTAACGTGAATTCAGAAATAAAGATAATACATTTGAAACATTGTGGCAAATGAAGGGCGTACTATTTGAGAGCGAAGGGAGTACTGTATATTGTATATAGACACGTTTACAGCCCGTTTTCACACCTCCCATTGCCAACAAGATAAAGAAGTTTCCCGTAGATCTTAAAGATTAACCCCGGTTTATGAAAACCTGAAACACCAATGGACAAGAAGAAACTCGCAGATCAGACTGCATGTAAAAGTTAAGGGGATTGGGCATGTTTAGATCACACACTGCTCGTGCAGTTTGAAAAAAAGTATTTGTCAAAAAAAGTATTTGCTACTATCTATCTCTCGCGCTCACTCTCTTCTTTTGCCACAATATTTTTACCTGTATTACCTGTGTTTCTGAACTAAATTTAACTATCCATAATTTTAAATCTAAGAGCGTCGAATAAACCCAACGGTCATTTTCATTCTAGATATAAAACCTATTTTTAGCAGTGTCAAGGTTTTCTTGTTCAGAATGTCTTGCAAAATTGACAAATGAAGATCAAAGATCAAACTCCGTGTTTGGTGTACTCTGATCTCGATCTGCACCGGCCGCAATGGCAACAGCAGTAATGACAGACGCTCTAAGGGTTAATGGCTGGTTTGGAAGTCTTTCAGTATGAAAATATTTTCACATTGAAAGGATCATAAAGCACTGATTTAAAACGAGATACAACGTCTTTCAAGTTTAGGATCGGGTATCATTTTACGTACACCATGACAGTAGAAACATAACAAAAATATTATGTCTTAAAGTGTGTGGAAGAAAAAAGAGAAACATTGAACGAATCAGAACCAAGACTTTATTTGGTGTGAAAAACGTCACGGTGCATTACCACTATATAATTACCTTGTTACCGAAACATCCAATCGATTTACTCTGTAAGTCCAATTTACCGAACTCGTCTGTTACCGAAACATCTGTAACCCCCCAACTTTGACCTAGTTACAGTTAGCTGGTCTTAAAAACACGATCGCGAAAGGAAAACAATATTTCTACAATCCATACAATACTAGAACAAAAATATAAGTGGGGTCACAAGTACCACACAGGGTGCTCTAGGGTCAAAGAGCTTGAAAATGCCTCTTAACCTTTTCCAGCGTAAGATATTTAAAATGGTGGCTTCGAAAATTTGTGACAGATAATTTTTGATCACGTGAGTTATTATTCGAAATGCATTTTTTATTTTTCGAAAGGAAAATGTTGATATGTCTACGATCCGTGTTTTTATCCATCTAACAATGAAAGTGCAATATACAAAAACAAAAAAAAAAAATCCCCACAAATAAATAAAAAAGTTATTATGGACCCCGATCTGGTAATCAAAGTACAGTAGATATAGGTGGATGTTAAAACAAAGCATGGAACCAGTTCAATATGGCTGCCTCCATAGGCACTTTACAAAACCGAATAAAAATATAGTGCCGCCGCTCATGCGGCGCCACAATAAACCAGCCATATCTCCGTTTGTTGAATGATTTGAAAAAAAATGAAGGTTGAAGTGAAAAGTCTTTTGCACGTAGTACTTAATGAGTGAAAATTGTATCCTAATATCTTTTGAAGTGAAGGCGACTGTTGAAGCGCCAAAAATAGTAACAGGATGGCTGCAATTTGGCTACATCATTTCATGCTTTGAAGTCAAACCGACACCCTCTCTACTGTTTTCCTCTGAATAAGCAGAATTGCAGAAATGGTCGAGCCCCGGTCGCTCTATCACGAGTTGAAACACGCATGGTTCGTATTCCAGGTCTAAAAGTTTCATCCCAGGCTCGGATAAAAAAAAAACTCTTCTCGATTGGCTAGTAAGGTTGCTCAACAGGATTGGTTCTTCTGTCACAGCTGAACTTAGTATCGACCTAAGTGCGTTCGGGGAAACAGCTAGTGGATTTGTCTGGTGCGTGGGCATAGTTAATTGGTAAAGAAAACCTATGAAGGTATAGGCAGGTGCACTGGCAGCTGTAACATAACTGAAATACTTTCGAAAAAAGGCGTTTAACAACAACGAATAGAGGATATTTTTTTATGAAAGATGGAAATTTATTTCATCGAGTGAACATCATCGGTAATATTTTCACGAGTAGCGCAGCCACGAGTGAAAATATTACTGTATGATGTTCACGGGACGAAAAAAGGTCGATCTTTCACCGAAAATAAAAAAAAATGTATTCTATTTATTTCATGCTTCTAACCCTCTTTTTTGTTGAGACTTGCGAGGTACAGTGGCGCTCTCGGTATTTCCCAACCAGTGAGTTTATCAGTCGGTAAAAATCACTAATGGAAACGGTAAAATTATCAAACTATAATCCACAGTTGTTTCCCGATAAACCACCGAAAAGCATGAAGTCAACAAGCAAAATTCGCACTCACCGTCACCAAAGGGAACAAGCCCTTCCCTTCGCATGATGTTTCCATTGCCGTCAAGAAATCGCCCTGGGTCGAACACCTCGGGTTGGGGCCAGTATTTGGTATCAACGTGTGCGGAATAGAGATTTGCTATCATAATGGTGCCCTTTGGTATTAAATATCCCATCAAGGTTGTATCGGTGTTACAAACATGAGGTAGTGAAAACGTTACTGAAATGGATTTGTTTAACTCTTTCAGCGCATAATAATAAATTTCAGCCATGCTCTGTGAAAATGAGGCTTGATGCATCTGCAAAAAGTATCGAACCATGTCAGCCTGCGCAGTCCGCGCAGGCTGACCTCAGTCGAAACTTTTTGCTTTTGAGAAATTTTCTGCGTGTCAAAGGACCAGAGTTCCTCATGGTCCAGTAGGTTGTTATATGAAACGTATTTTATGGATCTATAATACTGTGATGACAGGCTTGGTATAATGCATCGCGGAGGTGTATTAACCCTTTACCACGCAATCCCTACTTTTAACGACTCTGAGAAAGCATGCTTTTGAAAACATTGTGGGAAAAGGAGAAAATGCTTTTCTCCTTTTTCCACAATGTGTTCTGCTCTTCCCAAATCAAATTTCGATTTTTCAGTCACATCTATTCTGTCGTCTGCAGTTGTTTTCAATATGGACTAGTCTAAAATTTTGTCGTGTGGTAAATTGTTAAGCCCCCTTTTCACAGAGCATCGCTCAATCATAAACTCGACCTCTTTCGACGACTGATAAATACAGTGCCCTGACACTTGGAAAGAATTTTATCTTCTGGACTGGACTGAAAAAGCGGACGGCATAAATCAAGATCAGATTGCACGTTCTGTGCAGTCTGATCTTGATCTATGCCGTCTGAAAAAGCCCCTTGTTTTCGCCTGTGGCTCTGACAGGGTTAAAAGTAATGTAACCACCCTTTTTTGTGACTTTTTTTTAAACAAGAATCTGCTCCCGGAAGTGACCGACTCGCAAAGTCTCTACGTGGATCATTAAAAAATACATGCATCCCAGTCGTAGGTGCTTTTTTGAGAGGAAAGATATTTTTCGATATACTATCCTATATTAAACATGTGTAATTTATTATATGATAGTTTATCGAAAAATATCTTTTCTCTCAAAGCATGATACTAACCCCTGTGATTCCATTCATGGGTAAACGGCAACGAAGGTAATGTCACAGGATATAGGTCCCTCTATGCTCTAAGCATATTTGTATTTGGGATGGATCACTAGCAAGACAGACCCGTGTAGAAGGATATCCTGGTACCTGGTACGATACCCTAGCTCTGCTTAAACATATTTTATTCATCGAGTAAAATTTTACGTTTTTTTTTTTCCAAAGACTATAAAATACAACGACAAAATAACAGGTGACTTTGATAAAAAACGGAAGCTAACCCAATATAATTCTTCCAGCTCTGCTTCGAGTAGATCCCTCGACCCCTTTACTCATTGTAAAGTACTGATACACATCAGGCTATAGTTTCTAATTCACTTCTCTATCATTCAAACCTTAGACTTTCAGGTGTTATTCAAAAGTTTTGTAACTACACTACTCTCTAACTTTACGGATTGACTTGCAATTTCTGTGTTTCCGAGAAGACGGTCGAGAAGGCCGTGTACATAGGCTACCCGTTACCCTTTCTCAGAATCACAACCGGTCACGTTGTAATACGGTCGTAGACCATATTGGTTTAACTAGAACGGACCTGTGACCTGTCCTCTTTATACATGAGTCCAGGTACTGTCTAAACCACACAGACTGAAGTGCTAGAAGATGGGAGCAGCACGACAGAGGGAAGGGGGATGGACTCGCAATATGATATACCTACATGTATTCGAAATTCTTTGAAGTTCCAGAAGCGTAGCCTGTACATAGTTCAAGCATGCTTTATCTGACAGAGATACTGGACGCCCGAAACCTACAACCTAAAAGAAAGAAACATATAAATAAAAATACAAAAAAAAAAAGTGTCATACAGGGCACAAATTATTGAATTCTGTTTTATTGTTTTGCTATACAGTCAAAAGTCTATTTAAAAAAAAAATACGATCTTGAAATGTTCTGCACAACTCGGGCAACTCAGAGTTTGCATCAAATATTCCACACAAGATGGTCAAGTTCATATGTGATTTATTTGTGAAATTTTGAATTCGATTTGGTCCAACCATATATTAGGATGGTCTCCAGTTTACACATGTGTATGTCTTTATGACAGGGAAAAATTTCTCTGGCGGCATGTTGGTGGTAGAGAAAAGGCAACCTTTGTAACTTAAGACCTTCTTTTATCATCCAGGCTTGCAGAAACGGTCTTACGACGGCAACAAAGCTTCGCAAGTATTTATAGAATGGACCTTAGGTCAATGTATCCACAAACACGTGAGGCATTCGGTCAAGGTTGCACGAGAGTGGTCTTCGGTCGAGAGGACCGTGTATAAACATTCTATTTTCTCAGAATGATTGTCGACCAAGGTACGAATGGGTCGTAGACCATGTTGGTCAAACCAGAATGGGCTTTTGACCTGCCCTCTTTACAGATAAGTCTAGGTACTGTTCAAATTACTTTGGGATGTGTGTTACTATTTGGGAAAGGCCCGGGAGAGATGCCATACAGCAAACATTCCTTCACTGGGCAGATGGGGCGGCTCCAGTATGATCTCTGGCAGAATCAGCTAAGATGGATATACGGGGACCTCGTTGTCCTGGGCAAGGCATACTGACTGCCAAGCGCTCTCGAGGCGAAGCTTTGAATACGCACCGTGAGATTGTACGCTGGTACAGTAGATTATGGGTTCACTCTAATGGTCAATATACCTTAATGTCTTATACTGCAAATGTTGCGCAGTAGTGCTTGTATTTCAGGTAGGGAAGTGCCCCTCTGGACAAGCCAACTCGACGCATTAACCATAATTATCAGCATGATTACGTGGTATGAATTCAGCCTGTCCGGTACAATGACGAAGTATTCAAAAGCTTGTTGTTATACATGTACATGTCAAAAATTATTCCTCATATGATAATCAGGAACCTAATAGGGTGCATGAGAAGACGGTGTCAAGCTGTTAATTACAGCATCGGGTCATATACATACCTTATACAAGTTTACATTGTTACTTTTTTTTATTTTGAAAAATTACAAGCGTTTATCAAAAGAAAAATTAACACTTAAGCTGCTGAATAAATGAAACCCAAATTTCTACTCAATACTAAAAGCCCAAACATTGCGGTTTCAAAGTTGATTTCACCGGAAAGAAAACACCGTATCGGACAGTGTAGATCAAATATCAGACTGCACGTTCTGTGCAGTCTGATCTTGATCTACACTGTCCGCAAAAGGTCAGTGTGTCGCAATTAGCAGCTTAAGGGTTAAATGGTAATCATACTCAAATTCTGTAAATCATATGGTGCATCAACATTTTGCTGGGTCCAGGACAAAATTATGAAGAACCTCGTTAGATCTAGCATTAAATGTTCGTATCTACTTCAGCCAGGATTGTTACATACCTTGTTTATTTCCTGATAGCATTTTTCTTGTATTTCCGGATATTTCAGCATGTACAACAACGCCCAGTCTAGACTGGTTCCGGTCGTCTCTCCGCCGGCAAGAAATAGATCCACGATGATCTTGTACACATTAGCTTCTACAGATAAATACATGTACATCAAATGTCAAGGAATGACATTTACGCTAGTGGTGCTAGATCTATAAGCCCGATTTCAAAATTATTTACCCTTTACGAAACAACCCCATGTTTAACAAACCCTGAAGAAGTAGGCTTTTGAAAACATTGTGAGAAAGGAAGAAAAAGCTGGTAACCACTGTTGTTTTCTCCTTTTCCGCAATATGCCGTCTGGAAATCTTTCAGTTTAAACAGATGTAAAATATTGTCGGATGGTAAAGGATTAAATGGGTAAGATCGAAAAGAGACCGAATCCATGGTATCTTGATGACTTCGTTATGTATGTATATTTTGACTCAATCGCCATGCAGCCTTTCTTCCAGTAAAAGATTTCAGCGTTCGTATTGGCCATTCATTCTTAAGTACATGTAATTCTTAGCCTAATTCTCAAGAATTACCTAAATTTGACAGTAACACAACTCCTGATAGGCTAAACCAAATGGTTTAGCCAATCAGAAGTGTTACTTTCTAAATCTAGAAATGGACTAGGAATGACATTAAGAATGGTTGGTGAATATGGACCCTGAACAATATAAATGTACTTATGTATTCTTACAGAACCTGCAAAACTGCACTCATCGGAATGTGACGATGCCATACTTCACAACCACATTTGCATTATATACTTATGAAATGGTGTCGCTACCTGTGAACAGTTCCGGTTCAGACTCGTCACGTGATGCCTTCAAATACAGATCAATAAAATCTCGAATATTCTCGGGGTCAAACGTGGCTTTGTGTTCTTCTATTGTTTCAGAAAGGTAAGCCTTGACTCGCTCGATGGCTGCAGTCCTTTTCCGAATAAGCTGCAATATCAAATGAATTACATGATATTCTTGAATAGGGCTTTATGATTGGAACTAGGATTGACTCTTTCGAGCCTTAGGGGAAATAGGGGTTACTGACGGTATAGACAAAGATCAGACTGCACAGAACGTGCGGTCCGGTCTTTGATCTATACCGCCCGGCTTGTTTAGTCCAAACTATCAAATGAAATCTGTCCGAGTTTCGGTCGAATATATTTTCAGCCGTCGAAGGACGCCGAATTTATATAATTGGCGTCGAAAGAGTTTTTAAAAAAATCTAGTGAGCTAAATGAAAGAGCAGTAAGAAATAAAATCATATGCCCAAATGAAAAAAAAAAATCTCTTCAAGAAAAGTTCAGAAAGAAATCAGGGATCTTATATATATGATCCCTGAAGAAATCTGGCAAATCAAGATTCGTTCACATGGTACATGTACATAGTCACGCCTTAACCCTTTCCCAAACAAGCCTTGGTTTTCACGTGTCTGCAGTACAAGTCTTTTGAAAACGCTGTGGGAAAAGGAGAAATTGCTCGTAACGAGCAATTTCTCCTTTTCCCACAGTTTTTTCTACCCTTTTTGATAACTTTCTGCCATTTTCATCAAATTTTAAATTGTCGTCTGCAAACTCTTTCAGTTTGGACCAGTCCAAAATTTGTTGTTTGGGAAAGGGTTAAACACAGTTAACATCTGATTGTGTGATTGTTTCTAGGCTGCTGTCTACCAATAATGTCTCTTTAACAGTCTGACCGAACAAGAAGGTCACCAGGTTAAATTAAAATAAATGAATCAAATCTCTATCAAGCTGAATTACAAAAACAGTCGGAACAAGAGTTTTTGGTCTAAAAAACTAAATTTCATTGGAAAGATTGAAACGCAGAAATTAACAGTTATCCTTTCATAAAATAAATCAAATGTTTTACTGAAAGATCGCGATGGTGAAGACGCTTTTTTTACATTTTTTCCCTGACCCGTCAACGACATTATTTTTTTTTTAATCATTCGAGACAAATCTATTTTGTCGTCTGCATTTTTAATGCTTTCAATTTGGGCAAATCCAAAAATCTGCTGCCTGGTATTAAAGAGTTATAATGATCATAGGTCTACACAAATGGGACCGCACAAACATAAAGACTGACACGAATGTACGTAAAGCGTCTGTATCTACAAATTAGATTATCTGTTAAAATTAGATTGTCTAGAAAAGAAATATTTTACCTCCTTTCCCGAAGGCCAGTTTCTTGTGAATGGAAAGAAGTTTTCTTTAGCAAATGGAGCGTTCAGCTTGAAAATTCCTTCCAGTACTTCCGTTAGCTCAGTGAACTTCCGGTCTGCATAGTCAAACCTGAAACATTTTCAAGATGTCTCTAACGAATATATGCATTTCTGTTTCGCATGCTTTTTTAAAACAGTGATTACACAAACATTGCTAGATAAGGATAGCATTTAAATGTATTAAAATGAAAGTCTTAAATTGATCTTACAATCTACCTAACGGTTGCAGTTTTATTTTCATATACACTCAGCAAAACTTCAAACCGGCCACTTTTGTTTTTCCTGTATATCTGACTATGTGATAGAAAGGTAAATAAAAACAAGTTGTAACATATATCTGGACGTTAGTCATAGTATTGTAATGAAAAGGTTCTCGATTTTGCCAACGGAAGGCATCTCTTTTTCAAAAAAGGGGAAAACACATGGTTTGCGCATGCGTGGTGCCTATCAGCCAAAACAGGTGAAAAAGAGAATCATATACTGAAATTTTGTCAGAAATAAGAAAAAAATATGTAAATAAGTTTTTGCACAAAAACATAAACCGAGAGAAGGAGCATGAACTTTAAAAAAAATGTTTTTTTTTCTTTCAATTTTCAATGTTCAGTAAATGAATGTTAAATAAGTTCCTTTCAAAAGTACAACTCAAAACATTCTTTTCATGAGGTATGCTTTTACACGGGCCAATTATTCTCCAAATAATCAATCCAAATTGACTGTCTCTTTTCTGGAAATTTATGCCAAAACAGGTCGGAGGAGAATTCCAGCTTAAAAGTGGCCGTTTAGAAGATTTGTTGAGTGTATAAGTAGCTACAAATTTATAGCAATATGTACCACCCACCTTGCACCGAACATGACGCTGCATATGATATTCGTCGCTGCCGAAAGCAGATACGGTTTCATTCTTATGGATGACGTATTGGCATCTTTGAGGACAGTCGCTAGCACGTGAATTTCTTCACGTATACGTTCTTCCAACGTCAGTTTTCCGACGCCAAAGTCACGTAACGCTTGTAGTGTGAATCGCCGCAAGGTTTTCCATGCATGTCCACTGTTGTATGTCAGACCTGTATTGTGTTTTGGAAAGAAATTCTTTATATTACAGTCTAAAACGAGAGCACCAGTGACATGCATGTGCCTGTGCTTGGCAGCCGTTGCCTTAAAAAATGAGCAGCGCTCTTGCAAAAAGAGATTTGATAAAATACATTTTTTTTCTAACAGCCGACTGAATCATGAAGTAGACTAGTCCTTCGACATGCAGAAAACGAACAAATAACAAAAAGTTTCAACCCAGGTTAGCCTGCGCGGAGTGCCCAGGCTGGTCTGGAATCGATACTTTTTGCGGATGCATTAAACCCCGTTTTAAAAGAACATAGCTCAAATGGATAGAGCATGTTTGATTCCCAGCAAGTTTACCAACTACAGTACTTTTAAAAGTCGAAGAGGGCATTACTTTGTCAGAATTACTATGAGGCTTACCCAACCGTCTGGTATGGGTTCGCGGTAACAATATCTATAGATATAATGCGAACGCGATATTTGGGGTTCTTGTTTACAAATATTAGCTCACTGAAAACATAAAAATAGGCCGTAAATTGTAATTATAGCTGTTATTTTACACTGCCAGCAGTGTCTCTGCTACCGTGGTACAGTGATCAGGTCGTAGCAATGTCGATGAAGCGATTCAAGTTTAATTGATTAAACAGGTGGATGGCACTTTTATCGCCTTCGGTTGATAACATCTAGCCGGAGTTTGATGTAAATATCTAAAGTAATGATAGAGTTACCTGAAAAGGTTAGTTTTTGCGCTACGACAGCGACGCGGACGGTAGCAGGTCTATGACGACAGCTCGACCTATTCTTCGCAAACAGTCGAGCTAGAAATGTCATTCATAATCGCAGATTTCAGCTTCTATATACATGTAGCTCCATCGTCCTACTATTTTATTGTATGATACTTCTCTCGTTGTGATTTTCAGGTTTCAGACATTCCAACCCATCGCTAGGTGTAACATATTTCGAGGTTATAAAATGGGTTTTCAAGTTCCTACGATGTCAGGAAGTCGGCCCAGATTACGAACCCTTTATACAGCAGAAACAAACACAAGCAACATTCATATATTAAAACGGTTGCCTGTTTAGAAGCGAAAACTACTCAATATTAAAGTCCGATCGGCAGATATATAAAGGAATAAAGTCAGAAGCAAGGAGACAAAAAGTGAAAGTCACACACACACACCTTTTCTTTTTATATAAATAACAAACTCAGAACCTCTAGCCTATGTAGCATGAAATAAGACAAGATAAAGCAGTTGGACGCCTTGTCTTAAATTTGTTATAGAAAGCGATCGAATAAGATTTCATTATGTTTTCAAAAAAAAAAAAAAAAGCTATCAACAATAGCGGATGGATCCATAGGAACCTCACCTGTCCCCTTTGACACTCCTATGAGCGGTGCAAATAACTCGGGCCTGTCCGTAAATGCTTCGGCTTTTTTCGTAAAAGCTTCGTGTATGGCATCAAACCCATTCAGCATAACGATTAACGTTGAACCGCAATACAACCTGAATTTAATTAATAAGTCTGAACAAATAAAAAGGATAAACGCTTATAAGCTATTCATTTTTGAAAACGAGCAAATTATGATGGTAAAGAGAGTAAATCTACATCTAGTCTTGAGATCTGAAGTGTAGGTCTAGCTCCTAAGACAAGGTGCAATATTTGAGTAAAGTTCTACGACAGAAAATGTGTAAGATTCTCTCTGTCATGTTTCGTCTATTTTGACTCTGAGGAAAATGATGCCAATCCTGGTAGACCTACTACAGCGGACAATCTATGTGAGCCATGTTCTGGCAAAAAGGGACTTAATGCATCTCCGTAATGCATCATACCAAGCAAGGCATCATATAGAACTTTCGGGATCCATAAATTCCATTATGGCTAACAACCAACTGTATCTTAACCCTTTCCCAAACAACAAATTTTGGACTGGTCCAAATTGAAAGAGTTTGCAGACGACAATTTTAAATTTGATGAAAATTGCAGAAAGTTCTCCAAAAGGGTAGAAAACACTGTGGGAAAAGGAGAAATTGCTCGTTACGAGCAATTTCTCCTTTTCCCACAGTGTTTTCAAAAGACTTGTACTGCAGACACGTGAAAACCAGAGCTTGTTTGGGAAAGGGTTAAAAGAGACTGATCCTTCGACATACAGAAAATTGACCATTGATAGCGAAAAATTTTGGCCCGGGTCAGCCTGCGAGGAGTGCGCAGGCTGACCTGGTCGATACTTTTCGCAGATGCATTCAGCCCCCTTTTCACACAGCATGCCTCGTATCTATTGGATATAACGATACTAGACGTTTCAGCTTATTTAATATTAGATGGCTAGAATTTGAATTTTTAAATGGCGTCAGCAGTATTCAAAATGGTCTGTACATTTATAGGCCTAAATACTGTCCTTGCATGGGGGATAGCCTAAAAACGATACTGTGAACAAGCGGTGAATACATAGAGAAGGTAACGCGTTTTGTAATTCGTGTTTGATTTTGTATGGCAAGGAGATAGCTCATTACAGAATAAGATTACCAAGGCTTGCTCGCTAATTGGAGAGGTCATCAGACCTCTCCAACAGTGGTGAGTTTAAAAGGCAGACTGCCTCAGAAATTGCTGCCTAACTCCATGCTTTTCTGCGAAATCGTTCTGATACACAGTCTATTTCGTCATGGTTTTATAAATAAACCGAAATCAAAAAACTGAAATAGGAAATAGACGTGTTTTGTTTTTATTTGACGGATTTCAAAAAGGATTTGTTATATTGATTTGATTGCAAATGACCTTTCCAGTGGTTGTAATTTTTCATTAAACAAGTAAAGCTACACACACACAAAAAGAATTTCGTTAAAAAAGAGAACACCGCGGGAAAAGATCACGCGACTTGAAAACGTGGGAAAAATGTCACGTGTCTGTCATGTAATGCAGAAGTTTCTTCTTTTTACACAGCGGCGATCATATAATGCCTTACTTATTTGTTTATATGTACCAAAATATATTGAAATTAAAAGCAGTAAGCTATTTGAAAACATTGATGCTGACCTCTCCTGGCTTTTTTTTTAAAGAAGCCCACTTGTCTAAGGTACCTTTGAAATACATCTCTCCGTTTTCTGACTGTTTTTGCCCCCATCACATTAATATTTTAACGAATCATCCATAAAATATGCAACGTTTGATACCTTCTATATGGTGAATACCTGTATATATTTCCATATGTCTTTGCCAATTCCGTGAACTTTTTGAAACCACTCGGATTTTTCCGAAACATACGAATATTACCGACGAAGGGCCAAGCAAACGGTCCCGGTGGCAAGCGCCTGTTATCACTTAGTACCAACAGTTGACGTATGACGAGAAGAAGCACAAGTGCAAGCAGGAAATTGATTCCATTTTCAAACCACGACAAAACTGTGTTAACCTCCATCACGTTATCAGCATAGATTTATGCAGCGTATCTAAAAGCGTGTGTAGCCATAAATTGGTTTACAGCACTTGTACACACGTGGATGAACCTGTCTAGACAAAATGTATTCAACCATACTGGGTACCCTTAGATTCATTAAAAGTGTTTGTCTGTATGGCAGCTTGAAATCTTCAGTAGAACAGGTAGAAATCTGTCCACAGTCTCATCCAACTGTTATTGAGACTCAAATGTTTCTACTTCTTGACTCTCACAGAGACAGATATTGTACAACTCTCGAGGTCTAGTCACTGATACTGTAACTTCTGAATACCAAGATCTTGTTCTACTTTTTGCATCCTCATTGACCCAGTTCCGATGTATTCCGTAAACTACCTTCATCGCGTGATGAATGGTACAGTAATACTTCACACCTGGGTTAACGAGGGTGTACTTTTTGCAGATACCGTAGAATTCGTCATCGAATCTAGTTTTGATAGATCATAAATAAGAACTATCTTGGTGATTATTTCAAACACCGATTTCGTGCAGTTTGATTGGTCAAAACCGTGTTTGAACTCGATGATCTGGCATACCATAGTCGCTTGTTCATTTTAAGACAACGTTAGTCTTCCGATTCATGACGACTGAACTATTTGAAAACACGGTGTCCGTGACCGTTATTCATGATCAGTGCTCAGGATACATGCCTTAGTCGGAAAGATCTTTTAATCCTTAGGCTGCTAAGTGCGACTTACTGACCTTTTGCGGACAGCGTAAGTCAAGATCAGACAGCACAGAACGTGCAGTCTGATCTTGGATCTACACTGTCCGATGAGGCGATATCTTTCCTCCTAAATACCTTTGAAAAAGAATTTGGCTTTTTACGATGGGCTTGAAAGTTTCATTTCTTTTATCTAACAGGATAAGGGTTAAAAGGTACGAAATTCTTCGAGTGATATTAAAGAAAACGTGTAAGTTTCAGAAGTCTGAAGCCATGGGGCGAAAATAATATGATCATATAGATTCAACCGTCTGGATCGTAGGCCTAAGCGAAAAATGATTTTCAGTGTGAAATGTATTTGTTGCGATTCTTTACCAGACGACAAAATTTGAGCATTGTCCAAATTGAAAGCATTTTCATACGACAATTTCAATGTGGCTCGAATGGTGGAAGTTTGTTAGGGTAGAAAACATTGTGGGGGAAAAAGGAGAAAATGTTGGTAACCAGCATTTTCTCCTCTTCCCATAATGTTTTCAAAAGCCTCCTTCGTCAGTGTCGTTAGTAGTATAGGAGGGTAGATTCGGGACAAATGAGGCATTTTGTCCCGAATCTACCCTCCCTGGAGCCAATTTGCCCGAATCTATCCTCCCTAGGGAGGGTAGATTCGGGACAAAATGGCTGAAAATCGACTCAAAACGTCAAACCGGAAGTGGATGTCCGCCATCTTGGATTTGCCCGAATCTACCCTCCCTAGGGAGGGCAATTTCGGGCAAATTTTGTCCCTAGTCTGCCCTCCCACGTAGGTCTCTCTGGGGTATAATGGTCATGTGACGTCACAGATTGGACTTAGTCTTTTTTCCGTCTTTATTCGTCTCCATATTTCTCTATCATCGTTGAACTTAGTCTTTTTTCCGTCTTTATTCGGCTGAGATCTGTTCTTTCTCTATCACCGTTGGACTTAGTCTTTTTCCATCGTCTTTGTTCGGCTGAGATCTGTTCTTTCTCTATCACCGTCGGACTTAGTCTTTTTCTTCGTCTTTGATCGGCTGAGAGCTGTTCTTTCTTCCTCTATCACCGTGTTGGAGTTAGTCTTTCTCCACGATGTGGACTATATGCCATCTCACGCTGGTTCAGCCAGAGAGTATCGTCGGACTTAGTCTTTTTTCCCCGTCTTTGTTCGACTTGGTCTTTCTCTCTATTAGGATAAAGTTGGACTTAGTCTTTTCTCCATCTTCGATTAGGTGTTGTAGATAATTAGTAGATAGAACATCATATTCTATGTGAAATAGAACGTGATGTTCTATCTACATGCTTCCGACCACGTTCGTGCTCTTCATTTTAACGGGATTAACGTTAACCAATCGTTAGTTTCGTTACATTTTTGGAGATTTCATGCACATAGATATTGTAGGACTTAGCCTTTTTTGATCTACATGCTTCCGCCCACGTTCGTGCTCTTCATTTTAACGGAATTAACGTTAACCAATCGTTAGTTTCGTTACATTTTTGGAGATTTCATTCACATAGATATTGTAGGACTTAGTCTTTTTTGATCTACATGGTCTCGCCCATGGTCGCGCTCTTAATTCTGTATCAAAGTAGGTCAATCCCCCCTACCAGACTATAAAGCCAGCAGATTTCTCTATAGACCATTTCATTTCCACGATGAAGTTGTCCGAGCGCTGTTCTCCATGGTGAGTCTTTTTTTGGAAGTACTTAGTAATACTTGTCCGAATACTGCTAACACCAAGCTGTTGTGGGTTATTTGGTGAAAGTTCGGGAAGGAAGTGAAGGAAGCTACAGCGTTTTCGGGAGTAACCATTCAGACCTAACCAAGACCAAGAAAGTCTGCTTCTTCAAATTGTCCTTTTCAGGACTAACCAAGACCCAGAGAGTCTGCTTCTTCAAATTGTCAAAACAAATTGTCAAAGAAACAAAGTCAAGTCCTATATGCTTTTCATATCTTTATTTAAAACTTTTTATTTAAACTTTTGTACAATAATCATTACAATGAAACATCGAACTGTAGAAATATATACAATGAAACATATATGTTCTACATTGAACTGAGTTCTGGTGGGTCATTATTTGACTCGCAATCAGCCTCTAAAACCATGTCTAAAAGGTTGACTTATCATCAACCCTAAAACAAGGTCTAAAAGCCTAGGATCCTAGTTAGTATCCTAGTTAGTACCGTATTCAGATAGATTCTTCAGACAGAGCAAGTAGCAATGAGGCAATTCAGTCCATGTCGAATTTTAAGTATGAAATATATATACACACACACAAACTGTGACAATGAAACATTGAACTGTAGAAAAATTGAATCGTTTTGAAACAGTTCTTTTGAAACAGTTCTTTGAAACAGTTCTTTCGAAAATGTTTTTACAGGCACATTTTTCTTTTTTTCTTCGGGATGTCAGGTTCACAGTCACTCTTGCGTTTCCTCTCATTGTTTTTAATATCATTGTTTTCGACCTTGTTATTTTTCAATACAAGATCTGGACAGCTTTTTGCGCTGTGTTTTTTGGATTTGTAAAGGAAGCCATTCTTCTTCTTGTTTTCTCTTTTCTCGTTCACAACATCGGACTTCCATCTACGTCTCAACTCGATATCTGAACAGATCTTCTTTCCTTCTCGTCGAATATTTTCTCTTTTCTCGTTGGTTTTATCGTTGATTTTCTCGTTGATTTTCTTTTCTTCAACTTTTGAAGAAATCTTGTTGATTTTATCGCTGATTTTCTTTCCTTCAACTTGTGAAGAAAGTTTCCCTGAAGAGGTTTTCTTCTTCACAGGATAATCTATCTGAATTCTACAGATTTCTGTATCGCTGATTTCTGTGTTATCAGTCTCCATATTTTCAATCTGCCTTTCGATCTGATTTTCGATCTGCTTTTCGGTCTGATTTTCAGGCGATGACTCGTTGATTTTATCGTTGATTTTCTTTTCTTCACATCCTGAAGAAATCTTGTTGATTTGATTGTTTCCAATCGCTGAAGATTTTTGAACCCTCTGTTCGTTGTTTTGGTTCTTTCCAGACGTTGAAGAAATCTTGTTGATTTTCTTTTCTTCAGATAACTTTTCTGAAGAAGATTTCTTGTTTTGGGAACTTTTCCCCTTTCCACTCGATGAAGTTGTAGGCTGTGACGGTTTTGTCTTCCGTTTATTCTCGTCTACTTTATAGGATAATAGAGACCCAACGTATTTCATATGTTGAGATTCACCACTCGTTTCCGTTGTTGGTGAAATTTTGACATCGTGGGTGTGGGGGTTCACGAAGACAAAAACGAATCTCCACATTTGATTTTCTTTCTCTGGACATTGTCTGGCCCAATGTCCTGATCTGTCGCATGTAAAGCAAATATTCGTTGTCATATCATCCACTCCATGGCGTTTGTCGAATGTCGCTTGATCCAGGACTCTGGTGATACGATAGACGCCTTTTTCTGCAGAATGTTGATGGGATAGAAATGATCCCACATAGTTTCCAGTATGGTAGACTTGATATCTTGGCGGTATATTGGTGATCTCATAATCGTGAGTGTATGGGTTAACATACAGATACACTCTCTTTGGCGTTGTGCTTTGTAGCTTGAACTCACTCATTTTTCTATCGACTGCTCTGTTTGAAATCTTTCCGAAGAATGATGAAGATTTCAATCGTAACATCTCTTTTTATACACGTTCGGTCTGAAAAAAGATATAAAAAGCTAGGATTTTTTGAGTTCTGGGTCATTATATGACTTACAACCAGTCATGTCTAAAAGGTTAGTACCGTATTCAGACAGTACAAGCGACGATGAGGCAATTCAGCCCATGTCGAAGAAGAGAAAAAAATTACTGCCGGCTAAGAAAAGAAAAAGAATCCTAGTCTATCCAGATAGTAGCAGTAATAATGAAAGTGACGATGAGAAATTTCCACCCAAAAAAAGAAAAAGTTTACCATTGAAAGAAGAAGAAAGTGACGGTGAAAGTGATAAAAAATCTTTGAAAGAAGAAAACGATGAGAAATTTCCACCATCAACCTCAACGAAGGAGAAATCTTCGAAAGACAAAGACAAAAAATCTTTGAAAGAAGAAAGTCATGCTGGATCGTTTTCACCCAAGGAAGAAAAAAGTGAAGACAAAAAATCTTTGAAAGTCTCAACGAAGGAGAAATCTTTGAAAGAAGAAAACGATGGTAATTTCACCTCAACGAAGGAGAAATCTGTACAAATGAATGTGGACTGTACCAGCGAAGATGAGAAATCTTTGAAAGAAGAAGAAGACAGAAAATCTTTGAATCATGCTGGGTTATTTTCACCCAAGAAAGAAAAAAGTGATGCTGAATGCGATTTCACTTCAACCAAGGAAAAACCTAAGCGAATGAATGTGGACTGTACCAGTGAAGATGAAAAATCATTGAAAGAAGAAGAAGACAGAAAGTCTTTGAATCATGCTGGACCATTTTCACCCAAGAAAGAAAAAAGTGAAGAGAAAAAATCTTTGGATATGAAAAGTCTATACGTCTTAAAAGAAGTGGGAAAAAAGAAGTCAAGAAAATTCAAAACAGAATCCCATGTACTGGAGGCGTCTTTTAAGAAATTCGATGAGCTACAGCCACAACAGTTGACCGTCTTATTTGACGATGTTATCCAACAAATCGTTCAAAAGTTAAAGGCTGAATCGAGGGATATGATTAGAATTAGCATCAATCACCCCTCATTGAAAATAGGGATTCATATTCCCTTTCTATATGTGGAAGAGGTGGAGAGTCATACTATGTTGGACGAAATTGAAAATGTTCTACAATCGAATGAGGAATTCGTCTTGAACGATGGTCGCATGACATTCGATATCACACATACGATACCTCCAAGCGGTAGTGGGAAAAGACTTAGGGCCGCAGAACTATTGGATTCAAAAGTTTTTGCAAAGAAGAAATATTCGATTGTTGAAATTAACAATCGTGATCATCTATGTTTTGCAAGAGCAATTGTTGTGGGGATTTGTTACCATGAACGTGAAAACACCCAAGAATGGAACCGAAGATGGGATATCATCAAAAGATCAAATAGACCACTTCAAAAGACTGAAGCCGAGAAATTGATGAATGAAGTTGGAGTTTCATCGACACAACCTGTAGGCCTTGAAGAATACAAAAAAATTCAAGATTTCTTGTATGAAAAAAGCTATGTTATTAAAGTTCATCAACAGCAGTCGAGAGTGGAAAAAGTATTTGAACATCCAGAAGTGAAAGACGATAGTAAAATCATACATTTGTACTTTCATCAAAATCACTATGATTACATCAAATCCATCACAGGATTTCTTGATTGTGCTTATTATTGTGAGTTCTGTGACATACGTTACAGGAATCGGGAGGACCATGCTTGCTCAAAGATCTGTAAAGGTTGTTTCCGTGCTGGAAAATGTCCATCAGAATCAAAAGAGTATGTTTGCGCCAAGTGTCATAGACGGTTTTTCAGTGCAGTATGCTTGAAAAATCACAAAACACTTCAAGGCAAAGAGAAGAAAACCATTTGTGAATTAGTGAAACTTTGTTCAAAATGTGGAGGCCAGGTTTTTGACAGAAAGAAAAATCATGTCTGTAAGGGAAAGAAAAAGTATCACCTTTGCAAGAAGATAGTTGACTTTTCTCATCGCTGTTTTATTAGCCTTACCAGAGTAAGATGAAACACGACAGCGACGATGAGACGAGTTCTTCCATAGTCAAAAAGCCTTTGTTCATTTTCTTTGATTTCGAATGCCAGCAAGACACGGGGGTACACATTCCGAATTACTGTATTGCACACCGAGCCTGTGCTGAATGTATCGATAAACCACATGATTTTCATTGTTCCACATGCAGTGAATTCGAAGAAGGAAGAGAAGTTATTTTTCAAGGAAAAGAAACTTTGAGTCAATTTTGCAGCTGGCTCTTTACAAAGCATCATAAAGGAATCATAGCCATTGCCCATAATCTCAAAGGGTATGATGGGCAATTTATTCTCAATCATATTATCAACGTTGGGATGAAAGAGCCAGAACTAACCATGAATGGAAATAATATTTTGAAGTTAGAATTGAATGGGGTGTGTTTGATCGACTCCTTCAGTTTCATGAACTTTGGGCTGGCAAAATTCCCGACTACGTTTAGTCTTCAAGAAATGAAAAAAGGCTACTTTCCTCACTGGGCAAATACAGACGAATTCTGGGATTACGTCGGGCCATACTTGGATATGTCTTATTACAAACCCGATTCAATGTCCGAAGAGGCTCGATCGAAATTCATAGTCTGGTATAATGACAAAGTTCAAAATGGTGAGGAATTCAATTTTCAAAAAGAGATGGAGATGTACTGTCGTTCGGATGTTGATATCCTAAGACGAGGCTGTGGTGAATTCAGAAAGTTGTTCATCGAACAGAGTGGGATTTGTCCATTTACAGAGTCGTTTACCATCGCCGGAGCCTGTAACAAGATTTGGCGAAAAGATTATTTACCAAAAGATCAGATAGCCATCATTTCATGCAAAGATCCAGTCAGACGTCGGTTTTCTATGAAAGCAATACGTTGGATTCAAAGCATCGCTAGAGAAAAAGTGATTCATATTCAACATGCCAAAAATGGTGGTGAATTTCAAATAGGGAAATACACCGTAGACGGATTTCACCACAAATCAAACACTGTCTATGAATTCCTCGGGGATTTATTTCATGGTTGTCAGACATGTTTCAAGGATCGAAAATATATCAACCCCATCAATGGAAAAACAATAGGTGAATTGTACAACAGTACTATCGAACGGCTAGAAACCATCAAAAGAATGGGATATAACGTCGTGACCATATGGGAGCATGAATTCGACGCCAAGATGAAGAAGGATAAAGAGTACAAAAAAACCATTGAAAGTCTATACCCGAACCATGATCCCATCGAACCAAGAGAGGGCCTGGCTGGAGGCAGATGCAATGCAATAAAAATTGCCTATGATGTTGAGGAAAGCAGTGAGAAGGAAATCAAGTATATTGACATTTGCTCTCTGTATCCTTCCGTCTGCAAACATAAATTCTATCCTGTAGGCCATCCAACAATCTTGACTTATGAGAACATTGATATGAAGAATATTCGTCAGTATGAAGGACTCATTAAATGCAAAGTTCTACCGCCAACTGATTTGTTTCACCCTGTTCTTCCAGTTCACTGTAACAACAAGATGATGTTTCCACTTTGTATGAAATGTGCACAAGAAAGCTCAAACGTTTGTAATCATGACAGAGAAGAGAGAGCCTTGGTTGGAACTTGGGTTACATTCGAACTGTTCAAAGCTCTCGACTGTGGATATCGGCTAATGCAAGTGTATGAAATCTGGCATTTCGACTCTGTTTCGGACCAGTTCTTTAAAGGCTATGTGGACAATTTCTTGAAAATCAAGCAAGAAGCCAGTGGATATCCCAGCTGGTGTCAGACAGACTCGGAAAAGAACCAGTTCATTCGCGAGTATGAGGAAGCCGAAGGGATTCGTCTCGATCCCAAATGTATTAAAAAAAAACCCTGGCAAAAGATCATTTGCTAAGATTATGCTGAACTGTCTTTGGGGAAAATTAGCACAGCGTGAAAACATGAGCAAGACGAAATACATCAGAGAACCGTCTAAATATTTCGAGTTGATTACCGACCCGAAATACACGGTAAAACATGTGGAAATCTTTGACAATGAGTGTCCATTCATTTTGGTCAACTATGAAGAAAAGATGGACTTTGTCGAAACGCATGCGACAGCCAATGTTATTGTAGCATCCTACGTAACAGCCTATGCAAGGTTGGAACTGTACAGCGTTCTTGAAAGATTGGGGGATAGAGTTCTGTATTTCGATACAGATAGTTGTATGTACATTCATGATCCTGAATTGTGGAACCCTCCCATCATTAACAGCAGACTAGGAAAATGGACCGACGAAGAGCCTGATTGCAGAATTACTCATTTCAGAGGATTAGGTCCCAAGAATTACGCTTATAAGATGAAAACAAAAGATGGAAAAGAAAAAAGCAAATGTAAAGTCAAGGGAATTACTTTGGATCACAATACAAATCAGCTGGTGAATTTCGACACCTATTCAAAATGTGCTTTGGATCGCACAGTAGAAATTAAAGTTCAGTATGACTGCAGAATCAAAAGGCATAGAGACAGAACAGTGACCAGCGAACCACAGTCAAAAACGTTTCGCTCTGTATACACCAAAAGAGTAATTGTAAACGATACTGATACTGTCCCCTATGGCTATAAAAGTTTGAGGGTATAAATAACTGTAAGAAAACAACATCGTGTTACATTGAAGTGAACGACCAAAGTAAGACGTTTTTAAAAAACAATTTTAAAAAGAGTGGAAAAGTTTTGAAAAGTGAAAATCATGTCAAGTGAAATGCTGCCTTTACCGATAGAACTACGTGAAAAAGTTTATAGAGATTTCATCGATCTGCACACACTCGATGAACAAGTACAGTCTGATATTAAATTCAACTGTTTGGACCTTTGGGTAAACAAATTGAATAAGGGAGCTGCAGAAGGAGAAACATCCTGCAAACTGTATAGCATACACAGTTTTATTATGATGTTGGTGGACGATACAGGTTCAGATCCCATCCTCGAAGCTTATTTAGCAGGTTGGTGGTGGAAAGATCTCATTATTGCTAAACAGATGCATAATTTCAGTAAACAATTGCGAGCTACAAGTCGATGGCAATTCATTATCATAGGAAGAACAGAAGAGAGTTTTCTGAACATCCTGAAAATGAAATCAGTTCTGTTTGACTTTTACTTACGCTACAAAAGAGGATCCATTCAAGATAGTGAGGAGATAGTGGATACCCTGGAAGGTTATATTTTATTTGATAGAGATGTCACAAAAGAAACCGTTTATTCATCTCTTTCAACAAAAAACGTTTTTAAACATATTTTTCCATCTAGTGGAGTACGTCAATACAGCGAAATGGATAGCGTATATCCAATGTCTTTAGGTCATGAACATCTGCACAAAGTTATTGTGGAACATGAAGACAAGTGGAAAAATCGAGGTATCTGTGAATTCGCATTGTAAGAATTGTTTTGTCATTGTTGTAGATTAAAACTGTATTGTCAATGCTTTGTATATAAAATGTGTCTTCAATGCTTTGTAAGAAATTGTCTTGTAAAAATGTTATAGTGTTTTTAACGGTAATATTGTTAAAACTTTGTAAGAACCTGTATTGTAAGAAACTGTATTGTCAGAAACTTTGAATGAATAAATGAACCATGTATTTCAATCATGTATTTGTAAATATATGAAATATAGTGTTAGAATGTTTTGCTTTTGTTTTAAACGTTACTGTTTTTTCATGATATTGTTATCATGTATTGTAAGTTGAATAAAGTTAAAAACTTTGAATAAAGAAATGATTTAAAAAAAGTCGTCTGTTTTGATTTCTTCCCAAAAAACTTGAATAAAGAAAAGTTCAGACTTGGAAAATTAACAAGATCCCAAAAAGAACAGAGATGGAAAAAATGTAGATAGAAAATAACATTCTATATGAGATCATATAAATGAATTTTCTATCTACAATGTCTACAGAAAAGTCTAAGTCTACATTCCAAGACAATCCCCTCGACCAAAAACTATAAATTGCTGGCGAACTTTCTCTATAATCATTCGACTTTCGATTCTCGAATAGTACGAATAAAACTGTTAACTAGTGCAAATAAAACAAACTGTTAACGAAAGAATGGATTCCAACTTAGACCAAACTGATCACGGAAGAATGGATTCCAACTTAGACGTTTTAGACGACTCCTTACCGCAAGAAAACCCCGTCCTAGACAGCTCCTCACCACAGTCTGAAAACAGTAGAGATATTCTATCGACAGCTATGAATTCAACATTCATTGAGCCGATGACAGGATCGGTTAATAAAATCGAAGAAGAAATAAACCAATTGATTTCAAACCAAAATTCTGTAATAACTCAGATTTTAGACGAAGTGAAAATATTAAACACAAATATGAATCAATTCAATAAAAACATTGAGACATTATGCCTACAAAATCAACAGAGTCAACAAGATTCATCTGTAAGACAAGATTCATCTATAACGATCCCAGCCCAGGTTAACTTCGATAAAACCAGTTTTCAAAAGTTAACAGCTTCTATCGTCACTCCTGTAGAACATCAGTCAACTCAGACAGAAGAAGTCAAGCCAAGAAGAAGAGGAAGAAAACGAAAATCAGAGAAAGCAGAGAAAGACGATAACCAACTTCACAAAAAACAACGATTCGATCCCAGCTCTGTAACACCACCAAAAACGGGGTTGGGTAAATATGGAGAAAACATTGATAACTTCAAGGAGTTCAAGATCCCGACGATCCCAAAAGAACCAGAAGAAAAGTTGTCATCAGAAGAAAAGCTGTCATCAGAGGAAAGCTCTCAATAGAGGAAAGTTCTCAATAGAGGAGAAAAAACCACAGAAATCAAAAAAAGATAGCAAAAAGAATCAAAGGAAAGCTGTCGATAAAAGCAGACAGCTATATCAAAACAGTCCTTTTCAGGACTAACCAAGACCCAGGAAGTCTATCTTTTGAGAATTGTCAATTCCGCAGATGTGTTGTTGTACTTTTTTTGCAAAGAAAAAACTTTTCGATTAAAAAATCTTGCAGAGAGAAAAACTTTTTAGCAATACAAATTTTTACGATTAAAAAATCTTGCAAAGCGAAAAAAGTTGTAGACAAAATTTTTTCAAATAAAAAAACTTGCAGAGAGAAAAAATTTTTATCGATAGAAAAAACTTTTTATCGATAAAAAATTTCGGATAAAATTTCGGACAAAAATTTTTACAATTAAAAAAAGTTTTGCAAAGAAAATGTTAGCAATAGAAAAAACTTTTTAAGTGATAGAAAAATTTTTTATCATAGAAAAATTCGGATAAAAATTTCGGATAAAAATTTTTACAATTTAAAAAATTTTACAGATTAAAAACTAGGGACGAATAAAACTAGGGCCGAATAAATCTAAGATCGGATAAGTCTAGACGAACCGATTTCCGGGAAATGTCGGAAAAACCCACACTCAGATCATGTAGTTAGGCAATGTCTAAAGATCATACAGCTAGGAGTCAAAGAAAAGACTAAGTCCAACGTCAATAGAGAAAGAAAGAACAGCTCTCAGCCGAACAAAGACGATGGAAAAAGACTAAGTCCAACGGTGATAGAGAAAGAACAGATCTCAGCCGAATAAAGACGGAAAAAAGACTAAGTTCAACGGTGATAGAGAAAGATGGAGACGAATAAAGACGGAAAAAAGACTAAGTTCAACGATGATAGAGAAATATGGAGACGAATAAAGACGGAAAAAAGACTAAGTCCAATCTGTGACGTCACATGACCATTATACCCCAGAGAGACCTACGTGGGAGGGCAGACTAGGGACAAAATTTGCCCGAAATTGCCCTCCCTAGGGAGGGTAGATTCGGCAAATCCAAGATGGCGGACATCCACTTCCGGTTTGACGTTTTGAGTCGATTTTCAGCCATTTTGTCCCGAATCTACCCTCCCTAGGGAGGGTAGATTCGGGCAAATCCAAGATGGCGGACATCCACTTCCGGTTTGACGTTTTGAGTCGATTTTCAGCCATTTTGTCCCGAATCTACCCTCCCTAGGGAAGGTAGATTCGGGCAAATTGGCTCCAGGGAGGGTAGATTCGGGACAAAATGCCTCATTTGTCCCGAATCTACCCTCCTATACTACTGTCGTTAAAAGTCGAGAATGTGTGGTAAAGAGACAGAAGACTCACTAGATCTAGGCCTACATGTGATATGAAATCCTACTTAGTTAGATCCAGGCAGAGGAGAAATCATGGAGTTTCACAAAGAAGTTCAGAAAATTATGGTAACCAGCATTTTTCCTTTTCTACAAATATAAATTTCCCAACCATTTATAGACAAAGCCAGTCACTAGAACTAAATTGTGGACTGTAAATGTTTTTGAATTGGACTAAAATGTTGTCGTGTGGGAAAAAAATGATCCGTATCCAGATTTTTACATTGTGAATTAGACGTGTCAAGAAGTAAAAAGCAGTTTTGATACTTATAGTTATAATTTTTCGCTCAGACTGAGAGGAATAAAAAGTAATTTTTCACTCAGACTGAGAGGAATAAAAATGGAGAAATTAATCCATAGAACTAAATGCGCTTTCCCGTTTCGTCAGTCTCTCCGTCAGTTTTCCCAAAGTGCGGCTCAAGTAAAACTGAAAATTTTGTATGCCTACGAAAGAGACAAAATGTGTTACAATGTTTTTAAAAGAAGTCTGCTGCAATACGTTTTGAAAAGGCACTAAAATTATTTAAGGACTGTCAGTTTTTTTCCAACGGAAAGATTTTTTTTTCGCTCAGATAATGATAGATCTATAATGTATGCGGAGTATAAACGAGAAATATCTTTAAAAACGATAGACGGCGTAAATAGTAAATTGGCAGGGGCCCTTAAAATAAACATGTCTACATTTTTGACCAATCACAAATTTCCATAAATTCATTTGTTATCAATACCAAAAAGTAGGTCAAAAGCAAGCACATTCAGCTACGCCGAAAAAAGAAAAGAAAATCATATGTTACGGAGCAAAGTTCAAAGAAACAGTTCTTGTAAGGGGATAACTCTTGTCAAAATTACAGAAAATAGGCTTTTATTTCAAACCTATAAACGGTTCTTAAAGTAAAAATATTGCTCATATAAGTGATTATACTTAGTTAGACATGTGATGTTTGCCAGTAGTAGAAACAGGGATTTTATATGCGTGTATATAAGATCCCTGGTTGAAAAGATTAATCGGAAGAATTAACCCTTTACCACACAACCCCGAGTTTTAACTTCCTTGAGAGAGAATCATTTTGAAAACATTGTAGGAATGGTTACCAGCATTTTTCCTTTTCTCACAATACTTTTTACCGTATCAAAGACATATTCTATCATTTGGCCCACATTAAATTGTCGTCTGCAAATGCTTTCAATTTGGACAAGTCTAAATTTTGTCGTGTGGTAAAGAATTACGGCACTAGACAGATCACAATAACAATCAGGAATGTCCTAACATGTCAACAAAGACTTATTTCCTGGTCATTTTTTGGTAATATTTTTTTTTTTTTTTTTTTTCAACGGACAGATTTTCAAATTTTGCACAAAAATAGTACCTTTTAATATCTTGTGGGGGAATAAAAGGAGATGCGGTGCATTTTTAAGAGTTACTGATAAAATGAACCACCTCCCTGTGCCGTAAGAAAGTCATTTTGGCGTGATTGGGCATCCTGATCATTTATAAATCTACCACTTTTTGTACACGTCTGTGATTTCTGCATTTTTAAAAGGCAACCAACATACCTCACATAAGATTATACTATCTCACTGTCGCAAAAGCCCAAATGGAATACAATAGAGTTACTAAATGGAAACATTCGCAAACTGGTGAGCAGACCAGCCCGCATAGCTCAGGTGGTAGAGTGTACCTGACTTGCGAACACCAAGTCTCGGGCCCCACGGCTGGCCATCTAAAATTACTTTTCGGATGAGACGTAGATCTAGTGGAAATTATTGTGAAGATGGTTGTACATGTCGGTCCCAGAATTAGTAGGTGGCAGAGAAATTTATTTCAAAACTATGTTAAAAGTTGCTAGGTAGATCTAGACTACCTTTTAAAGATATTTTTTGTTTACATAGTGCCTGATTTTGAAATTCATTTTTTCTGCCAGCAACACTTGGACCGACCACACAATAACAGATTGTCATCCTCAAAATGATTTAAATACTTTCAAATGGTATGGTTTAAATCTAGATGCATTTTAACTCGTGCATTTTTTTTTATTTGCCGCTATTGGTTACCAATCGACCCTCCGGCAAGCGCCATAGTCTTCTTACGTCATCAAAAGGGGGCGTAATTTTACCACTGCTTGACCACACCCATCTTTACTGACTATGTGAGATTTAGACTCACCCATAAACGATAAACAATAAATGATATCTGTTGGAAGTTTGTTTAGTTCAGAAATAAATTCCTGACAGCTAAATGGAAGAGAATGCCTGAGATAAGAGTGCAACACGTAGTTTCATGTAGCAGCGAAGACAAGGTAAGGGCATTGTGTACCGAGAATTCGCACCAAACAAATTCGCTGTGGGAGGTTTCGTCACTAAGTAGTTTGCCATCGAGAGATTTCGCAACATACTGTGTGTTTGGCCATTTTGTGTGTATTTTGGGGAATGTAAACACCTCGAGCAACAGATGAAACGTATGTGCTGTGTTTAACCTGAAAGTATTTGTAGTTGAAACGAAGGATTATTGAATACAGTACTTAAGCAACTGGTCATGTTCAGATTCTAGTTTTGTCCTCTTTTTTGTGAAAATAAGAGAGTTGCAAAGTGCGCTCAAAATCTGTGCACAGATTTTAAATGTTTTTTTTCATAATCATCTGTGTACCTGGAGGTGACCAGTCAAAAATTAAAATTGCCTTCGGGGACAGTTATCTGTACTACAACATAGGGTGCCTGTACCTATTACCATAGCCTGGGTTCCAGTCCGATCATTTTTTACTCTGTTATGTTCGGACTTTACTTGGTCAAAGGTGACGATTTTTGACCAAGTGAAGTCCGAACATAAAAGAAGAAAAAGTTATGGGACTGGAACCCAGGCTACTATAACTGATGTAATCGGTTATAGGATGAAGTATTCAAGTTTACAGTAGGACATGAAGTAATACTATTTGCATGCTGATCTGCTACAAGTCAACAAAAGCTCAGAGAGTATCGAATTCACAAAAAATATCATCTGTCTTGGAAGGCGTGCACTCAAATTTTTCATGCATTGATCCTAAAAGCGACAGTGACATTTACCTTTGACCTAAGATACCTCCCCTGATATTCCCATGCATCCCAGATACCAGTGGGGAATACTTAAAGGTTTTATAAATTAATGCCATTATGAATAAAATTGTGTTCAGGACCAAGTTTCTCTCTTTTTAGGTTTGAAACAGCTACCTTTTTATGTCATAAAAGTGGCAAAATTACGCTAATACTGCTTAGACAGAAAAATTATCTATCTAAAATAAGGTTACTGAAATATGACAGTGACTGTCGGACTTAGTTTTTAATAAGATTTTATTTGGAAGTCCTCAGGTGAGGTTTTGATTTAAATGTTACGTAACCCTCTGCCACACAATTTCGAGTTTTACTGACTTTAAAAAGCCTTTTGAAAACACTGAGAGAAAAGGAGAAGGTGCAGGTAATCAGCATTTTCTCCTTTCCCACAATGTTTTCTACCCCATCAAAGACAAAGTCAATTGTTTAAGCCACATTTGAATTGTCATCTGCGAATGCTTTCAATTTGGACAAGTCTACATTTTTGTTGTGTGATAAAGAGTTAATAAAAAGGAAAACATTGCAAAGGTTGGAGAAGCTGATAAGTTGATCCATGTAGTGAACATAAATTTTGAGTAGTAGAAACAGTATGCCTAACACAACTGTTTCCTATGTACAGGAACTGTCAACTTATCAAAGTTTTCTTGTTCCTTTTTCCAAGCAGCAACACTTTAGTCTTCTTCAAATGGAAAGCATTTGCAGACAATAAATTCAGCTCAACATATTTGTCATCAAATGGATAGAAATAATGAAAAAAATGCTGGCTTCTTTTCTCCTTCTTCCAAATTGTATTGAAGCAATCTTTCAGGAGTCTTTCATGTTTGAAGTACTGGATTGTTTGGTAACGGGCTAAACTTAAATGTAAAAAAAGGTTATCATCTTCACCAATTTACTTTCATACTTTAATTTTAATAATTTCATATCATTTTCAATTGGTGTAGAATAATCCAGCGGACAACTTATTAAAGCCAGAAGGTACTCATAAGTGGAAATGTTCCACAGCGGGAGAGAAGAATGTCAGTGTTGTCTTACAGGTAACCGTATACCTTACCTTATAACTCTTTACCAAACAATAAAAGTTTGGACAGGACCAAATTCAAAGCATTTACAGACGACAAATTTGATGATACTTCATTTGTGATTTCTGTATTTAAAAGGGCAGAAAACATTGTGAGAAAGGGAGAAAATGCTGGTTACCAGCATTTTCTCCTTTTCCTATCATGTTTTGAAAAACCTTCTACTTCAGGGTTGTTGGAACTTGGAATTGTGTGGGAAAGAGATAGATGGTATCCTACAGGCAATTTGTTTTCAGGGCATATTCAGATTTTTTTGCTGAGAGTCACGTCTGTCTCAAAAATCTGCAAAATACTACAAAAGAAAATTTTCTCTGCAAGTGAAAAGCAACTAAATGGTTACATGTAGTCAAAAGTTTTAATTTTGGACTTTAACCCTTTCCCAAACAACAAATTTTGGACTGGTCCAAATTGAAAGAGTTTGCAGACAACAATTTTAAATTTGATGAAAATGGCAGAAAGGTCTCAAAATGGGTAGAAAACACTGTGGGAAAAGGAGAAATTGCTCGTTACGAGCAATTTCTCCTTTTCCCACAGTGTTTTCAAAAGACTTGTACTGCAGGCACGTGAAAACCAGGGCTTGCTTGGGAAAAGATTAAATAATGGGCTGGGTTTGCTAATGGTTTTGCAAGTGGCAACCTCATCTGTTGTTAAAAAAAAAAAATAAGATCATATATTAATCATCTTGCTGATCTAACCCATAAAGCACTTTTCATGACTGTAGTTGCCTTTGCTGCCAATGTAGATCAAGATCAGGCTGCACAAAACATGCAGCCGATCTTTGATCTACACTGTCCGCTTTGCTGAAACACTATAGAAAAGAATAACCCAGAACTTGTAATTATTAGGGTCATATTTCCAGGATGAACATTTCTATTGGTTTGATCTGGCGCTCTAGGGGTTAAATGAGATCCGACGTGAATCAGTGAAATTAAGACGTACTGTACATCACATAGATGCATTAAACCCCCTTTTCCTAGAGTGCTGCCCATTTTTAAATGTGATTGATGTTTAATTTCCAGTTTGAGAAAGCATCACAGATTCAGAGTATTGACATTGGAAATGAAGGGTCAGCGTTTGTGGAAGTCCTTGTTGGTAAATCTACATCTTCTGATCAAGATTATCAGGTATGTTGATGGTGGATTATAGAAATGTATCAGTGGATTATAGCTGATAATTTCACGGTTGTATATTCACTGCTTTTTGGGGGTTTTTTTTATCAGTTTCTAACACAATAGTGTATTTTTGTACATTTTCTTTTGCCCGTTACTTAACAAGCCAGAGTTTTAATGACCCTCCAGAAGACGGCCACCTTTTGAAAATATTTTTCTGAAAAGTGGGAGATGTTGGTAACAAGGATTTTCTTCCTATTCTCATATTGTTTTCTACCCTTTCGAAGATAAGTTACACCAGGTCTAGCCATATTTAATTTGCAGTCTGCAAATTCTATTCATTTGGACAGGTTTAAAATCTTGCTGTTTTGTATAGGGTCAGTTTAAAAAGGGATGGTTAACCCTTTACAACACAATCCTGAGATTTAACAAACCTGAGGAAGAGGCCTTTGAAAACATTGTAGGATATGGAGAAAATGCTGGTAACCAGCATTTTCTTCATTTCCCACAATGTTTTCTACCATTTTAGAGTCAGGTTTCATCAGTTGAGTCACATTTAATTTGTTGTTTGTGAAAGCTTTGAATTTGGAGAAATGTAAAATTTTGTCATTTGATGAAGAGTTAATTAAATCTTTGGTTTCTTAACCTTTACCTCACAATCTGGAGTTTTAAAGACCTGGAGAAATGAAGCTTTTGAAAAAATTGTAGGAAAAGGAGAAAATGCTGTTAAGCAGCATTTTCTCCTTTTCCAACAATGTTTTCTACCCTATCAAAGACAAGCCTTCTTATTTTAGTCTCATTTGTTTTGTCTGCTGCAAGCTTAAGCTATTACAACTTGGAGGAGTGTAAAATTTAGTCATCTGTTAAAGAGTTAACTCTTTATCAGACAACAAAATTTTAGATTTATCCAAATTCAAAGCATTTGCAGATGACAAATCGAATGTGGATCAAATGATTGAATTAGTCTTTGATAGGGTAGAAAACATTGGGGGAAAAGGACAAAATGCTGGTAGGTTACCAGCATTTTCTCCTTTTCCCACAATGTTTTCCAAAGCCTTATTGGACAGAGTCATTAAAAAACAGGAGTATGTGGTAAAGGGTTAATTTTTTACGAAACAACAAAAAGTTGTATTCCACCAAATTGAAAGCATTTGCAGACAACAATTTGAATGTAGCTCAAATGACGACTTCTGTTTGATCTGGTAGAAAATATTGTGGGAAAAAGAGAAAATACTGATTAAAAAATGCTGAATACCAGTATTTTCTCCTTTTCCCACAATGTTTTGAAAATTTCAAAGGCCTTCTCCTTCAGGGTTGTTAAAACTCAGGACTGTGTTGTAAAAGTTCAAAGTAGTGGATTGCACAATACAGGTGGTCTCTAGGGCAGGTTTGACTGTATAATTAGGCAATTAATAATTTACTTGAAAGTGATTATGTTCTTGTCAGGAAAGTAATTATGTTCTTGTCAGTTTTTTATTAGTTCTGATGTTATCTGCCAGTTGACAAATAAAATCTAAAACACATGCACTTTTTGGAGGTCTGGTATATAATGAAACTTGTAGAAATTCAGCGATCCATATACATGGCATCATAGATCTATGCCCCTTGGTTATGAGAAACGTGAGTAATTATGCCGATAAATTTGCTACCTTTTCAGGTTTTGTTAGTGGCGTCAACTTTTATGACACCTCTCGAGGCTCGAAATGGGACAAACAGAAATAGTGTCAGAATGTTTGGGCCAGACAAATTGAGTGCTACAGCAGTTAAAGAGAAATGGGACAGGGTTAAAGTGGTGTGCACTCAACCATTTAATAAGGTTCGTGAAACACTCAGAAAATCCCTTTAACCCTTTACCAAACAACAATATTTTAGATTGGTCCAAATTGAAAGCATTTGCAGATGACAAATGTGACTCAAATTATCAAATTTGTTTCTGAAAGGTAAGAATACATTGTGGGAAAAGGAGAAAATGCTGGTAACCAGCATTTTTTCCTTTCAGCACAATGTTTTCCAAAGCCTTCACACTGTGGGTCGTTGAATGCAAAGATTCTGTATAAAAGAGTTATAATGAGTGGTATTAGTTCTGAAACATAAATTAGCCAAATAACATTGCCTTGAAGTTGACTGATGCAATTTTGTTTTCATTGATAAGTAAACCTTTACCAAACAATTCTGACTTAAATGCCCTGAGGAGGAAGGCTTTTGAAAACTGGTCATCTGCATGTTCGTCGTGCAAAGACTTTCACATTTCCTAATATCTCGCATTAATGAAGATATCTACTTCAAACTTGGACTAGTTGTTAACTATCAAAAGGGAAAACCATACAACAGGGGCAGGTAACAATCAAAATATTTTTGACAGTTATGCCCCTTTTTCAACATGAAATTTTCGTTAAAAGCAAATGTAGCCGAGGGTTGGCACTCGCATGCAGTATTCTTGTTTATCATGCTTTGTACTTTTGTAATTATTTCTTTCAGACCAGTACATTCGGCTTGTCTTTTATCAAGTTTCATTCTACACCATCACCAACTGACAAGGACCAAACAGTAAGTGATGTAAACCCTCTACTAATTTAGCCTTGTACCACACATTCCTGTGTTTTAACTCTTTACCAAATGAAAAAAATTTAGACTAGACCAAATTGAAAGCATCTGCAGATGACAATATAAATGTGACTGAAAAATTGAAATTTGTTGTGGGAAGGGTAGAAAACATTGTTGGAAAAGGAGAAAATGCTGGTTACCAGAATTTTCTCCTTTTCCTACAATGTTTTCATAAAGTAGCTTTCTTAGGGTCGTTAAAAGTCAGGATTGTGTGGTAAAGGGTTAACTACCCTGAGAATTTGGAAAGAAGGCTTTTGAAGATGGTCTGGAAAACACACTTGCTTTTCCACAATTTTTATTTATACCATTCCAAGACAAATCTCAACATTTGAGTATTTATAACCCCCCCACGAAATAGAGGGGGGGGTTTCTGGTTTCACCATTTCTGTTGGTCCAGCCGGCCATCAGTCTGTCTGTAGGCTTTTTTGTTTCCGTGCTGCAACTCCAGAACCATTTAACCTAGGACCCTGAATTTTTATACAAGTGTTGCTCATGACCCAAGGAGTTGTGGTATTGTTTTTGTGTCATATGGGTTAAAGGTCAAGATCACAGGTGATCTTTGTTTTTAAGATCATTTCCGTTTTCTGCTGCTTCAGTGACAAGTTGCTGATGTGGGGTATTTGTCAGCTTTGGGACAGTTCTAGTTGTTAATATTTCATCTGCAAATGCGTTCAGTTTCAAGTCTGATATTTTTTCGTCAGGTAAAGAGTTAATAATATCTGGACAAGACAAATAATTTTAAGGTTTTACTGGAATAAGTTTGTCTTGTCAATGGGTAATGTACCAGGATTTAACTGGGGTTTGTTGGTTCATATCCTCAGCTCTGCCAATTTCTTCCTGAGGCTTGATGATAGATATTGCAACAGAAGTCATTTCTTTCTCACAGCTGATCAATATTCCCACTATGGTAATTTTGGAAGATTATTGTGCAAAGTACTGGTAACAGAAACTCCAAGAAAGCATGGATAGGTGTACTGGCTGTGTGATATAACTGAAATAGTATTCAGAACGTATTTAACACCAAGCAAACAAACAACAGTCTGTCTGTCAATCTGTTTGTCTGTGGGCATGCTCATAGGTACATTTCAGTCTCAAACTCTTCTTCAATCTTGCTGTCATTGTATTGAACTTTTGTTTAACATTTTACCAACCACACAACCCTGACTTTTTCAAGTCCCTGAGAAAGAAAGCTTTTGAAAACGTTGTGGGAAAAGGAGAAAATGCTGGTCACAATGTTTTCTACCCTTCCCAGAATGAATTTCAATTTTTGAATCATATTTGTTTTGTAGTCTGCAAGTGCTTTCAATTTTGACTGGTCTAAAATTTTGTCATGTGGTAAAGGCTTAATTCATTCTCTGTCTTATCGAAGGGATTATAAAACTATAAATATGCCTTTCTATTCTTTCTTTCAGAAATGTGAAGAAAAGAAGCTTGGATTCTTCAAGCTAAAGAACGAGGAGAATGGTGATGTAAAAACAGGAACATTATTTGCTCACAGAGACAAACCTCCAGATCCCAAACCTGTAACAGGTACTTTTATGTTAGTTAACCCTTTACCACACAATCCTGACTTTTTTCACAATGCTGAGAAAGAAGCCTTTTGAAAACATTATGGAAAAATGAGAAAATGCTGGTAACCAGCATTTTCTCATTTTTCTGCAATGTTTTTCTACACTTATCCCGAAAATTTTCAATTGTCGTCTGCAAATTCTTTCCATTTGGACTAGTCTAAAATTTTTTCATATGGTGAAGAGTTAATTGTATGCTCAGCAACAACCTGATAAAAGATCTCTTAAGTTACAAGTTGAATTTTTCACAATATGACAAGTGGAAAAATTCTACAACCAGTATTACGTCACTAATCTAGCTTCCGGAGTAATGAAAACAGGAATTTTATTTGCTTACAGAGACAGAACCCTGCAGCCCAAACCTGCAACCGGTTAATCTATGTAATCGTTAGGTGTATGCTCAGCAATGACTTGATCACAATGGACCACAATGGAATTAAAGGACTCTGTCCCTTTTTTGTGATATCCTCGGTGCTTATTTGCCAGATACGGTTCAATGTATATCCATCATATTTAAGTCTTTATTTGGATATGTTGTGTGCTATTTTTAAGACCATATTATGTACACTCAGTGCTAAAATTAAATAATTAGATCATTATCTCCAGGATACAACTTGAAGTGTTCACAGTATGACTTATGGACAAAGCTAACAAGCCCAAACTTGGAACGTGTAAATTTGCGTTATTCTGTTTTTAACTTCTGTGCTCAATGACTCTGCATGAGTCTAAACCTGGAATAGGCAGATTCATGTTATTTTGTTTAACCCTTTACCACACAATCCCGACTTTTAACGACTCTGAAAAAGAAGCCATTTGAAAACATTGTGGGAAAAGGAGAAAATGCTGGTAACCAGCATTTTCTCCTTTTCCCACATTGTTTTCTACCCTACCCAAAACAACTGTCGGTTTTTGAACCAGATTTAAATTGTCGTCTGCAAATGCTTTGAATTTGGACAAGTCTTAAATTTTGTCGTTTGGTAAAGGGTCAAGGTTTGATGCTCAGTAAGACAGTATGAGTCCAGACCTGGAACATGTAAATTTATGTTATTCTGTTTGAGGTTTTATTCTCAATAACACCTCATGAGCCCAAACCTGGAACAGGTAGGCCTAGGCTATTCTGTTTGAGGTTTTATGCTTGATAATACTTCATGAGCCCAGACCTAGAACAGGTAGGCCTAGGCTCTTTTGTTTGTTTATGCTTGATAATATTTCATGAGATCAGACCTGGAACAGGTAGGCCTAGGCTATTCTGTTTGAGGTTTTATGCTTGATAATACTTCATGAGCTTATACCTGGAACAGGTAGGCCTAGGCTATTCTGTTTGAGGTTTTATGTTTGATAATACTTCCTGAGCCCACACCTGGAGCAGGCAGATCTACCAGCAAATTATTTTGTTTGAGGTTTCATGCTCAGAATCATGTTATTTTGTGACTTATTGTTTGTCCCAGAAAAAAACTCATTAACCCTTTACCACACAACAAAATTTTAGACTAGACCAATTTTAAAGCACTTGTAGACGACAAATCCTATTTTGGTACAAACGAGCTTAAGCTCTCTAATAGGACAGAAAACATTGTGGGAAAAGGAGAAAATGCTGGTGACCAGCATTTTCTCATTTTCCCACAGTGTTTTCTGATAAGCCTTCTTTCCCAGGGTCATGAAAAACTGGCATTGTTTGGTAAAGGGTTAATGTGATAAACCTGTACCAACCAATCCCGAGTTTTACCAACTCTGAAGAAAAGGGCTTTTGAAAACTCTGTGGGAGAAGGAGTAAATGTTCTACCAAGCATTTTCTCTTTTCCACAGTGATTTCCACCCTTTTATAAACATACTCATCCTGATAGCGACATTTACCTTGACGTCTGCAAAGGCTTTCATTTTGAACAAGTCTAAAATTTTGTCATATCATAAAGAGTTAACATTTTACAGTACAACAAAATTTTACTATGATTAAAGTTAAAAGCATTTGCAGGTGACAAATGAAATGTATCACATTTGGTGGAATTTATATCTGAAAAAGGCAAAAAAGATAGTGGGTTAAGGAGGAAATGCTGGTTACCAGCATTTTCTACTTTTATCTCACAATGCATTCAAAATAATTCTTCATACGACAATACTTTAGACTGGTCCAAATTGAAAGCATTTGCAGATGACAAGTGTGACTCAAATGATGATTTCTGTCTTTGATAGGGTAGAAAACATTGTTGAAAAAGGAAAAAATGCTGGCTACCAGCATTTTCTCTTTTTACTTCAATATTTTTAAAGTCTTCTTCTTCAGGATCACTAAAAGTCTGGATTGTGTTGTAAAGGGTTAAAAAAGGGATTGTTTGGTAAAGGATCAGTGTGATATTTCAATCATCAGGAGCAGCGGCCATAAGAGCAGCATCCAGGCTTGCGGAGGAATCTAAACCGAAAGCAGAACCTTCATCAACGCATACCACTTCAACAGACTCCCCCAAACCATCAACATCATCATCAACAGCATCAGCAAAATCCATTGAGGCAGCTAATCTATCGGGAGATAAGGTAGAGAAGAAACAGGGAAGAGCCAATGATATCAAGGCAGAGAAACAAACTGTATCTTCACCAGTAAGTGTCTTTCTTTAATTTCTTCTCTACCTACTTGACTATACAAAAGCTTTCTTGAACTTGTGAGTTTCAGCCTTTTATTGGATTACTTTGATCATAACTCTTATCATACCTTCTTGTGTGTGTTTTAGCCCTTTACCACATGGCTAATTTTTAGACTCTTCCATATTGAAAGAACTTACAGACAGCAATTCAAATGTTTTTCAAATAATAGTATTTGTCCTTGAATAGGTAGAAAACATTGTGGGAAAAGGATAAAATGCTTGTTACCAGCATTTTCTCCTTTTCCAACAATTTTTTCAAAAGCCTTCTTTCTCAGAGTCTTTAAAACTTAGGATTGTATGGCAAAGGGTTAACAACCTTGGTGAAAAGGCTTTTTTAAAAATTTGCAGAAAAATTGAGAATGCTGGTTACCAGCATTACTCCTTTTACCCAGATGTTTTCGCCCTTTTCAAAGATAATTATTATTTGTGCTACATTTGATTTGTCATCTGAAGATGCTTTCACTTCAAATCCAGTTTTAGAGAGGCCACAAATTTCGAAAACTGCTGTTTGTTGTTTGGTAAAGAGTTGAAGTATATAAGCTATGCTGTGAAAAAAGGGCTTTATGCATCTGCAAAAAGTATCAACCCATATCAGGAAATATAGAAATATATCAGAATTTTTTTGCATTTTCCGCATTTGCTGCATTCCCATTCTACCTTGTGAATTCAAAAAAGATTTTATGAATACATGAGTATGTGATCACTTGCTTGGTGTACTACATCACAGAGATGCATTTAACCCCCTTTTCACAGAGCATGGCTCATGCATGATTATAATTAAAGTAAAAAGTAGCATTGTTGGTTGTTAAGGTATTTCTTTAATTTTTTCACTTTTTTCAAAAGCTTCCTTCCTAAAGCTTGTGAAAGTATGGGATCATTTGGTTATGGGTTAAACAAAGTTTCAAAGGTGAATTGGGGCCTCCATGGTAAACCTTAGTTTTCATGCAGAAGCCATAAAGCTGGCTGCAGATGTTCTAAAAATTATGGAAGACATTGTCTGAAAATAAGCAATTGCTTGTTAAAAGCAATTGCTGTTTTTCGCAAGTCTTTTTCAAAAGTTTCAATTGAAGGAATGTTAAAAGTTGTGGTGGTAAAGTATTAAGTAAACTCCTTACAAGACAATCCAGTGTTTTTATGACTCTTTGTATGAGTACTACTGAAAACATTCTGGGAAAAGAAAATGCTGATAATTAGCATTTTCTACTTTTCCCAAAATGGCTTGTATCCTTTGGCAGGCAAACCCTAGCATTTGAGCCCCAATAATGCTTTCACTTTTAACATGTCCAGAATTATTTCATCTGGTGAAGGGGTCCTGTGTGGCTCAGTGGTGGGGTGTGGGACTCATAACCTGGAGGTCCAGGGTTCAAGTCCCTTCTGATCCGCTGGGTTTTTCGTGGGAGTGTCCTTGGGCAAGACACTTCAGAGCCCTAGCCTAGTACTGGTGAAACCCAGGAAATACATGAATGTGTGAGCTGTTGCTGTGATATGACTGAAATAATGTCGAAAGCAGCATAAAACACCATTCAATCAATCAGTCAGTCATCTGGTAAAGAAAAACATGTAGTAGAAAACATTTCAGAAACAAAACCGAGAAAAAAGGAAACATCAAGTAAGTGATGACGAGGACACAGAAGAAGAAGAGATGATAAAACCTCCTCTCAGGAAACAGTCAACCAGTCTTAGTTCCACTGCCTCCAAGGCAGAAAAACCTCCACCTATCAAGAAAACAAAATGTAAGTACGAGTATCATTAAAACAGATCATTAAAATTGATGACAGATTTAACTCTTTAACGACCCCGAGAAAGAGGGCTTTTGAAAACATTCTGAGAAAAGGAGAAAATGCTGGTAACCAGCATTTTCTCCTTTTCCCACAATGTTTCCTTCTCTATCCAAAAAAAAGTCCATCATTTCGGCTACATTTAGTTTGTCCTCTGCAAATGCTTTCAATACATGGATCCGTGGAAATCGATATTTGACCAATCAGGTCATCGCATTTATTTGGCCCGATGTGCAGCCTTGCTGTCTGCTATTTCGGCTCACAAACAAGCGTCTGTTAATGACGGAGAAGTGCGATATTATGTGTGTTTAAAACGCTTGAATTTTAGGAAAAAGTTTAAAAGATGTGCTTTGCGATCGTGTACTGCTTACGTGAGATATATGAAGAGATTATAAGTTTGGATTATGATTATGATTGACAATGAGACATGAGCAAAGAGTTTCGATCAAAGCTGTATTACGCAATGGATTAATTAATGTTAGTTTTTTTTTTCTCTGAAACTCTCCAAAAAAAAACTTAAACTGTTTTACAGTGGAAAACAAAGGTAAAATATATGAAATACTAATAAAAAGAAAGTATGTTCACTCAAATAGCTAATCTTGTTTAATAACATCTGCACGTCCAAAAAGGGGCATGTGCCATCAATGTTTCAATTTGACGTTAACATTAACCCTTGGTGCATGAAGAATGCTGAATGTGTAGATACAGATCAGAGTGCAAAAAAAATGCAGTTTATTCTTGGATTCAAACCATCTGCTACTTAAATTAAGTACATTTACGTGTGTTCTTTACTGAAGGTACATGTAGATTTCAATTATGAAACAGACAAAGTTCTGTTTTGCACAGTTCTGGAAGTTCAGCTCAAAAGGCAACTTATGTTATCTTGTCTTGTCTTTTGTTAATTAAAGCAGCTTTTGACTTAGCCATATTTAAGTGGATTAGCACATCTGCCATTTCAAAGGGTATGTCGGTAAACTGTTGACTGATAAGATGTGTGTTTGATTGCTGCTGTAATCCAATCAACCACCCATTGTCTTCAGTATATCATAAGATAAAACAAACTACCGCCATTGATATTAACAAGTTTGTTAATTGACGGCACACTTTACACGTTTTAAAATCATCAGGCAACCATTTTCCCATAACTTGAAATGTAAAAATTTCTCGGACTTCCACCTCTAGAGCTGTTGAATGAGACAATCTATAAATATTTCAAAATGATTGTTATTTAGTGTAATTTATTATCGAATATGATGTTGAGACAACCTAACAAGCCTTACAAAAATATTAATCATCTTTAATTCTATTATTTTTAAACAAAACTGAGGATTATGAGGTGTTTCATTCTTTCTCGTAGAAGTTCAAAACTTTGCTGGCACAGGTATCACACTGTCCGTAGCCCCTGAATTTCACACTTTTTGTATGAATTCTTGTGTAAATAAGTTCAAGTATCCATATATTTCTTGCCGAGAATCCATCATCGACAGAAACATATATAAAGGAATATTTTCCGGAATTTAATTGGAAGAAACAGTCCTGACAGCACGATTTAAGTAGCCTTTCTGCTATGCTGTATATGTATTTACTACATTTGTTTGTGAGCCCTTAACAACAGTAACCAAGGAAGTCGGTTTATCTCATCACCGCTGATCCATGTATTTGGACAAGTCTAAATTTTTGTCGTTTGGTAAAGAAATAATCGTTTACTAAGCGATCCAGAGTTTTAGTAACCGTAAGAAAGAAGGCGTTGACAACATTTTGGGAAACAGAAATTGCTGGTAACCAGGATTTTCTCCTTTTGCCCACAATGCTTTCTATCTTTTTAGAGGTAAATCTCATCATCTGAGTCACATTTATTGTCTGAAAATACTTCCAATATGGAGGCATCTCAAGTATTGTCTTCTGGTAAAGAGTTGATGCAATGTTCAACGAATTTTGGGAAAAATATTATGTAGCATTGGGTTATAGTTATAACTGATTACCCATTTAGCCCTTAAGCCTTTACCACTCAATTCCAACTTTTTTACGACTCTGAGAAAGAAAGCTTTTGAAAACATCGTGGGAAAAGGAGAAAATGCTGGTAACCAGCATTTTCTCCTTTTCCCTCAATGTTTTCTACCCTTTCCAAATCAAATTTCAATTTTTTTAGTCACATTTATTTTGTCATCTGCAAAAGCTTTCAATTTGGACTAGTCTAAAATTTTGTCATATGGTAAAGAGTTAAAATACCTTTCACAGCTGTTGTTGCTGTTATTGCTAGTACAGATCAAGATCTTTGATCTACACTGTCCACTTTGATGAGACATTCTGGATAAGATTGACGTTGATATTGCATAAATTTATTTTTGTCTGATTTCTAGATTTAAAATGTCTGTTGGTTTTATTTGACGCTCCAAGGGTTAAGTATCCAAAATTGTATACTATCAGAGTGAATGTTCCTTTAGAATTTTGGACATAGAATTCATTTTAAAATCTGGAGAGAAAGAAACACTGATATTGGTATATTGAAATTGGTATAATATGACATTTCTCTTAAAATTTATCTTATTAAATAGAAATACTTTTGAACCATTAATACATTATATGCACTTTGTTCATCTCATTTAGATCTGAGCCTTGCTCTGGCAAAAGGGGCTTAATGCATCTCTGTGATCAATGATATCAATCAAGCCATCACGGAATTATGGATCCATAATGGCCACTTTTTTTTAACAACCAACTTAGTCATAAGGTAGAGTGGTTCTTGGACATACAGAAAATTGACCAATAACGAAAAGTTTCGGCCCAGGTCAGCCTGCGCAGACACTTTTTGCAAATGCATTAGGCCCCCATTTCACAGTACATGGCTCATTTTCATTTAAAAAAAAAAAAAAAAAAGTAAATTAATGGTAACCACCAGCTCTTTTCTTCCAAGAGGGGTTAATATCTCAAAGACAGTAATGATTGCTTTTCTGTTTCAATCTTGTTGTTCGAGAAATTTTGTTTTGATGAATGCTGTTCTTCAACTTTGATTTTATATTTAGTATGTTGCATCTGGAATGGTAATTTTACAGATACACATTTGTTCATGGTGGACCAATCAGTTATCTGCCACCTCAACCCTTTACCAACCACTCTGAGTGTTAATGATCCGTAGAAAAATGCCTTTTGAAATCATTGTGGGAAAAAGAGTAGTGCCAGTCAGCATTTACCATGTGACTCCAGCATGGTCACATGACTCCAAAGCAGCCAAACTATCTAGGTTACCTGTCAAGTACTTTGCTGGCTGAAAATTAGAGGTAGATAAGAGTTTTAATGATGGCCTATATCATGTAGGAAATAAGAAAGTGACGACTGATCATCTCTTTCAGCGGAGCCTCCAAAAGAATCTCAGGTGCGAGAATTTAGCAAGCTGCTTGACAAAGTTGTATTTGTATTGAGTGGTTTTCAAAATCCTTATCGTGGAGAGCTTAGGGACAAGGCCTTATCCATGGGGGCTACATACAAACCTGACTGGGGGAAAGGTTGCACTCATCTCATGTAGGTGCTAACTATCTTTATACATGTTCATTTCTGTAAGTTTCTGTTTTCAAGAAAAATGAAATTGACATATAGGTATTCAGAAATTACATTTCCAACCCTTGAGTAAATTAAATACAATTTCACAGCAATCATCTTTCAATACCAAATTAAAGATAAATTTACATATCTATTTGAACCTCTCTAAACTTTTTACCAGACAACAAAAGTTTAGACCATATTGAAAGTATTTGGACATGACAAATTAACTGTGGCTCATATGATAAAACTTGCCCTTGAAAGGGTAGAAAACACTATTGGAAAAGGAAAAAAATGCTGGTTACCATCATCATCTCCTTTTCCAACATTTTTGAAAGCTTTCTTTTGGGTTGAATCCAGTTGCCTTGGTGGGTAATGTACAGAACTTGAGACTAGCTGTTTCTGGTTTCAATCCACAGCTCGGCCTATTTCTTTCCATAGATTGATGATAGTCATTGTAACAGAATTAGTTTCTCTCTCATGGCTGATCCATCCCGGTGGCTTGGGCAGGATGTTGTGCAAAGCACTGGCAAAAGAAACTCCAGGAAAGCATGGATGGATGCACTTGCGGCCACGATGTAGCATGAAAACGGACATTCTCATTCAGTACTAAAGATGCTGATATTGCAATTTCACATCTGTTTTTGTCATAATATCTGGCAAAGCAGCGGTTAGTGTAGATCCAAGATCATACCGCATATTCTGTACAGTCTGATGTTGATGTATACTTCTGTTTCAAAAATAAACCTGAGTTTAGTGCTACAAGGTTTCAGTACACTCTTTTTTTGGTTTGTTTATGCAACGGTGATTGATTTGTCTGTATTTAATGCTGTTTTCGCTTACTTAGCGCTACAAAGGGTTAAGTTTGCATTTTCTCTTTCAGATGTGCTTTTGTGAATACCCCAAAATACAACCAGGTTAATGGTAAAGGACGAATAGTGAATCAGAAGTGGATTAGTGATTGCTACAAACAGGGAAAACTGTTACCATGGAGAAAGTAAGAAAAAAAATGATGTTCGACTTTACTTTTAAAAGTCATACTATTTTTTTTTTTTTTTTTTTTTCTTTTCATAGATGGTATGATGCCAATGTCATGAATTTGATTGTTACAGAAATGTGTAAAACTACATACTGACTTTGAAGGGGCTATTCAGATCTATCTTTAAACTCAAGGCAAAATTGATTTCTAAATTAATTTAAGTAATAGGTGGCAAACCTCAGTAAATGAGAAAAGGAAGCGTAAGAAAGAAAAAGAAATAATGGTATTTCCTTAACTCATCGCCACAAAATTTAGACTTTTTTCTTATTCATAGTATGTTTAGAAGACGGATCAGATGTGGTCAGAATGATGATATCTGGCTGTGAAAGAGTTGAAAATATTGAGGGAAATGTGTTTTAATGACTTTGAATTGTCACTGAAAATCAGGCCAATGCAGTTGAGCCTTTGCACTGGCATGCAGTGCTTTTGTTCACATGATGTTATGTGTCTTAGAAAGAGTAGAAAATGTTGAGAACAAGGAGAAAATACTAGCTACCAATGTTTTGGAAGCATGGATATGTGCTCTAATGGCTGTGAATTAGCTGAAATAATGTTGCAAATGGCGTCAAACACCATTCAAACAAAGTACTAGTATTAACTTTAGAGTAGTTGTGAATGCAGACCTTTGAATTGAGACAAAATCTCATTTACTCCACCAAGATACAGACTTGGAGACGCAGAATCTCCAGATGAAGATTCAGAAGAAGAAATTATTCCCCACAAAGCTACAACCCCAAAATCTAAACCAGCAGGTACCTCCTTCAGTATGTTTTATTGTTTAACCCTTTCCCAAACAAGCCCTGGTTTTCACGTGTCTGCAGTACAAGTCTTTTGAAAACACTGTGGGAAAAGGAGAAATTGCTCGTAACGAGCAATTTCTCCTTTTCCCACAGTGTTTTCTACCCTTTTTGATAACTTTCACCCATTTTCATCAAATTTAAAATTGTCGTCTGCAAACTCTTTCAATTTGGACCAGTCCAAAATTTGTCGTTTGGGAAAGGGTTAACCCTTTACCATGTGACTCATTTTACACCCACTAATTTTGAATGCATTTGTAGACGATGAATTTTAGTCAGCTGAAATAATAGGTTTCATCTTTCAAAAGTGTAAAAGAAAACATTATGGGAAAAGGAGAAAATGCTGGTTACCAGCATTTCTTCTTGTCCCATAATTTTTTAATGGCATTCTTCCTAGGGGTTGTTAAAACATGGGACTTTGTGGTAAAGGGTTAAAGTATTATAGTGTAGTAAATTTTGTTAAAGCAAACCATTTCCATTCTTAAACAACCTTTCTAAACTGTAGTTACCTTTTCAGCCAGTGAAGATTAAGATTTGTACTGCACAAGATATGTGGTCTGATCATTGGTCTACACTGTCTGCTTTGCTGAGACATTCTGGACAAGAGCAACCTTGAAAATGCAAATATTTTGGTCTAACTTCTAGACTGAAAGCATTCTTTGTTTTTTTTTGGCCTTCTAAGGGTTAATCGTCATCTTTGAAAGCCTAAATGGGTCTTTCACAACAATTTTCTTGACTGTTTATATAAATTTCTTGTTAAACAAGATATATGTTTTATCTTACAACTACCCTTAGTGTCAGTGTGGTAGAGTCATTAAGATTTTTCTTGTCTTACACAAGTTTGAGATAAGCGAAAAATGCTGCCATTGGTCATTGCTCTGTTATCATGTGCCTAATATCTAAAATATTGCTGACCTAGATTTTCTTGTTATTTTATTCATCAAAATTAGTAGTCAACAAAGCTTCAAATTTAGCTTACATATGTATCTTTAGAGTGAAAGTAAAATGTAAGCTTCTTTGAAATATGGAGTACCAACATGAAATACTAATTTGATGGGACAAATACACCTGTCAGAGAAGGGAATAGGTCGAAGAGCCCCGGATAAGAGGGAGTGATGGTATTCTAAATCCATTATTTCTCTTGCAAACCCTATGTTGTGGGTACTCATTAGAATCGTCTTAATGAGACGATTCATTACACTCATTAGAATCGTCTCACTGAGACGATTCTAATGAGTACCCATGATTTTTAATTCACGTAAACATTTTGCTTTTGTGTTAAACTAAACTCCAATGATATACATGGTAGTCACAAAGTACAAATTCACTTTACATATTCCTGGCATCATATACAATGTATTCTTATTTCATAGAGAAACCACAGAAAAAAGCACAGACTACACCACAGAAAGCCAATTATGGTAAGAATATCTCATGCATTTGTTACTCTTTACCAAATGACAAAATTTTAGACTTGTCAATGTTGAATGCACTTAACAATGACAAATATGACTCAAATGATGGAGGTTGTCTTAATGTATAAAAGGCAATAATGCCTGGTACCACAGTGTTTTTAGAGCCTTCCCACACAAGGTTGTTAAGCCTTAGGCTGCTGAGCACAACTCGAGGAGCTTTTGCTGACAGTGTAGATCAAGATCAGACTGTACAGAACTTGCAGTCTGATCTTACATCTACACAGTCCTATATAAGGAGATATTTTTCTCCAAAAATTAAGTTTAAAATAGCAATATTGGTATTTTTATTATCAGGTCGTCCTGTTGATTTGTTTATGAGCTGAAGGGTTAAGAGTTAAAAGTCAGGATTGTATGGTAAAGAGTATAAAATCTTATGGACCATAATAAATGAAATGAAGAGTCATAGTCGCATAATGTGTGATAGGTTAATTTTATTTGACTGTTATGTTGTTTCCTTGTTGCATAGTTTCCTATAACCATGGAATGGTTTGCTCAAGAGCTAATGACATCTTGATCTGTTACCACACAATCCTGCTTTGACAAAGAGAAAGTTTTCTTGGTGCTGTTTTTCTTTCCATAACTTTTTGCAAGGCATGTACATGAGGAAATTAGATAAGGATTTTAGTTAAGATTTATGGCATGAATTTGTTTAAAATACATGTATCGTTGCAAAAGAAGAAATTGCATGACCTTTCTCCTTTCGCTACAGTGTTGTCAGACGCAGACTGCTGGTGATAATGTGTCAGGTCTTATCATTTATTGATCCAGATTCTGATGATGACATGTATGGTGGAGACACTGCAGGTGATAATGAATTAAGTCTTATCATTTATTGATCTAGATTCTGATGACGACATGTATGGTGGAGACACAGACTCCGGGGAAGACACAGAAGATGAAATTAGGAGGTTGGTATTTGTTTCTGATGTTTAACCCTCAAGCCGACAACAAATTATTTGACCCCTTCATGTCAAAACCATTTGCAGAGATCAAATTAAATTTGGCTGTAATGATGTGATTTGTCTTAGAAAGGAAAGGAAGCATGGTAGAGAAAGGAGAAAATGCTGAGTACCAGCATTTTCTTCATTTTCCCCTACAATGTTTTCTAGAGCATTCCTGCTAATTATTATTACAAGATTGCTTGGTGAAAGGTTAACTGTCTACAGTTCAAATACAACTTTACACTATCCATTTTGTCGACTATGTTTTGAAAACATGGGAGGTAAGGAGTAATTTCTTGAAAGTAGCAATTGCTCCTTTTACTTCAATCTTTTTCTATGAGATTCAACAGAAGTATCATCTCTTCCTTTAAGTGTTTCTCCTGTGTGTCTGTTGTGCTTGTTTTTGATTTGTTTAAAATATGCCCGGAGAGTAATGGGAAATTACTACTCTAAACAAAATGTTTGAATGGTGACAAGTGCATTTGATGGGTTTGTGATTCCTTTATACCCTGAGTTTTAATGACCCTAATGGAGAAGGATTTCGAAAGCATTGTAGGAAAACAAAAAAATGCTGGTAACTAGGAGAAAGACATGACTCGTTCTTATTAGTTTAGCTGTTTCCCAAGAAAATGTTTAAGTATTGCCATAACCCTGTCAACGTTTGCATCATTGAACTTTTGCAAAAAATTTGACATTTCTCTGTATTTCTGTTGTTACTGAAGATTTTTTTTTTTCAAATTTCGGCCAGTTGTTAACCTTTAAAAGAGAAACCCATACAAAAAAAAGGAAAGTAATTCTTAATGTTTATGACAAAGATATTCCTCTTTTTTGGTAGAGAAGCAAGTGCAGCCGAGTATTGGTACTAGCATGTTGGAGGTGTCTTTTATTTTAGCAACACTCTGTGAAAAGGGGACTTAACTCTTTACCATACAACAAATGTTGTACTCTACCGAATTGAAAGCATTTGCAGAGGACGAATTGAATGTAGCTCAAATAACAATTTCTGTCTTTGATAGGATAGAAAACATTGTGGGAAAAGGAGAAAATGCAGGTTACCAGCATTTTCTCCTTTTCCCGTAATGTTTTCAAAAGGCTTCCCTCCTTAGAGTCGTTAAAACCCAGGATTGTGTGGTAAAGGGTTAACACATTTGCAAAAAGTATTGACCCTTGTCAGCCTGCGCAGTCCACACAGGCTGACCTGGGCTGAAACTATTTGCATTTGGTCAATTTTCTGCATGTCAAAGGACCATCAACCGGTACCTCATCATGATCAGTTGGTTGTTAGACAAAAATTGTACTATGGATCCATAATTATGTGATGGCTTACTTGGTATAATGCATTACGGAGATGCATTAAGCCCCCTTTTCACAGAGCATGGCTCATTTATTTGTAATATCCACTTTTGTCATCCTATAGGATAAAAGAAGGGAAAGCGAAGATGAAAAGTCCTGTGAAACAAACTAGCCCTAAAAAAGGGACTGACCCTGAAGATGACCCTTATGGGGCAGAAACAGATGAAGATGAACAAGGTTTAGTATATCTGATTTAATAAAGCAGGTGTATAATTTATGTTTGAATTATTCGTGTCTGAGGACAGAATTTTTCTTATTCATCTGTAAAAGCCTTTTGTTTTGTGGATGATAAACAAGTTAAATGGATAAACCCTTTGACTGAACAATCCCATGTCTTAATTACCCTAGTAGCTAGTATTTTCTCTGTTTCCCACAATGTTTTCTACCCTATCAAATTAAAAAATCACCTTTTAGGTTACAGTTTTTCATCTGTAAATGCTTTCAGTTTGGTCCGGTCCAAAATGTTTTGGTTTGGAATAGAGTTAACCTTTTACCACACAATCCCGACTTTTAATGACCCTTGGGAAGAAGCCTTTTGAAAACATTTGGGAAAAGGAGAAAATGCTGGTAACCAGCATTTTCTCCTTTTCCCACAATGTTTTCTACTCTTCCCAAAACAAATTTTAATTTTTGAGTTACATTTATTTTGTTGTCTGCAAAAGCTTTCAATTGGATCGGTCTAAAATTTTGTCGTGTGATAAAGAGTTAATAGATGAAGATAGGTTAAAACCATAGTTGATAGTGGTAGCTGAATGATTCAATTTATACTGTGATTAACTTTCTACCATATGACACAGTTTGGCGTGCAACACAAGAAAAGGGACCTTCGGACATTTTGCGTAAAGTGTTGTCCCGGATTAGCCTGCACAGCCTAATCCGGGACAACACTTTACGACTATGTAGATTTTTTCATACAGTAGACTTTCGTGAAACAGAAAATCACACAAAAAGGGGAAGTGTCGTCTCGGATTAGTCACAGACTGCACAGGCTGACTTGGCACGACACACTTTTACGCATATGTCTGAAGGTCCCTTTTCGCGTGTTGCATGTCATTTTAGACTGAAAGCATTTGCAGACAACAAATTCACTCTTCACCACAACAAAATTTTAGATGGTCCAAATTGAAAGCTTTGCAGATGACAAACTGAATCTAGCTCAAATGATGATTCCTGTCTTTGATTGGGTAGAAAAAATTGTGGGAAAAGGAGAAAATGCTGGTTACCAGCATTTTCTCCTTTTCCCACATTGTTTTCAAAAGCTGTCTTCTTCAAAGTGGTTAAAACTCGGAATTGTGTGATAAAGGGTTAAGGGTACAAATGATGGCACTTTTTATATACAAGTAAATGGTAGAAGACCAGTATGGAGAAAATCTGTTATAATGCTAGTGACCAAAATTATCTTCTTTTGCCAGTGTCAATGGTTTCAAAAGTTTTCTTTTCCCATGATTGTAACACACTTGATACCAGTATGTAGGTATAAGGATAACAAATCCAAAATGAACAGATGACTTAAAGTAATATTTGTATGTTAGACTTTGTTTTGTATTTAATACAAGCTCTGAATGCTTGCACGAGTCACTGTGAACTAGAAATAGAATAGATAACCTTTAGAATGTCCAATAAATGGACATTTTCAAGCAGAAAGAAAAATAGACAGAAAAAGAATAATTATGAGACTATTTCATTAGAATATCTCAAAAATTACTAGACAGTGTAATACTACTTCATTAGAATATCTCAAAAATTACTAGACAGTGTAATACTTTTTCATCAGAATATCTCAAAAATTACTAGATCGTGTGATAAAAGGGCCAGGACCCATATGCACTAAGCACTTCACTTGATTCCTTAGTTTTATTCCAGATTTCCCTGTAGCTCAGTCGTAGCATACAGGACTTGAGAACAGGACGTCGCTGGTTCGATCCCCGGTGTGGCCAATTTCTTTCCGAGGATTGATGATATTCATTGCGACAGGATTCATTCCTCTCTCACCGCTGACCATTGTTTCGATGATGGTTATGTGGGAAAGCAGCCAGTGGCTTGGAAAGAATATTGTGCGGAGTACTGGTAAATGAAACTCCAGGAAAGCATGGATAGGTGCACTGGCTGCCGTGATATAACTGAAATAATGTTGAAAACGGCGCTTAACAGCATACAATCAGTCAATCAATCAATTATTCTAGATTTATAAATAAACAAAAGTCTGATTGGTTAAACCGAATGGTTTAGCCAATCAAAAATTGTATTACTTTGGAATTTGGAAAATTCTTGTGAATTAGAGTAAGAATGTTGTCAGGGATGGTTGGTGAATATTGCCCAGACTCCACATTCTGTGCCATCTGGTCTTAATCTATGTAATTAACAAAAGAAACTTTAGTTATGATTTGGTTGGTTAAACATTCTATTAACTGAAATGTAGCATTATTGTAATTCATTTTGCTAATGGTCAACATTAATTATTGTAATTCATTTTGCTAATGGTCAACATTATTTCTTATATTGATATACATGCAGCTGCATTATAGTTGTTTTTGCCAACGATGTAGACAAGAGCAATTTTGGCCCATATTCACCAGACCTCCACATAAAAGGGAGTGATAGTATTCTAATCCATTATTTCTCTTCCAAACCCTATGTTGTGGGTACTCATTAGAATCGTCTCAATGAGACGATTCTAATGAGTACCCATAACATAGGGTTTAGTGGAGAGGATTAATATTTTTAATTTTGAGATCAAAATCACTCCCTCTGTCTGGAGCTCTATTCACCATTCCTTTTATTTTGGCAGTATAGAATTTGACATGCAAATTATTGGCTTTTATTTTATAATCTGTTGTGAGTCATATTTTAAAGAAAGAACTACTTACAGTCACAATATTTTCAGGAACCAGCAAGATGGAGATGGACGACGGGAATGATTCTGGACTTCCAGAGTTACCTGACTTTTTTACAGATAAAGTATTCTTTTTCTACGGGGAAATGTCCGCATCTGACAGACGGCTCCTGACACGTTACATTACAGCATACAATGGGTATGAGATAAAATAACTGAAAATTGAATTTTTGTTTCGGGGTTACTGCCCTAAGATCTGGACTCTCTCATTACCTCCTTAACTTTTTACCAATCAACAAAATTTTAGACTTGTCCGGATTGAAAGCATTTGCAGACTACAACTTAAATAGCTGCTCAAGTGATGGAATTAGACTTTGATGGGTTAGAAAATAATATGGGAAAAGGAGAAAATGATGGTTTCCAGCATTTTCTCCTTTTCCCATAATGTTTTCAAAAGTCTTCTTCCTCAGGGTTGTTAAACTCAGGATTGTATGAGTTCAGATTCGTTTTTATGATGTTTTACGCCATTTTCAACATTATTTCAGTTATTTCACAGCAGCCAGTGCACCTATCCATGCTTTCCTTGAGTTACTTTGACCAGTACTTTGTACAATATTTTTCTGAAGCCACTGGCTGCTTTCCTGTATAGCATCGCAGAGACATGAAAGAGGAACGAATCTTGTTGCAGTGACTATCATCAGTCCTTGAAAAGAAATTTGTCAAGCTGGGGATTCAAACCAGCAACTCAACCCCAGAGCTATGGAGCCATCCAGTGTTTTATTGTGTTAAAAATGTATTTAGCTGTATGCAATAATTGTTATTCCATTACCAATTAAATAGGAAATTATCCATAAAAATACAAAACCCTCAGTAATTTCCCATGTTTGCTACATATAAATTTTATTCATGTTTTTATTTAAAGCTGTCTTTGCATGGGAATGAAAATTAGCAGGCTTTGTTAAGATTTTCTAAGAAACATGCAAAATGAAATCTGGTTCAAGCCTTTATTACACAATCCCGAGTTTAATAACCCTGAGATAGACAACTTTTGAAAACATTGTGTGAAACAGAAAAAATGATGGTAAACAGCATTTTCTCCTTTTCCTGCCATGTTTTCTACTCTTCGCAAAACAAATTTCCATTTTTGAGTCACATTTATTTTATCATCTGCAAACACTTTCAATTTGGACTGATCTAAAATTTTGTTGTTTGCTAAAGAGTTAAAGTCCCAAAGACCAGTCTACTCATGTTAAATTCTAGACTTGGATGGACAATGTTTGATACTGTAATAGAATTTCCAGCTTCCTTTATTGTGCATTGATTTGGTCCCAAGTTACTTTGCTATGGGTTATGTTTTCTTTTATTTTCAGAGAAATAGAAGACTATATGAATGACAAAGTGAAGTATGTGGTAACTTTTGCTAAATGGGATGACAATTTTGATGATGTAAGTACTTTAGATGTAGGCCAGTGTGGCAGTTCTGCAACTGTCAGACTTTAATATGAGCCATGCTCTGGCATAAGGGGGGCTTAATGCATCTCTGTGATCCATGATACCAATAAAGCCATCACATGATTATGAATCTATATATCTATCACTGGGAGAGTACTGGTAAAGATTTCAAGGAAGCAGTCATAGAGAATGACTAATACAAGCTTTAGAACTAGTTTCACAACCGATGTCAAGTAAAGAAATAAGTTTAAACTGAAATTTTGGTTTGTAGTAAAGATTTTTAAGAGTCATAGAATTATCTCTCCTTGATCTTTGACATTTTTTATGTGTAAAGGCTTGAATATCTCTATCAAAGCTTCGGGAAAAAGGGGAGGGGGCGAGGTAGAAAGGAGGCTGGTGCAGAAATTGCCACCTTATGACCGTTCTCGTAACTTTGAAGAATATTGGAACGTTAATTGTCGTGTGTTGAATGAGAGTTAAGTTCAACTCGCTAGATACAGATCGTACAACTTTTTCATTTCCATTTTTACTGTTTCTCTCTTTCAGGCCCTATCAGGCAACCCAAATCTGGTTTTTGTGAAGCCCAAATGGGTGTTTATGTGCCATGAGAAAACCAAATGTTTACCTCACCAACCTTATGTTGTTGTACCCGACTCTTGAAGGTTATGTTGGACACATGAAGGAGTGTTGTGTATGACAAAGCGAGGACTATTGAAAAATAAACTTAACCCATAACCTGCTGAATACTTATAATGAAATAAATGTTTTCTTTTTGTTGGAAAGATCTATGTACATGTATTAACTCTTTGCCACACAAGAAAAATATGGACTGATCCTAATTGAAAGCATTTGCAGACAACAATTTAAATGTGACTCAGATAATGGAATTTGTCTCAGATAGGGTAGAAAACATTGTGGGAAAAGGAGAAAATGCTGGTGACCAGCATTTTCTCCTTTTCCCACAATGTTTTCCAAAGGTCTCTTCCTCAGGGTCGTTAAAAGTCGGGATTGTGTGGTTAAAGGTTAATTTCATGGCTGTATAACACCTCAAACAAATTTGAATTGAATAAATGTTGAAAGAATTTTGAAATATTGGTGATCAATATGAATTACTACTATTAAACCCTTTATTAGACAATCCAATCCATGACAGCCCTGAGGAAGAAAGCTTTCAAAACCATTGTTTTCTGCCCATCCAAAGACAAATTTCAAATTTTGAGAGGCATTTCCTGTGTTGTCCGCTAATGCATACAAGTTGGATAAGTCTAAATTTTTGTGATAAGATCTTCCAATTTAAATGCATTTGCATATTACAAAATGTGGTTCAGATGATAAGATTTGTTCTTAGAAGGGCAGATAATATTCTTGTTACCAGCATTTTCTCCTTTTCCAATAATGGTTAGAAAAGCTGTCTTCTTCAGGGCCTCTAAAGCTCGGGATTTTGTCGTGAAGAGTTAAAAAACAATTCACAAGTGTGCAGAGATATTTTGGGAAAATGAGGAAAAGTCCCTATTATGAAACGTCTTTGCAACATTTTCAAATTCCATCAGCTGTAAGAAAAAACGAGCAAGGCATGTGAATGTCAGCACTTGTAAAAACATAAGATGGAATGGCAAAGGCCTGACCAGTTCTGTTCACCCTTTACCAAAGAATCCTAAGTTTTAAGGACCATAAAGAGGAAGACTTTTCAAAACAGTTTGGAAAAAGGAGAAAATGCTGGTAAGCAGCATTTTCTCCTTTTCTACAATGTTTTTCACCTGTCCAAAAACAAGTTCTTGAGTCACAGTTTATCGGTCATCTGCAAAATGTTTCCAACTTGGGACAAGTAAAAAATTTTGTCATTTGGTAAAGAATTAAACTATGATTGTTTGGAAAGGCAATCATTGATCATATTTTATCACTTTTGTTGTAGTGATCTCTTTCATTAAATGTTGTCATAGATAACCATGAATCCTTGTTTGTGTATTCTTTAAGTTTGGCTACTGTCCAAGAAAACTTTTATTTCGTTCTCTATAGCCCCGTTGTCATCATCATTGAAAAACTTTAAAATTGTCTTATATCTCTTTCATTTGATTAATTGATTGAATATGCATTTATTCATCATTGCCATCGGTTGCTCATATGGGCGATACCCCCTGAAGGCTGTTAGCTGTTACAGGGGATAGTGCAAGATACAGGACGAAACCATCCTAAGTTAACCCTGGTTCTTTAACATACTCAGTGTATAGCACTATCACACAGGACCTCGATTTAATGTCTCATCCGAAAGACTATTAGTAGTTTTCAATGGCCAGCCATGGGAATCAAACCAACACCCTAAAGGGACCCAAAGCATGAGATTTACGAGTCCTATGCTCGACCATGGAGCTATATGGGCTGGTCTCTCTGTCATTTTTTGAAGATATTCACTTTTTAACTTCGGTTAGTTGTAAAATACCAAAAGGGGAACCAGATGGGCAGAAGGAGAGTGAATATGTGAACTGTTTCCTGTTAATATTTTACTAGATGAGAAAATTTTAGACTTGTCCAAGTTCAAAGCATTTGCAGACAACAAATTAGATGTGGCACTTATAGTGGAAATTTTCTTTGAAAGGATACATAACCTTGTGGGAAAAGGAGAAAATGCAGGTTGCCGATAACTCGGTATCTCTTTTTCTACAATGTTTTCAAAAGCCATCTTCCTCATTGTTGTGAAAACTCTGGATTTTGTTGATAAGGGTAAACCTCCGAAGAGCAGGAACCAGCTTAAGTTGCTTTTGTATAGATTAAGATCAGACTGCTCAGTGCATAGATCAATACTATCTTTTACTTTGTTACAAATTCTTGCTAAAACACTATCAAAATAACAAAATTTGGCTTTTTTCCCTAAAACCAAGTAAGGAGCCATGCTCTGCAAATTGGGAGCTTAACTGTGCGCTAAATGACTAAATTTTAGATTTGTCCAAATTCAAAACATTTGAAGATGACAAATATGATTCAAATGATGAAATATGTCCCGATCGAGAAGAAAACATTGCAGGAGAAGGAGAAAATGCTGGTTACCAGCATTTTCTCCTTTTCCCGCAATGCTTTCTGTTTCAATGTTTCGGAAGCGTTTCTCGGTAGGGTCTTTAAACTCTGGATTGTGTGGTATAGGGTTAATGCATCTTCAAAAAGTCTCTTTACCAAATAACAAAGTTGAGGCCTGTCCAATTTGAAAGAAAGATAGGGAATTATCATTTTTTGGGTTATAAATCTTGATTATTTTCTCTTTTTTAACACATAATACAACAGATTAGCTGAAGTCTATTAACCCTTTCCCAAACGACAAATTTTGGACTGGTCCAAATTGAAAGAGTTTGCAGACGACAATTTTAAATTTAATGAAAATGGCAGAAAGGTCTCAAAAAGGGTAGAAAACACTTTGGGAAAAAGAGAAATTGCTCGTTATGAGCAATTTCTCCTTTTCCCACAGTGTTTTCAAAAGACTTGTACTGCATACTAGTGAAAACCAGGGCTTGTTTGGGAAAGGGTTAAGCTTACTGGTATGTCATAGCTCTGTGTCTGTTGTGCATGCATATGATTATGCATAATTATACTTGTATTTACTTTTATTTCAAACATCTTTTTCTCTGAAGCAGCCAAACCTTTTTTGACCAATTTTGAACAAGCAATACAAATAATCCTGCCATAGTCCTCTTCAGCTTCAGAACTTTGAACTTTTGAATCCATCCAGAGGCCTGGTTGACATAGCAACAACACTTAGATTATTAAAAATCTTTGAAAAATCTTCTTCTCCAAGACTATGTACAGATTGGACTTCTTAGCAAATTGGCACAAATGATCCTTGCATGGACCTCTTTTAGAATTCTTGATATGAGCCATGCATTATGCCAAGTAAGTCATCACATAATTATGGATCCATAAAATTCATTTTATCTAACAACTGACTGAATCATGAGGTACACAGGTCCCTGGACATGCAGAAAATTGACCCATAGCAAAAAGTTTTGGCCCAGGTCAGCCTATGCAGACTGTCGTCTGGTAAAGAGTTAAACTCTGCCGTTCATTTATCTCTGAAGCAGTACAGGGTCATCGTAATTTACTGGCGACCTTACTGTGCTGAATATCTCATTTCTTAACACGTTTAGATCCAAGCCTTTTTTTTAAAAAATACCTACATTGAATGTCGCAATATGTACAAGATCATCCAAAAGTTTCTTGTTTCTTTTAGATTTCTTGAGTCACATTATCAAGAACACTATAAATCTTTCAAGATTAGTAGGATTGGGAGTAACATGCAGTAACAGGAAAAATGCACGTCAGGTTAATTAAATGAAATACATCGGAACATAAATACATAAATAAACACTCAGTCCGATGCCTATCCCCTTTATTTTGATAGACGACAAAAACATCCCAGTTCTCATTCCAGAGAACTTAGCCCATATCTATCAATCAAAATAAATATGTCTGCCATCGATAGACTTCTGTCACCTGTTGCGGCAATTAAGCCGAGGAAAAAGGATTTCTGTCACCAACATTTGGTTTTTTTAATTTGTTTTGTAACAGTAACAATAGATTCAACTTTTGCAGAGAAACGAACTGTCATCGAGCTGAGAAAATGGGAAAAAACTCCGATCCAACACTTGACAGCTGGTGTTCAGTCATCTGGAACGGATGTTACAAAAAGGTTGATAGGGAGATTGAGAAAAATAGGACGAGAAAATGACGTTAATGGGCGAATTCACATGGTAACAGGAATCTTTTGATAAATAATTCTTTTCGGCATAATACCGGCAAGCCCCCACCACTATACAGTCCTATGCAAATATGTGGGATTGTTTTATGAGTAAAAACACAAAAAGTAATGAAATTCTCAGCTTCAGTCCATTGACGGTATTGTATTTGATGTATAATGAATGAAACTGCAAAAAACTGCAATGTTTTTGACACATAAATTTGATTTTCATTTGTTTTCATGATATAGCGGTGGGGAGTTGCTGGTATTATGCATTCTTTTCTTGGATCTTGTTTCTGTCAAATGGCTACCATATACCAAACGACAGACAATAATTCTCTCCTCTCACTCAAAGGTGACGGTTGCGTGTTTAAAGAAACTGAAATGTGTCTTTCAGGGCTCCAATTCACGCACATATGTGTGTAATTAACGCACTTAATTGAAAGTATAAAGTGAAACATGCATGCACGTACAGGTTTCAAGGCACCCGCTGTCAATCACCAGTGGTGCCGTTGGGACAAGTTGGAAAAGTGTCTCCAACAGTGAAGCATTGGAGAATCTACTGGCAACAAGTATTGTCTTTACATGCTAATTTATGATATATCTAAACTCTGACATAGGTATCAAGTATGAAGGTCACTGTTTATCACTGCTAATCAAATTGCTGACATTTATGTAACAGTAATAATGGTAACAATCCGCATTTCCAGTGTAAAATTACAGGTTTTGAAGTTACATGCTACCCTAATTGCAAATCTGTGTCAAATCATGTGGAAATACTACTCCAAAAACTTAACAGGCGCAAAAAAAAGATCGCTGCAAAAACATGAAAACCCATGGCACAAAAAAAATCTGTTTGGCATCGTCCGATCATAGCATTTCAAACTGTCTGTTCTGCTTTATTAATGATTTTAAACAGCAAATTTACCCAAATATCTCTATAAAACAATAAGTGAAAGCTAATTAGCGTCTGAAATTGACAGTGAAATCGAAAATTCTACTTGCTATCAAGTTGTAAGTTGTCCCTCTGAACCTGGTCCCGTGAGTAAGGAAATATTATCCTCTGAGTAAGGAAACATAACAAGCAAATTCTTTTTTAAATTACCCATATTGTTTTCAAGAGTAGATGACTGCAGAGAGGGACTCGCCAAAACAAATTTTCAAAACAATAGACCCAAACTTTTCTCCATAGAAGCTCTAAAATTGTCATTAGTAAGTGCACTCCTAGAATTTCTCTTGCACTCCCAAACTTGTACTCCAGGGAGTGCATGCACTCCCAAAAAAAGATGTTAGTAGCAACACTGTCTTCTACATATTGAAAGGTATACAACTCCAAACAACGAACAACCTGGGTTCAGTCAGTTTACAAGACAAAACTACCACAAAACATGTAAAAATCCTATAACTATGTGTTTTATCAATGATACATATATCTTTCTTTAAAATCCGCATACATGCATGAGCACAATTACGCTAAAATGACTTAAATAAATCTTAAAACTTTATGAAGGGTCAGGTCGCCAAGATTTGACCAACATACATGTACACAATTCTCTAACAAATTACATTGAAAATGCGACCTGACCGTTCTTAAAGTTTTAAGATTTATTTAAGTCATCTTAGCGTAATTGTGCTCATGCATGTATGCGGACTTTAAAGAAAAATATATGTATCATTGATAAAACACATAGGTGTAAGATTTTTATATGTTTTGTGGTAGTTTTGTCATGTAAATTGACTGAATCCCGGTAGTTCGTTGTTTGGAGTTGTATACCTTTCTAATTGTAGAAACGGACATTTCAATTTTTTTAATCATGCAACTGTCATCTTTGCTCACACTAATGTCATGTAGTCCACCAATCAAAATTCCAAGACACATTATACTGCCATTACGGCTTAGCTAGAAAGTCTGTGCAAGTTACCAAAGATGTTTTAAAAATGAACTTATAATTCTAGATAAAATGAGCGTGGGAATATATTGAGAAATGGCAGTTTTTGATTTTGGTATTTTGAAGTTTTTGAGTTGAAAATTGAAATAGAAGCTGGTTTATTTGTCATTTGAAAAGGCTGACCTGGGCTGAAACCTTTTGCTTTCGGTCAATTTTCAACATGTAAAAGGATCAGTTTACCTCATGATTCAGTCATTTGTTAGACAAAATGGATTTTATGGACATATAATCATTTGGTGACTTGCCTGGTATAATGGAGATGCATTAAGCCCCCTTCTGCCAGAGCATTTCTATCTCTTTAACTTGTCACTTCACCATGGTATCACCATGGTATCCATTATGGTAGCATAGTTGTGAGTGCCTGAGGAATGCACTAGAAAAGGAGATTCTGTAGAAAGTATCTAAATTACCAACAAAAATCTGGGATTAACTTTGATATGGCTGTTTTCGTTCAAAGTTCAGAAAAGGAACATTTAGAATACTCCTGTGATTTTTCACTCTTTTATCAGTTACCTAGTAATTGTAATGATGATGAAAAAGGATTTGCCAGACTACCAATGAACTGGGTGGCTGTTTTACATTTCAAAGACAATGTTGGCAGAAGTACAGATAATGGTACTGTAGGGGAGTGTCCAAATGTCATTGAAAGAGTATGTTTGTTATTTTTGTTAGATTTCTTTTCATGTCATTCTTTTCCTGCCTGTGTAAACACTAGATTAGGTACTGAAGCTATGAATTTCTTTATCTATCCAGTCTCTAAGGAAATTAATCTTAATCCTTTACCACACAATGCCAAGTTTTAACACTTCCAAGGAAACAGACTTTTGAAAACATTTGTAACCAGCATTTTCTCCTTTTCCCACAATGTTTTCAACCTTTCAAGGGTAGATTTCCTTCTTTATGCAAAATGTAATTTGTCATCTGCAAAATGCTTTCAAATTGGACCAATGTGAAATTTTGTTTGGTAAGGAGTTAACCTTTTCAGTGGGTGGAAACTGGTTTTTGCAGATGATATAGGTCAAGATAGGCAGCACAGAACAGACAGTCTGATGTATACTATCTATTTGTTAAAACTCTCTCTGAGTTTCAGTAGATTGTATTTTCAGAGGTTGAAAGTGTTGGAGAGTATTTTCATCAGCTGTTTTTTTAATTATTTTTTTAATTTCATAGATGAGGAAAGCTTTCATGTTTGGAGCATCAGCTATAATTATACTCACACTGAATCCAAATATTATCAAAGAGGTATGCATTTTCTTTTCTATATATACATGTACATGGATGTGTCTCACTTTAACCCTTTACCGCACAGTGCCAACTTTTAACAACCTTGAGAGAGAAGGCTTTTGAAAACATTGTGGGAAAAGGAGAAAATGCTGGTGGCCAGCATTTTCTCCGTCTCCCACAATGTTTCTTTACTCTATAAAAGACAAATGTTATGTTTCGAGTAACTTTATATTTGTTGTCTGCAAATGCTTAAAATGTGCATAAGGCTGAAATTTTGTTGCCTGGTAAAGAGTTATCTCTTACACTATATTTCATACCTGTACCAAACCATAACATTTTTTGGTTTGTTCATATTCACAACATATATGCAAATTGCCTATAAAAGTGTAGAACACATTTGGGAAAAAGCAGATAATGCTGCTAAACAGCATTTTTTCCTTTTCCCGCAATGTTTTCAGAAGCCTTGTTCCACAGAGTAGTTAAAACTCTGGATTGTTTGGTAAAAGGTTAACCCATTACTTCAGGACCGAAACTGACAAGATTACCAGCACATGTAATTGAATAACAAATCTGATTAAAGGTTTTATATATGAATATGTTGCTAGCATTTCCATGAAAGGAGATGTTTTTTATCAAGGATTCTTTACAACTGGAGGAAACTAGAAGGAAAGTTCAGAGAAAGACATTTCAAATTAACTTTAGAATTTAGAGTTTGTCTTTAGCATAAAGTACCCCTAATAACACCGTATTCCATGTGTTATATAATTAGAAAAAAATATATACATTTTGATAGGTGTAAACACCAAAATGTTACAAAAAATTAGGAAAAGGTTAGCTCTGTTACATCTTCTATCCCATTTTCTATTTATAGCTATTTCTATTTCTATTTTTAGCTGGATGTTGGACAGTTGTTTTCCAAGCCAGTGGTCCTTGTAGATATTGCAGAGAATGTGACAAACATGCTACAGTTGATTTCGAGGTAAGATAAGTGAACTATGTTCTGTGAAAAAGGGCTTAATGCATTTGTGAAAAGTATCGACCCAGGTCAGCCTGGGCAGTCCACACAGGCTAACCGGGGCCGAAACTTTTTTGCACTTGGTCACTTTTCTTTATTTCGAAGGAATAGTCTACCTCATGATTTAGTCAGTTGTTAGACAAAGTAGATATTATGGATCCCTAATTATGTGATGTCTTGCTTTGTACAATGCATCACAAGGATGTATTAAGCCCCCCTTTCACACAGCATGGCTCAAATTCTTGTATTGCCCCAGTGATTTTTTTTTTTTTTTTTTTTTTACTAAAGCGCTTATTGTTAGTTTTTTACTTATGATCATTGGTTGAAAAGCAGCGTAATATAACATATTTTCGTTAGTATACCACGCAGGCATGTATAACACACACCCCTAAATTTACCTTGAAATCTGCATGAAAATCTAGTTCTGATACATTGCGTGCTTCTCAAATAAGCATTTTGGCGAGAATAACTTTTGTTTACTTTCACATCAGACAACTGCAAATGGTGTTTGGCTTTTCAAAATCTTTATTTGCACTTGTTAAAATCAAAATACCACAGGGACTTTCCATGAGTGTCTATTCTCATTTTCCCACAATGTTTTCAAAAGGCTTCTTTTCTCATTAAAACTTGGGATGGTATGGTTAAGGGTTATAATGCTTGGATTTGTTTTTTAAAAGGGTTAAAAACATTGTGGGTAAAATGGAAAAAGCTTGTGACCAGCATTTATCCTTTTCCTACAGTGTTTTCCAAAGCGTTCTTCTACAGGCCTGTTAAAACATTGGATAATGTACTAGATACGGTTAGGGGCTTTTTTTGTTTCCTTGCACATTGCCACATTTGTTTTGAAAAGTTTTTGCATAATTCTATATTTTGCATTTGATATTCAATGAAGTTATAACTAATTAGTTATTTGGGCCTATATGCTTAGTTTAAAGTCATGCAGGAATTCAAAAGACCAGTAAAAATCTATTTTATCATACTTTGCAGCAAGTTGAAGCTGAAAGCCAAGTTTGTTTACAATGTGACAGTGGATATTGTAGACACACATGTAAGTTGTGCTGTACATTATGTATACATTTATGGAATTGTTTAATCCTTTACCACACAAAGCGGAGCCCCGTAGCTCAGTCGGTAGCGTACAGGACTTGAGAACAGGAGGTCGCTGGTTCGATCCCCGGCTCGGCCAATTTCTTTCCGAGGATTGATGATAGTCACTGCGACAGGATTCATTCCTCTCTCACCACTGACCATTGTTTCGACAATGGCTATGTGGGAAAGCAGCCAGTGGCTTGGAAAGAATATTGTGCGAAGTACTGGTAAAAGAAACTCCAGGAAAGCATGGATAGGTGCACTGGCTGCCGCAATATAACTGAAATAATGTTGAAAACGGCGTTAAACACAATACAATCAATCAATCAATCATTTACCACACAATCCCGAGTTTAAATGACCATGAGAAAAAAGGCTTTTGCAAACATTGTGGTAAAAGAAAAAATGCTGGTAATCAGCATATTTTTCCCTTTTTCCGCAATATTTTCTACCCAGCCAAACACAAATTTCAATTTTTGAGTAACATTTATTTTGATGTCTGCAAATAGTTTCAATTTGGACAAGTCTAGAAATTTGTCATTGGGTAATGAGTTGATATCTATGTCTACTGTGTAAAATTTTTGTGTGTTCACATTTGGTCAGCATGATAAGGCTAATTTTCAAGCACCAAGCCTTGTAAAATTAATGGAAACAAGAAACATTTGAAGAAAGGAAAAACACTGCTATATAATTGTTTTAATTCTTTACCAAACGACAAAATTTTAGACTTGTCCAAACTGAAAGCATTTGCAGACGACAAAATAAGTGTGACTAAAAAATTGAAATTTGATTTTGGAAGGTAGAAAACATTGTGGGAAAAGGAGAAAATGCTGGTTACCAGCATTTTCTCCTTTTCCTACAATGTTTTCAAAAAGCTTCTTCCTCAGGGTCATTAAAACTCGGGATTGTGTGGTAAAGGGTTAAGAAAAATTGAAGAAAGAAGCCCCAGGTTAGCAGCAATTTCTTCTTTTCCCACAATGTTTTCTATCATTTCATTGTCAAATCCCATCATTTCCACAACATGAAAAATACACATAATTAGAATGTAGAATAGTCTAAAATTTTTTCATCTGGTGAAGAGTTAACCCTTTACCACATTATTCCACATTTTAATGATCCTGAGATAGAGGCCATTTGAGATTCTTGTGGGAAAAGGAGAAAAATGCTGATAACCTTTGTCTACAATTTTGTCCATCCTATCAAAGACAAACTCCATTATTTGAGGTATTTCTGATTTGTAGTCTGCAAATACTTTTCAGTTTGAACAAATGTAAAATTTTGTCGTTTGATATAGAGTTAATAACTTTTTTTTATAGATGTATTTTTGTCACGCTCTGTCAAAAAGGGGCTCATTGCATCTGCAAAAAGCATTGACCCATGTCGGCCTGTTAATTGTTAAATTTTTGGTATGTCAAAGGCCCTGTCTAGCTCATAACTGAGTCGGCTGTGGCACAAACTGGATTTTATGGATCCATGATTATGTGATGACTTGCTTGGTATAATGCATCACAGAGATGCATCAAATGTTCTTTTGCCAGGGCATGGCTCATTTCTGTATCTCTTCCAGAATTTCTTCACCACTGTAACTCTATGGGGGAAGTGTGGAAGGTACAGTGGTAAAATGTACCATGACTGGGATGGTGTTGTTTGTCTGGGACAGACGGATGATAAATCAGATGGAAAGGTATCATATATAGGGTCTGACATAAGTTGTCATTTGAGATAGAATTTTATTCAATAAGTCTAGAAAAAATTTTATGAACCTCTACCACACAGTACTGAGTTTTAATGACCCTGAAGAAAAAGGCTTTTGAAAACATTTTCGGAAGAGAAAATGCTGGTAACCAGCATTTTCTCCTTTTCCCACAATGTTTTCTTCACTGTCAGAGACAAAGCTCATCATTTGAGCCACAAGGAATCTGTTGTTTGCAATGCTTACAATTTGGACAAGTCTAATGCTTTGTCATTTGGTATAAAGGGTTAAGTGAGACTTTGGCGAGCTTATTAACAATTTTTCTTGACATATATTTAAAAATTTTATCTCGAATGCCAATGGATGTCAGATTCTTTTATCACATAAATGTATCTCAAGGATTACTAGAAATCATACGATCTCTATGAGAAACCTACATAATCTTGAATGAGAAAGACTTGCTTTTTTTGACATAAATGTACATTTGGAGTTTGAAATAGTTCCAAAAAAGCTGATATACAATTAGGCCATGCTCTTTGAAAAAGGGACTTAATGCCTCTCGGTGATGCATGGTACCTAGCAAGTCATCACTTAATCATGGATCCATAAAATCCACTTTGTCTAACAACTGACTGCATCCTGAGGTGGAATGGTCCTTGGACACGCAGACAATTAACCAAAAGCAAGAAGTTTCGGCCCAGGTCAGCCTGTGTGGAGTGCACAGGCTGACATGGGTTGATACTTTTTGCAGATGCATTAAGCCCCCTTTTCACAGAGCATGGCTCAATTACTTTATATTAGATCTGAAAATGCTACAAACTTCACCAGCTTTACCATAGTTACTAGTTTCACAGTTAAATTGAACGGTAAATTTGTGTTAGACATGTTTTTGAAATTAAATTGCAAAATGGCAAAATACAATGCTTTAATCCTTTCCCAAACTAGCCCTGGTTTTCATGTGTCTGCAGTACAAGTCTTTTGAAAACACTGTGGGAAAAGGAGAAATTGCTCGTAACGAGCAATTTCTCCTTTTCCAACAGTGTTTTCTACCCTTTTTGAGACCTTTCTGCCATTTTCATCAAATTTAAAATTGTCGTCTGCAAACTCTTTCAATTTGGACCAGTCCAAAATTTGTTGTTTGGGAAAGGGTTAACAGATAGCATCACATAATGCTCCTATGGCATCACAATAGCTTATCTCAAATGTGTGTAGCCGAGCCCCGGTAGCTCAGTCGGTAGCATACAGGACTTCAGAACATGGGGTCGCTGGTTCAATCTCCGGCTTGGCCAGTTTCTTGCTGAGGATTGATGATAGTTAGGATTCATTCCTCTCTCCGCCGACCATTGTTTTGATGATGGTTATGTGGGAAAGTAGCCAGTGGCTTGGAAAAGGAAACTCCAGGAAAGCATGGATAGGTGCACTGGCCACTGCAGTGTAACTGATTTAATGTTGAAAATTGAGTTAAACACCATACAATCAAGTTCAGATGTGTGTAAGAAAAGAAAATACATAATGGCTATATTACAGTAAAAACAATGGAGGTGATGTGATACAATGATTATGAAACAGTTATCTGAGCCATGCTATGTGAAAAGGGGGCTTAATGCCTTTGCAAAAAGTATCGACCCATGTCAGTCTGCGCAGTCCAGGCAGGCTGACCTCGGCTGAAACTTTTTGATTTGGTAAATTTTCAGCATGTCCAAGGACCAGCGAACCTCATGATCCAGTTGGTTGTTAGACAAAATGGATTTTATGGATCCATAATCATGTGATGACTTGTTTGGTGTCATGGGTCACGGAGATGCACTTAGCCCCCTTTCATCAGAGCATGGCTCATCTTTATGTGGCACTTTCTTGCCTGCAGACAATTTTTTTTGGTCCTACAGCAGGTCACTTTTAAAAACATTGTGGTGTAAGGAAAAAGTTCTTGTAACAAGCATTTGCTCCTTTTGCAATAGTGTTTTGGCATGTACAGGTGTTAGTATGTATTTAACCTTAATACATTGAGTAACTTTTTCCCAAACAACAAAATTTTAGACTAGTCCAAATCGAAAGCATTTGCAGGCAACAAAATAAAAGTTTCTCAGAAATAGAAATTTGCTCTGGGACAGGTAAAGAACATTGTGGGAAATGGAGAAAATGCTGGTTACCAGCATTTTCTCCTTTTCCCACAAGGTTTTCAAAAGGTTTCTTTCACAGCATTGTTAAAAGTCAGGATTGTGTGGTAAAGAGTTAATACAATTTTACATAGATATTTTTAAAGTTTTCTGTTATAAATTTGTTTAATCCTTTACCAAACAATCATGTGTTCGAGCAAACCAGAGAAAAAGAAGGTTTTGAAAACAAATTCTACAGCTTGAGCCAAGATTTGTATTTGAAATTGTAGAAAACATTGTGGAAAGTGGAGAAATGCAGATAACCAACATTTTCTCCTTTTCCTAAATTGTATTGAAAAACCTTTTCGCATCATTAACCCTTTACCAGTCCAAATTGAAAGCTTTTTTTAAATGTATCTCAAAAACTTAAATTTGTTTTGGCAAGAGTAGAAATCGTTGTGGGAAAAGGAGAAAATGCTGGTACCAGCATTTTCTCCTTTTCCCAACAGTGTTTCAAAAGGCTTTTTCCTCAGGGTCGTTAAAAGTCGGGATTGTGTGTTAAAGGGTTAAAACATGAGAATGTTTGGTAAAGGGTTAAAGAATCTTGTTTGTTCAGGTGGATCCGGAGAATTTCTGGAACTATTTCTACATGGCCGTGTTGTTATTGATGATGATACATTATATCAGGAAGAGACGAGAGGAACACTGGGAAGATCCGGACTACTTTGAGGTAATTATTACTGTTTGCTTGAAATGTTAACCTTTAACTCTTTACCAAACAACAGAATTTTGGACTGGGCGAAATTGAAAGCACTTGCAGATGACAAATGTTATAGAAATGATGATTTCTCTCTTTAACAGGTGAGAAAACGTTGTGGGAAATGGAGAAAATACTGGTTACCAGCATTTTCGCTCAATGTTTTTCAAAAGTGTAATCTACCAGGGTTGTTAAAAGCTGGTATTGTGTGGTAAAGGGTTAAAGTGTCCTTCACTACTATAGTTGCCTTTGCGGCCAGTGTAGATCAAACCAGGCTGCAGAAAACGTGCAGTCTGATCTTTGATCTATACTGTCCGCTTTGCTGATACACTGTAGACAAAAGCAACCATAAAATTGCACCATTTGGGTGGTATTTCTAGGTTAAAAAGTTCTGTTGGGTTTATTTGGCGGTCTACGGGTTAACTCTTAACACTTTATCAGACGACAGAATTTTAGCCTTGTCCAAATTGAAAGCATTTGCAGACAACAATTTCAACGTGGCTCAAATGGTGCAATTTTTCTTTGACAGAGTGGAAAACATTGTGGGGAAATGGAGAAACTGCTGGTAATCAGCATTTTCTCCTTTTCCCACAGTGTTTTCAAAAGACTTCTTTCCCAGGTCGTTTAAAGGCTGCATTATGCGGTAAGGGGTTAAGATAATATGTCCATCATTAATTCATAATCATGGTCGTTCAGCATCTTGGCTGGCAAAGGTGATGATCACTATGTTTCTCATCCTTGGCCGATTAACTCTTTACCACACAATCCTGACTTTTAATGACCCAGAAGAAGAAGGCTTTTGAAAACATTGTAGGAAAACGAGAAAATACTGGTAAACAGCATTTTCTCCTTTTCCCACAATGTTTTTTACCCAATCAAAGACAGAAATCATCATTTTCACTACATTTAATTTGTCCTCTGGAAATGTTTTCAACTTGGTGCAGTCACAAATTTTGTCGTTTGGTAAAGAATTAAGTTGAAATTTGTAATTCTGAGATATGTGTAATTATTGGTTGGAGTCTGTTCTAAAAATACCAAAAAAATAGCATGTTACATTTGGTATCCATCATCAGCAAATTATAAGTAAAAACATAGACTGCAGTCTTGAGAGAATTATCAGATATGCTGGGAATTATTACCAAAAGAACATAGACAAAACATAAACTTCAACATTCACCGTAACATATCAGTTAAATGAAGTTTTAGGATACTTTCCAACCACCACATGATGGATTGTCAAAATAAGTGTGTAGATTTTGCTAAAAGGGTTATGTTTCATGATGATTGATTGGTTTTCTTACGATGTTATTTTAGGGGTGATAAATATCTAAAATTCAGTAGGTGTGTATCACCAGGATTACAAATTTCAACTCAATCAGCCAAGGGTGAATAGAGCAATGTAGTGATCGTCTGCCTTGGTTAGCAAAGATGGGCCCTTCAGTTTGCCATTAATATTTTGATGCAGATGCAAGCATTTATTAACATTGGCGTATATCCAATTCATTGAATGCTTGCATCTGGACTGAAATATTAATGACCACCCAAAGGATCATGATCATAATTTAATGACTGATGGATTACCCTAACCAGACCACAAAATTTTAGACTGATTGAAAGTTCTAGCAAACAACAAATTGAATGAGGCTCTTAAGTAAAAGATTTGTGTATGAAAAATAACTATTTTGCGAAAAGAAGGTATGCTAGTGACCAGCATTTTCTCCTTTTTCCCATTATGTTTTCAAAAGCCTCCTCTGTCAGGGCCGTTAAGACTCAGGATTGTGTGCTAAATGGTGAATATTATTTAGAAGACATATCTCAGGGACAGGTCGTCAGTTTCCTGGATTGTAACCAAGATACATGTACATAGTCACCATCATTCTAAATCTAATTCTTAACTCCATTATCTGCCATATTCCATTGGCTATGACATTCTGGCAAGTTTCAGAAGTTATAATTAGAACAATATTGTGAAATGATCAGAATACTAGACTAAAGCTCTGTCAGGCTGTGGTTTTGCCCCACAACACTCCTTTATGAAGAGAGCCACTGGTGGAGCAATATTGTAGAATGGGGGAATTACTAGATTGAGGCTCTTTCAGGCTATGGTTTTGCCGTACTACACTCGTATATGAATAGTGCCACCAGTGGAGATCAAACCATGATTTCTGATAATAACTCCAGTCCCTGATTCTTTTCTACACAATCCTGAGTTTGTACTTCTCTGAGAAAGAAAGGTTTTGAAAACAGTTTGGGAACAGAAGAAAATGCTGGGAACCAGCATTTTTTTCTTTTCCCACGTCGTTTTCAAATGCATGTTTCCTTGTTTGATATAGTGTTAGAACCTAGTATAGACTAGTATGGACTGCCTTGGAAAACAGTGTGCACATAGAGAGATGGCTTCATGGTGCAATTTCTCTGTTTGCCACACTGTTTTCTATTCTTATACAGTAGAATAAACTTCTGTCCTGATGACAGAATTATAGGCTTGTCCAGATTGAAAGTATTGGCAGACGACAAATAAAATGTGGCTGAAATGATTCAATTTGTCATTGAAAGGGTAGAAAATGTTGTGGGAAATGGAGGAAATGCTGGTTACTAGGGTTTTCTGTATTTCCTGCAAAAATTTCTAAAGCCTTCTTCTTCAGATTATTTAACACAGGATTGTATTGTATCAATTTGGATGCAGGTTTATAAAGTTCTTTCTTCTTTCAGTACTGAGATCAACTTGAATCTTTGATAAACTTCTTTTATTTGTTTATTTCTATAGTAGGGTCACATTGGACTGATATGAAAACAGTTTGATAAACTTGATTGATTATTTTTGCTATACAGAGGCCAGCTTGTAATTGTATAAACTTATAATTTATTACTTCCATAACAGGGTCACCTCAGACAATTAGCTTACCAAGCGTTATCTGTGATGAAGATTAAAAGATATTCGAGTGATGGTGGTCTAGATACTTGTGCAATATGCCTTGAAAAGTTCTTCCATAAACAGGTATGAGATCTGGTTACTAGAATGCAATTTTAGCCCTTTTCCTTAATTTTTGAGCAGTCAAAAAATATTTAGACAGGTCCAAATGCAAAGAATTTCCAGAAGACAAATATGATGTGGCTCAAAAGATGAAAAATGCCTTTGAAAGGGTAGAAAAGAATGTGGGAAAAGCAGAAAATGCAGTTTACCAGCATTTTCTCCTTTTTGCACAATGTTTTCAAAAGGCTTCTTCCCCAGGGTCATTAAAACTCGGGATTGTGTGGTAAGGGGTTAAATCATTCCCCTCTCCATAAAAACATTGTGGCAAAAGAGGCAATGTTCACAACCAGCAATTTTGTCCGTTCCACAGATTTTCACATAATATTCATTTTATTTAAGCATAACCCCTGATTATCATACACTGTTGCAAGGATGTTTGCAAAGGTATTACCTGAAATTTTACTAGTATTTCAGGAAGAAATGATTTACCCTTTCCCAAACAATCCCCAGACCCTGTGCAAGAAAGCATTTGAAAACACTGTGGGAAAAGAAGAAAATGCTGGTAAATAGCATTTTCTCCATTTCCTCACTGTTTTCTACCCAAATCTCATCATTTGAGCTGCATGAAATTTGTTTTCTGTAACTACTTTGAATTTTAACAAGTTTTGAAGTGTGTTGAATGGTAAAAAGTTAGATTTGTGACCAATATATTTGAGCTATGCTCTGGCAAAAGAGGGCTTAATGCATCTCTGTGATACATTATACCAAGTCAGTCATTTCACACTTAGGGATCCATAAAATCCATGTTGTTTTACAGCAGGCTGAATTCCAAGGGTTGAAAATGCCTAAAATTGACCAATGTCAAAAAGTATGAGCCTGCACAAACCAGGCAGGCTGACATGAACGATACCTTTTGTAGATGCATTAAGCCCCCTTTGCACAGAGCATGGCTCATTTACTGCTTATCAGTAAATAATTATGAGTAATGTTTGATCAAGCTGTCTTCATAGCTAAACAGAATAACAACTTTGTCTTCAAGTTTAAGTTTTCACATTTTACCATACAAATTCTATGGCCAGATAAAAACTTTGAGAGAAAAGGTGAAAATGATGGTAATCAGCATTTTCTCCCCTTTTTTGCTTCACAGGCCAAAGGCTTATGCCATTGCCCTGTATCAGTTATGCACCAGTGTGTCTGTCCACCCACAACTGTTTTTTTAGCTCACCTGAGCATGGAGGATACTGGGTCGATGCATTTAACCCCTTTTTCACAGAGCATGGCTCATGTTTTGTATTTTCTGTTGTAGAAATTACGGGTACTACCATGTTGTCACCAGTTTCACACTAAGTGTGTGGATCCCTGGTTAGTGTATAACCATACATGTCCTCTATGTAAACTGAACATTATTGGTAAGTCCTTCTTTTAAGTGTTTGTTCTTTACCACTCAGTACAGAGCTTCAACAACCCTGAGAAAGAAAGCTTATAAAAACATTGTGGGAAAAGGAAAAACTTCTGGTAACCAGAGTTTTCTCCTTTTCTCATGTTTTTAATCAATCAAAGACAATTCCATCATTTGAGTCAGCTGCTACCTTTTGATTTGGAGGAGCCAAATTATGTCATCTGGTAAAGAGTTGATATATTCTTGGAAGGACCAAGTAATGCACAATCCTGAGTTTTAATGACCCTGAAAGAGAAGGTTTTTGAAAACGTGGTAACCAGCATTTTCTCCTTTACCCACAATGTTTTCTACCCTTCCAAAGGCAAATTTTAGTTTTGGAGACACTTTTATTTTTTCTTCTGCAAGTGCTTTCAGTTTGGTCCAGTCTGAAATTTTGTCATTTGGGAAAGAGTAAGAGGTTGTTTTGCCAGACTGTATCACAAGATAGCTATGTATCAAAGATCTTTGTGGTCTGTGTATCCTGATATTTGACATACACAGTCTAATATACATGTGTTGTGAGATATTGTGGTGTTTTCACCTTTTCCCACAATGTTTTTTACCCTTTCAAAGACAAGGTCCACTATTTCAGTTACAGTTTTTTTGTCATCTGCAAATGCTTTGGTTTGGGTAAGAAATTTTGTTGAGTCAACCCCTCTACTGGTATACAAATGAAATGAATAGTTTCAGGCAATAGAAAAGTTCTAATTACATATACTACAATTTCAAAGACTATTATTCACAGAACTTGGTAGAAATTATTCAGCTCTATAAAACCAATATCATTCGAAATTCTCTCTGGTTTGATCCAGATTTAACTTTTTCCCACAAGACAAATTTTAGATTCATCTGAATATGAAAGCATTTGCAGGTGACAAATTTGATGTTTCTCAAAAGATAAGTGCTGTCTTTGAAGTGGTAGAAAACATTGTGGGAAAAGAAGAAAATGCTGGTGACCAGCATTTTCTCCTTTTCCCACAACGTTTTCTACCATATCAAAGGCAAAATTCCTCATTTGAGTCACATTTGAATTGTCATCTGCAAATGCTTCCAATTGGGACAGGTCTCCATTTTTCTCATGTGGTAAAGAGTTAATTAACTATGAGTTCAAGAAGTTCTCGTGTAATCTGCCTGGTAGACCTGGTTCTTTGGAGAACAAATTCTGTTTTTTATTACCCCTGTTATTTATTTGAAGTTTGATTGACCTTGTTCTCTCTGAATTATCTGAAAACAATTCTTTTTTTTTTTGCTTTTGCTTTATATTTTGTAGAAAAACTGGAACTGTAGAGGGTAAACAGTCGTGACTTAGAGAGATCTGCATGTAACTACATGGAAGTCAGATGGGTGGATCTGGTTGTGTGGGAAGACAGATCACCTTGCCTATGAATTGTTTTGTTTCTGTTAAATTTTTGTCTTATATTCCCTTGTTTTTGCTTGTGTACCACAATTATGCTTATCCAGTCTTCCGTCTACATTGCTGTATTTTGAAGCATTGATAGTGAAAAAATCTGTGAATGCTTTACAGGGCGACAGAATTCCAGACTTGTTCATATTGAAAGCCTTTGCAGGCAGCAAACTGAATGTGGCCAAAATAATGAATTTATTTTTGAAAGGGTTAAAAATATTATGGGGAAAAAAAAAATCTCAAAATGTATTGAAAAACCATCATCCTAAGGGTGGTAAAAGCATAGCGTTGTTTGGTAAAGGTTTGAAAAATATGCTGTATTATAGGCAAATTACATTTAACCCTTTACCACACAATCCGGACTTTTTTACGATTCTTAGAAAGAAGCCTTTTGAAAACATTGTAGGAAAAGGAGAAAATGCTGGTCACCATTTCAGTCCAAAAGCTTGGGAACCTTTTTGAGGCCACAATTTCAGTCCAATACCCATGAAAGTTTGTTGGAATGTTTCGGTTTGTTGTGATATCTCGGAAGAGAATAGAAATGGGTTGTGTTGGTTCAAAAAGGCTCAGATGAGTGATTCAGGGCCCTCATGGCCCTCTTGTCTCCTATCCCTACAGTGTTTTCAGAAGGCTTCTTCCTGAGGATTGTTGAAACATGTGATTGTTTGGTAAAGAGTTAAGGTGCTTTTGCAGATACTGCAGATAACAATCGGGCTGCTCAGAACAAGCATGGATCTTGGATCTACACTAATGTTTTTAAAGCTTTTTGGATAAGAACAAAACTTTATGTTCAGTGACTGGGGTCAATTTTTGAAAAATATAAAGTCTGTTTCTTTATGTGGATGTATTCAATATTGGAAAAGTGGATTTGTAAAGTGGAAAAAAAAAAAAAGTTAATAAATATTAGTACTACCCATAGTTTATTATTGGTTTTAGCTCACCTGAGCACAAAATTGCTCAAGGGGAGCTGAATGTGATCGCTCTCTGTCTGGTGTGTCTCTGTCCAGCACATTTATTTTTACTGACTTCTCTTCAACAACTACTGAATCAAATCAAGCCAAATTTCATAAACAAACACCTTGGGTGAGGGAGAAAAAGAGTTTGCCAATGAATCATTTATATCATATGACCAATACGGCTAGCAGTGCTTAATTTGTCGTCTGCAAGAGCTTTCAGTACAGATGAGTCTAAAATTTGGTTTATGCATTAATTACCAGACGTCAAAATTTTAGCCTTGTTCGAATTAAAAGCATTTGCAGACTACAAATTAAATGTGATGCAAAACTTGAAATTTGTCTCTCAAAGGGTAAAAAATATTTCTCCTTTTTCCACAACCTTTAGATCACTGGAGCACAAGATGCTCTAGGTGAGTTTTTGTGATCTTTCTGTGTCTATCCTCAGTCACCCAGGCATCCACAATTGCCTTGTGTGCACTGTAGAGGCCATATTTTCAGTCAAATACTCATGAAACTTAGTCAGAATCTTTGTCTTGATTATATCTCAGACAAGATTGAAATTGGGTCATGTCCTGTCAAAAAGTAGGTCACTTGGACAAATCTTGGAAAAACCTTGAGGACACTCTAGGCGCCACATTTTCAGTTTGATACTAATGAAAGGTGGTCAGACTGTATGTCTTCATTATCTAGGAAATGTTCGAAATTGAGTTACTACGGTATTAAGGCATCTGCGAAAAGTATTGACCTAGGTCAGCCAGCGCAGTCGGCGCAGACTGACCTGGGCCGAAACTTTTCGCTAATGGTCAATTTTATGTATGTCAAATCATGATTAAGTTGGACTTTATTGATGCATGGTCATCTTGCTTGGTATGATGTATCAGGGAGAAGCATTAAGCACACTTTTGCCAGAGCATGGCTCATTTTCTAAGTGTCTTTAAAATTCGGGGTCGTATGGTAAAATGCTAAAAGACTGAGAAGATATTTGATTTGACACCCCCCCCCCACACACACACACATACACACAAACTTTACCTAAAGACCTAAAGAGTACTTGAGTATTTGTAGTAAAAAAAAATGTTATTTGGGGAGTCTGAATATTGAAGAAGATAAGAACAAGAATAACCTACAATTTTGTGATATTCTCATGTACTAACCTTATGCAATAAAGACGATACACCCGAGTCCTCCCAAATATTGAAAGAAACATGTCATGTCTAAATGTAACAGTACTGACCACGTGGTTCAGTCATTCTTCTTTTCGGTCACGGAAGTTCGAAACATTAATCTATATACTGGAACTGGTTCCATGCCCCGGTAGCTCAGTCGGTAGTGTACAGGACTTGAGAACATGGGGTTGCTGGTTCGATCCCCGGCTCGGCCAATTTCTTTTAAGGATTGATGACCATGACTCACTGCGACAGGACTCATTCCTCTCTAACCGCTAATTATTGTTTCGACGATGGGTTCTTGGGAAAGCAGCCTTTGGCTTGAAGAGAATATTGTGCAGCAATGCTGGTAAAATAAACCCCAAGCAAGCATGAATAAGTGCGCTGGCCGCTACGATATAACTGAAATAATGTTGAAAACAGCTTTAAACACCATACAAAACATCATCAGAACTGATGTTTTTCTCTGCTTAAAAGTCATGGATACTTTGTGTTGTATCGGACTTATGTATACATGATTTTCACTTTGTTGGGGAAATATTGCAACATATAAAAAAAAAAAATGATTCGAAAACTAGCCGGTGGCCCATCATGAAGAGAAGCCATGAGGAAGATATTCATTTCGTCCCCCATGCTCCTCTCTAAAGGATCAAAAAGGTATATATAGGAGCCATGCTCTGTGAAAGGGGGTTTAATGCATTTGCAAAAAGTATCGATTCAGGTCAGCCTGCGCAGTCCATGCAGGCTGACCTGAGTCGAAACTTTTCGCTTTTGGTCAATTTTCTGGATGTCAAAGGACCAGTGTATCTCATGATTCAGTAGGTTGTTATACAAAACGGATTTCAGGGATGTATATAATGTGATGACTTGCTTGGAATCATGCATCACGGACATACATTAAGCCCCCTTTTGCCAGAGCATGGCTCATATATGAGATAATACTTTAAACTGGACTGGACGATTTTGAGGACAGTTAGTTGATCTTTTCCTTCTCAAACTTCCTCGACAGATTACATGACTGAAAAAGGAACGGTCACGCTGGAATATGAATATGGAAAAAGATAAGAGGGAGATTGACCTAAGAGCAATTTTGTGATATCCTAATTTATTTCCTTGATGCAATCAACGGTGTGCTCCAGATTCCTGTCAAAAATTAATCGACAGAAACATGGCATATCTAAATATATACAAAAACTGATCACGTGATTCAATCATACTTTTCGGCCGCGGAAATTCACAATGGAAATAGTGCTGCTAATTTGCTCCGCCTGTCAGTTGAATTTACTTTATTTTGGATTAACAAACAACTTCTCGGTATGGACACCATGTGTTATCGGAATTATACATGATTTACAAAGTTAATGTTTTTTCATTTTGTAGAGGAATATTTGTGTAAAATGGATTCCCAAGCCTAAGTCTCGCCTATGGAATGTTTACAAGAAGTATGAAGCATGGCGCGGCTAATTATAAATCGATAGGCTGTTGTCCTCAAGTTCCAGGTTGCACATGCGCAGACTTAATCTATTCTTTTCAGGCTAATTATAATAATACTGGTCACATGGTCCAGGTAACCTGCTGATCATCTGGTCTAGATAGCCAATCAGCGCAAGCTTTATAGTCATATGATCCAGATACCCAATCAGCGCACATCGTCATTCTTTTCGGCTGCAGCGTTTGGAAATGGAATAGGCACTCCTGTTTTTTTCTCCGTGAAAAAGTGAATTTTCATGAAATAGGAACTGAATACGGCTATTCCAGGTATGGATTATTTAAATTACTAAAATTATAAACAATTTACCAGGTTTATTTTTTTATTTTTTGACGTAAATTCTGTGTTGAAACGAATCCAATTGAATTCGAAGCAGTCCTGTTTTCACTTAAAGTCTCTATCCGTTTCCCGTGTTTTTCCGCCTACTGCTATTATCTTTTCCTCTAAAAATAAATATGATAGGCTTCCTCTGTTACTGAAAAGTAATTGCCATCTTCTATTTCTTTTTTAAGCTTATTTCTATGGCAGGAAAAAGCGAAATTGCTCGACATCCGGTTTTATCATTTCCGAGCAAGGGAAGGTGATACGACCGGAATTCTTTCCGCACCAAATTAGTAATTGTCTTCTTTCGCTGTACAAGTAGAAGGTATAGATCCAAGATCAGACTGCATGTTCTCTGAAGTCTGGTCTTGATTTATGCTATGCACAAAAAGCGCCTGTCTACGCCTATCGAAGATCAAACTTCACGGATATTCAGCCTCATGTTGGTCCGCAAAAAGTGCCTGTCTGCGACTATCTAAGATCAGACTTCACGGACGTTCAGGTTGATCTTAGTCTACCCTTATCGCAAAGACAAAAGACAATTTTAGCTTGTGACGAGGAGAATATGGATTAGGCTAAGGACGCTTTTCACTGTCAGAACAACAGAGTGAGCCCAGTCTTGAACAGTTTTGGATTTTTGTTTTGTCAAAAAGTTCCGCTTATGACATTTATAAGCCCTTTGGCTGCTAATCTGGACTCAAGGCTCTTTAGCAGGCTGTCGAGACCAAGATCAGACTTCAAAGGACGTGCAGTCTGATCTTGAATCTGCACTGTGCAATACACTGATTCTTTTAGCAGGGGAAATGAACCCAACTAACTATTGACTGGAAGTTTTCATTGTATCATTTAGTCAATGTGAGGGGGGGGGGGGGGAACGGTTTTTCATCAAGAAGGGTCCTTGCAAACAACCGCTGCAAATCCGAAGGTAAGATTTCTGAACACTATTTTGTTCGGTATTAATCTGCAGTTGTCAATCAATGCTTCGCCTACTATAAATCAGAAGTTACTCCTTGCAGCCTGCACCTCGTTGCACTGTTTTGAGCAAGGTGATGCCATGCTAGTGAGTTCGAATTCCAATTCATTTTACCTGCCGAGCCCTGTAGGTCAGTCGGTTACCTGCCTGGTACTGCAGGGGTTGTGTGATTGAATATCAGTATTTCTAACCACTGGTAAACCAGTTGACCCCTCCCCCGCCCCAGCTCATTTGGTATCCTTCAAGCTCAGTTTTGCAGAGGTCGTGAGATTGAATCCCAGTTCATACTCTTTTCTATGTCAGATGATAGTCATTGTGTTAGGATTAATTACTCTCTCTTCTCTGAATGATATTTACATGATGTTTAAGTTGAAGAGCAGCCAGTTACTGGAAAGAGTATTGTGGGTAGCACTGGTAAACAAAGCTCCAGGAATGAGTAGAAAGTACACTGGCCATCATGATATGAGTGTGAAAATGCTATTCATGCAATTTGTCACCATCCCATGTCTTGGTGATTTAAAAAAAAAAAGGACATTTTTTTTTTTTTTAATATAAGTTCAGCTGAAAAGTTTTGGTCATTCTATGTTAAGTTTATGCCAAATTTATATTGATATGAAAGTTGATGAAAAATTTTTTGCCGAAACTGATTGATTCAGTCAGAAGTTATGCTGCTAAATGTACCCAAATTTGTCCCAAGTGCAACGGTTTTAGTGTGACATTTTTAATGTATCATAAATTTCAAAAACCTTCCACAAAGCACATGTTGCATTATATCCTAAAACAACCCTTGGGTGTAGCTTCATTAGGTCACTCATACATGTAGTTTACAATGTAATTTATACGCACTTTGTCCTGTTTACCTAATTAAAGAAAACTATTTTATGCAAACAATGGAAATAGCCTGGTTTAACTTACAGCTGTAAGATTTCCCAAACTATATGCAGGAGATGTATAACATGTTGTAAATGACAAAACATGTAATATGCTTAATTACCTGTCACCATACATTTGGAACTCTTGATATAACTTCAGAAAATAGGTGCCATAATGTGTTACACAGATTTGTCACAAGTGCAAATTCTGAAGTTTTTTGTCCCACAATGTAACCATATCCTGTTTACTTACTTATTTTGTTTCATTTCTAGAATCAGCAAGTCAGGGCAAAACTATTTAATTCTTCTAGGCAACAAAATTTTGGACTCAATCAAATCGAAAGCATGTGCAGACAAAAAAGAAAAAATAGCTAAAATGATGACTTCTGTCTTCGATAGGTTAGAAAACATTGTGGAAAAAGGAGAAAATGCTGGTAACCAGCATTTTCTACATTTTCCACAATGTTTTCAAAAGCTATCTCTTTCAGGGTCATTAAGATTCAGGATTGTTTGGAAAAAACCACATTTGAAAAGTAGTACTTGAAATAATGTTTTAATTGAAAGGAATTCATCAGGTGTATCAAGAGTGCCTTGAATTTTAATGAGAAATACTTTTTGCATTTAAATATTTGAAAAAGTCAAGTGAAAAAGAAAATTTGTGTAGGTAAAGAAAGCAATTTCAGCATTGAATTTACCAAAAAAATGGTTAAAAAAGAACGATGCAGAAAATATTCAAATCAATGGCATAGAATCATATCTTGATATATGTCTAGTAAAACAGTATCAAAATGTGGACTGAATCCTTAAGCTGCTCAATAAATGAAACAAAGTTTTCCAATCAGAAGTAAAAACCCAAATATTTCAGTTTCAAAGTTGATTTCACTGGAAAGAAAATACCGTATTGGCCAGTGTAGATCAAAGATCAGACTGCATGATTTGTGCAGTCTGATCTTGATCTACACTGTCCACAAATGCGCTCTGAGTCACACTTAGCAGCCTGAGGGTTAAAGAATATCTGAAACAAGTGTAGCTCTAGTTATATGTCTATCCCATGTTCAGGGAAAGAAAAAATTCTTGAAACATGGAAATTACAAAAAATTGAGTGGTTTTCAACAGCAGGTAATGTTAATTCTCTACACTTTGAAGTCTGAGGAAGGAATTGATGTAGAAATCATTCAGTTTAAAACTGATCAATTTTTTCACCTATATGTTGTCACACTTTGACTTCATTTTCTTTACTTTGAAATTGCCCTTCTTTCTTCTCTCTATCTCTCCCTCTCTCACTCTCTGTCTCAATTTCGACAGCTGGAAATACAATCCACAGTAGATCTACCTTAATTGAATTTTCTTTAATCTTGAATTAATTGTTTACCAAACGACAAAATTTTACTTTATTAAAGATGTTGCTGATGGCAGCTAAATTGTAGCTACAATAATAGGATTTTGTTTTTGAAAGGGAAGAGAGCGTCGTGCAAAAAGGAGAAAATTGCACGTTACCCGCATTTTCTCCTTTTCGGATAATACTTTCAAAGGTCTTCATTCTCAGGATGGTGAAAACTTGAGACTGTTTGGTAAGGGGGTAAAGAAAAATGGATGGCATAGATCCAAGATCAGGCTGTGATTCCTGTGCTGTCTGACCTTGATCTATGCCTTTTGCCTCTTGCACTGAGAGGGCGTAACCCCATTGTACCTCTTTTCTGTAAAAATATACAATATGGACACAGATCAGATGCACCAAAAGCAGTGTCGGATCTATATCAATATCATTTTCCCTCTGAAAACAAACATTTTGGCCATTCTCTGTGAATATCGACCCAAGTCAGCCTGCACAGTCAATGCAGGCTGACCAGGGTCAAAACTTTTTAGAGCTGGTAAATTTCCTGTATGTCAAAGGAATTGACAGTGATTCAGTTGGTTGTTAAACAAAATGGACTTCATAGATCCATCACTTAGGTGATGACTTACTTGGTAAAATGCGTCAAGGAAATATCTCTTAACGCTGACCAGTGTTCGACGATGGTTATTTTGTGGGAAATCAGCCAGTGGCTTTGAAAGAATATTGTGTGGAGTACTGGTAAAAGAAACTCAAGGAAAGCATGGATAGGTGGATTGGCTGCTGTCATGTGCATGTATCTCAAATAATGTTGAAAAAAATGACGTTAAACACCACAAAATCAATCAAGCATCAAGGAAATGAATCGACTGTTTACCAACAATCCCGAGTTTTAACGACCCTGAGAAAGAGGCCTTTTGAAAACATGGTGGGGAAAAAACAAAGCTGGTAACCAGCATTTTCTCCTTTTCCCACAATGTTTTCTGTCCTTTTCCAGACAAATCTCACCTTATGAGCCATAGGCCTATCTAATTTGTAATCTGCAAATGACTTCAATTTGGACAAGTGTAAAATTTGGTGTGAGGTAAACCCACTACTGACAGAGAATGGCTCATTTTCCTGGAGCATGTTCTATTATAATGGCAGTGAAAGAAGTTGGTACTCTTGTAAAAGCATAATATCAACCCTTTACCAAACAATCCCGAGTTTTAACAACCCTAAGGAAGATGCATTTTGAAAACATTGTGGAAAAAGCAGAAAATGCTGGTAACCAGCTTTTTCTCCTTTTCTCAGTGTTTTCTATCCTTCCAGAGGTGAATTTTGCTTTTGAGTAACAATTATTTTTGTTGTCTGCAAAAGCTTTGAAGTCTAAAATTTAGCCATTTGGGGTTGAAAGGTTAAAATAATTGTACATGTATTTTTAAAACATTTGGTTACAGGCTGATGGTTGATGGAATCTGCGAGCAACAAAATCTGCAAGAATTCAGCTGAGACAGAAATAGCATGAAGTCTGAAGAATGGCAAATGCAAGAGCAGGAAGTACCACTTAGTCCTGAAGCAGAAACTGTATGTTAAAAACAATGGTTAAAATGCAGAATTCATTCCTCAGTGACCTGACTGCTGTAATTTGTTTTATTAATAAACCCTCTTGCACAAAACACAACAAATTTTAACACTACAGATACAGATCAGGCTGCATAGAAAATAAGTCTGATCTTGGATCTACACTCTCCACATCTCATTAGCTATTCTAATAAAAAGATTCATGAAAAGCATTGATCAATGTGTGGGTCTTCCACCTCCCTGAAGTTACAGATTTCATTTACCAGTACTTGGCATTTTCATCCTTTACAAAGCTATCATGTGTTTAACTTTTTACAACAGGACAAAATTTTAGACCTGTCCAAATTGGAAGAATTTGCAGATGACAATTTAAATGTGGCTCAAGGAAATTGTCTCTCATAGGGTAGAAAACATTGTGGAAAAGGAGAAAATTGCAAATTATCAGCATTTCCTCCTTGTCCCACAATGTTTCAAAAGGCTTTTCCTCAGGGTCCTTAAAACTAGGGATTGTGTGGTAAAGGTTTAAACATCCCTGCAGAAGAAAACTGTTCAAAACATTACTGGAAAATGAGAAAATGCTGGTAACCAGCATTTTCCCCTTTTGCCACAATGAGTTCTACCATTTCATGAGCAAATGTCATCAATTGAGCCCCATTTAATATGACCCATACAGATCTTTTCAATTTTAGACAAGTCTTAAATTTTGTCTTTTGGTAGAGATTTACACGATCCTGTGGGAAAAAAAAAAAGTTTTGGAAAACATTTTTGGGAAAATAGAGAAAATGGTTGTAACCCTACAGTATTGCCACTATTTCAAAGACAATTACCATCATTTGAACCATATTTAACCCCTAGGCTGCTAAGCATGAATCACTAACCTTTTGCGAACAGCGTAGATCAAGACCAGAATGTGCAGTCTGAACTTGGATCTACACTGTCCGATAAGGAGATTATTCTCCTCCAAAGATACCTTTGAAATAGGAAAATTTTGGTTTTTACTATCGGCTTGAGAGTTCCATTTCTTTTATTTAGTAGGATAAGGGTTAACTGTTTTTCTGCCATGAATGAATTAAACTGAATGAGTATAAAATTGTGTCAAAGATAGGGATTAATAAATACAAGCTAATAGAATGTTTGCATATTGATGTTTTTAGTGTCAAAGGTTAAACACTTAACCCTTTACCACACACTAAAATTTAAGACTGAGCCAATTTGAAAGCATTTGCAGATGACAAACCAAAACTGGTTCAAATCATGGGGTTTGTCTGTTACTGTTATTTTCTTCTGTACCCACAATGCTTACAAAAGCCATCTTCCTCAAAAGATCATTAAAATTTGGGATTGTGTGATGAAAGTTAGCCCTTAAAGCAGTAGTTGCCATTGCAGCCAGTGTAGATCAAGATCAGACTGCGCAAAACATGTAGTCTAATCTTTGATCTACACTGTCTGCTTTGCTGAGAAAGTCCGAAAAATAGCAACCTTCTTATTTACAATTATTTGGGCCTGATTCCCTGACTGAGAGTGTTAAAATGGGTTTACCTGGCACTCTAAGTGTTAACGTTTTACCCAACGACAAATTCTTGGACCGGCAATTAAGTGCAATTCAAGCCATGGGATTTGTTTGGGAAAGGGCAGAAAAGTTTGTGGGTAAAATAGAAAATGCTGGTTACTAGCATTTTCTCCTTTTCCCACAATCTTTTGAAAAGGATTCTTGCTCAGGGTTGTTAAATTTGGGATTGTTTGATAATGGATTAAAGTGCTGGAACCTGTTGCTTTTGCAGACAGTGTAGATTAACATCAGACTGCACAGAACATGCAGTCTGATCTTAATCTACACTTTCTGCTACTTTGTTGCATACTCAAAAGATATACCTAGCTATATATTACTCAGTCAGAGGTAATTAAATAGAGTTTGATCATAACTGTCCATTTGAAGAGGGATGAATTCTGCATAGATATACTACAAACACTGAGACAGGTGTATGATAACCCTTAAAGCGCCTTTCACAACTATAGTTGCATTTGCGGCCAGTGTAGATCAAGATCAGGCTGCACAAAACGTGCAGCCTGATCTTTGATCTACACTGTCCGCTTTGCTGTATCATTGCAGTCAAAAGCAAACATGAACTTGTTATTACATGAACTTGTTATTTTTTGGGTCGTATTTCTATGATGAAAATGTCTGATAGGTTTATTCGACGCTCTAAGGGATAAATAACTGACTCGTCCACAGTGAAGGGGTGTAAGGTGTAATGATGGGTAACAAAATTTCGAGATTTTTAATCGAAAGCGGAAGCATATTGTGTAGTCTTATACACTTAATTAGCCAAAATGACTTACTGAAACATTTAACTCTTTACTGCACAAGCAAAATTTAGACTTGTCCAAATTGAAAGCATTTGCAGACGACATATCAGATGACGTTCAAATGATGGAATTTGCCTTTGGTAGGGTAGAAAACATTGTGAGAAAAGGAGAAAATGCTGGTTACCAGCATTTTCTCCTTTTCCCACAATGTTTTCAAAAGGCTTCTTTCTCAGGGTCGTTAAAAGTCGGGATTGTGTGGTAAAGGGTTAAAATGATAGAATTTAGTTCTATTTACACATGGGTACTTTAACCCTTAGGCTGAGCTATGCGCGACCCAAGGACAGTTTGCGGAAAGTGCAGATCAAGATCAGACTGTGCAGAACATGCAGTCTGATCTTGGATCTACACTATCCGATAAGGAGATACTTTTCACCCAAACAATAACTGTGAAATTGCAACATTTGGGGTTTTACTGTTATGGCTTCAAAGTTTCTTTGAGCTCATTTAGCAGGATTAGGGTTAATAAATACCTATCCTCCCTTTCACTGGGACCCGTTTGTTCAGTCTTTGTGGTATATCTATAGTGTTGTTATTTTACAGTTCTCTCGCCGAAGAAACAAAGAAAGTGCAAATTCAAACTTGATTCTAAGCTTTTGAAATCAAACTCAGTTCGAGCCTGTAAGCAGCGGGGTTTTTTTTTTTTTTCTGCTTTTGATTAAATTATTAACCCTTTACCTAATGACAAAGTTTAGATTAGCCTACATAGAAAAGAAAGAAAGAAGAAGAAAAAAAAATTGCAGGGGACAAATCTAAATGTGGCTTATGTTTTTGCAATTGTTTTTGAATGTTGAAAATGCAGGTTACCAGCATTTTCATCTTTTTAAACAATGCTTTCAACTGTCCAAAAGTCCTCAAAACTGAATTGTTTGGTGATGACTTAAATGAAAGTTTATAGCCAATGGTAAAACTGCATTTATGGCGATATCAAAGTTCTCTTTCGCCAGAAAATCTCAGGTAACTGGTCACTGCAAATTAAAGATCAGACTACAGGATCTGTACAGTCTGATCTTGATCTACACTGTCTGAAAAGGGCATTGAACTACGCATTACAGCCTACTTGTTAACTCTTATAATGCCAGGGACAGCAGCAGGTTTTTCCTGATGGAGTAGATCAAGATCAGTCTAAATCGAACGAGCAATCTGATCTTGGATCTGCACAGTCCAATACCTTGATCTGTTACAGAACGGCCTTCAAATTACACATGAGCCATGCTGTGACAAAAGGGGGCTTGATGCATCATACCAAGCAAGATATCACATAATTATGGATCCATAAAATCCACTATGTCTAACAACCGTCTGTATCATAAGGTAGACTGGTCCTTCGACATACAGCAAATTGACCAATAGCGAAAAGTTTCGGCGCAGGCTGACCTGGGTGGATACTCCCCCGCTCCCCGCAGATCATGAAGCCCCCTTTTCACAGAGCATGGCTTTATTTTCGCTGAGAATATTAGTTAATTTCAGCTGTTCAGCCTTCGATGGTCTAGTTTCCCATGATTACCATTTAAAACACGTGAGAGTTTAGATCTCAAAAGTCAAATGTACAGATAATGAACACATTGTGTAAAAAATAAAACGCTCATATTGAACATTTATTAAAGTTGCCCCAATGTTCTTTTTAAAGATTTTTCTACACAAAAATACGTCAAAGAGGGTAACTGAGAGGTTAATTTCCGTTTGGTGACACTTCCGACGGCATATTTTGTTGAGCCAATCCCATGCACCTGCATGTACCTGTTGTTTTGACTCCCTTATCCAACCGACGTTTATTAACCCTTAGGCTGCACAGCGCGACTCAAAGTCCTTTTGCGGACAGCGTACACTGATCAAGATGAGACTGCACAAAAGGTACAGTCTGATCTTGGATCTGAACTGTTCGAGAAGGAGGTATCTTACCCCCACAAACACATTTGAAATAGCAATTTTTTGTTTTTTACTATAGACTTGAAAGCTTAATTTAAAACCCTTTACCACACAATCCCAACTTTTAACGACCGTGAAGAAAAAGGCTTTTGAAAACATTGTGGGAAAAGGAGAAAATGCTGATAACCAGCATTTTCTCCTTTTCCCACAATGTTTTCTACTCTTTCTAAAAACAAACCACTTTTAGAGCCACATTTAATTTGTCGTCTGCAAATGCTTTGAATTTGAGCCAGGCTGAAAATTTTGTCGTCTGGTAAAGAGTTTATTTATTTCTCAGGATAAGGATTAAAGCTCTACCAAACAATCCCGTATTTTAACAACTTTGAAGAAGACGGCTTTTGAAAACATTGTGGGAAAAGGAGAAAACGCGTATATCCAAGATTATCTCTTACTGGACGATACAATCTTGTTTTAACGACCTTGAAGAAGAAGGCTTTTAAAAGAAACATTGTGGGAAAAGGAGAAACGAGCATAGGCTAAACCAAGATTTTCTCTTTTTAACCCTCTACCAGCTATCTCTGGTTTTTAAAGTCCTTGAAGAGGAAGGCTTTGAAAAACATTGTGGGAAAAGGAGAACACGCGCATAACCAAAATTTTCTCCTTCGGTTTGCAGCCTTGGCCTTTTAAGGACAAATCCTAACATTGGAACTGAGCCGTGCTCTGTGAAAAGGGGGCTTAATGCATCTGCGAGAAGTATCGACTCAAGTCAGCCTGCGCAGGTCGCGCAGGCTTACCTTTTCGCTAGCGTTCAATTTTCTGTATTTTCAAGGACCAGTTTACCTTATGATTAAGTCGGTTATTATGAAAAGTGGCTCTTACGGATCCATAATTATGTGATGGCTTGACTGGTATAATGCATCACGGAGATGCATTAAGCCTCCTTTTGTTAGAACGTGGCTCAACTATATTTGATTCGTTTGGGTCTTAAAACTCCGGTATTGTTTTGGTAAAGGGTTAAAAAGGGCCTTGTATGGTAAGGAAATCAACTCGGGTTATAATAGCATAAATTAACACGCGTAGCCTGGGTTCCAGTCTGATCATTTTTTCCTTTGTTATATTCGGACGTTACGAGTACTTTGTCAGAAATGACAAAATAACGTCCAAATATAAAAAAAATAGGAAAACATAATAGGACTGGAAACTAGACTAGAGAATAAACGAGGCAAAAGGATAACGTGCGGGGCACGAACAATTTCTCCTCGGCCACAGTGTTTTTTCAACAATGTTCTGTTGCAAGACGAAAAAAGTCGTTTTCATATAGAAAGGGTTCACTCTATATTTAGCTTGTACATACAATATATGCTGAAGTTGGATTCTGAAGAAATGATATCCAAAAATAAAAGATCCGCTCAAAATGTCAGAAGACGAAATTCAACCATGCTGCTCAGCGTGACATGATGAGCTTTTGCGGACATTATAGATCAAATCAGACTGTACTGAACGTGCAATCTGATCTTGGATCTACTCTGTCTGATACGACGAAATAATATCCGCGAAAGAAACTTTCAAGTCGCTATGGTTTTTTTTTAAATATCGGTTAAAAATTTTCATCTCATTTACTGAATAGTTACACAAGTGGCCAAAGTTAAGTTCCCAAAACCAAATGGGCGACGTTATCGGAAGACAGACAAGTTTCATTTATCACAATGTTAAAAAAAAAAAATCAGACTACACTGTCCGCAAAAGCAACATAAATTGTGATTAGCTTTCTAAGGGTTAAACGGGTAAAGGTATAATAAAACGAGACTTAGTTTTTTCAACATTGTATTGACCTTTTAGGGTGCTGAATAATCGCCTTGGGTAATTCTCAGGACAGTGCAGATCAAGATTAGACTGTACCTAAGTGCTGACAGTGTCAAGTGATCAAGATCAGCCTGAAGATGGAGTGCAGTCTGATATTTGATTCACCGTACACTGATCAAAATGACCTGGAATTTTCTGCCCCAAATAGCTTTTCGAGTACATGTACAATTTCGTTCATAATGAAAGCGTTACTAACCCTAATCCTGCTAAGTATGTTAAATAAAACCTTCAAGCCGATAGTAAAAACCCAAATAATGTTATTTCAAACTTATGTTTTGGAGAAAAAAAAAAATCTCCTTATCGGACAGTGTAGATCCAAGATCAGACTGCACGTTATGTGCAGTCTGATCTTGATCTACACTGTCCGCAAAAGGTCAGAGAGTCGCGCTTAGCAGCTTAAATGCTAATAGGGACTGGAGTTTTTACTTTATGGACGAAGATAATCCAGTATTTATGGGTGGAGTCTAATCTTATTCTACACGTCACTCCACTCGATTGACTCTTTTTCTCACGAGTGTTAATGAACTTCAGCGAGTAATCTTCAGAAGATTCTGATGATAAGTAACTTTCAAGAGAAGTTCATAACTTTCTTAAAGCTGTTTACTGTGTAATATACCAGGGCTGCCTTTCACTATAAAGCGTACGCACGAAACCTGCGTACGGAGTTTAGGTAAGCAAGCATCAAGTCTGAAAACGACTTACTAAACTACATAACTTAACGATTTGAGTAAATATTGCATAACTTTACGCCAGCTCATAGTTTTGGGTTAAGCAAGGAGTGTCTGCGTGTATATACATTCCCAAGTATTTTGCGTAAATTTACGCAGTTTACTGAAACGCAGCTCTGGTACTTACTATAAATTTCTTCAAAATAATGTTCGTGTGATAAGCAAAGTCTACTGGTTTGCAATGCCTGATACAATGCTTCGGATAAATAAAGGAGAAAAAGATCAAATAGCAAAAACATAAGATTGTTAGTAGACACGTGTAGGCTAAATAGGAATACATGTATGATATGGTTTAATTAGTACTCGCAACCCTATTCTGTCCATTCTCTCTCTCCATAACCCAGGTTTGTCGACAAAAATCGAATGCTTGAATTTCGCAACGTGAATTGATGACAATTTAAAAATCTTTCACGTAAATCTGGAGGGGAATAATCAAAGTACTGAAAGCACAAGATGTAGCTAACTATTTAATTCTTTACAAAATGAAATTCAAAGCTGTTGCAGACCACAAATTAAATGTGGCTGAAATGATGAAACCAGATTCCAAAAGGGCAGAAAACAATGTGGGAAAAGCAGAAAATGCTGGTTACCAGGGATTCTTCCACAGTGGCATTAAAACTTGGAACTGTGTGGTAAAGGGTTAATATTCAAGATGTAAAATAATAGTTTAACATAACAGTTTAACTGTGCACAATGGTCTAAATAATGAATGACTGACGGAATGACAAGAGTTCCCTGTCCAGTGAGGGTTAATGCAGCTGGGATTTGCTACAAGTTACCTAGGTGTATCTATTTTTAGATTCATTCATAATGTTACAGTGGTGTAGGAATGTGATAATAGCCTGCTTTGCATAGGTCACTTAATTTACATATTAGCAAAGATCTTGTATCTTATATATGACATCTTGTTCAGTAAGAGGACATGTTCAAAGTGGAGTGGTAGAGATTTAGCGGTTTTTGTCAAAACTGTCATATATAACAGAATTAATATTTCTAACAGAAAGAAATATTTTCTGTGAGGCAGTATTTGGCAACTGTGGGTTTTTTTTTGTTTACTTCGAATCTGGGTCAATGATGATACCTATAGACTAGCTTCGCTAGTCTAAAAATGAGACCTTAATAATTTGAATCATTTCTGTGAAAAGGGGTCTTAACACATTGCGCGGACTGGGTTAGGGTTGTTCACATGGGTCGAAACATTTTTGCTATTTGTAAATTTTCTGCATGTCAACGGACCAATTTATTCCATAATTTATCAGTTGTTAGACAAAGTGGGTTTTATTGATCCATAATTAAGCCTATGTGATGATTTGCTTGGTATAATACATGTACATCTCGGAAATGCATTTAGCCTCCTTTTTCCAAAGTATGACTCATTTATGATATTAGCATTTTATATGATAAGTTTATCATGGTACCAATTCTTTATACACACGTGACGTTTATTGTCTAATGAAAGAAGTAAGCTTACATTTCAATCACTTGATTTTTGGCGTAATTAATTATGAGCATGCTTGTTTCACATTTCGTCTCTTTTTTTTTTTCTGTTAGTTTCATTGTTTGCATGTGTAAGATTTTTAGCAAGAAATTCTGGTTGAAGCGGGTACCCTGTAACGAAAGGTAAGTGGAAAAAGTATTTTTTTTTTTCTTTTAACCATCTACTAATCAATCCAGTGTTTTAACAATCATGAGAAAGATGTCTTTGGAATACATTGTCGAAAAAGGAGAAAATACTACTAGCCGGATTTTTCCCCATTTCTCCCCAAGCGTGTCTTACATTTCAAATACAATATCTATTAATTGCGTATCATTTAAATTGTCGTCTGCAAATGCTTTTGACTTTGAAAAGTCTAAAATTTTGTGGCCTGGTTAAGAATTTAATCATAATGGTCTTAGATAACGAAAAGAGTTCAAAAATAGTTTTTGTATGTGGGTTGGGGTCGGATGGTATAGGATAGATATAAAAGGGTTTCGATAAAGGGGGAATATTATTTCCAGCCAAAACTTTGTTAACCCTTTCCTAAACAACAAAAATTCAAAGCATTCACTGACGAAAACGTAAATATGAATCAAACATTTAAATTTGTCTTTTGAACGGTAGAAAACCGTGTGAGAAAAGGAGAAAATGCTTTCAAAAGCCTTCTTTAGGGAATTTTAAACTGGAGATTGTCTGTGAACCTTTTGCCAGACAATCGCGAGTTTTAAAGCCCCTAACAAAAATGTTTTCTGAAAACATAGCGGGAAAAGGAGAAAATGCTTGTAACCAGCATTCCGTTCACAAATTCCATTTCTTTACGAACATTTAAATCGTCGTCTGTAATTGCTTTAAATTTATACTGGTCCAAACTTTTGTTATTTGATAAAGAAAGAGTTAACACGTTGCCACACAATCCCGAGTTTCAACGACCCTAAGAAAGAAGGTTTTTGAAAACATAGCAAGAAAAGGAGAACATGCTGGTAACCAGCATTTTATCCTTTTACCACAATGTTTTCTACACTTCCAAGGAGAACTCTCAGTATTTTTCAGTGTTTGAGTCATATTTATTTTGTCGTCTGCACTGATATTCTTTCAGTTTGGACTAGTCCAAAATTTTGTCGTTTGGTGAAGATTTTAAAGAGTTCAGATTAAGAATTTCCTGCTCACCTGTGCAGAAAAGTGCTGAATGCGAGCTTGTGTGATTGTATTGTGTCCGTCGTATAAGAGTTTCAGATCAATTTAAAAAATGGGACTGATCTGAAGATATAGAACTAAGTTCTTCCCCCCCCCCCTTCGAATTCTTTAAATGTTATAGGGAACAGAAAAAAAGCTATGGAGCCAAACTGGTTGAGTCCGTCGTTCGAACGTCAACAGTAACCTTGTCTGTACTCTGGGACTACATATCCTGTCTAATACTTATGAGCCATGCTCTGTGAAAAATGTGTTTAAATACATCTCTGTGATGCACTACACCAAGCAAGTCATCACATTTGGATTCTGGATTCTGGATTTTGTTTTGATTTTGTTGAACAACCGAATGAATCTTGAGGTATAATGGTCCTTTGACACGCAGAAAATTTAAAGATAGCAAAAATTTTCGACCCATATCAGCCTGCGCAGATTGCGCAGGCTGACATGAATCGATATGTTTGCAGATGCAGTTAACCCCCTTTTCACAGAACATGACTCTCATGATTTTTTTTTTTTTTCTTAATACTCGTCAATATTTCGCATGAGTTGGAAAATGGATCTACTTAGGTCAAAAAGTAGGTCGGTGCTGTGGGACAAATCTTAGAAAAATATCGCGTGTATCAGAAGCGAAACTTTTAATCCAGTACTCCTGGAAAGTTGGTCAGAATGTTTTGCTTGATGATATTTTAAAGGACTATGAAAGCAGGTCACACGGGGTCGAAAAGTAAATCACTGAGACATATCGTAGAAAAAACACTGTGTTCACTCTAGAACGCTCATATCCAGTCCAGTGCTCATGAAAGTTGATAAGAATGTTTTGTCCTGATAATTATGTCGCCGGGTCAAAATACCTCTTGGGCAAACTTTAGATAAACCTTGTGTACACTTTAGAGGCCATATTTTCAGTCCATTACTCATGTAATTTGACTGGAATATTTCTTGATGGTATTTCGGAGGATCATTGAAAGAAGTCGCTTTGGGTGAAAAGTTGTTCAAATACACAAATCCTAGGAAAACCTTGTGTAAATTCTTGAGGCAAGATAAGTGCAATGCTAATGAATCTTAGTCATGGTGTTTGCCTTGATGATATCTCGGATTAGGGCAAAAATAGATCACTTCAAAGCGTAAGGTAGGTCAGAGGGGCTAATCTTGGAGAAACTTTGTGTGCACGCTACAGGCCATATTTTCAGTCCAGTTCTTATGAAACTTCTATAGGATGTTTGTCTAGATAACATACAAGTACTTGTTTGAAAATAGGTCACGTTAGGTGAATAAGTAGATCACTGGGACAGAGCTTAAAAAACCGTTTGTGCAATCTAGAGGCCGCATTTTCCAGTGTTTATGACAGTTGGCCAGAATCTTTGTCATGATTATATTTGAGACAGGTTTTAAACTGGTCAAAAGGGAGGTCACGAGGTCAAAACCTTGCGGGATTGTGTAAGCCACATTTTAAGTGTAGTGTTCATGAAGTTTGGTCTGAAAGTATGAATCTGCTGTTTGATTTGAAGCCCCAAACAGAACGAAAAGCCATGTTAGAGCAATACTGATAAAGAGCTTGATCCATATTTAAATATATCAAAACTAGGGATGGCAACGAGTATCGATTTTAATACTCGAGTACTCGGTCATTCTTCCGATCGAGTACTCGGTTACTCGGACGATTTTTTACCAACACTGCGTATGTCGCACGTTGTCATGTATACATAAATAGAGCTGCAAGGGAGGTAACTTTGGAAAGAAATCGGGCGCAGATCTCAGTGTCCCGGTTCACTATTCATTCAACAGTTTTCAGTTTATTTTATTCATCTTCAATCTTCAGAAAAAAATCGTTCCATGATAAAATTATCACCGCTATTCTTGAACACAATAAGGAGCGTTAATGTTATCATATGCAAGAATAGTGCCGATTTTTAAAATGGTGCGATTTTTAAATCAGCAAAAACTAACAACAATATATTTACAGTGTTTAATCAGGACATAATGTATTTTTTTAATCAATCACATATCAAACATTTACGACATTTCAACAACCCATTTATAAAACAAATCTATAGTTTAAAATTCTTTCAGAGACCGGGGTCGATACTCGGACAACTAGGTATACAACTGCACATAGGCGATCACAGGGTACGCGCAACATGTTATTTCACGGTCCTAAATGCAGTTCTACATTTCCAAATATCGATCGTTAGTTCCGTTAGAATTTTATTGCTTCTGCTTAACTCATTACCAAACGATAAAATTTTAGACTGGTCCAAATCAAAAGTATATGCAGACGACAAAATAAAAGTGACTGAAAATTTGAAATTTGTTTTGTAAAGGGTAGAAAACATTGTGGGAAAAGAAGAAAATGCTGGTTACCATCATTTTCTCTTTTTTCCACAATGTTTTCTAACGACCTCTTTCTCAGGGTCGTCAAAAGTAGGGATTGTGTGGTAATGGGTTAAACTGTTCTAAAAATGAAATTAATAAGCAATACAGATCCATGTATATGTTGACAACTGCGATATTTACAAGTCACTGATATCTCGTGTTATAATTCCAATATCACCATTCACACATGTTTTAATCCGGGTTTTAATTGTCACAGTCATCAAGTACACCCGCTTTGTTTTTGTTCAAGAAGATGATCTTGTCCACTAAATGACACGAAAGTCTATTACGAAGTTTATTCACAAGCAGACCTGCAGCAGAGAAAATGCGCTCAGACGGCACGGAGGTAGCGGGCACAGCTAGTACTTGTTTTGCAATCACAGCGATTCTTGGAAAGTTCTTCTCATTGTTTTTCCACCAGTCGAGAGGCTTTGAATCGCATTTACTGGCGAGATAACGTTCCAACTCATCATCATTCTCATGTTTGTCAGGCGAATAGCACATTAAAAAGTCCAACCCACTGTCTGTTTTCTGACGCTTAATACAAGGTGCACTTTCAGTTTCACTTTGATTCCTTGAGGGTAACTTAAGTGGAATTTCGTCCAAACGCGATTCTAAGTGTCCTTAGCACGTTTCCTTTGCTCACTGTTAAAGAATGGCAGACGTTTGTAGCGTGGATCGAGTATCGGCGCCAACGCCGCTGTGGAATCGAAAATCTCAGCAGATGTTGGCTGATAGCGGCGGTTTAATTCTTCTGCTATAGTGTCCTTCACTTTGCGCACTAACTGACTATCACTATTGTCAACTTTCAAACTGGTATTCAAAAGTCCGCAAACGATCGGATAAATTTGCGAGCATGACACGTTTGTTTCAGTGGACATGTATGCAGTCACTTTAGTGAAATCCTTCAATACGTTCGAAAGTTCTGCGATGACCTCCCACTCGTTATCCTTAAGCAACAACTGACTATCACCTTTCTTTGTTAACTTATCGTCCAAGAGAATATCAGTTATCACGCGCCTCTGTTCACATAGTCTCTCTAACATAAGATGCGTAGAGTTCCATCGCGTTGGCACATCCTGAATAAGTTCATGCGCGCTCACACTGAGTAATTTTTGTCTGTTTCTCATTTCTGCGGTTAGTGTGGTTGAGTGCTTAAAGTGTCCTACAAGTTTCCTACATTTTGAAACTATTTTGCTCACGTTTGTTAACTCAAGCGCGGGTTTTACGCACAGCTGTAGTGTATGTCCAAAACATCCTACGTCACCCCAGGCCTCGCACTTTTCACTTGCACTTTGCATATTTCGTGCGTTGTCATGCACCACGGCCTCTACTTTACACTCTAATCCAAACTCAGATACACAGTCCTGCAATTTATTCGCTAAATTATCACCTGTATGTCTCTCTGGCATTGCGCGCGTCATCAGAACATTCGATTCCATCACCCAATCATCGGTAATATGATGTTCCGTAACAGTCATGTAACTGTCTGTTGCATTTGAAGTCCACGTATCTGTAGTTAGCGACACTGACTGAACACTGTTTAAGTCCTTTACAAGAGAATCTCTTTCATCATCATATTTCTTCTCTATGCGCGATTTCACTGTATTCCTGCTAGGCACTTTATACTCGGGGGCTACGAGTTGCATAAGATGGATGAATCCGTCACTTTCAACAATACTTAATGGGATATAGTCCTTTACGATCATGTTTGCAATAGCTTGCGTGATTTTTTCACTCTGCGACACGGATAGTTTTTTTGGTGAATTTACGAACGAGTCCATAGAGAACTGTTTCTCAATGCTGGAAGTCTTATTTTCAGGCGGATGCTTCAAGCGTATATGATTTAGCATATTTGTTGTTCCACCAGTATATGTTAATACACAACTGCAAAGAGTACATTTTATTGTTTTCTCATCGGCAGCGCGTTTGAAATACTTCGAAGCGTTAGATTTTGGAGGCGGCATTTTGACAATGTGTACTGTAAATTTCTTAGCAAATACGTAACTATGATGCTGTATCATATTTTGGGGACCCTTATATGGGGCTTTTGAATAATTTGAGTTACTCTATTTGCGGTGAGTAAAAAAAAAAACCTTTGAACTAGGTCCAATTTTTTCTTTAATTTCACAGTTTTACAGGCAATGAAATCTTTGGTGATTCTTTAATAAAGAGACCCCGAAATATATTTCATAATCAAACTGTGAAAACTAATACACAGGATAATTGTTTTCTTCGCTCAATAGACCATGTTAGCCGGCCTTTGATTAACCGAATTTAAGAAAACTTTAATTATTAGCAATTAAATGTCGTAAGCGGCTTAATGATATAAGTGACATAATTGTTGTTACAAACACATGTCAAATTGTGAATTGTCTGGCTAACTTCCGGTAACTTTCGCACCTTTGCAATATTGATATGTTTGGATTACATTTAATCGCCTGCAGTGTTTGATTTGCAAAAAAATGTTCCCCGGGAAGCAAAATTGTTCATTTTTTGAAAATTTTACCGAGTACCCGACTATCAATTTCGGTAACCGATACTCGGACGTTCGATCGAGTACTCGGTTAACCGGTTACTCGTTGCCATCCCTAATCAAAACCATTCATTAGTAAATGATTATATAGAGCTACATTGTATCTTGTGCTTTTAAATATTACTTGTGCAGCTGACACAAATTTATGAAACATACTTGACGGGTCATGAAACTTTATCTTTTCATACAAAATTAGCAGATTTCGCTGAACATTAATACGCACGGTCAATTTCAGTCCTGTATCAAACTCAGCTATTAAAACTTAGATTACTGAATAAACCCAAGGTTCTCATTTATGATTGTAATAAACTCGTTTGATAAAAACGATAATACATAAACACGCATGTAAGATTCTCTGTATCGTTATTATACGGTAACTACATTTCGTATAATTCTCTCAACGATACACAGGCTCAGGTGAGCGATTCAGGGCCACTTTTGTTGTATTAAGTGAAGATTTAATCGTTTAATACAGTAAACGTCAAAAGGACAAAGTTAGCCGCTGGAAGAGGTTGGATTTATTTTGATGCAGATTTTCGTATTGTGTGTGTGAGTGTGTGGATCTGAGTGTGGAGGTGTGAGAGAGAGAGAGCGGCACATCCTGTCAAGGAATCCTTGACGCACTGTTAGGAGAGGACTATGTTGATGAAGCTTTCTTTTGTAATTGATCATATATGAAAGGGGACCATGTTCATGGAAATAAAACAAGTTTACGACCCAGTTTTGCACGATATTGTTGGAAAAGACTTTAATTAAAAAAAACTATGGTGCCCAACTGGTTAAGTTTAAAAGAATTGCGATGGTATTTAATTATTGCTTGGATGACGATGATGATGATGATTATAGTGGTGGTGATTTGATGTTGCTGATGATAGTGGTAAATTTATTGCTGGAGAGAGATTTGGTTTGTTTGGTGCATTAGAGACGTCTTCAATATTATTTCAATTATATCGCGATGTCAATGCATCTATCAATGCAATCTTGAAGTTCTTTTACCAGTACTACACAATATGCTTCCCAAGCCACAGGCCGCCATGGTCGAAAGAATGAACTGTCGGAATGACTATCATCTATCCTTAGAAAGAAATTGGTCTTGCTGGGGAATCGAACCAGCAACCCACTGGTCTCAAGCCAACCCATGTTCGTTACCGACTGAGCAAACTGGCTCGGCAATGTGTGTGTGTGTGTGTGTGTGTGTGTGAGAGTTAACTTATTCTTGATGGGTTGTAGGAATGATTTTACTTAATAACGATGGAAAAGCAAAATGTATACATGTACCATGGTAAATTTTTAACTTCTTACCATACGACAACATGTCAGATTTGTCCAAATTAAAAGCATTCGCCGACCACAACTTAAATGTGGTTCAAATGGGGAAAGGTGTAGGAGAAAGGGTAGAAAATATTGTGGCAAAAGAAGATGCTGGTTACCAGCAATTTCTCCTTTTACCACAATGTTTTCAAAGGCCTTCTTCTTCAGGGTCGTTAAAACCCGAGATTGTGTGCTAAAGAGTTAAGGGCGTGTGTTAAAATGTTTGCAGAAGTTAACTTTAATGGCTTTGACATTTTCTGTTAAGTTGTGGACTGAGTAAAAAATCTTAAAAAGCATGCTGGGGGAGATAACTGGTATTAAAAAACATGTACCTTAGCCTTTTACCAGTGTGATTTACCCTCAGCGCTAGAGATCGAACCCACATTCCTTCAGGTCTTATCCTAAGCCCTCAGCGCCTGAAATAGTGTTATACGCTCATTTTACCCCAAGTACGTTAGCCTGCACCTTTGGTCCGTGACCTGTATACTCAGTCCGTGATATGTACCTTGATTACGTAGGATGAACCCGCCGTGATATTGTATCCCAGTCTTTAAGATGTACCCTATATGCGTAAGATATACCCATAGCTCTGTGCCCCGCTTAAAAATAATCAACATTTTCTTGCGAAAGATAATGCAGTACTTATTATTCGTCCTTTGATGAAAGACAAACGACGCTTGCGACAATGATTTTTTGTCAAATGTCGGAAAGGATGTTAGACAGGCCAGGAATCGAACTCTTAACATAAGCATTACAAGCCAGTGCGTTGCCGACTGACTTACCGGGGATCGACTCATTAATGTTTAGATAGACCTATATGTTTTTCATAATAACGGTTCGGTCGGACCTCCCCTGAGAAAAATGGCTGCATCCGCGCATGTCAAGCCCTGTATGTTACCAACTGAGCTACCGAGCTAGGCATTGTTTTATTGATTGAAGGTATAATCGTTTAATACAGTCAACGACAAAAGGGTAAAGTAAGCAGCTGAAAGAGAATAATTTCTTTTTAAGATAGACTTTCAAGCGTTAACATAAATGAAAGTTTTGTTTACGATTTATGTTTACACGACTTTAGAGAGGAAGCTTTCAGAAAACATTGTTGAAATGCTGAATTATATCGCCTCCCCCCCATTCTATGATATCATTCCAAAGACAAATCCCATCATATGAGCCACATTTAATGTATCGTCCTCAATATAGTTTATTAAGGCAATCTAAGCATTTTTTACCTAGTATTGACGACAAAGTTCAAATTTATAACGGGGACACAGGAAGTTGAAAGTATATTTTTCATTGCTGCACAATGATTACAGAAAAGATTCAAATTTTAAAACAAGATGCCAATTTCGGAAATGTTATGGAAGGATTTCCGATCAATGAAAGAAATGCAACTTATTTGAATGTAGAATTTTCTTGGACAGAAATTGGAACAACTAGGGAATCAAACCGGTGACTCCTATTTTCCGGCCTTGTACTTTACCAACTGAGAAACTGGGCTTGGCAGTATCTTGGAGAGAGAGTAAAATAGAAAGGTAGAGATCGTTTGATAGATTAATAGAGTGAGAGAGAGAGAGGCACATCAAATGAGTTAGGATCTTTGTCGCGTTGTACCACTTTTTTTAAGAAACAGCGAAACTTCAAGAATTATACTGACGAAGTTTTCTTTTATTTTTGATGCGACCTTAAAGGGAGTCACGTTTTCCCGAATTTTTAAAGTTTTGTTATCACAAAGCTATGGAGTTGTGAAATTATTTAATCATTGTTTGGATGATGATGACGACGATGATGATGTTGATGATGATGATAATAACTGTGGTATTGGTGGTGTCGGTGATGATGATGATAAAGCTGATGCTGATTTTTTTTATGGAGATATATTTGAGCCATGTTCTGTGAAAATGGGGCTTAATGCATCTGCGAGAAATATCGATCCATGTAAGCCTGTGCAGTCCGTGCAGGCTGACCTAGGCTGACACTTTTCGCTATCGGTCAATTTTCTGCATTTTAAAGGACCAGTGTGCCTCATGATTCAGTCGGTTGTTAGACAAAATGGATTTTACAGGTCCACAATCATGTAATGACTTACTTGGTATCATGCATCACGGACATGCATTAACTCCCCTTTTGCCAGAGCATGGCTCATTTGTTTGTTTGCTTGGTGTTTAAACACCGACTTCAACATTATTCCAATTATATCGCATCTACCCCTACTTTATTGGAGTTTCTTTCACTAGTACTTTGCAATTTATTTTTCCCAAGCCACTGGCTGCTTTCCAACATAAACAAAGTCGAAACATTGATCAACGATGAGACAAAGAATCCTGTCGCAAAGAACATAAACAATCCTGAAAAAGATATTTAAATAGATGGGGAATCGAACCATGGACCCTTGGGTTGCAAGCGCGGAACTTTACTGTCTGCGTAATCGGTTTCAACGATGTTGGCAGGGAGAGAGATGCTTTGATGATGATGATGATGATGATAGTGGTGGTGGTCGTAGAAGCAGATTTCGTTGTTAGTGAAGTGTTTTAACACCGTTTAAACTATTCATCAGGTATATCGCGCGGCCAGTGCACAATCTACGTTTTCTTGGAGTTTCTTTTACTAGAGCTACCTACAACAGTCTTCCCAAGCCACTGGCTGCTTTTCAACATAGCTATCGTCGACACATTGATCATTGTTGAGTGAAGAATGAATCCTGTCGTAACCTCAGACAGAAATTGGCACAATGAGGGAACCGAACCTGCAACTGTCTTGGTTTTAAGCCATGCGCAGGCTGACATGGGCCGAACCTTTGTAAATTTTCTGCAAGTCCAAGGGTCAATCTACCTCATGATAAAGACTGTTTTTAGACAAAATGGATTTTATGGATCGATAATAGTGTGATGACATGCTTGGTATCATGCATCACGGAGATGCAGTAAGCCCCCTTTTGCCAGAACAAGGTTCATTTGAATGTGGAACAAAGCTTTTCTGTTCTTTGACTTCTTTAAAGAATTTTAGAGTAGTGAACGAAAAACCATATACCATATCTGTAAGAGTTAAGATGAGTTTTGAAGCTATTTAATCATTGCTTGGATGATGACGATGATGAAAAAAGTGGTAGTTGAAAAAGAGTTTTTGTTAGTGTGGTGTTTTAATGCTGTTTTAACTATATATATATATAAAGTATAACGGCCAGTGTACCTATGTCAGCTTTCTTGGAGTTTCTTTTACCAGTGCCATGAACAACAGTCTTCCTAAGCCTGGGCTGCTTTCAGACAAAACTATTGTTGAGCCTTTCTTAAGTGAAGGATGAATCTTCTTGCAATGACTATAGTCAAACCTCGGACAGAAATTAGCACAGCTATTGGATGTAATCTGCGACCAAGTTCGTTTCAAGCCGTGAACGTTACCAACTGAACAGCAAGGGCAAGGCATTCTTGTAGAGAGAGAGAGAAAGAGAGAGAGAGAGAGTATTGGATCTTGACATGTTTACTTTACTCCTAAAGGGTTGTAGTTTGAGACAAAAATTGTAATTTTTGTAAGACATTGATTGAAAAGCGAAATGTATATTCCAGAGTAGATTTTAATATGAATATGTTAAGAACTGTAATGAAGTTTATTATTTTAGGCTTGCTATTTTCTGCAAATTTATTTATGAATTCAGTGAAGTAAGTGGAAGGAGATAACTAGTTTCTTTTATCAGTACTTTGCATATGTCCAGATGACTCATTAAACCACTGACAGATTTTGGCACAATTGGGGGATCGACAATGTGACCGCCTTGGTTTCATGTCATGAACTTTACTAAGCAGACACTCAAGTTTTTCCTGGTGGAAAGAAAGAAAGCAAGGAAGCAAGAAAGCAAGCAAGAAAGAAAGCAAAGGTACAGAGAGAGAGAGAGATAGAGAGAGAGAGAGAGAGTATTTGAGTTTGACATGTTTGTTTTATTCTTGAAGGTTGTAGTGAAGGACCAAAAACTGTAATTCTTGTAAGGAATGATGATGGAAAAGCAAAATGTATATTCCTAGGTTAATTAAAAATTAGATTAATTAATAAATATGTGGAAGGAGATTTTTTTACCAGTACTTCGCACAGTATTGTTACCATGTCACTGGCTGCTTGTTCCACATAACTTCATAAAAAAATAAAAAAAAATTATCAGCGCTGAGATATGGATGAATCTTGTTACAATGACTATCACTAATTCCATGGAATGTACTCTCACTCTGTGTGATTAAATCCTCAGTCCGCACTATGTACTCTCACATCTTGAGAAATATTTTCAATCTGTGCCACTGACCCATTACTCCATATCAATATCCTTGCTGTTTGTTAACCAACTCTCCGACAGTATGTACCCCCAGTCCGTGAGATATACCCTTAGCCCGTGAGATGAGTCAACAAACGCTTAAGATTTAGTCAAGTTCTTATTTCTTTAATTGATTAGGCTGTACTCTAAGTCCATAAGGTTAACTCTTCCCCTCGAAAACTACTTGATATGATTTAGTGTTAATTGGCCCTATGCATACGTCTGTCTGTAAGATGTACCCTCGGTCTGTAAAATTAAATGCAGGACGAGAAACTGGTAATTCCTATGATTTCATTTCCTAGTAAATGCACTTACATCGTTCGCTTAGTCTTTTCGATAAACCCTTAGTCTATACGATATGGCTCCAGTTCGAGGAATGTTTCTTCTTTTTTGTTTGATTTATTCTTAATCCTTTAAAGCAAATCCTTTATCACTTTAAATTGTTGTTGAGTCCTGAAACTGTACTTCTACCTTACTGTGACCACAGGAGTTCGCCTGTACCCGCGGTCGGCGATTCTATCCCCACAGCCACTAAAATTATTTTTCAGGCCATTCTATCCACACTGAGTCCTTTAGATTGTATTCGCAGATTGTACTTTAAAATCGTACCTATAGTCAGTTGAATCCTCAGTCCCTGTAGCGCTCACTTACTCGAATGCTATCCTTTGCACTGTTTGTCTATACTCTCAGTTCCTGAAATGTACCATAAATCTGTGCAATTACCCTCAGCAAGTAACTGTTCCCTTACTATTACTTTTTCTTCAGTCTATTTATACCAGCTTTCGGTACGTTGTACCCTACTTAAGCTCAGTCAGTTAGATGCACCTCATTCAGTCGGATATTCCCTGAGGCCCCCAAAACTTGTTTTAACATTCACAGTCTAATTAATGTACTCTTAGGAATTGAAATCATACCCGTAGTCAGTGAGATGTATCATCAAGCCAAAAACCTAAGTCTTTTTAAAGATTTTACTCCCAACCAATCAGCCTGCACGACAGTCGGTGAAATGTTCCCCAGTCCCTTCTACGTACTCTCTCTCAGAAATTAAGAATGCAGCCTTAGATTGATGTACCCTCAAACTCTGAAAATATATGCCGACTTTTGTTTCAACCCCATGATGTGTGCCTTTACCAACAGTAGGTGATTTTTACTCAGAGTTCGACGGATGTACCCTCAGTATTTACATTTGTGCCTTTACTCTTATTTCATTTCCAGTGGATTACCTTGTGCACTCGGTCTGTGCAATTTCTCTTCACTTCGTGAAGTATTCCCTCATTCTGAGAGCTCTTAAACTAAGTCTATGGGATTAAACGATCAGTCCATGTCATGTATCAAAAGGCTCTGGTGCTATTTCCTTACTCTCATTTAATCCAGTATGCTCGTTTGCACGCTAAGTCTCTGAGATGTACCCTCTATGCGTGACATGTACCGCAAATTGATTCTATGAATATTCTACCTTTGCAACTTGTGCCCATCCTGTTCTTTTACCACGACTTCATTAGCTTGGAATCTCAGTCGGTTTAACATCGTACCCTCAATCCATTTAAACTTTAGGCCGTGAATTTTGTAATTTCTCTTTTCAAACCCAAGACTGTTAGCCGACACGGTTGTTCTTTTAGTCGATTTCTTTTTATCTCTCTCTCTGTCCCTCTCTCTCTGTCTCTCTCGCTCTGTGTGTGTATGTGTGTGTGTGTGTGTGTCTCTCTCTCTGTCTTTCTTTCTGCCCTTCTTCCCCTATCTCCGTCTTCCTTGATGTGTCTCTTTCTTTGCCTATTTCTCTCTGTGCCTCTCTCTTTCTCCCTCTGTCTCTGTTCTTCTCTCCCTTTTTCTGTCTCCCTTGCTGTGTCTCTGTCTGTCTCTACCTGCACTGTCGTCCTTCCTTATCTCTATCTCTCTTTCTCTGCCTTTTTCACTATCTCAGTCTCTCCCTCCGCCTCTCTCTCTTCCTTTCCCTCTTTCTTTTCTTTCACGGTCTCTTCTTTATCTCTCTTTCTCTCCCTTCCTCTCTTTCTGCCTTCATCTTCATTTCTGTCATGTCTCTGTTTCTTTCTGTCTTCCTCTCTGTCACTCTTCGTTACTTTGTCTCTCTGTCTTATCTCTCTCATCTGTTTCATCAGATATTCAGCTATGATCTTAATGTTGCTCTCATCAATTTATAAGCCTGTACTTTCATGAGGTTTACCCTTTTTCTCCAAAAATGTACTCCCGTTTACAAATTAAGCTTCCTTTCGTTCTTTTTCCCTCATCTTGTATAATTTATCGATTCTAGGTGTATATGATGCACTTTCAGGCCTTCACTTTTAATATTAAATGCTTCAAATTACATGTTTTTCAGAACTTATTAAAATTCTGCATTACATTCTGTACTATCTGATATTACTGGTGTAACTGGCACAAATGAAACATACTGGTCTGGGAATACAAATTACGAAATCGCCTGTGCATTCATACATGATCACTTCCAGTGCTGTAGCAACCTCGGCTATTAACCTTTAGTATGCCAAATAAAGATAGATTCGCATAACATGATTAAAATAATGTCGTCTAATACGAGTGATAACACATAAACACTCATGTAAGATTTTCCGTACTTTAGTTACACAGTAACTACACTTGGTATTATTCTTTAGAAATTTTACTGGCTGATGTGAGCGATTCAGAGCTATGGCCCTATCGTGAAATTGTGTGTGTGGTGCTTCACGCTGTTTCTAGTATTATTACAGTTATAACACGGAGGCTAGTGCATCTATCTATGCTTTCCTGGAGTTTCTTAAACCAGTGCTCCGCACAATATACTAGATACTGTCAGTTTTCTCACTTTAAGATCGCCGAAACAATAACCAGCCGTGAGAGAGACAGAAAGCAATCCTGTTGTAAAGACTATTATCTATCCCCGGTAGGAAATCTGATTACCTGAGGATTGGAACCAGCATTCCTAGGTTTCAAGTTTTGTAGGTTTTTCCGACTAAACTGCCAACCTCCGCGTTGTATTATGAAGTGATGGTTTATTCGTTTAACACAGCAAACGTCAAAAGGGTAAAGATAGCAGCTTAAAGAGGATGAATTTGTTATGATAGATTTTCAAGTGTTAGCGTTTACAGATGAAAGTTATGTTCACGATTCGTGTTTGCTGGACCTTAAGAGAGGAAGACTTTTGAAAACAATGTTTAAAATGGAGAAAATGCTGGTTAATTTATCGTCCTCAATGTAATTTATTAGGGAGAATTGAAACATTTCTAATCAAGTTCCAACGTATTTACGATAGAGGAGTTTCAGTTTATAAAGGAGACACAGGAATTTGAAACTGTATTTTGGTTTGCTGTTCAGTGATTTCAGGAAATAGTTCAACCTCAAATTATTATGCAAATTTTGGAATTTTGCAAATGATGATGATGATGGTGCTGATGATGATGATGATGGTATGTTGCTGGCGATGGTGATAATAATAATGATGACAATTATTTTGATGTGGTTGTTGAGGCGGTGATAACGATGATGATGCTGATTGTGAATTTGGTGGTGGAGAGATTTGTTTATTTGTTTGGTGGTTTAACGGGGTCTTCAGCCGTATTTCAATTATATTTTGGTGGCCAGAGCACATATACTTAATTTCTTGTCTTTTCTCTTGTATCAGTACTTTTCACATTATTCCAAGCCAATGGCTGCTATTCCACATAACTCTTGTCGAAGCAATCATCAGCGGTAAGAAAATTAAATGAATCTAGTCGCAATAACTGTCATCAAATATCGAGCAGAAATTGGAACAGCTGGGGAATCGAACCTGCCACCTCCCTTGCTTAAAGGTGTGTACGTTTAAAACTAAGCAACCGGGCTTGGCAATGTCTTGTAGGGAAAGTGAGACAGGTAGAGAGAAAGCGTTAAATGACTTTGGAAAATAATCATATCTCATATTAAGATAACACTGTTCAAAAGCCTAAAAAAAATAGATTTTTTTTTTAATGTGGAACAAAACTTTTCTTTCTGATTTCTGTAAAGAATTTGAGAAGTGAACAAAAAGCTATGAGCAAAACTGTTTGAGTTCATTGTGACGCTATTTAATCATTGCTGAGATGATGATGATGATGAAAAAAAGTGGTAGTGGAGAAAGATTTCTTCGTTAGTGTGGCATTTTAATGGGTTTTTACTAAATACATGTATCAGGTACATAGCAGGGCCTGTCCACCTACCTGACTTTTCTTGGAGTTTGTTTTCTCATTGCTACGCACAATGTTCAGTCTTCCCAAGGATTTGGCTGCTTTTCAACAAATCTATCGTCGAAACAAAAAGCATTCTTGAGTGTAGAATGAATCCTGTTGCAATGACTGTCGTCAAGCTCGGACAGAGATTGGCATAGCTGCTTGATCGAACCTGCGCCCACCCTTGTTTCAAGCCATGTACGTTACCGACTAACTAGACGTGCAAGGTACTCTGGTGGGGGGGAAGAGAGAGAGAGCCAGAACCAGGCAGACAGACACAAAGAGGGAGAGAGAGAGAGAAGGGGGGAGAGAGAGAGAGCAGAGTTTTTAATCTTGACATGTTTACCTTATTCTTGAAGGGGTGCCGTGTTGGAAAATAATGCAGTTTTTTAAAAAATGATGATTTAAAAGCGAAATGTATATTCCAGGGAAGAATTTATTGTCCAGATGTTAAGAAGTGTGCAGATGTTGATTTCAAGGAGCTCGATATTTTCTTCAAAGTTGTAGATTCAGTGATAAATTTTATAAAGTATGTAGAACGAGATAATCAGTTTCCTTAACAGTACTTTGCACATGTCGCAAAGACTGTCATCAAACCTCGGACAGATATTGGCATAGCTAATGGGTCGAATCTTGGTTTCAAGCCATGTAATTTACCGACTGAGCCTAGAGAGAGAGAGAGAGAGTGAATACAGAGTATTTGTTTTTGACATGTTTACCTTAATGCTGAAAGGGTGAAGTGCTGGATAAAAAAATGCAGTTTTGTGAAAAATGATGATTGAAAAGCGAAATGCTATCCAGGGAAGACTTTAATGTTCATATGTTAAGAAGGGCAGATGTTAATTTCAAGAGGATCGATATTTTCTGCATAGTTCTGGATTAGTCATAAATTGTATCAAGTATGTGGAAGGAGATAACTAGTTTATTTTACCAGTACTTTGCACATGTCTCAAAGACTGTCGTCGAATTTGTTTTTGATATGTTTACTTTATTCGTAAAGGTTGTATTGAAAAGATATCACCTGGAATTTTCCTTAAGAATATAAATGTATATTCCAAGGTAGACTTTTATATGCATATATTAAGAAGTGTGCAAAAGTTATTTTTCAGGAGCTTGATATTTTCTGAAAAAAATATGGATTCAGTGAAACAATTAATAAAGTAATAAAGTATGTAGTAGGAGATAATTAGTTTCTTTTCCCAGTACTTCGCACAATATTGTTTCCATGCCACTGGCTGCTTTTTCCCCATAAGTTCGTTGAAAAAATATCGGCGCTTGGATGAGCATGAACCCTGTCGCAATGTCTATCAATTATTCCATGGAATGTACCGGTAGTGTGGTGTTTCCATTTTAACTATGTATCTAGTATATCGGTCGGCAACTACACCTATTTGAGGTTTCTTGGAGCTTGCTTTTACCAGTGCTACTCACAACAGTTTCCCAAGCTTTTGGCTGCTTTCAAAAAAAAAAAAAAAAAAAGCCATCGTCGAAACGATGGCCATCCTTGAGTGTAGAATGAATCCTTGAGTGTAGAATGTTATAATGACTATTATCAAATCTCGGACAGAAATTGCCACGGCAATTGATTCGAACCTGTGCCCGCATTGGTTTCAAGCCATGTATGTTACCGACTGAACAGATGGGCAAGGCATCCTGGTGGAGAAAGAGAGACAGCGCAAGAGAGACAGAGAGAGACAGGGAGAGTGTATTTGATCTTGACATGTTTACTTTGTACCCGAAGGGTTGTAGTGTGGGAGAAGATGCATTATTTTTTTAAAGAGTATTGATTGAACAAAGAAATGTATATTTCAGGGTATATTTTAATGCGCTCATGTCAAGAAGTGTGCAGAACCTTATTATTGTGGGGGCTTGGTGTTTGCTGGAAAGTTACGAATTTAGTCAAAAGGAATATAAACAAGTGGAAGGAGGTAACTGATTTCTTTTACCAGTACTTCGCACATGTCGAAATGACTACCATTACATCTCGGACAGACTTTGGTAAACTTCGGGGATCGACAACCGCCTTGGTTTCAAGCCATTTACTTTACCAACTGAGCAGACGGGCAAGTTATTCTGGTGGAAGGAAAGAAAGAAAGAGTATTTTAATTTGACATGTGTGCTTTATGCGTGAAGTGTTGTAGTGAAGGACCATAAACTGCAATTGTTGTAAGGAATGATGATGGAAAAGCAAACTGTATATTCCAAGGTAGATTTTTATGTGAATTTTTTAAGTAGTGTGTAGACTTTAATTTTTAGAGGCTTGATATTTTCTGCAAAAACATGGATTAAGTGAAAATTAGATAGTAATAAAGTATGTGGAATTAGATTTTTTTTACCAGTACTTTGCACAATAGTGTTCCCATGCCACTGGCTGCTTGTTCCACTTTATAGAAGAAGTTATCAGCGCTGAGATAGGGATGAGTTTTGTTGCAATGACTATCAATAATTCCATGGAATGTACTCTCACTCTGTGTCATTAAATCTTAAGTCCGCAGTATGTACTCTCACATCTTGAGAAATATTTTCAGTCTTTGATACTTACCCATTACTCCATATCAAATCCTTTCTGTCAGTAAAGCATTTCTCCGACAGTATGTACCCCAGGTCCGTGCGATATACCCTTAGACCGTGAGATGAGTCAACAAACGCTTGAGATTTAGTCAAATTTTTATTTCTTTAACTGATTAGACTGTTCTCTAAGTCCATCAGGTTTACCCTTTTCCTCGAAAACAACTCGATACTACTTAGTGTTAGTTGTCCTTATGCATCCGTCTGTCTGTATGATGTACCGTCGGTCTGTCAAATGCAGGACCAGAAACTAGTATTTCCTTTGATTTCCTGTACTTGTAAATGCCGGTAAATCGTTTGCTCAGTCTGTTCGATAAATCTTTGGTCCATGCGATATGGCTCCAGTTCGAGGAATGTTTCTTCTTTCTTGTTTAATTGATTCGTAATCCTTAAAAATCCTTTATCACTTGAAATTGTTGTTGAGTCCTGAAACTGTACTTCTACCTTCCTGTGACCACAGGAGTTCGCCTGTACCCGCAGTCGGCGATTCTATCCCCACAGCCACTAAAATTATTTTTCAGGCCGTTCTTTCCACACTGGTTCCTTCAGATTGTATCTTCAGTTCTTGGAATGTTCCTTCTTTCCATTCTTTGTCCTCAAAGACTTTAAAATCGTACCTATAGTCAATTGAACCCCCAGTCCCTGAAGCGCTGGCTTACTTGAATGCTATCCTTTGCACTGTTTGTCTAAACTCTCAGTTCCTGAAATGCACCCTAAATCTGTGCAATTTACCCTCAGCGAGTAACTGTTCCCTTACTATTACTTTTTCTTCAGTCTGTTTATACCAGCATTCTGTACGTTGTACCCTACGTATGCAATAGAAAACCTCAGTTAATTAGATGCACCTCAGTCAGTCGGATATTCCCTGAGGTCCTAAAACTTGTTTTAACATTCACAGTCTAATTTATGTACTCCTAGGAATTGAAACCGTACCCGTAGTCAGTGAGATGTATCCTCAAGTCATAAACCTATGTCTGTTTAAAGATGTTACTCCCAGCCAGTCAGCTTGCACGACAGTCGGTGAAATGTTCCTCCAGTCCCATCTACGTACTCTATTTCCTTACTCTCATTAATCCAGTATGTTCGTCTGCACGGTAAGTCTCTATGCGTGACATGTACCGCCAATTGAAACTATGAAAATTCTACCATTACAACTTGTGCCCTTTCTGTTCTTTAATCGCTACTTCATTAGCTTGGAATCTAAGTAGGTTTGACATCGTACCCTCAATCCATTTAAACTTTAAATTTTGTATTTTTTTTCCCTTTTAAACCCAGGACTGTTACCCGGTATTGTTGTTCTTTGAGTCATTTCTTTCTCTCTCTCTCTCTCTCTCTCTCTCTCTCTCTCTCTTCATTAGGTGTTTTTGAATCTCAGTCGGTTTCACATCGCACCCTCAGTCCATTAAAACTTTAGGCCGTGAAATTCGAAAAATTCTCTTTTTAAACCCAAGACTGTCAGCCGGTACCGTTGGTCTTTGAGTCGATCGATATATATATATATATATATATATATAATAAAAGAGAAATGACACTACAAATAGTTTTTAACGTGCCAACCGGTTTCGCTTTCGCTCATCAGGGCAACGCTTTAATGAAACATCGTAACTAACGTCATTTTGACGTCATAGAACAACGGTTAAATACAGTTCAATTTTGGACGAAAAATGTTTATGAAATATTTTTCTTTTGATACTCTAGCTGAAACGTCGGGTGATTTGCATTTAAAAAATGGCAAAATTGAAAATTTTGGATCTGTTTTACAACAACTATCTAAATGAGAACTCAATGGTATTTGTCTTGTTGAAGGGTCCCTAATCTGTTGATTATGTATTGTAATTCTATTTCTAAGTTTATCGCCTGTTTGGCCAATATAAAACTCTTGGCAGCCATTGCATACTAAAAGGTACAAACAGTTAGAAACTTTACAATCCATATCTTCTTTAACAGTAAAAGTTTTATCCTTGATTTTAAATTCATTTCCTTCGATAATATGTTTACAGAGTTGTTGTAAAACAGATCCAAAATTTTCAATTTTGCCATTTTTTAAATGCAAATCACCCGACGTTTCAGCTAGAGTATCAAAAGAAAAATATTTCATAAACATTTTTCGTCCAAAATTGAACTGTATTTAACCGTTGTTCTATGACGTCAAAATGACGTTAGTTACGATGTTTCATTAAAGCGTTGCCCTGATGAGCGAAAGCGAAACCGGTTGGCACGTTAAAAACTATTTGTAGTGTCATTTCTCTTTTATTATATATTTTCTTGTTCCGGTATTAGTCTTCTTTTTGCAATATATATATATATATATAATGTGTGTGTGTGTGTCTCTCTCTCTGTCTCTGTGTTTCTCTGTCTCTCTTTGTGTCTCTCTGTATGTCTCTCTCTGTTTCTCTGTCTTTCTCTCCGTACTCCTTTTCCTATCTCCATCTCCCTTCCTCTGTCTCTGCCTATTTCTCTGTCTCCCTCTCTATCTATCTCTGTCTTTCTCTCCATCCTCCTTTCCCTATCGCCGTCTCCCTTGCTGTCCTTCTCTCTCTCTCTTTTCTTCTGTCTCTGTGCTTCTCTCCCTATCTTTGCCTCCCGGGTTGTGTCTCTGTCTCTCTCTGCATTCTCGTCCTTCCTTGTCTCTATCTCTCTTTCTCTGCCTTTATCACTATCCCAGTTTCTACTTCCGTCTCTCTCTTTCTCCCCCTTCCTCTCTCTCTCACTCTTCTTTTTTTCTCTCGTCCTCTCCTTTATCTCTCTTCCTCACCCCTTACTCTCTTCCTGCCTTCATCCTCATTTGTCATGTCTCTGTTTCTTTCCGTCTTTGTCTCTGTCTGTCTTCGTGACTTTGCCTCTCTGTCTTCATCTCTCTCACCGCTTCTGCATTACATTTTGTACTATCCGATATTACTGGTGTAACTGGCACAAAAAAAAACATACTGGTTTGGAAATACAAATTACGAAATAGCCTGTGCATTCATACACACGACCACTTCCAATGCTGTAGCAACCTCGGCTATTAATCTTTAGTTCGCCAAAGAAAGATAGGTTCATGGCATAACATGATTAATTCATCTTGTTTAATATGAGTGATTACACATGAAAAGTCAAGAAAGATCTTCTGTACCATAATTTCACAGAACATTTCGTATAATTCTTTAGAACTTTTACTGGCTCAAGTGATCGATTCAGAGCTATGGCACTATTGTGAAATTGTATGTGTGGTGTTTCACGCTGTTTTCAATATTATTACAGGTATACAGTTATATCACGGAGGCCAGTGTATCTATCCATGCTTCCTAAACCAGTTTCCTAAACCAGTGCTCCGCACAATATTCCAGCCACTGTCAATTTTCTCACTTTGAGATCGTCGAAACACTAACCAGCCGTAAGAGAGATAGAAAGGAATCCTGTCGCATGACTGTTATCTATCCCCAGGAAGAAACCTCTGGAACTGGGGATCGGACCCAGCATCCCTAGGTCTCAAGTCCTGTAGGTTTTTCCGACTTAGCTGCCGATCACGGCGTAGTATTATCAAGTGATGGTGTAATCGTTTAACACAGTAAACGTCAAAAGGGTAAAGATAGCAAATTAAAGAGGATGAATTTGTTTAAATATAGATTTTCAAGTGTTAACGTTTACAGATGAAAGTTACGTTCACGATTCGTGTTTGCTGGATCTTAGAGAGGAAGACTTTTGAAAAGAATGTTTAAAAGGGAGAAAATACTGGTTAATTTATCGTCCTCAATGTGGTTTATTAGGGAGAATTGAAACATTTCTTATCTAGTTTCAACGTATTGACGATGGACGAGTGAGTTTTAGTTTAAAAAGGAGACACAGGAATTTGAAACTGTATTTTGGATTGCTGTTCATTGATTTCATGAATTAGTTTAACCTCAAATTAAGATGAAAAGTTTGGAATTTTGAAGATGATGCTGATGATGATGATGGAATGTTGCTGGTGATGATGATAATGATAATGTGGTTGTTGTGGTGATGATAATGATGAAGATGATGATAATTGTGAATTTGGTGGTGGAGAGATTTATTTCTTGGTTTGGTGTTTTAATGCGGTCTTCAATTTTATTTCAGTTATATCTCGGTGGTCAGAACACATATACCTGCTTTCTTGGTTTTCTTTTACCATTACTTTTCTCATTATTCCAATCCAATGACTGCTATTCGACATAAGTCTCGTTGAAGCAATCATTAGCGGTAAGAGAATTAAATTAATCTTGTCGCAATAACTGTCATTAAATATCGAACAGAAATTGAAACATCTTGGGAATCGAACCTGCGATCGTCCTAATTTAAAGGTGCATACGCTACCAACTAAGCAACCGGGCTTGGCAATGTCTTGTAGAGAAAGGGGGAGAGGGAGAGTGAGAGCGAGCTTTCAATGATTTTCGAAAAGAACCAAATCTCATATTAAGATAAAAATTTCAGAAACACTGTTCAAAAGCTTAAGAAAATAGAATTAATTTGAATGTGGAACAAAGCTTTTATTTCCGATTTCTTTAAAGAATTTGAGAAGAGAACAGAAACCTAAGAGCAAACCTGTTTGAGTTCATTGTGACGCTATTTAGTCGTTGCTGAGATAATGATGATGATGATGATATTGATGATGATGATAATGGAAAAAAAGTGGTAGTAGAGAAAGATTTCTTCGTTAGCGTGGTGTTTAATGCCGTTTTTACTAAATATCAGGTACATAGGAGGGCCTGTCCACCTATCTGAGCTTTCTTGGAGTTTGTTTTACAATTGCTACGCAAATATTCAGTCTTCCAAAGATTTTGGCTGCTTTTTAACAAGCCTATCGTCGAAACAAGAAGCATTCTTGAGTGTAGAATGAATCCTGTTGCAATGACTATCGTCAAACCTCGGACAGAGATTGGCACAGCTGCTGGATCGAACCTGCGCCCACCCTTGTTTCAACCCATGTACGTTACCAACTAGACGGGCAAGGCACTTAGGTGGTACGAAAGAGAGAGAGAGACAGAGCGGGAGAGACAGAGACAAACAGACAGACAGACAGACAGACAGGCAGACATACAGAGGAGAGAGAGACAGCGAGGGAGAGAGAGAGACAGTTTTCAATATTTACATGTTTACCTTGTTCCTGAACGGGTGCAGTGTTGGAAAAATGGTAATTTTGTTAAAAATGATGATGTAAAAGCGAAATGTATATTCCAGGGAAGGTTTTAATGTCCATATGTTAAGAAGCGAGCAGATATTGATTTCAAGGGGCTCGATATTTTCTGCAAAGTTGTAGATTCAGTGATATACTTTATGAAGGATGTGGAAGGAGATAACTAGATTCTTTCAGCAGTACTTTCCACATGTTGCAAAGACTGTCATCAAACCTCGGACAGATATTGGCATAGCTATTGGGTCGAATCTTGGTTTCAAGCCATGTAATTTACCGACTGAGCTGACGGGCAAGGCATTCTTGAGGAGAGAGAGAGAGACTACAGAGTATTTAATGTTGACATGTTTACCGTCTTCTTGAAAAGGTGAAGTGTTGGACAAAAAATGTAGTTTTGTGAAAAATGATGATTGAAAAGCGAAATACATATTCCAGGAAAGTTTTTAATGTTCACATGTTAAGAAGTATGTAGATGTTATTTTCAAGAGGCTCGATATTTTCTGCAAAGCTGTGGATTTAGTTATAAATTTTATAAAGTATGTGGAAGGAGATAACTAGTTTATTCTACCAGTACTTTGCACATGTCTCAAAGACTGTCAACAAACCTCGGACAGATATTGGCATACCTACTGGGTCGAATCTTGGTTTCAAGCCATGAAATTTACCGACTGAGCTGATGGGCAAGGCATTCTTGGGGCGGGGAGAGAGAGAGAGAAAGAGAGAGTATTTGTTTTTGATATATTTACTTTATTCGTAAAGGTTGTAGTGAAGAAACATAAACTGGAATTTCCCTTAAGAATAGAGATAGAAAAGTGAAAATTATATTCCAATGTAGACTTTTATGTGCATATATTAAGAAGTGTGCAAAAGTTATTTTTCAGGAGCTTGATATTTTCTGCAAAAATATGGATTCAGTGAAACATTTAATAAAGTAATAAAGTATTTGGTAGCGAATAATTAGTTACTCTTACCAGTACTTTGCACAATATTGTTTCCATGCCACTGGCTGCTTTATCCACATGACTTCGTTGAAAAGATATCAGCACTGGGATGAGCATGAACCCTGTCGCAATGTCTATCATTAATTCCATGGAATGTGCCGGTAATGTGGTGTTTCCATTTTCACTATATCAAGTATATCGGTCGGCCACTATAACTGTTTGAGGTTTCTTGGAGCTTGCTTTTACCAGTCCTACTCAGAACAGTTTCCCAAGCCTTTGGCTGCTTAAAAAAAAAAAAAAAAAAAAAGGGCCATCGTCGAAATCTCGGACAGTAATTGCGACAGCTATTGAATCGAACCTGTGCCTGCATTGGTTTCAAGCCATGCATGTTATCGACTAAAGAGATGGTCAAGGCATTCTAGTGGAGAGAGAAAGAGAGACAACGAGAGGGAGAGAGAGGGAGAGAGAGAGAACAGAGGGTGAGAGAGAGCGCGAGTGTATTTCATCTTGACATGTTTTTTTATTACTGAAGGGTTATATTTTGGGAGAAAATGCATTTTTTTTTGTAAAAAATAATGATGGAAACGCGTAGGGAATATTAGAGTAGATTTTAATGCGCTCATGTCAAGAAGTGTGCACAACCTTATTATTTGGGGGCTTGGTGTTTTCTTCAAAGTTATGAATTTATTCAAAAGAAATATATAATCAAGCGGAAGGAGATAACTAGTTTCCTTTACCAGTACTTCGCACATGTCGAAATGACTTTCATTACCTCTCGGACAGACTTTGGTACATTTCGACCCTGCAACGGCCTTGCTTTCAAGCCGTTTATTTTACCGACAGAACAGACAGGCAAGATATTCTGGTGGAAGGAAAGAAAGAAAGAGAATTTGAATTTGACATGTGTGCTTTATTCTTGAAGGGTTGTAGTGAAGGACCATAAACTGCAATTGTTGTAAGGAATGATGATGGAAAAGCGAACTGTATATCTAGGTAGATTTTTGTGTCCGTATTTTAAGAAGTGTGCAGACTTTAATTTTTGGAGGCTTGATATTTTCCGAAAAAACATGGACTAAGTAAAAAATTAGATAAAGTAATAAAGTATGAGGAATGACAATTTTTTACCAGTACTTCGCACAATAGTGTTCCCATGCCACTGGCTGCTTGTTCCACTTAACTTCATAGAAAATATTATCAGCGCTGAGATAAGGATGACTTTTATTGCAATGACTATCATTAATTTCATGGAATGTACTATCACTCTGTGTGATTAAATCCTCAGTCTGCAGTATGTACTCTCACATTTTGAGAAATATTTTCAGTCTGTGACACTGACCCATTACTCCATATCAATATCCTTTCTAACAGTTAACCATTTCTCCGACAGTATGTACCCTCAGTCCGTGAGATATACTCTTAGCCCCTTAGATGAGTCAACAAACGCTTTAGATTTAGTCAAGTTCTTATTTCTTTAATTGATTAGACTGTACACTAAGTCCATAAGGTTAACCCTTCCCCTCAAGAACTACTCGATACAATTTAGTGTTAGTTTGCCCTATGCATCCGTCTCTCTGTGTGATGTACCCTCGGTCTGTCAAATGCAGGACCAGAAACTAGTATTTCCTTTGATTTCCTCTACTAGTAAATGCCGTTAGATCGTTTGCTCAATGTGTTTGATAAATCTTTGGTCCATGCGATATGGCTCCAGTTCGAGGAATGTTTCTTCTTTTTTGTTTGATTTATTCTTAATCCTTTATAGATCCTTTATCACTTGAAATTGTTGTTGAGTCCTGAAACGGTACTTCAACCTTCCTGTGACGACAGGAGTTCGTCTGTACCCGCAGTCGGCGATTCTATCCCCACAGCTACTAAAATTATTTCTCAGACCGTTTTTTCCACACTGGTTCCTTCAGATTGTATCTTCAGTTCTTGGAATGTTCCCTATTTCCATTCTTTGTCCTCATAGACTTTAAAATCGTACCTATAGTCAATTGAATCCCCAGTCCCTGAAGCACTCGCTTACTCGAATGGTATCCTTTGCACTGTTTGTCTATATTCTCAGTTCCTGAAATGTACCCTCAATCTGTGCAATTTACCCTCAGCGAGTAACTGTTTCCTTACTATTACTTTTTCGTCAGTCTGTTTATACCAGCATTCGGTACGTTGTACCCTACGTATGCAATAGAAAACTTTAGTCAGTTAGATGCACCTCAGTCAGTCGGATATTCCCCGAGGCCCTAAAACTTGTTTTAACATTCACAGTCTAATTCATGTAGTCCTAGGAATTAAAATCGTACCCGTAATCAGTGAGATGTATCCTCAAGTCATAAACTATGGTTTTTGTTTTTGGTTTTTTTTTAAAGATTTTACTCTCAGTCAGTCAGCCTGCACGATAGTCGGTGAAATGTTCCTCAAGTCCCTTCTACTTACTCTCAGAAATTAAGAATGCAGCCTTAGTTTGATGTACCCTCAAACTCTGAAAATGTGTCCCTACTTTTGTTTCAACCCAATGATGTGTGCCTGTACCAAAAGTAGGTGATTTTTACTCACAGTTCGACGGATGTACCCTCAGTATTTACATTTGTGCCTTTACACTTATTTCATTTCCAGTGGATTACCTTGTGCACTCGGTCTGTGCAATTTCTCTCCAATTCGTGAAGTATTCCCTCATTCTGAGAGCTCTTATGGAATTAAACGATCAGTCCATGTGATGTACCAACAGGCTCTGGTGCTATTTCCTTACTCTCATTTTATCCAGTATGTTCGTCTGCACGCTAAGTCTCTGAGGTGTACCCTTTATGCGTGACATGTAGCGCCAATTGATAATATAAATATTCTACCTTTTCAGCTTGTGCCCATCCTGTTCTTTTACCACGACTTCATTAGCTTGGAATCTCAGTCGGTTTGACATCATACCCTCAATCCATTTAAACTTTAAATTTTGTAATTTCTCTTTTTAAACCCAAGACTGTTAGCCGGTACCCTTGTTCTTTGAATCGTTTCTATTTCTCTCTCTCTCTCTCTCTCTCTGTTTCTGTCTGTCTCTTCATTAGCTTGGATGTCAGTCGGTTTGACATCGCACCCTCAATCCATTAAAACTTTAGACTGTGAATTTCGTAATTTCTCTTTTTAATTCCAAGACTGTCAGCTGGCACCGTTGGTCTTTGAGTCGATTTCTCTTTATCTCTCTATCTCTCTCTCTCTCTCTGTGTCTCTCTTTCTTTCTGTGTGTCTCTATCTTTCTCTGTTTTTCTCTCTGCCCTTCTTTCCCTATCTCCGTCTCCCTTTTCTGTGCCTCTCTCTGTCTCTGCCTATTTCTTTGTCTGTCTGTCTTTCTATCTGTCTTTGTCTTTCTCTCCATCCTTCTTTCCCTATATCTGTCTACCTTACTGTGTCTCTTTTTCTCTACCTTTTTCTCTCTCTGTCTGTCTGTCCTTCTGTCTCTTTCTTTCTCTCTATTTCTGTGCTTCTCTCCCTATCTCTGCCTCCCGTGTTGTGTCTTTGTCTGTCTCTCTCTCTGTCTGCCCTCCCGTCCTTCCTTGTCTCTATCTCTCTTTCGCTGCCTTTGTCACTGTCTCAGTCTCTACTTCCGTCTCTCTCTCTCCCTTCCTGTCTCTCTCACTCTTCTATTTTTTTTCTCTAACGCTCTCTCCTTTATCTCTCTTCCTCTCCCCTTCCTCACTTTTTGCCTTCATCCTCATTTCTGTCATGTCTCTGTTTCTTTCTGTCTTTCTCTCTGTCTGTCTTTGTGACTTTGCCTCTCTGTCTTCACTCCTCTCACCTGCTTCATCAGATATTCAGCTATGGTCTTAATGTTGCTCTCATCAATTCATAAGCCTGTACTTCCAGTCCATGAGGTTTACCCTTTTCCTCCAAAAATGTACTCCCTCTCATAAATTAAGCTTCCTTTCGTCCTTCTTTCCCTCAGGTGGTATAGTTTATCGATTCTAGGTTTATATGATGCACCTTCAGGCCGTGACACTAAATATTAAATGTTTCTAAATACATGCATATCCGAACTTATAATTCTGGATTAAATTTTGTACTATCAAGTATTACTGGTGTAACTGGCACAAATGAAACACTGGTCTGATCATACAAATCACGTGCATTCATATACACGATCACTGCTAGTGCTGTAGCAACCTCGACTAGTAACCTTTAGTATGCCAAATAGAGATAACATGATTAATTTATCTTGTTTAATATCAGTGATAACACATAAAAAATCAAGTAAGATTTTCTGTACCATAATTATACAGTTAGTACACTTGGTATAATTCTGTAGAACTCTTACTGGCTCAAGTAAGCGATTTAGAACTATGGCCTTATTGTGAAATTGTATGTGTGGTGTTTCACGCTGTTTTCAGTATCACAACAGTTATACAGTTATATCACGGAGGCCGTACATCTATCCATGCTTCTTAAACCAGCGCTCCGCACAATATTCCAGTCACTGTCAGTTTTCTCACTTTGAGATCGTCGAAACAATAACTAGCCGTAAGAGAGATAGAAAGGAATCCTGTCGCATGACTATCATCTATCCCCGGAAAGAAATCTGTGGAGCTTGGGACCCAGCATCCCTAGGTCTCAAGTCCTGTAGGTTTTTCCGACTTAGCTGCCGATCACGGCGTAGTATTATCAAGTGATGGTGTAATCGTTTAACACAGTAAACGTCAAAAGGGTAAAGATAGCAACTTAAAGAGGATGGATTTGTTTAAAGATAGATTTTTTGTAGTGTTAACGTTTACAGATGAACGTTATGCTCACGATTCGTGTTTGCTGGATCTTAGAGAGGAAGACTTTTGAAAACAATGTTTAAAAGGGAGAAAATGCTGGTTACTTTATGGTCCTCAATGTGATTTATTAGGGAAAATTGGAACATTTCTTATCTATTTACAACGTATTGACGATGGACGAGTGAGTTTTAGTTTATAAAGAAGACACAGGAATTTGAAACTGTATTTTGGATTGCTGTCCAATGATTTCAGGAATTGGTTTAACCTCAAATTAAGATGGAAAGTTTGGAATTTTCAAAATGATGATGATGGTGTGTTGCTGGCGATGATTATAATGATAATGATGATGATGTGGTTGTTGTGGTGGTTATAATGATGATGATGATGATAATTGTGAATTTGGTGGTGGAGAGATTTGTTTCTTTGTTTGGTGTTCCAACGCGGTCTTAAACATTATTTCATTTATATCTCGGTGGTTAGAACACATATACCTGCTTTCTTGGTTTTCTTTTACCATTACTTTCCACATTATTCCAATCCAATGACTGCTTTTCGACATAAGTCTCGTCGAAACAATCATTAGCGGTAAAAGAATTAAATGAATCTTGTCGCAATAACTGTCATTGAATATGTAACAGAAATTGGAACAGCCTGGGAATCGAACCTGCAATCATCCTAATTTAAAGGTGCATACGCTACCAAGTAAGCAATCGGGCTTGGCAATATCTTGTAGAGAAAGGGAGAGAGGGAGAGTGAGAGAGAGCTTTCAATGATTTTTGAAAAGAATCAAATCTCATATTAAGATAAAAAAATTCAGAAACACTGTTCAAAAGCTTAAAAAATAGAATTCATTTGAAAGTGGAACAAGGCTTTTATTTCCGATTTCTTTAAATAATTTGAGAAGTGAACAAAGAGCTGTTAGGAAAACCTGTTTAAGGTCATTGTGACGCTATTTAATCGTTGCTGAAATGATGATGATGATGATGATGATGGAAAAAGGTGGAAGTGGAGAAAGATTTCTTCGTGAGTGTGCTATTTCAATGCCGTTTTTAGCTCCACTGGCCGAAGGCCAGCGGGCTTATGTCATGGCCCGGTGTCCGTCGTGCGTCCGTCCGTCCGTCCGTCCGTGCGTGCGTGCGTGCGTCCGTCCGTCCGTTAACTTTTATTTCAAACATCTTCTCTGAAACTACCCATCCAATTTTCATGAAACTTCACAGAAATGATCCTGCCATGGTCCTCTTCAGAATTTCTTGAAAAAATTTGATTCCTTCAAAAACTCTGGTTGCCATGGCAACAAAACTGAAAAATATTGGAAATCTTTAAAAATCTTCTTGTCTGAAACCATAAGGCATAGGGCTACCAAATTTGGCATGTAGCTTTATGTAGTAGACCTCTATCATGTTTCTTGAAATTATAGCCCTGGGGTCAAAATTGGCTCTGCCCCAGGGGTCACAAGTTTTACATAAGCTTATATAGAGAAAACTTTAAAAATCTTCCTGTACCTAGCCATAAGGCCTAGAGCTACCAAATTTTGCATTTAGCTTGATCTAGTTGGGGTCTACCAAAAGTGTCCAAATTATAGTCCTGGGGTCAATTTGGCCTCATGCTGGGGGGGGGTTCACAAGATTCACATAGGCTTACATAGGGAAAACTTTTAAGTCTTGGTGTACGTAGCCATAAGGCTTAGGCTACAAATTTTGCATAATTATAGCATTATCTAGTGGACAACTACAAAGAGGGCCCAAGTTACAGCCCTAGGATCAAGTTTGGCCCTGCACCAGGGGTCACAAGTTTTACATGGGTTTATGGAGTGAAAAGTTCAGAAACCGTCTTGTTACTAGCCATAAGGCCAAGAACTCCCAAATTTGGCATGTTATTCTTCTAATACACATATTCCCCATTTAGTCCGACTGTAGCCCTGGGGTCAAAGTTTTATAAGGGCTTATATAGTGAAGACTTCTCTTCATGGTTTATATTTATAAGCCAGTGGAGCGATACAGGGCCATCATGGCCCTCTTGTTACTAAATATCAGGTACATAGCTGGGCCTTTCCACCTATCTGAGCTTTCTTGGAGTTTGTTTTACAGTCCTCCAAAGGTTTGGGCTGCTTTTCAACAAACCTATCGTCGAAACAAGAAGCATTCTTGAGAGTAGAATCAATCCTGTTGCAATGACTATCGTCAAACCTCGGACAGAGATTAGCACAGCTGTTGGATCGAACCTGCGCCCATCCTTGTTTCAAGCCATGTATATTACCCACTACCTAGACGGGCAAGACACCCTGGTAGGAGAGAGAGAGAGAGAGAGAGAGATAGAGTACAGAGTATTTAATTTTGATATTTTGACCTTATTCCTGAAAAGGTGAAGTGTTGGACGAAAAATGCGGTTTTGTGAAAAATGATGATTAAAAAGGGAAATACGTATTCCAGGAAAGATTTTAATGTTCACAAGTTAAGAAATATGCTGATGTTAATTTCAGGAGGCTTGATATTTTCTGCAAAGTTGTGGATTTTGTCAAATTTTATAAAGTACGTGGAAGAAGATAACTAGTTTATTCTACCAGTACTTTGCACATGTCTTAAAGACTGTCGACAAACCTCGGACAGATATTGGCATAGCTGTTGGGTCGAATCTTCAAGCCATGTAATTTACCGACTGAGCTGACGGGCAAGGCGTTCTGGGGGAGTGTAAGAGAGAGAGAATTTGTTTTTGACACGTTGACTTTATTCGTAAATGTTGTAGTGAAAAAACTTAAACTGGAATTTCCATACGAATAGAGATGGAAAAGTGAAATGTATTCCAAGGTAGACGTTTATGTGCATGTATTAAGAAGTGTGCAAAAGTTATTTTTCAGGAGCTTGATATTTTCTGCAAAAATATGGATTCAGTGAAACATTTAATAAAGTAATTAAGTATTTGGTAGAAGATAGCAGTACTTCGCACAATATTGTTTCCATTCCACTGGCTGCTTTTTCCACATGACTTCGATGAAAAGATATCAGCGCTGGGATGAGCATGAACCCTGTCGCAATGTCTATTATTAATCCCATGGAATGTACTGGTAGTGTGGTGTTTCCATTTTCACTCTATCAAGTATATCGGTCGGCCACTATGCCTATTTGAGGTTTTTTGGAGATTGTTTTTACCAGTGCTACTCACAACAGTTTCCCAAGCCTTTTGCTGTTTTCAAAAAAAAAAAAAAAAAAGGTCATCGTCGAAACAATGACCATCCTTGAGTGTAGAATGAATCCTGTTATAATAACTATTATCAAACCTCTGACAGTAATTGCGACAGCTATTGAATCGAACCTGTGCCTGCAGTGATTTCAAGCTATGCATGTTATCGACTGAACAGATGGGCAAGGCATTCTAGTGGAGAGAGAAAGAGAGACAACGAGAGAGAGAGAGAGAGAAAGAGAGAGAGAGCGTATTTGATCATGACATGTTTACTTTATTCCCGAGGGGTTGTAGTTTGGGAGGAAATGCATTTTTGTACAGAATAATGTGGAAACGCGAAATGTATATTAGGGTAGATTTTAATGCGCTCATGTCAAGAAGTGTGCAAAACAATATTATTTAGGGGCTTGGTGTTTTCTGGAAAGTTATGAATTTAGTCAAAAGAAATATAAACAAGTGGAAGGAGATAACTAGTTTCTTTTACCAGTACTTCGCTCATGTCGAAATGACTATCATTACATCTCGGACAGACTTTGGTGCATTTCGGGGATCGACAACCTTGGTTTCAAGCCATTTACTTTACCCACTGAGCAGACGGGTAAGATATTCTGGTGGAAGGAAGGAAAGAAAAGAAAGAAAGAAAGAGTATTTGAATTTGACATGTGTGCTTTATGCGTGAAGTGTTGTAGTGAAGGACCATAAACTGCAATTGTTGTAAGGAATGATGATTGAAAAGCGAACTGTATATTCCTAGGTAGATTTTTGTGTCCATATTTTAAGAAGTGTGCAGACGTAAATTTTTGGAGGCTTGATATTTCCTGGAAAAACATGGATTAAGTGAAAATTAGATAAAGTAATAAAGTATGTGGAATTAGATTTTTTTACCATTACTTCTCACAGTAGAGTTCCCATGCCACTGGCTGCTTGTTCCACATGAGTAACAGAAAAAATTATCAGCACTGAGATAAGGATGACTTTTATTGCAATGACTATCATTAATTTCATTGAATGTACTGTCACTCTGTGTGATTAAATCCTCAGTCCGCAGTATGTACTCTCACATCTTGAGAAATATTTTCAGTCTGTGAAAATGACCCGTCCCTCGATATCAATATCCTTTCTGTCAGTTAACCATTTCTCTGACAGTATGTACCCCCAGTCCGTGAGATATAACCTTAGCCCGTGAGATGAGTCATCAAACGCTTTAGATTTAGTCAAGTTCTTTTTCTTTAATTGATTAGACTGTGCTCTAAGTCCATAAGGTTAACCCTTCCCCTCCAAAATTACTCGATACGATTTAGTGTTAGTTTGCCCTATGCATCCGTCTGTCTGTATGATGTACCCTCGGTCTGTCAAATGCAGGACCAGAAACTAGTATTTCCTTTGATTTCCTCACAGGAATTTGAAACTGTATTTTGGATTGCCGTTCATTGATTTCAGGAATTAGTTTAACCTTAAATTAAGATGAGAAGTTTGGAATTTTGAAAATGATGATTATGATGGTGTGTTGCTGGTGATAATGATAATGATGATGATGTGGTTGTTGTGGTGATGATAATGATGATGATGATGATGATAATTGTGAATTCGGTGGTGGAGAGATTTGTTTCTTGGTTTGGTGTTGTAACGGGGTCTTCAACTTTATTTCAGTTATATCTCGGTGGCCAGAACACATATACCTGCTTTCTTGGTTTTCTTTTCCCATTACTTTTCACACTATTCCAACCCAATGACTGCTATTCAACATAACTCTCGTCGAAACAGTCATCAGCGGTAAGAGAATTAAATGAATCTTGTCACAATAACTGTCATTAAATATCGAACAGAAATTGCAACAGCTTGGGAATCGAACCTGCAATCGTCCTAATTTAAAGGTGAATACGCTACCAACTAAGCAACCGGGTTTGGCAATGTCTTGTAGAGAAAGGGAGAGAGGAAGAGTGAGAGAGAGCTTTCAATGATTTTTGGAAAGAATCACATCTCATATTAAGATAAAAATTTCAGAAACACTGTTCAAAAGCTTAAAAAATAGAATTAATTTGAATGTGGAACAAAGCTTTTTTTTCTGGTTTCTTTAACGAATTTGAAAAGAGAACAAAAAGCTATAAGCAAACCTGTTTGAGTTCATTGTGACGCTATTTAATCGTTGCTGAGATAATGATGACGATGATGATGATGATGGAAAAAAGTGGTAGTGGAGAAAGATTTCTTCGTTAGCGTGGTGTATAATGCCGTTTTTACTAAATATCAGGTACATAGCTGGGCTTGTCCACCTATCTGAGCTTTCTTGGAGTTTGTTTTTCAATTGCTACGCAAATATTCAGTCTTCCAAAGATTTTGGCTGCTTTTCAACAAACCTATTGTCGAAACAAGAAGCATTCTTGAGTGTAGAATCAATCCTGTTGCAATGACTATCGTCAAACCTCGGACAGAGATTGGCACAGCTGCTGGATCGAACGTGCGCCAACCCTTGTTTCAAGCCGTGTACGTTACCAACCAGACGGGCAAGGCACTTAGGTGGGGAGAAAGAGAGAAAGACAGAGAGAGAGGGAGAGAGAGAGGCAGACAGAGCGAGAGAGAGAGAGTTTTCAATATTTACATGTTTACCCTGTTCCTGAACGGGTGCAGTGTTGGAAACAAAACAGCTTTGTATAAAATGATGTTGGAAAAGCGAAATGTATATTCCAGGAAAGGTTTTAATGTCCATACATTAAGAAGAGTGCAGATGTTGACTTCAAGAGGCTGGATATTTTCTGCAAAGTTGTAGATTCAGTGATAAACTTTATAAAGGATGTGGAAGCAGATACTTAGTTTCTTTAAGCAGTACTTTCCACATGTTGCAAAGGCTGTCATCAGACCTCGGACAGATATTGGCATAGCTATTGGGTCGAATCTTTGTTTCAATCCATGTAACTGACTGGCAAGGCATTCTTGAGGGGAGAGAGAGAGAGAGAGAGAGAGCGAGCGCGAGAGAGAGAGAGAAAGTATTTTATTTTGACATGTGTACCTTATTCCTGAAAAGGTGAAGTGTTGGACAAAAAAAATGATGATTGAAAAGCAAAGTGCATATTCCAGGAAAAAAATTAATGTTCACATGTTAAGAAGTATGTAGATGTTAATTTAAGGAGGCTCGATTTTTTTTCTGCAAAGTTGTGGATTTAGTAATAAATTTTATAAAGCATGTGGAAGGAGATAACCAGTTTATTCTACCAGTACTTTGCACATGTCTCAAAGACTGTCGACAAACCTCCGACAGATATTGGCGTAGCTATTGGGTCGAATCTTGGTTTCAAGCCATGTAATTTACCGACTGAGCTGACGGGCAAGGCATTCTGGGGGTGGGAGGAGTAAGAGAGAGAGAAAATTTGTTTTTGATATATTTACTTTATTCGTAAAGGTTGTAGTGAAGAAACATAAACTGGAATTTCCCTTTAGAATAGAGATAGAAAAGTGAAAATTACATTCCAATGTAGACTTTTATGTGCAAATATTAAGAAGTGTGCAAAAGTTATTTTTCAGGAGCTTGATATTTTCTGCAAAAATATGGATTCAGTGAAACATTTAATTAAGTAATAAAATATTTGGTAGCGAATAATTAGTTACTCTTACCAGTACTTTGCACAATATTGTTTCCATGCCACTGGCTTCTTTATCCACATGCCTTCGTTGAAAAGATATCAGCGCTGGTATGAGCATGAACCCTGTCGCAATGTCTATCATTAATTCCATGGAATGTACCGGTAGTGTGGTGTTTCCATTTTCACTATATCAAGTATATCGGTCGGCCACTATAACTGTTTGAGGTTTCTTGGAGCTTGCTTTTACCAGTCCTACTCAGAACAGTTTCCCAAGCCTTTGGCTGCTTAAAAAAAAAGAAAAAAAAAAAAAAAGGCCATCGTCGAAATCTCGGACAGTAATTGCGACAGCTATTGAATCGAAGCTGTGCCTGCATTGGTTTCAAGCTATGCATGTTATCGACTAAAGAGATGGTCAAGGCTTTCTAGTGGAGAGAGAAAGAGAGACAACGAGAGAGAGAGAGAGAGAGAGAGAGAGAGAGAAGAGAATGAGAGAGAGCGCGAGTGTATTTCATCTTGACATGTTTTTTTTTTTATTACAGAAGGGTTATATTTTGGGAGAAAATGCATTTTTCTTTTTTGTAAAGAATAATGCTGGAAACGCGTAAGGAATATTAGAGTAGATTTTAATGCGCTCATATCAAGACGTGTGCACAACCGTATTATCTGGGGGCTTGGTGTTTTCTGGAAAGTTATGAATTTATTCAAAAGAAATATATAATCAAGCGGAAGGAGATAACTAGTTTCCTTTACCAGTACTTCGCACATGTCGAAATGGCTTTCATTACCTCTCGGACAGACTTTGGTACATTTCGACCCTGCAACCGCCTTGCTTTCAAGCCGTTTATTTTACCGACAGAACAGACAGGCAAGATATTCTGGTGGAAGGAAAGAAAGAAAGAGAATTTGAATTTGACATGTGTGCTTTATTCTTGAAGGGTTGTAGTGAAGGACCATAAACTGCAATTGTTGTAAGGAAGAGAGTAAGAGAGAGAGAGAGAGAGAGAGAGAGGGAGAGAGAAAGAGAGAGTATTTGTTTTTGATATATTTACTTTATTCGTAAAGGTTGTAGTGAAGAAACATAAACTGGAATTTCCCTTAAGAATAGAGATAGAAAAGTGAAAATTATATTCCAATGTAGACTTTTATGTGCATATATTAAGAAGTGTGCAAAAGTTATTTTTCAGGAGCTTGATATTTTCCGCAAAAATATGGATTCAGTGAAACATTTAATAAAGTAATAAAGTATTTGGTAGCGAATAATTAGTTACTCTTACCAGTACTTTGCACAATATTGTTTCCATGCCACTGGCTGCTTTATCCACATGACTTCGTTGAAAAGATATCAGCACTGGGATGAGCATGAACCCTGTCGCAATGTCTATCATTAATTCCATGGAATGTGCCGGTAATGTGGTGTTTCCATTTTCACTATATCAAGTATATCGGTCGGCCACTATAACTGTTTGAGGTTTCTTGGAGCTTGCTTTTACCAGTCCTACTCAGAACAGTTTCCCAAGCCTTTGGCTGCTTAAAAAAAAAAAAAAAAAAAAAGGGCCATCGTCGAAATCTCGGACAGTAATTGCGACAGCTATTGAATCGAACCTGTGCCTGCATTGGTTTCAAGCCATGCATGTTATCGACTAAAGAGATGGTCAAGGCATTCTAGTGGAGAGAGAAAGAGAGACAACGAGAGGGAGAGAGAGGGAGAGAGAGAGAACAGAGGGTGAGAGAGAGCGCGAGTGTATTTCATCTTGACATGTTTTTTTATTACTGAAGGGTTATATTTTGGGAGAAAATGCATTTTTTTTTGTAAAAAATAATGATGGAAACGCGTAGGGAATATTAGAGTAGATTTTAATGCGCTCATGTCAAGAAGTGTGCACAACCTTATTATTTGGGGGCTTGGTGTTTTCTTCAAAGTTATGAATTTATTCAAAAGAAATATATAATCAAGCGGAAGGAGATAACTAGTTTCCTTTACCAGTACTTCGCACATGTCGAAATGACTTTCATTACCTCTCGGACAGACTTTGGTACATTTCGACCCTGCAACGGCCTTGCTTTCAAGCCGTTTATTTTACCGACAGAACAGACAGGCAAGATATTCTGGTGGAAGGAAAGAAAGAAAGAGAATTTGAATTTGACATGTGTGCTTTATTCTTGAAGGGTTGTAGTGAAGGACCATAAACTGCAATTGTTGTAAGGAATGATGATGGAAAAGCGAACTGTATATCTAGGTAGATTTTTGTGTCCGTATTTTAAGAAGTGTGCAGACTTTAATTTTTGGAGGCTTGATATTTTCCGAAAAAACATGGACTAAGTAAAAAATTAGATAAAGTAATAAAGTATGAGGAATGACAATTTTTTACCAGTACTTCGCACAATAGTGTTCCCATGCCACTGGCTGCTTGTTCCACTTAACTTCATAGAAAATATTATCAGCGCTGAGATAAGGATGACTTTTATTGCAATGACTATCATTAATTTCATGGAATGTACTATCACTCTGTGTGATTAAATCCTCAGTCCGCAGTATGTACTCTCACATCTTGAGGAGTTCGCCTGTACCCGCAATCGGCGATTCTATCCCCACAGGCACTAAAATTATTTCTCAGGCCGTTCTTTCCATACTGATTCCTTCAGATTGTATCTTCAGTTCTTGGAATGTTCTCTCTTTCCATTCTTTGTCCTCATAGACTTTAAAATCGTACCTATAGTCAATTGAATCCCCAGTCCCTGAAGAGCTCGCTTACTCGAATGGTATCCTTTGCACTGTTTGTCTATACTCTCAGTTCTCGAAATGTACCCTAAATCTGTGCAATTTACCGTCAGCTAGTAACTGTTCCCTTACTATTAATTTTTCTTCAGTCTGTTTATACCAGCATTCGGTACGTTGTACCCTACGTATGCAATAGAAAACCTTAGTCAATTAGATGCACCTCAGTCACTCGGATATTCCTTCAGGCCCTAAAACTTGTTTTAACATTCACAGTCTAATTCATGTAGTCCTAGGAATTAAAATCGTACCCGTAGTCAGTGAGATGTATCCTCAAGTCATAAGCTATGTTTTTTTTAAGATTTCACTCCCAGTCAGTCAGCCTGCACGATAGTCGGTGAAATGTTCCTCCAGTCCCTTCTACGTACTCTCAGAAATAAAGAATGTAGCCTTAGTTTGATGTACCCTCAAACTCTGAAAATGTGTCCCTACTTTTGTTTCAACCCAATGATGTGTGCCTGTACCCACAGTAGGTGATATTTACTCACAGTTCGACGGATGTACCCTCAGTATTTACATTTGTGCCTTTACTCTTCTTTCATTTCCAGTGGATTACCTTGTGCACTTGGTCTGTGCGATTTCTCTCCACTTCGTGAAGTATTTCCTTATTCTGAGACCTCTTAAACTAAGTCTATAGAATTAAACGACCAGTCCATGCCATGTACCAACAGGCTCTGGTGCTGTTTCTTTACTCTCATTTAATCCAGTATGTTCGTCTGCACGCTAAGTCTCTGAGGTGTACCCTCTTTGCCTGACATGTAGCGCAAATTGATTCTATAAATATTCTACCTTTGCAACTTGTGCCGAAGTTGTTCTTTAACCACTATTTCATTAGCTTGGAATCTCAGTTGGTTTGACATCGTACCCTCAATCCATTTAAACTTTAAATTTTGTAATTTCTCTTTTTAAACCCATGACTGTTAGCCGGTACCTTTGTTCTTTGAGTCGTTTCTCTTTATCTCTCTCTCTCTCTCTCTCTCTTCATTAGCTTGGATGTCAGACGGTTTGACATCGCACCCTAAATCCATTGAAACTTTAGACTGTGAATTTCGTAATTTCTCTTTTTAAACCCAAGACTGTCAGCCGGTTCCGTTGGTTTTTGAGTCGATTTCTCTTTATCTCTCTCTCTCTCTCCCTCCCTTTCTCTGTCTCTCCCTTTTTGTTTCTCTATCTCTCTTCCTGTGTGTGTCTCTGTGTGTGTGTCTCTCTCTTTCTCTGTCTTTCTCTCTGTCTTTTCCCTATCTCCGTCTCCCTTTTCTGTGTCTCTCTCAGCCTATTTCTCTGTCTTTCTGTCTGTCGGTCTGCATGTCTGTCTACCTCTCTATCTGTCTGTCTTTCTCTACATCCTTCTTTCCCTATCTCCGTCTCCCTTGCTATGTCTCTCTCTTTCTCTGCCTATTTCTCTCTCTGTCTCCCTGTCCTTCTGTCTGTCTCTTTCCCTCTATTTTTGTGCTTCTCTCCCTATCTCTGCCTCCCGTGTCGTGTCTCTGTCTGTCTCTATGCCTGCACTCTCGTCCTTCCTTGTCTCTATCTCTCTCTGCCTTTTCACTGTCTCCGTCTCTGCTTCCGTCTCTCTCTCTCCCCCTTCCTGTCTCTCTCACTGTTCTATTTGTTTTCTTTCACGCTCTCTCCTTTATCTTTCTTCCTCTCCCTTTCCTCTCTTTTTACCTTCATCCTCAATTCTGTCATGTCTCTGTTTCTGTCTGTCTTTCTCTCTGTTTGTCTTTGTGACTTTGCCTCTCTGTCTTCATCCCTTTCACCTGCTTCATCAGATATTCAGCTATGGTCTTAATGTTGCTCTCATCAATTCATAAGCCTGTACTCTCAGTCCATGAGGTTTACCCGTTTCCTCCAAAAATGTACTCCCTCTTATAAATTAAGCTTCCTTTCGTTCTTCTTTCCCTCAGGTGGTATAGTTTATCGATTCTAGGTGTATATGATGCACTTTCAGGCCGTCACTTTGAATATTAAATGCTTCAAAATACATGCATATGAGAACTTACAATTCCGATCACGGCGTATTATTATCAAGTGATGGTGTAATCGCTTAATTCAGTAAACGTCAAAAGAGTAAAGATAGCAGCTTAAAGAGGATGAATTTGTTTACAGATAGATTTTTTGAGTGTTTACGTTTACAGATGAAAGTTATGTTCACGATTCGTTTTTGCTGGATCTTAGAGAGCAAGACTTTTGAAAACAATGTTTAAAAGGGAGAAAATGCTGGTTAATTTATCGTCCTCAATGTGATTTATTAGGGAGAATTGAAACTTTTTTTATGTAGTTCCAACGTATTGACGATGGACGAGTGAGTTTTAGTTTATAAAGGAGACACAGGAATTTGAAACTGTATTTTGGATTGTTGTTCAATGATTTCAGGAATTAGTTTAAGCTCAAATTAAGATGCAAAGTTTGGAATTTTGAAAATGATGATGATGATGGTGTGTTGCTTGCGATGGTGATAATGATAATGATGATGACGTGCTTGTTGTAGTGTGATAATCATGATGATGATGATCATTGTGAATTTGGTGGTGGAGAGATTTGTCTCTTTGTTTGGTGTTTTAAAGGGGTCTTCAACTTCATTTCAATTATATCTCGATGGTCAGAACCATATACCTGCTTTCTTGTTTTTCTTTTACCAGTACTTTTCACATTATTCCAAGCCAATGGCTGCTATTCAACATCATAACTCTCGTCGGAACAATCATCAGCGGTAAGAGAATTAAATGAATCTTGTCGCAAGAACTGTCACTAAATATCTAACAGAAATTGGAACAGCTTGGGAATCGAACCTGCGATCATCGTAATTTAAAGATGCATACGCTACCAACTAAGCAACAGGGCTTGGCAATGTCTTGTAGAGAAAAGGAGAGAGGGAGAGAATACTTTCAATGACTTTTGAAAAGAATCAAATCTGATATTAAGATAAAAATTTCAGAAACACTGTTGAAAAGCTTAAAAAAATAGAATTCATTTGAATGTGGAACAAAGCTTTTATTTCTGATTTCTATAAAGAATTTGAGAAGTGAACAAAAAGCTATGAGCAAATCTGTTTGAGGTCATTGTGACGCTATTTAATCGTTCCTGAAATGATGATGATGATGATGGAATAAGATGGTAGTGGAGAAAGATTTCTTCGTTAGCGTGGTGTTTAATGCCGTTTTTACTAAATATCAGGTACATAGCTGGGCTTGTCCACCTATCTGAGCTTTCTTGAGTTTGTTTTACCATTGCTTACGCACAATATTCAGTGTTCCAAAGGTTTTGGCTGCTTTTCAACAAACCTATCGTCGAAACAAGAAGCATTCTTGAGTGTAGAATCAATCCTGTTGCAATGACTATCGTCAAACCTCGGACAGAGATTGGCACAGCCGCTGGATCGAACCTGCGCCCATCCTTGTTTCAAGCCATGTATGTTACCCACTAACTAGACGGGCAAGGCACTTTGGTGGGAGAGAGAGAGAGAGACAGACAGACAGACACGGCCGGACGGACGGCAGGACAGACAGACAGAGAGACAGAGAGAGCAGAGTTTTCAATGTTTACATGTTTACCTTATTCGTAAAGGGGTGCAGTGTTGGAAAAAAGGCATCTTGGTAAAAAATGATGATGTAAAGGCGAAATGTATATTCCAGGGAAGGTTTTAATGTCCACATGTTAAGAAGTGTGCAGATGTTAATTTCAAGGGGCTCGATATTTTCTGCAAAGTTGTAGATTGAGTGATAAACTTTATAAAGGATGTGGAAGGAGATAACTAGTTTCTTTAAGCAGTACTTTCCACATGTTGCAAAGACTGTCATCAAACCCCGGACAGATGTTGGCATAGCTATTCGGTCGAATCTTTGTTTCAAGCCATGTGATTTACCGACTGAGCTGACGGGCAAGGCATTCTTGAGGGGAAGTGAGAGAGAGAGAGGAGAGAGAGAGAGTACAGAGTATTTGATTTTGACATGTTTATCTTATTCCTGAAAAGGTGAAGTGTTGGACAAAAAATGGAGTTTTGTGAAAAATGATGCTTGAAAAACGAAATACATAGTCCAGGAAAGGTTTTAATGTTCATATGTTAAGAAGTATGCAGATGTTAATTTCGAGAGGCTCGATATTTTTCTGCAAAGTTGTGGATTTAGTCATAAATTTTATAAAGTATGTGGAAGGAGATAACTAGTTTATTGATTGATTGATTGATTGTATTGTGTTTAACGCCGTTTTCAACATTATTTGAGTTATATCGCGGCGGCCAGTGCACCTATCCATGCTTTCCTGGAGTTTCTGTTACTAGTACTCCGCACAATATTCTTTCCAAGCCACTGGCTGCTTTCCCACATTACCATCGTCGAAAGAATGGTCAGCGCTAAGAGAGGAATGAATCCTGTCGCAATGACTATCGTCAATCCTCGGAAAGAAATTGGCCAAGCCGGGGATCGAACCAGCGACCTCCTGTTCACAAGTCCTGTACGCTGCCGACTGAGCTACTGGGGCTTGGCTAACTAGTCTATTCCACCAGTACTTTGCACATGTCTCAAAGACTGTCGACAAACCTCAGACAGATATTGGCATAGCTATTGGGTCGAATCTTGGTTTCAAGCCAAGTAATTTACCGACTGAGCTGACGGGCAAGGCATTCTGAGGCGGGGGAGTAAGAGAGAGAGAGAGAGAGAGAGAGGGTATTTGTTTTTGACATGTTTACTTTATTCGTAAACGTTGTAGTGAAGAAACATAAACTGGAATTTCCCCTAAGAATAGAGATGGAAAAGTGAAATGTATTTTCCAAGGTAGACTTTTATGTGCATATATTAAAAAGTGTGCAAAAGTTATTTTTCAGGAGCTTGATATTTTCTGCAAAAATATGGATTCAGTGAAACATCTAATAAAGTAATAAAGTATTTGGTAGCGAATAATTAGTTACTCTTACCAGTACTTCGCACAATATTGTTTTCCACATGACTTCGTTGAAAAGATATCAGCGCTGGGATGAGCATGAACCCTGTCGCAATGTCTATCATTAATTCCATGGAATGTACTGGTAGTGTTCCCATTTTCACTATATCAAGAATATCGGTCGGCCACTATACCTATTTGAGGTTTCTTGGAGCTTGCTTTTACCAGTGCTACTCACAACAGTTTCCCAAGGCTTTGGCTGCTTTGAAAAAAAAAAAAAAAAAACATCGTCGAAACAATGACCATCCTTGAGTGTAGAATGAATCGTGTTATAATAACTATTATCAAACCTCAGACAGTAATTGCGACAGCTATTAAATCGAACCTGTGCCTACAGTGATTTCAAGCTATGCATGTTATCGACTGAACAGATGGGCAAGGCATTCTAGTGGAGAGAGAGAGACAACGAGAGAGAGAGAGCGTATTTGATCATGACGTGTTTACTTTATTCCCGAAGGGTTGTAGCTTGGGAGGAAATGCATTTTTGTACAGAATAATGTGGAAAAAACATGGATTAAGTGAAAATAAGATAAAGTATGTGGAATGAGACTTTTTTACCAGTACTTCGCGCAATAGTGTTCCCATGCCACTGGCTGCTTGTTCTACATAACTTTATAGAAAAAATTATCAACGCTGAGATAAGGATGACATTTGTTGCAATGACTATCATTAATTTCATGGAATGTACTGTCACTCTGTGTGATTAAATCCTCAGTCCGCAGTATGTACTCTCACATCTTGAGAAATATTTTCAGTCTGTGACACTGACCCGTCCCTCGATATCAGTATCCTTTCTGTCAGTTAACCATTTCTCTGACAGTATGTACCCCCAGTCCGTGAGATATAACCTTAGCCCGTGAGATGAGTCATCAAACGCTTTAGATTTGGTCAAGTCCTTATTTCTTTAATTGATTAGACTGTACTCTAAGTCCATAAGATCACTTGAAATTGTTGTTGAGTCCTGAAACTGTACTTCTACCTTCCTGTGACCACAGGATTTCGCCTGTACCCGCAGTCGGCGATTCTATCCCCACAGCCACTAAAATTATTTCTCAGGCCGTTCTATCCACACTGGTTCCTTCAGATTGCATCTTCAGTTCTTGGAATGTTCCCTCTTTCCATTCTTTGTCCTCATAGACTTTAAAATCGTACCTATAGTCAATTGAATCCTCAGTCCCTGAAGCGCTCACTTACTCGAATGTTATCCTTTGCACTGTTTGTCTATACTCTCAGTTCCCGAAATGTACCCTAAATCTGTGCAATTTACCGTCAGCTAGTAACTGTTCCCTTACTGTTAATTTTTCTTCAGTCTGTTTATACCAGCATTCGGTACCGTGTACCCTACGTTTTTGTTAAGATTTTGCCCCCAGTCAGTCAGCCTGCACGATAGTCGGTGAAATGTTCCTCCAGTCCCTTCTACGTACTCTCAGAAATTAAGAATGCAGCCTTAGTTTGATGTACCCTCAAACTCTGAAAATGTGTCCCTACTTTTGTTTCAACCCAATGATGTGTGCCTGTACCAACACTAGGCGATTTTTACTCACAGTCCATAAGATCACTTGAAATTGTTGTTGAGTCCTGAAACTGTACTTCTACCTTCCTGTGACCACAGGAGTTCGCCTGTACCCGCAGTCGGCGATTCTATCCCCACAGCCACTAAAATTATTTCTGAGGTCGTTCTATCCACACTGGTTCCTTCAGATTGTATCTTAAGTTCTTGGAATGTTCCCTGTTTCCATTCTTTGTCCTCATAGTTTTTAAAATCATACCTATAGTCAATTGAATCCCCAGTCCGTGAAGCGCTCTCTTACTCGAATGGTATCCTTTGCACTGTTTATCTATACTCTCAGTTCCTGAAATGTACCCTAAATCTGTGCAATTTACCCTCAGCTAGTAACTGTACCCATACTGTTACTTTTTCTTCAGTCTGTTTATACCAGCATTCTGTACGTTGTACCGTACGTATGCCAATGAAAACCTTAGTCAATTAGATGCACCTCAGTCAGTCGAATATTCCCTGAGGCCCTAAAACTCGTTTTAACATTCACAGTCTAATTCACGTAGTCCTAGGAATTAAAATCGTACCCGTAGTCAGTGAGATGTATCCTCAAGTCATAAACTATGTTTTTTTTAAAGATTTTACTCACAGTCAGTCAGCCTGCACGATAGACGGTGAAATGTTCCTCCGGTCCCTTCTACGTACGCTCAGAAATTAAGAATACAGCCTTAGTTTGATGTACCCCCAAACTCTGAAAATGTGCCCCTACTTTTGTTTTAACCGAATGATGTGTGCCTGTACCCACAGTGGGTGATTTTTACTCACAGTTCGACGGATGTACCCTCAGTATTTACATTTGTGCCTTTATTCTTATTTCATTTCCAGTGGATTACCTTGTGCACTCGGTCTGTGCAATTTCTCTCCACTTCGTGAAGTATTCCCTCATTCTGAGAGCTCTTAAACTAAGTCTACAGAATTAAACGATCAGTCCATGTGATGTACCAACAGCCAGTCATCATGCACGACAGTCGGTGAAATGTTTCTCCAGTCCCATCTACGTACTCTATTTCCTTACTTTCCTTTAATCCAGTATGTTCGTCTCCACGCTAAGTCTCTGAGGTGTACCCTCTATGCGTGACATGTAACGCCATTTGATTCTATGAATATTCTACCTTTGCAACTTGTGCCCATCCTGTTAGACAACCACTACTTCATTAGCTTGGAATCTCAATCGGTTTGACATCGTACCCTCAATCCATTTAAACTTTAAATTTTGTAATTTCTCTTTTTAAACCCAAGACTGTTAGCCGGTACCGTTGTTCTTTAAGTCGTTTCTCTTTTTTTTAATATATATATATATATATGACGTTAGTTACGATGTTTCATTAAAGCGTTGCCCTGATGAGCGAAAGCGAAACCGGTTGGCACGGACTATTTGTAGTGTCATTTCTCTTTTATTATATATATATATATATATATATATATATACACACACACGGAAACAGAAAAGTCGGCAAATGCCGGTCCGACACAAGGTTTAGTAGGTGAACTGTGTTATTAAAACGTCACAAGCCTCTCACTATTTTCAATTTAATAAACTGTATAAAAAACCAAACATGTTTCGGCTAACGCCTCATCAGTGGTATGTAACTATATATCTTTATCTCTCTCTCTCTCTCTCTCTGTTTCTTCATTAGCTTGGAATCTCAGTCGGTTTGACATCGCACCCTCAATCCATGAAAACTGTAGACTGTGAATTTCGTCATTCCTCTTTTTAAACCCAAGACTGTCAGCCAATACCGTTGTCTTTGACTTGATTTCTCTTCATCTCTCTCTCTCTCTCTCTATCTATCTCTATCTCTGTCTATGTCTTTCTCTCCATCCTTCTTTCCCTATCTCCGTCTCCCTTGCTATGTCTCTCTCTTTCTTTCTCTGCCTTTTTCACCGTCTCAATCTCTACATCCGTCTCTCTCTCTCTCCCTTCCTGTCTCTCTCACTCTTCTATTTGTTTTCTCTCACGCTCTCTCCTTTATCTCTCTTCGTCTCCCCTTCCTCACTTTTTGCCGTCATCCTGATTTCTGTCATGTTTCTGTTTCTTTCTGTCTGTCTCTCTGTCTGTCTTTGTGACTTTGCCTCTCTGTCTTCATCTCTCTCACCTGCTTTATCAGATATTCAGTTATGGTCTTAATGTTGGTCTCATCAATTCATAAGCCTGTACTCTCAGTCAATGAGGTTTACCTGTTTCCTCCAAAAATGTACTCCCTCTTATAAATTAAGATTCCTTTCGGTCTTCTTTCCCTCAGATGTATAGTTTATCGATCCTAGGTGTATATGATGCACCTTCAGGCCGTCACTTTGAATATTAAATGCTTCAAAATACATGCATATGAGAACTTACAATTCCGATCACGGCGTATTTTTATCAAGTGATGGTGTAATCGCTTAATACAGTAAACGTCAAAAGGGTAAATATAGCGGCTTTAAAGAGGATGAATTTGTTTACAGACAGATTTTTAAGTGTTTACGTTTACAGATGAAAGTTATGTTCACGATTCGTGTTTGCTGAATCTTAGAGAGGAAGACTTTTGAAAACAATGTTTAAAAGGGAGAAAATGCTGGTTAATTTATCGTCCTCAATGTGATTTATTAGGGAGAATTGAAACATCTCTTATCTAGTTCCAAAGTATTGACGATGGACGAGTGAGTTTTAGTTTATAAAGAAGACACAGGAATTTGAAACTGTATTTTGGATTGTTGTTCAATGATTTCAGGAATTAGTTTAACCTCAAATTAAGATGAAAAGTTTGGAATTTTGAAAATGATGATGATGATGGTGTGTTGCTGGCGATGGTGTATGATGATGATGTGGTTGTTGTGGTGGTGATAATGATGATGATGATGATGATGATAAATGTGAATTTGGTGGTGGAGAGATTTGTTTCTTGGTTTGGTGTTTTGACACGGTCTATAACTTTATTTCATTTATATCTCGGTGGTCAGAACAGATATATCTGCTTTCTTAGTTTTCTTTTACCATTACTTTTCACATTATTCCAATGCAATGGAACCCCCAGCTGGGCGGGGGGATAGAAATAGCCCAGCTGTCGCACTACAGAAGGGGTAAGACCCCCCCACTGTGCCTGCCTGTTTGCCGTGGGCTGCAACTCGTGTCACTTGATGACGGGATCCTGGTGGTTGAGTGGATCAGAGCATGGTTTCTTTGACGCTCTTTTTCACAACACACCACTTTGGCCTTGGGTTGAGTTAAACGAGAGGTCAGGAAGGCTCGTCCTGATCAACCGGCTGGTCACGCCAAGCCCTAGGACATTTCTATATGCACATCATCATCTATCATCGTTTCAACCACGATTACACATTCTCTAACGTCCTTCTCTTTCATTGCTGGAGAAGACGTCCTGTATCCTTCTCTCCCCTAGTCCTAGAAGGCGGTGGCTCATGGGCCAATCAGGTGAAAGATATATGTGTTTGGTTGACATTTGTGGTGTCCAAATGTTTGTCTGATCTGGTAGGACATTCTGCTGGAATACACTTGCTCAATCGGACCCTTTCGCCTGAGTATATCACCAATGTATCCCTGTCATGATCTGTGATGGAATTCCCCAGGTCGTGTCCCCTTGTTGGGCTCCGAGGCGGGTGGGGAGCATTGGTGATGAAAGTATTATCAACATGATGGCAACCCCAAAAAAAAAAGCCAAGCGAACTCTTCCAGACAGTGACTCAGACACTGATATACCAACACCATTACCCTCAAGTTCAAATGCCCATCAGTCTATTCACTTTCCTCGATTTTTAGTTATTGAATCCCAAGACACTGCTAAACCTGTAACTAGACTCTCTCCTTTTGTAATAGAAAAAGAACTCTCTAAATACCTAGGCACACCCAAATCAGTTAAAAAACTCAAAAACAACACACTTTTAGTTGAATGCTATACTAAACAGCAAACCCTGAACCTCCTGCAGCATAACACATTTTTTGATATTGCTGTCAGGATTTATCCTCACAAAACCTTAAATACCTGCAAAGGAGTTGTCCGATGCAGACCTGTCATTCTGCTCTTCCGTAGATGAAATCAAGTGGAATCTGTCTTCTCAGTCTGTCTCCGATGTTAAAAAGATCCGAGTGTTTAGAAATGGCGTTCAACGAGACACACACACCTATATTCTTACCTTCTCTTCTCCTAACTTGCCATCTTCAATCAAAATAGGCTTTGAATCTGTCAAGGTTGAAGTCTATGTACCAAACCCCTTGAGATGCTTCAAATGTCAGAGATATGGTCATCATGAATCAAGATGCAACAGTACTCCTGTTTGCCCAAAATGCTCCTTTGAAGGATCTGACCATGACAGTACCAAGTGTGACAACTCTGTGTCATGCTTCCACTGTAAAGCCCCTCACCCAACATATTCAAAGGATTGTGCTACATGGAAAGATGAGAAAGAAATTTTGAACCTGAAGTATAAAGAAAATATCAGTTTTTCTGAGGCCAGAAAAATAATTAATCAACGGAGGAAGGATCGGGTACAACTTACAAGTACAACAAGCTATGCAAATATCACATCCACCCAGGAAAAAAAATGTTCAAACTGTGATCTCCTGACCAAATTGTTTTTGAATAAGTTCCCGGAGATGGCTGATGAAATCAAAGCTTTAACCTCTAAAAAACCTGCAACACAAACTAATCCTATACCCACAACAAAACCCCCATCTAAACCACAATCTACTTCTTTGGCCAACCCTAAAAGAACAACGCCTTCATCAAAACCACAAAAGGAATCTTCTCAGTTGCCGAAAACAGCTGATACTACATCTCGTCAATCTTCAATGTCATCTGAACCTACATCTCAAACACCCTTATTGCGTAAACCCTCCACATCATCCTCGAAACAACCCTCTGATGAGCAGATCTCACCTTCTTCTGAAAAGAAATCAGAACTAACAACCCACCCAAAGGGTAACAAGAAAACTCAGAAGAAAAGGAGGAACAAACCTGATCAGCAATGTTTTGAAGAAAGTCAACCTTCAGATCAGAGCCCAGCAGAGGTATCTTACATTCTAAACCATAAAGCAGATTCTTCTTCTGTGGACACCTCCAACAAATTTGAGACTTTGGAGGACATGGATGCTGAGGAGATACTAGAAGGTGATGTCTCTGACAGTGAACAACCAAGTGTCTGGGGGCCACCTAAAGATGCTTGGAACAAAAACACCAATAGTTGGTCTTCCTCATTACCGGAGACCAAAGTGATCAAGTCATGATAAATCTAAATAATGCATCACATACCCACTCTTATATTTGTTTTATACCTATTGTTTATGAATACAGTTATCCAATGGAATTGTCGAGGCCTGAAGTCTAACTATGAAGAAATATCCCTTCTTATTAACGATCACAAGCCTGTAGCCCTTTGCTTGCAGGAAACTTTCCTAAAAGAATCAGATAAAGTCAGTTTCAAACATCACTCTGTCTATAGTAAAATATATACAGAGGGTGACAGAGCCCAAGGCGGAGTTTCTTTAGTTGTTAACAATACTGTCCCACACAAGAAAGTCCAACTCAACTCAAATCTCCAAGCTGTCGCTGTAAGACTCTCTCTACACACTTCTCTAACAGTTTGCTCTCTTTACCTTCCACCGAGTAAACCAATGAATGAAAACAAGATCAATGACCTTATTTCTCAGTTACCTTCTCCTTTCATTCTATGTGGTGATTTCAATGGTCACAGCGTTATGTGGGGCTGTGACACTACAAATCAAAGGGGACTTCAAATAGAGAATATCATGTCTAATAACTCTTTATCCCTCATGAATGACAACTCCAAAACATATTTACATCCTGCGACAGGATCCTATTCATCTCTTGACCTGACCACATGTAGCCCTGTCATACTTCCAGACTTTATTTGGAAAGTTAACAACGACTTGTGTGGAAGTGACCATTTCCCAATCATTATCTCTTCCTGTATACCATCAGGATCTGAACGTCCTCGGAAATGGAAACTCAATAAAGCTAATTGGGACAAATTCCAGACACTATGTGAACAGTCCATCACACATGAGAAATTTGTTACTTGTGATGAACCTATCAAACTCTTCACTACACTATTACTTAAAGCAGCTCAAAGTTCTGTTCCACAGACCTCGACAAGTCCAAAACGTCCTGAAAAGCCTTGGTTCGATGATGACTGTAAACAGGCTGTCAAGGACAGGAAAAAAGCACTCAGAATGTTTAACCTCAGGCCTTGCCCTGAGAACCTCAATTTATACCGTATTTCCAGAGCAAAAGCACGACGCACCATCAAAAACAGTAAACAAAAGTCCTGGAAGCAGTATGTCTTCAGACTTAACAGCAGAACATCAACAAGGAAAGTATGGAAAATGATAAAAAAGATCAAAGGACAAGGCCATCCTCCTATAAATCATCTCACTCAAGATGACAAAGACCTTGAAACTGCAGAAGACACTGCTGATGCACTGGCTAATACTTTTGCCAAGAAATCCTCTTCAGAAAATTACTCTGCAAAGTTTCAAAGGAATAAGGCTAAAGAGGAAAAGAAAAAACTGGATTTCAAATCATCCAATTTAGAGGACTACAACAAATTATTTACTTTGAAGGAACTTAAATCAGCTCTGAACAAAGCTCATGACTCTTCTCCAGGACAAGACAAAGTCCACTATCAGTTTTTAAAACACTTACCATTTACCTCTCTTTCTGTTTTATTAGATCTTTTCAATGCAATTTGGCAATCTGGTGATTTACCAGTGTCATGGAGAGAAGCACTTGTTATCCCTATCCCAAAACCTGGAAAAGATACCAGTGACCCCAACAACTATCGTCCCATAGCCCTTACAAGTTGTATGTGTAAAACTCTTGAACGAATGGTCAATGACCGTCTTGTTTGGTTTCTAGAATCCAATAACCTTATTGTTGATGTACAGAGTGGATTCCGCCACCAACGCAGCACAATGGACCATTTAGTCCGGTTTGAAACTTTCATTAGGGAAGGTTTTATTAACAAACAGGTTTTATTTGTTTCTTTTTTGACCTTGAAAGTGCGTATGACACAACCTGGAAATACGGTATACTTAAAGATTTACATGACTTTGGTCTCACAGGTCGGTTACCTCTCTTTATCGGAGACTTCTTAGATGAGCGTTTTTTTAGAGTCAGAGTTGGTAACACCCTTTCAGGTGCACAGGAACAGGAGATGGGTGTGCCACAAGGATGTATATTATCTGTCACACTGTTTAGTGTGAAGATCAATAGCATTGTTAAAGCCATAAACCCAGGAGTAGAATGCTCTTTATATGTTGATGACTTTGTAATCTGTTTTAGATCTCGAAACATGAACATCATCGAAAGGCAACTTCAACAATGTCTTAATAAACTTCAGACCTGGTCTGATGAAAATGGCTTTAAGTTCTCAAGATCAAAAACAAAGTGCATGCACTTTTCCCAGCTACGAGGACTTCACCGGGACCCAGAACTTTTCTTAGAAAAAACTAAACTTGAAGTTGTGTCTGAGTTCAGATTTCTTGGTGTTATCTTTGACAAGAAACTTACCTTTTTACCGCACATCCTAGCCCTTAAAAAGAGGTGTAAGAAGGCTCTTAACCTTCTTAAAGTTGTAGCCCATTCAGACTGGGGAGCAGATAGAAAAGTACTTTTACGCCTTTATCGCTCCCTTATCCGTTCTAAACTAGATTATGGCTCCATTGTGTATGGTTCAGCCCGAAAATCTTACCTAAAACTACTTGACTCTATCCATCATGAAGGTCTACGCCTGGTACTTGGAGCTTTTCGAACCTCTCCTGTAACCAGTCTCTATGTTGAGGCAAATGAACCTTCTCTTTACCTCAGAAGACGAAAACTTGCTCTTCAGTTTCTTTTGAAACTGAAATCAAACCCTTTTAATCCAACACACAAAGTTGTTTTTAATCCTCAATTCAAAAGGCTCTTTGACAGAAAACCAACTGCCATACCCTCATTTGGTATTCGCATGGAAGCAGAGGTAGAGAACCTAAACATTGACACAAGCTCTATTGCTCAGTACAGACTCCCTGAAATCCTACCCTGGATACAGAGAACTGCAGAGTTTCGCTTTGACCTTGCTTCTAGCAAGAAATCTGAAACAGACAAATATTTTTAAGACAAACTATGGTGAAATTAAAGAACATTATTTTTCATTTAAGCCGATCTATACAGATGGGTCAAAACATGGTAATGCTGTTGCAGCAGCTGCTGTTTATGGAGAACGTATAAAGAAATGCAGACTTCCAAACAATGCTTCCATTTTTTCGGCTGAAGTGAAGGCCATTGATCTTGCCCTTGACCATGTAGGGAATTCTCATTCCTGCAGATTCATTATTTTCTCAGATTCTTTATCTACCTTACAAGCCCTCTATAATCAAAAGTTTGAAAATCCTCTGATCTGCAAAGTTTTGGAAACTTTCCTCTAACAGATTAGTCTTCTGTTGGCTTGCAGGCCATATGGGCATAAGAGGTAATGAAAAAGCTGATGAAAGTGCAAAGTTTGCTCTGAACCTGCCAATTACTGATGTTAAAGTTCCTCATACAGATTTTAAAGCATCCATTTTACCTTTCATACAATCTCTTTGGCAGTCCCAATGGGATGCTGATCATTTCAACAAACTTCATTCTGTTAAACCAATCCTTGGTGAGTGGTACCCCTCTTACAGGTCTGTTCGTCGAGAAGAGGTGATAATTACAAGGCTTCGAATTGGGCAGTCTCGGCTAACACACTCGTGGCTTTTAACCAGAGAAGAAGCACCTGAATGTATTCAATGTAATGAACATCTTACCATTAAGCATATTCTTTTAGATTGCATTGACTTTCAGCCAATGCGTGAGAAATACTACAATGTTGACAGTATGCACAACCTCTTTGAAACAGTCAACATTGATTCAATTATCACCTTCATCAAAGAGATTGGTCTATACAACAAGCTGTGATATTTTCTTAATTACCTTTTTAACCTGTTGTGTAAACCCGTATTTCTACTGCGTAATCCTTTTTTATCTTCAATTACGTCTCCTTAATGGGAAGATTAGTTCTCTTTGGGGCATCTTATCTCATTGGAGACAGGACCTCTTTAATGGGAGTGTTTTGATCCCATTGGAGGCTCCACACTTCCTTAATTTTAAACTCTCATTTCCTTGAAACGACTATTCACAGTCTTAACCTTTCATTTCAAACTTTTGAGTAGGCAGGGAATGACCAGCCACTCAATATTTTATGCACATTAAAAGTTACACATAATCCCTATTCATCTAAAGACCTTTTGACTATCAATTTAACATTTTTGTTTAGATCTTTTTATCACAATCTTAACTTCATCATTTAAAACTTTTTGAGTTGATAGGGATTGCCCTGTCACTCAATAATATCTTTTATACCTATCAAAATCACTCATAATCCTTCCTAACTCAAGCTTTTTATTGTCATCATTATATTCAAATCTTTTTACCTCAAAATTCCTGTTTTAACCATCTTTTAATACAGACATGCGCGCTAAATGACCAAAGCTGTCGATGCGCCATAAAACAACATTCATTCATTCCAATGCAATGGCTGCTATTCGACATAACTCTCGTCGAAACAATCATCAGCGGTAAGAGAATTACATGAATCTTGTCACAATAACGGTCATTAAGTATCGAACAGAAATTGGAACAGCTTGGGAATCGAACCTGCGATCGTCCTAAATTAAAGGTCCTGATTTAAAGGTGCATACGCTACCAACTAAGCAATCGGGCTTGGCAATGTCTTGTAGAGAAAGGGAGAGAGGAAGAGTGAGAGAGAGCTTTCAATGATTTTTGAAAAGAATCAAGTCTGATATTTAGATAAACATTTCAGAAACACTGTTGAAAAGCTTAAGAAAATAGAATTCATTTGAATGTGGGACAAAGCTTTTATTTCTGATTTCTTTAAAGAATTTGAGAAGAGAACAAAAAGCTATGAGCAAACCTGTTTGAGTTCATTGTGATGCTATTTAATCGTTGCTGAGACGATGATGATGATGCTGCTTTTCAACAAACCTATCGTCGAGACAAGAAGCATTCCTGAGTGTAGAATGAATCCTGTTGCAATGACTATCGTCAAACCTCGGACAGAGATTGGCACAGCTGCTGGATCGATCCTGCGCCCACCCTTGTTTCAAGCCATGTACGTTAACAACTAGACGGGCTAGGCACTAAGGTGGGGAGAGAGAGACAAACAGACAGACAGACAGAGAAGGGGAGGGAGAGAGAGAGTTTTCAATTTTTATATGATTACCTTGTTGCTGAACGGGTGAAGTGTTGGAAAAAAGGCAGTTTTGTAAAAAATGATGATGTAAAAGCGAAATGTTTATTCCAGGGAAGGTTTTAATGTCCATATGTTAAGAAGTGTGTAAATGTTGATTTTAAGGGGCTCGATATTTTCTGCAAAGTTGTAGGTTCAATGATAAACTTTATAAAGGATGTGGAAGGAGATAACTAGTTTCTTTAAGCAGTACTTTCCACATGTTGCAAAGACTGTCATCAAACCTCGGACAGATATTGGCATAGCTATTAGGGCGAACCTTGGTTTCAAGCCATGTAATTTACCGATTGAGCTGACGGGCAAGGCATTCTTGAGGGGAGGAGAGAGAGTGAGTACAGAGTATTTAATTTTGACATGTTCACCTTATTCCTGAAAAGGTGAAGTGTTTGACAAAAAATGGAGTTTTGTGAAAAATGATAATGAAAAACGAAATACATATTCCAGGAAAGATTTTAATGTTCACATGTTAAGAAGTATGCAGATATTAATTTCAGGAGGCTCGATATTTTCTGCAAAGTTTGATTTAGTTATAAATTTTATAAAGTATGAGGAAGGCGATAACTAGTTTATTCTACCAGTACTTTGCAAATGTCTTAAAGACTGTCGACAAACCTCGGACAGATATTGGCATAGCTATTGGGTTGAATCTTGGTTTCAAGCCATGTAATTTACCAACTGAGCTGACGGGCAAGGCATTCACGGGGGGGGGGGGGGGGTGAGAGAGAGAGAGAGAGAATTTGTTTTTGGCATGTTTACTTTATTCGTAAAGGTTGTATAGAAAAAACATAAACTGGAATTTCCCCTAAGAATAGAGATGGAAAAGTGAAATGTATATTCCAAGGTAGACTTTTATGTGCATATATTAAGAAGTGTGCAAAAGTTATTTTTCAGGAACTTGATATTTTCTGCAAAAATATGGATTCAGTGAAACATTTAATAAAGTAATAAAGTATTTGGTAGCGAATAATTAATTACTCTTACCAGTACTTCGCACAATATTGTTTCCATGCCACTGGCTGCTTTTTCCACATGACTTCGTTGAGAAGATATCAGGGCTGGATAAGCATGAACCCTGTCGCAATGTCTATCATTAATTCCATGGAATGTACCGGTAGTGTGGTGTTTCCATTTTCACTATTTCAGTTTCCCAAGCCTTTGGCTGCTTTCAAACCTCGGACAGAGATTGGCACAGCTGCTGGATCGAACCTGCGCCCACCCTTGTTTCAAGCCATGTACGTTACCAACTAGACGGGCAAGGCACTTAGGTGGGAAGAGAGAGAGAGAGAGAGAGCGTATTTGATCTTGATATGTTTACTTTATTCCCGAAGGGTTGTAGTTTGGGAGAAAATGCATTTTTTTGTAAAGAATGATGATGGAAACGCGAAAACGCGAAATGTATATTAGGGTCAATTTTAATGCGCTCATGTCAAGAAGTGTGCAGAACCTTATTATTTAGGGGCTTTGTGTTTTCTGGAAAGTTATGAATTTAGTCAAAAGAAATATAAACAAGTGGAAGGAGATAACTAGTTTCCTTTACCAGTACTTCGCACATGTCGAAATGACTTTCATTACATCTCGGACAGACTTTGGTACATTTCGGGGATCGACCATACAACCGCCTTGGTTTCAAGCCATTTATTTTAGTAACTGAGCAGACGGGCAAGTTATACTGGTGGAAGGAAGGAAGGAAAGAAAGAAAGAAAGAGTATTTGAATTTGACATGTATGCTTTATTCTTGAAGGGTTATAGTGAAGGACCATAAACTGCAATTGCTGTAAGGAATGATGATGGAAAAGCGAACTGTATATTCCTTGGTAGATTTTTGTGTCCACATTTTAAGAAGTGTGAAGACTTTAATTTTTGGAAGCTTAATATTTTCTGCAAAAACGTGGATTAAGTGAAAATTAGATAAAGTAATAAAGTATGTGGAATGAGATTTTTTTTACCAGTACTTCGCACAATAGTGTTCCCATGCCACTGGCTGCTTGTTCCATACAGCTTCATAGAAAAAATTATCAGCGCTGAGATAAGGATGACTTTTGTTGCAATGACTATCATTAATTTCATGGAATGTACTCTCACTCTGTGTGATTAAATCCTCAGTCCGCAGTATGTACTCTCACATCTTGAGAAATATTTTCAGTCTGTGACAATGACCCATTACTCCATATCAATATCCTTTCTGACAGTATATACCCTCAGTCCGTGAGATATACTCTTAGCCCGTGAGAAGAGTCAACAAACGCTTGAGATTTAGTCAAGTTCTTATTTCTTTAATTGATTAGACTGTACTCTAAGTCCATAAGGTTAACCCTTCCCCTCGAAAACTACCCGATACGATTTAGTGTTAGTTTGCGCTATGCATCCGTCTGTCTGTGTGATATACCTTCGGTCTGTCAAATGCAGGACCAGAAACTAGTATTTCCTTTGATTTCCTGTACTAGTAAATGCCGTTAGATCGTTTGCTCAGTCTGTTTGATAACCCTTTAGTCCATGCGATATGGCTCCTGTTCGAGGAATGTTTCTTCTCTTTGTTTGATTTATTCTTAATCCTTTAAAGATCCTTTATCACTTGAAATTGTTGTTGAGTCCTGAAACTGTACTTCTACCTTCCTTAGACCACAGGAGTTCGCCTGTACCCGCAATCGGCGATTCTATCCCCACAGGCACTAAAATTATTTCTCAGGCCGTTCTTTCCATACTGATTCCTTCAGATTGTATCTTCAGTTCTTGGAATGTTCTCTCTTTCCATTCTTTGTCCTCATAGACTTTAAAATCGTACCTATAGTCAATTGAATCCCCAGTCCCTGAAGCGCTCGCTTACTCGAATGGTATCCTTTGCACTGTTTGTCTATACTCTCAGTTCCTGAAATGTACCCTAAATCTGTGCAATTTACCCTCAGCTAGTAACTGTTTCCTTACTATTACTTTTTCTTCAGTCTGTTTATACCAGCATTCGGTACGTTGTACCCTACGTATGCCAATGAAAACCTTAGTCAGTTAGATGTACCTCAGTCAGTCGAATATTCCCTGAAGCCCTAAACTTGTTTCAACATTCACAGTCTAATTCACGTAGTCCTAGGAATTAAAATCGTATCCGTAGTCAGTGAGATGTATCCTTAAGTCATAAACTATGTTTTTTTAAAGATTTTACTCACAGTCAGTCAGCCTGCACGATAGTCGGTGAAATGTTCCTCCAGTCCTTTCTACGTACTCTCAGAAATTAAGAATGCAGCCTTAGTTTGATGTACCCTCAAACTCTGAAAATGTGTCCCTACTTTTTTTATAACCCAATGATGTGTGCCTGTACCCACAGTAGGTGATTTTTACTAACAGTTCGACGGATGTACTCTCAGTATTTACATTTGTGCCTTTACTCTTATTTCATTTCCAGTGGATTACCTTGTGCACTCGATCTGTGCGATTTCTCTCCGGTTCATGAAGTATTCCCTCATTCTGAGAGCTCTTAAACTAAGTCTATAGAATTAAACGATCAGTCTATGTGATGTACCAACAGGCTTTGGTGCTATTCCTTACTCTCGTTTAATCCAGTATGTTCGTCAGCACGCTAAGTCTCTGAGGTGTACCCTCTATGCGTGACATGTACCGCCAATTGATTCTATGAATATTCTACCTTTGTAACTTGTGCTCATCCTGTTCTTTGACCACTACTTCATTAGCTTGGAATCTCAGTCAGTTTGCCATCGTACCACAATCCATTTAAACTGTAAATTTTGTAATTTCTCTTTATAAACCAATGACTGTTAGCCGGTACCGTTGTTCGTTGAGTCGTTTGTCTGTCTTTCTGTCTGTCTGTCTCTCTTTATTAGCTTGGAATCTCATTCGGGTTGACATCGCACCCTCAATCCATTAAAACTTTAGACTGTTAATTTCATAATTTCTCTTTTTTAACCCAAGACTGTCAACCGGTACCGTTGTCTTTGAGTTGATTTCTCTTTATCTCTTTCTTTCTCTGTCTCTGTCTCTTTGTCACTCTATGTCTCTCTCATCTCCCTATCTCCCCCTTTCTCCGTCTCACTCTCTCTGTTTCTCTGTCTCTCTTCCTTTGTGTCTCTCTGTGTGTCTCTCTCTTTGTCGCTCTGTCCTTTCCCTATCTACGACTCCCTTTTCTGTGTCTCTATGTCTCTGCCTATTTCTCTGTCTTTCTGTCGGTCTGTCTGCATGTCTGTCTACCTCTCTATCTGTCTTTGTCTGTCTCTGCATGTTTCTTTCCCTATCTCCGTCTCCCTTGCTATGTCTTTCGCTTTCTTTACCTATTTCTCTCTCTGTCTCCCTGTCCTTCTGTCTCTCTCTTTCCCTCTATTTCTGTGCTTCTCTCCTTATCTCTGCTTTCCGTTTTGTGCCTCTGTCTGTCTGTCTCTCTGCCTGCACTCTCGTCCTTCCTTGTCTCTATCTCCCTTTCTCTGCCTTTTTTAACTGTGTCAGTCTCTGCTTCCGTCTCTCTCTCTCTCTTCCTGTCTCTCTCACTCTTCTATTTGTTTTCTCTCACGCTCTCTCCTTTATCTCTCTTCCTCTCCCCTTCCTCTCTTTTTGCCATCATCCTGATTTCTGTCATGTTTCTGTTTCTTTGTCTTTCTCCCTGTCTGTCTTTGTGACTTTGCCTCTCTGTCATCAGATATTCAGCTATGGTCTTAATGTTGCTCTCATCAATTTATAAGCCTGTACTCTCAGTCCATGAGGTTTACCCGTTTCCGCCAAAAATGTACTCCCTCTTATGAATTAAGCTTCCTTTCGTTCTTCTTTCCCTCAGGTGGTATAGTTTATCGATTCTAGGTATATATGATGCACCTTCAGGCCGTCACTTTGAATATTAAATGCTTCAAAATACATGCATATCCGAACTTATAATTCTGGATTAAATTTTGTACTATCAGGTATTACTGGTGTAACTGGCACAAATGAAACATACTGGTCTGATCATACAAATCACGAAATCGCCTGTGCATTTATACACACGATCACTTCCAGTGCTGTAGGTACCTCGGCTATTAACCTTTAGTATGCCAAATAAAGATAGGTTCGCATAACATGATCAATTCATCTTGTTTAATATGAGTGATAACACATAAAAACTCACGTAGGATTTTCCGTACCATAATTATACAGTAACTACACTTTGTGTAATTCTTTAGAACTTTTACTGGCTCAAGTAAACGATTTAGAACAATGGCCCTATTGTGAAATTGTATGTGTGGTGTTTCACGCTGTTTTCAATTTTATTACACTTATACAGTTATATCACGGAGGCCAGTGCATCTATCCATGCTTCTTAAACCAGTTTTCTAAACCAGTGCTCCGCACAATATTCCAGCCACTGTCAATTTTCTCACTTTGAGATCGTCGTAACAATAACCATCCGTAAGGGAGATAGAAAGGAATCCTGTCGCATGACTATCATCTATCCCCGGAAAGAAATTCGTGGAGCAGGGGATTTTCAAGTGTTAACGTTTACAGATGAAAGTTATGTTCACGATTCGTGTTTGCTGGATCTTAGAGAGGAAGACTTTTGAAAACAATGTTTAAAAGGGAGAAACTGCTGATTAATTTATCGTCCTCAATGTGATTTATTAGGGAGAATCGAAACATTTCTTATCTACTTCCAACGTATTGACGATGGACGAGTGAGTTTTAGTTTATAAAGAAGACACAGGAATTTGAAACTGTATTTTGGATTGTTGTTCAACGATTTCAGGAATTAGTTTAACCTCAAATTAAGATGAAAAGTTTGGAATTTTGAAAATGATGATGATGATGGTGTGTTGCTGGCGATGGTGATAATGATACTAATGATAATGTGGTTGTTGTGGTGTTGATAATGATGATGATGATGATAAATGTGAATTTGGTGGTGGAGAGATTGTCTCTTTGTTAAGTGGTTTAACGGGGTCTTCAACTTTATTTCAATTATATCTCGATGGTCAGAACACATATACCTGCTTTCTTGTTTTTCTTTTACCAGTACTTTTCACATTATTCCAAGCCAATGGCTGCTAATCAACATCATAACTCTCGTCGGCACAATCATCAGCGGTAAGAGAATTAAATGAATCTTGTCGCAATAACTGTCACTAAATATCTAACAGAAATTGGAACAGCTTGGAAATCGAACCTGCGATCGTCCTAATTTAAAGGTGCATACGCTACCAACTAAGCGACCAGGCTTGGCAATGTCTTGTAGGGAAAGGGAGATAGGGAGAATAAGAGAATACTTTCAATGATTTTTGAAAAGGATCAAATCTGATATTAAGATAAAAATCTCAGAAACACTGTTCGAAAGCTTTAAAAAATGGAATTCATTTGAATGTGGAACAAAGCTTTTATTTCTGATTTCTATCAAGAATTTGTGAAGTGAACAAAAAGCTATGAGCAAACCTGTTTGAGGTCATTGTGACGCTATTTAATCGTTCCTGAAATGATGATGATGATGATGGAAAAAGTGGTAGTGGAGAAAGATTTCTTCGTTAGCGTGGTGTTTAATGCCGTTTTTACTAAATATCAGGTGCATAGCAGGGCTTGTCCACCTATCTGAGCTTTCTTGGAGTTTGTTTTACCATTGCTTACGTACAATATTCAGTCTTCCAAAGGTTTCGGCTGCTTTTCAACAAACTTATCGTCGAAACAAGAAGCATTCTTGAGTGTAGAATGAATCCTGTTGCAATGACCATCGTCAAACCTCGGACAGAGATTAGCACAGCTGCTGGATCGAACCTGCGCCCATCCTTGTTTCAAGCCATGTATGTTACCCACTAACTAGATGGGCAAGGCACTCTGGTAGGAGAGAGAGAGAGGGGGACACGGACGGACGGACGGCAGGACAGACAGACAGACAGAAAGAGAGAGAGAGAGCAGAGTTTTTTTTCATTTTGACATGTTTACCTTATTCGTAAAGGGGTGCAGTGTTGGAAGAAAAGGCAGTTTTGTAAAAAGTGTTAATTTAAAAGCGAAATGTATATTCCAGGGAAGATTTTAATGTCAATATGGTAAGAAGAGTCCAGATTTTAATTCCAAGGGGCTAGATATTTTCTGCAAAGTTGTAGATTGAGCGATAAACTTTATACAGGATGTGGAAGGAGATAACTAGTTTCTGTAAGCGGTACTTTCCACATGTTGCAAAGACTGTCATCAAACCTCGGACAGATATTGGCATAGCCATTCTGTCGAATCTTGGTTTCAAGCCATGTAATTTACCGACTGAGCTGACGGGCAAGGCATTCTTGAGGGAGAAGAGAGAGAGAGAGAAAGAGAGAGAGAGAGAGTACAGAGTATTTAATTTTGACATGTTTACCTTATTCCTGAAACGGGTGAAGTGTTGGACAAAACATGCAGTTTTGTGAAAAATGATGACTGAAAAGCGAAATACATATTCCAGGAAAGATTTTAATGTTCACATGTTAAGAAGTATGCAGATGTTAATTTCAGGAGGCTCGATATTTTTTGCAAAGTTGTGGATTTAGTCATAATTTTTTATAAACTATGTGGAAGGAGATAACTACACATGTAGTTTATTTTACCAGTACTTTCCACATGTCTCAAAGACTGTCGACATACCTCGGACAGATATTGGCATAGCTATTGGGTCGAATCTTGGTTTCAAGCCATGCAATTTACCGACTGAGCTGGCGGGCAAGGCATTCTCTGGGGGCGAGTGAGAGAGAGAGACAGTATTTGTTTTTGACATGTTTACTTTATTCGTAAAGGTTGTATAGAAGAAACATAAACTGGAATTACCCCTAAGAATAGAGATGGAAAAGTGAAATGCATATTCCAAGGTAGACTTTAATGTGCATATATTAAAAAGTGTGCAAAAGTTATTTTTCAGGAGCTTGATATTTTCTGCAAAAATATGGATTCCGTGAAACATTTAATAAAGTAATAAAGTATGTTGTAGGAGATAATTAGTTTCTTTTCCAACAATATTGTTTCCATGCCACTAGCTGCTTTTTTCCACATAACTTCGTTGAAAAGATATCAGCACTGGGATGAGGATGAACTCTGTCGCAATGTCTATCATTAATTCCATGAAATGTACCGGTAGTGTGGTGTTTCCATTTTAACTATGTATCAAGTATATCGGTCGGCCACTATACCTATTTGAGCTTTCTTGGAGCTTTCTTTTACCAGTACTACTCACAATAGTTTCCCAAGCCTTTGGCTGCTTTAAAAAAAAAGAAAAAGCCATCGTGAAAACGATAACCATCCTTGAGTGTAGAACGAATCCTGTTATAATAACTATTATCAAACCTCGGACAGAAATTGCCACAGCTATTGAATCGGACCTGTGCTCGCATTGGTTTCATGCCATGCATGTTACCGACTGAACAGATGGGCAAGGTATTCTAGTGGAGAGAGAAAGAGAGACAACGAAAGAAAGAGACAGAGAGAGAGAGAGACAGAGAGGGAGAGACAGAGACAGAGAGACAGACAGAGAGAGACACAGAGAGAGCGTATTTGATCTTGCCATGTTTACCTTATTCCCGAAGGATTGTAGTTTGGGAGAAAATGTTTTTTTTTTTTTTGTAAAGAATAATGAAGGAAAAGCGAAATATATATTCCAGGGTAGATTTCAATGCGCTCATGTCAAGAAGTGTGCAGAACCTTTTTAATTTCGGGGCTTTGTGTTTTCTGGAAAGTTGTGAATTTAGTCAAATGAAATATAAACAAGTGGAAGGAGATAACTAGTCTCTTTCACCAGTACTTCGCACATGTCGAAATGACTATCATTACATCTCGGACAGACTTTGGTACATTTCGGGGATCGACCATACAACCGCCTTGGTTTCAAGCCATTTATTTTACCCACTGAGCAGACGGGCAGGTTATTCTGGTGGAAAGACAGAAAGAAAGAGTATTTGAATTTGACATGTGTGCTTTATTCTTGAAGGGTTGTAGTGAAGGACCATAAACTGCAATTGTTGTAAGGAATGATGATGGAAAAGCGAACTGTATATTCCTAGGTAGATCTTTGTGTCCATTTTTAAGAAGTGTGCAGAATTTAATTTTTGGTGGCTTGATATTTTCTGCAAAAACATGGATTAAGTGAAAATAAGATAAAGTAATAAAGTATGTGGAATGAGATTTTTTTAACCAGTACTTTGCACAATAGTGTTCCCATGCCACTGGCTGCTTGTTCCACATAACTTCATAGAAAAAATTATCAGCGCTGAGATAAGGATGACTTTTGTTGCAATGACTATCACTAATTCCATGGAATGTACTCTCACTCTGTGTGATTAAATCCTCAGTCCGCAGTATGTACTCTCACATCTTGAGAAATACTTTCAGACTGTGACACTGACCCGTTACTCTATATCAATATCCTTTCTGTCAGTTAACTATTCTCCGACAGTATGTACCCTCGATCCATGAGATATACTCTTAGCCCATGAGATGAGTCAACAAACGCTTGAGATTTAGTCAAGTTTTTATTTCTTTAATTGGTTAGACTGTCCATAAGGTTAACCTTTCCCCTCGAAAACTACTCAATACGATTTCGTGTTTGTTTGCCCTATGCATCCGTTTGACTGTGTGATATACCCTCGGTCTGTCAAATGCAGGACCAGAAACTAGTATTTTCTTTGATTCCCTGCGCTAGTAAATGCCGTTAGATCGTTTGCTCAGTCTGATTGATAAACCTTTAGTCCATGCGATATGGCTCCAGTTCGAGGAATGTTTCTTCTCTTTTGTTTGATTTATTCTTAACTCTTTAAATATCCTTTATCACTTGAAATTGTTGTTGAGTCCTGAAACTGTACTTCTACCTTCCTGTGACCACAGGAGTTCGTCTGTACCCGCAGTCGGCGATTCTATCCCCACAGGCACTAAAATTATTTCTCAGGCTGCTCTATCCACACTGAGTCCTTTAGATTGTATCTTCAGTTCTTGGAATGTTCCCTCGGTTTATTCTTTGTCCTCATAGACTTTAAAATCGTACCTATAGTCAATTGAATGCATCCCCAGTCCCTGAAGCTCTCGCTTACTCGAATGCTATCCTTTGCACTGTTTGTCTATACTCTCAGTTCCTGAAATGTATTCCCTCATTCTGAGAGCTCTTAAACTAAGTCTATGGAATTAAACGATCAGTCCATGTAATGTATCAACAGGCTCTGGTGCTATTTCCTTACTCTCATTTAATCCAGTATGTTCGTCTGCACGATAAATCTCTGAGGTGTACCCTCTATGCGTGACATGTACCGCCAATTGATTCTATGAATATTCTACCTTTGCAACTTGTGCTCATTCTGTTCTTTAACCACTACTTCATTAGCTTGGAATCTCAGTCAGTTTGCCATCGTACCAACAATCCATTTAAACTTTAAATTTCGTAATTTCTCTTTTTAAACCCAAGACTGTAAGCCGGTACCGTTGTTCTTTGAGTCGTTTCTCTCTGTCTCTCCGTCTCTGTCTCTCCCTCTCTCTCTTCCTCTATCTGTCTCTCTCTGTGTTTCTCTGTCTCTCTTTCTTTCTGTGTGTCTCTCTGTCTGTCTGTTTCCCTTTCCCTGTCTTTCTCTCTGTCCTTCTTTCCCTATCTCCGTCTCCCTTTTCTGTGTCTCTGTCTCTGCCTATTTCTCTGTCTGTCTGCCTGTCTGCCTGTCGGCCTCCCTCTCTATCTCTTTCTTTCTTTCTCTCCATCCTTCTTTCCCTATCTCCGTCTCCCTTGCTGTGTCTCTCTCTTTCTCTGCCAATTTCTCTGTCTCTCTCTGCCTCCCTGTCCTTCTTTCTCTCTCTTTCCCTCTATTTCTGTGCTTCTCTCCCTATCTCTGCCTCCCGTGTTGTGTTTCTCTGCCTGCATGCTCGCCCTTCATTGTTTCTATTTCTCTTTCTTTGCCTTTTTCACTATCTCAGTCTCTACTTTCGTCTCTCTCTCTCTCCCCTTCCTGTCTCTCTCTCTCTCCTATTTTCTCTCTCACGCTCTCTCCTTTATCTCTCTTCCTCTCCCCTTCCTCTCTTTCTGTATTCATCTTCATTTCTGTCAAGTCTCTGTTTCTTTCTGTCTTTCTCTCTGTCTCTCTTCGTGACTTTGCCTCTCCGTCTTCATCCCTCTCACCTGCTACATCAGATATCCAGCTATGGTCTTAATGTTGCTCTTGTCACTTCATAAGCCTGTACTCTCAGTCCATGAGGTTTACCGTTTTCCCTAAAAAGATGTACTCCCTTTTATCAGTTTAGCTTCCTTTTGTTCTTTTTTCCCTCAGGCGGTATAATTTATTGATTCTAGGTGTATATGATGCACCTTGAGGCCTTCACTTTGAATATTAAATGCTTCAAATTGCATGTATATCAGAATTTATTATAATTCTGCATTAAATTTTGTACTATCAAATATTACTGGTGTAACTGGCACAAATGAAACATACTGGTCTGATCATACAAATTACGAAATGGCTGTGCATTCATACACACGATCACTTCCAGTGCTGTAGCAACCTCGGCTATTAACCTTTAGTATGCCAAATAAAGATAGGTTCGCATAACATGATTAAATCATCTTGTTTAATATGACTGATTGATTGATTGCATGGTGTTTAACGCCGTTTTCAACATTATTTCATTTATATCGCAGCGGCCAGTGCACCTATCCATGCTTTCCTGGAGTTTCTTTTACCAGTACTGCACACAATATTCTTTCCGAGCCACTGGCTGCTCTCCCACATAACCCTCGTCGAAACAATGGTCAGCGGTGAGAGAGGAACGAATCCTGTAGCAATGACTATCATCAATCCTCGGAAAGAAATTGGCCAAGCCGGGGATCGAACCTGTTCTCAAGTCCTGTACGCTACCGACTGAGCTACTGGAGCTTGTCTGCTTAATATGAGTGACAACACATAAAAACTCCAGAAAGATTTTCCGTACCATGATTATACAGTAACTGCACTTCGTATAATTCTCTAAAACTTTTACTGGCTCAAGTAAGCGATTCAGAGCTATGGCCCTATTGTGAAATTGTATGTGTGGTGTTTCACGCTGTTTTCTATATTTTTACAGTTATAGAGTTATATCACGGGTGCCAGTGCATCTATCCATGCTTCTTAAACTAGTTTCTTCAAGTTAAACCAGTGCTCCGCACAATATTCCAGCCACTGTCAGTTTTCTCACTTTGAGATGGTCGAAACAATAACCAGCCATGAGAAAGATAGAAAGGAATCCTGTCGCAATGACTATCATCTATCCACGGAAAGAAATCTGCAGAGCTGGAGATTGTACCCAGCATCCCTAGGTCTCAAGTCCTGTAGGTTTTTCCGACTTAGCTGCCGATCACGGCGTTGTAATATCAACTGATGGTTTAATCATTTAACACGGTAAACGTCAAAAGGGTAAAGATAGCAACTTAAAGAGGATGAATTTGTTTAAAGATAGATTTTCAAGTGTTAACGTTTACAGATAAAAGTTATGTTCACGATTCGTGTTTGCTGGATCTTAGAGAGGAAGACTTTTGAAAACAATGTTAAAAGGGAGAAAATTCTGGTTAATTTATCGTCCTCAATGTGATTTATTAGGGAGAATTGAAACATTTCTTATCTAGTTCCAACGTATTGACGATAGAGTGAGTTTCAATTTATAAAGGAGACACGAGAATTTGAAACTGTAGTTTGGATTGCTGTTCAATGATTTCAGGAATTAGTTTAACCTCAAATTAAGATGCAAAATTTGGAATTTTGAAAATGATGATGATAATGGTATGTTGCTGGCGATGGTGATAATGATAATGATGATGATGTGGTTGTTGTGGTGGTGATAATGATGATGATAATTGTGAATTTGGTGGTGGAGAGATTTGTTTCTTTGTTTGGTGTTTTAACGCGGTCTTCAACTTTATTTCAATTATATCTCGGTGGTCAGAGCACGTATACAGTACAGTCCACGCGTTTTTTCTCATTTCGCACTCCGCGGTAGACTTAGCGCGGACGAAACGCGGCGATTTTAGAACACAGGTGAACGTCTTGTAGAGAAAGGGAGGCAGGGAGAGTGAGAGAGAGCGTTCAATGATTTTGGAAAAGAATCAAATCTCATTTAAGATAAATATTTCAGAAACACTATTCAAAAGCTTAAAAAAATAAATAAATAAATAAATAAATAAATAAAATAAAAACTAGAATTTATTTGAATGTGGAACAAAGCTTTTATTTCTGATTTCTTTAAAGAATTTGAAAAGTGAACAAAAAGCTATGCGCAAACCTGTTTGAATTCATTGTGACGCTACTTAATCATTGCTGAGATGATGATGATGAAAAAAAGTGGTGATGGAGAAAGATTTCTTCGTTAGTGTGGTGTTTTAATACCGTTTTTACTAAACATCAGGTACATAGCAGGGCCTGTCCACCTGTGTGAGCTTTCTTGGAGTTTGTTTTACCATTGCTACGCTCAATGTTCAGTCTTCCAAAGGTTTTGGCTGCTTTTCAACAAACCTATCGTCGAAACAAAAAGCATTCTTGAGTGTAAAATGAATCCTGTTGCAATGACTATCATCAAACCTCGGACAGAGATTGGCACAGCTGCTGGATCGAAACTGCGCCAACGCCTGTTTCAAACCATGTACGTTACCGACTAACTAGACGGGCAAGGCACTCTGGTGGAGAGAGAGAGAGAAAGTACAGAGTATTTAATTTTGACATGTTCACTGTATTCCTGAAGTGAAACAGTGTTGGAGAAAAAATGCAGTTTTGCCAAAAGTGATGATTTAAAAGCGAAATGTATATTCCAGGGAAGATTTTAATGTCCATATGTTATGAAGTGTGAAGATGTTAATTTCACGGGGCTTGATATTTTCTGCAAAGTTGTAGATTCAGTGATAAATTTTATAAAGTATGTGGAAGGAGATAACCCGTTTCTTTAACCAGTACTTTGCCCATGGAGCAAAGACTGTCATCAAACCTCGGACAGACATTGGCATGGCTATTGAGTCGAATCTTGGTTTCAAGCCATGTAATTTACCGACTGAGCGACTGAGCCTGCAGGGACAGAGAGGGAGAGAGAGAGAGTATTCAATTTTGACATGTTTATTTTATTGCTGAACGTGTGAATTGCTGGACAAAAAATGCATTTTTGTGTAAAATGATGATTGAAAAGCGAAATGTATATTCCAGGAAAGATTTTAATGTTCATATGTTAAGAACTATGCAGCTGTTAACGTCAAGAGGCTCGCTATTTTCTGCAGTTGTGGATTCACTGATAAATTTTATAAAGTACGTGGAAGGAGATAACTAGTTTATTTTACCAGTACCTTGCACATGGCTCAAACATTGTCGTTAAACCTCGGAAAGATATTGGAATAGCTATTGGGTCGAATCTTAGATTCAAACCATGTAATTTACCGACAGTGCTGACAGTCAAGACATTCTGGGAGAGAGAGAGAGAGAGAAAGTATTTTTATTTGACATGTTTACTTTATTTGTAAAGGTTGTTTTGAGGAAATATTAACTGGAAATTTCCATAGGAATAGTGATGGAAAAGTGAAATGTATATTCCAAGGTAGACTTTTATGTGCATATATTAAGAAGTGTACAAAAGTTATTTTTAGGCGCTTAATACTTTCAGCAACAATATGGATTCAGCTAAACATTTAATAAAGTAATAAAGTATTTGGTAGAAGATAATTAGTTTCTCTTACCAGTACTTCACACAATATTGTTTCCATGCCACTGACTGCTTTTTCCACATGACTTCGTTGAAAAGATATCAGCACTGGGATGAGGATGAACCCTGTCGCAATGTCTATCATTAATTCCATGGAATGTACCGGTATTGTGGTGTTTCCGTTTTAACCATATATCAAGTATATCGGTCGGCCAGTATACCTATTTGAGGTTTCTTGGAGTTTGCTTTTACTAGTACTACTTGCAACAGTTTCCAAGCATTTGGCTACTTAGCAAAAAAAATAATCGTCGAAACAATGACCATCCTTTAATATTTCGGGGGCCCTTGTAAGAGAAAAGGGGAAAAATTTGGTTCCTATTGTTTGACTTATGCAACAGGTACCGTTTGCCTCCGAAAGTGTCGGAAGTCGATTGTATGTTTTTGCAGGCGCGCAAAGGTCATGTACGTGCGGGTAAATATTGAGACCGATTTAATGTTTCCGGGGCCCTAGTAAGAGAAAAGGGGAAGAATTTGGTTCCCATTGTTGGACTTATGCAACAGGTACAGGTTGCTTCTAAAATAGTCGTAAGTCGATTATATGTTTTCACAGGCGCGTAAAGGTCATACACGTGGGGGCAGATATTGAGACGGATTTAATGTTTCGGTGGCCCTAGTAAGAGAAAAGGGAGAAATTTGGTTCCCTTTGCTTGACTTATGCAAAAGGTATCAGTTGCTTCCGAAAATGTCCTAAGTCGATATTTCATGTGTTCGCGGCACATATGAGTTGGTAGTCATCATAACTAAGTTTTTTGTCTACATATGAAGAGAAATAATACAAAATAATGTTCGTTTTGTTTGACTCATGCTACAGGAACCAGTTGCTACAGAAAGAGTTGTCTGTCTGGTTCATCCACTTGTGACAATATTTTCTTGGGCTTTTACACTGTCCATTGATCATCTTAGCATATTCAATGTATCAATGTGCAGTGTGGAAGCTGGTCTGAACTAGAAAGAAAAATCGGATCTAGGGTTGTCAACCTTGTGGTATGCCCGAAAACGTCCGACCAAGTTTTTCTGTCACCCAATTTTCTTAAGTTCTCGCCCAATGTCGGTAAATTCTGGCGTGTATGGATGGAGAATGCATGTCAGTTTGCTAAAGATTACATATCAGCCTTCAAAGAAGACCTATAATTACTAAAACTCCCCTCATTGTTTACATCGATGGTTTGGCCGCCATTTTGTTTTTCTTGGCCGCCATTTTTTTCTTAAAGGAATTATGGGAAGGGAGGGGGGATATGATTATAGGTACATGTATATATATCCAGAGTAATTTTTAATTGCTTCCATAGCACAGTGGGTAAGACCGCTGTGCCAAGAGCCATTTTTGGTCCTGGTGGCCAGAGGTTCGAACTCCAGCTGTGTCATTTTTTTTCTTCTAATTTATTTGTATCATTTTTGTTTTTTTGTTTTTTTAATTATCTTTATTCTTATGTCATTGGCCAATTTCAAAAAACTTCAAAGATGTATTTTTTCATGGGAAAAATTTCCTTATCATGCTATATCTTTGGCGCAAGAGCCGCATATGGCTGTTTCTACACAGCGAGAAAAACTGCTATGTATGAGTGGATAGTCATCAAAGCCAAGTTACAGTTCTCGTCTATGTATTTAGAAGAAATGGTAAGGCAAAAGTCAATTTTCTTTTTTTACTTATGCAACAGGAAGCGGTTGCTTCCAAAAGCGTCGGAAGTCAATTCTATGTTTTCGCGGGTGTGCAAAGGTCATGTAGGTGCGGGTAGTTATTGAGACCAATTTAATGTTTCAGGGGCCCTAGTAAGAGAGAAAAAGGAAAAAAATATTTGGTTCCCATTATTTGACTTATGCAGCAGGTACCGGTTGCTACTGAAAGTTTTGGAAGTCGATTATATGTTTTTGCGGGCGCACAAAGGTCATGTACGTGCAGGTAGTTAATGAGACCGATTGAATGTTTTGGTGGCCCTAGTAAGAGAAAAGCAACAAAAAAAAAAACTGGGTTTCCATTGTTTGACTTATGCAACAGGTACCAGTTGCCTCCGAAAGTGTCGGAAGTGGATTGTTTATTTTTTCGTTGGGACGCAAAGGTCATGTACGTGCGGGTAGTTATTGAACCTGATGATTTAATGTTTATGGGGCCCTAGTAAGAGAAAAAGGGAAGAATTTGGTTTCCACTGTTTGACTTATGCAACAGGTACAGGTTGCTTCTGAAAGAGTCGTAAGTGGGTTATATGTTTTCGCAGGCGCGCAAAGGTCATGTACGTGGGGATAGATATTGAGACTGATTTAATGTTTCAGTGGCCTAGTAAGAGAAAAGGGAAAAAATTGATTCCCATTGTTTGACGTATGCAACAGGTAGCGGATGCTTCCGAAAGTGTCTTAAGTCGATTTTATGTTTTCGCAGGCACGTAATCGTCATGTATGGGGGGGGGGGGGGGGTTTAAGGTAGTCATTGAAACCAATTTAATGTTTCGATAGCCTTAGTAAGAGAAAAGGGAAAAATTTGGTTCCCTTTGCATGACTTATGCACTAGGTATCAGTTGCTTCCAAAAGTGTCGTAAGTAGATATTTCATGTTTTCGCGGGTGTGTAACTGGCACATATGAGTTGGTAGTCAACATAACTACGGCTTTTGTCTACATATGAAGGGAAATAATACAAAATATAGTTCCTTTTGTTCGACTCGTGCTACAGGAACCAGTTGCTACAGAAAGAGTTGTCTGTCTGGTTTATCCACTTGTGACAATATTTTCTGGGGCTTGTACACTGTCCATTGATCACCTTAGCATATTCAATGTATCAATGTGGAGTGTGGCAGCTGACATGAACTAGAAAGACAAATCGGGTCTAGGGTTGTCAACTTCACTGTCACCCTGTTTTCTTAAATTATCGCCCAATGTCGGTAAATTCTGGCGCGTATGGATGGAGAATGCATGTCAGTTTGCTAAGGATTACCTATCAGCCTTCAAAGAAGACCTTTAATCACTTTAAAATTCCCCTCATTGTTTACATCTATCGTTTGGCCGCCATTTTTTTTTTTTGCCGCCATTTTTTTCTTCAAGGAATTATGGGATTGGAAGGGGGAATATGATCATAGGTATATATATCCAGAATAATTTCCAGTTGCCTCCATAGCACATTGGGTAAGACTGCTGTGCCAAGAGCCATTTTTGGTCCTGGTGGCCAGAGGTTCGAACCCCAGCTGTGCCATTTTTTTCTTGTAATTTTAATTATGATTTATTCTTATATTATTGGCCAGTTTCAAAATACTTCAAAGATGTATAAGATATTTTCATGGGAAAGATTTTGGTATCATGCTATATTTTTGACTGCGTGCAAGAGCCGCATATGGCTGGTTCTGCACAGCGAGTAAAACTGCTACGTATGATTGGGTAGTCGTCAAAGCCAAGTTACAGTTCTTGTCTATGTATTTAGGAGAAAGAATAGGGCAAAAGTCAGTTTTACTTTTTCTTACTTATGCAATAGGAACCAGTTGTTTCCGAAAGCGTCAATGGTTTCCATTGTTTGACTTATGCAACAGGTACCAGTTGCCTGCAAAGGCTTTGAAAGTCGATTGTATGTTTTTGTGGGCGCGCAAAGGTCATGTATGTGCGGGTAGTTATTGAGACCTATTATTGTTTACGGGTCCCTAGTAAGAGAAAAGGAAAAAAAAAAAAAAAAAAATGGTTGCCATTGTTTGACTTATGCAACAGGTACCGGTTGCCTCTGAAAGTGTCAGAAGTTGATTGTTAGTTTTTTCAGGCGCGCAAAGGTCATGTACATGCGGTAGTTATTTAGACCGATTTAATGTTGACGGGGCCCTAGTGAGAGAAAAATGGAAGAATTTGGTTCCCATTGTTTGACTTATGCAACAGGTACAGTTTGCTTCTGAAAGAGTTGTAAGTGGATTGTATGTTTTCATAGGCGCATAAAGGTCAGGTTCATGGCGGTAGATTTTGAGACCGATTTAATATTTTGGGGGGCCTAGTAAGAGAAAAGAGAAAAATTTGGTTCCCATTGTTTGACTTATGCAGCAGGTACCGATTGCCTCCGAAAGTGTCGAAAGTCGATGGTATGTTTTCGCAGGTGCGCAAAGGTCATGTACATGTGGGTAGTTATTGAGACCGATTAAATGTTTCAGGGGCCCTAGTAAGAGAAAAGGGGAAAAATTTGGTTCCTATTGTTTGACTTATGCAACAGGTACAGGTTGCTTCTGAAAGAGTTGTAAGTCAATTATATGTTTTATCGTGGGGGGGGGGGGGGGGGGGGGGGCGTAAAGGTCATGCACGTGGGGGTAGATATTGAGACCGATTTAATGATTTTGTGGCCCTAGTAATAGAAAAGGGAAAAAAATTGCTTCAAATTGTTTGACTTATGCAAAATGTAGCGGTTCCTTCCGAAACAGTCGCAAGCAGATTTTATGTTTTCATGGTCGCAAAATGGTCATGTATGTGGTGGCAGGGGGGAGGTAGTCATCGAAACCAATTTCATGTTTCGGTATACCTAGTAAGAAAAAAGGGAAAGGGGAAACAAAAATTCGTTCCCACTGTTTGACTTATGCAACAGGTACCACTTGCCTCCTAAAGTTTCGCAAGTCGATTCAGTGTTTTTAGCAGGTGCACAAAGGTCATGTACATGTACGTGGGGGTAGTTATTGAGACAGATTTAATGTTTTGGAGGCCCTTGTAAGAGGAAAGGGACAAAAATTTGGTTACCGTTGTTTGACTTTTGAACAGGTACCGGTTGCCTCTGAACGTGTCGGAAGTCGATTGTATGCTTTCGTGGGTGCGCAAAGCTCATGTACATGCTGGTAGTTATTGAGACCGATTTAATGTTCCAGGGGCCCTAGTAACAGAAAAAGGCAAAAATTTGGTTCCCATTGTTTGACTTATGCAACAGGTACAAGTTGCTTCTGAAAGAGTCGTAAGTCAATTAAATGTTTTCATGGACACATAAAGGTTATGCACGAAGCGGTAGATATAGACTGGTATCAGTCCGTTAAATAGAGCATTTTCATTTTAAAAAAAAATCATAAAATAAAACAGCAGAACAAATACACTCATATAATGTTCTCAAGGTCTGTATAATAGATAAAGAGCAAGTAACAACATATATTCCTGAAGGTTTACAATAGTTGTGTACCTTGTTTATTAGAATGACTCAAATGCAGGGCCTGAATGCCAGGCTAGGGTAGATATTGAGACCGATTTAATGTTTCCGTGGCCCTAGTAAGAGAAAAGGGAAAAAATTGGTTCCAATTGTTTGACTTATGCAACAGGTAGCGATTGCTTCAGAAAGTGTAGCAGGTCGATTTTATGTTTTTGCGGTCGCATAACGGTCATATATGTGGCGCGGGGGAGGTAGTCATCGAAACCGATTTAATGTTTCGGTATCCCTCGTAAGAGAAAAGGGAAAAAATTTGGTCCCCTTTGTTTCACTTATGCAATAGGTATAAGTTGCTTCTGAAAGTGTCGTAAGTTGATATTTAATATTTTCACGGGTGCATAACTGGCACATATGAGTTGGTAGTCATCATAACTACGTTTCTTGTCTACTTATGAATGGAAAAAATAGAAAATATAGTTCTCTTTATTCGACTCATGGTACAGGAACCAGTTGCTACAGAAAGAGTTGTCTGTCTGGTTTATCCACTTATGACAATATTTTCTGGGGCTTTTATACTGTCCATTGATCATCTTAGCATATTCAATGTATCAGTGTGCAGTATGGAAGCTGGCCTGAACTAGAAAGACAAATCGGATCAAGGGTTGCCAACTTGGTAGTTTGCTCGAAAACACCCGACCAAGTTTTCCTGTCACCCTGTTTCCTTCAATTCTTGCCCAATGTTGGTAAATTCTGGCTTGTATGGATGGAGAATGCTTGTCAGTTTGCTAAGGATTACAAATCAGCCTTCACAGAAGACCTATAATCACTTTAAAACAGTACATGTATTTGCCTCATTGTTTACATCGATGGTTTGGCTGCCATTTTGTTTTATTATTTCGCCGCCATTTTGTTGTTTTTTCTTCAATGAATTATGGGAAGAGGGGGGATATGATTATAGGTATATATATCCAGATAATTTTCGGTTGCCTCCATAGCACAGTGGGTAAGACTGCTGCGCCAAACGCCATTTTTGATCCTAATGGCGAGAGGTTCGAACCCAGTTGTGCCAATTTTTTTTAATTTAATAATTTATTTTTATGAATTTTTTTTTTTTTTTTTTTTTATCATTTATTTTTATGTCTAATTCTATGTCGTTGGCCAATTTCAAAATACTTCAAAGATGTGTAAGATGTTTTCATGGGAAATATTTTGGTATCGTGCTATATCTTTCATGTCTTTGGCTGCACGCAAGAGCCGCGTATGGCTGTTTCTGCACAACGAGGAAAACTGCTACGCATGAGCGGAAGTCGATTATATGTTTTCCAGGGCGTGCAAAGGTCATGTACATGCGGGTAGTTATTGAGACCGATTTAATGTTTCGGTGGCCCTAGTAAAAGAAAAAGGAAAAAAAAAAATGGTCCCCACTGTTTGACTTATGCAACAGGTACCGGTTGCCTCCTAAAGTTTCGGAAGTTGATTGTATGTTTTTGCGAGCGTGCAAAGGTCATGTACGTGGTCTAGTTATTGAGACCAATTTAATGTTTTGGGGGCCCTAGAAGGAGAACAGGGAAAAAATTTGGTTCCCATTGTTTGACTTATGCAACAGGGACCGGTTGCTTCAGAAAGTGTCGGAAGTCGTTTGTATGTCATGTACGTGTGGGTATTTATTGAGACCGATTTAATGTTTCAGGGCCCCTAGTAAGAGAAAAAGGGGAAAATGTGGTTCCCATTGTTTGCAACAGTTGGTACCTATTGTTTGACTTAGGCAACAGGTAGCAGTTGCTTCCGAAAGTGTCGGAAGTTTATGTGTTTTCGGGGGCACATAAAGTTCGTGTACATGCGGGTAGTTATTGAGACCGATTTAATGTTTCGGTGGCCCTAGTAAGAGAAAAGGGAAAAGATTTGCTTCCAAGTGTTTGACTTATGCAACAGGTACCGGTTGCCACCGAAAGTGTCGGAAGTCGATTCTATGTTTTTAGCGATTGCGCAAAGGTCATGCACGTGGGTGTAGTTATTGAGACCGATTTAATGTTTTGGAGGCCCTAGTAAGAGAAAAGGGAAAAAATTTGGTTCCCATTGTTTGACTTATGCAACAGGTACCGGTTGTCTCCGAAAGTGTCCGAAGTCGATTGTTTGTTTTCGGGTGTGTGCAAAGGTCATGTACGTGCTGGTACTTATTGAGACCGATTGAATGTTTCAGGGGCCCTAGTAAGAGAAAAAGGGAAAATTTTGGTTCCCATTGTTTGATTTATGCAACAGGTCCAAGTTGCTTCTGAAAGAAGCATGAGTTGATTATATTTTTTCACGGGCGCGTAAAGGTCATGCACGTGAGGGTCGATATTCAGACCGATTTAATGTTTCGGTGGCCCTAGTAAGAGAAAAGGGAAAGTAGTTCATATTGTTTGACATATGCAACAGGTACCAGTTGCTTTTGAAGGTGTCAGAAGTCGATAATATGTTTTCGCGGGCACGTAAAGGTCATGTATATGCGGGTACTTATTGAGATCGATTTAATGTTTCGGTGGCCCTAGTAGGATAAAAGGGAAAAACATTTGCTTCCCAGTGTTTGACTTATGCAACAGGTACCGGTTGCCTCCGAAAGTGTCGGAAGTTGATTGTATGTTTCCGTAGGCGGGCAAAGGTCATGTACGTGCGGGTAGTGATTGAGACCGATTTAATGGTTCCCATTGTTTGACTTATTCAACAGGTAGCGGTTGCTTCCGTAAATTTGCCAGCAAATATGCATTTCCGCTTAGAGAAAATTTACATTTTTACTAATCATAAATTTCTATCTATTCATTAGTTATCAGTACCAAAAAGTAAATCAAAAGCCAGCAAATTCAGCTACGCTGAAAAAGAAAATCCCTTAGCAAAAGGCGGGTTTTCATGCAGTTACCTGTAAGTATAAATTTCAGGCTTGGATTTCACCTAAAGAGGCGTTGCCAGACCATTGATGAATGTTAGCTGTTGAGCTACTTAACCCTATACCAAAATTGTAGCCTTGTCTAAACTGAAAGAATTCGGCAAATGACAAATTAAATATAACTCAAATGCTAGAATTTGTCTGCAAAAAGGTAGAAAACATCATGGGAAAAGAAGAAGAAGCCAGCATTTTTTCCGTAATGTTTTTAGTCCCCTACCGGCCAAGCCGAAGGGGACTTTAGGTTTGCACTCCGTCCGTCCGTCTGTCCGTCTGTCCATCTGTTCGTCTGTCCGTCAGTCCGGCAATTCAGTTTTCCGGACTTTTTTTCTAAACGCTGGTACATATTGAGCTGAGTTTTGGTGTGTAAGTCACCCACCATCACTTACAGATCAAGTTCGAGTTTCGTTCCGGTCCACTCGTTTTTCACGGATTTACTGGCCATGGAGTTACAAAATTTCACTGATAAATCAGTTTTCCGGACTTTTTTCCTAAACGCTGGTAGGTATTGAACTCGGATTTGCTGTGTAACTCAACCACCATGACTTACAGTTCAAGTTCGACTTTCGTTCCGGTCCACTGGTTTTTCACGGATTTCTGGGCCTTGGACTTACAAAATTTCACTGATAAATCAGTTTTCCGGACTTTTTTTTCAAAATGCTGGTAGATATTCACCTGACCTTTGCTGTGTAAGTCAACCACCATGACTTACAGATCAAGTTCGAGTTTCGTCCCGCTCCACTGCTTTTTCACGCATTTACGGGCCTTGGACTTAAAAATTTCACTGATAAAACATTTTTCCGCACTTTTTTTTTCTAAACGCTGCTACATATAGAGCTGATTTTTGGTGTGTACATCAGCCACCATGATTTACACATCAAGTTCGAGTTTCGTCCCGCTCCACTGCTTTTTGACGCATTTACGGGCCTTGGACTTAAAAAAATTTCACTGACATGCCAGCGATACATAGGGCCGGTAGGGGACTGGGTATTGCTATGCAATACTATCAGAATGCTTGTTTCAAAAACTTTGTGTTTCAGGGTTTTTGAAATCAGGATTGTGTGATAAAGGTCTCTTTACCAAACAACATAATTTTAGACTAGTCTAAATTAAAAGACACAATAGATTTGACTGAAAAATTGAAATTTGTTTCGGAAAGGGTAGAAAACATGTTACCAGCATTTTCTCCTTCTCCCACAATGTTTTCATAGGGCTTCTTTCTCAGGGTCTTAACATTGTGGAAAGTGGAGACAGTTCGGTTTACTAGCATTTTGTCCTTTTTTCGCAGTGTTTCAAAAGCCTTCTCTTTCAGGATAGTTAAAACTCGGGTTTGTGTGGTAAAGGGTTAAAGCTTCATAATCTACTTAAATATAATGCTAAGGTTTTAAAAGTGATTAATTATTACCCATAACATAATTGTATTTAATTAATTACTGTCATAAAAAGCAAGTAATTATAATGGTAATTTAATTATAATATTTCTATTTCATTGTTATTAATTAATTACCTTTCGAAATAATTAAACCCAGACAGAGTCAAAATCAGGATCAACTCTTTACCACAAAATCCCTAGTTGTAACGACCTTAAGAGAAGGCTTTTTCTCCTTTTCCCACAATGTTTTCTACCCCCCCCCCCCGACCAAATTTCAATTTTTGAGTCACATTTATTTTGTCGTCTGTAAATGCTTTTAATTTGGATAAGTGTACATTTTTGTCGTTTGGTAAAGAGTTAATTAATTACTTTTTTTCTATAAATAATTGAACCCAGGTCTGGCCAAAACCAGGATTAAAGCTTACCGTATTACATCTTCAATAAAACATGTCCCTTTGGATCAGTTTAATCTCCTTCTTATCAAGCTGAAATCGTTGAATTCCAAAGGGATAAGAACTTGCATGAATCATTCGCTTGTCTTCCCAACTTAAAATATCCTTTCATACTCACTTATTCAAACGCTGTAACTGTTCCGCGTGTACATAAAGTTTATCCCCCCCCCCCCAAAAAAAAAAAAAAAAAAGCTGAAATGGGGCTGCTAGTAATATGTACATCGCACGTTGGGTATAATATATGCGAGATGTGTGCCAAAAGCATGCGAAAGTGTCCTAATGCTTTTGCAGTTTTGCGAGATTTCTTTGACCAAACATATTTTGACATGCTTTATAAAACAACAAATACATGAACATAGTATCAGTCAACTAAAGTGTCGACACATTACTTATGCCCACTCACCCAACTGCTACCCCTATACCGGAAAGATTCCTGATTAATTGAATTTGCCTTTATTTATCGTCGCTACCGGTTGCCCATTTGGGCGACGCCCCACCTGAAGGCTGTTAGCTATGTAACTGGGGGATAGTGCAAGATACAGTTACGCCTGGTTCTGTAACGTGCTCCATGTATAGCACCGTCAGACGGGATCTCGGTTTAACGCCTAATCCGAAAGACTATGAGTAGCGTGCTCGGTGTATAGCATCGTCAGACGGGACCTCTGTTTAACGCCTCATCCGAAAGACTACGAGTAATTTTAGATGGCCAGCCGTGGGAATCGAACCCTTACCCTCAAGTAACCCGAAACATGATGTTCACGAAACCTACGTTCTACCACCTGAGCTATACGGACTGGTCAAGGCAAGATTCTTCGTCTCATGGTTTATTTCTTAATCGAATTTTATCAAGCGTGTCAAACTTTTATCAAATGATCATACAACTTTATGAGATATTTTGACATTGTCTTTCTACTTGAAACGATTAATAAAATCTTGGTCAAAGCAGCATTCGACAAGCAGAGGGTTGCTAAAGGAACATTCCTTTGAAATTATTTCGAAATTCTCCCGTTGGTTCTGGAGGATAACTAGTTAAAAGGTGTTTCTATTTTTAGAGAAGAAGAAAGGTCATTACCATCTTTTACGTTCCTTATTGTAGTCGAGAAATAGTTGAAACAAGCAAAAGTGAAGAAATTGTAATTTCGAAATGCTGGCAAGGTAGCCATCAGAAATTCAATCGAGTGGGTAAAATGATTCATGAACTATCAAATTATAGGATATCAAATTATAGGAGTTAGGGACGTAACTCTGTGAAAGTCTCTCTCTGTCCTTCCTTGTCTTTATCTCTCTTTCTCTGCCTGTTTTTCTCTTTTTTTTTTTTTTTTTTTCAGTCTTCCTCTCTTTCTCTCCCTCTTTCTCTGTGCTTCACTCCCTATCTCTGTCTCTCTTGCTGTGTCTCTGTCTCTCTGTCTGCTATCTCGTCCTTCCTTTCTCTATCTCTCTTTCTCTGTCCCCTCTCTCTCTCTCTCTCTCTTTTATTTATTTATTTTTTTTTTCTATCATGCTCTCTCCTTTATCTCTTTCTCTCCCCTTCCTCTCTTCCTGCCTTCATGTTCATTTCTGTCTCATCTCTGTTTCTTTCTGTCTTTCTCTCTGTGTCTTTCTCTCTGTCTCTCTTCGTGACTTTCTCTTTTTCCTGTCTCTTTCTTTCTTCCTCTTTGCCTTTATCCCGCTCACCTGCTTCATCAGATATTCGGGTATGGTCTTAATTTTGTTCTCCTCAAGTTCATAATCATGTAATTTCAGTCCATGAGGTATACCATTTTCCTCCAAAAATGTACTCCCTTCTATAAATTTAGCTTCCTTTCATTCCTAATTCCCTCAGCATGTATAATTTATCGATTCCAGGTGTATATGATGCACCGTCAGTTTGAATATTAAATGTTTCAAAATACATGTATATCAATAACTTAATAAATATATTAAATACCACTTTTCGTCTTATTTATTGATATGTTTGGTCATGGTAAAAAATGCTATTATCATGGTACGAAGTGGTAACGCTATGGTAGGAAATGGTTAATTTATGTTATGAGGTGGAAGCTCTATGATACGAAATGGTCATAAACGGAATAGTGCGAAATGGTTATGGTACGAAGTGACTGGGTATGCAGTTACTTCGAACCATAACCATTTCGCACCATAGATTTACCACTTCGTACCATAAATTTGCCATTTCGTACCATAGCGTTACCACTTAGTACCATGATAATACCATTTCGTACTATGACCAAACATATCAATAAATGTGACAAAAAGTGGTATCTGATATATTTACTTAGTATAAATCGTAATGCTTTGGTTACCTTATTTACGGGATTTTACCATAAGTCACAAATAAAGGAATCAGTATGGGACTAAGAAGATAGGTAATTGGTCTTATTGTCTGTAATGTTTGTTGCAGGTAGGATAATAAGAACTTGGAACAAACAGATTACATTAAATTGAATATATAATCGAAGAATTATAATTGTTTGATTTCTCTTGATTGTAGATTGTCTAATTATCCTTTTTGCCTTCTTTTTTATTTGTTTATGGGTATGATTTGAAATTAGGTGAGCCTTGTATGATGCCGAGACAAGGACAAGATCAAACGTCAAGGTTAATATGACGTTTTTTTTCTCGTGAAAACATCATTTTCATTTTTCACGTTCGTCGGTAGTTTTTCATTGTAAAAACTTTGTCATAAATCCCAAAATACATGTACGATATTGTATATTTGTGATACGATGTGGTAAAATTATGATACGAAACGGTATAAAGTATGGTACGAAATGGTAAAATTATGGTACGAAGTGACTGGTACGAAATGGTTATGGTACGAAACGTCCGTAATTCAGTGACTACAGAACCCCCCCCCGGAGTAATGCAGTGGTGCGACACCTTAATCTGAAAATTGGCGATCAAGCTGTGTAAATATGACTGTTCATTCTCTATCTCTCGGATCCTATCGACTTTCGGTGTTGAATTATGATGTTTTCAGAGGTTTTTCGACATTTAACATGAATACTGGTCCCTTTGATACAGCCCAGATGCTGATCAAGACACCTGGCGAACGTGAAGGTCAGAACGCTTGTTATATAAATAGTAGATACAATTTCGGATGTCAGAGTTTTCGTACAATCAGTACGAACTCATCATCTGGTGAACAGGTCAATTTCTATAAGGTCCTAGGGGTGACGCCAAACTGTTCAAAGTCACGCATTAAAATCGCTTATTACAAACTTTCTAAAAAATATCATCCAGATGTTAACAAGACGGAAGAGGCGAAAAAGAGGTTTCAGGAAATCTCCGAAGCCTATGATGTACTGAGTAACGACACAACTAGAGAACAATATGATAAATCTATTTCATCAAGGGCTACATTTTCTCCAGAATACAGAAGCAAAGCAAGACATGGACAAGATTGGTACAAACCGAAACATGTAATTTATCCAATGGGCAGATCTTCCATGTACAATATTGACGAGTGGCATAGAAAACATTATCGAACAACATTAGAAGAAAATATAAAGCAGAAAAACTTTTCAAAGTATCAACAAGAGAATCTAAGGACCTTAAAGAAAGACATCGAACTTTACAAGAAAACAAATCAGTCACAGCCAATGTTCGTGTTTTTTTTATTTATATTTATAGGTTGTGTTGTTCTTAATTTTCAGAGTTCAGAATTGGATACAAAGCAGAAACATAGGAGAGAGACTAATAAATCATGATGGTTTTAGCTTTAGGTTTTCTCTTTGTTATGCTTGTGATTGTTTGGAGTAATCATCATTGGTCTATAGATGAAGTTTAGCTCCTTACCAAGTAGTCCAGAGTTTTAATGACCTTGAGGTAGAAATCACCTTTTAAAAAACAGTGTGGGAAAAGAAAATGCTGGAAAACAGAATTTTCTCCTTTTCCCACATGTTTTCTATCCTTACAGTGACAAATCCCAGCATTTGAGCCACACTGAATTCATGTCTGCAAAACCTAAGATTTTGGACAAGTCTAAACCTATGTTATCAGGTAAAGAATTCAATGAAATTTTCTTATAAATGCAAAAAATGTTTAGTCGGAATACATGTGCACATGGTGTGGTGAAAATTATGTTGAATGATTTATCATGGAAGAGAAACTTTGTAGAACATTATGTTTTGTCAATTTTTAATGTCTTACTTCAGTGTTTTGTTTGTAAATTTACTGAAAAATGTTTTATGATTCGGATTACTCAGATTTTTAGCTCACCTGAGCACAAAGTGCTCATGCTGAACTATTGTGATCGTGCTGTGTCCGTTGTGCGGCATGCGTCGTCCGTCATCCGTCGTCAACTTTTTACCTTGTGTAGCTCTAGAGGCCACATTTTCAGTCCGATCCTCATAAAACTTGGTCAGAATGTTTGTCTTGATAAAATCTCAGACGAGTTTGAAATTGGGTCATGTGGGGTCAAAAACTAGGTCACTATGTCAAATCTTAGAAAAACCTTGTGTGCACTCCAGAGGCCACATTTTCAGTCCCATACTAATGAAACTTGGTCAGAATCTTTGTCTTGATGATGATATCTTGGAAGAGTTTGAAACTGGGTCACCTCAGTTTAAAAACTAGGTCACCAGGTCAAATCTTCCAAAAACCTTGTGTGCACTCTTGAGGACACATTTTCAGTCCAATACTCATGAAACTTGGTCAGAATGTTTGTCTTGATAAAATCTCAGAAGAGTTTGAAATTGGGTCATATGGGGTCAAAAACTAGGTCACTTGGTCAAATTTTAGAAAAACCTTGTGTGCACTCTAGAGGCCACGTTTTCAGTCAGATACTTGTGAAACTTGTTCAGAATGTTTGTCTTGATAAAATCTCAGAAGAGTTTGAAATTGGGTCATGTGGGGTCAAAATGTAGGTCACTGGGTCAAATCGTAGAAAAAACCTTTTGTGCACTCCAGAGGCCACATTTTCAGTCCCATACTAATGAAACTTGGTCAGAATCTTTGCCTTGATGATATCTTGGAAGAGTTTGAAACTGGGTCACCTCAGTTCAAATACTAGGTTACCAGGTCAAATCTTAGAAAAACCTTGTGTGTGCTCTAGAGGACACATTTTCAGTCTGATACTCATGAAACTTGGTCAGAATGTATGTCTTGATATAATCTCAGTTGAGTTCAAAATTTGGTTCATGTGGGGTCAAAAACTAGGTCACTATGTCAAATCTTAGAAAAACCTTGTGTGCACTCCAGAGGCCACATTTTCAGTCCCATACTAATGAAACTTGGTCAGAATCTTTGCCTTGATGATGATATCTTGGAAGAGTTTGACACTGGGTCACCTCAGTTCAAAAACTAGGTCACTAGGTCAAATCTTAGAAAAACCTTGTGTGCACTCTAGAGGACACATTTTCAGTCCAATACTCATGAAACTTGGTCAGAATGTTCATCTTGATAAAATCTCAGATAACTTCAAAATTGGGTCATGTGGGGTCAAAAACTAGGTCACTAGGTCAAATCTTATAGAAACCTTGTGTGCACTCCAGAGGCCACATTTTCAGTCCCATACTAATGAAACTTGGTCAGAGTCTTTGCCTTGATGATGATATCTTGGAAGAGTTTGAAACTGGGTCACCTCAGTTCAAAAACTAGGTCACCAGGTCAAATCTTAGAAAAACCTTGTATGCACTCTAGAGGACACATTTTCAGTTTGATACTCATGAAACTTGGTCAGGATGTTTGTCTTGATAAAATCTCGGATGAGTTCGAAATTGGGTCATGTGGGGTCAAAAACTAGGTCACTAGGTCAAATTAAAAAAATACCTTGTGGGCACTCTAGAGGCCACATTTTTCGCTCACTTGACTTGAACATTTTTCAGAATGTTTGTCTTGATCAAGTCTCGGATGAGCTTGAATTTGGGTCACCTGGGGTCATAAACTAGGTCACTAGGTCAACTTACAGAAATTTCTTGTTGGCGCTCTAGAAGCCACAATTCTTACTCAAATGACCTGAAAATTGATCAGCATGTTTGTCTTGATAAAATCTTGGATGAGTTCAAAATTGGGTCACATAAGAAATACCTTGTGGGCACTCTAGAGGCCACAATTCTAGCTACATTGACCTGAAAATTGGTCTACATATTTGACTTGATGTTATCTCAGATCAATTAAAAATTGGGTCACTAGGCCAAATTAAAGAAATGTATTGTGGGCACTGTTGAGGCCACAGTTTTTGCTCAACTGACCTGAAAATTTGTCAGCATGTTTGACTTGATGATATCTTGAATGGATTTGAAATTGGGTCACATAGGGTCATAATTTAGGTCACTAGGTCAAATTACAGAAATACCTTGTGGGCACTCTAGAGGCGGCAATTCTTGCCCAATTCACTAGAACCTTGGTCAACAAGTTCGTTTTAATATCTCGGATGAGTTTGAAGTATGGTCACATAGGGTCATAAACTAGGTCACTTGGTCAAATTTAAGAAATACATCTTTGACACTCCAGAGGCCACATTTTCAGCTCAGTTAACCTGACAATTGGTCAGAATGTTTGTCTTAATAATATCTCAGATGAGTTTTAAATTGGGTCATTATGACCCTGGAGTGAAATTTTGCCTATTGACTCTGGTGAGCGATCCAGGGCCATCATGGCCCTCTTGTTTAAATCGGTATTTATTTAATTGGATTGCAGGTGTCATGTGGATCATGTGGACATGTTTCTTTGTTACACACTTAAGAAAATTAATAGTTGTTTTTATTTTTTCAGTCATTTTTTTTTTTTGTAATGATAACAAGGAACGACAAACTGCTACATGTACATATGTGCATGTATCACAGAGCTGACAGAACATAAGTGAAAGCTATCTTCTCTTGCATTCAGAGCCTGTTCAGAAGTAGCTATTTGGTTTTTATGTGGGGAATCAGTTATATAAGATATACTTTTCTTTGCAATCATATATACTATACAGTTATATTCATTAAATGGAGGATATTTGTTTTTTTTTTTTCGGTGAAAGATTGAAATTTATTTCATTGAGTGAACAGCATCGGTAATATTTTCACGAGATGAAATAAATTTCGATCTTTCACCGAAAACCCCCCCCCCCCAAATATTCTATTTATTTCATGCTTCTAACCCCTATTTTGTTGGAACTTTCATCAAAGCCCAGTACAGTTGTTTTTGGTAATTCCCCATGGCGTACCCCTCTCACATAAAAACGCATAACATTATTACGCAAAGCGTGGAGAAATATAGCGTTATTTACGTCATATTTCCCTCCATTTGAATGGCACATGCTGATTACCTAGGTAACTAGTGTGCAGGAACTACTGTTTCTGCCATCAATTGAAGAGTTAGAAAATATAAAATCGGTATTTTCACTGGTTGTTACCATGAAATATCAAACCATAATCCACCATTATTTCTCGATAAACTACCAAAAAGCATCAAATAAAGGGGTGTAATTTTTAGCTCCGCTGGCCGAAGCCAGCGGGCTTATGTCATGGCCCGGTGTCCATTGTCCGTCTGTGCGTTAACTTTTATTTCAAACATCTTCTTCTCTGAAACTACCCATCCAATTTTCATGAAACTTCACAGAAATGATCCTGCCATGGTCCTCTTCAGAATTTCTTGAAAGAATTTGATTCCTTCAAAAACTCTGGTTGCCATGGCAACAAAACTGAAAAATATTGGAAATCTTTAAAAATCTTCTTGTCTGAACCATAAGGCATAGGGCTACCAAATTTGGCATGTGGCTTTATGTAGTAGACCTCTATCATATTTCTTCAAATTATAGCCCTGGGGTCAAAATTGGCTCTGCCCCAGGGGTCACAAGTTTTACATAGGCTTATATAGAGAAAACTTTAAAAATCTTCCTGTACCTAGCCATAAGGCCTAGAGACACCAAATTTTGCATTTAGCTTGATGTAGTGGGGGTCTACCAAAAGTGCCCAAATTACAGTCCTGGGGTCAATTTGGCCTCATGCTTGGGGGGGTGGGGGGGTTCACAAGATTTACTTGGGCTTATATAGGGAAAACTTTTAAATCTTGGTGTACATAGCCATAAGGCTTAGGACTACCAAATTTTGCATAATTATAGCATTATCTAGTGGACAACTACAAAGAGGGCCCAAGTTACAGCCCTAGGATCAAGTTTGGACCTGCACCAGGGATCACAAGTTTTACATGGGTTTATGGAGTGAAAACTTCAGAAACCGTTATGTTACTAGCCATAAGGCCAAGAACTCGCAAATTTGGCATGTTATTCTTCTAATACACATATTCCCCATTTAGTATGACTGTAGCCCTGGGGTCAAAGTTTTATAAGGGCTTATATAGTGAAGACTTCTCTTTATGGTTTATATTTATAAGCCAGTGGAGCGATACAGGGCCATCATGGCCCTCTTGTTGGAATTTGAATTGTGGAATATGAAACTTGTAACTGACATATGACTATGGGATGTTCCTAGCAGTCCTTGCGAAAAGTCTGGCATGAAATCTAAGAACACATAAAGAGGCAAGTCACTTGGTAGCAGATAAATGAAATATTATGGAAAAGAATATTTTTTCCCTACTTTTGTCATGAAAATCTAAACAGCTCCTTTTGAGTTAGTTTCAAATACTTATCTTCTGTTTCAAACCACTTGACAGGGATATTTCTCGATTGTTGTAGTTTTCTTGGAAGGAATGGACTTTGGGCCCACCAAGGATAATTTATCTCTTTAACACTCTACAACTCAGTGTCAAGTTTTAATGCCTCTTGGAAATTAGACTTTTGAAAACATCATGGGAAAAGGAGAAAATGTTGGTAACCAGCATTTTCATCTTTTCCCATGATATTTTCTAACCTTTCAAAAAGCAAATCCTACTATTGAGCCACATTTAATTTGTCATCTGCAAATGTCTGCAAATGCTTTGAGTCTAAAATTTTGTCATCTGGTAAAGAGTTAATTCCTGAAACGAATTGCATCCGACCTGTAACTTTAGAACCAGTTTTTCAAAATATGCAATATCCATGGGAATTCAGATTTAGTATGTTTATATACATGTATGTGAAAACAATTGTGGCAAAAGGAGAAATTGCCTTTTATCAAGCAATTACAACAAAAGTTGTCCACTGCAGGGCAAAAAAGCTATCTGTAAGAGTTAATGAGTTAACTCTTTACCAAATTACAAAATTTTGGACTAGTCCAAATCCAAATCATTTGCAGACAACAAAATCCAGTGAGATCCAAATTGCAAATTTCTATGAAAGGGTAGGAAGCATTGTGGGAAAAGAGTGATAAATTGCTGGTTACCAGCCTTTTCTCCTTTTCCCACAATGTTTTCAAAGGCCTTTTCCATCAGGATCATTAAAAATCTGGATTGTGTGGTAAAAAATTAAGTGACATGTTTTTTAGTTCCACTGGCCAAATGGTCAGCAAGCTTAGGTCGTGGCATTCTGTCCTTTGTGCTTGCTTGCATGCGTTAACTTTTATTTTAAACATTTTTCTCTCAGAAACTACCCATCCAATTGTTACGTACTTTCACAGAAATGATCCTTTGATGGCCCTTTTCTGAACTTTTTAAAACAATTTGATTCCAGTAAAAACTCTGGTTGCCATGACAACAAAATTGGAAGTATTGAAAATCTTTTAAAATCCTATCTTCTTGTCTTTTCTTGTCCGAAAACAGAAGGTTTAGGGTTGCCAAATTTGGCATGTAGCTTCATCTATTAATCAATTACATGTACCAACAATCTTCATATTATAGCCCTGGGGTCAAAATTGGTCCTGCCCTGGGGGTCACAAGTTTAACATGGGCTTGTAGGCTTAGGTAGTAAAAACTTGAAAAATCATCTTTTTCCAAACCTAAAGACCTGAGGCTATCAAATTGGGCATGCAGCTTCATCTAGTAGACTTCTAAGACTGGCCTAATTATAGCCCTGGGTTTAAAATTGCCAACCCAACTCCAGGGGTCACAAGTTTTACAATTCCTTATAAACAGAAAATTAAAAATATCATCTGGTTTCCTACCATAAGGTCTTGGCCAGTTGGTCTACCAAATTTTGCATGTACATGTAGCTTTACCTGCTGTATTATTGCAAGAATATTTAAACTGTAGCCCTATTGTAGTACATGAGGTCAATATGCCTGAAGCTTTTATACTGATCAAGGGAAATAACTCCTGATCTCGATTAACAGATATTATGTAGTTTGTCACCATTTACCTTCCTGGATTATCAAACTGCACAATTACATGATCGGTGTTGGGCTTTCAAGTTTTTTGGATAAAAGATGTTCAGTTTTCAGTGAGGATGACTTATTTTGATCGTATATGTAATTGTTACGCTCAGATGAGTTGAATATTTAATATGAGCTTATGAAGTAAGGTATCTAATTCTTGCTTATGAATTAAAGTTCTATCAGTCAGTTTTTTGTTCCATAACTTAACCATTTATGCCATTGAATAAATGTTTTTATCTGCTACTAAAGTTTTGGAAATCTTCTGTCAAAGCACTTTTTGTTAGAGTTCATTGATATTTGGTATGACTGATACTTGGTTAGAACTTGTGTTCACTTTACCTCATTTTTGCATTTGAAAAAAAATATATTACTTTTTTTCGGGGGGGTGGGGACTATTTTCCTTATTAACCCTTTCCCACACAATCCCGACTTTTAATGACCCTGAGGAAGTGACCTTTAGAAAACATTGTGGAAAAAGGAGAAAATGCTGGTAACCAGCATTTTTGCCTTTTCCCACAATGTTTTCTGTTCATCCCAAAACAAGTTTCAATTTTTCAGTCGCATTTATTTTGTCGTCTGCTGATGCTTTCAAGTTGGACTGGTCTAAAATTTTGTCGTTTGGCAAAGAGTTAAAGTTTATTACAGTAGTGAATACAGACTTCTTATAATTTAGTATCTCTGTCAGTACCAATTAAGTGCTTGATACTTTTATTTAAAAGGAAGTGGAGCAAAACAGATCCATCACAGCTGTCTTGTTTAACTCTTTACCAATCAACAAAATTCAAGACAGGAACAAATTGAAAGCATTTGCAAACAGCAAATTGAATATGGCACAAATGATGATTTTCTTTTCTTTAAAGGGTAGAAAACATTGTGGTGAAGGGAGAAAATCATGGTTACCAGCATAGTCAAGAAATTTGATCTGTAGGTAGTAAGACTAATTTTTTAACATGATAGTAAAAAAAAAGACAATAATTCCTGATTTGCTTATAAACTGTGATCATTGTTGACTCGACTGAATAAAATCAGTTATGTTTGTTGATCTGAGAATGGTTTTTTTTGTAATACACACTAATATGATAAAAAATTTTATAATTTAACTGTACCAGACAAGGGAATTGTACACTCCTCTAAATTGAAAGCATTTGCAGACAACATAATAGAGTCTGACTGAAATGACCTGGGCAGAAACTTTTTGCTATTGGTCAATTTTCTGTATGTCCAGGGACCAGTCTACCTCATGATTCAGTCAATTGTTAAAAAAGTGGCTATCATGGATCCATAATTATGTGATGACTTGCTTGCTATCATGCATCACAGAGATGCATTAAGCCCCCTTTTGACAGAGCATGGCCCAAATGCATTGTAATTTTAATGCTCAAGAATTTTCTAAATTTCAAAGGAACACTATTTCTGATTGGCTAAACCTAATGGCCAAAAAATGTATTATTTAATTAACCCTTAACTCTTTACCAAACCACAAAATTTTAAGAGTTGTGTAAATTGAAAGCATTTGCAGACAACAGTTGAAATATGGGTCAGATTATATTATATGCATCTGAAAGAGTAGAAAACATTGTGGGAAAAGGAGAAAATGCTGGTTTCCAGCATTTTCTCCTTTACCCACAATTTTTAGCTCCACTGGCCGAAGGCCAGCGGGCTTATGTCATGGCCCGGTGTCCGTCGTGCGTCCGTCCGTCCATCCGGTCGTCCGTCCGTCCGTCCGTCCGTCTGTCAGTCCGTCCGTCCGTGCGTTAACTTTTATTTCAAACATCTTCTTCTCTGAAACTACCCATCCGATTTTCACGAAACTTCACAGAAATGATCCTGACATGGTCCTCTTCAGAATTTCTTGAAAGAATTTGATTCCTTCAAAAACTCTGGTTGCCATGGCAACAAAACTGAAAAATATTGGAAATCTTTAAAAATCTTCTTGTCTGAAACCATAAGGCATAGGGCTACCAAATTTGGCATGTAGCTTTATGTAGTAGACCTTTATCAAGTTTCTTCAAATTATAGCCCTGGGGTCAAAATTGGCTCTGCCCCAGGGGTCACAAGTTTTACATAGGCTTATATAGAGAAAACTTTAAAAATCTTCTTGTCTGAAACCATAAGGCATAGGGCTACCAAATTTGGCATGTAGCTTTATGTAGTAGACCTCTATCAAGTTTCTTCAAATTATAGCCCTGGGGTCAAAATTGGCTCTTCCCCAGGGGTCACAAGTTTTACATAGGCTTATATAGAGAAAACTTTAAAAATCTTCTTGTCTGAAACCATAAGGCATAGGGCTACCAAATTTGGCATGTAGCTTTATGTAGTAGACCTCTATCATGTTTCTTGAAATTATAGCCCTGGGGTCAAAATTGGCTCTTCCCCAGGGGTCACAAGTTTTATACATAGGCTTATATAGAGAAAACTTTAAATATCTTCTTGTCTGAAACCATAAGGCCTAGAGCTACCAAATTTGGCATTTAGCTTGATCTAGTTGGAGTCTACCAAAAGTGTCCAAAGTATAGTCCTGGGGTCAATTTGGCCTCATACTTGGAGGGGGGGGTTCACAAGATTTACATAGGCTTACATAGGGAAAACTTTTAAATCTTGGTGTACACAGCCATAAGGCTTAGGCTACCAAATTTTGCATATAATTATAGCATTATTTAGTGGACAGTTACAAAGAGGGCCCAAGTTACAGCTCTAGGATCAAGTTTGGCCCTGCACCAGGGATCACAAGTTTTACATGGGTTTATGGAGTGAAAAGTTCAGAAACCATCTTGTTACCAGCCATAAGGCCAAGAACTCCCACATTTGGCATGTTATTCTTCTAATACAATATTCCCCATTTAGTCAGACTGTAGCCATGAGGTCAAAGTTTTATAAAGGCTTATATAGTGAAGACTTTTCTTCGTGGTTTATATTTATAAGCCAGTGGAGCGATACAGGGCCATCATGGCCCTCTTGTTTCAAAAGGCCTTTTTCTTGGGGTTGTTAAAATTTGGGATTCTGTGGTGAAGGGTTAAAGTACCTTTCAAGACTATAGTTGCCTTAGCAGCCAATGTAGATCAAGATCAAGCTGTACAAAGCATGCAGTCTGATCTTTGATCTACACTGTCTGCTTTACAGAAACAGCATAGAGGAAAGCAACCATGACATTGCAATTATTTGGGGGTGTATTTCTAGGTTGAAAATGTCTGATAGGTTTATTTGGGGCTCTAAGGCTTAAATTCAGAATTAAAATGCCATTGAGAATAGCTGATGAATTCATGTTCTTGACAGAAATCTATCCTAATACTATTATGTATAGACCTACCTACTAAATTACCTTAACCTTTTTCCAAGCAATCCCAACTTTGAACGGCCCAAAGGATGAAGGCTTTCAAAAACATTGTGTGAAAAGGAGAAAATTCTGGTAACTAGCATTTTCTACCCCTTTCAATGTATTCTACCCTATCAAAGAGTGAAATCCTCATTTAACCCTTTACCACACAATCCCGACTTTAACAACCCAGAGACAGAAGCCTTTTGAAAACATAGTGGGAAAAGGAGAAAATGCTGGTAACCAGCATTTTCTCCTTTTCCCACAATGTTTTCTATCGTATCCAAGACCAATTCCATCATTTGACCCACATTTAAGCTGTTGTCTGCAAATGCTTTGAATTTGGACAGGTCTACATTTTTGTCGTGTGGTAAAGAGTTAAGCAAAATTTGATTTATCATCTGTAAATGTTATCGTTTGGTCCAGGCCATAATTTTGTTGTCTGGTAAAGAGTTTTAAAAATCATGAATACATTAATTTTATTAACTTTGTCCTTTAGTTACCTGTTTTTAGCTCACCTAAACACAAAGTCCTCGAGGTGAGCTTTTGTGATCGTGCTGTGTCGGTCGTGCGACATCCATCGTCCGTTTTTCAGGCATCAACAATTACCTTGTGTGCACTCTAGAGGCCACATTTCCAGTCAAATACTCATGAAACTTGGTCAGAATGTTTGTCTTGATAATATCTTGGACAACTTTGATATTGAGTCATGTTGGGTGAAAAAGTAGGTCACCAGGTCAAATTTAGCAAAACATTGTGTGCAGGCTAGAGGCTACATTTTCAGTCCAATATTCATGAAACTTGGTCAGAATGGTTATCTTGATAAAGTCTTGGACAAGTTTAAAATTGGGTCATGCCAGGTCAAAAAGTAGGTAACCAGATCAAATTTTTAGTCCATTACTTATGAAACGTGGTCAGGATACTTGTCTTGAATGATGATGTCTTGGACAAGTTGGAAACTGGGCCCTGTTGGGTCAAAAGGTAGGTCACTGGGACAAATCTTAGAAAAACCTTGTGTGCACTCTAGAGGCCACATTTTCAGCCAGAAACTCATGAAACTTGAAATGTTTGTCTTGATGATATCTCTGACAAGCATGAAATTGGGTCATGACTTGTCAAAAAATAGGTCACTCTGCCAAATTTTAGAAAAAACTTGTGTGCACCCTAGAGGCCAGATTTTCATCCCTATACCCATGAAACCTGGTCAGAATGTTTTCTTGATGAAATCTAGCACAAGTTTAACTTGGGCCATGTCAGGTGAAAAAGTAGGTCATTGGGGCAAATCTTAGAAAAAAACTTGAGAGCATTCTAGAGGCCACATTTTCAGACCATTTCTAATGAAAATTGGTCAGAAAGTTTGTCTTCATGATATATTAGACAAGTTCAAAATTGGGTCATGTCAGGTCAAAAAGTAGGTTACTGGGACAAATCTTAGAAAGATCTTGTGTGCAATCTAGAGGCCACATTTTCTGTTTGATACTCTTGAAATATCTTCAGAGTGTTTGTCTTGATGATATCTCTGACAAGTTCAAAAATAGGTCAAGTAGGTCGAAAGAAGGTCACGAACAACTATGTGTTTTACATCAATACAACCAGGACTCTTCAGCTTTATCAATCCTAGATGACTTTACTTAGGTGAGCAATTTGGGGCCAATGGTTCTCTTGTTTTGCCTTGTAGTAGACTATTTGAAAACATCATAACAAAGGGAGAAGTTGATTGTTAAGAGCAGACTTTTTCTTTGCTACTGTGGCTTCTCATGTTTTAAACTCAAAGTGCTCAAGATGAGCTTCTGTGATCATGCTGTATCTGTTGCCTGTCGTGCGTCATCAACTTAAACCTTTTGTATGCACTAGAGGCTACATTTTCAGTCTGATACTCATGAAACTTGGCCAGAATGTTTGTCTTGGGGTTAAAATGGCACATGTAAGGTCAAAAACTAGGTCAACAGGTCATATCTTAGAAAAGCCTTGTGTATGCTCTGAAGGCCACATTTTCAGTCCAATACTTATGAAATTTTATCAGTATTTTTTCCTTGCTGATATATCAGACAAGTATGAAAATGGGTAACTTTAGGTCAACACCTAGGTCACCAGGTCAATTTTTTTTTAAAAAAAAACCTTGAGGCCACATTTTCAGTATAATACTCATGAAAGTTAGTCTGAATGTTTGTCTTATTACTATCTATGATAGGTTAAATGATGGTTCACATCCAAAAACTAGGTCACCAGGTCAGCTCTTGAAAAAGGAAAACCTTGTTTTCACTCTAGAGGCAACATTTTGTGTCCAAAACTCATGAAAGATGGTCAGAATGTTTGTCTTGGTGATACTTTGGAGAGTTTGAACATTGGTCATGCAGGCCTTAAACTAAATCACCAGGTCAAAGCTTTGAAAAAACTTGTGTACGCTCTAGAGGCTACATTTTGTGTCCAAAACTCATGAAAGTTGGTCAGAATGTTTGTCTTGATGGTTTCTGTAACAAGTTTGAAAATGGGTCACATCTAAGGAAATCTTTGAAAACCCTTGTGTACATTCTAGAGGCCACATTTTCTGTCCAATACTCATGAGAGTGGGTCAGGATGCTTGTCTTGATGATACTTAGATGAGGTTGAAAATAGGTCAAGAAGAGTAAGAAGTAGCTTGCTGGGACAAAATCTTTGTAAAATAGAAAACGGATGCCTGACACAGCTTGATCACAAAAGCTCACCTTGAGCACTTTGTGCTCAGGTGAGCTGAAAATACTGGTAACCAGCATTTTCTCCTTTTCCCACAACATTTTCTTTGCATCTCACAGCAAATTTCAATTTTTCAGTCACATTCATTTTGTTGTCTGGAAGTGCTTTCAATTTGGGCTTCCATAAAATTTTGTCAATTGATAAAGAGTTAAATAAAATCAAGTATTGTTGTATATAATTTAGATACTATTGGTTGAAACAAATCATTGCTCAATGTTACTAAACAACTTAACTTTGGATGAAATATTCACAACCAGGATCTTTTCAGCCTTATCAATCTTAGATGACCTTACCCAGGTGAGCGCTTTAGGGCCAATGGCCGTCTTGTCTCCTTTTCTGACAATTTATTCAAAAGGCTTTTTTCTCAGGGTCGTTATAAGTGGGGATTGTGTATTGAAGGTTTAATAAACAAACAATGAGTTCCTATGGGGAGTGCATACATGTACCATACAGCAAAAGGGTATACTAGCTCATGGTTTCTCGCCAAAGCCTGTATGGTTATGGGTTAACCATGACTTCATAAATTGATAGAATAATTTGAAAAATGAAGTGCTTTATTTTTTGATTCATCCCTTACCAAACAACACAACTTCAGACTTACCCAATTTGAACAAATTTGTAGGAGAAAAATCAATAGTGGTGTATATGATATAGGATTTGTCTTTGAAAGGGCTGAAAACATAGTGGGAAAGGGAGAAAAAGATGCTTACAAGCATTCTCTCCTTTTCCTACAATGTTCTGAGAAGTTGACAGGTTCATTTAAACTTGGGATTGTTTAGTATAGTGTTAGCATAGTGTTAAAGGAAAAGTGGTAAAGGGTTATTAAGTTTCTCTGGGAACTAGGATTATCCCTAGGGTTATCCCTATTTTGTACATGTAAGAATCCTTACTGATGCAAACCTAGTTAAATCTTTACCTGAAGACAAGATTTTAGCCTGGCCCAAACTGAAAGCATTGGCAGATGACAAATCAAATGTTACTCAAAACATAAAATTGGTCTGTCATAGGTTAGAACATTGAGGGAAAAGGAGAAAATGCTGGTTACCAGCATTTTCTCCTTTACCCACAATGTTTTCTAAAGCCTTATTTCTCTGACGCATTATAAGTCAGCATTGTGTGGTAAAGGGTTAATACTCACAACATGGGTGCATTTCTTTGCTGTTAATGTTTTTAAGATATTTTGTTTTAAATGTCCCGCTTTGAATTTCAAATTGGCCTACTGTTTTGAATTTGGTTGCGGGAGTTGGCCCATTGTTTTCTAGTCCTAGATTCAACTCTGAATTCATCATTTCATTTATTGATCCATCCATCCAGTTACAGACCCATCCAGTTATTCATCCATACAACCATCAGTTCATCCACCCATCCATCCGCCTTCCCAGCCGCCCATCCATCTATCCATCCAAATTTAGGATTTTATAGTTTGTAAAACTTGTATTAGGAGACTAGTAACTGTTCTGCGTCAAACAAAATTGTCTGCTCTCTGATATAGGTTTTGTTTGTGTTATATGCACCATGTTCTTTGTAAATCTTCCGTACATGAGGAAAACTAAGCATCGTAATCCTTTGAAATCAAATGAAACTACGTGATATCTGGTGTCTGGGTAACTTTTCTTTTTTTCACCCCAATACGCAGCAGGCTCTGGAGCAGTCTATGGTAACGCGTGAAGGGGCATAACTATCTTTGTGAATATGTAACATGGTTTGCAAGAGTAGCCTCCCTTTGAACACTTACAAAGGAGGGAACCCATTCATTTAGTTTGAGAAGGCCCCCTGGTAGTCATCTTCCTAAAACTTCTACAGAATTTAACTTTGTTCTTTCAATCTTCATTTCTTCTTTGGGCAAGCCACTTCAGAGCCCCAGCCTGGTACTGTTGAAACCCAGGACATACATGAACATGTGAGATATTGCCGTGATATGACTGAAATAATGGTGAGAGCGGCGTTACACCATTCAGCTAATCTGAATAGATTAGAAAAATGTTTTGAGTCGGGTTTTGCGCTCTTATAACACTTAGACTGCTAATGGCGACGCAATGACGTCAGCGGTCAGTGAAATTCATGATCAGACTGCACAGAACGTGCAGTCTGATCTTGGATCTACACTGTCCGATAAGGAGATAGTTTCCCTCAGAAAATAACTTATGAGTTTTTACTAACGACTTGAAAGTTTTATATTAGTTATATAGCAGGTCAAGGATTATAAGTTCTCTGGATATATTTCTACTCGCCCATTTACCTCTCTCCAAGGGTTCACTAGTGCTAGACAAGGGTTTTGTTGTGTTTTGCCCAGGAACATTCCCAAGGCAACTAGAGAACGAAAGATTTTCCCATTACGAAGTCAATCGCCAAGCATGACACCCCCTCCCCTTCCCCGTCTCCCTCCAAAAAACAAATGTCAGCAAATATTCTGATCACTGCTGTAACTGAAAAATCTGAGCCATGCTCTGGCAAAAGGGGGCTCAATGCATCCCCGTAATGCGTTATACCAAGCAAATCATCACATAACTAGGGAACCATAAATTCTATTTTAGGCAGGACCTTTCACATGCAAGAAATTGGCCAATAGCGAAAAGTTTCGACTCAGGTCAGCCTGCGCGGATTGCGCAGGCTGACCTGAGTCGATACTTTTCGCTAATGCATTAACCCCCTATCGCCAGAAAATTGCTCATATGATTTTTGTCATTATTTAACACCAGGTTACGGACAGTGTAGATCAAACTGCATGTTCAGTCTGATCTTTTTTCTCCACCGAATCCAAAGCCAGTCGACATTGGAAGTGAAAGAGTTAACATCAGAGACATGACTGTTGCTACGTCAAATCAACAAGTTAAATGCTTTATTCGAAAAATTACACTACAATTTATATTATGTATAGTATTGTATCTATTGCTCTGTTCGATTTATTGCATGTTTGAATCATCGGGATGTCACTAATTGCCTCGCTCCACATACCGACAACATTGACAAAACGCCAGGTGTTAGCAAAATAGAAATTAGTGTCGAATTACACGTAACAATATAGGTCAAATAGTTCCTTTAATCTTTTACTTTAACCATTTACCACACGGCAAAATTTTAGACTTCACCAACTTGAAAGAACTTGCAGACAACAAATTATTTAAAACGTGGCTCAAGTGATGGATTTTTTTTCCTCGAAAGGGACGGAATCATTGTCGGAAAAGCAATCTTCGAGTTGTTAAAACACGGTATGGTTTGATGAAGGGTTAATCTTTTAGTTTTAACCGAACAGAACAGAACAGAACATCGTTTATTTGACAAAAACTACATAGTTTATAGTCATATAAATATATAAATTTTTAAATCAAATGTATTTAGTCACGCGATTTCTTGCTACGTGTGTTTACAATTCCGAATTATCAAAAGTAAAGCTTTAAATAAGTGAAGAGTAAATAGTGAATAAGTGAAATGGATATTTTCAGTAATTAAAGTATAAGTCTCTGGAGGGAAAAACTCATGTTGACCTATAGAATAAGGGAATTATTACACCAATTAGTCGAAAAATCACTCGCTCAACCAGTCCGATTGAGCGACTAATCAGTCGGTCGATTACCACAATAAGGTTTATCAATCAATCATTCAATGATGCTGCGTATTATCACTAATGAACAATTTAAATATCATGAAATGAATGAGAATGTAAGCATAAACTTAAAATTGGACTAAATAGAAGTGAAAAAGTTTAGATGCTTACATGTTCTAGTATACGTTGATGGTAAGTAAATGAATAATTGACAAATCAGATCAATCAGTCAGTTATCCATCACTATTAGACGAAAATAAATGAAATAACTAATAGTATAAACATGAATTCATACGCGTACCTGATAAAAAAGAAGTAAAAAAGCTAATTCTATTTACAATAGGTTACATGTACTTGTAATTAGTATAGATTCGGTGAAGGAATAACTGACTGATCAGTCAGTCAGCCAGTCTGATCAATAAAAACAGGTCAAAAGACGGGACCCTTATCAACAGTCAGTGGCAGCTTAAAGAAAAGGAAAAGAAAAGGAATAGTCACTCAATCAAATGACAGACTAACAAATCGACCAGTCACATAACATCAGTCTCAGTGAATTAAATCGTTATACAATTATTATATGTATCAACTAGCTGTAACTGCATGTCTGTGGAAAGCAAAGTACAATACAATGAGCAACACTTACACGAACTAAATAAAATGAATGGGTAAATAATAGGTAAACATATATACGATCGAAAAAGTATACAAGCAAAGGACTGGTTTAACTAGAAATTAACTATAGCTGTAACTGCATAACTGTAGAAAGCTAAGTACAATTCGTTGGACAACAACTTACACGAAGTAAAAAAAAAAAACGAATGGTTAACTAATTGGTAAACATACAGACTATCGAAGGAATAAACAAGGACTGGGTCAATATCAAAACCGATATATTAAAAACAAAAAATGGGCTGGGACCTGAGCGAACAAATGGATGACTGAAGGAATGACTGAACGAATGAGCATGCGCCAGATCGAACGGACGATCGAGTACATTAACAAAGAAACGGATCAGCTGATCAGGCGGCCGGCCGGCCGTCCTCATAATACACAGATCGACCAGTCACCCGCCAATCATCTCATCATTCGATCATTATCAATGGATGTTGCTTTGCGTCTTTTAAGTGCTATGTTTAAGTATTTACAGAAGTTAATAAGTTCTCTGTGCGAGTTTGTATTTAAAAGGCTAATAAGTTTCATCATACTTGGTCTTTTAAAATATGCCTTTTTAATATATTGCTTACGAATATCCAAATAGAGCGGACAAACAAGGACAAAATGAAATTCGTCTTCTAATTCACCGGAGTTACAATATGCACACAGTCTCGCGCTGCGTTGCGTAGCTTGACCCGCAAACCTACCGGAATCTATTTTCAGGCCATGTACTGACAATCTAAATTTAGTCAAGCTTATTCTTAACTCTCTGCTCATGACTGTATTCAGATAATTCTCAAATGTGAAATGTATTTTTATGTGTTTATATAGAGAATCAAAAACACGCCCCTTTTCAACACCTTCATACCATTTCTGTAAAAATTCATCAACTAAACGTTGTTTAAAAACTGGGATAAAGTGTTTCGGATTCACGGCTGTTGGGTCATCCCATACGTAAGCAAAGCCATGCGTGCTTAATAAGTTCTTGACTTTCAGAAACCAACAGGAAGAACCTAAGGTATTGTTACACATAGCATCATTAGTGATTGTAGATAATATTATATTTTCATTTCGAGTAAGCTTAAAAAAGTATTTTACGATCCGAACATACCGATTTATATACAGTGGGTATCGACCCAACTCTCCGTACACCGCTGCGTTACATGTAGATTGACGGACACCCAAAACTCTCTTACAAAATCTTAAATGGAGCTTTTCTAAAATATCAACTCGACTGAAACCCGACACTTCACAACTGTAGTATAAAATCGGAGAAACAAATGCATCGAACAACTGCAGCGCTACGCGTGGTGAAGTGTTATAACGCTTAAGATTAGATATCAAAACGTTAATCGCCTTGAGCCCCTTGCCATATAATGTTTGATTGTTAAGTGTGAAAGAACCGGTGTAATTAAAAGTGCATCCCAGATAATTAAAGTCATTTACTGCTTCAATTCTAATATTTTTGTAGGTCCAAATTTCATTATTCTTTAATCTTCCTCGATTCCTAAAAACCATTATTTTCGTTTTGTCCGTATTTACTTCGAGACCCCATTCGTCACAATAATGGCATAAACTGTCTAAAGATTTTTGCAAATCGTTGGGGCTTTCGGCTAAAATAACCATGTCGTCAGCGAATAATAATAAAATTACACATAAATCCTTAATAGTCAAACCGCTATCTGGATCAGATTGCAAGAATAACTCTTCAATAAGTCTTCAACGAAAAGACTGAATAGTATAGGCGAGATTATCTCCCCTTGTCTGAGACCGACTGCGATATCAAAATACTCCGAGTACTCGTTACAGTGTCGTACACACGATTTGACAGACATATACATTGACCGTATAATCCGCAAAAGTTTTCCATCAATACCTAACTTAAACAATTTATACCATAATCCGTTTTGATAAATGCTGTCAAAACATTTACGCATGTCGATAAAGGCACAATACAATCTTTTTTTCTCACTTATGTAGTTTTGTATTAGACAGTTTAAAATAAAGATAGCATCAATAGTAGATCTGTTTTCTCGAAATCCAAATTGTGCATCTGAAATTTTGTTATTCTCATTACACCAGTCTGACAGACGTTTATTAATCACGCTCGTAAACAGTTTACCAAAATTACTCAATAAAGTGATACCTCTGTAATTATTTACATCGGTTTTTGGACCCTTTTTATGTAGTGGCACGATAATACCTTTTGTCCAGATTTCCGGGAAGACGCCCGAGTTTAAAATAACGTTAAAAATTTCAGTTATATGTCCAGCTAAAATATCGCACGATTCAATGAAATATTCATTTAACAATCTATCACTCCCGCAGGCTTTGTTTCGGTTCAGCGATTTTATACTATTCACTACCTCCGCGTCCGATATCGGCCGATCTAATTCTGCGTATGTCGGATCTAAATCATTAAAATCATTTGTAGCGCAAAACTGTTCCGCACTGTCCGACTTAAAAGATGCAATATTTTCAAACATTTCGGAAAAATAATCTTTAAAATCACCGAGAGAGATCCTACTATCGACAGACTTTGTAGATTTTTTAAAATACTTCCAAAATTGGCGCGGATTTGACTTCCGTAAATTTTCAAATTCTCTAATTTGATTAAATTTAAATCGCCTCTGTTTAGATCTAATAAGCTTCTTATATGCTTTCCGCTCTGCGGCTAAAGACAGTCGACTGACTGGTGATCTGTCGTTATTAAAGATATGTAATGCAGATAGATATTTACTATGTGCTTCTCTACATTGCTGGTCAAACCATTTCTTCTCTTCCCTATGGTATTTATCTTCAAAACCGAGAATAAAACGTGAAGTTTTCGAAAATAACGGATCGGCTATGTCCGAAATGATAGAGGAAAATGAAGATACCAAATTATCCACATCCTGTGTATTTTCGGTTAAAATTCTATTAAGAATCGGAAGGCTGGCTATCAAACCTGATCTGAATCGTTCTTTTTCCTCTCTATCCCATTCAACCCGCTCGAATATCTGATTAAAATTTTGGTTACTTTCCACGATGTTTTCAAATGTCAGATAAAAATGCAACGGTGCGTGGTCACTGTATTCATTAAAATCGCTTACGGCAAAATGTGAAAAGAGAGGGAATGACGACTCTTTTGTAATGACGTAATCTACCGTACTAGCCCCACCATTACAATAATATGTATACTTTCCCACAGAAAAATCATCGTACAATCGACCGTTAATTATGCGCAGCGCATTCGAAGTGCACAAATCAATCAGATTTTTCCCGAATGAGTTACTTCCCTTGTCTTGCGAATATCGCTCTAGTTCAACGTCGGGTACATATTCATCTAAATCAGTTTGGAAAGAGTTATCACATACAATATAATCTTTTTTACATGAAGTTCGGGCATTAAAATCTCCCGTAATAATAATTGTGCCTTTGTTCTCAAACTCATTTATATCGTTTTGCAAAAGATTAAAAAGATTACAGTCATACAGTCTATATATTGGGGAATTTTCCGGCCATATATAGACAGCACATAAATATACATCTTCTCTCACATTAAAAAAGTGTTTGTCTAATTTAAGCCAAACAATCGTATTATATGTGTTTTTTACAATTGAAATTCCTTGGCTAATATCATCTCTGCAATAAATAACAATTCCACCACTATTGCGCTTTGCGTGTCTATGTCTATATTGTCTATACAGGTTATAACACTTATACCCTTCCAGTTCTAGTTTACTAGTTTTACTTGCCCACGATTCAGTCAAAATAATGATATGATTCTCAAATAATAATCTGTTGAATTCATCATCCGAACGTTTGTTTAAAGTCAGCCCATTACAGTTCCACACAAAACATTTCAGTTCTCCCCCCTGTAACCCCTAATCCCACCTTCACAGGTTTACCATCTATATACAAAGTGTCATAGCTGATCCAGGCTGTTTTATTCTGTCTTCTCGCTTCTCTTAATTTCGGAAATAACTCTTTTCTGATTTTGTTGATTTCCGGAGGGAACTGTTCACTGATGTATTGGTTAGAACCCTTGAGTTTACTACTGAGTTTACGCACCAATTCTCTGTCTTGGAAACGATTAAACTTGCAAACTATTCGTCTTGGTCTCGAATCTCGATTGGCTCCGTCACCACCGGCTGATCCCATTCTGTGCACTCTCTCTAAGTTCATTTGATCTACGATATCATTGGCTATTTCAAGTTTATTTTTCATGAACTCTCTCACTTTGGACTCTGTTTGATCTGGCCTTTCGTTCACACTTTCCGTAATATTTCCAAATATTAAATTGTATCTCATACTCTGTGACTGTAAGTAGGTAATTTTCTCTTTTAACTCACTGTTTTCTCTCTGTATTTGCTGAAGACCATCTGCACTCAATCCAGCCGACAAAGTTATTGCGTCAAGTTTATCCTCCATATTGTGAATTCTTTCCTGCGTCTGTTTCTCATTATCATGTATGTAGGTCCATAAAGACTTAATTTCTCTATCTACACTATCCACTTTCTTCTCTAGAATATCAAGGATTTGTAAGCGTTTGTCAATGTCTGAAACTTGTAACTGCAATTTATTTATGGCTGCCAGTACATCAGATATTCCCGATTGTCCTTTGCTGCTTATATTCTCTGAAGTATTGCCTTTACCTTGATTTGCCTTATGTGTCCCGCTGCTCGAAGTCTTTTGTTTATCTGCCATACTGTTACAGGGACTAATGTTTTTCTTATGATGAACTTGACCTTGACCTTGACCTTCACGATCGCGCCCTGAAAGCGTCTGACACACAGTTTTATTTACAGTTTTATTCTCACTCTGTTCACATCGAGTTTTGTTCACCCGTACACCCTGCGCGTCTGCACTTAATCCTTCTTCCCTTAATCCTTCTTCCCTTAACTCCTTCTCCTTACTATTATTTCTTTCAAAAGATGCATTCAAATTGTCGTATATAGCACTAAGTTCGCCTCATTAATAATGTCACTTACATTTAGTCTGTTGCCTTGATTTTGTTGATTACTATGCCTACGATCTCTTTTCGGAGTGTTCCACTCGTCCCCACTCGAATCGCTTGCTCGACCTCTTTTCACAGTTGTTGTCTTTTTCTTATCCCACCCACTGCTACCACTCATATCTCGAGGTCAGAAACACACTAAGTCCATTTTAGAGTCAATTTCCACACAATCTGGAACTTATACGTACACAACAATACAAACTCAGTAAGACTACAATCTCATTACGCAAATTTAAGCCAGAAAAATTCCAAATTCGACACATTCGACTTTTTTTCCAAAATTTCAAGTGCGCTGAAAAAAATCCAACCTTCCCGCCATAACCACGTGATTAAGACCTTTAACCATTAACTTGCTGACTAGATTACTCGAAGCTTTCTAGACGATAGTAGCAACACAAAGATAGCTTTTTTAAAGTTAATTGTTGCAGGAAAAACATCACCTTATCAAACAGTGTATATCTAAGATCAGACCGCACGTTCTGTGCAGTCTGATCTTAATCTACACTGGCCGCAAAAAAGTCCTGGAGTCGCGCTTAGCAGCCCAAGTTGTTAATTGACAAGTTACCGTACGTTTTCAGTGCTAGGATCGAAATCTTTTGCTTATGGGGACCGCGGAGTTTAAATGAGACTGCACAGATTCCAAAGGATCACTGAAATGCTCTTAACCGCCCTGACCCTGATCCTTAAAGATCTGAAATTGGATATATTTGGAATACTTATTTTTTTTTTCTGATCGGAAACTAGTAACATATCGGTTTCACTTTTGTAGCAAGCACAAGGTTAAAAGCCCACTAGCGACAAACAAGATCAATGCAGATATTAAAATGCATTCAATTTTAAATTACACCATTTAAAAGTATCGAAAATATTGTGAAGATGATAATCTGTTATTGTGTGGTCGGTCCAAGGGCTAGTCGCTGGCAGAAAAATGAACTTTAAAGTCAGGCTAAAAGTAAACAAAAGACCTAGTTTTGAGATCAATTTCTCTGCCAGCGACTAACACTTGGACCGACTGTGCAGTAACAGATTGTTTTCTTCACAATAATTTCCATGCGTTTAAAAATGGTACGAGTTAAATATAGATGAAATTTAAAACCCGCTTTGATTACTTTTGGCAGCAGTTGTTACTTTATTCGTTTACCTACCCCCAAAAATCCCAGTTATAACGACGCTGAGGAAAACAGGACGTGCAGCCTAGTCTTGGATCTATACGATCCGCTTGCTTTATCAAGCCTGTGAAGTACAATCTCTTTGAGTTTTGAACAGTGTACTGTGCTATCAGTTATTTTCTTTACACTGTTATTATAAATAGCACATTGGCGACTGCCTCTATATTGTATATAATAAGACAAGCTTGTCCTTCTATATACGATATAGAGGCAGTCGCCAATGTGCTATTTATAGTAACGGTGTCCGCTCAGGAAAATTTTGTCATCCCGTCACTCCCGTGATAGATCAGGCTCCTGATCACAGTTCTTGGCTAACCTTCTTTCAACCAAGCACACGCCAAACACAATTCCTTCAATAAGAGGTCTGAAGTATCAGCCTGAAATGATAAAGAGCGATTAAATGCAACAGCATAATCCTAATTCTTAAGATTTTATCAAGAAATCATGTTCAACTTGTGAAATAGTGAAATTACTGACCTATACAGGCAAGTGGCATGGTCGGAAAAAAACTGCCAAAATAAGCCATTTTAGCCTATTTTCCAAAATTCACAAAATCCAAACCCCTGAGGCTAGCCTGAAAATGCTAAGCTAAATTGAAACTCAAAACAATACATAATTTGGGGGTAGAATCAAAAATAGCACGTTACCATGCCGATTTTTCGCAATCTTTCACGGTATCAGTCCACCATTATTTTTGCGGCTAAAGCTAGCCACTAATTCCATGAAGCCTCACTTTCGCATTTGGGGTCAAAACTAATGGAACAAAGAAGGAAAGTCATGACCTCCTGTTTTGAAGACAAACTAAATGCTTTTTAGCTCACCTGAGCACATGGTGCTCAGGGTGAGCTATTGTGATCGATCGTTGTCCGGCGTCCGTCCGTCCGTCCGTATGTCCGTCCGTCCGTCCGGCCGTGAACAATTACTTAAAAAATCTTCTCCTCTGAAACCGCCTGAAACAGATTTCAGTGAAACTTCACAGAAATGATCCTTAGGTGATGCACTTTCAGAATACTTCAAAGATTTGAATTCCATGAAGAACTCTGGTTGCCATGGCAACCGAGAGAAAAAGCTTTAAAAATCTTCTTGTCCCAAACCGTGAGGGCTAGAGCTCTCGTATTTGGCATGTAGCATCATCTAGTGGCCCTCTACCAAAATACTTCAAATTATGGCCCTAGTGTTGAAAATGGCCCTATGTTGTGGGTTCTCGGATTTCACATAGAGATAAAGAAGGAAATCTTTAAAAATCTTCTTGTCCCAAACCATAAGGGCTAGAGCTCTCATATATGGCATGTAGTATCATCTAGTGGCCCTCTACCAAAATACTTCAAATAATGGCCCTAGTGTGGAAATTGGCCCTATGTTGTGGGTTCTCAGATTTCACATAGAGATAAAGAAGGAAATCTGTAAAAAACTTCTTGTCCCAAACCATAAGGGCTAGAGCTTTCATATTTGGCATGTAGCATCATCTAGTGACCCTCTACCAAAATACTTCAAATTATGGCCCTAGTGTTGAAAATGGCCCTATGTTGTGGGTTCTCGGATTTCACATAGAGATAAAGAAGGAAATCTTTAAAAATCTTCTTGTCCCAAACCATAAGGGCTAGAGCTCTCATATATGGCATGTAGTATCATCTAGTGGCCCTCTACCAAAATACTTCAAATAATGGCCCTAGTGTGGAAATTGGCCCTATGTTGTGGGTTCTCGGATTTCACATAGAGATAATGAAGGAAATCTGTAAAAATCTTCATGTCCCAAACCGTAAGGGCTAGAGATTTCATATATGGCATGTAGCATCATCTAGTGGCCCTCTACCAAAATACTTCAAATTATGGCCCTAGTGTTGAAAATGGCCCTATGTTGTGGGTTCTCGTATTTCACTTAGAGATAAAGAAGGAAATCTTTAAAAATCTTCTTGTCCCAAACCATAAGGGCTAGAGCTCTCATATATGGCATGTAGTATCATCTAGTGGCCCTCCACCAAAATACTTCAAATAATGGCCCTAGTGTGGAAATTGGCCCCATGTTGTGGGTTCTTGGATTTCACTTAGAGATAAAGAAGGAAATCTGTAAAAATCTTCTTGTCCCAAACCGTAAGGGCTAGAGCTTTCATATATGGCATGTAGCATCATCTAGTGGCCCTCTACCAAAATAATTCAAATTATGGCCCTAGTGTTGAAAATGGCCCTATGTTGTGGGTTCTCGGATTTCACATAGAGATAAAGAAGGAAATCTTTAAAAATCTTCTTGTCCCAAACCATAAGGGCTAGAGCTCTCATATATGGCATGTAGTATCATCTAGTGGCCCTCTACCAAAATACTTCAAATAATGGCCCTAGTGTGGAAATTGGTCCTATGTTGTGGGTTCTCGGATTTCACATAGAGATAATGAAGGAAATCTTTAAAAATCTTCTTGTCCCAAACCGTAAGGGCTAGAGCTTTCATATATGGCATGTAGCATCATCTAGTGACCCTCTACCAAAATACTTCAAATTATGGCCCTGGTGTTAAAAATTGACCCTATGTTGTGGGTTCTCGGATTTCACATAGAGATAAAGAAGGAAATCTTTAAAAATCTTCTTGTCCCAAACCATAAGGGCTAGAGCTTTCATATTTGGCATGTAGCATTATGGTGTTGAGCTGAGTTGCATTTCAGGTGAGCGATTTAGGACCATCATGGTCCTCTTGTTTTTAATAATCTTACACAATTCATGGGTGTAATGAGTACTCTTCTTATCAAAATTGCATTCAAAACTAACCTTTCTCCATTATTTCTAATTTTGACCATGGCCAATTCGAAACAAACTGTTTACATGTGCCTCAATGGAATTTCAGTGGCCTATGGTACAACTACCCTTGAAATATCACAGTGAACAACCCTTCGCGTAATAGACCATATTCCTTTAGGTGGGCACAGGCACAAAATGTTTCCCCAAGAAATAACAAACATGCACTCAGTGACCACAGAATCATCAAAACAATACCAGAAAAAAACATTGTTGACCCGTCCTTCCATTTTCTCTGATAAAACAGTGCAGCAGAAGTGCTTGATGTAAAATTGTCAAAGGAGACCTTTTTTAACTAAGTTCTACGACCCGGAAAGGGTTGGCAGTGGTGCGACACATATACATAGAAGGATATTTAAAAATGAAAAGATTTTTTCGTCAAAGTAGTTCGCTGTAGTGAGACACCATATACAAGCATTGCTATCGGTTATCGATCCCCCGGGGCGCTTTTTCCACACCATGCCAAATGGAATAGTCATTTTCTTGCACTGAATGGTAATTTACTATCTTTTGAGTGGTACCCTATAACTCAAATACTGTTTATCTACATGTATTTTCAAACAAACCATTTTAGCAGTTGTTCAAAACGCTGTTAATAAATAAACACTTTCATAGGTGTAAAATATCCTGTTTGTGAAGCACGGGACTTAGGAAGGGCTAAAAGAGATTAAACGATTTGATCTGAAATTTTAAACCCCTACTGTGCAATAGTCTTACGAACAGAAAATCGTAGAGATTTTAATTGAGATATAAGCAAATTATTTAAATGTTTCGACACAGCCATGACTAAATGAGACGCGATGAAAAACCTTGTTCGAATCAACACAATGATTGAATTCACCATCTCCGTAACTCTTTCAGTGCCCAAACATGTAATATCGATCTCTTTGTGAACATTGTGAGAAAAGCAGAAAATGTTGTTTACCGGCATTTTCTCCTTCTTTAACAATGTTCTTTCTTCTTCACCGCCCGTAAAACGGTAGACTATGTGGCCAAGGGTTAATCTTTTTTTTTTTTTGTATATTGATCAAAACACACGTGATGCATTTTTAACTTTTACCGCTCAATAATTACAATCAGCTAAAAACCAAAAAGATTTTTCATTTTGTAGGCTTGACTAGGCAGGCGAACGAAATAGATGACAGATCAGTCTTTACGTTCTGTGTTCTGTGCAGGCTGATCTTGATCTATATTGTCCTCAACCAATGTATGCAGCCCCTGTTTTCGTTTTCATGGTGCAAAAAAGTAGTAAATAATAATGTATTTTATCATCATTATTATATTATTATTATTATTATTATGCAAAGAACATCATCGCATGGTGGAAAATAAATAATATTTGATTATCGTGGAAAAACATGATAGGCAGAGGACAGTTTTGTCATGGCGCTGAGTTCAACTTATTGACGAGTTATCACAGATACAAATTACGTCATCACATTTTTGACAAAGATCTACAGTTTTTTTTTTTGTAAAATATTTATGTGTTACCCGACTCTTAATAACTGAACCTATACATACTTTTTTTAAAAAAAAAGATAATTTTACAGACTACAACCCGCGTCTGTCTGAAAAGTGATTACGAGTAGCTTTAACGTATAAAACGCAATTGTAAAACATTAGAAGGGCAGGGACGGATCTGCCCATACCCACAAACGCAGTTGCGTACACCCTAAAAAAAACCCGGACAAATTTGTAAAAAAAAAAGAACTCACAAGGGGCCACAAAATAGCCTCTACAATTCAAAAATTTTCTGTTGGATGGGGAGACCCCAAAACTCTCCTGGGACCCCCCCCCCCCCTTCCCCTCTCGCTCGGGGAGGGGGAGGGGGTTCAATGAAAACCCTAAACTGTACATAACAAAAATACCAAGAGTTTCAGTGGCCAAACACCATAGATCCCATTTCAAATTAATGTAACACAACTGAGTCAAGGACGACAGAAAACGGATCCTCGTATTAGAAAAAAAAAAGGGTCAGTAGCCGGACATCTATCAAAACGTTTTTTCGTGTGACAAATATTTGATTTTAAACTTCCTTTCAGATGAAGAGAATTTTTTTATACAAAAAAGAATGTCTTTTATCAGATGATACTTTTTTTTTCTATCCATGGATGCAAACTTGATACCTGAAATTTTAAACCGTTTCACCCTATTGTAAAAACTGTGCTTCTGAATAAAAGTCTGAACGCTTTTCTTTAGTACATTTTGAAGTAGATTTCTAAGGAGACGGAAAAGCTTTTCCTTTTTGTCGCACTATCTTACTTTCTGCAGATGAAGCGGAACAATTCTTCACGAGCTTCACGTAGGCTACTTATAAGAAGTCCACAAACTGAGTCTAACTACAAGAACTTTCATAATTATATATCCTATGCAAGTCACTTTAACTCTCAGGTCGCTAAGTGTGACTTGAAATCCTTACTAGGTTTAACAAGTGCCCAATGAAAATCTTTGAAAGGACTCAGGAGACATGAAGTCACAAAAGATTTTTCGGTCAGACAGATAGATAGACAGAAGAGAACATCTGAGGGCAAAACGTGTAATTCTCAACTTTTGGACACCCCAAATCAAACCGGTATGCTACGGTTTCTCATCGTATAGGAATGGCTGAGGCTCAGACTTGCCCCAGAAGTGCTGACTCTGCTTCAGAAATTCAAGGATTAAACCGGTTCTTGACATCTCCCCTGGTGATCCCTGGTTGTATTGAACACTTTGAAGTATCCGGTGCTGCTTGCCGGTTCGCCAGATTTCACCAAGGATACTTGAGGATGATCACGGTACGGCTAGGGTTGTTCTCCCGATTCAACACGGTTTCCCCCGGATCACTGACCGGGACTAGACGGCTTAATTTTTGGATTTCCAGGACGCCGGCACTTCCAGGACAATACCGAGTGTCTACCGTTCCTCCACCGTGAGAAACTGTGGCATTTTGGCTTGATTCGGACTACCATGAACCTCAACTTAAGGATGTAAAATTTTAGAGATTGTAGGTTTTGCCTTCAGCTGTCCTATCTATTCGTCTGTCTATCTGTCTGTCCGAACATTTTTCATTGGGAAATTCTTAACCCTAGTAAGGATTTTTAAATAAAAGATCAAAGATAAGACTACACGTTTTGTGCAGTCTGACACCGGTCGCAAAGGCAACTAAACTTGTGAAAGGTGCTTAAGGGCTTGAAACTTGATGAGAGCTGGCTTAACGAAACAAAAACGTTTTTAATGCATCGAATGTGCTTTATCTACGTCAAACCATTTAACATCGTTTTGTCAGTTTTGACACCAGCGTTGGTCAACACATCGCTAGGAGAACATGATTCATGTTCTGTGTCTGGTAAGAAAAGTGAAAAGAGGGAGAAAAAATCCCGATTTAAATGTACAGATAATAAATATCTTTCACTCTTTAAAGAGAGACAAAAAATCCCCAACCATTTGGGGAATAAATGTCTATCTTTTCCTACTACTAGATTTACCTACAGTTAAATTGCTCGTGCGTTCTTTATCGAAGACATTGATCGACCTCTGCGGATGATAGGCCATGTGTGTGTCTTGGTCAACATTTGTTATACTCGTATAAGTAAAAGATATTTTCCCTAAAATTTACATAGTTACATGTATGTACATTTTTAGAAGGGTATGTCAAAGTCGAGAGAGAAAAAAACGTCGTAGCTTTTTTTTTTCATTTCAAAAGCATTGCAACGGGAAAGTTATAAAAGATTGACTTGTTATGGACATGTGAGAGAACGTGTTTGATATACAGAATCTGACATTTCAGATAAATTTATTGAACTAGCTCTACTCGGGAAAATCGCTCTTGGCGAGCTTCTAGCGAGCTATTTAACACTTTTTGTAGACGAGTTTACTATTTCAATTTTTTTCCTTAGAAACCAACGAATTTCAGATTCTATCACACAACGAAATCTCGCGAGTTGTGGGTTAGAATGTGCAAGATCATGCATGCACTACTTAGTTCCAATATGGGCCTACATGAATAAAACCATATTCAATTGTCTAAACGATGTATGAAATAACGCCAAATATTAAAATATGATGTCACATAATGCTTGTCTTTTAAAATGTGTGTTTACAAGACAAGAAAATTTGTAATGGGTATGTTACACTAAAAAAAACCAAAGGAGGTTATGTGATAAATTTAGGCCTTGCGTTGGCATGTGAGATAAAATTTTATTTAACGAGTTTGGAAAAAAAATGTTATTTAAGGGAGCCTCTGGCGATCTTTGTGGACGAGTTAAATAAAATTTTACGTCAAAACCCAATGTATGTCGGATTCTTTTTATCACATACCGCTTTCTCGCGAATCATGAGTCGGAATATGCAAAACATATATGTACACGTGGTTATTTAAATGTGAGTAAAACCCGATTCACTTACCTGAAGTAAATTTAAAATGACGTTGCATTTTACGTCACATAACGCCTATTTCAAACTTGTGTAAGGTAAGAAAATTCGTAATGAGTATATTACATTGAAAACAAGGGAGGTTGTGGTATAACAATACCTATGTCAAAATTGTCTTGCAGCGGACATGATAAAAAAGAAATAGACAATGTTATAGAACAAACTGTTTCTCCCTTGCTACGATATTTCTCACATGTGGGATTATGTGTACAGTTATTTTCCCCTACGGTGGGTATGCGTATTTTCACAGTTGTCCGCCTCAAAGTTGTTTCTCGAGGGAGCGAGTTAAACCCTTGGCTGCTTAGCGCGACTCACTGACCTTTTGCGGACAATGTAGATCAAGATCAGACTGCACAGAACGTGCAGTCTGATCTTTGATCTACACTGTCCGATAAGGAGATATTCTTCTCCAAAAAATAAGTTTGAATGAAATGGCATTTTTCTAACCAGCATTTTCTCCTTTTCCCACAATGTTTTCAACCCTGTCTAAGACAGAAGTCTTTTAAGCTACAATTAAATTGCCCTGCTAATACTTCTGATATGGCGGAGTCTAAAATTTTGTCGTCTGGTAAAGAGTTAAAATGCTTCTATGTGTATATAACCACCATGTCCAAAGTCTCCTGCTGCAGACGAAGCAAAAGTTCGTCTTGGTTTAAAGTCGTCGGAGTTAAATGGATAATTTTTCATTTTAACAGAATGTAATTTTTCAAATTGAAAAGTAATTCGTGTTATCTTCTCTCCGTTCGCCGTTGTAAAAAAAGAGTTCAGGCGCACTATCTGTTTACACCATGGTTACCGCCATTTTCTCAATTTCCCTCAACGCCTACAAAAGCCTTGTTCTGTAGGGTCTGTTGGTACACGGGGCTTTTGGCAAATGGTTAACTCAGTTTACACTGTCTTTTATCGTCCATTTTTACCACCATAGGCATTTCTTGGATAACTCTCAATTTTTCGTTACTTCTCTTTGCTTCACTCACAGAGCTCGTCCATGTTAACCTGTATGCGTGCCACATTTATGAATATGTGCCTCATAGTGGCCAATATTTTCAGTCAGTGAATATAACACACGTTGGTCAAAATGTCTTACAAGTAGCGGACAGTGGTGATCCAGGATAAGAATGAGCCGATCGTGATCTACAATATTCAACGAAAGCAACTGAAGTTCTAATATGCACTTGTTGGGCTGAATTGCTGGTCTACAATTAGAGCGTTGAGCTTGTCGTCGGGAAATTCTGATTCGATTTCTGTTGGCGCGAATAGTATTGGTGAAGCCGGAAAGTGAGTTGTAGCCGTTATAAGGGAAGTAAAATCCCCGTTAACCCTTATCCTGTTAAATTAGTGGAATGAAACTCTCACGCCGATGGTAAACACCGAAATTTTGCTATTTCACTGGTATTTTGGTAGGGAAAGGTATATCCTTATCGGGCAGTGTAGACCCAAGATTAGACTGCACGTTCTGTGCAGTCTGATCTTGGATCTACACTGTCCCCAAAAGCTCCGCGAGTAGCGCTTAGCAGCCGGAGGGTTGAAATTCGCCCAGGCAGTTGCAACTTACCGTGTAATACATAATAAGCACATGATGTAGTCTCTTATCATTAGAAGAGCGCTGCTCTGGCGAAAAGGAGTTTAATGCTTAATCGTGATGCACTATACCAAGCACTGTACCAAGCAAGTCATTACATAATTATAGATCCATAAATTCCGTTTTGTCTAACAACCGAGTGACTCATGAGGTACAGAAAATTTACACAGAATAGCAAAATGTTTCGACACAGGTCAGCCTGCCCACATGGAAGCACCAGACTTCAATGAGTGTGTTGTTTAGTCTCATACGCCCAGCTGGTTACAATAATCGACTGCAACATTTAACCTCATAGAATTTAGTTCGGTTCCTGCATGGACAATCTAATAAACACCTGCTCAGTTGGACATGTATGTTCAGTGTTTGCAGTTTAGCTACGTATAGTCTTGGGGGTCCTGCGTGGCTCAGTGGTAAAGTGTAGGACTCGTAACCTGGAGGCCCCGGGTTCGAGTCTCACTGGATCCACTGGGTTTTTCGTTGGAGTGTCCTTAGACAAGACACTTCACAGCCCTAGCCTAGTACTGGTGGAATCCAGGAAATAGATCAATATGTGAGTTGTCGCCGTGATATGACTGAAATAATGCTGAAAGCGGCGTAAAACACCATTCAATCAGTCAATCAACGTATAGTCTTGGTTGTATCATATTGTAATCATAAATACACTGAGACCATAGTAATAAACTGCGACCATCGTGTAATACTTAGTGCATTTTGCGTCAATGATAACTCAGCCCTCTAGTTAATTTTCTCTTTTTCACGTTTTGCGCAATATTCATTTTGTCGTCTGCAAATGCTTTCAATTAGAAAAAGGGTGACATTTTTGTTGTTTGGTAAGGACTTAAAGATGCATACAAGGTTTATATACATCATGCGTCCAGCGCACATAAGGCACTAACACCGCCCTCAAGTAACCACGTTCGGACGGACTCTGATAGTAACGTATCCATGGGTGCCTTTATTCCGTAACGCATGGTGGTCCCTATGTAATACAGTGATTCTACTTTGATAACATAAAACGCATGTCATTTAACCCTTTCCCAAACAAGCCCTGGTTTTCACGTGTCTGCAGTATAAGTCTTTTGAAAACACTGTGGGAAAAGGAGAAATTGCTCGTAACGAGCAATTTCTTTTTTTCCCACAGTGTTTTCTACCCTTTTTGAGAACTTTCTACCACTTTCATCAAATTTAAAAATTGTTGTCTGCAAACTCTTTCAATTTGGACCAGTCCAAAATTTGTCGTTTGGGGAAGGGTTAAAAGATTTATTACCAAAAAACCTGGCTACAAAGCAAATATTGACACGGGATTATTTGATTGAGAAAACTTACAAAGTTAAAACATGGCATGACCTATTTAAACCTGCCACCTTACCTCACTTGTGTCCCATTCAAGATTAAAGGGTTTTTTTTTTTTTTGAAGAACAGAAAATAATAGTAAAAAAAAAATGTAAAGAGATACGATGAAAAATTTAGTAAGATTTACTAAATGCCCATTTAAAGCGATATTTGCTTTTGCTGTGATGTTTCTAACAGTGTTCCGTTGCCGTAAAATATATCCACATACTTCTATCTGTGCAAAAAAAAAAGGATAAAAAAAATATTCATTCATAAAACCTTATCGCAAGGTCGATCAAGTTTTGGAGCATTTGGAACGGTTTAATCCCCCCCCCCCCCCCACCTTAACGTCTGTGAATTTCATAATAAATCACTTTTTTAATGAGCACAAGGGGTTAAATAAGTTTAATTTAAACACTTCGCCCAACAATCCTCAATTTTTATCGATCCTGCGAAAAGAAAAAAAACTTTTGAAAACATTGTGACCAGCATTTTCTCCTTTTCCCACAATGTTTTCTATCTTTTGGAAGACATATTTCATTTTTTTTAAGCCACGTTGAATCTTACGTCTACAAATACTTTCAATTTAGACAACTGTAAATTTTGTTGCCTGGTACAGAGTTAAGCGGTTTACACCTATAACATAAAATGTTGCACAACATATGCTTGAAATCATTTCTCGTAGACATTTCCTTGTTCTCCGATAGTGCAGGAACTATTAAGGAAAAATCTATGGGGTTGAAAAATATCATATTATCAGTCTTACTTTTTTAATTCAAATTCAATTCCTATTTCGTTGTTCTTTTAACCTTTTACCAAACAACAAAATTTCAGACGTGGCCAAAATGTAAGCAATTGCAGACGATGAATCAAATTTCACTTAGATAAAGGGTCTTTTTTTTTTTTTGAAGAGTAGAAAACTTTGAAGGAAGAGAAGAAAATGATTTGAAAGTGTTTACAAAATCCGTCCTCTTCATGGTCTTTGAAACATGGGACTGTTTTGTAAATGTTTTACTTTTTAAATTGACAGTCGTTGGATTCACACTAGCCAGGAGTTTGCATGGCTCAATGATAAAGTGTAGGACTCATAACCTGGAGGCTCCGGGTTTGAGCCTCACTAGAAGCGCTTGGTTTTTCGTGGGAGTGTCTTTGGCAGGACACTTCAGAGCCCTAGCCTAGTACTGATGAAACCCAGGACATTCATAAATATGCGGACTGTAGCCGTGATATGACTGAAATAAGCTGAAAAGGGACGTAATACACCATTCAATCAATCACGCTAGCCACAATCTTGTATATGTACATGTATGTAAGATTGACGGATTGCTTGAACGATCGATCGGTCGGTCGGTTGGCTGACTGATTGTTTGATTGATTGCAAGGACTTCCAACGGTTGATTCGGGATTCGAACACTAAATTTCTAATGTGAGTGGCCTAGGTTCCACCGCTACACTTTTGTCCTCCTTTTGAAAAACAAATAGGGAAAATGAGTCGTTGCTCAATTGTTGCAGTTTCCTCTTTCACGATAGTGTTATGTTGTATATAGACCTATAGGCACCCTCGTAAATCCAGGTGTGAAGTATTACCATTCATCACGATGAATGCAGTTTACGGAATACATTGGAGCTGGGTCAACGAGGATGGCCTGTAGGCTGATCACCACGAAACAGTGCGCAAAGAAGTTTTGAAACCACGAAAATGGTCTTCTGCTGCTGCTCTCAATTCGGACAAGTCTAAAATCATGTGGTTTGGAAAGAAGTTAAACTAACTTGGCAGGTAACAGTTTATGGACAATTTCTCAGTTTGCTACAGTACTTTGAAGAAAGTGAATATGGGAGTTTGTGAGCAAGTGAAGATAACGATTGATAAATGTAACTTCAGAATATAATATAGAGTTTAAATGATTGATATTGACGAGATGATTGACGATTTAAACAAACATCTAAGAGATATACTAAATTTAGTAACTTTATACACATGATATACGTATAACACGTTACAACCCTATCTTTTATATTTGACAAAAGGTGAAATTACTTATTATCAGCCACAACATTTTTATGCATGTTCGCATACGAAACCTCAGATTATGTTGATTATCCAAAATTGACATGAACAGGACAGAACTGTTTTGTTGTGTTCTTAACCCTCAGGCTGCGCGGTTCAAGGAACTTTTGCGGACAGTGTAGATCAAGACCAGACTGCACAGATGTATTTTCAAAAAAAATATATATATAAATATATTTGACATAACAACATACGGATTTTTACTATCCGCATTTAAGTTTCATATCACTTATTTAGCAGGATAAGGGTTAAAGAGACTTTTTTTTAGAGTTGTATCTAAATAAATTAAAGCCTATTTAAAGGATAAGCTACAAATGAATAAATCTGAATTTAAATGAACTTTGACCGAAATGAAGACGTAACTTAACGATCAAAAATAAAAAATAAAAACAGGCCATAAGTAAGAACTGTTGCTACATTGTTTGCCCAACTCCTGTCCGTTGCTCACAAAAGCCAGAAATAGTCGATGTATTCGAATTATTCCATTTTCCAAAGAAGGTTATTTTACTTCATTAGGTAATAATATACAGTCTTTGGGCAAAATATTCGAATATGCCATTAGCAAACTTGGAGAAAAGAGGCAAATAGGGTTTTGATTTTTGTTGTTGTTGTTGTTGTTGTTATAAGAAACTTTCTGATATTGCAAAAAACTAGTATTTTAAAACTGTGGAAAAACAAGAAAGAAATGATCTTTGCTGGTATAACCACAAGAATTCGAAACTGAGACTTTTCTGTCTCTGCAGGCTAGACCGAGAAACGAGAGTCTAAGTCTTGATAAGTGGTAAAGACAGCCGCGCCAGGTGATTCTGTACTGTTTGACATGTACATGGTGAAAACGAAAATGTAGATAAATCAGCATCTCCGTGCCCGGAACATTGACACAACGATAAATAACTGAGAAATTTTCTGTGAACAGGGGGATTAACGCACCTGCAAAAAGTATCGATCCAGATCAGCCTGTGCAGCCTGACCTGGGCCGGAACTTTTTTTTGCTATTGGTCAATTTTCTACCCGTCAGAAGACCAGTCGGTTGTTGGACAAAATGGATTTTATGTATCCCAAATTTTGGCGAGTACTTGCTTGGTATCATGTATTACTGAGACGCATTGAGCCCCCTTTCGCCATGGCTCAAATATATCAACATGTTGGACCATATACCCCAGTACCCTGTGCAGACAAATCTTTGTGTCTTGCAGCAGACCACTTTTTAAAACAGTGTGCCAGGAAGAGAAATTTTTCGTAAAAGAAATGTTTCCTTTTTTCTAACAATATTTCAAAATGCATTTTATCATTTTTTAAGCTTCAAAATTTTAGACGCTGAAACGGTTAAACTTGGAACATTGCGTCTAAATTAAACTTTTGGCCGCTAAGCGCGACTCAAGGACCTCTTGCAGACAGTGTAGACAAGATCAAACTGCACAGAACGTGCAGTATGACCTTGGATCTACACTGTCCGTTAGGGAGATATCTTTTCCCAAAATACCTTTGAATTAACAAAATACTGGTTTTTACTATTTGCTTGAAAGTTTCATTTCACTTATGTAGCAGGATAAGAGTTACTGAATCGAACATTCTGATGTGAGAAGGACGGAGCACACTGCCTTATCTCCGCGAGAGACGCTTTTGAGTGTCGAGAGAAAGCAATAAAATCTTTGTTAGAACACTTACTTCCACTTAGACATGTACTTACCTGTCTAGATCGTGATAAGATTGACTCGTTACCTGTAGAAAAAACAATGCAGCAGACGAGTTTGAGCCATGCTTTATGAAAAGGGGGCTTAATGTATCTGCGAAAAGTATCGACTCAGGTCAGCCCGCGTGGACTGGGCAGGCTGACTTGGGCCGACGCTTTTCGCGCTTGGTCAATTTTCCGTATGTCTAAGGACCAGGCTACCTCACGGTTCAGTCGCTTGTTAGACCAAGTGGATTTTATGGATCCCTTATTATATGATGTCTTGCTTGGTACAGTGCATCGCGAAGATGCATTAAGCCCCCTTTTCGAAGAGCATGGCTCACATGTAAAACGGGGATAATTACTATGAATGGCGGTTTAACCCTTAACCTGCTATATAACTAAAATGACACTTTCAGGTCGATAGTAAAAACCCAAATATAACTAAAATGAAACTTTCAAGTCGATAGTAAAAACCCATATATTCATATATTCTCCCAAATATTGCAATTTCAAAGGTATTTTGGCGGAAAAGAATATCTCCTTATCGGGCAGTGTAGATCCAAGATCAGACTGCACGTTCTGTGTAGTCTGATTTTGATCTACATTGTCTGCAAAAGGTCCTTGAGTCGCGCTTAGCAGCCTGAGGGTTAACACTAGCATTTCTGGGGAATGGAATGGCTCCGTACCTGAGTTTCTCAGCATCTGGGTTTTCTCGCAGAAATTTTGCATTTTACAAGAGATTATGCATTGCAATGAGACAAACTACTATACACAGAGAAAGGTCAGTACGTTCAGTAGTTGTAAAGAAGTAATGAAACAACGCTTAAATGGATGACGTCCAAAACTAATCGTATTCATAGAGGAAGAAAAATACTGTCAGAGTTCGATGATTACTATTATGACTCCTGACGACAGGATTATCTTAATGACTATTTTTTTATGACGCCGTTTGTATACAGGATTGGCTAGAATCGGATTGGCAATTGATGCGATTGGAAAAACTTCAAGGAGAAACTACTTACTAATGAACGGTGATTTATATGTTGATTTAGACTGACCGTTACTTGGAATACTTTAAATCCTGTAAAGTGACATTTTAGCGAATGACAAAATTTTAGACTCGTCCGAATTGAAAGCATTTACAGACAACAGATTATATTTGTCTTAAATGATGTATTTCGTCTCTGAAATGGAAGGAAACATAGTGAGAAAGGGAGAAAATGTTGGTTACCAGAATTTTCTCCTTTTCTGAATATGTTTTCAAAAGTCTCCATTCTCAAGGTCGTTAAAACTCGAGATTGTGTGGTAAAGGGTTTAATGGCCATTGGAACCAATCTTGAGAAGACGGTAAAGAAATATATTGCAAACTTAAATATCCGAAAAGTATAGAACATTTTGTGACACACGAGAAGGTTTCTACTAGTATAGGTTTCTACTAGTATAAGCACTGTCTTAGTGCTCCACGATGCTTTTAACAGTGCTTGGCAACTTTTACAACAAAATATATCCACACCAGGAAAAATATTAATAAAGTCTCTTATAACATTTGACATGTCCATACCGTATAAATTTCAAACCATAAATATTGTAGCAACTTTCAAAAAGATAAACATATGCCGTCAGGCCTAAGCTTCCTGTCATTACGATATTCTACCGAAAGTGCACGGTGCACTGCCACCAAATAAATGCATTGCTGCAGGAAAAAGAAGATCTGTAAGCCATAAATGTTATCCAGGTAATTTCAGCTCTGCAGGGTCCGTTTTAAACAACCATTCTTAAGAATATTCTTAGTCTTATGCTGGAGAATTTTGTAAATTTGAAAGGAACACATCTTCTGACTGGCAATAAAATCTTTCAGTTACAAACACTTATTTTGTGTTACTTTCAAATCTAGAAAATTTTGAGAATTAGACAAAGAATATTCTTCAGAACTGTTGGTGGGTGCGGACCCTGGTCACGTGAGTTATATCACGAAAAAAGGGGTGCCATTCAAGTTCCCTCGAGCTTTGAATTTCACAATTTTGTCAAAAGCTGCAAAAACTCTTAAATCTGCCTGTTAAGAACAAATGAGTTGGGGTATCGTGAAGGACAGGTGTTGAAACAATCATGGTCTTATTTGTTAACGCAGTTTTTATGCATTTTTAAATTCGGGTACCTTTATTGAAAAGAAAGCGTGCATTTTAAACTTTACAACACAAGCTCTCTGATGTTGGCACCAAGCTTGCAAATGTTTTGGTACGCTTTCTCTTCTTTTAACCAAAGCTCAAGAGATAACAACTCTATCGGCCAGTCAAACATATTTTCACGGTCCTTTTTTAAAAATTTAGGCCAGGGTTATCGGTTACTTAGTTCCATATAACGAGAACGCCATAAAACAAAGAAGATACAATAGATCAATCAGTAACCCACAATACACATTATTGTTACACACACAAACAAAGTTAAAAAGAATGTTTTTTATTGGTCCATCACCTGGTGCTGGTAACAGATCTCTTGCGCAACTGTGGAGATAATAATCTTAGTGCCACGACTACTGTAGAGGGCTGATTCACTCGATCTTTAGCGGTACTAACGCTTACAATAGTCATTCACTGTTTAGTAGTGGTACCTTTTCTTATAACGAATTATTTCCTGCTTTCTTCGTGTGACAAGATGTGAAACTGCTCGTTACGAACCGTTTGTCTCTTTGCCATTACCTGTTTACGCGTAGTCAATCATTAAACCATGTTGACTGTCCGTATCTAACAAAGATGTTTTCATAATTGGCCGCCAAGTACTTGTAATTCATGTAAGAGAGTAATGAGTTAAATCTAGAACTAGAGTGGTTGTAAGACTGAATGAAGTTACTATTAAAGATTTTGCTTATGTCGATGGGTTTTCCTTAGGAAAGCTTTGCCTCAATAAAAAGTAAAGGATTGAATTTCGTTTATTATTCTTAAACCCTCCCCCCAACACACACACACACATGGCAGTTTGTTTCTTGCTTTTAAAATTTTTAGTCTTGTTGCAAAATGTTGAACGAATCTGACGGTACAATACTTCAGCAGCTCTTAGTCACTTCGCTGAGCTTCATCGACAAATTAGTCACATTCGTTCAATATATTTGAGCCATGCTCTGTGAAAAAGGTGTTTAATGTATCTGCGAAAAGTATCGACCCAGGTCAGCCTGCGTAGTCCGCGCAGGCCAACCTGGGCCGAAACTTTTCGCTATTACTCAATTTTCTGTATGTCCAAGGACCAGTCTATCTCATGATTAAGTCGGTTGTTAAAAAATTGGCTATTATGGATCCATAATTATGTGATGGTTTAATTGGTATCTCGGATCAAGAAGATGCATTAAGCCCCCTTTTGCCAGAGCATGGCTCAAAGTCTTGTATTTATCGTTGTCGTAAAATTTCCATTTTATGGTGGGATGAGAAAACATACCGACTCCAAAGTTTCAAAAGACCATTACAACACTCTTAAAATTTATCCATAGGTTCAGTTATCAAATCAAGATAACTTATCACAAAATAAGATTTAAGATTTGTCTTTTTCCTTTCCAGTACTGCAAGGTGTAAAAAGTACTGACAAATGACTCTGGGTTGTGTTCGGCAAGTAATACAGTTGGGCACCTGGTTTTATATACATGTGTGGGGTCCTGTGTGGCTCAGTGGTAAAGTGTAGGACTCGTAACCTGGAGGCTCCGGGTTCGAGCCTCAATGGATCCACTTGGTTTTTTGTGAGAGTGTCCATAGGCAAGACGCTTCAGAGCCATAGCCTAGTACTGGTGAAACCAAGGAAATACATGAATATGTGAGCTGTCGCCGTGATATGACTGAAATAATGTTGAAAGCGGCGTAAAACACCATTCATTCAATCAATTATATACATGTATTACGTCATAGAGAGCAGTTTGTCAAAAACAATATGTACCAGTGTTGTAATCGTACGATTGATAATAACACAGGTGTTCTCATGTAGCGAGGCACGGTCACCTGGAAGAAAACTGTCATTGTTGGGATACCATGTCAAAGTCCAATTTCTGTATTTGCGCTTACAGGATACGGTCAACTCACGTTAACTGAAGTTAATTTGAGATTGTTTAAGTAATATATCTTTTTCTTTTCGTTGAGTAAGCCAAAATTTTCCTCTTTCAGCCACATAGGCAAGAGCAGGGCTTTCGCGGACGGCATAGACCAGGATTAGACTGCACAGAACGTGCAGCCTGTTCTTGGATCTATACAGTTTAGTCAAGCCTACATGATAAGAATTTTTCTTAGTGAAAAGTATTTTCAGTTGCCGGAAGAGGTCGAGTTTACATGGGGACGTTTTTAGTTGACCTGCCACACGATGAGCACCTGTGAATATCAACAGCTCAAAACCAATTAGAACAGTAACGACATAGATCATTGAAGCACTTATCACGTACTTCCTACCAGCTTGACACGACTCTAGACGACAAAATTTAACCCTTATCCTGCTAAATAAAAGAAATGAAACTTTCAAGCCGATAGTTAAAACCCAAATGTTCCTAATCTCAAGGGTATTTTGGAGGAGAGATATCTCCTTAACAGACAGTGTAGATCACAGATCAGACTGCACGTTCTGTGCTGTCTGATCTTGATCTACGTTGTCCACAAAAGGTCAGTGAGTCGCGCTTAGCAGCCTGAGGGTCAAGCCCTGGGTCCGTATTCACCAACCATTCTTTAGGATATTCTTAGTCTTATTCTCCAAGATTTTCTACATTTGAAAGCGACACAACTTCTGATTGGCTAAACCATTTGGTTTAGCCAATCAGAAGTTGTGTTACTTTCAAATGTAGAAAATTCTGAAGAACAGTGACAAAGAAGATTCTTAAGAATGGTTGGTGAATACGGACCCTGTCCATACTGAAAGCATTTGCAGACGACAAATTCAGGACTTCTGGCCTTGAAATATCCTTATGTAATAGAAAGGAAGGGTGTAAATAGTAAGATTGTTCTTATATAATAAGAAAGATTTGACGATTGTTTGTAAATTATGGTTCATGAAAAGTTTCATAACAAAAACAAAAAAGTTACATTGTAAACGCAAACTGACTTAATCGTGTTTCTAGCGGATGTAAATTCGTATGCGGCAAGTTGGCGATTGGCTTGTTTGATAGAGGGTCAATACTGTGAATAGCTAGGTCCGTATTCACCAACCATTCTTAAGAAAATTCTTAGTCTTACTCTTCAATATTTTGTAAATTTGAAAATAACACGACTTCTGATCGGCTAGACCGTTTGGGTTAGCCAATCAGAAGTTGTGTTACTTTCAAATTTAGAAAATCCTGAATAACAAGACCAAGAACGTTCTTAAGAACGGTTGGTGAATACGAAAATAGATACTGTTTAAAAGCTTTGACCGGTCCAAAGTGAAAGCATTCGCAGACAGCAAAGTAAATTTGTCTCAAATTATGGGACTTGTCTGTTATAAAGTAGAAAACATAATGGGAAAATTAGAAAATGCTGGTTACCTGCATTTTCTACTTTTCCCACAATGTTTTCAAAAGCCTCCTAATTCAGAGTCGTCGAAACTCTGCACTGTTTGCTAAGGGGTGAGCTTGCTAAAGGCAACACCAAGAAGAAGACTCAACTGCCGGAAGATTTTGGCCAAGACAACATAATAATTGCCATATTAATGCTTAGGCTGTTAGGCGCGACTTACAGAACTTTTGCGGACAGTGTAGATCAAGATCAGACTGCACAGAACGCGCAGTCTGATCTTGGATCTACACTGCCCGATAAGGAGATATTTTTCTCTTGACAATAACTCTGAGTTACTGTCGGCTTTAAAGTTCTATGTCACTTAGTGACAATAACTCTGAGTTAGCAACATGTGGGTTTTTACTGTCGGCTTTAAAGTTCTATGTCACTTAGCAGGATAAAGGTTAAGAGCTTTCCTACTGACATTCAAAGTTTGTCTCACTTATTGAGTAGACTAAAAGCCCACTATGATTGTTATAGCAATAAGCTACTGTGTGTACAGCATTCTAATCCCGGTCACTTGAAAACCCTCGTTAACGAGTTCTCACCTAGTTATTTATTCATTTGATTGTTGACATCAGATATTCAAGAGTATCAATTTCAAGTCAACTCTTCTCTCTGAACCTGCACGGTTCTCCATATTCGTTTAAAATTCGAAATCAAATAATGGTATTAAGCTCACTTTAGGCTGTTTAATACATAGAAGTACAGTTTTTGTTTGTTTGAATAGTTTTTCCTGTTTTACTTAGTTTTATATTTTTGCTTTCTTGGAACAAAACGCTGCCAAGCAATTGAAAGTCTTATACAGGCAAACTACGATGAAAACCCAAGGAGAAGTTATGGTTTAATAGTGATTACTGCACTAGCAAACTATCAATTTTTTGTTTTAAAAAAAATCTGCGCTAAAAAGTTGATTTTCTCAATTTTGTCTTTTTTCCCAGAAAGAATTCCGGCTGCTATTACATTCAAGTGCGCCAACCGTGAACCAAGAGAGGGTTAGAGAAATTCGTCTTTATCCTTTACCAAACAGTTTCGTGTTTTAATGACCCTGACAGAAGAGGTTTTTGAAAACATTTTGGGAAAAGGAGAAAATGCTGGTAACCAGCATTTTATGGACAATCCCATCTTTTGAACCAATTTTAATTTATCGTCTGCCAATGCTTTCAAACTGGACAAGACCAAAATCCTTTCGTTTGGTAAAGAGTTAAGTATAGATGACGTCGCTTTAAAGGTATTTGAACCCGACAATTGGGGGTTGCTGACTTCTGATTTACTGACCCCGTTCACTCGAAAATTTAGACATGACCCTTTGTTTTCATCGTGAAAACTTGGCTTATATCTGACACTGGGGTTTAAAGCATCTGTAAAAGGCATCGACCCATGTGAGCCTGCGCAGTCCGATTCAGTCTGTAATTAGACAAAATGGGTTTTATGACTCCGTAACTATGTAATGACTCGCTTAGTATAATGCCTCAAGGAGATGATACTGACAAATATACAGTTTAAAAGGGTACTGAATTCCAAATTGTAAAGGGAGCTATTCAGATTTTTATAAGTATACCAAAATTCAAAAATGAAAACATTGAAGGAAAATTAGAACATACTCGTTACCAGCATTTTCTCCTTTTTCAATTATGTCCTTTGCAAGATAATGCAAACCATTTTAGCCACATTCAGCTTGCCATTTGCAACAAGTCTAAACTTTTGTCATCTGCTAAAGAGCTATATAGATGAAAGGTAAGAGGACATGCGGATCTACTTTTCGTTGCATACTTGTGCGCTATCAAGTTCCGGTTCACTCGTCACAACTCGGTCGATTACGAAACTACATCTAACCTCGTCCGTATAAAGGAGGCATACATTTTGAACTGCCAATTACATGATCTTAAACATGGCGGCGCCCTTGTAAATCGACTTGCAACGACATAAACAACCACGGTGAAGTTATTCACATCGATCAATCTGACAGTGAAAACTTCCAACGAAGTTGACTATCCACGTTAAAAATTGAATATACAAACTTTTTGTCAGCCGAAATGTATTAAGAAAGATTTCGATAGAAAAAAAAATGACAAATGTTTCTTTTTTAAGAGGAGCCTTACAATTTTAAGAGTGGTTGAGGCAGGTGAGAAAAGCAGGCAAAGCCTGGCTAAAATGACCGCTAATACCGGTATTTGTGTCTTATGTCTTATTCCATGAACATTATCTGGTGTTTCATTATGTCAATGAATCCCAGAACAATGAAATCAGAAAATAACTTCAATAACTACAGACTAAGAGTCAACATTCTAAATTGCTGCTGGAATAGTTAGTAAGATAACGGCCAAACTGTAAGCAACTTATGCGAAACTACTATTGCTTTTAAAGTGATTAAAAGTTGGTTCTCTTGCTGAATAGATTGATGGAATTCATGAACCAATCAATCACAGTCGTGTGATAAAATAAACTCCAGAAAAGCATGGATAGGTGCACTAACCGCTGCAATATAGTTGAAATAAAACCAAGTAAAATCCTGTTCTCAAACAAGGTAATTTGAGCCCTACTCCAACACCAAAACACCCATAATTTGATGCAAATGGTGGCTATAAATTTTTACGGATAGCTTTGCGAGCACGGTTGACTGCAAGTGTCGACACTAGACTGCATTAAACATCGTAGATTTCACGCGCGGACGTTTTAGGGAAATAAATGTCTGCGTTCCAAATTAAATCTGTACAAGCGTGAAATTAACACTTTAAATGCTTATCACAATCTAGTTGCGAATGCGGAAAGTATAACAAAGCCATGCTCTGTCAAAAGGAGGTTTGATGCAACAGCAGGCATATCGACCCATGTCAGCCTGTGCTGTCCGCGCAGGCCGACCCGAGTCGAAACTTTTTGCTTTTGTTAACTTTTCTGCATATCCAAGGACAATCTTCCTTAGTATTTAGCCGGTTGTTAGACAAAATGGATTTTAGGGATTCACAATTATGTGATGACTTGCTTGGTACAATACATCACAGAGATGCATAGAGCATGGCTCAACTGAATGTAAGAATCCTCAAAAGGTCCGTATCTAGGATATATACAGTGAAATACCATGATGATAAAGCCTTTAAGTTGGATTCGGATCATGTCCTTTAATTGAAAAAATATCAATTTCTATAAGTTGGCAGTCTATGGGTTTATATGAAAAACAAATGATTTTATAAGCTACGCTTTCGTTTCACATTCATTTTAACCAACCACTGTAGACCTAAATCAATCAAGTCAGTTTTTCCCGCCAGGAAACATTTGCGTATACCTACCTATATTTTGTAAATGAAAATTTGTTAGTGGTAAAGAAAAAATCAAATACTTGGGGAGCCGTTGTCCTAATTCAAGGAAATATTTATATTACCACTCCAGTTACAAGGCTGAGTGTGTCAGTGTGTCATTGTTCTGCAATGTTTGTTCGTTCTTGTTCTTTTTTGTGTGTGCGGAAATAGTTTGGCAGCGGACATTCGAGGTATTGATTCATAGAGGTGGGGGATGTGTTCCGAATGTAACGCAAGGTTTACCAAGACGAACAGTTCGATGTATAATTAAAGTATATTGTTCTACGTGAACCACTTTGTTTAACCCTGGGCCACTTATTGATTAACGTTTCCTCCACTATCAGACGCATAATGAAAATATTATAACTACCCTTCCGCATGCTAATCAACCTAATTTTGTTCATGAAGAGACCACTCCTTATACTGCCTAACCAATGCTATGTTCCTGTAAGATATCCCTTCTATTACGGCCTTACTAATGCTACTTTCCTTTAGCTATACCTGCCAGTACTGCATCACTTATTGACCCTGAACCCGCTAAATTAGTCAAATAAAATTTTAAGCCGATAGTAAAAACCCAAATGTTGCTAGTTCAACGTTATTTTTTTTTGGGGGGGGGGGGGGGTGTATATCTTTTTATCGGACAGAGTAGATCTAATATCAGACTGCACGTTCTGTGCAGTCTGATCTTGATCTGCCCCGTCGGCAAAAGGTCCTCAAGTCGCGCTTAGCAGCCTAGAGGTTAATGCTATTTTCCATAAGCTGCTCCAGCCTGATACTTCTCACTGGTTTTATGTTCCTAAAGCCATCTCTTCTGACACTGCCACACTCCTGTTGATATTGTCTCATTTATGCAATGTTCCTAAAGCTACTCCACAAGATACTGCCTGACTAATGCTATCCCTGCTAGTATTGTATCATTTATGCTATGCTCCTATTTAGATTCTGCAGCCGATACTGCCTCACTAATGCTATCTCTGCTGATACTGTCTCATTTATGCTATGTGCCTAAATCTACTGCAGCCGATAGTGCTTCATTAATTAATGGTATCTCTGCTTGTACTATCTCATTTATGCTATGCTACTGAAGCTACTGCATCCGATAGTGCCTAACTAATACTTCATGTATGTGCAAAAGGCCACCCCTGTTGATACTGGCTCACTTATGCTGTGTTTCTGAAACTGTCCCTGCTGATACTGCCTCACTAATGCTATCCTTGCTGTCACTGTCTCATTTATGCTATGTACCCAAAGCTACCGCAGCCGATAGTGCCTCAGTAATGCTATTCCTGCTGATGCTACCTCATTTATGCTATGTTCTTAAAGCTGCTCCATAAGATACTGCCTCACTAATGCTACATGTATGTGCAAAACGTCACCCCTGCTGATACTGCCTCACTTATGCTGTGTTCCTGAAACTGTCCCTGTTGATACTGCCTCACAGATGCTACATGTATGTTTAAAAAGCTTACTCTACTAATATTGCGTCACCCTTGCTGACACTGCCTCGCCAATGCTATGTTCCCAGAGTTACCCTTGCTGATACTGCCTTGCCAATACTAAGTTACCAGAGCCACCCTTGCTGATACTGCCTCGCCAATGTTGTCTTCCTAAAAGACAATTCTATCTTCCTAGAACTACCCTTGTTGATACTGCCTCGCAATTGCTATGTTCCCAGAGCTACCCTTGCTGATACTTCCTCGGCAATGCTATGCTCCCAGAGTTTTCCCTGCTGATACTGCCTCGCCAAAACCATTTTCTCAGAGCTACCATTGTTGATACTGTCTCGCCAATGCTAAGTTCCCGGAATTTTCCGCGGTAACACTGCCTCGCTATGTTCCAAGAGCTACTCTTGCTTATACTGTCTCGCCAATGCTATGTTCCCAGAGCTTCCCTTTGCTGATACTGCCTCGTCGATGCCATGTTCCTAGAGCTACTCTTACTGATATTGCCTCGCCGATGCTAAGTTCCCAGAGTTTTCCCTGTGTGTGATAGTGTCTCGCCAATGCTAAGTTTCCAGAATTTTCCCCGGTGACACTACCTCGCCAATGCTAAGAGTTTTCCCTGCTGATACTGCCTCGCCAATACTATGTTCCCAGAGCTACCCTTTCTGATACTGCCTCGCCAATGCTATGTTCCCAGAGCTACCCTTGCTGATACTGCCTCGGCTGTGCTATGTTCGGAGAGCTACCCCTGCTGATACTACCTCGCCGATGCTATGTTCCTAGAGCTTCCGTTGCTGATACTGCCTCGCCGATGCCATGTTCCCAGAGCTATCCTTGCTGATACTGCACCGCAAGTGCTATCTTCCTAGAACTACCCTTGCTGATACTGCCCCGCAAATGCTATCTTCCTAGGTCTTCCCTTGCTGATACTGCCTCGCCAATGCTATTTTCCCAGAGCTACCGTTGCTGATACTGCCTCGCCAATGCTATGTTCCCAGAGCTACCCTTTCTGATACTGCCTCGCCGAGGCTATGTTCCTAGAGCTTCCCTTGCTGACACTGCCTCGCCAATGCCATGTTCCCCGAGCTACGCTTTCTAATACTGCCTCGACAATGCTAAGTTCCCAGAGCTTTCTCTGCTGATACTGCCTCGCCGATGCGTCACCAGTGCTGTTTGATACTGTTTCACTAGTATTATGTTCCTAAGCTATTTCTCCTGGTACTGACTGACCAATTTAATTTTCAAAAAGCTTCCCCCACTACTTCTGCCTAATAAATGCTGTGTTACACCTGCTTAAAAAAAGCCATCCCTCCTGATACTGCCTTTAATGCTAGGTTCCTAACGCTATCCCGACAGTAACTGCCCGACTAATGCTATGCTCCTAACGCTATCCTTGCTGATACTGCCTCGATAATGCCAGGCTATCATTGTTGATGAAGCCTCGGCAATGCTATGTTTATAGAGCTGCCCCTGCTGATACTGGCTCGCAAATGCTGATACTGTTTCGCCAATGCTTTGTTCCCAGAGCTTTCCCAGCTGATATTGTCTAGCCAATGCTGTATTCCTTAAGCTACCCCTGCTGTCACTGCCAGGCGAAGGCTATGTTCCCAGAGCTATCCCTGCTGATACTGCCTCGCCCAAGCTATGTTCCTAAAGCTACCGCTGCCTATACTACCACGCCAATGCTAAGATCTTAAAGCTGCCCCGGCTCATACTGCCTCACTAATGCTATAATCCTAAGGCCGTCCCAGCTATTACTGCCTCACTATTGCTATGTTCCCAAAGCTACCCCTGCTAATACTGCCTCACTAATGCTATGCACCTAACGCTATTCCGCCTGATACTGCCCCGCTGATGCTATGTTCACAAAGCTACCCCTGCTGTAACTGCGTCGCTAATGCTATGCTCCTAACATTTTCCCGGCCGATACTGTCTCGTTAATGCTATGTTCAGAAAGCTATCCCTGCTGATACTGTCCCGCTAATGCTAGGTCCTAACGCTGTGCTGGCAGTAACTGCCTGATTACTGCCTCGCCGATGCTAAGTTTTCAGAGTTTTCCTTGCTGTTACTGCCTCGCTAATGCTGTCTTTCTAAAACTACCTTTGCTGATACTTTTTCGCCAATGGTATGTTTCCAGAGCTACCCTTGCTGATACAGCCTTGTCGATGCTAAGTTACCCGAGCTACCCTTGCTGATACTGCCTCGCAATTGCTATGTTCCCAGAGGTACCCTTGCTGATACTGTCTCGCTAATGGTATGTTCCCAGAGCTAAGCTTGCCGATACATTCTCGCTAATGCTATATTCCCAGAGCTACCATTGCCAAAACTTTCTCGCTAATGCTATATTCCCAGAGCTACCCTTGTTGATACTGTCTCGCTAATGCTATGTTCCTAGAGGTACCCTTGCTGATACTGCCTCGCTAATGGTATGTTCCCAGAGCTACCCTTGCTGATACTGCCTCGCTAATGCTATGTTCCTAGAGCTACCCTTGCTGATACTTTCTCGCTAATGCTATGTTCCCGGAGCTACCCCTGTCGATACTGCCTCGCTAATGCTATGTTCCTAGAACTACCCTTGCTGATACTTTCTCGCTAATGCTATGTTCCCAAAGCTACCCTTGCTGATACTGCCTCGCTAATGTTATGTTCCTAGAGGTACCCTTGCCGATACTGCCTCGCTAATGCTATGTTCCCAGAGGTACCCTTGCCGATATTGCCTCGCTAATGTTATGTTCCCAGAGCTACCCCTGCCGATAATGCCTCGCTAATGCTATTTTCCCAGAGCTACCCTTGCTGATACTGCCTCGCTAATGCTATGTTCCCAGGGCTACCCTTGCTGATACTGCCTCGCAAATGCTATGTTCCCAGAGCTATCCTTGCCTATACTGCCTCGCTAGTGCTTTGTTCCCAGAGCTACCCTTGCTGATACTTTCTCGCCAATGCTAAGTTTCCAGAGCTACCAATGGTAATTCTTCCTCGCCGATGCTATCTATGTTCCCAGAGTTTTTCCCGCTGATACTGCCTCGCCGATGCCACGTTAGCACTGCGGATACTGCTTTATGAATGCTTGTTCAAAAAGCTACCGTTGCTGATTTTGCATCATCTATAAATGGTATGTTCCAAAAGCTATCCCTTCTGATACAGTTCGACCGAAACTAGTTTCTGCGTATCTCCCGTTGTTGTTCGTTAGACAGAGCCATCTTTTTTTCTGCTTACCAAAAACCCTTCCTTGTTTTGTTTGACCAGAAATACTATCGAGCATGGTTTTGTCACACTTAAGCTACCCTTTCTAATCTATGTCTTAGTAGTATTACTATACATGTAACCGTACCAAGCCTTCCCAGTGTTAAACCGTGCAGTAATTATTTTGTGTATCTTCGATTTGAGAATTTTACGATATTCTTCAGGTTTTTTCGCCCATTAACTCCATACAAAGCGACAAAATTTTAGAATGGTCCAAGTTGAAAGCATTTGCAGACGATATATAAAATTTAGCTGAAATGATGGTAATCGTCTGTGAAAGTATAGAAAACCTTGTGGGAAAAGGAGAAAATGCTGTTTTCCAGCATTTTCTCCTTTTTCCACAAGGTTTTCAAAAGGCCATTTCCTCAGGGTCGTTAAAACTCGGGATTGTGTTGTAAAGAGTTAAGTATGGGCTACTTTTCCAGTCCTGAGTATGTCCTTTGCATTTGAGACTTGACTTGGCATGCGTATGAATGATCCGTTATCCCGGTTTGGAGCGTCGTGTTTTAAAAAATATGACTGCTAATAAGAATATCATTTTTGGTGAGATAATATTACTAAACTAGCGGACGTTTCAAAAAATGTCAAATCTTGGTTAATTCTCATTTTGCATGTTTGGCCTCAAATTACACCTGTCAACAGATGTCGTCTGCGTGCATCAAATTCAAATTTTGACGCGAATTGCTATAATGTGTCACGTGCTGTATTCTATACTTTGACATGTCCTGTCCCGAACAAAGAAGTGTTAGAAATGGAAACTGCCTGGGCTTATGGGGGGGAATATCCGCCAAAATTCTATGGGTCTAGATGACAATCTTATTTGTGAACATTAGATGTCTTTTCGTCTTCTTTCTTACATCTTACATGCATACTGCATCTCATGTGTCATTATTACTAGTGCATACTGTTTGGTGCTAATTGCCTGCATCATTCTTATAACTTGATCATATTTACTATTGTGTTTTTGTTGAATGATTAATTCTTCCTGATTACTTCCTACTGCGTCATTGCATTTGTCTTTTTTTCCAAGTGCTTGCTGCATGTTTCTAGTAGCATTTTACTTTCTTCTAAATACATGTTATATTTGTTATACTTCCTTCTCCAGTATTGAAACTTTCCTAATTGCAGACGAGAAGTATAATGGGTGACAAATGTTTTGGTAACAGACAAGTTCGGTAAATTGGACTTATAAAAGTACATCTATTTGATGTTTCGGTAACAAGGTAATCATATAGTGTTTAACCCTTTACCACATAATCCCGAGTTTTAACGACCTTGAAGAAGACGCCTTTTGAAAACATTGTGGGAAAAGGGGAAAATGCTGGTAACCAGCATTTTATCCTTTTCCCACAATGTTTTCTACCCTATCAAAGACAACTTCCATCATTAGAGTCACATTTGAATTGTCGTCTGCAAATGCTTTCAATTTGGACAAGTCTACTTTTTTGTCTTGTGGTAAAGAGTTAATGCACCGTGATGTTTTTCATACCAAGTAAACTCTTGGCTCTCATTTGTTCAAGAGTTCTTTTTTCCACACGCTTTCAGACATAATAATTTTGTTATGTTGTTATGTTGCTCCTGCCATGCTGTATGTAAAATAATATACCTGAAATCACTATCACATCTTACTTTCGATATTCCAACCATATAGTTGAGGTGATGAATAATACCCAATCCTAAGCTTGTACCCGATGTATCTTCCTTTAAAATGTTTTTATGAATATTTCAGTGCGAAAATATTTTCTTCCTTAAAGACTTCCAAACCAGCCATTAACCCTAAGAGCGCCTGTCACTACTTCAGTTGCCTTTGTGGCCAGTGCAGATCAAGATCACACTACGCCAAACACCGAGTCTAAACTTTGATTTTCACATGCTCCTTTTCCAATTAGGTTTATTCGAAGCTCTTAGAGTTAAACTTATGGATAAGTTTCCAGAAAGATGGCTAATACAGAGAAAATATTGTTGCAAATGAAGATGGGGGTGAGAGAGATAGATAGATAGGGACATATACTCTTTTGACAAATACTTTTTTCAAACAGCATGAGCAGTGTGTGATCTGAACATGCCCTATCCCCTTAACTTTTATGTATGCAGTCTGATCTGCGAATTTCTCCTCGTCTATCAATGTTTCAGGGACATAAAAATGAGTTTTAGGGTTTTTGTTTTTAATTTTTCGTCACAAATTCTAAATAGCCACCTTTAAACCCAGGTTAATCTCTAAGATCTATGGGGATCTTCTGTATCTTGTTGGTAATGGGAGGTATGAAAACAGGCTGTTAAAGATTTCGCGTTTATTTATCGGCGCCACCGGTTTCCCATATGGGCGACGGCCCCGGAAGGCTATTAGTTATGTTACAGGGATAGTGCAAGATACACGACGAAACCTATCATAAGTTACTGTACGTTTGGTTCTTTAACGTGCTCGGTGTATAGCACCGTCACACGAAACCTCGGTTTAACGTCTCATCTGAAAAACTGTTAGTAATTTTAGATGGTTAGCCGAGGGAATCGAACCCACACCCGCAAGTGTCCCGACACATGACGTTTACAAGTCCTACGCTCTACCTCATGAGCTATACAGGCTGGTATAGGCTGTTAAAGACACATGTCTATACATGTATATAGTATACCGTAATCCCTTTGCTCTCGCAAAGTTTGTACAGGTGTCAGGGACCTAATATGATTTTTTTATGCAGTGATGTCCGTCTTGTATTGATGAACACACTTTAAAACCTGCGGACGACGACTTGTGTGCACCAGACCAGATTTAGAAACATTGTGGAGGCAGGTGGAGGCAGGTGAGGAACAAAACAGAACATTTTTTCTAGACAAGCACAATGTACATTGTCAAAATTACAAGAGGTATGCAACAAAGCATTGTCGAGGCCTCTCTCTCCCTCTCTCTCGCTCCATCTCTTCATTTGCTATAATGTTTCACCTGTAATATCTTTATTAATTCGCACTGATTAACCATAATTTTAACCCTTAGAGCATCGAATAAACCAAACGGCCATTTTCATTTTAAAAAAAGAACATCTACTATAAATGATTTCAATGTTGTCCTTATTCACAATGTATTAGAAAAATAGACAGAGTAAATCTACGATCAGTCTCCATGTTTTGTGTAGTCTGATCTTGATCTGAATTGGCTGCAAGGGTGAAAGGTGCTCTAAGGGTAAATGGCTGGTTTGCAAGCCGGCCATTTTGTTCCCAAAAGAAAATATTTTCACGAAGGAAATGTTAACAAAGACAGTGCCTTTTTGATAAAACATATTTATAAAACTTAAAATTGGCTTAAGCTTGAAGTCTGTTATCTGTAGGACGATTACAATGGGTACAGGTTTAGGATTGTGTATTATTGATTAAATCAACTAAGGGTGAAAGGGTGAAAACCGAAAATAAGATGGTGATCAGAATTTATCAATTTCAGGCATTTATAAACAGCATGAAAGGTACAACATAACAAATATTATTATGTCAGAAAACGAGCGGCAATTGCAAATTAAAAATAAAGGTTTGCGCAGAAAGCTATGTACTGGGTGTGAGAAACATCAGGGCACTGCCTTGTTACAGAACATCCAATTGATTTATTTATAAGTCCAATTTACCGAACTTGTCTGTTACCGAATAATGTATATGAAAGCGCCATCTGGTATCATAATATGACTTGTCGTATTCGTGTAAATGCCATTCTTGTTCGTGCATACTTCGTTCGCCTTAATTCAGCTACCTATCATAGCTTCAATTTAATATCACAAAAGCCCATAGTTTTTGCCAGAATATGCATAAACAAGAATGTAGCACTTTAATGATAAGCTATACAGACATGGGAAATGGGAAAAAAATCAGGATAAGGAAGTAAGATGGATGAAATCATAATGTCAAAAGGGGCATAATGAACAGATGCACACGCTACTAAATAACAATTTTATGGCATACAAGTAGAAGAAGAAAAATGGAATTAGCATCAGGCAACATGCACTAGTAATAATGAAACATGAAATGTTATATGCATGTAAGATGTAAGAAAGAGGACAAATAGACATCTAATGTTCATAAATAAGAATGTCATCTAGACACATAGAGTTTTGGCGGATATTCCCCTCCATATGAGCTGGCCTCAGACAGATAATACTATGGAGATTGGGTTACTTTTTCGGCGTAGCTGAAAGCACTGGCTGTTGACCTACCTCTTGGTATTGTTACATCAGAATGAACAAATGGTCACCTACGATTGGTAAAATATGCGTGCATGTTTATTCTGCGGGCCCCTGCAGCCGTATTTTCGAGCAGTTTATGGCATAGTTACTTTCCTTTGAATAACACAAAAGAGTGTTAATATTCATATTTCAGTACTTTTTACGCCGTCTATCTTTTTTAAAAAGATATTTCTTATTTCTTTTTACACATTGAAAGTTTCTGTCTTATTCAGCACTTTAGTTTCAATTTTAAAGAACCACATCCAAGCTTTTAAACGTTTACAATAAATATCAAAGACACACCTGATATTTTCACAACATGCCTTTCAGCAACAGAAATCCTATTGCACTAAGGTTGATCCCAAGACCCATTCACGATGACATTGAAAAAGTGTCTCCAGAAATTGGTGGCATTTTTGTTGCACTTAGATTTTGATTAATGTCAAAGCCATTTTATGTGAAAATGAATATTTTTTCCACAGAATCCTCATATATAGGAAAAGCCTATTATATTAAGGGGTGGAGATTCAGGCCAGACCTTAGAAACAAAAATGGTCAACCATTCCCCTGACGCGATCTACAAGCATCACTAGAGCATTTGTTAAGACGCTGCAAATTTTCTTCTGGGCCCGTGTTCACCAACCATTCTTAAGAATATTTTTATTCCTATGCTGGAGAATTTTCTAGGTTTGAAAGTAACACAACTACTGATTGGCTAAACCAAAAGGTTTAGCCAGTCAGAAGTTGTGTTACTTTCAAACCTAAAAACATTCTTGAGAATCAGACAAAGAATATTCTTAAGAATGGTTGGTGAATACAGACCCTGAGGGCACTCGCGCCTCTGATGTTACGAAGTCGGAGAGATCGCCCAGATAGAATAAATAACTCATGATTAATTCGTTGCCCTATATAATCCTCAGGTACTTAAAAAGATGCTTATTTGGCAGAAAAAAAAAGATACTGCTCAAACTGTCAAACAGCAAGACATGTGTATAAACCACTTTGTTTGACACAATCAATTAGGGCTCTTGACCTGTCTTTTTTTAACCTTTATCCTGCTAATACGTTCAATGAAATTTCAAGCCGATAGTAAAAAAAATGAATAATGCTATTTAAAACTTATTTTTCGGAGAAAAATATCTCCTTATCGGACATGGAAGATTCAAGATCAGACTGCACGATCAGCGCAGTCTGATCTTGATTTACACTATCAGCAAAAGGTCAGTGAGTCACCCTTAGCAGCCTAAGGGTTAAATACTTTTTTGTTATCTGCTGCAGAGGCGTCTGAATATGGGTTACAAATTGATTGATTGATTGATTGATTGATTGATTGACTGACTGACTGACTGACTGATTGAGTGATGTTTCACGCCGCTTCAAACATTATTTCAGTCATATCACGGCAACAGCTCACAAATTCACGTGTGTCATGGGTTTCAAAAGAAGTTGGCTGGGGCTCCGAAGTGTCGTACCCAGGAACACTCCCGCGAAAAGCCCAGTACTTCCAGTGAGGCTCGAGACCGGGGCCTCCAGGTTACGTGTCCACCATACCACTGAGCCACGCAGGACGCGTGTAGCAAATGAAGAATGACCATCTGTATATTTACAAGTATATTTTGCCGCACAACATCGCTAAAATATACAATTGTTCTTAGATGGCATAATCAGTTTCTATGACATATATATGTATACTATTTCTCGACATACCAATGAAAAGTATGTCAACCCTTATACTGCTAATTTACTTAAATGAAACTTTCAAGCCGATAGCGAAAAATCCCAATAATGATGTTTCAAACTTACGTTTTGGAGAAAAATATGTCCTAATCGGACAGTGTAGATCGTTCTGTGCAGTCTGATATTGATCTACACAGTCCGCAAAAGGTCAGTGAGTCGCACTTAGCAGTATGCCAATGGGAAGCACAACCCTTAGAGCGCCGAATAAATCCAGCGGAAACTTTCAGTCTAAAACTTAGACTAAAATAATTGCTACTAAAAATTTGTTCTTGTCACAATGATTGAGCTAAGCGGATAGTTTAGATCAAAGATCAGACTGTACGTTTTGTTGTAAAAGGGCCATAGATGGTTCAAACAAGGGAAATGTGTGAATGACGTAAAACCATTGTAAGAATTGGGGAAATTGCTAGGAATAAAAAATGCTCCCATTTCCTACAAGTTTTACGAAAGGCGTCTACTGCAAGGGTTAGATTTGTATTGCCACGTGCTCATACGTTGTAGTATGAAAAAAAAAACATACAAAATACACCATGGTCCATATTCACCAAACATTCTCCGTCTTGTTCTCCAGAATTTTCTAAATTTGAGAGTAACAAAACTTTTGATCGGCTAAACAATTTGATGCAGCCGATCAGAAGCCGTTACTTTTAAATTTAGAAAATCTTGGCAAATAACACCAAGACCGTTCTTAAGAATGCTTGATGAATACGGACCCTGATATCACTCATGATGTAATGGGTAATGATAAAGAATGAGGCTATTGCATGTCAAATGGTTGTAACAACTGGGCGTGAGGCTCTAGGTGAGATTAAAAAAAAAACGATACGGCACCCGAAAAGACAGCCAGGTCCAAAAAACTTCAAAATGTGATCCAAGGGCAAAGCCATATACGAATAATGTAGATCCAACGCAGGCTGCGCAGAATGTATTGTCTGATCTTGAATCTACACTGTTATACATTTTGTGTGGTATACCGGCAAAAATAGCCTTTTCCAGTCATAACATGCATAATATATTACATACTGAAAACTGCACATTTCAGGTACCCATTAATGGTAGAGTTATGGCAACTTGACCTTCTCGTTATGTAAAAGGTAAAGTGGTACTCGTAAAATTGCATGGATTACACCTATAGAAATCATGACATTTCCCGTCATACGGGAAAAGTGGAACATTGCTACCATGGCTTGTTTTAACATAATACATGTACCTTCTTGAGACAGCCTTTATCGTGTTGCAGCGGATCGCTTTTGGAAATATTGTGGCACCAATAGCCTTTCATCAAGATGATTTAATATGTAATTGAGCCGTGCTCTGTAAAAAGGGGCTTTAATACATCTGCAAAAAGTATCGACCAGATCAGCCTGCGCAGTCCGCGCAGGCTGACCTGAGTCGAAACTTTTTGCTATCGGTCAATTTTCTACATGTCAAAGGACCATTCTCTCTCATGACTCAGTCGGTTGTTAGACAAAATGTAATTATGGATCAATAAGTACGTGATAGTATAATGTGTCACGGAAATGCATTAAACCCCCTTTTGCTAGAGCATGGCTCTGTTATGTTTTCAACCCTTATTCATGCTGATTATACATGTTCTACAGGGACGTTTTCAAAGTCTATTCAATCCAACATGTTTCAGGATGTAATAGGTAGTTGGCCTACTGCTAGGTCACCCGCTTACACCGGCCTAAAACTTAACAGCGATAAACCGGACATTAAAAAAAAAATGAATTCAACAGTAGAATTTACTGCGTTTTGGTGAAGTTGTTTGACTTGATTGTGAAAAGAATTAGGCATAGAAATAAGAAAAATCTGTCATTTTCACAAGAATTCCGTTAAGTTTTTCGAAACAGGACAAATATGTATTCTTTATGATTGTATGGTATGGTGTTTAACGCCGTATTCAACATTATTTCAGTTATATCACGGCGGCCAGTGCACCTATCCATGCTTTCCTGGAGTTTCTTTTTTTACCAGTACTCCGCACAGTATTCTTTCCAAGCCACTGGCTGCTTTCCCACATAACCATCGTCGAAACAATGGTCAGCGGTGAGAGAGGAATGAATCCTGTCGCGATGACTATCATCAATCCAAGGAAAGAAATTGGCCAAGCCGGGGATCGAACCAGCGACCTCCTGTTCTCAAGTCCTGTACGCTACCGACTGAGCTACGGGGGCTTGGCGTATTCTTTATGACATGTATAGCCTATAAGAATTAAAAAGAACATAACAGCAATGCCATCGAAGAATTCTATCTGGAATTCAGGACATTGATCAACAATCCCACATACAAATAAACCTACGAAATTTACTTACTGGTGCAGAAACCTGGATTAATGGGTCTGCTGATAAAGCAGTCACAGTCGAAAACGAGTGCAAACACATTCCATAACCTTCAAGTTCAAAACTCATGATATAACTGCAGGGCAACCTTTTTTCCCCGATGGCTTCTCAGCTTCCAAACTCTCAACTATTTAGGTACGAAATACCTAATTCACACGGTGTCGTATTTCGCTTTTTATCTTTCAGATACTATAATACTCGTACCATAATCCTGCCTGTACCGCCCGTCAGTTGAAATTTATGTATGCCGAGTTTCATCTATACTTTAAGTAAATCATTACGGCTTTCCTAATGAATATCCTCATGAAATATACTAATCACTCAAAACGTTTTTTGCCTCTCTCTTTCTTGTTATCTTTCCTTAACTCTTTACACGACAATGTCGTGTTTTAACGACCCTGAGAAAGAAGCCCTTTGAAAACATTGAGGGAAAAGGAGAAAATGCTGATAACCAGCATTTTCTCCTTTTCCCACAACGTTTTCTATACCATTTAAATGACACACTTCAATTTTTGAGTCATTTATTTCGTCGTCTGCAAATGCTTTCAAAGTGGACAAGTCCAAAAATTTTGTCGTTTGGTACAGGGTAAACCAAAGGTAGTTCAAAAAACTGTTCAGGTTCTCTCAGGACAAACTCTTTCATCGAAGCTATTTTAATAATGATGCCTATTTATATGGAGACAAACCCAATCCTTTACATAAACTGGCTCATTTTCGCTGTGTATTTCTATAGATGCCCGTTTCCAAGTATTGTAATTCATAGGTTCTTCATCATGGTACCCCATAAGGTTTCACATTGTTAAAGGTACAATATCTGCCAAAGGTAAACAGAGCGGGTGTTAAAATACATTTAGATTTAAATCATACCATTTAAAAGTATTGAAATTATTGTGAAGATGGCAATCTGTGATTGTACAGTCGGTCCAATTGTTAGTCGCTGGCACAGATTAATTTCAAGACTAGATTAAAAGTTGCCAGGTCACTCTATCTTTTGTTTACTTTTTTCCTGATTTGAAAATTCATTTTTCTGCCAGAGACCAATACCTGGACCGACCATACAATAACGTAGTGTGTCGTGAGATTTTGGTATTTTTTTTTTCTATTTGCCAATTTAAGTTAGGTCTAGCTAGGTTTCTTTACGGTACCTCACGGTATCCGTGACAAGCCGTGGAGGGGAGGGGTTACTCAGTTGCTGGTGTCCAAAGATCTACTATGGTTCAACCTGCGTTCTACTGCAGATGCGAGTACGTTCCATTCCGGCCCGTCAAATCCTGGTCAGTCCTCTCTCGTTTCTAACTTTCCTATCAAGGTCAACCACGTTCTGCACGTTCTCTCAAGGTCTTGGAGGGATGCAATGTGGTGGACGGGCTTTCTTGGAGCACGTTTATGTCCACGGTTCAAAAGAAAGGCCTCCCAAGCAGTGATTATCGTTGTAGTCTAAGACTTCGCCTTGTCAATATAACATGGACAAATGAAGAAGATATATTTGCTAGGTGCATGTAGTCTTTGTCTCAGAAAGATAAAGAATTACAGCAAGGACGGAATGCTACATTGTAGTAGGCAAGATGATAGAAAAGAAGGAGGACGAGAAAACCAAGATCCATGAGGGTGCGGGAATGGATATAGAAAAAAGGTCAACATTTGAGCAACGCCCAACATTTCTCATCAGAGATTTAGGCACTGAAGATATATACACATTCCATAACTATCTAAGGATGCCCCCATTGCTCCTATGACGAATTCCTGGAAAGGGTAACACCAGTCACTGAGAGACAGGACACGGGGTACCGCTTTGCCTTACAACTTTGTCAGATGTTATTACTGACTTGAGACATCTGACCATGAGGGACAATTACTCATCACTTTCCAGTGCATTTCAGTGTAGTGAAGCAGACAAATCTGCCATTTGATGCGAGAAGTGTGCAATGCCATTCTAGATGCATACAACAATGATAAGTGTTCACTGTTTCTGTGGCGCCTGATGAACGGAGAGCCCCAACTCAGAAGTTTGAGAGACCTGAGATCCACGAAGATCATCAGGTTGAACCTGGTCCTCGACTGGTGGCATCGGTAGTGCTGCAGTTGTGATGGACCTCTTTTTCTTTTGTTGCTCGCACAATGCCAACTTGGACTTCTTGGACTAATTTTCGTATAACAACTTTTCTAATCATGCTCCGAGACCGTGCACGAGCGGTCAGGCCGTACTAGAGCACAGCGCGTCATTACACACCGGATCCATAAACCGGCACATGCCCGGATGTGCCTTGGGAGAACGCAACAAAACGGCTGAAACATAGCTGAGCTTGCCGGGAGAACCGCGAAGAAACGCAACAAAACCTGAATAAACTTGAAAGAACCTTGAAACCAATGAAAACAGTGCTTCCACGTCCGAACACGGATCGTCTCTGAGTCTTGTTAGGACTTATTACGTGCTGGTAAATTCTGTTGCGATCGACCCATTCCACTACGGTTTGTTAGGTTTCTCATCTGCACCTGGACTGCTGTGGCAATTTTTTTTTGACAGTTTAAAAATCTGGGAAGGCAAACATGGCAATCATGGTCTGACAAGTTTGCTTATCCCGTTCCTCTTCATTTCTTGCGTCAATCCCGTTTTGTCCACGGTTGTCTGAAACGCGGCTGCCGTGAACATAATGTACAAAAGTAGCATAAACCTCAAACGCAGCTCCCCATTGGAAAATAACTACCTGAAGTTTCAGTTTATAAACCTTGTCCTCATAATATATATGCAACATACAGACCCAAAGAAAAAGCGAAATTGCTTTCCGTTTTGTAAGAAATTATACACTAGAGGGTTATTAGCCCTAAAGCGCTCACCTGAGTAAAGTCATCTAGGATTGATATAAATGAAGACATCATGGTTGTGATGATATAAAACATATCAGTGAAAGTGGCATATTTTTTTTATCAAACGCCCATTTCAAACTTTTTCAAGATATTATTAAGACAAACATTCTGATTAAATTACATTAGTCTCACACTTAAATTGTGGCCTCAAGAATGCACACAAGGTTTTCCTAAGATTTGTCCAAGTGACGTACTTTTTAATCTGACCTGACTATGCATGAACTTGTCAGAGATATCATCAGACAAATATGCTCACCAATTTTCATGAGTATCAGACTGAAAATGTGGCCTCCAGAATGCGTACAAGGTTTTTCTAAGATTTGTCCCAGTTACCTACTTTTTGACTTGACTTGACCCAATTTTGAACTTGTCTAAGATATCAACAAGACCAACATTTCGATAAAGATTCATTAGCATATGACTAAACATGTGGCCTCTAAAGTGCACATATGATTGTCACAGTAGTCTGCTTTTTGACCTGACAAGACCAAATTTTGAACTTGTCCAAGATATAATAAAGACAAACAGTTTGACAAAGTTTCATAGGTATCAGATAAAAATATGGCCTTTAGAGAGCAAAAAAATATTTTTCTAAGATTCGTCCAAGTAACTACTTTTTGACCTGATACCTAATTTCAAAATTGTTCAAAATATCACCATGACATACACTCCAGCCAGTTTTCACGCATATCGGACTGATAATGTGGCTGTCTGGAGTGCACACAAGGTTTTTCTAAGAATAGTCCCTGTGAGCTTTTTTTTTTTTTTTTTTACCTGACGTGAACCTTTTTTGAAGGTGTCCGAGATATCATCTGGAAAAATATCCTGACCAACTTTCATGAGTTTCAGACAGAAAATATAGCCTCTATAGCGCACACAAGGTTTTTCTAAGCCTTGTCCCAGTGACCCTTCTTTTGACCCCATGACATCAAATTGGGATTTTGTTTGAGACATCATCAAGACAAACACTCTAATTTTCATGAGAATAGGTCTGGAAATATTGCCTCTACAGTGCACACAAGGTTATTCTAAGATTTGTCCCAGTGACCTACTGTTTGATCTGATGTGATCTAATTTTGCACTTGTTCTAATCATTATCAAGACAAACGTTCTGACCATCTTTCATGAGTATCAGACTGAAAATGTGGCCTCTAAAGTGCATACAAGGTTTTTCTAATATATGTCCGAGTGACATACTTTTCGACCTGATGTTAAGAAAGTTGGAACTTGTCCAAGATACCATCAAGAAAGACATTCTGACCATGTTTCATGAGTATCAGACTGAAAATGGGGCAGCTAGAGTGTACAAAAGGTGTTTCAAGGTTTGTTCCAATGACTTAGTTTTTGACCTGATATGACCTAATTTTGAACTTGTACCAGAGCTCAGATGAGCTAAAGAAACCCCACATTTTAAATCTATGATAAGTTTTCTATGACAACATCAGAATTGAAACTGTAATACCCTTGTTTTTTAACTCTTAACCCTTTACCACACAAAGCTGAGTTTTAATGACCCTGAGCAGAATGGCTTCTGAGAACATGGGAAAAGGAGAAAATGCTTGTAACCAGCATTTTCTCCTTTTCTCATTATTTTTTCTACTTTACCAAAGACTGAAATCATCATTTGAGTTACAGTTAATTTGTTACAATTAATTTGTCGTCTTCTGATGCTTTCCATTTGGCCTACATCAAAATTTTGTCATCAGAGTTAACTTTTTGAAAATGTACTTTTCATTAACCCTTTTGAGCTACCATGTAATCCAGAGTTTTAACCACCTTGAGGAAGAAAGTTTCTGAAAACATTGTGGGAAAAGGAGAAAAAGCTATTAACCAGCATTTTCCTCTTTTTTTCACACAATGTTTTTTACCCTTCCTAAAACAAATATCAATTTTTAAGTAATTCTTTATCTATTTTGTCATCTACAAATGCTTTCAATTTAGATAGTCCAAAATTTGGTAATTTGGTCAAGAGTTAAATTGGCACTCTAAAAGGTAAGTGTGTTTGAAAAACGCACATACTATTGCTTGAAATAACAGAAAAAAAAAAAGACCTGATGATACATATGAATAATATTGTTTATTCAAAACACATATATTGTACTTGTAAGAACTACTAAAATCTATAAATGTTTATCTTGTCATAGTTTATATACATTATTCTTTAAAAAGTCCTCACACCACCAGCTCACAAGGAAAACACAGAACTCTCCTATCATTAAGAAAACAATCTCTTATTTAACTCATATAGCATTAGAAGCATTGAATTGCAAGACAACAACAACAATATGACTATGCTTACTTTTGGTTTTGTTCCTTTAAAGTTTAGCCGTAAGGCTTTCATTAAGTTATGCTTAACCCTTTACCACACAATCCCGACTTCTAACGACCCTGAGAAAGAAAACTTTTGAAAACATTGTGGGAAAAGGAGAAAATGATGGTAACCAGCACTTTCTCCTTTTCTCACAATGTTTTCTACTCTTCCCAAAACAAATTTCAATTTTTGAGTCCCATTTGTTTTGTCCTCTGCAAAAGTTTCCCATTAGGACAAGTCTAAAAATTATGTTGTTTGGTAATGAGTTAAGACAATGTGATACTGACACAGCAATCAGAGAGACATTGATGACTACTTATATCATATAGCATTAATAGTATACAGATCTGACTGTTCCTGTATGTTCCTTTGCGCAGTGACTGAATTCATAGACATTTCTCATGTACTAAAGGAGGTCTATAAAAAAGTATTATCCTAAAATGATTCTGTACACAAGTGGTAGACAGGAGAAATGAAGAGATGACCATATGAAATTATTATGATGCTGTTACTGTGTTGTAGAGTGACACAATGTTGGTGTTGTATTAAGTTGGTTTCCTTTGGAAAAGTTTGGATACTTAGTGCACAAAAGCCTGTTCTTTTATCATTCACATACTAAAAGTAGATGAAGAACAAGTTGGCTTCTTTAAAAAAGAAGCCAGTAGAGGTCAGCATCCATGTTTTCAAATAGCTTATTGCTTTTAATTTCAGTATATTTTGGTACATGTAAACAAATAAGTAAGGCATTATAAGATTGCCGCTGTGTAAAAAGGAGAAACCTTTTATGCATCACATGACAGACACGTGACCTTCTTCCCACGTTTTCAAGTGATCTTTTCCTGCGTTGTTCTCTTTTTTTAACGAAATTCTTTTTTTGTGTGTGTAGCTTTACTTTTTTTATGAAAAATTACAACTACTGGAAAGGTTATTTGCAATCAAATCAACAAAACAAATCCTTTTTGAAATCCGTCGTATAAAAACAAAACACATCTATTTCCTATTTCAGTTTTTTGATTTCGGTTTGTTTATAAAACCATGACGAAACAGACTGTGTATCAGAACAATTTCGCAAAAAAGTATGGAGTTAGGCAGCAATTTCTGAGGCAGTCTGCCTTTTAAACTCAACACTGTTGGAGAGGTCTGATGACCTCTCCAATTAGCTGTTGTTTTCCGACATCCTGAGTCAAAGACCATCTTAATACATGAGAAAGAACTCCGGGTACCCTTACTTCCAAGAACAAACGGCATTCTTTTCATGTTTTCCTTGTAAGTTTCTAGAAATTGTAAGACACTTAATGTAGATATTTATGGGCTCAGTGCAAAATTGTTGACTTACGAAACACTTCCATATATTGCAAGCCTTACCACAGCAAATACCAATGCTCACATAGAACAATACTATGTAATGGCCATAAACTTTGAGCTTCTTTAGGACAATCTTACAAGAGGGCAAAATAGTCGGGGGGGGGGGGCTCCTGCCTTTCTGTGGGTCTCTTCTCTTACCAATCGCCAAAATGTTGGACTGACTCAAATTGAAAGCCTTTGTAGATGACAAATTGAATATGAATCAAATGATGTACTTTGTTTTTGAAAAGGTAGAAAATGTTGTGGAAAACTGACAAAATGCTTGTTACCAGCATTTTCTCTCTTCCTACCATGTTTTTAAAAGGCTTTTTCCTTGAGGTCATTAAAAATTGGAGTTGTGAGGTAAAGGTTTGACTCTACCACACAATCCAGACTTTTAACGACCCTGAGGGAGAAAGCTTTTGAAAATATTGTGAGAAAAGGAAAAAGCGCTGGTAACCAGCATTTTTTTCTTTTCCCACAATGTTTTCTACACTATAAAAGAGACATATCAATTTAGCAACATTTAATTTGTCATATGCAAATGCTTTCAATTCAGTCCAGTCCAAAATTTTGTAGTTTGGTAAAGAGTAAATGGACCCAAAGTTTCTGCCAAGTAAGCACAACAATGGGACACACATTAACTCTTTACCAAACGACAAAATTTTAGACTGGTCCAAATTGAAAACATTTGCAGACGAAAAATAAATCTGACTCAAAAATTGAAATCTAAATTTGAAAGGTCAGAAAACATTGCGGGAAAAGGAGAAAATGCTGGTTACCAGCATTTTCTCCTTTTCCCACCATGTTTTCAAATGGCTTCTTCCTCAGGGTCGTTAAAAGTCGGGATTGTGTGGTAAAGGGTTAAGAAGCAGCATTCCTGAAGCAACAATGTGATAGCAACACAGAGTCAATGTTCCCTCAAGTTTTTTAGAGATTAAAAGCAGTTGAAAATGGTGAAAAACACAGTCCTATTTACAAAAAAATGTTTATAAAACATAAAGAAATAAATATATATTTACATGTACACAAGACATTTTCCTAGCTTTATCACATCAATTCAGACACAGATGCTTTGTTCTAAAGGCTTAGGGGACAAGACTTTTAAATGTCTTTATTTCCCTTCTTTTTCTACTCAACAAGCTTAAACATAAGGAAATCTTGCGCAACAGTATCAGTTTTTGAGAAAAGCAATGATGAGACTAACCTATACTGACAAAAAACATAATTAACCCTTTACCACACAGCAAATTTTTGGATTGATCCACATTCAAGCACTTAAGGACAACAATTTAATTTTTGTCACATGACGAAATTACTCTTTGATAGGGTAGAACACATTGTGGGAAAAGGATAAAATGCTGGTTATCAGCATTTTCTCCTTTTCCCACAATGTTTTCAAAAGGCTTCTTCCTCAAGTTTGTCAAAACTTGGGATTGTGTGGTAAAGGGTTAAGGCAATGAAAGTGTAAGAACTGAATTGTTAATCTGTATATATTTACAGGGCTAAGTTTAGTCTACTGCCTTCAACGTTGCTACATCTCAGGATTTACAAGAATACAAAATCTACAGTTAAGAAAACCTGGTTTTCCAAGTACAACAATCCATATACATGTACGTCATAAATGAACAGTACTGGCCAAATAAAAAAAGAGAAAAGAATAAAAATAGCTCTACTATTAACATAACTCTTTACCACACAATCCTGAGTTTTAACGACCCTGAAAAAGACCAAAGGAAAAGGACTTTTGAAAACATTGTGGGAAAAGGAAAAAATGCTGGTTACCAGCATTTTCTCCCTTTTCTCACAATATTTTATATTTTCAAAAGGCCTCTTCCTCATGGTCATCAAAACCTGTGATAGTATGGAGAAGGGCTTAAAGCCTTCTTTCTCGGGGTCATAAAAACACAGAATCGTTTGGTACTTTCATTTTGCATATGCTTTCAATTTGGTCGAAAGTTTTGTCATCTGGTAAAGAGATTAGAACATGGACTGTTTGGTAAAGGGTTAACTCTTTTAACTGTTTACCACACAATCCCACCCTCTAATGACCCTGGGAAAGAAGCCTTTCGAGAACATTGTGAGAAGAGGAGAAAATGGTGGTAACAAGCAGTTTCTCTTTTTACCACAATGTTTTCTACCCTTCCCAAAACAAATATAAATTCACATTCATTTTGTTGTCTGCATCTGCTTTCAGTTTGTATGAGTCTAAAATTTTGTCATTTGGTAAAGGGTTAACTCCAGATACATAAACTCAACCACCTTCAACAGTTGAAAAGACAATCCAATGAAAGTCTGAAAGATTTTTATCCTGTATGCTTGACTCAACACACAGATAGTACAGATCTGACTGTACAGTCTGATCTCTATCTATGCCATCCACAAACGCCCCTATTTCTGCCGATAGGTTGACAGGTTGAAATCTCATGACATTGTACACATTCAAAATACACTACTGATTTAATGACACATGCAAATAGCCTACTTACAAATTGAAAATACAAGAAAATGTAGTGTTTATGCACGTTGAAGCAAAAACAGGTTTTCATTTTCCTCTCTTCTACTAAATGCGTCAAAAATAAGAGGCTTTTTTTTAACCCTTTCCCAAACGACAAATTTTGGACTAGTACAAATTGAAAGAGTTTGCAGACGACAATTTTAAATTTGATGAAAATGGCAGAAAGGTCTTAAAGCGGGTAGAAAACACTGTGGGAAAAGTAGAAATTGCTCGATATGAGCAATTTCTCCTTTTCCCACAGTGTTTTCAAAAGACTTGCACTGCAGACACGTGAAAACCAGGGCTTGTTTGGGAAAGGGTAACTCTACCATACAACAAAAATTGGAGTTGTTGAAATTAAAAGTATTTTTTGACAACGAGTTAAATGTGGCTGGAATTATGTGATTTGGCTGTGAAAGAGTAGAGAGCATTGTGGTAAAAGGTGAAAATGCTGGTTACCAGCATTTTTCTTCTTTTCCCACAATATTTTAAAATCACTTTCTTGGGGTTGTTAAAACTCGGGATTGTGTGGTAAAGGGTTAAGACATTCCCTCCTGAAACAATTTTGCAGAAGATGACTAAAAAAACATATTGGAACTCATTAAGTTTTTTTTGCAGACAGTATAGATCAAGATCAGACTCTATAGACAATTTTTACATCTTGCTTGACCTTTGGTCTTGCACAATATTAATTTTTCTCATGCAGCTCAAATTAAATACAAGCACAAAGAAAATTGCTACAACAAAATACTCCTTGTGTATCCACACTGTCTGATATTTTGTAAGGTACTCTGACAAAAATTTTTGACATCAGCAAATCTGAACACATTTGATTTGTGGTCTGTAAATGATTTCAAAATGGACAAGTCTAAAATTTGGCTGTCTGGTAAAGGTTAGATAATTGTCTACTTCTTTTCTGTGCCTAACTGAGTGTAAAATAGGAACATTTTTTTCCAATGTACAGACTGAATCACTACTAAAAATAACCCTTTATCAAGCAATCCCATGTTCAAGAAAGCTTTAAAAAAAAAAAAACACTGTGAAAAAACAACGATATGCAGGTAACCTGTATTTTTTCGTTTTCCACAATGCTTTTTATTCTTTCAAAGTCAAATCCCATCATTTGAGCCACATTCATTTTTTGCTAGCATATTCAATATAGATGTGCATAAAATTACTTCATCTAGTAAAGAGTCAACCTTTTACCAAACAATGCAAGAAGACTTTTAAAAACATTGTGGGAAAAAGAGAAAATGCTTGTCACAAGCATTTTCTCCTCTTCCCACAATGTTTCCTATTCTTCTTGATACAAATCCTGTAATTTTTATTCAATTTAATTCATGGTCTGCAAATGCTTTCTATGTAAAAAATCTACAATTGTGGCCGTGTAAAGAGTTGAAACAAGCACCCATTCATACTGTAAACATACAAAAAGTAAAAAAAAAAAACATTCTCTCAATTAAATTTTCACAAAAAATGGAGAGGATATAAACTTTCATCCGGATGAAAAAGACACACAATACTTCTTTCTTATTTCCTTTTCAAATTTTCCCAACATTTAATCGTTCACATGCTTTTCTAAGGTGTCTGGTTCTGTTTCACACACTTTTCAAAATGTGACTGGTTCCTTGACTCACTCCGAAAAAATTAAGAGGAATATCAGGAGCTCTTTTTAACTGTTTACCACACAAGAAAAATTCAATTTTTGTCTAAATTGAAAGCATTTGCAGATGACAATTCACCTTTGGGTCACATGATGGAATTACTCTGTGATAGGGTAGTAAACATTGTGGGAAAAGGAGAAAATGCTGGTAACCAGCATTTTCTCTTTAACTCACAATATTTTCAAATGGCTTCTTCCTCAGGGTCATTGGAAATCGGAATTGTGTGGCAAAGGGTTAACCCTTAAAGTGCCTTTCATAAATGTGAATCAGTGTAGATCAAAATCAGAATGCACAAAATTTGCAGTCTGACCTTGGATCTTCAATGTCAACATATGAGACAAAATTGACCTTTACATTGCATTTCTTTGGATCTTAGTTCAACATTTAAAATATCTGTTGCGTTTATTCTATTGTTTTTATTCAGCGCTCTAAGGGTTAACTTTTAACCAAACAACAAAATTTTTTACTAGTCCAAATTGAAAGAATGAGCAGATAACAAAAAATTTGTGACTCATAAATTGAAATTTGTTTTGGAAAAGTAGAAAACATTGTGAGAAAGGGAGAAAATGCTGGTTACCAGCATTTTCTCCTTTTCCCACAACGTTTTCTAAAGCTTTTTTTCTCAGGGTTGTAAAAAGGTGGGATTGTGTGGTAAAAGGTTAAAAAGAGATTTCATCTAAAGTTCTGACCAATCTATTCTCAATCTATTTCTGCAAAAATATGACAAAGTCTTTACCAGGGGCAGTATTAAACAACCATTTCAAAATGCACTCTTGGTCTAATTCTAAATTTGGTTTAGCCAATCAGAAATTGCATTACTTTCAAGTTTAGAAAATTCTTGAGAATTAGACTAAGAATGTTCTTCAGAATGGTTGGTAAATACATACCCAGATGACAAAATTTTAGACTAGTCCCTATATTGAAAGCATTCTGCAGATGACAAATGTGGCACAATTGATGGAATTTGTATCAGAAAGGGTAGAAAAAATAATGGAAAAAAGAGAAGATGCCGGTAACCAGCATTTGCTACATTTCTCTCACTGTTTTTAAATGCATACTTTAAAAAAGGATCACTCAAACACAGGACTATTTTGGTAAAGAGTTAATATATACATATATCCTTGATTACATCAATGCAAAAGGAACATTTTGCATGCAATAAAACTTTTACTTTTTTTTCCACAATGTTTTTGTACACATGAAATATTATTGTTCCTTTGCTACAGATATTTCTCCATTGTGCTTTTTCATACAAATATTGGTAGGTTTTGAGGTCAGCGTTTATTCTTTTCAAAACAATGTGTGTGATGGATGAAAAGTCTAAATTTTCTGCATAGCCCAGTGTTCTAACCACAATCTTTGGTAGTCACTCACTAGTATGAGCAACATAAAAAGTTTTGAACCACTGGCTGTAAGTATTCCATGAGTGAAATTCAAGCTTCTGACTAAACCAGAACAAAATCATGGTCTCCCTGATGATTGCATGTTTTAGACTGGTGGAAGGTCATCATTTTCCATTTTCCATGACAGTTTCTGGCTTCTATGGCTTTCCATGTGGTCTCCTGTTTGTATACGCCATGCCCACGGCAACGCTCTAGTCGCTTGTTCATGGAGGTGGGCTGACATTCCACACAGACTTCAGATCCCTTTTCCAAAACTTGGGCCCAAGAATTAGCCTTGCAGGCACGACCAGCATGTGTGATTTTGAAGACAGCGCTGTACCTGTAATGAAACATAAGTATTATAATGAGGATACTGTTTGCATACATAGATCTATATCTCTTTACCGGGAAACAGAATTTTATACTAGACCAAAATTGAAAGCATTTGCAGATGACAAGTGCACATGTGGTTAAAACGATAGGATTTGCCTTTTCAAGCATTTTTCTCTTATTCCACAATGTCTTCAAAAGGCTTCTACTACAAGTACATGAAAAACCCAGCATTGTTTGGTAAAGGGTTAACTCTGTACCGTAAGACAAAATGTTAGACTTATCCAAATTGAAAGCATTTCCAGATGACAAAATAAACGTGACTGAAAAATTAAACTTTGTTTTTCTGACAGGTAGAAAACATTGTAAGAATAGGAGAAAATGCTGGAAAGTCTTCAGGATTTTCTAGTAATTAGTTAACTCTTTACCAAACGACAAAATTTTTTACTCGTAAACATTGAAAGCAGTTGCAGACGACAAAATAAATGTGACTGAAAATTTAAAATTTGTTATGGAAAGAGTAGAAAACATTGTGGGAAAAGGAGAAAATGCTGGTTCTCCTTTTCCGTCAATGTTTTCAAAAGGCTTTTCTTTTAGGGTTGTTAAAAGTCTGGATTGTGTCGTAATGGATTAAAGAGTGAAGAGAGAACTTGCTACCAGATACAAACCTCAAGGACAAATTCCAAAATTTGAACTACATTTATCATTAAATGCTTTGGATTTGGAGCAGTCTAAAATTTTGCCGGTGGTAAAGAGTTAAGTAACAAGGTTTACTAGGATATTTTCACATTTGTCTGCTGTACATTTGTTTCAGGTTGTAAGGGTGTGAGCTAAAATTGATGAGATTAGGTATCAAATAACTGCACAGACAGTGCAGTCTTAACTGCATAGTACATTTGCCAAACAAAATATTTCAGCACACAGAAATTAAGTACCCTAAACACCTCTCCATCCCGTTATCGCATAGATGTTGATAATTTTACAACTGTAAGATAGATGGCTGTTGCAGCTTTTGGTGCTGAACTTGCCTGATTTGGTCACATAGCACTTTCTCTTTGGCAATGACACTGTTGCTGACTTTTTTTTATTGCTTTTATAAAATCAGGCAGATATGCAACTTGGTATTAGAACCTACCATACATCAAAAGAGAGGTTTTTATCACTTTGTTTTCAAGATTACCCCCTTACAACACAATCACAAGTTTTAACAACTTTAACGAAGAAGAGTTTTGAAAACATTGTGAGAAAAGGAGAAAATGCTGGTTAACAGCATTTTCTCCATTTTCCACAATGTTTTCTACCCTATCTTTTGAAATACAATTAATTTGTTGTCTGCAAATGTTGTCAATTTGAACAATTAATTTGCCGTCTGCAAATACTGTCAATTTTGTCTAGTCCAAAATTTTGTGGTTTGGTAAAGGGTTTATTTAAGTAACCCAAGTAACCCTAAGAATGTTATGCACTAATTTTCAACAAAACTGAACCTGGTATAAAACAATCCAGTGTTTTATGAACACTGGCAAAAATGACCTATGAAAATATCAGGGGTAAAGGAGAAAATGCTTGTAACAAGCATTTTCTACTTTTCTCCCAATGTTTTCTACCCTTCCAACGACAAATCTAATTATTTCATTTTATTCTCAGTTTTTTGCCGGCTCATGTGTGCAACATTTGACAAGTCTTTGTCTTCTAGTAAAGAATTTACTACTGACATGCCCAGGCCAACATTATGTGCTATTGCAGAATGTGCCCATTACATTCTGTGCTATTAAATCCATCTAACTTTAAAAAAAAAGTGCACCTAAGAGTTAACCCTTTCCCAAACGACAAATTTTGGACTGGTCCAAATTGAAAGAGTTTGCAGATGACAATTTCAAATTTGATGAAAATGGCAGAAAGTTATCAAAAAGGGTAAAAAACACTGTGGGGAAAAAGGAGAAATTGCTCGTTATGAGCAATTTCTCCTTTTCCCACAGTGCTTTCAAAAGACTTGCACTGCAGACACGTGAAAACCAGGGCTTGTTTGGGAAAGAGTTAAGAAACCATGGGAAAATATAACTCTGATCCTTAAAAATTTGAGTATTAAAGAAGAGATAGGAAGATGCAAGTTTATGTAACAATCATAAACTGACAAGAAATAAACCAGTTTTGATGGGGTTCGGTTTCTATATAATGGTGTTTTTTTATCAATACAAATGTGGTTTTATGCTGCACAAATGCAGTAACTTAAGATGGACAGCATGTTTCTAACTTCCCTTGCAAGCTGCAAAAAATTCCAAACTGATCATTTGATCAGGGTTAAGTCCACTTTTGCTTGCAAAAAAGCTTGTGAAGCTTTAATAAGGGGAATCCTTGAATCCTTGAATGACAATCTGACCTCCATAGTCCACACAGTTTTTTCAAAGACATGACCTAGTGACCCACTTTTTGACCTAAGATGACCTGTTCTCAGTCTTGTATGACATATTAACCCTTTACCACACAATGCTGCCTTTTAACGACCCTAGGAAAGAAGCCTTTAGAAAACATTGTGGAAAAAGGAGAAAATGCTGGTAACAAGCATTTTCTCCTTTTCCCACAATGTTTTCTACCCTATCCAGAGAAAATTGCACCATTTGAGCCACAATGAAATTGTCGTCTGCAAATGCTTTCAATCTGGACAAGGCTAAAATTTTGTCTTCTGGTAAGAGGTTAACAAGAGAAACATTCTGACCGAATTTCATGATCAGTGGACTGAATATGCTGACTTTAGACAGGGATCATATATAAATGTAATTTATGATCACTGCTTTAGAGAGCAAAGTTTTTCTAATATATGACCTACATTTTGACCAGAGGTTATCCATTTTCATCAGTCTGACATAATTTACAAAGACAAACATTCTGACCAAGTTCCATGTGCATCAGACTGAACATACAGGCTCTAGAGTGCACACAAGATTCAATCTATGACAGATGACAGGACTCTGTATGCTCGCAAGCTCTCACCTTGAACACTTCATGCTTAACCCTTTATATCCTGTACTGTTACGATGCTGGGGCAGAAGCCTTTGGAAAACATTGTGTGAAAAGGAGAAAATACTGATAACCAGCATTTTCTCCTTTTCCCCACAATGTTTTCTACCCTTTCAAAGATTGTAATCATCACTTGGGCCACATCTAATTTGTTGTCTGCAAATGCTTTCAATTTGGACAAGTCTAAAATTTTGTCGTTGTTTGGTAAAGAGTTAAAATCATGATTTGGGTGAGCTGTAACCACAACATTTCAAAGATTCAAGCTTTACTGAGAAAAATATGAGAAAATGAAATTTACAAATCAGTTCAATGCTGTTTATCTCATTCTCCCATTGATAATTATTGTCTGGAAAGTTTTCCAGGGAAATGAACCCTTTCCAACTTGTTTACCAAACTACTAGCAACAACATTCTTCCTAATCAACAGTTAATAGATACAGAATAGGAACCAAAGAAACACAATGACTGGTGAATCTATTCCCAAACAGACATGTTTTAGCAACCAACAGGAACACTGTAAAGTAACGCGTATTTTCTTCTTTTCCAACAATGTTTACCATAGTTATGGACACAGACAGAAGCACTGCTACAAAATGGACACAGGCCTTGACATTAAGCTCTCTGGCCTTCTGCCTGTGGAGCTAAAAACCATGCATTATTTTCCTTTCACCATTTATAAGCTTAGCCAGAGGTTATTAAGCATACATAAGCAAGGCCACAGCAAGCCCACAGAAGCCATGATTTTTTACAAATCACAATCATATTATAAAATCTGAAAGAAGACCCCTTGATGATCATCTATGCCAATTTGTGGAAAATTCCAGCATGTGGTTTTACAGGAGATGATTATAGAAGATTTTTCTATATTTTTCAGCTTTTTTGCCATGGCAACCAGGGCTCATGGTGAAAATAAATTCTTTGATATAATTCAGAACAGGATAATGGCAAGGTTGTTTCTCTGAAGTATTGTCAAACTTGGTCCTAAAGTCTCAGAGGAGAAAAATTTTCAAAGAAAAGTTATGGACAGACTGTCAGATTCACTCAAACCTTTAACCAGAAGCCGAGCACCGTAGCTCAATGGGTAGCATACAAGACTTGAGAACAGGAGGGAAAGCAGCCAGTGGCTTAGAAAGAATATTGTGCAGAGTACTGGTAACAGAAACTCCAGGAAAGCATGGATAGATGCACTGGTCGCCGCGATATAACTGAAATAATGTTGAAAACGGTGTGAAACACCATACAATCAATCAATCAACCTTTAACCAGAAGCTACATTTTTTGACTCCTCCAGAGTGAAAGAGTTTGAAGATGATAAAGGTGGCTCTAATCATTGAATTTGTCTTTGAAAGGGTAGAAAACTTGGTTGGAAAAGTCGTAAATGCTGTTTACCAGCATTTTCTCCTTTTCCCACAATGTTTTCAAACGCTTTCCTTCTTGGGGTCGTTACAAGTCAAGATTGTGTGGTAAATGGTTTAGATAATTTTCCATTTCACACAAAAATTTTGCAATGGTTTGTGGGTATTCACATGTTCAACGACACTTTATGATCAAATGGGATCGTATTCAAATAAGTTTGATGACATCATAATATGATCTCACAAAAATAGAGTTACTATTTACAAAACAGCCATGCCAACATTCCAATTTCAGAATTGTAAAATTGCATAGTTTCACAAAAATTTAATGTTATACTTTCTTTATGCTTGCAAAGAACAACATATTATGCTGTTTTCACAAATGTTTATGTAAATGTCAAGGTCAAAAGAATCTAATTAGCTCCCTTCAACCCTTTACCACACAATCCCAACTTTTAACGACCCTGAGAAAGAAGCCTTTTGAAAACATTTTGGGAAATGGAGAAAATGCTGGTAACCAGCATTCTCTCCTTTTCCCACAATGTTTTCTAGCTTTCCCAAAACAAATTTAAATTCATAAGTCATATATAATTTGTCGTCTGTAATTGCTTTCACTTTGGACCGGTCTAAAATTGTGCGGTAAATGGTTGTTATTACAGAAGAGCTTCAGAAAGCACATAAAAGATACACGTTGAAAACTGCGCCAAATCTAGCATCAAATTCCTTGATTACAGAGTTATTTTCAGAATCTGATAGGTGTTCTCTTTATCAGAATAAACATCTCTTCACAGTTTATTCTCTGAAATAATCACTGTTATATATTAACCTAGTGGCCCTGCACCTGCATTTAATTATTTATGCTGATAGTGTTGATCAAGATCAGACTGGATTGAATGTGCAGTCTGATCTTGGATCTACACTACATGTATTTGCTTTTTGACAGATATTTTGATAAAACAGGTTCCAAATTGCATCTTACACATGGTATGACTGAGAATGCCTTTTCCAGTTTTTTGGGACTAATAGTAACCAGGGTTGACCCTTACAGCCCTTAATTAACCCTTTACCACATAAGCCTGACTTTAAACAATCTTGAGAAAGAAGCCTTATGAAAACATTGTGGGAAAAGGAGAAAATGCTGGTAACCAGTATTTTCTCCCTTTCCCACAATGTTTTCTACAATTCCCCCCAAAAATTTCAATTTTTGAGCCACAATTATTTTGTCATCTTTAAATGCTTTCAGTTTGGACAGGTCTAGAATATTGCCGTTTGGAAAAAAGGTTAATGAGATAAACCTTTTCATTCAGGAATAAACAGCCAACCTATTGCTTTAGCAAGGTTGTTATTTCCCACATATGAAACAAAAAAACATAAGGACAATATAATTCCAAGATCAGACTGAATGTTATGTGCAGTCTGATCTTGATCTACACTGAATGCACAAGCAACTTATCCCAGCCAAGTGCTTTAACTGTTTAACCCTTTACCAAACGACAAAATTTTATACCCGTCCAAATTCAAAGCATTTGCAGACGACAATATCAGTGTGACCGAAATATTAACAAGAGGGCCATGATGGCCCTGTATCGCTCCACTGGCTTATAAATATAAACCATAAATACTAAACATTTCAATTCTGAGCCAAATGGTTTCAAAATGAAGACTTACAGTTTTTTCTGTAAAAGCCAATGCAAAAGTTGAGACCCGCAAGGCAAAGCCATTTTTGATCCCAGAGCTATAATTACTTGAACCCTGGTAGAGGTCCACAAGATAAAGCCACATGCCAAAATAATACAAGTCTATGCTGTATGGTTATAAATAAGGTTACTTTCAAGTTTTGTCCATATGAAGCCTCTGTAAAACATAAGACCCCTGATGCAAGGCTAATTTCAAAAAAAAAATTAAAACAGGAAGATTTCTTAAGTTGTCACTATGTAAGCCCATGTAAAAGTTGTGACCCCTGCGGCGGGGCCAATTTTGAACCCAGGGCTAAAATTTTGGCCTGCTTGGTAGAGGCCCACTAGATATAGCAACATGCAAAATTTGGTAGCTCTAGGCCTTATGGCTAGGTACAGGAAGATTTTTAAAGTTTTCTCTATATAAGCCTATGTAAAACTTGTGACCCCTGGGGCAGAGCCAATTTTGACCCAAGGGCTATAATTTGAAGAAACTTGATAGAGGTCTACTACATAAAGCTACATGCCAAATTTGGTAGCCCTATACCTTATGGTTTCAGACAAGAAGATTTTTAAAGATTTCCAATATTTTTCAGTTTTGTTGCCATGGTAACCAGAGTTTTTGAAGGAATCAAATTCTTTCAAGAAATCTGAAGAGGACCATGGCAGGATTATTTCTGTGAAGTTTCATGAAAATTGGATGGGTAGTTTCAGAGAAGAAGATGTTTGAAACAAAAGTTAACGCACGGATGGACGCACGCACGACGGACACCAGGCCATGACATAAGCCCGCTGGCCTTCGGCCAGTGGAGCTAAAAATGATTGTTGGAAAGGTAGAAAACATTGTGGGAAAAGGAGAAAATGCTGGTTACCAGCACTTTCTCCTTTTCCCACAATGTTTTCAAAAGGCTTCTTTCTCAGTGTTGTTGAAAGTCGGGATTGTGTGGTAAAGGGTTAACAGAAGACAAAACTTTAGACCTGTCGAAAATTTAAAGCATTTGCAGAGGATAACTTGAATGTAGTGAAACGATAGAATCTGTATTCCAAAGGGCAGAAAACATTGTGGGAGAAGGAGAAAGTGCAGGTTACCAGCATTTTCTCCTTTTCCCACAATGGTTTTAAAGTCCAATCTGCCAGGGTCATTAAAACTCAGGATTGTGTGGTAAAGGATTAACTCTTTACCACACAATCCCGACTTTTAACGACCCTGCGAAAGAAGCCTTTTGAAAACCTTGTGGGAAAAGGATGCCCAAACTGAAAGGATTGGCAGGGGGCAATTTAAATGTAGCTCAATGATGGGATTTGTCTTTGAAAGAGTGAAAAACATTGTGGAAAAGGGAAAAAAGGCTGTTGTCCAGCATTTCTCTCATTTACCCACAAAGTTTTCATCACCCTTTTTTCTCTGGGTCGCTAAAACTTGAGATTGTATGGTAAAAAGATTAACCCTTAAAGCGCCTTTCATGACTACAGTTGCCATTGTGTCCAGAGTAGATCAAGATCAGACTGCACTAAAACATGCAGTCTGATCTTTGATCTATACTGTCCGCCTTGCTAAATCTTTACAGACAAAAGCAACCATGGAATTGCAATTAAACCTTTACCAGACGACAAAATTTTAGCCTTGTCCAAATTGAAAGCATTTGCAGATGACAATTTCAGTGTGGCTCAAATGGTGCCATTTTTCTTTGATAGGATGGAAAACATGGTGGGAAAAGAAGAAATGCTGGTTACCAGCATTTTCTCCTTTTCCCACAATGTTTTCAAAAGGCTTCTTTCCCAGGGTCATCAAAAGGCAGCATTGTGTGGTAAACCTGGGATAGTAAGGTCTTATTTTTTTATGGGAAATGTCTTTTAGGTTTTTTCCGGCGCTCTTTGGATTAATTACTATGTTACAGTCAATGTTGCTTGAGGTAAGACGGAATTTTTTGCTGCGTAATTATTAGGTATACTTGTTGATGATGTCTGGGATGTGGGTATGTTTATTTGTTGTTGTTTTTTTCTTTCTACCGTTCAATCACATCATACACTAGACAGAATTTGTCTTTGTCTCTTCACCAAATGATAAAATTTTAGACTTGTCCAAATTGAAAGCATTTGCAGACCAGAAATTAAACATTGCTGAAATGATGGTAATTATATGTGAAAGTGTAGAAAACCTTGTGGAAAAAGGAGAAAATGCTGGTTACCTGCATTTTCTCCTTTTCCCACAAGGTTTTCAAAAATGCATTTCTCTCGGGGTCCTTAAAACTCAGGATTCTGTGGTAAAGAGTTAAAAAGTTAGGTTTGTTTGTTCCTATGGTGTTAAATGCTGCCAACTTTTCAACATTATTTCAGTTATATCGTGGGGGCCAGTGAACCTATACATGCTTTCCTGGAGTTTCTTTTTACCATTACTTCTACAATATTCTTCCCAAGCTACTGGCTGCTTTCCCACATAACCATTGTTGAAACAATGATCAGCGGTGAGAGAGGAGAGTGAAAGTCGCAAGGGTGGGGGGATTTTTCAGTTGTGGTTTTGGATGCCTCCAAAGATTTACTGATTAATTTGACAGACCTAGAGGCTCTGTCTGCTTTTTCTGTCAACCTGAATTAAACCTACTGATATCAATCTGTATCATTTACACTTCACTTTTTACCACACAATCCTGACTTTTAATGACCCTGAACAAGAAGCCTTTTGAAAACAATGTGGGAAAAGGAGAAAATGCCGGTAACCAGCATTTTCTCCTTTTTCCACAATGTTTTCTACCCTATCAAAGACAGAAATCATCATTTTAGCAACATTTAACATGTGGTCTGCAAATGCTTTGAATTCTGTCCCGTCTAAACATTTGTCGTTTGGTATAGAGTTAAACCCTTTACCAAACAAGTTTTAAAGACCAGAGGAAAACAACATTATCTCCTTTTCGCACAATGTTGTCTTGCTCTTCAGGATGACATTCCTGTATTTGGGACAGAGTCAATTTCTGCAAATGTGTTCAATTTGTTTCAGTCTAAAATTTTGTTGTCTGGTAAAGATTTAACCCTTAACCGGACAACAAAATTTTAGCCTTGTCCAAATTGAAAGCATTTGCAGATTACAAATTCAGTCTTACTCAAATGGTGCAACTTTTCTTAGATAGGGTAGAAAACACTGTGGGAAAAGGAGAAAATGCTGGTTACCAGCATTTTCTCCTTTTTCTACAATGTTTTCAAAAGGCTTCTTTCCCAGGGACGTCAAAAGGCAGCATTGTACGCTAAAGGGTTAATGCAAATACAACATACATCAATATAATTAAGGCATGCTCTGGCAACAGAGGGCTTAATGCATCTCTGTGATGCATCACACCATGCAAGTCATCACATAACTATAATACATCCATAAAATCCATTTTGTCTACCAATCAACTGGATCTGGAGGTTGAATCATGTCCATAGCCATGCAGAAAATTGACCAGTAGCGCAAAGTTTTGGCCCAGGTCAGCCTGCGCGGATACTTTTTGCAGATGCATTAAGCCCCCTTTTCACACAGCGAGGCTCATATAAACAAATGTAGCCTGAATGATGGTAATTGTATGTGAAAGTGTAGAAAACCTTTTGTCTGGATATTCCGACTGCAAAACTGATATTTTAGGGGTATATTCCCAATCACCCTATCCGTCAATCAAACTGTACATTTCGTGCTACAGTTTTACTGTCAGCTTATTGGAACTCTGCACATTTGTTTAACCCTTTCCCACACAACAAGTTTTAGACTCTTCCAAATTCAACACATCTGCAGACGACAAGATTTAAAATCAGTACAGCTGAGCTGAAGTTCTCTGAAAGGGTAGAAAACCTTATTGGAAAAGAAGAAAATGCTGGTTACCAGCATTTTCTCCTTTTCCCACAATGTTTTCAAAAAGCTTCTTTCTGAGGGTTGTAGAAACTTGGGATTGTGTGGTAAAGAGTTAATCAAAAGATGTAAATCATTGATTGTATGACATTCAACACTATTTCAGTTATGTCAAGGCAGCCAGTGAACATAATCCATGCTTTCCTGGAGTTTGACTTTTACCAGTACTCAGCACAATGTTCTTTCCAAGCTACTGGCTGCTTTCCCACATAACCATCATTTAAACAATAGTCAGCGGTTAGAGAGGAATGAATCCTGTCACAATGACTATCATCTATGCTCAGAAAGAAAATGGCTGAGCCACCAGATATCGAACTTGGTGATTGACCTCCTGTTCTAATGTCATGTATGCTACCGACTGAGCCATTCTCTGTAAGAGGAGGGCTTGATGCATTGGGTTGTTTGACAAAATGGATTTTACGGATCCATGAGTATACATTGTCTCGCTTGGTATAATGCATCACAAAGATGCATTAAGCCCCTCTTTTGCGAGAGCATGGCTCATAATTATGTAAAAGTTTTGGCTCTAGGATTCTGAACAGACATACACACTGACACACATGCACTAATGCACACATAACCAAAGTGGAGGTTCTAGCAAATTTCTTGCTCACTGAGAACTGGGCTCAACAAAAACAGTAATATCTCTCCCAGAAAAATGGGAGGGTAAGGGGAGGGAGAAATAATTCTCCTTACAGAATAATCATGAAATCAAACTTCCAGTTCAGTAACAATAAACAAAGGCATTTGTTACAATATATGAAACTCAATTAGGACATATAAAACTCCTCTAATGAAATGGAAGGTCAATGGACAATTCAAGCAATGAACCGAATTCTGACATAAGCTCCTCATTAACCCTGTACCACACAATCCCGACTTTTAATGACCCTGAAAGAAAAGGCTTATGAAAACATTGTGGGAAAAGGAGAAAATACTGGTAACCAGCATTTTCTCTTTTTCCCACAATGTTGTCTATCCAGGACAAATTTTGTCATTTTAGCCACCTTTAATTTGTCGTCTGCGAATGCTTTCAATTTGGACAAGTATAAAATTTTATCATTTGGTATTAAGAGTTAACTCTTTACCACACAATCACGGGTTTTAACGACCCTGAAGCAGAAGCCTTTTGAAAACATTGTGGTAACCAGCATTTTCTCCTTTTCCCACAATGTTTTCCAACCTTCCCAAAACAAATTTCAATTTTTTAGTCACATTTATTTTGTCGTCTGCAAATGCTTTCAATTTGGACAAGTCTAGAATTTTGCCGTTTGGTAAAGAGTCAAAGCAGACTTCTTATAGACAACACTGTGGGAAAGGGCAAAATTGCATATGAAGAAAGAATTTCTCTTTTTTCTCCATCATTTTAAAAATTACATAGCAGAAAAACTTCTGTAGTAAATGAGATAATTTTTATTAGTCCTAGAATTGCCAATGAGGGAGCACTAGCTCACATGTTTCTTACATTACCAGCTATTATAGACAACTGACAGGCCACTTGTCAGTTAACCCTTTATCAAACGACAAAATTTTAGACTGGTCCAAATTGACAGCATTTGCAGACTACAAAGTAAATTTTACCGAAAAATGGAAGTTTGTATTGGGATGAGCAGAAAACATTGTGGGAAAAGGAGAAAATGCTGGTTACCAGCATTTTCTCCTTTTCCCACAACGTTTTCAAAAGGCTTCTTTCTCAGGGTCGTTAAAAGTCAGGATTGTGTGGTAAAGAGTTAAACGTGGGTCAACAACTTGTTACAATGGTCTGAAATGCTAATTTGACACCAATTGTTAAGTTTCAAATCCTTACTATAATCCCCTTCTTTATCACAGCGAGTCATTTCATTTCCCTTGTTCCCTTGTACCACTGATAGTGATCTCTTGGTGTTCAAGTAAACCCCCCCCCCCTCAAATGAATTTTTTAAAGCACGAAAAGTGTTTAAAAACAACAGTAACCATACTCTTTATTGCATGATAAAATTTTTGGACTTGTCCAAAGAGAAAGTATTTTCATATGAAAATATGTGGCTCATAGATTATGATGGAAATATTATCTTTTGAAGTAATAGAAAGCATTGTTAGGCCAGTAGAAAGAGCTGGTTTACCAATGTTTACCCCTTTTTCCATGATGTTTTTTGAAGGCTTTCTTTTTTAGCATCATTTAAACTCAGAATGGTTTGGTTAAGGAGTACGATTACGAATTAATTCCTTTCGATGGTCAAGTCAAGGTGTTAAGTGATAACTATCAATTAATTGAAATTTTCATTGACTAGGGTCAACTCAGGGTATCTAAACAAACATTGACCCAACCCACTGACCACTGCCAAGTCAGTTTACTCTTAGCTTCATTGTAGACATACACAATGCTGTAAAAATGCTTATGCCTTAAATGGAGCCAGCTCCAATTATGCACTCATTCATATATTTTGCAGATCTTATACTGAAATACTGAAATCCTAAAATTCACAAATTGTGTCTACATGTCAGCGGACAAACAGTCCCGAGCTGGACAAGTTGGGCTTATGTCAATTCTCCCCCTTTTGCTCTACACTGCTGGGGGCCCCCGGTGCTTTGCCAGCTTTTCTGATAAAAGGGGCCTTGGAAATGCAATTACTGCACTTTTAGTTCTGACTGAAAATGTCCATTTCATTTAAATAACTCTTTACCACACCGTTTTGGGTTTTAATGACCTTGACAGAGAAAGCCATTGACAACTTTCAGAGACAAATCCAACCGAGCCCTGGTAGCTCAGTGGGTAGTGTACAGGTCTTGAAAACAGGGGGTTGCTGGTTCGATCCACGTCAATTTCTTTCTGAGGATTGATGATAAGTCATTGCGACAGGATTCACACCTCTCTCACAGCTGACCATTGTTTCGCCAATGGTTATGTGGAAAAGCAGCCAATGGAGTACCCATACAAAAAACTCCAGGGAAGCATGGATGGGTGTGCTGGCCACAACAATATAAATGAAATGATATTGAAAACAGTGTTAAACACCGCGTGTGCGTCATTTCGTCTAAAACCACGCTTGTCGAAAAGGATCCCTAGCCCTAATCCTTACCCTAACCGAGAGGAATTGTGGCTCAAATCTTCCTCCCAGACAGAGCTTTTAACGAAATAAATCTGGGAATTTAGCAATCGGTATTTTAAAACATACATGGATTTCGACGACACACACTTTCGACAAAATGCTGTGCACTGTAAACACCATACAATACAAATACCAAGCATCAAGCTAAATTTAATTTTACGTCTGCAAAATTAATGTTCCATGTATGGTAGGGTCTAAAATTTTGTTGTCTGGAAAAGATTATAGCACTACAAGGGTTAACCCTTTGGAAATACACAGATGGAGTGATAGATTGTACTGTGGTTACTTTGCACATTATATTCCTCCCAAACCTCTACCTACTTTCTTACATAATCACTGTTGAAATCTTGATCACCAGTGACAGAGGAATGAATCCTGTCATGAATCTCAATCCACGGAAAGAAAGTGGCTGAGCTGGGGATTTGAACCAAACATCCCCTGGTTTCCTGTATGTTACCAACTGAGCTACTAGGCTGGGCGGAAATGCACAGAATGTACTACCAGCCAAAAGATTTTGTACATTAGTCAAAGGACCATTTTAACTCTTTACCTAACGATAAAATTTTGGACTTGGCCAAACTGCAAGCATTTGCAGATGAGGAATTACATGTTGCTGAAATGGTATGATCTCTCTTTTTGATAGGGTAGAAAACATTGTACGAAAATGAGAAAATACTGGTTTCCAGCATTTTCTCTTTTTCTCACAATGTTTTCTAAAGCCTTCTTCATCATAATAAGTTGTAAACGGTGTTTAACCTTTTACCAATAACAAAATTTTAAACCGGTCCAAATTGAAAGCAGTTTCAGACAACAAAATAAATGTAACTGAAAAACTGAAATTTTTCTGGGAAGGGCAAAAAACATTTTGTGAAATGGAGAAAATGCTAGCATTTTACCAGCATTTTCTCCTTTTTCCACAATGTTTTCAAAAGGCTTATTTCTCGGGGTCGTTTAAAGTCGGGATTGTGTGGTAAAGGGTTAACCAGGTCTATCAAACTATTTACATGGACAGCTACAGGTCAGTTATTCATTTTTCTTTTCAATTTCTAACTTCTTTTGGGTCCAGTCATTTCCTGTTGTTGTTAACCTTTTACCAGATGACAAAATTTTAGCCTCGTCCAAATTGAAAGCATTTTCAGATGACAATTTCAGTGTGGCTCAAATGGTGCAACTTTTGTTTGATAGGGTTGAAAACATTGTGGGAAAAGGAGAAAATGCTGGTTACCAAAAGACTTCTTTGCCAGGGGCACCAAAACGCGGCATTGTGCAGTAAAGGGTTAAATGTAAATCACCTATGTCTGCATCTTTTATGTCTGGTTGGTATTCAGAACTTGACATTCTTGTTTAATTTGCCTATACAAGTGTGGTGAACCAGTCAATTTTCCTTTCAAAACAGTGAGGTCAAAAAGGTTAAAGTTTGAAAAAAATCTCAAAACTTTGTGCCATTATGGCCATTGCATTAATCTGAACATCAATGGAAGGGGCCATTTGAATTTAGCAGGTTCTGAGGAGTGCTGGCCTGAAATTGTATGTCAGATTAACAAAATTATGCTTCTTTTTATTATCTTCAATCTGAAACAAATATGCTGCCAGCCATTTTGAAAACATCCATAATGGATCATAAACATGAATTAATCCATTACCACAAAATCCCAAAATTTAACAAACCTGGGAAATTAGGATTTTGAAAACATTGTGAGAAAAGCAGAAAATGCTGGTAACCAGCATTTTCTCCTTTTCCTGCAATGTTTTCTATCCTTTCAAAGTTTGAAATCATCGTGTAGGCCACATTTAATTTGTTGTCTGCAAATGCTCTCAAGCAAGGCTAAAATTTTGTTGTTTGGTAAAGAGTTATCTCTTTACCAGACGGACATGGCCTACCTGAAAGCATTTGCAGATGACAAATTTTCTCAGAACATGAAATTGTCCTTTCAAGAAGCAAAGAAGATTGTGGAAAAAGGAAAGTAACCATCCATTTATCCGTTCCCCCCAGTGTTTCCAAAAGTATTCTTCCTCAACATCCTTAAAACTCCAGATTGTTTTGTAAAGGATTAAAGTTCTGGAATACAGGAGCACATGCAAAAATGAAGTTAAAGACAGAGATATGTTTCATTACAAGCAAATGCTTAACTCTTTACCAAATGACAATATTTTAGACTGGCCCAAATTGAAAACATTTGCAGACGACAAATTCTTTGTGGTTCAAAAACCATATTGGCCTCTGAGAGAGAAGAAAACATTGTGGGAAAAGGAGAAAATGCTGGTTACCAGCATTTTTTTTCCTTTTCCCACAATGTTTTCAATAGGCTTTTTTCTCAGGGTCGTTAAAACTCGGGATTGTGTGGTAAAGGGTTAATTTGCAACAATTTTTTTATAGTCAGTCTTCAGCAAGAAAAAAAAAGGTCATCTGCACACAAATTTGACCAAATATGTTTACTCTTTCCCACTCAACAAGAATCTTGACTTGTCCAAACTTAAAGCATTAATATGCAGATGACAAATCAAAGGTGGCTCTAATGATGAAACTTGCCTGTGATTAAGTAGAAAACATTGTGGTAAAAGGAGAAAATGCTGGTCATCAACTTTTTTTTTCCTTTCCCCACAATGCTTTCTACCTTTCCACAGACAACTTCTATCACCTGAGCCATTTGTGGTCAGCAATGCTTTTGAATTGGATAAGTCTAAAATTTTCTCGTTTGGCAAAGGGTTGAGAAAGTTCTGATATCCTTCACCTTGTATAGAACAGAATGATAGTCTCAGGTAGTGAAGGAAAAGCCCATAAAAACAGAAATAACAGATAGACAGACATCCCATGATGACAAAGGTCTCCATATATTTCATCCAATTGTAGCCCATACACCCCTAATTTCTAGTCTGACACCCAGTAGGCCCATAAACAACATTGTGGCAATAAACTGTTACCAAATCCTTTAATTATGAGCCTCCCTACTGCTCAAAAATTTAGGTAACTCAATGGTGCAGAAGGGTATCATGTTTGCAGGATGTATAAAGCATTTCTAGACTGTTTCAAAACTCTTTTCATGGACACAAAACAATTTTTTTATACCTAGCCAACCCACAGCCGGCTGATACCTTTTCAAGTCTGGAATATTTATATCTGACATTTTATCAGCTACATTTAGGACTCAGAGATATGCAAATCTAAGGTATGGAATGAAAAAGTAATGTGGATTTAAAAAGAACTATGTAAAAAAATATTTTGACTCTGTTACAAATCTTTGACATACTGCACTGATTTCATAATCTTGAAAATCCAATCCTGAATTATAGAATATAAACCCATCTACAATTTGTCACTAACATTGAATAGCAACTTTTCCTACTGCTGCAATGTTTTCTTAACTCCTCTATTCAGTCCCTTTACAATTTACATCCTTATAACTTGCCTCTCAGGTAAACATTTTTGGTGGATAAAATTTCTTGAATTTGGAAGACTGATATAGACAGCATCGAACAACAGTTTTACTGTCCTCTGATTTAAAAAAAAAAAAGATTTACAGTGTCTGATGTCCATCTAATGCCCTTGGTCAAGAATTTAAGCCCTTACCTCTTTCACCCCAAGGGCTTTTGTGAACTGCATAGATCAAGATCAGATATACATGAAACAAGAAGTCTGATCTTGGATCTACAAATGTAAAGTTTGCTTGTTTATCAAAGCCATATAACTATCTTTTTGAGTTTTACTGAACTGTATGTATATCTAGTCATTAAAAGAATGTGGCAAAGCTAGAAACCAAACCACAAACCAAACATTTTCAAGCCATTCCACCCCTGCAAAAAATGTTCAAGAACTTGTGGTGAGTTCTAGAACATTCAAGAACCTTTCTTGAACCTTAAGAACTGTTCTTGAACCAATAAAACAGTTCAAGAACTGAGGTTCTAGAACCCAAATGGTTCTTGAATACTGGTTCTAAAAGCAAGAAAGTGAAAGAACATGTATCAAATAAATGTACCTTTGGAGCCCAAAACATCAATCATACTGGGGAGATGGATGAGAGAAAGCCCTGGTACAGGGTCAAAGGTTGAAAAGGTGATAACAGACACCCTAAATCATTTGTCTAATCTTTGAAAGTGTACATTTCCTTTTCTCTTTAACCCTTAGGCTGCAAAGTGTGACTCAAGGACCTTTTATGGAGAGTGTAGATCATGATTAGACTGCACAGAACATGGAGTTTGATCTTGGGCTAAACTGTCTGATTATGAAATCCCCCCCTCCCCCCAAAAAAACCTTTAAAACAGCAAAATTTGGGGGTTTTACTATTGACTTGAAAGTTTTATTTTACTGATTTAGCAGGTTATGGGTTAAATTTCATCAGTTCTCTCAAACTTTTTAAAGTCTATACTAGATGACAAAATTTCAGTCCAGTTCAAGATGAATTAAAGCACTTGTGGAAGACTTATCAGATATGGCTTTAACCCTTTCCCAAACAAGCCCTGGTTTTCACGTGTCTGCAGTACAAGTCTTTTGAAAACACTGTGGGAAAAGGAGAAATTGCTCGTGACGAGCAATTTCTCCTTTTCCCACAGTGTTTTCTACCCTTTTTGAGACCTTTCTGCCATTTTCATCAAATTTGAAATTGTTGTCTGCAAACTCTTTCAATTTGGACCAGTCCAAAATTTGTCGTTTGGGAAAGGGTTAATAATGACTGGATGTGACTGCATTGGTAGAAAACATTGTAGAAAAAGGAGATACAGCAAGTAAAAAGGCTGGTTACATGCATTTTCTCATTGTCCCACAATGTATTCCATTATGCTTTCTTCCTCAGCATCATAAAAACACAGGAACATTTGGTAAAGGATTAACCCTTTCCCAAACAAGCCCTGGTTTTCAAGTGTCTGCAGTACAAGTCTTTTGAAAACACTGTGGGAAAAGGAGAAATTGCTTGTGACGAGCAATTTCTCCTTTTCCCACAGTGTTTTCTACCCTTTTTGAGACCTTTCTGCCATTTTCATCAAATTTAAAATTGTCGTCTGCAAACTCTTTCAATTTGGACCAGTCCAAAATTTGTCGTTTGGGAAAGGGTTAAGTAAATGTCCACTGATCTTCATCTAAAGATAGATTATTTCAAAACTAGAGGGTCCTTATAGCCCTGTATTGCTCCAATGCCAAATGAATAAATGTGCCATACACATAATTGAAACTGACAGTCATTCAGCTGTAGCTGAAATGAGAATACAGGAGTAATTTTCCTTGATTATTCTATGCTTACCTACATGTTCTTTGATGAATCAAATTATATCATGAAATCTATCATAGATCCACAGAAAGATCATTTAAGCCAATTTGTAGAGAATTCCAACCTGGGGGTTGAGGAAGATGATCTTTAAAGACTCAACACTTTTCAATACAAGCCAGAGGTTTTAATAGAATTAAATTCTTTGAAAAAGTGTTCTTAAGAAGCCAAGGCTGTATCGGTTCTGTGAAGTTTTGTTAACATGGGTAGGGATGCTTTTTTGGGGGAGGAAAAAGAGTTGTTTGAATTAAAGTTAACATACACATGCAAGGATGCATGCATGGATGCATACAACACAGATACATGGCCATGACATATTCTTGGACCAGTTGAGCTAAAATTCATATTTTTAAACCCAAATAAGTTTTCACCTTTCTCCATAAAAACTAGAGTTGACAGATGGCTGGTAGAGGTTTGTCATTACATAGGGTAGGTATATGGCAATCAAATACTACAAACTTCTGTGAACATGACACCCTGTTGTGACCCTAAACAACAAGGCTGTCATGAAACTGTCACTTTAGAAAGTATGATTAAAATGATGTTAGTGATCCAGTCCCATACAGGTAACACTTCATAAGCTCCTGAGTTAGGGCAGCTTTTGAAACATTGTGGAAAAAGAATTTATTGCTAGTTATAAGAAATTAATGTTCCTTATCCCAGTTAGTTTTCTGTATCTTTCATTGAAAGAAATCATAGTGTATATTATGGTTTACACCATGAAGAAAGAATCATTCAATGCTTTTGAAAACATTGTGGGAATAGGAGAAAATGCTAGGAACAAGCCTTTTCTCCTATATCCACAATGTCTTCTACCCATCAAATGTTAATCCCATCATTTGAGCCACATTTAGTTTGTCATCTGTAAATTCTGTCATTTTGGATGAGGCTTACCAGGGTCGATAATTTTTGCAGATGCATTAAGCCCCCTTTTCACAGAGCATGGCTCATTTATGAATTTGTTTCTATGTCTACGGTTTCACTTGTGTAAGGCTGGGATATTGGGGAAATCCATATACCATCCAGCTTCTCTGCTTGTCAGCCCTTTGATTGTAAATGGGCGATAATGAACTTTGTCAAGGAAAAAAAGGTTTAACCCTACTATCAACATTATTCTGGACTGGTCCAAATTGAGCATCTACAGACAACTTATTAAAGGAGCCATTTACTTTTTATGCTATAAAACAAAATTTCTTGTAAAATATGGATAAATACAACAGTTACTAGATACATTTTTCTTTGCAGTCTTATAAACTGTACAGTTATATTCAAATAACAAGAGGGCCATTGGCCCTACAAGGCTCACTTGAGTAAAGTCATCTAAAGCTGATAAAGCTGAGGAGATCCTGGTTTTATTGATGTAAAACACATGAGTGTAAGTGACATATTTTTGGAACTGACATGGCCAAATTTTGAACTTGTCCAAGATATCATCATTTAGAAACCATTCTGACCAATTTTCATGAGTATCAGGTTGAAAATGTGGCTTTTAAAGTGCACAAAAGCTTTATCTAATATATGGCCCTGTGACCTACTTTTTGGCCCAATGTAACCCAATTTCGTACTTGTCCACGATACCATCAAAGACAAACATTCTGGCCAAGTTTCAAGAGTATGAGGCTGAAAATGTGACCTCTGCGGTGCACATAATTTTGAACTTGTCCCAGGTATCATAAAGAAACCATTCTGACCAATTTTTTTGAGTATCAGGCTGAGAATGTGGCTTCTAGAGTGCACTTAAGGTTTATCTAAACTTTGGCCCAGCGACCTACTAAATGTAAGCCAATTTTTTAACTTGTGCAAGATAATCATCAAAACAAACATTATGACCAAGTTTCATTAGTATCACGCTAAAATTGTGGCCGCTAGAGGGTACACAAGGTTTTTCTTAGATTTGGCTCAGTGACCTACTTTTTGACCTGACATGACCCAATTTCAAAATTGTGCGAGATATCAAGACATATAATCTGACCCACTTTCAAGAGTATCAGGTTAAAAATGTGGCCTCTAGAGTGCATGCACGTTTTTTCTAAGATTTGGCCCAGTGACTTACTTTTTGACCCAAAGTGACCCAATTTCAAACTTGTCCAAGATTTTATCAAGACAAACATTCTAACTAGGTACAAACATTCTGCTAAGTTTCATGACTGCCTGACTGAAAATGTGGCCTGTAGAGTGCATACAAGGAAATGTTGACGACCCGACGACAGATGACACACAACACATGAGGGATGATGGGCACAGCATGATCACAAAAGCTCAACTTGAGCACTTAGCTAAAAAGGTGCAAGTTTGTGCATTTAAATAATGGGATGATCATTTTGCAATTGGTAACTCCATCTATGTTTATTACATCTGATATATCATGAAACTAGATTGATGATTTACAGGATTTATTCTTCTCTCGTTGCTGATTGTTGTTGAAATGATTGTTTTGTGGGAAAATAGCTAGTGGTTTTGGAAGAATAATATGTAAAGTACTGGTTACAAAAAATACAGGAATGCATGGAAAGATGCACTGGCTGCCACAATATTTTACTGAAATAATGTTGAAAACCCCATTAAACACCATACAAAGAAACAAAAAAATCCAACCATGTTTTTAATAGTCTTCTTTTTTGGGGTTGTTAACTCTCAGGCTGCTAAGTGCCACTGTAGTACCCTTTGTGGACGTGTATATCCAAGATCAGACTGCACAGAATGTGCAGTCTGATCTTGTATATACATTGTCTGATAAGGAGACATTTTTCATCCTTGAAAATGTAACCTATGAAATAGCAAAATTTGGGCTTTTACTATTGGCTTTAAGGTTTCATTTCAGTTATTTAGCAGGTTAAGGGTTAAACCATGGGAATCTTTTGTGGGACATATAACAGGGATCTTGGTAGAACAGTTTATATTTCTTCATTTCTGTTTTTTTAACAGCATCTGCTTTGAGAAAGTTTGAAGGATGCAAATTTAATTTGTTTCAAATTACTTAACAACAGTCAAAAATGCCAAATCAGCAGATCATTTCCAAGGCATCCCATGAACTGACAACTTTGTAGCATACAAGTTTGATGAAAAAAAATTACATGAATTAAGGTCCAACCCATAAGCATGAGAGAAAAAATCATTGCAAAAGGGGAATTGTTTGTCATAAGTTTGGTTATTTCATATATTTTCGTAACATTTTCCAAGTAGTCTGCTGAAAAGATGCTGGATATGGAGGAAGTAACAAAGAAAATTTTAATGATTCAATCACCATGCAGGCTTGAATATGGTATCTTTGTAGTTTCACCATTCATGAATTCTGCTCATTATAACTCTTTACCAAACAACAAAAATGTACACTGGTCTAAATTGAAAGCATTTGCAGATGACAATTGAAAGATGAATCAAATGATGTAAATTGTCTCTGATAGGGTAGAAAAAAATTGTGGGAAATGGAGAAAATGCTGGTAACCAGCATTTTCTCCTTTTCCCACAATGTTTTCAAAAGGCTTCTTCCTCAGGGTCGTCAAAACTCGGGATTGTGTGGTAAAGGGTTAAAAAAGTTATTTGACTTATTTTCTGAGAAAAGGTGGTTTAATGTATCAGCAAAAAGTACCTACCCATGTCAGCCTGCACATAAGCTGACCTGGGTTTAACTTTTTGCTATCAATAAATTTTCTGCATGTCAAAGAGCCATTCTACCTCATGGTTCAACCAGTTTTTAGGCACACTGGGTCCAATTTGTTATGCTATAACTAATGTGTTTTTAATGCATTACGAAGATGCATTAAACCCCCTTTTCCCAGAGTGCCATTCATTTATAAAACAGTTTGCTATGGTATTTCATCTTAGTGGAATTCACAGCTTTTCTAATGGAAACTTTTTAATAAATCATTTGGAAAAATTATAATCTATTTAATCATGTTTAATACAAGAGTAATTAGCAACACTAAGCCTTTTCCATGGGTAAGTGATTTAGGCAAAACGTTGTACCTAAGTAGCTGACATGTGTCACAAATGTTTCCCTCTAACCTAGTCTTAACTCCTTGTTGTCTGGGTCAAGTCTTTACCAAACAACAAAATTTTAGACCGGTCAAATTTTAAAGCATTTGCAGACGACAGATTTAAAGGTGGCCCAAATGACGAAATTTACCCATGATAGGGTAGAAAACATTGTGAGAAAAAGGAGAAAATGCTGGGTACTAGCATTTTCTCCTTTTTCCAAAATGTTTTCAAAGCCTTCTTTCTCAAGGTCGTTAAACGTTGGGATTGTGCGGTGAAGGTTTAACTCTTTCCCAAACAAAATTTAGACTTGTCTAAATTGAAAGCATTTGCAGACGACAAATTGAATATTCTTGTATGGTGTCAGATTTGTCTTCGATGGATTAGAAAACACTGGGAAAAGGAGAAAATGCTGGTTACCAGCATTTTCTCCTTTTCCCACAATGTTTTTAAAAGTCATCTTCCACAGACTCATTAAAAGTTGGGATTGTGCGGTAAAGGGTCAACTCCTTACCACACAATCCCAACTTTTATTGACCCTGAGGAAGAAGGCTTTTGAAAACATTGTGGGAAAAGAAGAAAAATGCTGGTAACCAGCATTTTCTCCTTTTCCCACAATGCTTTCTACCCTTCCTAAAACAAATTTCAATTTTTCAGTCATGTTCATTTTGTTGTCTGTAAATGCTTTGAATTTGGACCAGTCTAAAATTTGTCGTTTGGTAAAGGGTTAATGGGTAGAAATTCCTTTTGGACCATGGCCTGGTGGTATGAAAGCCAGCATAGCTGATAACCATCTGTTCAACCACACCTTCTACAGATTGTGACCTTGATAGAACTAATGGGAAGAAAGCAGAAAATAGATCTAGTTTTGACACAAAAAATATTTTTGTTATCTTTTCTTTTTCAAATTAGTGACAAGTTTACAACTACCTTCACACTTATGACCTCTTTTCTTTCAAGTAAGGATTGAATTCTAACAAGAGCACTGCATGCTGGAGCAAATTTCGCTTGGCTGTGGTTCCTTGATATTCAATGCAAAGTCGAAAAAGGGGCATAACTGTCAACAAGAGGGCCATGATGGCCCTGGAGTCGCTCACCTGAGCCTTTTGACCAGGCACAACCAATTTCCAACATCTTGTGAGATATATGTATTACCAAACAATAAAATTTTAAACTCATCAGTCTGAACCTTCTGCATAAAACAAATAATATATGGATCAAGCTGTGGGATTGGTCTCTCAGAGGGGTAGAAAACATTGTGAAAAAAGGAAAAAATGCTGGATACCAGCATTTTCTCATTTTCAAACAGTGTTTTCAAAAGGCTTCTTTCTGAGAGTCATTCGTACACTAGGTTTTTCTAAGATTTGACCTAGTGACCTAGTTTTTCAGCCAACATGACACATTTTCAAACTGGTCCAAGATATCATCAGGACAAACATTCTTACCAAATTTCAAGAGTATTGGACTGAAAATGTGGCCTCTACAGCATACACAAGGTTTTTCTAAGATCTGACCTAGTGACCTAGATTTTGACCCAACATGACCCATTTTCAATCTCATCCAAGATATTACCAAGGCAAACATTCTGAGCAACTTTAAAAGCGTATTGAACAAAAAATGTGGCCACAACGGCGTACACATGGTTTTTCTAAGATTTGACCAGGTGACCTAGTTTTTGACCCAACATGACTCATTTTCAAATTCTACTGAGATATCATTGAGACAAACATTCTGACCAACTTTCAAGAGTATTAGACAGAAAATGTGGCTTCTGGAGCTTACACAAGGTTTTTCTAAGATTTGACCTAGTGACCTAGTTTTTGACCCGACATGACCCAATTTCAAACTAGTCAGAGATATTATCAAGGCAAACATTCTGACCAACTTTCAAGAGTACTGCACAGAAAATATGGCCTCTAGAGCATACACAATGTTTTCCTTAGATTTGACCTGGTGACCTAGTTTTTGACCCAACATGGCACATTTTCGTACTATTTCAAGATATAATCAAGACAAACATTCTGACCATTTTTCAAGAGTATTGGACTGAAAATGTGATCTCTATAGTGTACAAAAGGTTTTTCTAAGATTTAACCTAGTGACCTAGTTTTTGACCCCACACGACCCAATTTCAAACTTGTCCGAGAGTTTATCAAGACAAACATTCTGACCAAATTTCACAAGTATCTGACTGAAAATGTGGCCTCTAGAGCGTACACAAGGTTTTTCGAAGATTTGACCTAGTGACCTAGTTTTTGACCCCACATGACCCAATTTCGAACTCATCTGAGATTTTATCAAGACAAACATTCTGACCAAGTTTCCCAAGTATCTGACTGAAAATGTGGCCTTTAGAGCGTACACAAGGTTTTACTAAGATTTGACCTAGTGACCTAGTTTTTGACCCCACATGACCCAATTTCAAACTCGTCCAAGATTTTATCAAGACAAACATTCTGACCAAGTTTCATGAGGATCGGACTGAAAATGTGGCCTCTAGAGCGTACACAAGGTTTTTCGAAGATTTGACCTAGTGACCTAGTTTTTGACCCCACATGACCCAATTTCGAACTCGTCCGAGATTTCATCAAGACAAACATTCTGATCAAGTTTCATGAAGATCGGACTGAAAATGTGGCCTCTAGAGCGTACACAAGGTTTTTCGAAGATTTGACCTAGTGACCTAGTTTTTGACCCCACATGACCCAATTTCGAACTCATCTGAGATTTTATCAAGACAAACATTCTGACCAAGTTTCCCAAGTATCTGACCGAAAATGTGGCCTCTAGAGCGTACACAAGGTTTTACTAAGATTTGACCTAGTGGCCTAGTTTTTGAGCCCACATGACCCAATTTCGAACTCGTCCGAGATTTTATCAAGACAAACATTCTGACCAAGTTTCATGAGGATCGGACTGAAAATATGGCCTCTAGAATGTACACAAGGTTTTTCGAAGATTTGACCTAGTGACCTAGTTTTTGACCCCACATGACCCAATTTCGAACTCGTCCGAGATTTCATCAAGACAAACATTCTGATCAAGTTTCATGAAGATCGGACTGAAAATGTGGCTTCTAGAGCGTACACAAGGTTTTTCTAAGATTTGACCTAGTGACCTAGTTTTTGACCCCACATGACCCAATTTCGAACTTGTGCGAAATTTTATCAAGAAAAACATTCTGACCAAATTTCACAAGTATCTGACTGAAAATGTGGCCTCTAGAGCGTACACAAGGTTTTTCGAAGATTTGACCTAGTGACCTAGTTTTTGACCCCACATGACCCAATTTCGAACTCGTCCGAGATTTTATCAAGACAAACATTCTGACCAAATTTCACAAGTATCTGGCTCAAAATGTGGCCTCCAAAGCGTACACAAGGTTTTTCTAAGATTTGACCTAGTGACCTAGTTTTTGACCCCACATGACCCAATTTCGAACTTGTCCGAGATTTCATCAAGACAAACATTCTGATCAAGTTTCATGAAGATCGGACTGAAAATGTGGCCTCTAGAGCATACACAAGGTTTTTCTAAGATTTGACCTAGTGACCTAGTTTTTGACCCCACATGACCCAATTTCGAACTCGTCCGAGATTTTATCAAGACAAACATTCTGACCAAGTTTCATGAAGATCGGACTGAAAATGTGGCCTCTAGAGCGTACACAAGGTAAAAAGTTGATGACGGACGACGCACGACGGACGACGGACACAGCATGATCACAATAGCTCACCATGAGCACTTCGTGCTCAGGTGAGCTAAAAATACTTTGATGGTTACCTGCCCTTGCTATATAGGTTCCCCTTTTGATAATTAACAACCTGCCTAGGTTTGAAGCAAATATGTCCTGTAAAAACAAAGATTTTCTGATATGTTAAAGTTTTCGCTAAAAGACCCACATGACGACAACACAGACGCCGCCGATGACAATAAGGGCCATGACAATACCTCGACTTTTTTTTGAAAACAGCCAAGTTAAAAGTGCAAAGTGGAACTTAACTCTTACCAGACAAAATTTTAGATTCGTCAAAATTGACAGCAATTGCTTGTAACTGCCATTTTCTCATTTTCCCACAATGTTCTCTACCCTAGACATAATTATTTCATAATTTGAGCAACATTAAACTCCTTACCACACAACAAAATTTTTGACTTGCCGAAACTGAAAGCATTTGCAGACACCAAATTAAATGTACTCAAATGTACTTAAATGTAAAGCTCATGATGGGATTTGAACTTGACAGGGAAGAAAACATGATACATGTAGGTCAAGGAGAAAATGGTGGCTAGCAGCTACTCTTCCAAATACAGATCACTCGATCTGAGTCATTTTGTTGTCTGCAATTATGCTTTCCAATTGGACTTAGTCTTAACTCTTTACCACAGAATCCCAAGTTTTTACGAGCCTGAAAGAGAAAACTTTTGCAAACATTGTGGGAAAATGAGAAAATGCTGGTAACCAACATTTTCTCATTTTCCCACATTATTTTCTAGCTTTTCACAGACAAATCTCAACATGTGAGCCACATCTACAATGTCGTCTGCAAATGCTTTCAATTTGGACAAGTCCAAATATTTGTTGTGTGCTTAAGTGTTAAATTTTGTATGTCTGGAAAAGAGTTGAATCCAAACAGAAATATGAATTTCCGTATGTTGTAAATGAAGTGCTGCATCATGCAGTCTGTTTATAGGGTTTTGTATAAATAATTTCCTGTACATGGTAGCACATTGAAAATCCCTGGGTTTTCAAATTTAAACAGATGGCTTATACAAAACAGAAGTCATTTCCTGTAAAAAAGTCAGCAGCTTGCAGCATTCACTATTCCCCAAACGCTTTTGCCAATTCAAAACATTAAAGAAGTAGAAATGGAAAAAGAAAAACAGTATAGATGGCTGATATTTGACGCTGAGACAAGCCAGAAAGAACACTTTTATTCTCTGAATGTCCTTAAAGTTTTAATTACCTTGCAGATGAAGGCTTCTGAAAACACCATTGGAAAAGGAGAAAATGCTGGTAACCATCATTTTCTCCTTTTCCCATAATGTTTTCTACCCTTTCAATGACAAATCCCAGTGTGTGAGCAACATTTAATCTGTTGTCTGCTAATGCTTTGGATTTGGAAAAGTTCCAATATTTTGTTGTTTGGTTAAGAGTTTATCCCCAATTTAGTATAAAACCAAATGATAGGGGCATCATTATAAAAATTTTAATTTCTCTCTACTTGAGTAGAAATAAACTGATAATTTATGAAGCCTTTTTGTGACTCTATTTTTGTTTCAGTATGAGAAGAGTACGGTAGCAAGGTAAGGGTTTTGCATTAAAATCACCTCCTTCCTTCCTTTTGAGATAAAGTTTCCATTTCATTACACAGTATGGCTTGAAAACCACAGAACTAGAAAATGTACCTGTTGAAAACATATTCTTTTGGTTGAACACTTTCACCCTGGGTGCACAAGCTCTCTTCACATTTGAAAAGGTCAAAGGAAAGATTATTTTGACATAAACTAACAACTTTGCTTGCATTTATGAGCATAATGATATACATGTAATTCAATGCATGGTGAATGTCTTTTTAAAATTATCAGATTTTTCCCTCGATTATTTTTCATTTTATAAACCCCTTACAGCAAAAGATAACCCACACTTTTCCTTTGTGGTAAAGAGTTGATTTTACAATCATGCCTATAACCACAGAACATGCCCTAATTATCAAACCACAAAAACCGCTAAATTGACATCATAAATTTTTACACCTATAGGATTCCAAATGATTTATTTTGTATTGGGTGAGAATTTTTTTGGCTTTCATCCTCTCTAAAATCCATACATATGTAATAGGGGATGTCTTTATCCTTTATCCTTTTACAGGTGACTTTCTCTTAACTCTTTACCACACGACAAAAATGTAGACTTCTCCAAACAGAAATTTACGTGTGGCTCAGATGATGGGACTTGTCTTTGATGGGGTGACAAAGATAGTGGGAAAAGAAGAAAATGCTGGTTACCAGCATTTTCTTCTTTGCCCACAATCTTTTCTAATGCCTTTTTCCTCGAGGTTGTTGAAACTTTGGATTGTGTGGTAAAGGAAGTTTTCAAACCCTGTCAGAGATTAATCAAACAGGCTCTAAAATTCATCATTCGTGTAGAATTGTCTTTAACTATTCATCAAACAATCTCGTGTTGTAACAACCCCGAAAGGAAAGGGTTTCGAAAACATTGTGGGAAACAGAGAAAATACTGGTAACCAGCAGTTTCTCATTTCCCCACAATGTCTTCTACCCTATCAAAGATGGAAATCATCATTTGAGCTCCATTTGAAATGTTGTTTGCAAATGCTTTCAATTTGGTCCAGTCCAAAATTTTGTTGTGTTGTAAAGGCTTGTTGAAAGGTTCAGTAACACATTACTTTTCAGCAGTACTTACTTATTATTATACACGATATTTTTCATCTTCAGAAGCTATTTGATCAACAACAGGCATAGTATTCCCAGGAAAATGAATAAAACCACCATCTTTATGCGCTATCATAAAGACATATTATACAGAGTTCATTCAGGTCAGTAGTAATAAACAGCTGTCATGATTCAAAAAGACCTAAAAACCCAGATATCCTGTTATTCATTCAAATGATTTCCGAAATGCAAAACTTGTCATTAATCAAATTGGATGAAATAAATAGCAGAAACTACTTTAGGCCTGCTAGTCATAACAGATAATTCTTACTCACTACCAAATTAACCTTCACCAAACAGATACATGATTTATGACACTGATGACTGAGTCTTTAAAAACATTGTAGGAGAATGGACAAAGAGCTGGTAGCCCCAATTTCTCCTTTTCCCACAATGTTTTCTAATCTTTTAAAGCCAAATATTGTCATTTTAGCCACATGTCATTAAAATGTCATCAGCTCTCAAACCCTTTACCACACAATCCTGACGACTTGGAGAACATAGTTTTTGCAAACATTGTGGAAAAAGAAGAAAATGCTGGTAACCAGCAAAATATTTTCTACGCTCTCAAACACAAATATCATCATTTTGAGCCATATTTAACCTTTTAATCCTCTACCACACATACATGACTTTTAACAACCCGGAGGAAGAGACTTTTTGAAAACATTGTAGGAGTTATCAGCATTTTCCCCTGTTCCAACAATGTTTTTTACCTTTCCAAAAACATATTTCAAGTTATGAATCACATTTAATTTGTCATCTGCAAGTGCTTTCAATTTTGACAAGTCTAAAATTTTGTTGTTTGGTAAAGAGTTAAATTGTCGTCTGCATGTGTTTTCAATTTGGACAAGTCCATAATGTTATCATCTGGCACAAAGTTCAGAGTTCACACTCCAAAGGAATCATATGAACAATATGAAGTACTTACACAGGTTTTCTTGGAATAATATTATCTTGGAAATTTTTGAAAAACAGGTTCTTCCTTATATCATGTTGTGGGCTATAGTTCTTGCTGACTCTGTAAATGGAGAAATTGGCTGGCATAATGTATCCCACCTCTGAAAAGATACAAATAAAGAATCTAAGTATTACTTACATTTCAGTTAAAAAAAAAAGATCATCAGATAGCTAGATATACAATTTACTCCTTATCAAAAGACAAAATTTTAGACTTGTCCAATTGAAAACATTCTGCAGATGACAAATTAAAGGTGGCTCAAATGGCAGATTTCATCTTTCATAGAGTAGAAAACATTTTGGGAAAAGGGGAAAATACTGGTAACCAGCATTTTCTCCTTTTTCCACAATTTTTTAAAAAGGTTTTTTCTTCCAGTCGTTAAAACTTGTGATTGTGTGGTACAGGGTTAAATGCTGGTTATTAGGACCAAATTCTCTTATTTCAACTTCAAGGCTGTTTTTGGCAGAACAGCTCTCAAGTACTGGACAGATACAGGATCTGACTAATGAGGTAATGAGATAAAGCTTTGTTAAATGAGTCTAGAAAAATATTATCATGCTCGCTGTTGGCAAACTTACCAACATCTTTTGGACAAGTTTAATAAAAGTTTATCTAAACAGCCTATGTCAGACTCTTTCCATCACAAAACAATACCTCACGACCGTACAGCTAGAATATATAAAACAATATACAAATCTATAAATATATTATTATATGAATCTATAGCCAGAATATGCAAAACCATGCACACTAAATCATAAATTTCGATGAGTAAAATTAGACTCCTTTTTCTGGAAGCATTATTAAATGACCTCACATAATGCTTTTCTCAAATCTGTGTAAGAAAAGAAAATTGGTAATGGCTGTATTATTACACTGAAACAAGGGAGGTTATGTGATAAAAGTTGGGCTTTCTTACCTCTTAAATTTGCTCTGAATTCTTCAGCCATAAATCTAAATGAATTAACATTAACAACTATCACAACAAGCACTAAAATAAATGGTAAAACTTTCTTGAAACTCATTGTATCCAAATATTCTTTTTCATGTAAAGTATCCTTTCTTCACAGTGTTTCAACCGTTTATTAAATGATTACTTCAGACATCAATATTGGTGTTTTAAAAACTGAGAAAAATTAACCCTTAGAGTGGCAAATACACCTACCTGACATTTCCAATTTAGAAATAAGGCCCATATGATTACTCTTTCAAGGCCACTCATGTCCAGAATGTCTCAGCAAGGTAGACAGCGTAGATCAAAGATCAGACTGCACATTCTTTTGTAGTCTGATCTTAATCTACAATTGCAAGGCAGACAACTGTAACAGTTGTGAAAGGTGCACGTAAAGGGTTAAGATTAAATCAGTTTAATATAAAACTTATATACAGCAGACAAAATCAGTGCAATAATGCATTGGCATCTACAAAACTATTGTTAGTATAACAATAGAATCAGGGATTACAGTAATCTACTTAAATCTTTCAAAGACTTTATAAATATAAATCTATGATACTAAATTTTCTTTTGGCTCTATTTGAAAGGAAAACAATTATTATCTGCCTGCTTAAGGCAACAATAGCTGTAAAATGTAAACACAAAGCATGTGTTAAAATGCATTTGAATTTCAATCATATCATTTTAACTCTTTTTACCAAACGACACAATTTTGGACTGGACCAAATTGAAAGCATTTGCAGATGACAAATAAACTGATACTCAAATGATGATTTTGTTCTTTTATAGTACGGAAAATATCATGGGAAACGGAGAAAATGCTGGTTACCAGCATTTTTTCCTTTTCCCACAATGTTTTGTTTTCAAAAGCTATCTTCCTTAGGGTCGTTAAAAGTCGGGATTGTGTGGTAAAGAGTTAACAGTATGGAAATAATTGTGAAGATGAAACTTTGTTATTGTATGGAAGGTCCAAGTGGTAGTAGCTGGCAGAGAAATTAATTTCAATACTAGATTAAAAAGTGCCAGGTCACTCTATCTTAATATGTTTACTTTTTGCCTGATTTTAAATTTATTTTTCTGCCAGCCACTAACACTTGGACCAATGGCACAATTGTCATCTTCACAATATTTTCCATACTTTTTAAAGGCATGATTTAAATTTAAATGCACACCTGCATTGTCTTTTTCGCTGCTATTGGGCATTTAATAATTGTTATCGAATCTCCTGCTATACAACTGTAACAAGATTTAATGCATCACAATAAGAAAATATTAACCAGATCTTTTACAAGATGGATATCCTGTTTTTTCTTGCGAAATAGTCCAGGGTCCATATCCTGTTTTTTCTTGCGAAATAGTCCAGGGTCCATATCTACCAACCATTCTTAGGCATATTCTTGGTCTTATATTCTCCAAGATTTTCTAAATTTGAATGTAACACAACTTCTGATTGGCTAAACCAAATGGTTAAGCCAATCAGAAGTTGTATTACATTCAAATTTAGAAAATTCTATTTGGTTTAGCCAATCAGAAGTTGTGTTACTTTCAAATTTAGAAAATCTAGAGAATAAGACTAAGAATGTTCTTAAGAATGGTTGGTGAATACAAACCCAGATCTTTATCCTTGACTTGTGATTAGTGTGTGCTGTGATTGGTTTACAGGAAAATGTTCATGTATACCTTGGGCAGGATATGGCTGCCTCTTCATGTACTTATTTCTCAACATGACAAAACTTAGGCTTGTCAAAAGTGAAAGCATTTGCAGATGACAAATAATTTCACAAGCCTACTTAAAATGAAATTGTCTGGAATTACAAATACAAAACAATTAACTCTTTCACTACTCACCCCAGAAATTCCAGTTTTTTCTTGCTTGTAAAAGTAGATTTCCACTGCTATTGAAGATGACTTATAATTGTCATTGAAAAGTACCATGTAGCGGATGGTGTAGATCAGAGATCAGGCTGCACATCCTGTGCAGTCTGATCTTGATCTACCCCATCTGCAAAAGCTATTAAAGTCATCATTGGTAATAAAAGAGTTAAGGTATACATGAAATTTTACAGATGCCTCATCAACTATAAAAAAAAAGTTAATTTGCCATGTTCTAATTCATTAACTCAACTTTAGGTTGCTAAAGGCTATATTCATCACATAACCTTCCTCGTTTTTAGTGTAATATACCCATTACGAATTTTCTCATCTCATATATGTTTAACATCAAAATTGTGTGACATCATTTTTGATGTCATGATGAATTTTTTGTGTATTTCATAGAAGTGAATGGGTTTCTTATAGATCTTACTTCGCATGCATCTATGGATGTTTTCGCGCCTTCTGATCAACATTTTGTGAAATATCTTTTATGTGATAATCTGACATTAATTGGCTTACAAGATAAAATTTTATTGAACTCGTCAAGAAAAAAAGTTAAAGCTCGCCAAAGGCTCGCTTAACCCTTTACCACACAATCCTGACTTTTAACGACCCTGAGAAGGAAGCTTTTTGAAAACATCGTGGGAAAAGGAGAAAATGCTGGTAACCAGCATTTTCTCCTTTTCCCACAGTTTTCTACCTTTCCCGAAACAAATTTCAATTTTTGGGTCACATTTGTCGTCTGCAATCGCTTTCAATTTGGACCAGTCTGAAATTTTGTTGCTTGGTAAAGAGTTAATAGCATTTTTCCTATTCTTGTTTAATAAAATTCTATCTCAAACGCCAACTCATGTCAGATCCTATATATATTGTACAACGTCAAATTATAGGTGTAGATTAAAGATGAAAATGTCCTAGAATATGTTTACAGGAAAAAAAAGGTTTATATGGGAGAGATATCATTTTAAATGATCTTTATGTGTGTAATATTGAACATTAAAAATGAGTTAGAAATAATAAAATACATTTCAGAACATACAACTTTCCTAAAAATAACATAGGTAAATTTAACAGGAAAAATTAGTCATCAAGTTATTGTGCATTAACCCTTTACCGCACAATGACGCCTTTCAACGACCCCCTGGGAAAGAAGCCTTTTGAAAACATTGTGGGAAAAGGAGAAAATGCAACTTACTAGCATTTTCTCCTTTTCCCACAACATTTTCTACCCTTTTAAGAGAAAATTGCACCATTTGAGCCGAATTGAAATTATCATGTGCAAATGCTTTCAATTTGGACAAGGCTAAAAGTTTGTCGTCTAGTAAAGAGTTAACAGATATGGTATATATAGGTACAGCAGGTTAGTTGCATCTTTCCAAAACTTGAAAAATCTTTTGCAACATTTTTAATACTTCAAAGATTTCTAAGACCATTCGATCTATGAAATTTTGTCCAAAAGTTTTTCTATACACACTAGACGGCAAATGATAAAATTGATTCAACACTGAAGCAAAATGGAAAATTAATGTTTTCAAAAGCCTTCTTCATCCTGCCAGTAAAAACAAGAGATTTTTAGATATAAACCCTTTACCAGATAATCTTTTTTCTTAACCACTCTGAAGAAAAATTCTTTTTGAAGCATTGTGGGAAAGGAGAAAATGCTGTTAGCAGCATTTTCTCCTTCTCCCACATTGTTTCCTATTTGTTTGAGAATAAAGTAATCCATTTGAGCCATAATTATCTAATTTGTCATCTGCACAAGTTTTCAATTTGGACTAGTCTACTATTTTGTTTTCTGGTAAGGAGATAGGTGTAGAATTGAAATGCATCACAATTGCCTAGTGTGTGCACAGATGGTAGCCATTCATGAAAAATCCAATAAAACTTTAAAATAGTGGTAGATTATTTCTTTTACATTATGCTTGATTAATTTTCCTTTTCATTTTTATCATCAACATTTTTTCCTCATAGAGTTTAAGTTTGATTTTATTGCCAATTTTATCGAGCAAACGGTGCGATTGTAGTCGTGGAAAGGCTAGATTTTCTTCTTTTTTGTTTTTGAACCGTTAAGCACACAATCCTGTGTTTTAACGACCATTAGGAAGACACTCCTGAAAACATTGTACGAAAAGGAGAAAATGCTTGTAACCAGCATTTTCTCCTTCACTCACAACATTTTATACTTTTCAGAGATAAGTCCCATTGTTGAACCATATCTAATTTGGTGTCTGCAGCTGCTTTGATATTTGACATGTCTAATTTTTTTTTAAATTTATTTAAAGAGGTAATGGAAGTAAATTCTCTTCCATCATAATAAGTTTTACAGAGATGACCATTTGCAAAATCCTTGCAGTTTGAGTTGACTCATTCCTTAACTCTTTACCAAACATCAGTACTTTGCTCTGAAAAATGTCCAAACTGAAAGATTATTTGCAGACGAAAAATTCAGCGTGGCTCATATGGAGGGTATTTTTCTTTAAAGGGGAAGAAAACATTGTGCCAAGAAAAAAGGAGAAAATGCTGGTTACCAGCATTTTCTCCTTTTTCTACAATATTTTGAAGCCTTCTTTTTCAGTGTCATTAAAACTCTTAATTTTGTGGTAGCGTGTCAAATTATAGGCTTAAATAATTGCAAAAAATAATGATTACTGAGTAACCCTAAACTGAATTTAGTTTCTGCAAGTTTTGAGAAAAACTCTACAATATCTAATGAAGCTACTGACCAGCAGAGATAACCTTTTGTCGATCAGTTTCTAGGTCAAGGTCACAACAATAGTAAAACTGCAAAATTCTCTGCTTTTTTTTACAACTGTTAAAATTTATCGATAATCTTGAATAGCTCTTGAAAAAAAAAATTAAGATAAAAAAATGTAGCCATAATAAGAATAAATTACAGATTAACCCTTAAAGACACAATCCCTAGCTGTACTGAAATCAAAGAAGAAAAATGTTGAAAACATTGTTTGAGAGGTAACCAGCATTTTCTCTTTTTTTTTCACAGTGTTTACTAATCCCTCCAAACACAAATTCTGATTTTTGAGTCACTTTTATTTTGTAGTCTGCAAATGCTTTCAATATGGACATTTCCCAAATTCTGTTGTTTGGTAAAGGTTTAATACACAAAATTAAAATGAGTGAAAAACCATGACTGGAGAAATTGCTTGTTAAGAGCATACTTCTTTTACCACAATGTTTCAAATAGAAACTTGTTGCAAAATGATAAGATACTGTCTGAAACAGGTAATGTGTATGTACTTAGAACAGCGGTTTTAACCAAATGACAAAATTTTAGACTTGTCCTGATTTGAAAGCATTTACAGACAGCAAATTAAAGATAACTCTGAGGATGGAATTTGTCTATGAAAGGGTGCAAACCATTTTGAGGAAGGAAAAAAATGCTAGTTACCAGCATTTTCTCCTTTTCCTTCAATGTTTTCACAAAAAAAAGCCTTCTTCCTCAGGGCACTAAACCCTTATCCTGCTTAATAAGTTAAATAAAACTTTGAAGATAGTAGTAAAAGTCTGAATATAGTTATTTCAAAGTTATTCTTTGGAGAACAATATATCCTTATCAGACAGTGTAGATCCAAGATCAGACTTCACATTCTGTGCAGTCTGATCTAGATCTACACAGTCCACAAGAGGTCAGTGAGTCATGCTTAGCACCTTTAAAGGGTTAAAACTTGGGTCTGTTTGGTAAAGGGTACAATAGCTATTTTTTATGTATTTTATTATGTTGGAGTGTAATAAAACATACTTGCAAGAGTGTTTAACCACTATTGTCAAATATGCATGATACCGACACTCTATTCAAATGCAAAAAAGTTTGATATAATCCTTTTAACAGTATGCATGTGAAATTGTGTGTTTGTATACCAAAACCTACTTTTGAAATGAATGTCCGGGCCCATGCATTTCAAATACAGGCCGTATATCTTTACCAAACGACATTGTAACTTCAAAATTTTCCAATTCAAAAGCATTTGTAGGTGGCATTATCAAATATGAATTGAATAAGATATGTCTCTTGACAAGAAAGAAAACATTGTGGAAAAAGGTTGAAGTGCTGGTTACCAGCATTTTTTCCTTTTCCCACAATGCTTGAACTCATACAGCCCTGAAACATACTTGTTTTGCAGAGTAGATTAAGATCAGACTGCAAAGAACATGCAGTCTGATCTTGGATCTACAATGTCTGCTACTTTGTTACATGATTTATTACTTTGGCCCAAAAAAATTTTGAAATGACAGTATTGCCACAATTTTTCCTCATTGAAAAGGCCCTTTTAACCCTTTACCACACAATCATGAGTTTTAATGACACTGAGGAGAAGCCTTTTGAAAACACTGTGGGAAAAGGAGAAAATGCTGGTTATCAGCATTTTCTCCTTTTCCAAAAATGTTTTCTACCCTACCAAATACAGAAATCATCATTTATGCAATATTTGATTTGTCATCTGCAACTGCTTTCAATTTGGTCCATTCTAAAATTTCATTGTTGGTAGTTAATTACAGGTTTAAAGGTTTACCTCTCTAAGTGTTAAACAGCTTTCTTTCATGAGGTAGTTAAAACACACGATTACTTTGTAAAAGGTTAAAATGCAGGCAATCTTATGAATGTTGCACCCTAAATGCTGTTTAGATAAAAAGAGCACTGCATGCAGGTGCCAACACTCAACTGAGTCAAAATTTTAGAGGTTTAACTTCCCCATTGGTATGGTTTCCCTTTTTGATAATTTACAACTAGCCTGGAGTTTGAATAAATATCTTTAGTATGGACAGAAAAATCAGAAAATATCAAACTTATTGCATAACAATGACAACATCAAAGTTGACAACAGGGCTATGACAGTACCTCAATGTTTTTTCTGAAAACAGCAAAGATGAATATGACCCTCAACTTCTTACGGTTCTCGGAAACAGGTTTACAAACAGGTAAGCAAGTTTATAATGGTTATAAATACAAACATTCTGAGTCAGGCTACTAAATATGAATATTCATTGCTACTTTCAGGCCTCTCAAGTTTAAAACAGCATTATCATAACTTTGGCCTAAGTTTTGTGATTCCATGACCCTATTTTGAGCTTGGCCCAGATATTATTAAGAGGAATTTTGTAGCAGTAATCTGACTAAGTTTTACGATGATTGAAAAGAAACATAACAGCCTCAGAAGTCTTAACACCATTTTTGAATAAAATGATTATCATCTGAGACTTTTATGGCCCAGTTTGGTGTTTGTTTTAATACATTGCACAGAAAAATGATAAAATTCTGACCATAGTGTTAAAGTACATGGCTTTTCTGTCATCTGTGCTGCATTTTACTGGCTCATCCATGCATCAATTCCAGGAAACATAATTAAATCACTATGGTTAAGAATTAAGGAATGAGTCTGTACGGTTACAAAAAACAGTTTTGAAGACAGCAGGCATAAGTCCCAAAAATTCAAGAAATTATCATTTTTTTTTTTGGTCACTTATTTGGTACAATTTCTTGCATTGTTATCTACAGGGTATCCAATATCAGTTACTGAACTATTAAATTGTAAACACACTTGATTGTCTCATACCACAGTGGCTCAGTAAGCACAGTCATCACAGTATTTCTACAGTCGTCAGTTACAGCTCCTATATAACAATTTTTATAAACTATGAAATTTCATTGATGAAAAGACAGAAAGAATGGTTAAAAATGGTTAAAAACAGCTTTTACGTCTACAAAAACAATACAATAGCAAAGTTAAAGACAAATGAGAAATATGGAAACAATTTTTATACATGGGAAAAATAATCATTCAACATGTAATTAGAAAGACAATGAAAGATATACAAAATATCAAAATAAATATCATGTAATTTTCTATTCTAACCTCTCATTTGCAATTTTGTTAACTCAATCAACCATACAAGCTGCTTTCAAACACAATGCATGTTCTACACCAAAGATTTGAAGGAAAAAAATGACCTAAGAGTAGCACAGGACAGAGAGGGCTATGATGGCCCTGGATGGCTCACCTGAGCCCTTTATATCTTGTCGAGATAAATAATCCATTCATTTGAAAATAAGACAGTATGAAGACAAAATTCTGACTAAAAACCTGGCCTTTGGAGTGCTCATAATCTTGATTTAACCCCGTGATATAATGTTTAACCCAAGATGCGCCTTTTTCAAATTTGTCTGAGCTATTATCACGACAAATCAAGTTTTTTGAGCGAATAAATTTTAGAGTGCACACAAAAAAAATTCTAGAAATTAAACTTTTGATTCATGGGTGACCTATTTTTTAAACTAGTCTGAGATATCATTATTTGTTTTTGGCACCCCTGGGATTTCTCCCACGCTAACGATCTTACCCCTCTAAAGATCCCAAGGAAGAAGGCTTTAGAAAACAACTATGAAAAGTGTGAAGTGATGATAATTTTATTACCAATTAATATTGTCTCTTTTTCTTCCAACAGTGTTTTCTGTCCTGTGAATAACATATCCCATCATCTGAACCACACTTAATACAGTATATAGCCTGCAAATGCTTCAATATGGTGGAGTCTAAAATTTTTTCCTCTCGCAAAGAGTTGAATAAACCGACTTTTTATCTTGTGAATATAATTCTACCACTAAGAATATGTGGGAAGAAAAAACAATCAACAACATTAGATATTACATAGAGACAAGGGAAAAATATGCTTTTACATTGAAAACAACATAACTGTACAGTTTGTATAATCCCTAGGAGCACCTCTGGCATGACTAAAGATGGTTTTGCAGACAAAAGCTTATTCAATGTGAAAAAGTCTAAATTCTGTTGTTTCATAAAGAGATTGACTAAAATTACACTACAAAATGCATTTATGCAGTCTGATCTTGATCAGTAACAGTGCCCCCTATGTGGAGACTCTGGCCTAAAAGCAGCCTAAAATTAAAATAACTGTGTTATATATCATACTCAGTCAAACTTCTTTTTTTTATCAGTGCTCTTAGGGTTATGCTACATTTACACCAATTGTTCCCCGTGACCATAGCAGCTCCATTTGCCAGAAGCATAGTGTGCCATGAGATTTTGGTAATCTTTTCCTCCATTTTTATGTTCAGTTAAGTCTAGATATCTTTCTGTACAGTATCTCAAGTTATCTGTGACAGGATGTGGAGGGAAGGGGTTGTTCAGTTCCATGGGGCCAAAAGATCTACCACGGTTTGGCCTACCTTTTACATTAGATGCATGTACATTCCTTCCTGTCTGAAACCACATGCCTCCAGAGCTCTTTGACAAAATCTTGGAAAGGATAACAGCAGTCACTGAGAGACAGGACACAAGGTATCATTTCACCTGTCAACCTGGTCTGAAGTTAAGCCTATTCCTGACTCGACAACATTTGCCCATCAGGGACAATTACTCATCACGTTCCTATACATTTAGGTGTAGTAAAGCAGCCAGATCTGCCTTATGGTGTGAGAAGTGTGCAATGCCACTGTAGAAGCCTACAATGATGAAGTGTTTGCTGTTCCTCTGGTGCCAAATGAATGGGGAGTCCCGGCTCAGGAGTTTGAGAGACATCAGGCCCGCAAGGATCATCAGGTTGAACCTGGTCCTCCACTGGTGGCATTGGTGGCAAGGCAGTTAAAGATGGACCTTGTGTAAGTTTTTTGGCTCCCAACTTTCAACTTCTTTCCTGTTGCAGCTTCATATTCTCCAAGACCATGCACATCCAGTTAGGCCATCGTTGAACACAATATGTCAAAACATGCTGGCTCTGTAAAGCTGCACATGCCGCGATGTGCCTTGATAGAACACAACAAAATGGTTTGGCATAACTAAAGTTGCTGTTAAGGCTTATTATGTGCTGGTAAGTTCTGTTGCAAATCAATCTGTTCCATTATGGTCTTTTAGGTTTATCATCATCACGGGATGGGACTGTCCTGACAAATCTGTTGACAATTCAAAAATCTGGCACAGCAACCACACTACAAGGTAACTGCAGTCTATAAAATATGGATATTCTGTACCTCTGTGTTGCCTCATATCAATCCCGATTTGTACCTGGTTGTCTGAAACATGGCTGCAGCGGCCAGAGGGAACATAGTGTATAATTATGTAGCATTATACGGTAATTTCTTTTTAAGTACATACACAATATGAAAGGATGGGAAATCATTATACCTTGACCTTTTTCATCTCTGTGTCTAGTTAAATCTAGAATATCCAGGAAAATCAAAAACAGAAAAAAATGTTAGCAAACGCACAATTTCTATCAAATCAAATTTGAGAAAAATTTATTCTCTCAGGTATAGGAGGTCAACTACATGACAGAAATTTTATTCAACCATTGAAAAAAAAACTTCAATTCTGTATGAATTAATGAAAGCTGTTCACCCATCTTTGCTAGACAACATCCAGATTCGGATGCTAGTATACCAGCAACACAAACACAGGAAGTCAGGTGGCTTGTGGGTAGTTATCTCTTCCAGAATAAGAGGCGCTGTGGTTTTTGTGGTGAGACAGTGCCTCCAAAATCTGCTCCCATCTTGATACAAAAGATATTTCCATCAAGCTAGACAACCATCATCATCTTTCCTTATGCACTCTAGAGCTTTCATTTTTAATCATAAAATTTAGCTCTAAATACTGTTGCAACTCCTAACAATGCTTGTTGTATGTTTTGCCTCTGTTTGTTGCATTTTTAAGAGCTGGATGTATGTTTAACCCTTTACCACACAATCCCAACTTTTACCAACCCCTTAGAAAGAAAGCCTTTAAAAACATTGTGGGAAAAGGAGAAAATGCTCATAACCAGCATTTTCTCCTTTTCCCACAATATTTTCTACCCTATCAAAGGCAGAAATCATCATTTCAGCTGCATTTAATTTTTCGTCTGCAAAAACTTTCGATTCTGTTCGGTCCAAAACTGAGTGGTTTGGTAAAGAGTTAATTATTCCTTTCACCAGAGAGAGATGTTGAACACAGCAACAAAGGCATTACACCTGTCAGGAAATGATGGTTTGGCAGTTTTTTTTTTCCTTTAAAAAACCCCAGAAATATCATGGTTTTTTACACCATATTCCTACACAAACTTACACTGCCATTTGGTAAAATGTAAAACACCTGATGCTTCACAGCCAGATGGAAACTAAATAGATGTATGTCAACAGTTTGTTCCATGTGGGTTTCAATATTTGACCAGACAAGAAATTTATTTAACCCTTTACCACACAATCCAGACTTTTAACGACCCTCAGGAGAACTGCTGGTAACCAGCATCTTCTCCTTTTCCCACAATGTTTTCTGCGCTTTCCAAAACAGGAAAATAATTTTTGAGTCACATTTATTTTGTCGTCTGCAAATGCTTTGAATTTGGACTAGTCTAAAATTTTGTCGTTTGGTAAAGAGATAAACAGGTCCACTTGCAGGTGACAAATAAAATGAGGCTAATTGATGGGGTTTGTCTTCCAAAAAAAAGATAAGAATTGTGGGAAAAGTAAATTAATAACCTTCATTTTCTCCTTTTGTCCACAATGTTTTAAAAGCCTTCTTCATCATTTGTGGAAAATGCAGATCAAGATTAGACGTGAGCAAACAATATTTTAATCTGCATAACAACAAATGATTGTTGCAACGCTTGGGGTGCGGAATTTAATGACCACACATTTTCAGCCAAGGAATAAGACCTATATCTCAGTTTGTTATTGGCAAATTCTTCCAATTTGTTTCACATAATCTTGATGAATTTTTACCCTCTTTCAGAAATTTGAAAAAAAAAAAGAAAAAATGAAGAGGGCCTAGGGCTTTAATGTTTGATACAGGGTAACATTGTGTCAAAAAGAGAAACTACTTGTAAAACTCCATTACTTGTTCTTGTGACAAAGTTTTCAGAAAGGTTTGTTGCATGATAAAACAAGCTGTCTGCAGGAAGTTATGTGTTATGCTGTAGAAGACAAAGGAATTACTCATAATACAAGCAACAAAATCATCTTCACTTCAACAGCTGGTACCATATGGTATCTGAGAGCTGGTTACACAGTGAACCAGTCACTAGGGTTCAATAACACTAATATTTAGGAAATAAGATAGACATCTTTTGGCATTATCAGAATAAAACAAAGTAATATGTGTAGTTCCATTTTAAGAGGCAGCTATTGTAGCATGTACTTCCCCTTTTAACTCTTTACCACACAATTCCGAGTCTTAATGACCCTAATAAAGATCTAGAGATCATTTGAGAACATTTTGAGAAAAGGAGAAAATGCTGGTGCAAGTATTTTCTCCTTTTCTTACAATGTTTTCTGCCCTATTACAGACATATTCCATTATTTGAGTCAAATTTAATGTATTGTCTGCCAATGCTTTCAATTTGGACAAGCCTAAACTTTTGTTGTGTGGTATTAAAGGAAGCTCTTCAAATTTTTATCATTTCACCAAACTTCAAAAATGATTTATCACCAAAACGAAGTAAGCCAATTGCTGACAAATCGTCAGTAAAGAAGAAAGCTAAAAGTAAGATAAAAACATTTTTCAGTTGTATTTCCTTCAGGTATAATAGTCTCTTAAGGTATTTTTAGACTTCCTGCCAGGGTTGCACTAAGACTTGTGGGAAGGTCACATGATCAATAACATAGTATTACTCTGATTACTAGGATTTGTATTCAAATCAGTATGACGACATCAAAGTTGATGCAATAGAAATGGATGGAGTCACCGAATGCAAACTGACCATCCCATTATTTAAACAACCAAAACTGAACCTTTCTGTATTGAATGTAACTGTGCAGTTTATGTAATGGCAAAGACAAATATACCTAGAAGTATTTATCGCTATTTTGTAAGAAATTTTGAGTTACTGAATGGAGCCCACTTTAAGAGACTTGTTAAATGATCTGTAAACTAGATCCATTCATATGTTGTTTTAAAAAATATAAAAAATAATTCAGTTCACTTGATCTTAGTTTTGAACCTTTATTACCCTGATACCATCGGTCTTTCTGTTCTGTTTAGATTTGCAACACTTCACAACCACTCTATGGCACATGACTCCTTTAGGACATCCTTACTACCTGGGTGGAATATTTCTCTCTACTGCATTGTTAAGTTATAACTCTTTAACAAAAGACAAAAAATAAAAAAATCAAACTTGTTCAAAATGAAGAAATTTGCAGACAACACATTAAATGTTGCTCACATGATTGGAATTGTCTTTAAAATGGTAGAAAACATTGCTGGAAAAGGAGAAAATGCTGGTTACCAGCATTGTTTCCTTTTTCCTAAATGTTTTCAAGGGTTCTTTTTCTCAGGGTTGTTGAAACTAAGGAGGGTGTGGTAAAGGGTTAATCAGGCATTCTCATCATTTTTGTGATAACTAGGCTCATTCAAAAGTGAACTGTAGAGTAGACAATAAGACCTTGACACAGAAAGAAATAATTTGTTAAGGGTCAAATATCAAGTATGGCCTTTGACATCAATGACCAGCATACCAAAATCATTGACTTCAAATACTCTCAAGCCAATGCTTAACCATACAGAAAGGCCTTTTGATAGTCACATACAGTAAACTGTGAGAAAATTGTGCAAAAAAGAGCTGAACTATGCTTTTCCATCTCCAGTTTTGAAAAGACGGTGAAATTATATGAAATAACTGCTTTGAACTTTCAGGTACCATAATGTTTTTAAAAGAAAAATTAAAATTCAAAGCATTCCACTGGACACATTAGCAATAAGTACTGTGGAAAAGTGTTAATGATGTTTTGACTTGACTTGATAATTATCCAGAGATATTCTATTAAAGAGCAAAGTTTACCACAACACAGGTTAGCTTGTTCACAAGTTATTCTGAATATTTGATACCAATACCATCCTTGTCAACAAAGAAATGATGGAGTGAATGGAGGGTATTGTAACTTGTTCTTGTAATATTTTCATACCTTCCTCACAACAGACCCTTATTCAACCTAATCACAACATGACAGAGATTATCAAAGAGGAATCAAAAGATGAATTATGATTGCAACAACTTCTTGAAGGATGATAAATCCTTTTTTTCCTTTACCACACAATTCCAACCTTTAATGACCATGAGGGAGAAGCCTTTTGAGAACATGGTGGGTAAAGGAGAAAATGCTGGTAATCATCATATTCCTCCTTTTCCTACATTGTTTTCCACTCTATGAAAGACAATTCTCAATTTTTTTGTAACATTTATGATTTAATTTGTTGTCTGCAAATGCTTTAAATTTGGACAAGGCTGAAATTTTGTCATTCGGTAGAGTCTCAGTTCATCCTTTGAACACTAAGTCAAAGGTCCTGACTTTGCTTTTAACTCTTTACTACAAGTTTCAATGACCCTTACCAAAGAGGCTTTTGAAAACATGCTGGTAAGCAGCATTTTCTCCTTTTCCCTTATGTTTTTGACCCTTTTACAGACAAATTTTATGTTAGTAACTCTTCATTTGCTGTCTCCAACAAAAGATTTCAATAGGGATGAGCACAAGATTTTATAGTCTGGTAAGGAGTTTAGTACAGTGCAGATCAAGTCTTTACCAGATGATAAAATGACAAAATTTTAGACTCTTCCAAACAAAATCAAAGCATAATTGAGCCATGCTCTGGCAAAAGGGGGCTTAATACATCTCCATGATAAATTGTACCAAGCAAAACATCACAAGTCATAATTAGGGATCCATAAAACCCTCTTTGTCTAGCAACCAACTGGATCATGGGGTAGACTAAGTCTTTGGGCATGCAGAATTTGACCGAGAGCAAAAAGTTACAGTCCAGGTCAGCCTGCGCAGGCTGACCTGGGTGGATACTTTTTGCAGATGCATGACTCATACGTAGATGACAAATCCAATGTGGCTGAAGTCATAGGGTTCGTCCTTGAAAGGACAGAAAATATTGAGGGGAAAATGAGAACAAGATGGCTATCAACTTTTCTCCTTTTCCTATAATGTTTTCAAAAGACTTCTTCCTAAGGGTCTTTAAAATTAAGATTGGTTGGGAAAGGGTTAAGAACAGTGCAGATTGAGATCAGAAAGCAAACTATTAGCATGTGTGTAAACCCATGATTCTATAATTCATGCTTATTATACTCTCTCCTAAGGCTGTGGCAGGAAACTAGAAGATCGAACATAAAACTTTCAGTGACAACTAAAGCTATAAACTAGATGTTTTACCTAGTTTGTTATGGTGCTTAACATCATTTTCAACATTATTTCAGTTATATCAGGGCAACCACTGCATCTATCCATGCTTTCCTGAGTTTCTTTAACTGCAGCACTGATAAGTACTTTGCACGATATTCCTCCCGAGCCCATGACTGCTTTCCCACATAATCGCTGTTGAAACATTGATCAGGGGTGGGAGAGGAATGAATCCTGTTACAACGACTACCATCAATCCACCAAAACAAATTGGCACAGCTGGGGATTCCAAGCAGTAACCCCCTGGACAGACTAGCTCCCAGGCTTGGCAGACCTTAAATCTGATCTAAGTTGCAAAAGAGAGAAACAACTTGCAATTCATGCAAGGAAGTTTTTCTTATGAAAAATCAAGAAACCTGTAAAAAGAAAAATGTTTGAGACAGTTTTTCTATCCTTCCTATCTACAGTACTTTAAAAACCATCCCAGAAGCATCAAAAAGACCCTAATTATAAAGGAGTTTAGCTGAAATGACATGATATGCCTTTTAAAGTGTAGAAAACATTGTGGAAAAGGGAAAAAAGGCTTATTTTCAAGACTTCTTTCTTATGTTTTGCAATGTAACAGGGTCATTTGGTAATGGGTGAAAAGGCCATGTTTTTTCTTTTAACCCTTTACCACACAATCCCAACTTTTAACGACCCTGAGGAAGAAGCCTTTTGCAAACATTGTGGGAAAAGGAGAAAATGCTGGTAACCAGCATTTTCTCCTTTTCCCACAATGTTTTCTGCTTTTCCAAAAACAAATTTCAATTTTTGATTCACATTTATCTTGTCGTCTGCAAAAGCTTTCAATTTGGACTGGTCTAAAATTTTGTCGTTTGGTAAAGAGTTAAAAATAACTTCAGGACAGGGTTTTCCTTGCAAACTGTCAAGACTACAGTAACTCTTCATGTCAGCTGGTATTTTATCCCATCTTACCCCTTGTACTACCATACAAATGAAGATGCAGATATGGCAATTTCATTGTATGATGTTTAACCCTTTCCCCTACTATGCCGCCTTTTATTATGCCCCTGGGAAAGAAGCCTTTTGGAAACATTGCGGGAAAAGAAGAAAATGCTGGTAACCAGCATTTTCTCCTTTTCCCACAATGTTTTCTACTCTATCAAAGAAAAATGGCACCATCTGAGCCACATTGAAATTGTCATCAGATCTGCAAATGCTTTCAATTTGGACAATGCTAAAATTTTGTCGTCTGGTAATGGGTTAACACTGTTTTCAACATTATTTCAGTTATATTGTTGGCCAATTGTGCACCAATCCTTGTTTTCCTGGAGTTTCTTTCACTGGTACTCTGCACAATATTCTTTCCAAGCCACTGACTGCTTTCCCACATAATCATCGTCAAAACAATGGTCAGGGGTGAGGGAGGAATGAATCCTGTTGCAATGACTATCATCAGTCCTCGGAAAAGAAACTGGCTGAGCCAGGATCTAACCAACAACCCCTGTTCTCAAGCCCTGTACGCTACCGACTGAGCTACTAGGGCTACCAGAGCAATTTCAAAGTCATTCATGTAACAGTTGCTGGCAAAAAAACAGACAGTGTAGATTCACTGACTAAACAGTCTGATCTTGTTCTACACTGTCCACATAACTAGTCTGATCTTGTTCTACACTGTCCACATAACCAACTAATTCAGGATTCAGATTTTCAACAATTAACCTTACTTTAGTATCAAAGGCCAACATAGTTTATGGGTGTGTGGATTAACCCTTTACCATACATTCCCAAGTTTTAATGACCCTGAGGAAGATGGCTTTTGAAAACATTGTTGAAAAGGGAGTAAAATGCTAGTAATTGGCATTTTCTCCTTCTCCCACTATGTTTTTTGTACCCAGTTAGAGTACTAACGTACAGCTAATTTGTATCAATTAAATATTTTTTGTCTGCACTTACTTTGCATTTTGAAGAGTCCTTTGGGAAAAGCTTTAGGTCGCTCTTAGCCCTTTACCACACAATCCCGACTATTAAAAACCCTGAGAAAGATAGCTTTTGAAAACAATAAGGGAAAAGGAGAAAATGCTTGCAGCCAGCATTTTCTCCTTTTCCCTCAATGTTTTCTAATCTTTCCAATGAAAATTTCAATTTCTGAATAATATTTTTTCTCTTTTTTTATCATCTCTGCAATTTGGGCTAGTCTAAAATCTTGTTTGGTAAAGAGCCAACAGATCATACAGTCTGATCTTGGATCAAACAATCCAATCTCGTCAACTGTTGTCAATGGATAGACTGAATTGTTCATGTACCTAAGATCTTCATTTCCTACATCTTGTTCTATCTTTAACTCTTTACTGCACAATGCCGCCTTTAAATGACCCTGGAAATGAAGCCTTTTAAAAACATTGTGAGAAACGGAGAAAATGCTGGTAACCAGCATTTTCTCCTTTTCCCACAATGTTTTCTACCCTATTAAGAAAAAAACTGCATCTTTTGAGCCACATTAAAATTGTCGCATGCAATTATGCTTTCAATTTGGCAAGGCTAAAATTTTGTTGTTTGGTAAAGGGTTAAAAAAATAGCAGCAAATGAATTTTAAAACATCTTCCAAATTTTGGTTAGTGTACTCAAATAAAGGTTTTCACACATAGATATGTGAAAAATGTACATGAGCAATTTCCCATTTTGCCACAAAATAACAGAAAAAGTGAAAAGTGTCAATATGTTGACAGTTATCCTGCCGAATTCAAAGTGTTGATGATTATATAACAATTATAGATTGTGTTGAGAGTATTGGCATTAAATGATGTTTAGATGACCTAAAACACGGACAGAACTGTGGAGAGTGTATTGAGCAAGATCAGACTGAGCGTATGTGCAGGCTGATCAGTTGCAGTACACTAACACAAAATGAATCTTTGGCCGGCAAGATAGGGATTTACAAGCAGACTGATTGATAATTTCAAAACTAGTCCCTGCATCTCAGGATTGTTTAAACACAAATCTTGCTACACAACTGGCAAAATCGACTCATAACTGAGCAAGTTTTCGTTCTTCTGGTTGATGGAGGACTCCCGTGGTATCCACTGAGGATCCTTATATACTACACTCCAGCTTGCACTGATAAAGCGCCTACTGGATACTAAAACTGTGCTTGCTATAGAAAGGTGTCTATTAGTGCAGGTACATTTAAACATTATCTTTACATTTACAAGCTTGATGCATTCATTAGTGCCTCATAAAAGTTTCATCCAGGGTAATTTCATGCATCTAAAAAATAAGGCATTTTCGTGATAAGCAAGAATAACTTAACCCTTATCCTACTGAATAAGTTCAATGAAACTTTTAACCCTTTACCAAACAATCCCAGGTTTTCATGACCCTGGAAAAGAAAGCATTTGAAAACATTATGGGAAAAGAAGAAAATGCTGGTAACCAGCATTTTCTCCTTTTCCCACAATGATTTCTTCTGCTTTATCTGAGTTCTTAAGCTCATTTGTTCCAAAGTTGAATTTGTCACTTGCAAATGCTTATGAAATTGGTCTAGTCTAAAATTTTGTTGTGTGGTAAAGTGTTAAGCAGAGAGTAAAAACGAGAGTAATAATATTTAAAATTTATTTTTGGAGGAAAAAACTCTTCATATCAGATGGTAGAGATCCAAGATCAGACTGCATGTTCATTCAGTCTGATCTTGGCCTAGTCCACTAAAGGTCAGTGAATCGTGTTCAGCAGCCTAAGGGTTAAATTTCCACTTAACCCTTTCCTAAACAAGCCCTGGTTTTCATGTGTCTGCAGTACAAGTCTTTTGAAAACACTGTGGGAAAAGGAGAAATTGCTCGTAACAAGTAATTTCTCCTTTTCCCACAGTGTTTTCTACCCGTTTTGAGACCTTTCTGCCATTTTCATCAAATTTAAAATTGTCGTCTGCAAACTCTTTCAATTTGGACTAGTCCAAAATTTGTCGTTTGGGAAAGGGTTAAGGGTGAGGGTTCATACAGAAGTACTCCTAGTAACTCAATGAGTTACACACTCTGAATGTGAAGTGGGCTACTTATACACCGAAGTGAAAAGAAATGGTTATTCATTATAGTGAAAATATGAATGAAAATACTTAAAAGCATACTAGTTCAACCTTTTACCACACAGCCCTGAGAGAGAAGGCATTTGAAACAAGAGGGCCATGATGGCCCTGTATCGCTCCACTGGCTTATAAATATAAACCATAAATACTAAACATTTCAATGCTGAGCCAAATGGTTTCAAAATGAAGACTTACAAAGTTTTCTCTGTAAAAGCCCATATGAAAGTTGAGACCCGCAGGGCAAAGCCATTTTTGATCCCAGAGCTATTTAATTACTTGAACACTGGTAGAGGTCCACAAGATAAAGCCATAAAAATAAGGTGATTTTCAAGTTTTGTCCATATGAAGCCTCTGTAAAACATAAGACCCCTGATGCAAGGCTAATTTAAAAAAAAAAATCAAAACAGGAAGATTTCTTAAGTTGTCACTATGTAAGCCCATGTAAAACTTGTGACCCCTGTGGTGGGGCCAATTTTGACCCCATGGCTAAAATTTTGGCCCACTTGGTAGAGGCCCACTAGATATAGCTACATGCAAAATTTGGTAGCTCTAGGCCTTATGGCTAGGTACAGGAAGATTTTTAAAGTTTTCTCTATATAAGCCTATGTAAAACTTGTGACCCCTGGGGCAGAGCCAATTTTGACCCCAGGGCTAAAATTTTGGCCCACTTGGTAGAGGCCCACTAGATATAGCTACATGCAAAATTTGGTAGCTCTAGGCCTTATGGCTAGGTACAGGAAGGTTTTTAAAGTTTTCTCTATATAAGCCTATGTAAAACTTGTGACCCCTGGGGCAGAGCCAATTTTGACCCCAGGGCTATAATTTGAAGAAACTTGATAGAGGTCTACTACATAAAGCTACATGCCAAATTTGGTAGCCCTATGCCTTATGGTTTCCGACAAGAAGATTTTTAAAGATTTCCAATATTTTTCAGTTTTGTTGCCATGGCAACCAGAGTTTTTGAAGGAATCAAATTCTTTCAAGAAATTCTGAAGAGGACCATGGCAGGATCATTTCTGTGAAGTTTCGTGAAAATTGGATGGGTAGTTTCAGAGAAGAAGATGTTTGAAATAAAAGTTAACGCACGGACGGACAGACGGACGGACGAACGGACGGACGGACGGACGCACGTTGGACACCGGGCCATGACATTAGCCCGCTGGCCTTCGGCCAGTGGAGCTAAAAATTGTGAGAAAAGGAGAAAATGCTGGTGACCAGCATTTTCTCCTTTTCCCACAATATTTTCTACCCTTTCTGACACGAATTCCATCATTTGAGTAACACTATTATTTGTTGTCTGCAAATGCTTTGAATTTGGACCAGTCAAAAATTTTGTTGTTAGATAAAGAGTTAATTGTGCAACAGAACTAAGCAAGCATCTGAAATATGCAATACATGTGAAACTTCTGGCAGAAATGGCTTATCTTTTCATATTGCCTTTGTATAAAGCCTGAACTTGCAATACATTGCAAAAAGTTACTTTTAAACTAATACCCCAATACTGCTGAAAAATTGAGATGAACGTACTAGGTCAGGACTACAGATTTAGTTTTCACACTTTCAGGGCTGATTTTGTGATAATACCTGGCTGATAGTGTAGATCCAATATCAGACTGCACATTTATGTACAGTCAAATCTTGACCTATACTGTCTGCATAAGTAATCGAATCCCGTTTAATTGCTACAAGGGTTAATTCTTGCTCTAGGAGGTAAAGAATGCCCTCACAGCCAATTCGTTTTTGCGTGTATTAAAGATGATCTGCACAAGGACATGGTACATAATCATGATTATAAATTTCGTGCATTTCATGAAAACCCTGTTTATGCAAGAGGTATTAGCTAGTAATACACATGCACTCTCATACTTTTAATCTTTTGAGGCCATTAACCCTTTACCAAACTATCCTGGGTTTTCACAACCCTCCAGGGGAAGAAACCTTTTGAAAACATTGTGGAAAAAGAAGAAAATGCTGGTAACCAGCATTTTCTTCTTTTTCCCCCACAATGTTTTCTTCCCTTCCGAGGCAAATTTCAATTTTTAGTTCATGTTTAACTTGTCGTCTGCAAATGCTTTCAATTTAGACAAGTCTAAAATTTTGTCGTCTGCAATTCCTTTCAATTTAGACAAGTCTAAAATTTTGTCGTTTGGTAGAGTAACTAAATGTGTCATCAAGTATCACATACCCATCCTCTAACAAATGAAGGTAATTAATCTTCAGGCAAAAATCGTAAGTGAATAGCGTATGTTTTCTCTATACAAAACTTCAAAATTTTACACTCTGTCTAAATTGAAAGCATTTACAGACGGCAAATTAATTCAGCTCAGTTGATGGAATTTGTCTGTGATAGGGCAGAAAACATCATGGGAGGCAGAAAACATTGTGGGTGAATTAGAAAATTCTGGTTACCAGCACTTTCCCCTTCTCTGCAATGTTTTAAATAGGCTTCTTTTCCAGGGTTGTTAAAAGTCATGATTGTGTGGCAAAGGATTATTCAAGTTCAGACTGCACAAAGCACAAGTTGCAGTAACTATACAAGGTGAAGAAAAGATATTCATTCAATCTTACCCATCATTTCCTCCCTTGAGTACTCGACACTCTGTTGAGCACAGCCTGAATCCCCATGACAAGTGCGTTTTGCGCGAGTTGTGGTTGGACAAGGCTTTCCACCGAATGCCACTTCCTGAAGGATTGGGCGCTTTCTGTGTTTGTGACCTCGTCCACAGATGTTGCTGCACTCTGACCATTCTGTCCACTCTCCCATTTCACAATCTCGTGCTGGAAAGAAAAACAGTAAAACTTAAACATGGTACTGAAACTGTTTCATAATACGTCACAATTCTAATTCTTGGTGATTCATTTCATGATCTTGGATCTACACTATCCAATAAGGAGATTTTTTTTTTCAAAAAAATAAGTTTGAAATAGCATTATTCGGGTTTTTATCATCAGCTTGAAAGTTTCATTTAACCTTAGGCTGCTAAGCGTGACTCACTGACCTTTTGCAGACAGCGTAGATCAAAATCAGACTGCACAGAACGTGCAGTCTGATCTTTAATCTACATTGTCAGATAAGGAGATATTTTTCCTCCAAAAGAACCTTTGAAATAGCATTATTCAGTCTTTACTATCAGCTTGGACAGGACTAAATTAAAAGCATTTGCACATGACAAATCAAAAGTAGCTAAACTGATGATTTCTGTCTTGGATTGGGTAGAAAACATTGGATAGGGTAGAAAACATTGTGGGAAAAGGAGAAAATGCTGGTTACCAGCATTTTCTCCTTTTCCACAATGTTTTCAGAAGCTCTCTCTTTCTGGGTTGTTAAAACTCAGGATTGTGTAGTAAAGGGTTACCTTATTTAGCAGGATAAGTGTTAAGTGAAACTATTTGACCCTAATCACTTGACAATTTTAGATTTTCTAAATTGAAAGCATTTGCAAGTGACTTATAGAATGGGCTCAAATTACAAAATTTTACAAAGACAGGGTGAAAAAAATTGTGGGAAATGGAAAAAATGCTGGTTACCAGCAATTTTTCCTTTTCCCACAATATTTTCAAAACCCCTCTTCCTGTCCATTGTTTTTAAAAGGAGTAAGCCCTTTGGAATGATAAAAATTGCAAAAACTAAACAAAGGCGAAATATAAGTTCGCATTTTATGAATGAAGCATGGCATGAAATTTCACAAAGATTTGACCTTAAAGGTTGTAAGGGGACAATAATGAAAAAGGTTTGAATAAAAAAATAATTGCTGTCTAGGGGGTCTGCCTTATTAAGATCAGATTACTGAAAAACTTGCACTACACAAAGGAACAACCCTGTACCAAACAATCCTGGGTTATAACCAACCCAAAGGAAAAGGCTTTTCAAAACACTGTGAGACAGGAAGAATATGCTGGTGACAAGCATTTTCTCCTTCTTGCACAATGTTTTTTTCCTTATCAAAGACATGTTAATTCCTTGATTTGAGGAGCACTTAATTGGTTGTCTGCAAAATGTTTTTGAAGTTTTGACAGGTCTAAAATTTTGTAGTTTGGTTAAAGATTTAAACAACTAGATAACTCTTTACCACACAACAGAATTTTACACTCGTCCAAATTCAAAGCTGTTGCAGCCGACAAAGTAAATGTGGCTCAAGTGATGAAATCTGATTCTAATAGGGTAGAAAACATTGTGGGAAAAGGAGAAAATGCTTGTTACCAGCATTTTCCTCCTTTTCCCACTGTTTTCAAAAAGGCTCTCTTCCCAGGGTCGTGAAAACCCAGGACTGTTTGGTAAAGGGATAAATGGAATGGAACTTTTCAGTCCCTGGTAAAAAAACCTAGCGAAATATTAAAGCTATTTTAGTCAAAAAAAATCTTAACTTAATGGACAGATTAGATCTAAGATCAGACTATACATTATGAGCAGTCTGATCTTCTCATATACTATTCACAAAGCCCAATTAGCAGTTTAACCCTTTACCACACAATCCCGACTTTTAATGACCCTGTGAAAGATTTTAGCCTTTTGAAAACATTGTGGGAAAAGGAGAACATGCTGGTAACCAGCATTTGCTCCTTTTTCCCACAATGTTTTCTACCCTATCAAGAGAAAATTGCACCATTTGAGCCAGATTGAAATTGTCGTCTGCAAATGCTTGTTTTAAATTTGAACAAGGTTAAAATTTTGTCGGCAAGGTAAAGGGCTAAGGGTAAAAAACATAAATCTGGATCCTACTAAGGTCAACTTTAATCTGTCATGTTAACAATGTGTTGATTGGTTGCACATGCTTCTATATCTCTTAATCCTTGGACTGCTGAGTGCGACTCACTAACCTTTTGCAGACAGCAAAGTGCAGTCTGATCTTGGATAGATCTACACTGTCTGATAAGGAGATATCTTTCCTTCAAAAGTACCTTTGAAATAGGAAAATTTGGGTTTTTACTATTGGCTTAATTAACCCTTTCCCAAACAAGCCCTGGTTTTCACGTGTCTGCAGTACAAGTCTTGTGAAAACACTGTGGGAAAAGGAGAAATTGCTCGTAATGAGCAATTTCTCCTTTTCCCACAGTGTTTTCTACCCTCTTTGAGAACTTTCTGCCATTCTCATCAAATTTAAAATTGTCCTCTGCAAACTCTTTCAATTTGGATCAGTCCAAAATCTGTCGTTTGGGAAAGGGTTAAAAACTTTCATGTCTTATCTAGCAGGATATGGGTTAAAATGTTTTAATCATTTCCCAAACGATGAATTTTGGACTGGTTCAAATTGAAGAGCTTGCAGATGACAATTTTAAATTTGATGAAAATGGCAGAAAGTTCTCAAAAAGGGTAGAAAACACTGTGGGAAAAAGAGAAATTGCTCGTTATGAGCAATTTCTCCTTTTCCCACAGTGTTTTCAAAAAACTTGTACTGCAGACACGTGAAAACCAGGGCTTGTTTGGGAAAGGGTTAATCATTTCTTTCGTGCTGGCACCTTTTTGTTGTGTGGGGTAAGGTGACCACAACAATTGTGGGATATTAGGATGTCAATTGCTGCTGCCACAATGTTTTCTGAATTACTACAGGGCATAAGTTAATCAAACTAAGTTAATGTTATGATCAGATCACTTATACAGCCCAGTCTGTATAAACCCTTAACCCTTTACCAAAAATCCTACGTTTTCACGTCACTATAAGGAAGGGGCCTTTAGAAAACATTGGTTACCAGCATTTTCTCCTTTTCGCACTATGTTTTCTACTTTGTCAAAAAACCTTAAGTTCATGCGTACCGCTTTCAAATTTGTTGTCTGCAGATGCTTTCAATTTGGAAGGGGGCTAAAATTTGTTGTTTGGGAAGGGTTAATCATATATTCCCATATTTTCAGGACCTAGAGGTACAGGACTATTGTAACGAATCCATAGTGATATGATGGCTTGAATGGCATAACAGAGATGCATTAAGCCCCCTTTTGCCAGAGCAAGGCTCAATTATGAGACACATCTAACTTCTCAGCAAATTAAACAAAATCTGAAAGATGCTATTATATTGCAGTGTCTGTCCTGTTTTTACCAGAACCTTACAAAGTAGCGAAAAGTATAGATCCAAGATCAGACTGTATATTCTGTAGAATCTGATCTTGAACTACGCTGTTGGCATAAGCACATTGTTCTGAGCTCAGTGCTTCACTGAAACAAAAATTGTCAATAAGGATATGTAGTTAACCCTGAAAGTGCCTTACACGATTATAGTTGCGTTTGTGGTCAGTGTAGATCAAGATCAGGCTGCACAAAAGGTGAACTACACTGTCCACTTTGCTGAATCACTGTAGACAAAAGCAACCATGAAACTGCAATTATGTAGGTCTTATTTCTAGGATGAAAATGTCCGACAGGTTTATTTGGCACTCTAAGGGTTAAAAGTGATCTTTGGATCCCTGTATACTTGGAAAAGGAGCTTTGTGAAGAAGAGAAAAAAGTCAATCATAAACAAAAGACAGTTAGGGTTCTTTGTATTTTTTTTGTATTTTAGAGGCATATAATTATATCTAACAAGATCAAAATGTTTTTGCACTGATTTGGTCTTTGGGCACAACACAAAAACTGCACTAGGCATGACTAATGACATAATCTTCTAATTGTATGTCACAGAACTTTAAATTCCAAAGGACAAGCCATAATTTACATTACACTACAGCAAGAAATAAATTTTTCTCTCATGAAAAGCTAGTACACAAAACATGGTGGACAATTTGCTCTGAATTTAAATCTTAAAACAGACAACAAAATTTTAGCCTTGCCCAATTTGAAAGCATTGTAGACAACAAATCAAATGTTACTTGAAACATGAAATATATCCATGTTTTAAACATTTGATTTGTCCTTCTAAGGGTAGAAAACATTGTGGGAAATGGAGAAAATGCTGGTTACCAGCATATTCTCCTTTTTCTACAAGGTTTTCAAAAGCTTTCTTTGTCAGGGTTGTTAAAACTCGGCACTGTGTAGTAAAGGCTAAATGGAGGAAAGTACGGCGGACATGTGTTTCTGGAGCAATAAATACTTGAAGCAGAATTTGATGATGGTTAATCTTGTTTGATATTAATAAACCAGGATAAATACTCCATAAAAATTATCAAGTCCAAGTGTTATCTTCAGTTGTCTGCTTGAAATGAACTGTGTGTACAGGTAATAAATGAAGCATAAAAGATATGTAAAGCCAAACAGGCTTATCAACACAGACCAGATGTATTTTCTACTGACCTACATTTACTCACCTAGGAGGCTCAACCCTTAAGCTGCTAATCGCGACTCACTGACCTTTTGCAGACAGTGTATATCAAGATCAGACTGCACAGAACTTGGAGTCTGATCTTTGATCTACACTGTCCGATATGGTATTTTCTTTCCTGTGAAATCAACTTTGAAACCACAATGTTTGGGCATTTAGTATTGAGTAGAAAATTTGTGTATCATTTATTCAGCAGCTTAAGTGTTAATTTCTCAGGTAATAGGACAAATGTATCTGAGGCAATGAATTATACACAGGCTGTATATAATGTAGGTGTGTATGAAATTACATGTACAGTTCTCTCAGACTTATGGTAAATAAACCTTTACAGTAAACGGCTATACCCCTATCAAGTTAAATAAATAGACTTAACAAACTGCACATCCCCTAGTTTTGTCAGTCAATCAGTTACAGCTATACAAGGGTGTCTATTAGCACCCATCATGCACAAGTGAATGCACAACAGTGAATACGCATACTGCAACCAAGGTTGTAAATCACAGTATCATATCTATAGATGTATTGATTTTTCTCTAGATCTGCGTGCCTTTTCACACTAAATACATGGGTTTAACAGATGCACTGATGACTAGTAAGCATGGTGATGTTTCATGTGACGTCATGCTGTCGAGCAAACATTATCAAACAGCTCAATGTGGGTAAAAATTTTTTCACCATGGCTATGCCTATGCTTTAGAATGACATTGGTACATAATAACTGATCTCTAACTAAGGACTCATCACAGCATTTCACAGCATGTCTGACATTACATGTCTCACTTTTTCTAATTTCTCAGCCATTCTACGCGAAAAATAGAAGATTGGTTATGGTAACTTCAGTTGAGGCCAATCAAACCAGGTACTGTTTCTGACGTGATAAAAAAGCGTGTTCAAATGCAAGGTAAATTGCTTTGTTTGCTTGTACTGGAGTTCAATGCCATTTTAACAGATAAGGTCGTATCACGGCAGTCAGTGCACCTAGACATGTGTTTGATCAGGTTTTCTCACACCAGTACTGACAACTTTCTTTCCGAGCCACAGACTAACAGTTCTCTTCTCTGGTGCACGCAAGATGGACAATCTTACAACCAAATAGAAGTTCTAAATCATTATCATTTCACTTTCGCACATTTATCTTGTCATCCTGCAGAGTTAATCAAAAGGTATCAGTATTTGTGAAGAAAAAAAGTATCACAATTAAACACTCTTGGTTGTGAAACTACTTTGCAACCTGTCTAAAGAAGCATCAATCTCACAGAGCAAAAAATAGGAAAACGACTGAGACAAAAAGAATCTCTGTCACTGCTGTGCACAATGATAAACTTGACAAAGGACAAAATATTGTACTTTACAAAGCAATTACAAAAAACAACTGACTTCTCAAACAAATGAAGAATTCCAGAGTAGACATCAGAAACAAAAACTGACCCAGCTGAACTGATTGCTTTGACAGCGATGACATACTTGGCAGAGAAGATGCATGCTACACCTACAGATCACAATTAAGAAAGATATCTTTAGAAAAAGGGAAGGTTCATGAAAAGCCATCAGAAACATAACATATTGACCTGGCACTGACATTTGCATTGGCAACCAAGGTGATAATGAACATTCCTTTGGGACACTTTGGAATGCTAAATAACAGTAGCATTATCATACAATTTCAAACCTGCTGCCAAAACATACATAGTTCATAATCACAAAAAACGGGAATGATGTTTTGTAACTATTTGCCCATTTCCCATAATGTTGATCAATACCTTATACCCTAAGAATGCCTTCATTCATGACAAGTTATACTTTTGTGATTGGCTTAGTGATCGCCACAAACAGCTCAGGATGTGCATGCTAATGGCTGATCTACCTAATGGTAACACAGACAAAAGAATTCAAGCGTTGCCCAGTTTGAAAGCATTTGTAGACAATGAATCAACTTAGATTTATTATTATGAAGTGTTAGATATTCTAGCCAAAATGGTCTTTTGACTATTTTTTTTTTATCATCACAGTTTCAGCACACTCATGTCACTAGAAGTATTTCTATGGACCAGGGAGGCACAACTTAATATTGTACCCATTGCAACTATCGCATTTATGTCAAAGAGCCTTGAGATTTTAGTCACACCAAGTTTAAGTATGACACGATCACTATCAGGATTACTTCACCAAATGACAAATTTTGGACTCAACCAAATCAAAGGCATTTGCAAAGAACAAATTACATATAACCCAAAAGATGACTTCTGTCTATGATACTGAAAGGACAGAAAACATTGTAAGGAGAGGAGAAAATGCTGGTTATCAGCATATTCTCCCTTTGCCACAATGTTTTCAAATTTAGCCCTCTTTTTCAGGGTTGTTAAAACTCAGGACTGTGTGGTAAAGGATTAAGTGTATTAGTATTACATCACACACAGCTGTCAAAGAAAGTTGAGATTTTTGTTGATACCCATCTCTAACCCTGTCATATCTGACCGTTACTACTTAATCTTTGAAAAATGGCTGACAGTTTCTTTCATTTCTTTGCTTCAAATGTTGATGACATCTTATCTGAAGAAAACCAAAAGATTACTGGGTAATCCACGGTCTCAACCCAGCAAGCACAAACATGGTACTGGTGTATTTTGTGAACATTGTATGTCATTTGGTTCTCTATTTGAATGTGCATACAGATCTTGTAAAACTGCTCAAAAATATTTTGGTGCACCACATTTCGTTGAAAGGGCATAACTTGAAATTCAAGTATGTTTTAAAATACTGATTGCTAAATTCCTAGATTTATTTCATAAAAAGTTCTGTCTGGAAGGAAGATTTGAGCTGCAATTCATCAAAGTTAGGGTAAGGGACAGGGCAGTAGGGATCGTTTTCCACGAACAAGGTTTTCAAACAAGGTTTTCAAAGAAATGTAGAAATGTTGCGGATCCAAATATTTACCATAATTATTGCTTAGTATCATGTTATTTGGAAGCATTTGACCATGATCCCTTCTCTTTCTGACTGTTATATCACAGCCTTAACCCTTTACCACAAAATGCCAACTTCAGATGACATAGGAAAGAAGCCTTTTGAAAATGTGTCGGGAATAGGAGAAAATGCTGATAACCAGCAGTCATCTGCAAATGCTTTCAATTTGGACAAGTCTTAAATTTTGCTGTCTGGTAAAGAGTTTAAGAGTGCATGCTTGAGTGTATCCAATCAAAACTGCATGATTTTGTGAAAATTTTATTGTTGTGTAAGCTGTTATCTGATTCAGATAACTGAAGAGTACATAACCAAGCTTCTAAGCCACCAGGATGAAATAAAATGGCCCCCACATGCCAGGGACATGTCTTTATGAATTCTTTTCATCTTTGTATTTTATCTGATTACCCCTTTTTAACACAGCCTTGGCAATAATGGGAACAACCAGGCATCAAGAGATCTTTCTATAGATTGGTTTTCTCTTTTCATTTTCAATACAACACAGTTTGTAGCCTACTTCCTTAACTCTTTACAACACAGTCCCAGGTTTTAACGTCTCTGAGGAAAAAGCCTTGGGAAAACATTGTGGGAACTAGCATTTTCTCCTTTTCCTACTGGTAACCAGCATTTTCTCCTTTTCCCACAATGTTTTCAACCCTATGAAAGTGCAATTCTATCAGTTGAGCCATTTTTAAAATGTCGTCTGGAAATTCTTTCAATTTGGACAAGTATATATGGCATGCAACACACGAAAAGGGGCCTTCGGACATATGCGTAAAAGTGTGTTGTCCCAGATCAGCCTGTGAAGTCTGTGACTAATCCGAGATGACACTTCCCATTTTAGCGTGATTTTCTGTTTCACGAAAGTCTACTGTATGAAAAAATCTGATGTATTCGTAAAGTGCCGTCTCGGATTAGCCTGCGCGGACTGCGCAGGCTAATCCGAGACAACACTTTACACAAAGGTCTCATTTCACATGTTGCGGGCCATATTGTGTTGTGTGGTAAAGAGTGAACTTTGGTTTTTTACATCTGTGACAATGGTGTAGGGACAGACCATCAGCCTCACACACCAAAGGCTCCAGTTTCAAATTCCATGATGGGTCGAGTGTTTGAAACCACCCAAAGTGATTGAATTTGGCAAAGCTGAAGTATACCAGTTAACCCTACTGTATACCACACAATCCTGAGTTTTAACAACCCCTCCGAAAGAAGCTTTTGAAAACATTGTGGGAAAAGGAGAAAATGCTGAAAACCAGCATTTTCTCCATTTCCCATGATGTTTTCTACCCAGACTGAGGCGCACATGTACCAGTTTCAAATGTGTTGTCTGCACATGTTTTGAAACATTGGAAGAGACTAAAATTTGTTGTCTGGGAAAGGGTTAACCCTTTACCACACAATCCCGACTTTTAACGACCCTGAGGAAAAAGCCTTTTGAAAACATTGTGGGAAAAGGAGAAAATGCTGGTAACCAGCATTTTCTCCTTTTCCCACAATGTTTTCTTCCCTATCAAAGGCAAATTCCATCATTTTAGCCACACTGAAATTGTCGTCTGCAAATGCTTTCAATTTGGACAAGGCTACATTTTTGTCGTGTGTTAAAGAGTTAAGGCTAAAAATAGAATATGCCCTTGCCTATGTGCCAGTGTTTGGTTCTAGTGGAAATGATCATAGTGGATCAAGTGAATTTGTAAATCAAAAAAAAAGATAAGTAGAGGGCTGCATAGCAACAATTTAACTCCTTACCAAACAACAAAATTTTAGACCAGTCCAAATTGAAAGCATTTGCAGACGACAAAATAAATGTGACCCAAAAATTGAAATCTATTTTTGGAAGGACAGATAACATTGTGGGAAAAAAGGAGAAAATGCTGGTTACCAGCATTTTCTCTTTTTCCCACAATGTTTTCAAAAGGCTTCTTTCTCAGGATCGTTAAAACTCGGGATTGTGTGGTAAAGGGTTACCCTTAATTAGGCTGCTAAATGTGATTCGAGACTTTTTTGTGGCCAGTGTAGATCAGTGCAGTCTGAACTTTGATCTACTGTCCAATACAGTATTTTCTTTTCGGTGAAATCAATTTTGATATCTCAATATTTGAATTTTCTGCTCTTGAGTGGAGTTTTTTTATTCATTTATTTAGCAGATTATGAGTAAAGTAACCATGTAAAGGAGCCTATTTCCTGTAATATAAATTATCTCTTCAGAAATATAAGTTTTCATTGGTGCCATCTGTCCTGAACCCTTTACCACACAATCCTGACATTTAAAAATCCTAAATAAGAAGCCTTTTGAAAACATTTTGTGAAAAGGAGAAAATGCTGGTAACCAGCATTTTCTCCTTTTCCCACGATGTTTTCTACCCTTCCCAAAACAAATTTCAATTTTTCAGCCATATTCATTTTGTTGTCTGCAAATGGTTTCAATTTGGACATATCTAAAATTTTGTCGCTTGGTAAAGAGTTAAATAACTCCCTGTAAATGATAACAAGGTTTCATCTGAGAAGCAATTTTTAAGCTCATAGATTGTGATCATATTTTTCTTTTCATCTGTCTGAATGGCTTTGGCACTTAACCCTTCATTTAACTATTCTATGCTTTTAAGATTCTGGAAGCCAAGCCCCCGTAGCTCAGTCGGTAGCGTACAGGACTTGAGAACAGGAGGTCGCTGGTTCGATCCCCGGCTTGGCCAATTTCTTTCTGAGGATTGATGATAGTCGTTGCGACAGGATTTATTCCTCTCTCACCGCTGACCATTATTTCGATGATGGTTATGTGGGAAAGCAGCCAGTGGCTTGAAAAGAATATTGTGCGGAGTACTGGTAAAAGGAACTCCAGGAAAGCATGGATAGGTGCACTGGCCACCGCGATATAACTGAATATGTTGAAATACTGTTGAAAACGGCATTAAACACCATACAATCAATCAAGCATAAGATTCTGAAGAAAAGAGCATTGAAAATGTTTAACCCTTTCCCAAACAAGCCCTGGTTTTCACGTGTCTGCAGTACAAGTCTTTTGAAAACACTGTGGGAAAAAGAGAAATTGCTCATAACGAGCAAATTTCTCCTTTTCCCACAGCGTTTTCTACCCTTTTTGAGACCTTTCTGGCATTTTCATCAAATTTAAAATTGTCGTCTGCAAACTCTTTCAATTTGGACCAGTCCAAAATTTGTCGTTTGGAAAATGTTTAAGATTCTGAAGAAAAGAGCATTGAAAATGTTGTGGAAAAGGAGAAAATGCTGGTAACTGGATGGTCCCATCTATTTGAGCCATTCAAATTTTTGCTTGCAAATACTTTCAATGTGGACATTATTATTAGCTTTAACTTAACCAGCATTTTCTCCTTTCCCCCTGACATTTCCCACCCTTTCAACATCAAATCAAGTGTTTGGGGTGTATTTAACGTGTCGTCTGCAAATGCTTTCAATTTGGATGAAACAAAATTCTCTCACTTGATAAGATGGTAATTTCCTTTGTATAAGTTAAGCTCATCATTGTAATGTTTCTGCAACAGAAGAAACAAAAAACAATTTGTCAAATGATACATTGCTCCTATTGCTCACTGGAACAATTTTATCCTTTGTGACCATGGCGCTTTTGGACCATCAGTCTCTGTTGTGATATTTCAGATATTGACTCTGCTACAGGAGCCATAAGGGGTATCAAAGCATGCAGGCTGTCAAAGGCAAAAAAGAATTGTGGAAGATAGAAGTTATGATCAATTAGTGAATTCCCAAAGCAACCAAAACATATGTTGCAGTGATATGAAGAGATACAAAACCAGAGATAATTGGGAAACCAAGCACCATGTTGGACTGATAAAATGTTCAGACAGATGCAATTTATGCATAATCTTCAAGTTTAATTGAAAATTAATATGAAAGTTATCACAGTTTGAACTGTTTTTGCATGTGGCTGAAATAATGGTAACCAGGTCATCTCTTATTTTGTTAGGCTTTGAGGTCCATGAGCTATTTATACATACCCAGTACTGTATGAAATCATTTGGGATTTCATTGGAACTGCTTTTTAATCGGGCGGTAGACCGATTAGAGAGATGGAAAACTTCGGAAACCCGTCTACTAAGGGCAAACTGGTGTAACTGCAACTCGGAACAGCTTTTACTTACAGCGTTTCAACGCTTATACCTGCTGTGATGACCTTATTACAAAAACTACTTTTGACCCAGATAAGCGCAGGAATAGTAATTAGCGGTAAACAGGCGTTAAGTAATGTCAAGTAATCCCATAATAACTTTTCAATTATGTAATAAACGGCGGTTACAATTCGTTTAGTATTGAAGTATGTCATAATTACAGTATTATCTAAATCTCTGGCCAGCAAAAACTGGAGCAGTTTACTTTCAACACGATTATAAGAAATAGGGTCAGTAATTAGCAGCAACTTTATGAATGAAACGAGTGCGAATCAAGTGTATTGGGTGATGTGAACACATCTTGTAGTCGTCTGCTGTCCATGTCATTCGGCACATTTCGAGTGATCCGTTGATAGTTATACGTAGTTACGGAATCGGTCGAGTTGTGACGAGTGCTCTCCGTATATGTAGCAGGTGTTGAAAAGATAATAGGTCATTTTGGTCTTGAGAGGAATAAAATCGCAACAGGAAACATTGCTTTGAAAAGAATTTGAAAATTTAGATTGCTCTGCCTAAGAGAAAACTGATGTAAATGCAACTCATAACAGCCGTAAGTTTAAAACAGAAACTGGCTGGTAGTTTAATGTTAGCGAGGCGAAGCGTGTGAAGCTGTGGGGACAAAGGGTATAGAGTTGTGTAAAGGTTATGGCCCTCGCGGATAGGCCATTACGCAAACATTTTCAGAATGGACTGGCGATTCATCGCTTGCAACCTTAGTACCCAGACTGTCCATTCGCAATACTGACTGATTACGCATCTTTCAGAGTATGATGTATTAACCCCTAGGCTGCTAAGTGTGACTCACTGACCTATTTTGCGGATAGTATAGATCAAGATCAGACTGCACAGAACGTGCAGTCTGATCTTGGATGTATACTGTCCGATAAAGAGATATTTCTTTTTCCAAAAAAGAATAAGTTTGACAGAGAATTATTCGGGTTTTACCACCGGTTGGAAATTTCATTTCAATGTTTTAGCAGGATAAGGGTTGAATTGTTTTCGAAATCCCTTTTCCTCTCCTTCCAGCCATGGTACTACCATTTTACACTCACTTACATGTTTCTTCTTGGTGAGTTTCTACAGACTGGAATCAGTCTGTAAACCCTTGACCAAACAATCCTGTGTGGCTTTGAAAATATGGTTGGAAAAACTGTATGTATTCAGCATGTTCTCTTTTTTCCACAGCGTTTTTCACCCATTTAAAAGATTTTCGAAATTTTGTCAAATAGAACATTTTCATCGAGGATAAAAAAAAAACCCTGAAACGGTCACACAAAAAAGCTCACTTACTGTTATATTCTCCATATCTGAATCAACGGACCAGGGAAAAAGTCTTTGCAGAGAATGCAGATTCAGACCAGACTGCTCAGAACATGCAGTCAGATCTTGGATCTGTCAAGCCAGTTTTCCGAGTTATTCTACTCAAGACAGCAATGGTAATGCAAGATTTAGGCTGCTTTTCTAAGCTTAACATGTCTATTTTAACAATTTAGCGCTCTAAGCGTGCAAATGTCAGCAACAAGTTTGTCTCATCAGCTATTCCACATTGGTCGATTCTCATCCTTTCCACATTTCAGATAAAGAGATCAAGGCTACCGCAGTTATGCTCTTACTGATTAGAATGACTCAAATACAATTACCTGTGTTGGCTATGGACAAGAAAAGTCGCTTTTGAAGACGATAAAAGATAAAGATCAGACTGTTCTTTGAACGCAATGCAGTTTAATATCACAGACGTTCATATCTTAGATCTAATTGTCTGTTTATTTGGGATGTACATGGCGGGGGGGGGGGGGGGGGGGGGGGGGGGAGAAACGACCATGAAATAGAAGCCTAATGTTTGATATTGTTTTCCTGACTCTAAAAGGCTAGTCGATTAACTGAGTGTTTTAACTCTTAACCAAACTATCCTTTGTTAATGCCCATGAGAAAGAAGTTGAAAACATTGTGAGAAAAGGGGAAAATGCAGGTTACCATTTTCTCCTTTTCCCATGTTTTTTTACCCTTTCAACGATTCAGATCATCATTTGGTCTACATTTAATCATCATGTGCAGATGCTTTTGATCTGGACAAGTCTAAAATTTCATCATTTGGTAAAGAGTTGACGGTTAGGGAGCTGTTGGGTATCTACATTCTTTGAAAGTATAATGTAGGAGAAATTTGCCAGCAGACGTTTGGACTGGGTGATTTGGCCCGCTAAAAAATAAGTAGGACTGTTTGTCAAGATGAATACGATGTCTTGTTCAAAATGGAAAAATGAAAGGCCTACAAGCAGCCAAAAGTAAAACAATTCCAAAGTTATAATGCAGACATATGTTATACGGCTTTTCTATGTTACAATACAGTTACCAAAGTTGCCAAAGTTACAGAAAAGAATATATGTATTTTTTCACTCTTTTAAAGGGTTGGTAGGTACTGCTGTTCATGATGAGTGATATCTAAAACTTGATAATGGGTATTGCTGATCAGAATTGTCACATATCTTTTACGTTCTATTGCTGTCGGCTGGCAAGCATAACTTATATTTTAACCAATCGTTAAACTACTAATTTGTAAAAGACAGTTTAAAAAAGTGGGATCCTACATAGCTCACTTGTAACGGTGTAGGATATTTTGTCCAATACATAGTTCAAACATCTACCATCTGATTTGTGATTTCAAACCACTGTAATTATTCAGTGTCGACCGATTACAGTGCTTACAGCACTTTGATTTAACTCTTTAATAGACAATGAAGATTAGTCTCATCCATATTGAAAGCATTGATAGATGACAATTAACTCTTTACCAATGAATTTGGACTGGTACATATTAAAAGCTTTTGTAGATGACATATACCAGTAAAACAATGTAAGCAGTATTTGAAAGAGAAGAAAGCATTGTGGAAAAAACAGAAAATACTGGTGACCATGAACCAATTGGTTCAAATGATGGGACATGTGTCTGAAATAATAAACTCAAACTAAGTCAGTAAATGAGTCAGTTAGGAGATTTAAGAAAAATAAGCGACTTTCAAAAGTTTTTTCGTGAAACCGGGCCCAGGTTCCCAGGTCATAAGTGACTTGAAGTGAGGGGACAGCTAGTCCTTACCCAGTCCTGCCCTCAATCCAGAATTCATTTCATCTCCTATTTTTCATGTAAAAGCTAATAATGACACATAATAGCCATAAATTACCCGCAATGACCTATAGAAATTCATAAATGATGCTTGCAATGAAAATTCCATTTGCATGATTGGCTGGACTGGTTTATTGTCACACTGTGATCATTATCACATTTTCCGGCTGCATTTGTTCTGTAAATTTTGTATGTGCTATATACAAAAGTCTGTTTCAGACTTTGTGTTGGTTCATTCCAAGTTTAGTCATAATTTTCTTTGTTAACCCTTTACCACACAATCCTGAGTTTTATCGACCCAAAAGGAATGGACTTTTGAAAACATTGAGGTATAAGGAGAAAATGCTAGTAACCAGCATTTTCTCCTTTTCCCACAATGCTTTCTATTTTTCCAAAGACAAGATTTCATAATTTGTGCAACATTTGATTTGTAGTCTGCAAATGCTTTCAATTAAGACCTGTCTGAAATTTTGGTAAAGAAATACATGTATAAAACAGATATTACACAACATCCTCAGCAGCAGGATTCCATAAAACCTCTTCACTGGGTAACAAAATTTTGATCTTGTCCAATCTTAAAGCATTGGGATCACTCAAATTACATGGTTTTTGAAAGAGCAGAGAACATTGTATTTTCTCCTTTTCCCACAAAGTTTTCAAAAAGCTTCTTTCTCAGAAAATATGTGTTTGTCAGGGGCAGTAATTAACCCTTTACCATATAATCCCGTGTTTTAACGACCCTGAGAAAGAGGCCTCCTTTTTCTACAAAGTTTTCTATCCTTTCCAAAACAAATTTCAATTTTTTAATCACATTTATTTTGTCGTCTGCAAATGCTTTCAATTTGGACTAGTGTAAAATTTTGTCCTTTGGTAAAGAGTTAAGCTGCTTGTACACAAGAACACAGTTGCATACTGTAGCAGTTCTGACATATAATCTGCCAAGGAGAAAATTGAAACAAAAAAAACGACGATTTGTCAGAAAACAAGAGGGCCAGGATGGCCCTGTATCGCTCCACTTGCTTATAAATATAAACCATAAATACTAAACATTTCAATTCTGAGCCAAATGGTTTCAAAATGAAGACTTACAAAGTTTTGTCTGTAAAAGCCCATGTGAAAGTTGAGACCCACAGGGCAAAGCCATTTTTGATCCCAGAGCTATAATTACTTGAACCCTGGTAGAGGTCCACAAGATAAAGCCACATGCCAAAATAATACAAGTCTATGCTGTATGGTTATAGATAAGGTGATTTTCAAGTTTTGTCCATATAAAGCCTCTGTAAAACATAAGACCCCTGATGCAAAGCTAATTTCAAAAAAAAAAAAATCAAAACAGGAAGATTTCTTAAGTTTCCACTATGTAAGCCCATGTAAAACTTGTGACCCCTGCAGCATGGCCAATTTTAACCCCAGGTAGAGGCCCACTAGATATAGCTACATGCAAAATTTGGTAGCTCTAGGCCTTATGGCTAGGTACAGGAAGATTATTAAAGTTTTCACTATATAAGCCTATGTAAAACTTGTGACCCCTGGGGCAGAGCCAATTTTGACCCCAGGGCTATAATTTGAAGAAACTTGATAGTGGTCTACTACATAAAGCTACATGCCAAATTTGGTAGCCCTAGGCCTTATGGTTTCAGACAAGAAGATTTTTAAAGATTTCCAATATTTTTCAGTTTTGTTGCCATGGCAACCAGAGTTTTTGAAGGAATCAAATTCTTTCAAAAAATTCTGAAGAGGACCATGGCAGGATCATTTCTGTGAAGTTTCATGAAAATTGGATGGGTAGTTTCAGAGAAGAAGATGTTTGAAATAAAAGTTAACACACGGACGGACGGATGCACGGAAGGACAGACGCATGACGGACACCGGGCCATGACATAAGCCCGCTGGCCTTCGGTCAGTGGAGCTAAAAATGTCACCAGAGGCCACCAATAATCTTCTATAATTCAAACATTTTCTAGGGGCAGATACCCCCAGACCCTCCAGGAATATCTCCCTCCCCTCTCTCGGCACTTAGAGCCTTGGGAAATACCCTTGGTATTACTTTCGCATACACTTTATTTAGGGCTAACTATGCCCGCGATTGTGCAGTAAATGGTTCAATGTGAACTGACAGTTTACCAGATGACAAGATTTTAGTCTATATACTGGAAGCAAACTGTACACTATTGTGGCACAAATGACATCCTAACTTGTCTGAAGATAATATGCTTAGAAATGCAATAGTAAACTTGTTTCATTTTTAGACTAGCGAAGCTAGTCTATAGGCATCATGATTGACCCAGAGTTAAAGTAAACAAAAAACCCAACAGTTGTAACATGATGCCTCATAGTAAAATACTTCTTTCTATAAGAAATCCTAATTCTGTTATAAATGACAATTTTGACAAAAACCACTGAATCTCTACCACTCCAATATGAACAAGTCATCTTACAAAGTAACAGACTGAACAAGATGTCATTTATAAGGTACAAGATCTTTGCTTATATGTAAATTAAGTGACCTATGCAAAGCAGGCTATATTATCAGTTATTCCTACACCACTGTAACATTATGAATGAATCTGAAAATAGATACACCTACGTAACTTGTAGCAAATCCCAGCTGCATTAACTCTCACTGGACAGGGAACCCTTATCATTCCTTCAGTCATTCATTATTTAGATCATTGTGTATAGTTAAACTGTTATGTTAACTGTTATTTTACATTCAGAATATTAACCCTTTACCTCACAATCCGGAGTTTTAATGACACTGGGGAAGAATCCCTGGTAACCAGCATTTTCTCCTTTTCCCACATTGTTTTCTGCCCATTTGGAATCAGGTTTCATCAATTCAGCCACATTTAATTTGTGGTCTGTAACAGCTTTGAATTTCATTTCGTAAAGAGTTAAATAGTTCACTACATCTTGCACTATTGAATATTAAATTATTAATTGTGTCGTGTTAAATGCCGTTTTCAACATTATTCTGGTGATATCATGAAGGCCAGTACACCTATCGATGCTTTCATGGAGTTTCTTTACCTAGCACCACCGCAACTCAGTGACCTTTTGTGGACAGTGTGTATTAAGATCACACTGCAGAGAACAGCAGTCTTTTCTTGGATCTACACTGTCCGATAAGAGGATATATTTTCTCCAAAATGTAACTTCGAAATAGCAATATTCAGGTGTTTACCATTGGCTTGAAAGTTTCATTTAATTTTTCTAGCAGGTTAAGGGTTAAACTGGATGATAGTCAACCAATAGTATGCATAGCCTCGGTAGCTCAGTCGGTAGCATACAGGACATGAGAACAGGAGGTTGCTGGTTCGATCCCCGGCTCGGCCAATTTCTGTCCGTGGATTGATGATAGTCATTGCGACAGGATTCATTCCTCTCTCAGGTTTTGACGGTGGTTATGTGGGAAAGCAGCCAGTGGCTTGGAAAGAATATTGTGCGGAGTACTGGTAAAAGATACTCCAGGAAAGAATGGATATGTACACTGGCCGCCACTATATAACTAAAATAATGTTGAAAATAGGGTTAAACACCATACAATCAGTCAATCAATCAAATTCGCTAGTCTATCAGTACTTTCAGTACTTTGATTGATGAAAGAACTCTTAGTTTTGCCTTTCCCAAGTTTTAATGGCCCGGAAGAAGGAGCCTTTCTAAAACAAAGTGGGAAAAGAAAAAAAATGCCTGTAACTAGCATTTTCTCCTTTTCCCACACTGTTTTCTACCCATATAGGTTTCATCAATTTAGCCACATCTTACTTATCATCTGCAACAGCTTTGACTTTGGACAAGTGTACAATTTTGCTGTTTGGTAACGAGTTAAAAGAGAGCACTGACCTGGTTCTTATGAACTGTCTAAAGTATGCGAGGGTTAACTCTTTACCACACAATCCAGAGTTTTAATGACCCTGGAGAAGAAAGCTTTTGAAAACATTGTGGGAAAAGAAGAAAATGCTGGTAATCAGCATTTTCTTCTTTTCCCACAATATTTTCTACCCTGTCAAAGGCAAATTCCATCATTCGAGCCACATTTAAATTGTCGTCTGCAAATGCTTTTAATTTCGACAACTCTACATTTTTGTCGTGTGGTAAAGAGTGAAACAAAAAGGATGAGTAATTTAGGGTAAACTGCGCTATTTAACACTCATTATGTTTTTCTGAAAAACTAAAAACTAAGCTGGCATATGACACTACTTATATGGTCATTGTCCTCACTCCTGTAATTTGTCTGTAAGACATTACTTATTTGGTCATTGTTCTGTTTAAAGTCCATATAGCAGCTCATGGTTTCAAAATCACAAAGTTGAAAGCATGGGACAGCAACAAATGTGAACACTGCAGTTTGTATTAATTATCAAGTGGAGCAAAAAACTACTTGTTATTGACCATAGATATTTTGGGCAGAGTAGTGGCCATGGAAGTCACTTCTGTATGGCCACCTTTCCATCATTATCTCTTCACCAAACGACAACATTTAAGACTTGTTCAAATTCAAGGTATTTGCAAATGCCAAATCAGCATGATCTAAAAACTGAAATTTGTTTTTTGAAAGAAAGAAAACATGATGGGTAAAGGAGAAAATGCTGGTTACCAGCATTTTCTCCTTTGCGCATGATGTTTTCAAAAGCATTCTTTCTCAGGGTCAGTCACAGTTGGAATTGTATGGTAAAATTGAAAATTCTGTTATTGAACTAATGCTAGCTGTTGGTCTGTCTAATAAAAAACTATATTAAACAAGGCATTTTTCTGGTTACATGACAGATTATCTGTTTTTTTCATGTGAAAGATTGAAATTAAAAAATGTTTCATGCTTTTCCATAGTTTGTTGGGAAATACTGGTGGATTATGGTTTGATAATTTCAACATTTAGACTAGTGAATTTACTGATTGATAAACTCATTGGTACAAAAATACTAAGAGCTCCCCTGTACTTTGCAAGTCCCGACAAAACTTGGGTTAGAAGCATGAAATAAATAGGAAATTTTTTTTTTTTTTCTGTGAAAGATCAAAATTTATTTCATCTTGTGAACATCATGTGGTAATATTTTCACTCATGGCTGCAAAGAAAAGCAAATTGACAAAGTCTCTTTGCCGCATGGCGTGGGTAAAAATCTGCAATGATGTCAACAGAGTGTCTCTGCTGACACGTTTGTTAGCCACTGTCTATGACCCAGACTAATTATCACCTGTAATTACCTGTGGGCAATAAATTTGGTCTAAGTCAACTTCTTCTTGGCCTGAGGATGTCCATTACTTCCAATTACATGTATATAATTGTTTGGCAATGAAAATTCTCTTTAAGATTCTTTTTACACCAGCTTATAATTATCCTCCTGTCTTGTCCACATAAATGGTAATTTAGTTTTAAAATGTGCTGTGGAACTTTTTTGTTTGATCTGCAAGGCAAGCCAGATCAGAAACATCACCTTCAAGGACTGGTTAACTCTTTTAACCCTTAACATGCCTTTCACGACTATAGTTGTGTTTGCGTTGCTTAGGGCTTCAAGGGTTTACCAGACATCCCATGTTTTAGCCAGTGTAGATCAAGATCAGGCTGCACAAAATGTGCAGCCTGATCTTTGATCTAAACTGTCCGCTTTGCTGAATCGCTGTAGACAAAAGAAACCAGGAAATTGCAATTATTCGGGTAGTATTTGTAGGATGAAAATGTCAGACAGGTTTATTCGGCACTGCAAGGGTTAATACATGTACTAAAAATTTAGACTGACCAAATTTTAAGCATTACAATGTTGATGACAAAGATGTTCAAATAATTGGATTTGTCTGTGAATGGGTAGAAAGCTGGTAACATGCATTTTCTCCTTTTCCCACAATGTTTTCAAATGTCATGTCACTCAGGGTCCTTAAAACTCGGGATTATTTGGGAAAGGGTTAATATGATAATGTCTTATAGGGCCAAATAAGTTCATAATGCCAGGGTTAAATTGACCCAAATCAGGTTAACTCTTTACCACACAATCCCAAATTTTAACGACCCTGAAAATGAAAGCTTTGGAAAACATTGTGGGAAAAGGAGAAAATGCTGGTAACCAGCATTTTCTCCTTTTCCCACAATGTTTTCTACCCTTCCCAAAAACAAATTTCAATTTTTGGGTTACATTTCTTTTGTCATCTGCAAATGCTTTCAATTTGGACCAGCCTAAAATTTTGTTGTCTGGTAAAGGGTTAATTATGGTCAAGAACAATCAAATACAAGGTGATAAAGATCTCCGACAGTGTCACCGATTAACATTTTTCTCACCTGTTCAAGTCCTTTAGGACATATCATGAACTTCTTACTGGTCTTGGGACATTTACAACTGTTTCCCAAATGACAAAATGTTGGACTGGTCCAAATTGAAAGCATTTGTAGATAACAAATTAAATGTTGCACACATTATGAAATATGTCTTTAAAAGGATAGAAAACATTGTAGGAAAAGGAGAAAATGCTAAGGTAAAGGGTTAACTAACAACTTCAGTTGTTTTGCAACCAGAGTTTAGAAGTTTGATCTTGGTTCTACATGGTTCTGCACTGCCCACTATTTCTGTGAACTATAATGTACAGTCATTCTTGAAGACATCATACAGAAAATATGCATTACAGTTGCTTTTAGGGCTTCAAGGGGTTTACCATGTTTTAGTGACCCTGAATAAAATGACTGCTGAAAACATTGTGGGAAGAAGGAAAAAGTGCTGCTACCAAACATTTTCCTTTCCCAGATGTTTCAAGGTTAACTCCTAGGTTTGAGCATTTAAATTGTCCTCTACTTAATACTTTCAAATTGAGCAAGTCTAAAATTTTGTGTGGTAAGAGTTTCAAGTATCTGGGAAATTTCCTGATGAGCCATTTATGGCATTTAACAAGAGTGTACAAGGTGTAAAAATGTGTATGTCCATAAGTTGACAGGTGGATCTTAATTTGGATCTGGATGTATGCACTACAGGGCCTTGCGGCACAGTTGCAGCAGAAGTTAAAAGTGGTTGAAATCAGTTTCAGTATGAGAGGGTTTGCAGGAAATGCTGGTGTCTAGCTTATTCCAATCTATTATTGGCTTTAAAAGGAGATTTTTGTGTAACAGGGTTTTACAATGAAATTGTTTAAATCTCTTGCTGTGGTTTATAGATTGGTTAACAATGATGGTATTTGTTTGAAAGTCTTTAACCCTTTACCAAACAATCCTGACTTTTAACGACGCTAAGGAAAAAAGCCTTTTGAAAACGTTGTGGAAAAAGGAGAAAATGCTGGTAACCAGCATTTTCTCCTTTTCCCACAATGTTTTCTACTCTTCCCAAAACAAATTTCAATTTTTGAGTAACATTTATTTTTTTGTCTGCTAAAGCTTTCAATTTAGACTGGTCTAAAATTTTGTCGTTTGGTAAAGAGTTAAAGCATGTAGGTGTAATGAGTCTCTTGCCACAGATTGGTGTCAGATAGGCATCTGGGGGAAAAAGGTGGGACTAGTCCTTCCGATATCTTGTAGAGGTAGACAGTCTTGTGTTCTTTCTTCTGTCTTCAAGTGAGTTAAGTTTCAAGTCTATATGAGCATTTTTGAGACATAGCCTTGTTCTTTGATGGTTTAGTCCCCTATAATGAAACAAGCTGCTCTCTTTTGGATTCTTTCTAGCTTATTACTGTCTTTTTGTAGAGATGGATCCTAGAGTATAGAGCTGTATTCCAAAGTTGAGGGTACTGGTGCCAGGTATGCCATTTTCTTGCAAGATTTTGGACAATGTTTCAAGTTTCCCTTGAGGAATCCATCAGTAGAGCTGGCTATTAGGGGTTGATTGATTAATTGATTGTATTGTGTTTAAAGCTATTTTCAACAGTATTTCAGTCATATCGTGGCGGCTACTGCACCTGTCCATGCTTTCCTGGAGTTTCTTTTACCAGTAAGAGGCAAAATATTCTTTCCAAGCCACTGGCTGCTTTCCCACAAAACCATCGTGGAAACAATAGTCAGAGGTGAGAGAGGAATGAATCTTGTCACAATGAAGATCGTCAATCCTCGGAAAGAAATTGGCCGACCCCCTTTTCTCAAGTCTTGTATGCAACCAACAGCACTACCCTACGCTATTGGAGGCCCTACTGGATCAATGTCCGAGACTTTCAAGAAAGCAATATGGCATATGCAGAAACTGCATAAAATTGCTTATTTTGGCCATTTTTTCAGCTAGCAACAACATTCAAAGAATGCCTCCCACTGGATGTGTCAACATTAATTTTTACTGACATGAAGTAATGAGGTAAGATTATACAAGACTTGTACAGAATAATAATTAGGTAGATCAAGACTTTAATCCTCTGACTGGTACATAAATAATAATTATATTTAGACATTTTCAAACAGCAGACAAAATAAAACAAATATATTGTGTTTCAAAGGCCATTTTGGTAATAATTGCACACAGTAAATATCAGACAGGGACCCGACTGACTGCACGTTGAGAGCAATCTAATCCTTATCTTTAACTGTTTACCACACGACAATGTTTTGACTACCGGTAATTCAAATTCAAAGCATGAGCAGACAACAAATTAAATGTGGCTAAAATGATTGGATTTGTTTCTGAATTGTTAAAAAACATTGTAGGAAAAGGAGAAAATGCTGGTTACCAGCATTTTCTCCTTTTCCCACAATGTTTTCAAAAGTCCAATTTTCCAGGGTCATTAAAAGTAGAGATTGTGTGATAAACGGTTAAACTGTCTGCAAAAGAGGTCCAAAGGTGTCTTCTCTATTCGTAACTCCTTCATTACTAACTCTGGAAATTCCACTTTTTTTCCAAGCTCTAAAAATAGATTTCCACTTCTTTGAAAACAACTTTGTTCATAGTTTAAAAACAGAGTAGCAGACAGTGTAGATCAAGATCAGACTGCACCTTCTGTGCAGTCTGATCTTGATCTATGCTGTCCGCAAAAAGTAATCAAGTCGTCATTTGTAGTGAAAGAGTAAAGGGACTTCTAGATAAGAAAAGTAACTTTGTAAAGGGGCCTCGAAGCCCCTGTAGCTCAGTCGGTAGTGTACAGGACTTGAGAACAAGAGGTCACTGGTTCGATCCCCGGCTTGGCCAATTTCTTTCTGAGGATTGATGATAGTCATTGCGACAGGATTCATTCCTCTCTAACCGCTAACCATTGTTTCGACAATGGTTATGTGGGAAAGCAGCCAGTGGTAAAAGAAACTCCAGGAAAGCATGGATAGGTGCACTGGCCGCCGTGATATAACTGAAATAATGTTGAAAATGGCGATGAACACCATACAATCAATCAATTGTAAAGAGGCTTGCTGGGTTCAGCCTATTATAAATTTTATATCTGTCAATGTCTTTCAGCTGATGGTCAGCTACTCGAGCGACAGCAGTTATTGTAAAAATATTTGAACTCTTACAGCAAATGCGCAAGTCCAGGAGTAAGAGCCAAACCTTTGCAACTTTGGGGTCAGTTTTGTCCAAAATGCTTAACTCTTTACCAAACCACAATGTTTCAGACTGGTCCAAATTGAAAGCATTTGCAGATGACAAATTAAATGTGGTTAAAATGATTGCATTTGTTTCTGAAAGGTTAGAAAACAATGTGGGAAAAGGAGAAAATGCTGGTTACCAGCATTTTCTTCTTTTCCCCCTATGTTTTCAAAGGGCTTCTTTCTCAGGGTCGTTAAAAGTTGGGATTGTGTGGTAAAGGGTTAACCAGCTTTACCAAATGGCAGAATTTTACACTTGTTCAAATTGAAAGCACATGCAGATGACAAATTAAGATGTGGCTCATAATTATGGTGAGATTTGTCTGTAAAAAGGACTGAAAACATTGTAGGAAAAGGAGGAAATGCTGGTTACCAATAACTTATATGAAATCTCATTTTCATCTACACTGTTGCAAAAGCAAGAGGTTATTTTTACCATTTTAATGTTTAATCCTAAACTCTTTACCACACGACAAAAAAGTAGACTTGTCCAAATTGTGAGCATTTGCAGACAACAACTGAAATGTTGCTCAAAAGATTGGATTTTTCTTTGATAGGGCAGACAACATTATGGAAAAAGGAGAAAATGCTGGTTACCAGCCTTTTCTCCTTTTCCCACTGTATTTTCAAATGGCTTCTTCTTCAGGGTTGTTAAAACACAGGATTGTTTGGTAAAGGGTTAAGGTGCTTACACTACTTAAACTGCCTTTAGGAGCCAAGATAGATCAAGATCAGACCAAAAAACACTTAAGTTTGATCTTTGATCCACACTGACCACTTTGCTGTGACATACTGGAAAAAAGAGCAACTTTGAAACTGCAATTACTTGGGTTTTATTTCTACACTGACACTGTCCGTTACTTTCATCCTTTACCACACAATCCCAATTTTTAACAACCCTGATGATGAAAGCTTTTGAAAACCTTGTCAGAAAAGGAGAAAATGCTGGTAACTAGCATTTTCTCCCATTCTCACAATGTTTTCTACCTTTCCCAGTTATATTTCAATTTTTCAGTCACATTTATTTTGTCATCTGCAAGTGCTTTCAACTTGGACTAATGTGTATTTTGTCGTTTGGTAAAGAGTTAATTTGGTATTCAAGGCTTATATCATACTCCAGTTAAGGATATAAAGTGACAGAAAAATTCACCCTAGGGACAAACCTTTTGACATGTTTTGTTCATTTTGGGGGCCCACCCTGGATGAAGACACCTGAACTAACATCTTTTTTGCATAAAAATAGGTAGAGAATTTTCTACAGAAAAAATCAGATCTAGATTATTTTGGGTTTTTTTTTGTTATTTTAAATACAAGTGTTACGGTACCCAGAGGGGGGATTTTATGTCAGAAATCTTAATAAAATGTATGTGTAAATGTCAGATAAGAATTATACATGTGACAATCTAAGATGTCTGCTACAAACGTGACAAAGTCAGAAATCTTGTATATTATATCAAACATCTATGTTAGAGTGACAATATCACACATCTGCATACATGTGACAATGTCAAACAGTTACATGCGACTGAAAATGTCGAACATGTACATGTAAGTATATATGATAATGTCAAACTCTATGTAAGTGTAAAAATGTAAGACATTAAGGCAAATGTGACAGTGTTAAAATCCATGTTTACACATGTGACAATGTCAAACTCTAGTTAACCATGAAGTGCATGTGGCAATATAAACATCTACATGTGTATTTCCATGTGACAGTGTCAAACATCCACATACATATGACAATGTCAAAAATCCTTAAACATATGACAATGTCAATCAAACATCTTTGTGCATGTGACAATGTCAGACATCTTTGTGCATGTAACAATGTAAAACATCTTTGAGCATGTGACAAGGCAATGTTGAACTCAACTCGTTACAAGGTTTAATATCTTATTTTGTGAAAAAAAAAATCTGTTGGTGGTATTAGGTCTTTTTTAGGTTAACATGAGAGCTCTGAATCACTCACCTGAGCCTATGAACATAATACAGAGTATAGTGTACAATTTTCTCTAATATGACCTGATGACCTACTTTCTGACTTGACATGATCCATTTTCAGACTTTTTCAAGATATTGTCAATACACAATCTGACCACATTTCATGAGTACTGGGCTGAAAACTTGGCCTCTAGAGGTGTACAGAAGGTTTTTCAGAGATTTGACATGGTGACCTAGTTTTTGACCCTATATGGCTTATTTTCAAATTCATCTGAGATAGTATCAAGACAAACATTCTGACCAGCTTTCATGAGTAACGGACAGAAAATGTGGCCCCTAGAGTGTACACAAGATTTTTCAAAGATTTGACCTGGTGACCTAGTTTTAAAACCGACATTGCCCATTTTCAAATTTATTCTAGATATTATCAAGGAAAACATCCTGACCAACTTTATGAGAACTAGACTGAAAATGTGGCCTCTAGGGTGTACACAAGATGTTTCAAATATTAGCATGATGACCTGGTGTTTTATCCTACATGACCCATTTTTTAACTTGTCTGAGATATCATCAAAACAAGCCTCCTGACCAACTTTCATGAGTATAGAAATGCATGTTCTAGAGTGTACACAAGGTTTTCAAAGATGTTACCTGGTGACCCAGCTTTTGACCTCATGTAGCAATTCATCGGATATAATATCAAGACAAACATTCTGACTAAGTTTCCTGAATGTTGGACTGACAATGTAGCCTCTAGAGTGTACACAAGGTAAAAGTTGACAATAGACGAGACATAACAGCTGACAGACACATCATAATCACAAAGGCTCACCTGCAGCAGTTCTTGTTCAGATGGGCTAAAAATGTATACTTTTTCTGTTTTGTAATTGTACCTTTTACATTATACTCATTTGATCTATCTATAGAAAATGGACAAATCAGTAAATTTTTTGTCTAAAAGACAAATTGGTGATACCAGCACTTTATTCATTTGTAACATTGTTTTCATGCCAGTCTGTCAAGGGTAAAACAAGTTGCTGAGAATTAATATCATTGTATTCTGGTTGAAATAAATTACCTATGTGCTCATGAAAAATAGAGGCAATTTGTTGTAATAATTAATTTTGTCTGTGCCAAATTAAAAGGGGACAGGGGAAGGTGGGTTCATTGCTATCTGACCCAACCAGGTGATTTATGAGAGTCATTAACTCCACCAAACAATTTTGTCATCCAAAATCCATGAAAAATAAAGCTTTTCAAACAAGAGGGCCATGATGGCTTCTGTTGCTCCACTGCCTTTTAAATACTTGTATCATGTGCTTAATTTGCACTGACAGAGACATAAATCGTAAGAAGTCTGCATGGCAATAAATGTTCAAAATCATAAGAAGTCTGCATGGCAATAAACTTTCATAGAGCAAATAGCCTAATTCCGAAAAAAGAGTCATATATTTTTCTAACGCAAAGATGATGTCAGTGAATACAAGTAGCTCTAAATCAAGTATCATTTATACCAAATATCAATGAACTCTAACAAAGAGTACTTTGACAAGAAGATTTCCATAACTTTAGAAACAGAAAACATTTTCATTGGCATGAATGGTAATGTTCTGGGACAAAAAACTGAATTATATAAACCTTACTTCACACTGAATATTCAGCTCATCTCAGCATAACAATTAGCATCAAAATAAACCACTCTCACTGAAAACTGCACATTTTCTAACCAAATAACTTGAATACCCAACACTAATCATGTAAGAGCACAGTTTGGAAAGCGACGGAAATAAATGGTAGTAAACTACATTATCTGTTTTAAGTGAACACAAGTTATTTCTCTTGATCAGTATATAAGTTTTTAAAATCATATTGACTTCATCTACCACAAGAAGATTTTTAAAGTTTCACTATATAAGACTTTGTGAAGTGTCTCACCTCCAGGACTGTCCCCAGGGCTATCATTTCAACAATCTTGCTACAGGTTTACCAAATGAAACTACCCACAAATATTTGCCAAGCCTTGAGCTTACAAATAGGAACCAGAAAATTCTTTCACTTGTCATATATAGCCCACTTATGATTCTGAGTTTCTTTAGAATTGAAATATTGCCTCAAGAGGGTTCTCAAGATTTTCCTTAGATCTGACCTGGTGACCTACTTTTTAATGTCTGCAAATACTTCAATTTGGACAAGTCTGGAATTTTGTCGTTTGGTAAAGAGTTAAACAGCTTTTGAGAGAGTGTTTCAACTTCAGATCTTCAAAATGTACTTGTTTGCTGTCATATCTGAAGAAGGTCTAAATGCAAAAATACTGTAACTAGCAGGTAATGCATGTATGAAGCTATCTTACCCGATTTGATGTGGAGGTTATCTCAACATCTAAAATGCAAAAACATGCTTTTGCAATTCCAATCATAATGCTGCAGGAAATATAATTATTTGATGAAGAAGATATCAGTTTTCTGATCAAAGGAGCTTCTTCTTCATTTGATTTTTGATATCTTTCCAAAAATATGTAAAGCAGGTGTAATAATCATCAAAAATAGAAGGTATCTGATAAAAGGTAGTGTCTCTCGGTACAGTATAATACCTCTAGCCTCAAAGGCTATCTAGAGGTATGTTACCATACCTTGAGACTGGATGGATAGGGATATGGTACCATACCTGGAGACAATTAATGACCTGAGGAGAAAGGCTTTTGAAAACACTGTGGGGACAGGACAAAATGCTGGTAACCAGCATTTTGTCCTTTTCCCACAATCTTTTCTACCCTTAAAAACACAAATTTCAATTCTTGAGTAACATTTATTTCGTTGTCTGCAAATGCTTTCAATTTGGACAAAGGTAAAATTTTGTCATTGTACTCAGATTATTATAGAAGGGGGTGTATCTTGATAGTCAATGAGGTTAGTTAACCCTAGGCTGCTAAGCTTGACTCAAGGACCTGTTGTAGGCAGTGTAGATCAGAACATGCAGTCTATTCTTGGATGTACACTGTCCGATAAGGAGATGTCCCCCCCCTTTCCACCTTTGAAATAGCAAAATTTGGGTTTTCACTGTCTGCTTGAAAGTTTCATTTAGCAGGATAAGGATCAACTTGCAATCAGCCTATTAGTGGATACCTATCTAAATACCTACTTCAAAGACATTAATCATACAAATGTGACTGGCACAGATTAAATCTGAAATCTGACTCCAAACTCTTGATGGCTGATAATTTTGAAAATGTATCACAGTAATGTAATTTGGTTCAATGTGTAATTAACAGAGCCAATTAAAAATGAATAAGTTACTCTGTACCTAAAAGTTATACTCAAAGTTATTCCAAAAATAATTGTATACTGTTAGGCCCTTGTCTGTGCATGTCATACTCTTCGAAAAGCGCCACCTAAGCCAAAAGATAATGGCTGGTAGGCTTGTTTTTCAGGGCCTTTCATTCTTGTAGGGTTTCTTCCATTGTCTGCAAGCAAAGACCAGTTCTCACACTGATTTTCTAGTGCAGTCTAAATCTCTCAACCCTTTACCACAGAGTCCCAAGATATAACGATCCTATGGATAAAAACTTTTGAAAACAGGAGAAATGGTTGTAACCAGCATCTTATTTTTCTTCAATGTTTTCTACCCTTCCAAAAACAAATTTCAATTTTGGAGTCACATTTCTTGAGTCATTATTATTTTATGGTCTGCAAATTCTTTCATTTGGACAAGTCTAAAATTTTGCTGTTTGGCAAGTTATGACAAATCCAAGCCACTGGCTGCTTTCCCACAAAATCATCGTCAAAACAATGATCTGAGATGAGAAAGGAATGAATTCTGGCGCAAAGACTATCATCAATTCCTGGAAAAAAGTTGACCAAGCCGAGGATTCGAACCAGCAACCTCGTTCTCAAGTCCTGTATGCTATCACCTGTGCTACTAGGGCTCAGCCCAGTTGATGAAGCAGTTCCTTCAAGACATTGCAGACCTGTTTGCTTACCCAAGTTACCTATTGGCCAATATTTATGTGCATCCAGAGCCTGTATCACCACCCATTCTTTTTAAAATCACATTCTAAATCTAAATTTAGAAAGTAACACAATTTTCTGATTGGCTATTTTAACCATTTAGTTTAGCTAGTCTTTTTTTTTTCCCTTTGATACTTGGAAAATTCTTGAGAATTAGACAAAAGAATGCTATTATGATTATGATTGGTGAATACAGGCCTTTACAACTCTAGACCAAGAGCTCTAGGGAAACAAATTCCACGATGAGAAGGTTCAACCTTTGTGTTGCACACAAGAATTATGTCCATAGGTCAAAGGTAATAGTAAGAGCAAGGTCAAGGTTAAATGTATTTTAAAAATTGGAAATTTTGCATTTTATGTTCATGTCCGGCATGTCCCTTTTTTTTCAATCTAAATGAATAATGCAGCAAAACTATGCAAAAATATCAACAACATACAGACAATAAATTAATCACATGCAAAAATCATATCCGTAGGTAAATGGTCAAGGTCATGGCAGATGTGTTTGTAAGAGTTGTGTCCATAGTCAGTGTTCAATTGTTCACAGATCACAGGAAAGGTTTGTAATATTTTTGGAGGCATCAGTCACTTCTCAGTGACACATCTTGTTTTGTTCTTCTCTATTTAACCCTTATCCTGCTAAATAAGTGAAGTGGAACTTTCAAATTTGGTAAAAACCACTATGTTGGTATTTCAAAGATACGGAGGTTGGGGAAATAACTCCCTATCGGACATTGTAGATCCAAGATCAAACAGCACATTTTGTGCAGTCTGATCTTGATCTACACTGTCCGCAAAAGGTCTGTGGGTCGCGATTAGCAGCCAAAGGGTTAATGAGAATATCAATGGGTGAAGGGTGACCTGAATGTTTTATTATGATAAAAGGTTGATAAAATGTTATGTTAACATCATGTAAGATCTAAAAGGAGATGTAAACCATATTGACAAGACTGTCAAAATAATGTTCAGCTACACCTCCATACAGATAACAGAAACTGTTCCCCTCTTCTTGTATAGGTTATTGAACCCCTTCCTTCATAAACAGTCTATTTTCTGTACAAATATAACTCCTTGTTTCCAAGCATTTAACTCCTTACCAAAAGATAAAATTTTTAGAATGATCCAAATCGAAAGGATTTGCAAGCGACATAATTACATAGCTCAAATAATGATTTCTGTTTTTGATAGGGCAGAAAACATTGTGGGAAAAGGAGAAAAACCTGGTGACCAGCATTTCCTCCTTTTCCCACGATGTTTTCAAAAGCCAGGGTCATTAAAACTCGGGATTGTATGGTAATGGGCTTAACTCATCAGATAAAACATGGTGGGACAGGAGCATATGTGACAGGTAATAATTTCTCATGTTCCTACAATATTTTCTATGTTAATGAAATTTTTCTTTTCTTCACACACTAAGATTTATTTATTTATTTGTTGCTTGTGTTAAACTATTATTTGTATGATAGGTGTAAATATAGTCCATACTGTTATGGGTCAGACCTTTTTGTTTCTGCTGCAGCAGACTCCCTTCTCAAAAAAGATTATCTTTTTACCAGCCGTCAGTTCAGACACGCTGAAAGCTTTCGCAGTCTAACTGTTAAAATGTGGTTCAAATGATAGTATTTGTCTTTTAAAGGGTAAAAAACATCATAGGAAAAGGAGGAAATGCAGGTTACCAAATTTTTCTCCTTTTCTCACTATGTTTTCATAATTTTGTTCTCTCATGGTCAGTTAGGGCTAATTTTTATGGCCAAAATGTCTCAACAAAGTAGATAGAGAAGATTGAGGATCAGTCTTGATCTACTTCAGTTGCCTTTGCTGATGTGCAGATCAAAATCAGACTGCACAGTCTGATCTTGAACTACACTTTTGATATGTTGAGATTTCACAGCAAAAAAGGTTCCTAGGAAATCGCAATTTTGAGTTTTTACTTTTGGCTTTAAATCTTCATTTACTTTATGCAGCAATTTGACTCTTTACCACACAATCCCGAGTTTTAACGACCCTGAAGAGGAGGGCCTTTGAAAACATTGTGAGAAAAGTAGAAAATGTTGGTAGCCAGCATTTTCTCCTTTTCCCACAATGTTTTCTATCCTTTCCAAAACAGATTTCAAGTTTTGGTTCACATTTATTTTGTCAACTGCAAATGCTTTTAATTTGGACAATTCTACAATTTCGTCATTTGGTAAGAGTTAAAGGGGGCTCTTCAAATTTTTATAATTTCACCAGACTTCAAAAATGATTTATCACTGAATTAACCCTTAAAGTGCCTGTCACGACTATAGTTGCATTTGCGGCCAGTGTAGATAAAGATCATGTTTTGTGCAGCCTGATCTTTGATCTACACACTGTCCGCTTTGCTGAATCACTGTAGACAAATTTAGCAACCATGAAATTGCAATTATTTGGGTTGTATTTCAAGGATGAAAATGACTGATAGGTTTATCGGCGCTCTAAGGGTTAAATAAGGCAGATAGCTTGCAAACTCCAGCAGTAACAAAGAAAGACAACTGTGATAAAAACCTGTGGTGTTTCTGTAATGAGCTAGTATGCCTCTAAGTACATGTCCATGTATTTTTAAGATTTCGAAATAAAATTTCACAAGGATGTGAGGCAATGTCACATGATCAATAACACAAATTGATTGTGTAGGACCATATTCAAACATGTACGATGATGTCATAATTCAAATAAGACTAAGAGGGCAACTGGCCCTAAACTGTTCACCTATGTAAAGTCATCTAGAATTGATAAATATGAAGAGATCCTGGTTATGATGATGTAAAATACATGAGTGTTAGTGACCTACTTTTTGACGTGATGTGACCCAATTTCAAACAGGTCCAAGATATCAAGACAATTTCATATATGCAAGATGTTATCAATGTTATCAAGACAAACATTCTGAGGAAATGTGACATATAGAATGCACACAAGGTAATTGTTGACGCCCGGTTGATGGACAATGGACAACGGACAATGCACAATGGACACAGCATGATCACAAAAGCTCATCTTGAGCACTTTGTGCTTAACCTTTTACCAAACGACAAAATTTTACACTAGTCCAAATTGAAGCATTTGCAGACAACAAATTAGATATGGCTCATATGGCAAGACTTGTTTGTGCAAGGACAGAAAACATTGTGGGAAAAGGAGAAAATGCTGGTGACCAGCATTTTCTCCTTTTCCCACAATGTTTTCAAAAGGCCTCTTTCTCAGGGTCGTTAAAACTCGAGATTATGTGGTAAAGGGTTAAGCAGATATCTGATTGTAAAGCAACAAACCCTTTATTTGAATGCCAAATTTGTAGCTTTTTACAGTATGTAACAGTTTAGTTCCTTTATGAATGCATGCCAAGAAAAGTACATTTTTGAGTACTGATCAGAGTTTAGAAAAAAAGAATTAAATTCACAGCAAAAAAACAAATTGAAAAGATCCCTTTACGGGCTAAAAAGGCTGCCTACAAACCAAGAGTTAACCCTTCACAAAATCGCAAACCTAATGACCTTGTCAAAGAAGGCTTTCAAAAGCACAGTGTGGGAATAGGAGAAAATACTGGTTACAAGAATTGTAGTTGAACCACATCTAATTTGTCATCTGCAGTTGCATTCAAATTGGTTACGTAATGAATTTTGTCATCTGGTAAAGAGTTAAACATTTTGCACAAGAAATGGGGAGGAAAAAAAAAACATGACTTTTATCAGACTACCTTGCTCAAGGGCAAAGCTATTGCAGCTTAAGGTCTTAGTGATATACCTGATAGTTTAATTTCATGCTAAAATTTTCTATTACACTGTAGACGATAAAGTGAGATAATTGTATCTTGTAAAAATCATGAAAGTTATCGGTACAATAATTGCATTAGCCTTCAAAACGTGCACTTAACTACAACAGATTGTCATAAAGATACAGCTGGCATACCCTGATTACCAGTTTCACCTAACTATATAATGTGAACTCTTTACCAACCACAAAATTTTAGACTTGGTTCAACTATTTACCACACAACAAAATTTTAGACACGTCCACATTCATCTACACTGTCAGCTTTGCTGAAACACTTAAGAACAAGAGGACCATGATGGTCCTATATCGCTCACCTGAGTATATTTGTAACCTATATGGTCTATTAAGGGCAGGCTATTCTTTTCAAATAAGGCATACCCTGGTTTTGAGCCTATGAAATTTTTGGTTTTTTACACAACTGCCAGTAGGTTATACTGAACAAATGTATGAAATTATATCAAAATCATCCTAACATATTCAGAGATTTCATCTGGAATTGGAAAAGCAGATGATCAGAGAGACAGACAGATTGTGCTGCCAGAAACAACAGCTGGGAGACACAATTCTAAGTTTTGGATAATTGGACTGACATAATGCTCTGAATTTATCAATGTGGGGAGACACAAGAGCACCGCATGCGGGTGCCTACATCGAGAACGCCAACAACATAGATGCCAAGGCTATAGCAATACCTCAGATTTTCTTTGAAAACAGCCAAACAAATGAAAAACATGACTTCATGATAGGCTTTGCTTTATTATGGTTTATCACAAGTAGATTTCAAAAGATTTACATCTTTGTTTCTATGTAAAATAGGGTGCGCCCGGGCAGAGCCAAAATATGACTGCAGGGCGGATATACGCCCAAATATGACCCAAAGGGAAGAATTTTAACAATTTTGGTATGGGGTCACCTAATGATGCTTCAAACAAAATATGAAAGTTCTCGGCCTTATATTTTGTCACAAGAAGATTTTAAAAGATTCAAATAGGGTGCGCCATGGCAGAGCCCAAATATGACTGCAGAGGGATAATTTTAACAATTTTGGTAGAGGATCATCAGATAATGCTACACACCAAATATGAATGCTCTAGCCATTATGGCTTTTCATCAGAAGATTTTTTAAAGATTTCCTTTTTTGTTTTTATGTAAAATAGGGTGCGCCTGGGCAAAACCCAAATATGACCCAAGGGGAATAATTTTTACAATTTCGGTAAGGGGTCACCAAATGATGCTTCAAACAAAATATGAATGCTCTCTGCCTTATGGTTTGTCACAAGAAGATTTTTAAAGATTTTAAAATTGGATGCACCCGGACAGAGCCCAAGTATGACCGCACAGGAATAATTTTAATAATTTTGGTAAAAGATCATCAGATAATGCTACATACTTAATAGGAATGTTCTAGCCATTATATTTTGTCATCAGAAGAAGTTTTAAAGATTTCCTTCTTTGTTTCTATGTAAAATAGAGTGCGCCCAGGCAAAGCCCAAATATGACCCTACAGGAATGATTTTAACAATTTTGGTAAGGGGTCACCCAATGATGTTTCAAACAAAATATGAATGCTCTCAGCCTTATGTTTTGTCAGAAGAAGATTTTTAAAGATTTTAAATTAGGGTGCACCCGGGCAGAGCCCAAATATGACAGCAGAGGAATAATCTTAAGAATTTCGGTAGAGGATCATCAGATAATGCTACATACCAAATATGAATGCTCTAACCATTATTGTTTGTCATCAGAAGATTTTTTAAAGATTTCCTTCTTTGTTTCTGTGTAAAATAGAGTGCGCCCGGGCAAAGCCCAAATATGACCGTAAGGGAATAATTTCAACAATTTTGGTAAGGGGTCAAGCAATGATGCTTCAAACAATATATGAATGCTCTAGCCATTATGGTTTGTCACAAGAAGATTTTTAAAGATTTAAAAATAGGGTGCATCTGGGCAGAGCCCAAATATGACCGCAGAGGGATAATTTTAACAATTTTGGTAGAGGATTATCAGATAATGCTACATACCAAATGTAAATGCTCTAGCCATTAATGATTTGTCAGAAGAAGATTTTTTAAAGATTTCCTTCTTTGTTTCTGTGTAAAATAGGGTGTGCCCGGGCAAAGCCCAAATATGACCGTAAGGGAATAATTTCAACAATTTTGGTAAGGGGTCAAGCAATGATACTTCAAACAAAATATGAATGCTCTAGCCGTTATGGTTTGTCACAAGAAGATTTTTAAAGATTTTAAAATAGGGTGCATCTGGGCAGAGCCCAAATATGACTGCAGAGGGGTAATTTTAACAATTTTGGTAGAGGATTATCAGATAATGCTACATACCAAATATAAATGCTCTAGCCATTATGATTTGTCAGAAGAAGATTTTTTAAAGATTTCCTTCTTGGTTCTATGTAAAATAGGGTGTGCCCGGGCAAAGCCCAAATATGACCCAAGGGGAATAATTTCAACAATTTTGGTAAAGGCTCACCCAATGATGCTTCAAACAAAATATGAATGCTCTCCGCCTTATAGTTTGTCACAAGAAGATTTTTAAAGATTTTAAAATTGGATGCGCCCGGGCAGAGCCCAAATATCACCGCAGAAGAATAATTTTAACAATTTTGGTAGAAGATCATCAGATAATGCTACATACTTAATAGGAATGTTCTAGCCATTATAGTTTGTCATCAGAAGAAGTTTTAAAGATTTCCTTCTTTGTTTCTATGTAAAATAGAGTGCGCCCGGGCAAAGCCCAAATATGACCCTACAGGAATGATTTTAACAATTTTGGTAAGGGGTCACCCAATGATGTTTCAAACAAAATATGAATGCTCTCAGCCTTATGTTTTGTCAGAAGAAGATTTTTAAAGATTTTAATTTAGGGTGCGCCCGGGAAGAGCCCAAAATATGACCCCAGAGGGATAATTTTAACAATTTCGGTAGAGGATCATCAGATAATGCTACACACCAAATATGAATGCTCTAGCCATTATGGCTTTTCATCAGAAGATTTTTTAAAGATTTCCTTTTTTGTTTCTATGTAAAATAGAGTGCGCCCGGGCAAAGCCCAAATATGACCCCAGGAGAATAATTTTTAAAATTTTGGTAAGGGGTCACCCAATGATGTTTCAAACAAAATATGAATGCTCTCAGCCTTATGTTTTGTCAGAAGAAGATTTTTAAAGATTTTAATTTAGGGTGCGCCCGGGCAGAGCCCAAATATGACCGCAGAGGGATAATTTTAACAATTTTGGTAGAGGATCATCGGATAATGCTACATACCAAATATGGATGCTCTAGCCATTATGGTTTGTCATCAGAAGATTTTTTAAAGATTTCCTTCTTTGTTTCTATGTAAAATATGGTGCGCCCGGGCAAAGCCCAAATACGACCCCAGGGGAATAATTTTAACAATTTTGGTAAAGGGTCACCAAATGATGCTTCATACAAAATATGAATGCTCTCAGCCTTATGGTTTGTCACAAGAAGATTTTTAAAGATTTTTTCAATTTTCAGCCATTTTGTTGCCATGGCAACCAGAGTTTTTGATGGAATTAAATTCTTTTAACAATTTTTGTAGACCTTCACCCAAGGAACATTCCTGCCAAGTTTTATCAAGATTGGCCATCTGGTTTAGGAGGAGAAGATTTTTAAAGAAATTGTTAACGGACGGACGGACAGACGGACGGACGGACGGCGGACGATGACCGATCACAATAGCTCCCCTTGAGCACGTTGTGCTCAGGTGAGCTAATAAAGCAGCCATGAAATTGCGATTATTTGGACTGTATTTCTAGAATGAAAATGCCAAGCCCCCGTAGCTCAGTCGGTAGCGTACATGACTTGAGAACAGGAGGCTGCTGGTTCGATCCCCAGTGTCATTAAAACTCTGGATTGTGTAGTAAAGGGTTAATATTCATGACGTAAAATGACAGTTTAACATAACAGTTTAACTGTACACAATGATCTAAATAATGAATGACTGAAGGAATGATAAGCGTTCCCTGTCCAGTGAGGGTTAATGCAGCTGGGATTTGCTACAAGTTACCTAAGTGTATCTATTTCTAGATTCATTCATTGGAGAGGTCATCAGTGGTGAGTTTAAAAGGCAGACTGCCACAGAAATCGCTGTCTAAATCCATTTGTTTTTGCGAAATTGTTCTGATACATAGTCTATTTTGTCATGGTTTTATAAAGAAACCGAAATCAAAAAACTGAAATAGGAAATAAACATTTTTTTTTTTTTATATGACGGATTTCCAAAAAGATTTATTATACTACATTGATTGTAAATGATCTCTCCAATAATTGCAATTTTCATTAAACAAATAAATCTAAGCAAAGAGAAAAAAATTTTGTTAAAAAAAGAGAAAGAACACCGCGGGAAAAGATCACGTGACTTGATATTATCTGGAAAATTCGTACCCTGGAGAACTCGTACCTTAATCTAGAGAGCACGAGTTCTCTGGAGAACTCGTACCCCACAAATAAATACAAATAGGTTGATCAGTATGTTTTCAAGTTTTATTTTTCAAAACTGACTAGACTCTAGCATTTTTCTGTTTTATACAAAAATTCTATGGATTTATAATGATAATTATAGATTTGATAAAATAACACACAGAGTTGCTTCTTTTATGCGGGATTGCGAGAATCCCGCGAAAATCAACTTATGAGCAGAAAAAAAGTCGTGCCTCCTCGCCCAACGTACTGCACACCTCAAAAGAGTCCGTGGTCCTTTGGTTTTGGGCGGATTGTGCAGGCTGACATGGATCGATACTTTTTTTGCAGATGCATTAAGCACGCTTTTTCTCAGAGCATGGCTCATTTATCTACTTTCTTAAATTTTTAACGTTTAGACAAACAACCTCTTCATTTTACATGTCTGCAGCAGACAACTTTTCAAAATATTGTGGGAAGAGGAGAAGCTGCTAGTCACTGCAGTTTCTCCTTTTGTCACAATGGTTTCCATCACATCAAAGCACCATCTTCCACATTAATTATCAAAGTTTGAATTGTTGTCTGCATGCTTTTTCTGTTTGGGCCAGTCCAAAAATTGCTATTTGTTAAAAGATTTAAAAATGTTACATTTATTTTTAACATGTCTGGTACTAGTATTATGTATAGGCCACCTTTATTTATTGTCATCAGGTAAGATTCTTGCCTATTCAGTGGAATTAGCATATTGTATCAAATTTTAATTGAACGATTTCTCCTTTCCAGAAATATTTTGGCTTATCCTGAGCACACGTTACAAACATTCATCAGAGGTTTGTTCCTTTTGAAAATGAGCAAAATTGGATCATCATCTTCAGTTTTGTGTCCATGAATTTTGAAAAAAAAATATGCATTTCTGAGCATGTTAATAGCATATGGCCTACAATTCCTAGAATATTATAAGAATGTGGAACATGTACTGTTTTGTGCCTTAACACCAGCAAAATTGAAAAAAATGTTTTCTCTCATTCATTAATGCCTAACTTGTTTGTTTACATCTACCAAAATATATTGAGATCAAAGGCCAATAAACTATTTGAAAACATTGATGCAGACCTCTCCTGGCTTCTTTTTTAAAGAAGCCAACTTGTAATGTTACAGTGGTGTAGGAATAACTGATAATAGCCTGTTTTGCATAGGTCACTTAATTTACATATAAGCAAAGATCTTGTATCTTATAAATGACATCTTGTTCAGTCTATTACTTTGTAAGAAGACCTGTTCATATTGGAGTGGTAGAGATTTAGTGGTTTTTGTCAAAATTGTCATATATAACAGAATCAGGATTTCTAATAGAATGAAGTATTTTACTGTGAGGCAGTATTTGGCAACTGTGGGGTTTTTGTTTACTTTGACTCTGGGTCAATCATGATGCCTATGGATTAGCTTTGCTTGTCTAAAAATGGGGTTTTCCCTCACTAACGATTTTGTCCTATATGTCAAATCAGTAAATGAAGAAATGAGTAGGTCTTTTGTCCCATGTAAAATCAATGTAAGTAATTGGCAGGTCTTGGGTTTACTGGTACATGAAACAGAGAAAGGAAAAAAGTTCAAAGATCCGGTTCTGTGTTGGCCAACCATTCCTAAGAGCATTCCTAGTTTTTCTCTTCAAGATTTTCTAAATTTGAAAGTAACAGAACTTCTGATTGGCTAGCCAAAATCAGAAGTTGTGTTACTTTCAAATTTAGAAAATGTTGGACAATAAGACTTAAAGAATGTTCTTACGAATGGTTGGTGAATACAGACGAGGATCATCTACAGATAGTTTGCTGTCTGTCAAAGCATATTATATACTGAAAGTCATGAAGACAGTATAGTTTGATTTACTCATCTACTCAATAATATTGAAATTTCACTTTTCAAACATACTTCAAAGTCACTCAGTCAACATTATTTCTCACATCGAAACTCTTTGCCAAACAATCAATGTTTGTGAACCTCAGGATGAAGGCAAATTTACAGCATTGTGAGAAAAGGAGAAAAGGCTAGTTACTGGAATTTCCTACCTTTTCAAAGACAAATTCACTATTTTTTCCCTTTTTTCTACCTTTTCAAAGACAAATTCACTCATTTTAACCCTTTACCACACGACAAAATTATAGCCTTGTCCAAATTGAAAGCATTTGCAGACGACAACTTCAATGTGGCTCAAATGGTACAACTTTTTGTTGATAGGGTAGAAAACGTTGCGGGAAAAGGAGAAAATGCTGGTTACCAGCATTTTCTCCTTTTCCCACAATGTTTTCAAAAGGCCTCTTTCCCAGGGGCGTCAAAAGGCGTCATTGTGCAGTAAAGGGTTAAGCCATATCAGATTCTGTCATTTGCAAATGCTTCAAGTATTGGCAAGTCTAATAATTTTGCTTTCTGGCATAAGTTGACTCAGAATCAAACAACAAAATTTTAAACTTGCCCAAACTCAAGGAGTTTGCAGAAGGCAACCAGCATTGCCAGCATTTTCTCCTTTTCCCACAATGTTTTTAAAAGCCCTTTTCCTCAGGGTCATTAAAACTCAGGGACTGTTTGGTATAGGATTAAAGAAGGGTTCTCTTGACATCTGATCATAAAGCTATGACAGCCATGAAGGATACAAATAAAGAAGATCTCTCCCTCCAATGATCAAAATAATTAACTCTTTACGAAAACACACATTTTTTGACTCTTATGATTTCTACAGACTGATGACAAATTACTATTTGCTCAAAAGATAGGATTTGTCTTTGAACGGGTAAAAAAACATTGTGGGAAAAGGAGAAAATGCTGGTTACTATATTTTCTCCTTTTCCCATGATATTTTCAAATGCTATTTTCCTCAAGGTAATTAAAACTTGGGAGTTGTGTGGAAAAGGGTTAATGAATAATTAGATTCAAAATCTTGTAATGAAAGGTCAAGCATCAATTTTTCTAAGACATTACCCCTAAGCTGCTAAGCGCGACTCACTGACCTTTTGCAGACAGTGTAGATCAAGATCAGCCTGCACAGAACATACAGTCTGATCTTGGATCTACACTGTCCGATAAGAAGGTATCTTTTCTCCAAAAATACCTTTGAAATAAGAATATTTGGGTTTTCATTATTGGCTTGAAAATTTCATTTCTTTAATTTAGAAGGATATTAGTTAAAGTTAAAAGTCTTTGATCTTAACACCGTCCACTACCTATGTGACATATTCTGGCCCAAACTGCCTTGAAATAACAATATTTAGGTTTTTTTCCCTGATAGAAAAGGTCCATTTCATTAACCTTTAAGCGTCTTTCATGATTACAGTTGCCTTTGCTGGCCAGCTTAGATCAAGATCAGGCTGCACAAAACATTCAGCCTGATCTTTGATCTGCACTGTTCACCTTGGTGAAACACTGTAGATGAAAGCAACCATGAAATTGCAGTTTTTTGCGTTGTATTTTGAAGATGAAAATGTCTGATGGGTTTATTCCATTCAGTGCTGTAAAGGGCTACAGACAAGATTGTATTTGCTGGGTTCACAATCAAACAGTTGTCAAGATCCTAGTCAACCATGAACTGAATCACTTCAAATGTGATTTTAATTTCATTCATAAATATGTTCTAATGTTTGTTTAACCCTTTACTAAACGACAAAATTTTAGACTAGTCCAAATTGAAAGCAGTTGCAGATGACAAAATAAATTTGACTGAAAGATTGAAATTCATTTTGGGAAGAGTAGAAAACATTGTGGGAAAAGGAGAAAATGCTGGTTACCAGCATTTTCTCCTTTTCCAATGATGTTTTCAAAAGGCTTCTTTTTCAGGGTCATTAAAAGTCTGGATTGTGTGGTAAAAGGTTATAACTCTTCACCAAACAACAAAATTTCAGACTTGTCCACACTGAAAACAATTGCAGATGACAAATTAAATGCAGCTAAAATGATGGTATTCGTCTGTGAAAGGCAAGAACACATTGTGAGAAAGGGAAGAAATGCTGGTAACAAGCATTTTCTCCTTTTCCCACAATGTTTTCAAAGGCCCCTTTCCACAGTGTTGCTTATACTATGGGCTGACAGTGGCAAAGGTCTAAATTTAATTTGAAAGTGCTGACTCATTAATTTTCCATTTTGCACTCATAAAATCAAAATCTATAATCTTCTTTCGTATTTCATTTGGCTTTATACTACAACCCCTCTGTATCTGCTTTATTTACCAAGACAAATTTGATGATGGTAAAATATATTTGAGCCATGCTCTGTGAAAAGGGAGCTTAATGCATCTTCATTATGCATTGTACCAAGCAAGACATCACATAATAAGGGATCCACAAAAGCCACTTTGTCTAACAACCGACTGAATCATGAGGTAGACTCAGTCCTTTGACATACAGAAATTTGACAAAAAGGGAGCAGTTTCGGCCCAGGTCAGCCTGCACGGACTGCGCAGGCTGACCCGGCTCAATACTTTTTGCAGTTGCATTAAGCCCCCTTTTCACAGAGCATGGATCATTTCAATCAAAAATTAATTTTTACTTTTTTATTAGCTAAAGTAGCCTACTAAATAGTTTTTTATGCTACAAATCAGAATTTCTATTAACCCTTTGTCCTTTGCACAAAAATGAATTTCAAAGCTAGGTCAAAAGTTGCCAAATTGTTCTGTCTTTTGTTTACTTTTTACCTGATTTTGAAATTTGTTTTTCTGCCAGCCACGGTAACTTTAGGACCGACTGCAAAATAGCAGATGGTCATCTTGATGCTAATTTCAGACTTTTGAATGGTATGAATGGTAACCAGCATTTTCTCCTTTTCCCGCAATATTTTCTCTTTTTTGAGATGCGTATTCCATCATTTTATTAGCTATTACTTTGTCGTCTGCAAATGCTATCAATTTAGACAAATGTAACAATTCATCACGTGATAAAGAGTTAATTTTACATGCAGATTCATGTTCAGGATGTCCGTAAAAGTTTTATGTTTTTTACCATTGCTGCAAAAACATTTTCTAGAAACTGGAAATATCCTAGAATTGTTCTAGAACAACAAGAAGTTTGTGTTAAAAAAATCTGTTCTAGAACTGTTCCAGAGCAATTTTCCAGTATCATAAATCTAGAACTTATATGGAAATAGCAATATTCCAGTAACTGTTGTTTCCTATATGAAAAGGTCAATTTACTAGCCCTTTACCACACAATTCCGAATTTTAACAGCCCTGAAAAAAGAAGGCATTTGAAAAACATTGCGGGAAAAGGAGAAAATGCTGGTAACCAGTATTTTCTCCTTTTCCCGAAATGTTTTCTACCCTTCCCGAAACAAATTTTAACTTTTGAGTCATATTTATTTTGTCATTAAATGGTAAAGAGTTCATACAGCACTCTCAGGGTTAGAGAGGAACATGATACTTTTATATCTATAAAAGTGATTTGATATTCAGGTGTAGGTTACAGTTGAGTAGAATGTCAATCAAGCCTCTCTTCGAGTTATTTGATTTCGTTCACCTTTTCACTGTGATCTTGTACAATTTCATGATCATTGACTCTATTGTACAAGGTTGACAGGTATCAAATAAAGTAACTTATGGCCCTATGGTCCCAAACCATGCCTCAGTGATAGCGGAAAAAATTGCCCATTGAAAACTGATACAAAATGAACTATTAAGTCACTTATTATCAGCAGTTAGGCAACTTTTCACGCTTCCAATGATTATGGCTTGTGGCAATGTACTGTATCAATTTATTGCTTACCAAATGACAAATTTTTAGACATGTGAAAATTGAAAGCCTTTGCAGAAGACAAATCAAATGTGGCTCAAAAGGCGGTAGTTGTTTGTGAAAAGGGTTAAAAGCATGAGTCAGAAAAGGTGAAATATTCTGGCAACCAACATTTACTCCTTTTCCCACAATGTTTCATACCATTTCAAAGATGGAAATCAGCTTTTGAGATTGCTTAACCCTTTCCCAAACAAGCCCTGGTTTTCACGTGTCTGCAGTACAAGTCCTTTGAAAACACTGTGGGAAAAGGAGAAATTGCTCGTAACGAGCAATTTCTCCTTTTCCCACAGTGTTTTCTACCCATTTTGACAACTTTCTGCCATTTTCATCAAATTGAAATTTGTCGTCTGCAAACTCTTTGAATTTGGACCAGTCCAAAATTTGTCGTTTGGGAAAGGGTTAAATGCTTCCCATTAGCAAATAATCTCACATTCCAATGACCCCAAGGACAAAGGCTTTTGAAAACACATTCGGAAAAGAAGAAAATGCTGGTGAAGAAGCATTTTCTGCTTTTCCCATATTTTCTACCCTTCCAAAAATAATTTAAATATTTGAGTCTCATTTATTTTGTCATCTACACATATTTTCAATTTGGACAAGTCTAAAATGTTGATGTTTGGTAAAGAACTAAAGCACAGGATTATTTGGTATGGGGTAACACATTAATATTGCTCAGACTGATTTCAGACACCCCAAAATCAATGACAAATCAAAGGATGAGAAGTAAAAGGAAAGGAACTCTCTTAGTTTGTCTGGTAAATCATCTTTTGAGATTGCTTAAATGTGTCAGTTGCAGATGCTTTCTAAAATTCTGCAGATAAAGTTTCAGACTTTGCATACAATAAAATAATTGTGACTCAAACATTAAAATTTGTTTTTGGAAGGGTTGAGATCACTTACGAAAAGGGAGGTAGTGCTGGCCAATTATTTTCTCCTTGACCCACAATGCTTTCAAAAGCATTCTCCCCTAAGTGTTGTTACAACTCGGGATTGTATGGTAAAGGGTCAAAGGAAGGCTTGTAGCAGAAGGCTGGTGACTGATGGAATGACTGATTGGCATTTAATGCCATTTTGAACATTATTTCAGTTATATCATGGCCAACACTGCACCTATCCATGCTTTCCCAGATTTTTTTTTACCACTATTTCACACAATATTCTTCCCAAAACCACTGGCTGCTTTCCCACATAACCATTACCAAAACAATGATCAACATGAGACAGGAATGAATCCTCACACAATGACTATGATCAGTCCTCCAAAAGAAAGAAAGCTGTTGAGTATTCTACAGAATATTGTAATAAACTTTGCAATGCAAACAGTCAATAAATCTGGCCAATAAATTACAACATTCAACACTTATATAAAGCGTGCACTGGGGTTACTATGAATAGTGCAGTTGCATTCAGTATATAATCCAAGATCAGAAAACACAGAATGTACAGTCTGGTCTTAAAATGATCAACACTGTCTGCTAATTTTTTAGATATTCCGGTTCAAAGACACCTGGATGAAGCCATGTTTCTGCCTCTTCCTCTGACAGAAAATCTTCATTTCATCTCTACAAAAGTTGAAGAGTTAACTCTTCACTCTTTGTCAAACCACAAAATGTTAGACTTGTCAAAACTGAAAACAATTGCATACAACATATTTAACTTGGCCCAAATGGAGGAATTTGCCTATCAAATGGTAAAAAGCATTGTGGGAAAAGCAGCATCTTCCGTTTTTCCAAAAATTCTTTCAAAAAGCCTTCTGGCTCGAGAACGGTAAAACTCGGGATTGTGTGGTATAGGGTTAACCAGATGACAAAATCATTAACCTTAGTGCATGTCGCTTAACTTCATCTGACAGCTGCGCATCAAACCACATCTGACTGTGACAGCTACTTGTTCCTTTTCATATAGATAACCGCTCTCCATGTGAACTGGTCCCCATTGAACATATACAGATAAATAGACTTTACTGTATCTGGGGGTAACCAATCTACTCTTGAAGATGCATACATGCATTCATTTGGCCAGTTCCAAAATTTAAGTAGGTTGGTCGACTTAAACATAGATCTACAGTATTGGGTTTTTGGGTAATTAATGCTTAGAAAAATTTTAGACTACTAAATAGTACAAAAGGATCATCCCTTTATATTTGTTTGCTATGGTGTGAATGAAAGTTGATTAGTAAGTAAATTGGTACCCCTTGTATCTCCCATAACCAGAGGAAGATCAATAACAGGCTGCCACTTTAATTAGCGGTACCAAGGCTTGCATAATATAGTCATATTAATGTGCCGGTAAATAGGCCAGCAGTGGCCCACCGAATAAACATGTACACATTTCTTACCAACTGCAAATTACCATCTATTCATTCAATTTCATTAACTGCAAGAAACAGGTCAAAAGCCAGGTCAATCCTCTATGTCAAAACGACATTTAAATTCACAAGAAAAGACCACAATGCTGCATTTTTCAAGACTCTGCAAGAAGTACCAGTACCTACAAAATTAATATCTGCATATGTAATGTGTAGTTTGCTCATAATCCAAAAAACCTGAAGCAGGAAAAAAGTGATTTCACACAATTTTGTTAAGATACTTAAATTATTTAAATTGCATAGAACTTAGCATATTTTTTTTTTTTTTGTTCTTTCAGTGAAATCAAAAGCAGGATGCAGAATACAATAATAAGAACTTATTTGGGAAAGAGAAAAGAGATTTTGTGCATACCGATTTTTAAAACCCTCCATCCAAAAGAAGATTTTTTATTTAGCAACGCACCTTCAGGAAGCATTGAGATGAATAGGAAAAAAAAATGCTTCATGCTGAGCTATATCTTTATTTGTTACAATGTTTACGAAATTACGCTACTGCCAAGACTTCTGAAGAAGTCTGCTTGAGGGAAAAGTGTTCAAGTATTTATTTCAACAATTTATGACATTTTATGACAGATGCAATGACTCTTTGAAAGCCAATACTTGACTTTGCTTAAATAGAGAAAAAAGAATGTCAACAGAAAAAAAATGAAAAAGCAAAATAAGCATTGCAATCAGAGTAAACTAAAGCCAGTTGAATGAAATCGCAAATGTCATGCTCCATGGCTCATTTTGCTTGGGAAATATATCACTCTTTACTAGATGACAAAATATTAGACTTACCCATATTGAAAGCATTTGCAGATGGCAAATGAGTTTCTAGTGAAAGGATTTGTCTTTGAAACAGTACAAAACATTGTGGGAAAAGGAGAAAATGCTGGTTTCCAGCATTTTTTCCTTTCCTCACATTGTTTTTAAAAGCCTTCCTTCTCAGGATCGTTAAAACCTGAGATTGTTTTGTAAAGGATTAATACCCATTATCTGAGGTAAAAATCACATTTGTTGAAAGTGAAAACCCCATGCCATTGAGGATAAACACATCCATGGTGGCCACAATGGTATGAAGATTTCCGCTTTTGCTGAATAAGCATGTATTTTTTGGCTAGACTAAACTAACTGCCAATTAATCACACTGAAAATAATGACAGATGCATCAAGGAGTTTAATTACTTATACTCTTACACTTGAAATGCTAGGAGTTCTTTTGCTTCAAATTACATGTAAGTAATTTGTTTATTTGTATTGGAGTTGAACACTGTTTTAACAGCTTACGTCGTATATCGCAGCCTGTGCACCTACACATGCTAGGAGTTCTTTTGCTTCAAATTACATGTAAGTAATTTGTTTATTTGTATTGGAGTTGAACACTGTTTTAACAGCTTACGTCGTATATCGCAGCCTGTGCACCTACACATATTTTTCCTGGCTTTCTCGAACAAGTACTGACAAAACTTTCTTTCCAAGCCACTGACTACTTTTCTCACATGCATCAGAGGTTAGAGGTGAAAAATAAAAAAAAGAGAGTTTGCTGCATCCGTATATCGAACCTGCAAGCACCAGGTCACAAATGCTAACCACTGAACTACCCTACTAGGCTTGCAGTAATTCAGTCATGTTACATGATGCCTTTCTCCATTACACATTGGAATGTTCTATGCACTGACCTCTTTTAAACAAACAAAAAAAATTTGGACTGGTCCAAATTGAAAGCATTATGCAGAAAACAATGTAGCTCAAATAAGTAAATTTGTCGCTGAAAGGGTAGAAAACAATTTATGGGACAAGGAGAAGATGCTGGTCACCAACATTTTCTCCTTTTCCCATCAATGTTTTCAAGAGCCTTCCTCAGTCATGAAAACATGGGATTGTGTGGTAAAGCGTTAACTAATTACATCCAGAGCCAAATTTTATTCAGATAACTTTGAAAATATAGATAATCTGCATAAAATAATGTTTACATATGAAAGTATTGTGCCAAATACATTGTGACAAAGGAAGAAGTTGCTCCTGATAAGCATTTTCTCCTTTTGCCACAATTTTGTGACAGTAGTCTTCTGCAGGATGTAGCAAGTTCAATTCCTTCAGGCAAATGAAATAGAGGATATTTGCTTTTTTTCGGAGAAAGACTGAAATTTATTTCATCAACGGAACATCACTGGTATTATTTTCATGAGTGGTGCAGCCACGAGTGAAAACATTATCGTATGATGTTCACAAGATGAAATAAAATTCAATCTTTCACAGAAAAAAACAAATATTCATTTATTTCATACTTCTAACCCCCTTTTTGTTGGGACTTGCAAAGTACAGGGGAGCTCTCGATATTTCTGTACCAGTGAGTTTATAAATTGGTAAATTCACTGGTCAAAATGGCGAAATTATCAAAAACAGTAATCCACCATTATTTCCCGATAAAGTAATGAAAAGCGTGAAATAATTATTCACCATTTATGCAATTTTTGTGTTACATAATTACTTAGGGAGCACTGCATACAGGATTAACTTAGATCTTTTACTACACAAACCCAAGTTCTTTAATGACCCTGTTGAAAAAGCCTTTTGAAAACATTGTGGGAAAAGGAGAAAATGCTGGTAACCAGCATTTACTCCTTTTCTCACAATGTTTTCAACCCTATCAAAGATGCATTCCAACATTTGAGCCACATTTAAATTGTCTGCAAATGCTTTGAATTTGGACAAGTCTACACTTTTATCATGTAGTAAAGTATTACGAATTCATAACGTAAAATTAACAAATCCTGAGGCTTCTGAATATAATGAAATGGTTACCATAGATTCTTAAATATCACGTTCTAACCCTTAATATGCTTTTCTGAACTATAGTTGCTGTTGTAGGCAATGCAAATCAAGACCAGGCTGTACAAAATATGCAGTCTGATCTTTGATCTAAACAGTCCACTTTGCATAGACATTCTGGACAAAAGCAACCTAGAAACTGTGTTTACTTGGGTTTTAAAGATATTAGGTCAGGAATAATTTGGTTTTTGTTTTGATACACTGCTCAGAATAATGACAGAATTTTGACAAAATGCTAACACATAACTTTTTCTATCTTTTGTACTGCATTGTATGATTGATCTTTGCTTTTTTTCGGAGAAAGACTGAAATTTATTTCTTCGAGTGAACATCATTGGTATTATTTTCATGAGTGGTACAGCCACGAGTGAAAACATTATCATATGATGTTCACAAGATGAACATTACATTCAACATACTGCAACATATTCAAGCAAATGTATAAATTTACTGATACCACAGTGGTGTCATAAAAATTCGTACTCTTTGCAAACACCAAGTCTGGCATCAGTACCCATCACACTTTCTTCTTTTCTTACCATATTATATATTCTGCCTTTTCAAGGACAGCTCTCAGTATTTAACCCTTTACCACATAATCCTAAGTTTTAATGACCCTGAGAAATACAGCTTTTGAAAACATCGTGGGAAAAGGAGAAAATGCTGTTAACCAACATTTTCTTCTTTTCCCACAATGTTTTCTACCCGATCAAAGACAGAAATCATCCGATAAGCAACATTTTAATTGTTGTCTGCATGTGCAAATGCTTTCAATTTGGTCCAGTCCTAAATTTTGTTGTTTGGTAAAGAGTTAACCTTTACCACATAATCCCGATTTTTAACCACCCCGAAGAAGAAAGCTTTTGAAACGGCTGTGGGAAAAAGAAGAAAATGCTGGATACCAGCATTTCCTTCTTATCCAACCATGTTTTCCACTCTATCAAAGACACGTCATCATCAGAGCTAAATCTAATTTGTCGTCTGCAATAATTGCTTTTAATTTTGGTGCATAATTATGCATCAAATTACTAATTTTTTAGAATGGTAAAGGGTTAAGCAAAATATGATCCTTTCAAAATTGTCAAGTTGAAAATGTTGCAGTATCCTTAAAAAGTACCTTACAAACCAACAAAGCTCTTGCAAAGAGCACAGTCTAATCTTGGATTGCAAATGTATATTTTGTGAGAAAATCTTATATCAATCTGCAATTTGAAGTTGATTCTTTAATTGTAATTCCATTTTTCAAAGAATATCATTTCACTGATGATCGTTTCTATTTCATCAGTTGGCAGTCTAATTGGGCTTAACTCTTTACCAAACGACAAAAGTTTAGACCAGTCCAAATTGAAAGCTTTCGCAGATGACAAAATAAGTGTTACTCAAAAATTTAAAAAAATTTTGGGTGGAGAGTAGAAAACATTGTGGGAAAAGGAGAAAATCCCAGTTACCAGCATTTTCTCCTTTTCCCACAATGTTTTCAAAAGGCCTCTTCCTCAGAGTCATTAAAACTCGGGATTGTGTGGTAAAGAGTAAAAATCTTCAAGGCATAATTATCTCACACCACTACACTAGGCCAAACAAAGCCTTCAATATCTTAAAATATTTCCATTTCTAATTGGCAGTTTGGCAAGAAAGTAATAAAATGGAAATCAACCCTGTAGGTGAGGTGCCATGTGAGCAAGGCATACATATAGACCTACACACAAGCAGAATGAGGCTTATAAAATTCCAGTCAGCAAAATTTATACAGGCACACTGTGTTATCCATGTGTTATTGGTAGAACTCTAATGGTGTCATACTACTGTTTTTTTTTCAGTATATTGAAGATAAAGTGAAAAACACTATCTGACCTCTGCTGTATTTTAATTGGCAAACCTAGAACTTCAGTCACAAGCATTTTCTCATTTTTCCCATAATTTTTTCTCACTTTCTGCAACAATTTACATCATTTAATTGGTTGTCTGAAAATGATTTCAATTTAGGCAAGTGTAAAATTTTGTTGACTGGTAAAGAGTTAAGTATCTATTTACATCTGCTAGTATCTTTGAAACATCTGTAATGATTTCTTATGACACCAAAGTCAAAATGTCAACCATATTTTATTGAATAATCTTAAACAGTTAAGATATATTATCTCTTGTATCTGTTCATACTATCTGGCGGAGAGTGGATATATTACCCTTTATCACGAACTAAGTGACTTGTCAATAAAGTGGACTTAGTCCACATTATACAGTACTCTTTGATACTATTTCACTCAAGTATGGTCAGCTTAAATCCATGTGGTTCCTCAAGATATTGAATAACACAAAAAAAGGGGTGAACCTTCAAATTCTGATTTGGACAAGACAGTACCCCATCACATTTTGCTGCAAGTTAACCCTTTCCCAAACGACAAATTTTGGACTGGTCCAAACTGAAAGAGTTTGCAGACGACAATTTTAAATTTGATGAAAATGGCAGAAAGGTCTCAAAAAGGGTAGAAAACACTGGGAAAAGGAGAAAAGGAGAAATTGCTCGTAACCTTTTCCCACAGTGTTTTCAAAAGTCTTGTACTGCAGACACATGAAAACCAGGGCTTGTTTGGGAAAGGGTTAACAACTGATAGATTCCCTGCCTCTAAAATTCTGCTATGCTAAGGAAAGTTGTCTGATATGGTCCAAGACCATGCCAAAGTTTAACTCTTTACCAAACAATTCCGTGTCTTACCAACCCTGAGAAAGTGGCCTTATATGTTTTGCGCAGTCTAGTCTTGATCTACACTGACCGTAAAGGCAACTTAAGTTGTGAAAGGCACATAGAGGGTTATCTCTTCACTAAAACCTATGTGGTTTGTTTGTATTGGCTTGTATTGGAGTTAAATGCCATTTTAACAGCTCAGGTCATATCATGACCGTCAGTGGCTCACCCATGAGTTTCCTGGCTTTCTCACACCAGTACTGACACAACTTCTTTCCAAAGCAACTGACTACTTTTCTCACATGCATAAGAGGTGAGAGGTGAAAAATCCCTGGAAAGAAAGTTTGCCTCAACCGGGTATCGAACTCACAACCATCTAGTCAATGAGTCAGGTACACTAACCACTGAGCTACCCAGGTGGGCTAAAAATCCTATGTGAATGATACTCTTTCATAATTGTCTAATTGTCACACATATATGTGAGACCCAACAACATAGGTTTTACAGAAGAAATCAAATATCCAGAGTAAGAATATTCCAACTCATCTAGACTTCCCTATTATTAATGTTCTCTGTATGATGGACAAAATTCAAGCACCATGTTCACAACAACATTTGATATTGTCAGATCCGTAATCAATAGCGTCTCTATTGGCCGATCATATGTCCAATCCACTTATCTGTAATCATTCTTATGAAAACCTTGGGAGCTATTAGTTTCATCGTTTATCAAACATTGATATTGATCAAGGGTATAGATATATCATAATCATCAAATTGTTAATTGACCATGTTCATGTACAACTGTAAGACACTTTAGATGATTGACACAAATGTAAGACACTTTAGATGATTGACTTTTTACTTAACACAAAAACAGTACCATGAACGACATTTTGTCAAAAGAGTGTTTTGTCGAAATCCATAAATGTTTTAAAATACCAATTGCTAAATTTCTAGATTTATTTCATGAAAACCTTTGTCTGGGAGGAAGCTTTGAGTCACAATTCTTCTGGGTTAGAGTAAGGGTCAGGGCTAGAGATCGTTTTGCCACAAACATGGTTTTTGAAGAAATGTCGCAGATCCAAATACCAGACTCATCCATATAATATTAAAAGAAATCTATTAACTCTTTACCAAATGATAAATCTTAGATGTGCTGAAATTCAGAGCATTTGCAGACAACAAATTAAAATTAACTGAAATGACAGTAATTTTACTTGAAAGTGTAGAAAACCTTGCGGGGAAAAGGAGAAAATGCTGGTAACCGTTTTTTCTACCATTGCAAAGGCAAGTTTCAGTTTTTGAGCCTGATTTAATTTGTCATCTGCAAATGCTTTCAATTTGGACGACTCTAAATTTGTCATTTTGTAAAGAATTAACCTAAACCATCTTGAAATGCAGTAGAAGTTCCCACATAGAGGTTGCAAAATGTCAAATTTAGTTGGCAGTGAGAGGGTTGAGGATTTGAATTAAATTTTTGAACAAGTCAGCTTGATCACTTCACCCTTTACCACGCAATCCCAAGCTGTAACATCCCTGAGGGAAGAGAAATTTTGAAAACACTGTGGAAAGAGGAGAAAATGCTGCTAACCAGCATTTTCTCATTTTCACACGATATTTTCCACCCTTCCAAAAATGAATTTCAATTTTTGAGCCTCATTCATTTTGTCTTTTACAAATGCTTTCAACAGGGACAAGTCTAAAATTTTGTCATGTGGGAGAGAGTTAATCTCTTGACTATATTTGCATTGTAATACAACTTTAATTCTACTTTCTGCATGGTACATTAAATAAAGAAGGCTTCTCTTAAGTCAACATGGCGTAGCATCTAAACATCTGCATATAACTTGCACACAACTTTTGAAAACACTGTAACAAAAAGAGAAAAAGTTCACAAAGTTTAATGTTTTTTGCTTTTGTTACAATGTTTTCCCATGAACTAATTGATGGGTGATTATCAAACTAGCAGTTTAAATTTGCTGCAATGGCTTTTCACTCTTTACCACATTATACCAAGTCAATGACCCTGAGGAAGAAAACATTTGAAAATATAGTGGGAAATGGAGAAAATGGCAAATTTATTCTCTCATATCAAAAACAAATTCCATCATTCTGGCCACATTTGAATTTTTGTCTGCATGTAGCATACATGATTTGAGACCATGGGGGTTGCAGGTTTGAATACCCAGTTCGGCTAATTTCTTTCGGAGGACAATGATAGTCACTGCAACTGTATTCTCACATCTGATCATTGTTTTGACAATACCGTAGTTTGTGGGAAAGCAGCCAGTGGCCTGGAAAGAATATTGTGAAAAGTACTGGTAAAAGAAATTTGAGGAAAGCATGGATAGATGAACTGGCAGCCATGATATAACTGTATTAATGTTGAAAATGGCAGCATACAAAAAAAACAAACGACTCATTTGTTCAGCACAAAATGCTATAGTCATTATGGTAATGATATGGTTTATAAATGATTTATTAACCTTCTGAGAGAAAAACAAACAAGATAAACATTTTCAGTTACTAACAAGGAGTTTTAATATTCTCTACATATAATCTATAAAATTTTGTTTTAACCAGGTATGAATAACTTAAATGTGCCATGAAATACTAAGCGAAAAAGATCAAAGATTAGACCATATTGTTTTGTAAAGTCTGATCTTGATCTACATAAGCTGCAAAGGCTTGTGAAGTTGTGCCTGATCAGGCTAAGGGCCAATTCATTGTCAGACATGATTCAAATGTTAAGTTGTTTGCTGAATTTCTACAATGCACAACTAATTACCAGATAATCCCGAGTTTTAACAACCCTGAGAACAAAAGCTTTTGAAAACATAGTGGTAAAAGGAGAAAATGCTGGCAACCAGCATTTTCTCCATTTCCAAAAATATTTTCTACCCTTTAAAAAACAAATTTCAATGTTGAGTCAAATGTATTATGTCTTCTGCAAGTATTTTCAATTTGAAGAAGTTTGAAATAATGTCATTTGGTAAAGGCTTAAGCATGGTCACAACTCTTTGCCAGACAACAAAATTTTAGACTTGTCAGAATTTCAAGGATTTGCAGACGACAATTCAAATGTGGCTTATATAATGGGATTTGCATTTGCAGGTAGAGAACATTGTTGAAAAGATAAAATTCTGGTTTTCAGCATTTTCTCCTTTCCTTACAACGTCTTCTAACAGCCCTCTTTTTTCGCATCATTAAACACAGAATTGTTTCGTTTAAAAGCATTAACAAGTTCAAAATCCCTACCGACACATATGTGTGTAAAAACTGTATTGGATTTAAAAATTAATTCACATATTTGACGCTTTATTACTCTGATAGGTTTAGAGGTCTAAGTTAATTATAATCTTCAGAGTGCCATCCATAGCTTTAACTCCTTAGCAAACAACAAAATTAAAGGCTGATCCAAGTTAGAAGCAACTGCATATGACAAATTTAATGTAGCTCAAATGATAATTTCTGTCTTTGATAGAGTAGAAAACATTGGGGAAAAGGCCTGTTTGGCAAAAGATGAAGAATACACAAAAAGAATGTTGCTCAAATGACCGGAATGTCTCGGCAAGTATACAAAACATTGCTTACCAATATTTTCTTCTTTTCCTGCTTTGATTTCAATATTTTTCTATCAAGGCTATGGGTCTCAAAAAAAAAATACCCCAAGATTGTTTTATTATCAGCTTATCATAGCTCATTACCCCACATGCTATTTTCAGGCATACCAGTACTCTACATCAAATAACACATGCAAGAAATAACAGTGCAGAAAAACTAAATTTTCAATTGACAATGATATGTATGAAAAGATGTATGATATGTAGACAGGAAAAATGTACCCAAGAAAAACCCAACACCTGTTGCACAGCAGTACTCTAGATACCAATTCAGATTCTGGGCTAACTATATAGTCTTGTCTTTCATCTGTGTGCGAGATCTGACAGTGACATTTTTGTCTTTAAATTTCTTAATTAACAACAAATTCTAGACTTTTAACGTCCCTGATGTAGAAAGCTATGGGAAACAATGTTAGAAAAGAAGAAAATGCTGCTAACCAGCATTTTCTCCTTTCCCCACAATGTTTTCTATCCTATCATTTCAGCTAGATTTGATATGTGGTCTGCAATGTTTTCACTTGGGACAAGTCTGAAATTTTGTCACCTGGTAAACTAATCAAAGGTCCTATAGACAAGAAAAGGAGAGAAGAACTTTGAATGATCTCTCGACTCCAGGACCAACCTGTGCCCTCATGACCCTACTCTAGGCGCCATGTTTCACAGTGTGTGAAAAACACTCGGCACATTAAGGCTGAACCCTGGATCTTTAAAAGCCTGCCATGTGAATACTCTTCCAACTAGGCTTCTTTGGGTTCATTTCGTATGGTCTTTCATAACCTGTCATACCATTTCTAACAGTGATATTATGTGCGAAACACTGTCGGAAAAGGAGAAAATGCTTGCAAAAAGCAGTTGATTCTTTAGCCACAGTTTACAAAAACAGCCTACTGCAGTAACATTATAGGTCTTAATCCTTTACCAAATAATCCCGAATTTAAACAATCCTGAGGAAAAAAGGCTTTTGAAAACACAGTTGGAAAAGGAAAAAAATTTGGTAACCTGCATTTTCTTTTTCCCACAATGTTTTCTGCCTTTCCAAAACAAATTTTGATTTTTAAGTCCCATTTATTTTGTCGTCTGCAAATGCTTTCAATTTGGACATGTCTAAAGTTTTGTTGTTTGGTAGAGTTAACCCTTATCCTGCTTAAATAACTTAAAACTTTCAAGCCAATAGTAAAAACCTGAATGTTATTTGAAACTTTTGTTTTTGAGAAAAATATCTCCTTATCAGACAATGAAGATCCAAGATCAGACTGTGCAGTCTGATTGTGATCTACACCGTCTGCAAAAGGTGTCAGTGAGTCGTGCTTAAGCAGCTTAAGGGTTAAATTAACAAAGAATGGTTCCTGACCAGGTCATTGAGCTCTAGTGACCTGACTGTCTACAAAGTTTTGACAGGTTATTCTAACCTGCTGAATACCTGTTATAAATTTTAGGTAATCATTCAATCAGTGTTATCCAAATACTAAATCAGCTTAACTCTGTACGAAAAAACAAAATTTTAGATTGATCTGAACGGAGAGTATTTGAAGAAGACATCAAATGGTTACAATTATCATAGGATCATGGATGTGTTTGAAAGGTTAGAGTACATTGCAGGAAAAGGAGAAAATGTCACCCTGTCACCAGCATTTTCTCTATTTTCCTCAAGATTTTTGAAAGCATTTTTCTTTGGGGTCGTTTAAACATTGTGATCATGTGGTAAAAGTGTAACCTGCAGATTAAAGTCATAAAGTACATTAAATAGATTGAAATACAGTAATTTCAAGTTTCTGTGGACAGAATTTGTCCGAATGAATTGTTATGCCAAGTTCAACTATCTCAGTCAATCATGATGACATAACGCTTGTTCAAATTGTTGTTGGTTTTAACCACATAGTAAAGCTTGGGCTCTTTATAGCTTTGCTACTAGCCCTTTACACAGTTTTAACAAACCCGAAAGAGAAGGAGTTTCAAACAACTTAGGAAAAACCAGCATTTTCTCCCTTTTCCACAATGTTATCATTTTATCAATGGCAAAAATCATCATTAATTTGTTGTCTGCAAGTGCTTTAAATGTGGACGGGTTCAAATTAAAAGGATTCGCAAAATAAACGTGGCTCAAAAACTGAACTTGGTTTTAGTAAGAGTAGAATACATTGTGGGAAAAGGAGAAAATGCTAGTTACCAGCACTTCCTCCTTTTCCCACAATGTTTTTAAAGGCTTCTTTCCTCAGGGTCGTAAAAAATATGTGACTGTGTGGTAAAGGGTTAAAGGGCCCTATTTAGACTTTTTGCATATAATCAAAATTTTTGTTAAAGACTAGATAAATACTAAAAAATATACATTTTCCAGTAAACATAAACTGGAAGGTTACATGCAGTAAAAAAGTGCAATACCTCCCTTTAACCCTTTCCCAAACGACAAATTTTGGACCGGTCCAAATTGAAAGAGTTTGCAGATGACAATTTTAAATTTGATGAAAATGGCAGAAAGGTCTCAAAAAGGGTAGAAAACACTGTGGGAGAAGGAGAAATTGCTCGTTACGAGCAATTTCTCCTTTTCCCACAGTGTTTTCAAAAGACTTGTATTGCAGACACGTGAAAACCAGGGCTTGTTTGGGAAAGGGTTAACCTACGTTATCAGCAAATACCCCTACAGTTACTTTATGTCCTTTGATGTGAGTGAACCTTTTGCTCATAAGCAGAAACTGGGCAAAATGACCAAAAGTTCTGTCAACAACAATTCATACCATACTGTCTGGTTAACTCTTTTACCACACAATCCCAACTTTTAACGACCCTCAGAAAGAAGCCTTTTGAAAACTTTGTGGGAAAAGGAGAAAATGCTGGTAACCAGCATTTTCTCCTTTTCCCACAATGTTTTCTACCCTTCCCAACACAAATTTCCGTTTTTGAGTCACATGTAATTTGTCATCTGCAAACACTTTCAATTTGGACAGGTCTAAAATTTTGTCATTTGGTAAAGGGTTAATGGATTTAGTTAAGTGATGAATTTAACCCTTTCACAACATTACTTGCCATTGCAGCCATCATAAATCCAGATCAGATCAGTCTTATCTTTTATCTACACTTTCTTCTTTGCCAAGACATTCTGAACAAGAGCAACCTCGAAATTGCACTGATCTTCAAAACTAGGATTGTCTGGTTTATTTGGCACTCTATAAATTAAAATAGGAAATCTTCTGGGTCTTTTTCTCAAGTACTGTTGATACTTTGATACATACTCTTCAGACAAGAAGATAATCATTGCTTTGAAACTTTGTGAAAGGAGATTGCACAACATTTATTTATCCAGTCTGATACAGGACAATGTAAACATATTGTGGATCATTGAAATATCCAAAAGTAACCCTTTTATTCGATCCAAAGACAATGCTGCCAGTACTCATATTTATGCTTCAAAAACAAATACATGTACAATGTATTGACATACTGTCATTAATTGCTGTTTTTTATTCCTAGCTCATCTTCAGAAATATCAGATTTGTTGTAATCTGGTTGTGACAGACCTATCACACAATTTCAGTACATGGCTGCTCTAGCCTGGATGAGCCTGGTAGCTTATAGTCCGTAACGTGAGAAAGCAACAACTGGCTTGGCATGAATATTGAGCAAAGTACTTGTTAAAGAAATCCTGGGAAAGCATGGATAGGTGAGCGCCATGCAGCTGCTATATAACTGAAATAATGTTTTAAATGATGTTAAACACCATACAAACTGATAAACAGTTCTTCCATCAAATATAGTGGATCGTGAGAATAATTTGAATACTCTAACAAGACTGGATTTTGACAAGTCTAATCTTCATTCACCGGATTAAATTAAAGTTTCTGTGGTAAGATTGCATAGTCGAGTACCTTATCTAGATTTTCCCCCTTTCATAAATGAACCTCTGAACAACCTGAACAAGTCTTTAAAACTAATTAACATTGAGTTTGTTTGTAGGATTTAACAGGACTCTGTGATGATCATTACAATTTGGGGATCATACTTAAATACAAAGAAAACAAATATTGACCAATCACTGTCCAGTGTAAATAGTGACCACTGGTGGTCAGTCCTCTTCAGACAGTTTGTTATACAATGATACTTGTAGTAGTACAATAAATATTACAGAAATAATTGTAAACCTCTCCGACCATTAACCCTTTAACTTTTTACCACACAATCCCGAGTTTTAACGACCCTGAGGAAGAAACCTTTTGAAAACATTGTGGGAAAAGGAGCAAATGCTGGTAACCAGCATTTTTTCCTTTTCCCACAATGTTTTCTACACTACCAAAAGCAAATTCCATCATTTTAATCTCATCTGGATTGTCGTCTGCACATGTTTTCAATTTCCGACAATTTTGTTGTTTGGTAAAGAGTTAACCACATGACAAAATTCTAGAACTGTCCATATCGAAGGAATTCACAGACGACAATTCAAATGCTTTCCAAATGATAGTTTTTGCCCTTGAATAGATAGAAAACATTGTGGGAAAAGGAGAAAATGCTGGTTACCAGCATTTTCTTCTTTACATGCAATGTTTTCAAAAGCCTTCTTTCTCAGGGTTGCTAAAATTCGGCAAACAATCCCATGTTTCCCCAACCTTGATGGAGATGCCTTTGGAAAATGTGGTGGGGGAGGAAATGAGCATGGTAACCAGCATTTTCTCACAATGTCTTATGTCCTTTCAAAGGCAAATTTCAGTTTTTGAGCCACAATTAATTTGTTGCTCGCACATGCTTTCAGTCTGAACCAGTCTAAAATTTTGTCGTTTGGAAAAGAGTTAAAAGACAACAGTTCTGTAAGGGCAATAATTGAGCTACAAAAAAACAATGAAAATCTACGTAATTTTTTGTAAAAGAGAGAACATAACATTTTTTTGTAAAAGAAAGGGTAAAACAAGACTGACTGGGTATGTATTGGACACAAAGTGACAGCTATGTGTCAAACTGAAACCAATTTATGACCATTTGGTTAATTTTTAATGGTCACTTAATGTTTTGTTTACATACAGCCTCTGGCCCATCATATTCACTGGACCGTTTCCATCATACAGCTATCTTTAGACACCTCTGCCTATGGAAATAGTGTACCAAATGGAAATATTGCTAAGAGTTAGGAATTCTCTGTTAACCATATTAATTCCATCTCTCTTCTTGTTTTGTGTGGATTAAAAATAAAAAAGTTGGTTGGTCAGGACCGTTTGACCAAGACGTTTTGGCCATGGACATTTGGGCCAGCTGAAAGTACAAAGAAGGACTTTTTTGCCATATGTTGTTTTAAAACAGAGAAAATTCTAAGTTGAAAAGGGGGCACAACTCTGTCAAAAATAACTTGATGGTTACCTGCCCTTGTTGTATAAGTTCCTCTTTTGATAATTAACAACTTACAAGGTTGAAACATATATCTTTAGAAATAACGGACATACAAAATGTCGACGCCAGGGTTTACGGCAATGACCTGGACATTTTCTTCGATAACAGCCGAGCTAAAAAATGCAATAAATGAAGTTTCTATGCTTTATACCATACAGTTTTAGAAAAAGAAATGCATAAAAGATTCCTTTATTGCATTAATAAGTTTTTTCTGTTTTAAAATAATATATGGCCAAAACATAATGCTGGTTACCTTTTCCCATTATTGGCAGCGGGTGAAACCCGCTGTCATAGTCCCCAGGTATGAGTTACTGATTTTCAACGCTTACGATATTTATCTAGAATTCTTGCATCCGGCAGCTTTTTCCTGGATACGCGAGGTAAACAAAACTTGATTCCTACACTTGACTAAATAGTTCCTCCATGAATACACAAACGATCATGTATAAATACGCGCTACTCGCGCAGACGACACCCTTTCAAAACTGCCTTACACCTTACGAGTTCATCCGTAATGTTACTGTAGAATAGAAACGGAAAGAGGGCGTCGGTATCTACATAGACCGAAAAAGTGCAAAAGAAAATATTTTCAGAGCAAAAGTTTTTATTAGTCGCCGCGCAGAAGCGCGCGACTATATTTTTAATAGTTTTTCCGAGTTAGGAAATGGACAATGGGAATTTCTTTTTTTATAGGGGTGTTAAGGTTAACAAGGAATCTTTCTACTTCGCCTTAAACTGGCTTTTTAATTCATTCTTAAACTACGAAGTATATACAATACGATACTATTTTTGCTCTGTTAATACTTACAACATCAAAAAATCCGTCCAAGTATTACTTTTATTTTCGCTATTCGTGAGAAATGGACTCATCCAAATAAATGCCTTGTTTCCATTGGTCAAGGCTGTACAGATTTCCAGTCATTTCGTACCTAGTTAATTTCGTACCTAGGTCATTTCGTAGATACGATTTTGGTCATTTCGTACCTACCTATACTTTCTATTTTGGTCATTTCGTATCCAGTTGGTCATTTCGTATCCACTTTCGTCATTTCGTACACAGGTTTAATTATCATTTTGATTATTTAGTACCTAGTTTTTCCTACTATTTGTGTTTTTTGTTGAATGACCACCGCTAAAATTGTACATTGCTGAAATTGTGTTAAATTCCGCCGAAGAACGAGTATGATGGTTATGATTGTATCTAACCATTATTGGTTACTTCTTTCTAAGTTTAGTTTTTAAAACAAAGATTGTTTAGAACCCTTTTGTTTATTTCTCACCAAGTTCTAGATAAATTTACAATGTACTTTGTTGGAAAAAGTCTGGAGAGAGACCAGTTTTTCGCTGTGTTGTTCATAAATCGCAATGCAAAACCAATATTCTTTATTAACAGCGTTCACCAAACAGTATAGTTTTAGACTTGTTTAAATTGAAAGCATGCCTTGCAAACTTACGTTCTCTTGAATCATACTATCCTAGGACAACAACATTTTAGTAACTTGGCCCTGTTTTCAACACTTTCCCAAACAAACGCGGGTTATCACGTGCGCTGTCAAATTCTTTTGGAAAAACATGTTGGATAAGGAGAAATTACTCGTTATAAGCAATTTCTCCTTTAACAAATACTTTTCCCCCCACTACTAGCGAATTTTCTACCATTTTTGCAGCTTTTTAAATTGTCGTCTGTCAACTCTTTGAATTTGGAAGAGTCTGATATTTTTCGTTTGGAAAAGAGTTCAGAGAGCGCTATGCGAGGGTATTAGATACTGTAACAGAAGACAACTTTTGATATAGATTCACAGTCACATCAATTTCATAATGTGTTAAAAAATCTGCTGATGAAAACTGACATTTACTTATTTGCCCTGGCTTTCTTGAAGCATTAAATAAAAAAATTTGCGGCGACTTTGATTCTTTGCATCGACTTTTTCTTGTCGGTGTTTGTTTGCATGATGAATTTTGAGCATAGGGCATCGTAATGGGATTCGTGTAACATCGCCTTTTATCGCCAAAGTCGTACGGATTCGGCTATGACAGGCGATGTTACACGAAAAGTCACCCATTAAGCCTTTGGCAGACGGCAAAATTTCAGCTGTGTTCAAACTGAAAGCATTTGCAGACGACAATTTCATTGTGGCTCAAATGGTACAAGTTTTATTTTATCGGATAGAAAACACTGTGGATAATAGAGAAAATGCTGGTTCCCAGCATTTTCTCCTTTCCCAGACTGTTTTCACAAGGCTTTTTTCTCAAGGTTGTTAGAAGTCGGCATTGAGTGGAAAAGAGTTAAAAGTAGTTATAACTGCAAATTATATTATGCATTTACTTGTACAACACAATCTCAAGTTTTAACGACCCTTAGAACATAACTTTTTACAAACATTGTAGGAATGGGAGAAAATACTGGTAAGCAGCATTTTCTCCTTTTCCAACAATGTTTTCTACCCTATCAAAGATGTACACTGTTTTTGAGCCATGTTTCAATTTTTGTCTGCAAATGGCTTCTTTCAGTATAATTTATTAGCAGTTAATGAAATTTAAACAGCTTGGGTCATAACAGCTGCCAGTGTACCTATGCATGCGTTTCTTGGCTATTTCCTTAAGGTCATGCACTGAATAACAACATGGCATAAATGATAAGTGGATCAGAAAGAAGACCATGCTGGAAATTTAAACCAGCGGTACCAACTTCAAGTCTTTGAGCTACAAACTCCTTAAAAGGGATCGGCAAAACTTTTATAAAGCACATTATTTGGCCTACAAGGATTTTGAGGTGTAAAACCTCAAAATTATACTAAGACTGGTTTTCAGTACTTTAAGATACCTTTCAAGAATTTCATAAATGTTACGGATTGATATAATAGAAAACATTGGTTAGAAGCACTTTCTCCATTTCCACAAATATCTTTAAAGGCCTCTTCCACAGGGTCATAAAAACTTGGGATTGTTTTGGAAAGGATTAATATCATTTATTCAAGTCTTGTTTTCTGCCTGTGCTCATGTACTAGATTTTATCTTTATTTTAGCCACAAACAAATGAGCTGTGCTTTGGCAAAAGGGGGCTTCTTGCATCCTCGTGATGGATTATACCAAGCAAGACATAAATAATTATTGATCCATAGACCGACCCTTCGATGTACAGAAAATGGACCAATGGCGAAAAGTTTCAGCCCAGGTCAGCCTGTGAAGACTGCACAGACTGACTGCCTGCACAGGCTGACCTAAGTCTATACTGTTTGCAGATCGATTAAGGCACCTTTTTACTTCAAGTCAAGTATAAAGGAAACCTGTGCAAATAAAGTAATAAGATCTGTAGCTGGCACAAACCCGCTGCCTTCAGTGCGTCAGCGCTTTGATGTTTTTCAAAAGGCTTCTTCCCCAGGGTTCTTTAGACCTGTTATCTTTTTACCAAATGACAAAATTTTAGACTTGTCCAAACTGAAAGCATTTGCAGACGACAAAATAAATGTGATTGAAAAATCAAAATTTATTTAAGGAAGGGCAGAAAACATTGTGGGGAAAGGAGAAAATTTTGGACAGTACCAAATTGAAAGCATTTGCTGATGACAAATAAAATGTTGCTAAAATGATGATTTCTCTCTTTGATAGGATAGAAAACATTGTGGGAAAAGAATAAAATGCTGGTTACCTGCATTTTTTCTATTTCCAACAATGTTTTCAAAGGGCTTCTTCTTCTGACGGTGAAAACTGGGGATTGTATATTAAAAGGTTAAGGGGGGAATGAAATGACAGACTGGATCATAAACCAAGTCTAAAAATCCACTATTTGTACAACCCAAAACAACAACAGAACAAAGATGCTGGGGTCTGGGAAACTCATTACCTTCTTCAAGCATAAATCATAACAGCTGTATTCCAACACGTTTTTTTCTCAGAATGAGTTTTCTCAGCTATTTAGTACACATGGGGGATGAACAACATAGGAATTCCTTGCAGAACTTCACATCAAAGAGTGTACCAGAGAAATTAAAACAAGCCTCCAAATCAAGACAGTCTGTCTTACACAACTCTTTACCGCAAAATCTGAGTTTTAACCAGCCTGAAAGAGAAAGCCTTTGAAAACATTGTGGGAAAAGTAGAAAATGCTGGTAACCAGCATTTTCTTCTTTACCCACAATGTTTATTACCCTATCAAATACAGAAATTATATACCGGTACTGTAATTTAAGCAACATTTGTTGTCTACAAGTGCTTTCCATTTGGTTGAGTCCAAAATTTTGTCATTTGGTAAAGAATTAACCCTTCAACATCTATCCTTTTGTGGACACCGTAGACTAAAATCAGACTCTACAAAATGTGCAGTCTTATCTTAAATCTGTACTGTCTGCCATTTTGTGGAATGTGCAGTCTGATCTTGATCTAGACTATTCACAAAGACTTCTAGTGTCGTCTGAGGTAAGGAAAGATATAAAAGGGTCTTATCTGAAGTTAACATGTTTATCACTTTCTGTATGCAACTTTGCTTCACAGCAGGTCGAAAGCCCATAAACTGACTTATCATCCCAAAGTTTTCATGACTGCATTGAAGAAGACCTTTGAAAACACTGTGGAAAAAGGTGAAAAAAACTTGTTACCAATATTTTCTCCATTTCTCACATTGTGGGAAAAGGAGAAAATGCTTATTTACCAAAGACAGGATCCACCATTTGAGTCACTCTTTTCAAGACACATTCAACCAATTAACTCTTTACCACACTATCCCAACTTTTAACGATCCTGAGGAAGAAGCCTTTTGAAAACGTCAGAAAAGGAGAAAATGCTGTTAACCAGCATTTTCTCCTTTTCCCACAATGTTTTCTGTTTTTCCCACAACATGTTTCCATTTTTGAGTCATATTTTTTTGTCATCTGGAAATGCTTTCAATTTGACCTAGCCTAAAATTTTGTCGTTTTGGTAAAGGCTTAGGTCAGATTTAGGTTGCCATCTGCAAATACTTTGAACATGGATGTGCCTAAAATTTTGTGGTCTATTACCCCTTTATGACACAATCCTTAGTTTTAGCACCTTTGATGTAGAAGGCTTTTGAAAACATTGTGGAAAAAGAAGAAAACGGTAGTAACCAGCATTTTCTCCTTTTCCCGCTATTTTTTCTACTCTTTCAAACACAAATTTCAATCTTTACATCAAAATTATTTTGTCGTCTGCTAATGCTTTCAATTTGGACAAGTCTAAAATTTTGTTGTCTGATAAAGAGTTAAAGAGATAAAATACAGGGTGTTTGACTAGCTGGTTAACTGTAACCCTACAATCAATCAGTGACACATCCAATCTTTTATTTGAAAACTACAGAACCTATATCCATTTGTATAAAAGAAGCTTTTGTACATTGACAGGTAACCTCTCCACAGGTGTGCTGCAACAAAACTCATTACCTCACTGACAAACCCTCACTTTTTTTTTTTCAAAAACCTGTACACTGCCAAGTAATGAATTTTTTTAAACCCTTTATCAAGCCACAATAGTTTGGACATGTTAACCTTTTACCAAACAATCCCCAGTTTCAACGACCCTGTTGAAGAAGCCTTTTGAAAACATTGCGGGAAAAGGAGAAAATGCTGGTTACCAATCAAAGACAGGATCCATCATTTGAGTCACATTTAAATTGTCACCTGCAAATGCTTTCAACATTTTTAACCCTTTACCAAACAATCCCGGGTTTTTGCGACCCTGAGAAAAAAATACATTGAAAACATTGTTGGAAGAGGAGAAACTGATGGTAACCAGCATTTTCTCCTTTTCCCACAATGTTTTCTACCCTTCCCAAAACAAATTTCAATGTTTGAGTTACATTTATTTTGTTGTCTGCAAATGCTTTCAATTTGGACTAGTCTAATACTTTGTAGTTAGGTAAAGAGTGTGACTAAAGGACCTTTTGCGGACAGTGTAGATCAAGATCAGACTGCAAAGAATGTGCAGTCTGATCTTGGATCTACACTGTCCGATGAGGAGTTCTTTTTCACTCAACTGACAACTCTGAAATAGCAATATCTGAATTTTTACTATCGGTTCAAAAGTTTTATTGAATTTATTCAGCAGGTTAAGGATTAAATCATCAGCTCTGAATGCATGAAAGATTGCGTTACTAATTATAAAGTTTATAGATTTAAAATAGGCACACTGTTTTTTTTTTCAACACTTAGGCCCTACTATCTTTTGCCTTGCAAATGCTATGGCAGGTGACATTAAGCCTATTATTACACTAGAAACTTACATTTATAATCTTCTACATTCTTGTTCCTGCTGAGGGGTTTTGTTGCCCCACCCATTCAGGAATGCGAGTCTTATGAGATTCATGTAGGGATAACTAAAGAGCTGAACAGTCATAAAACATCTGTTGGCATGAAACAACATACATGTACATACATGTAGATCTACTTGGGCCGTGTCGTACTTTGCCTTCATATATCATCAGTTATATATTTTATTATGACATTCTATTTCTTAATTTCAAGGCTTGCTGTCAAACTGGCCATTCAGAAGGCAAGTCTTGGGAAACAATGATACCTACTTAACTCTACCACACAACAAAACTTAAGATCTACTCCAAAGTGAAAGGGACAATTTGATTGACAATAAAAATATGACTGGCAGCTCTCCCTTTGTCAGGTGCGTGCCGATTTTAATTTCACCTAATTTACAATAAATGGTGCATGTTTCCAGATCTATAAAACCAGTTAATTAACATGCTCATCCTCAAAGTGACGCTCGCATGGAATCGTGTTGCCTGTTGGATTTTCATCATTTTGATCAAGCAAGTTGCACATTTTACATCGTTTCACACAAATATCGTTCGAATTATTCACTTTATCAGTCTATACTAGTACTAAAACTGTATGATGACATTCAACGTTAAAGAAATATATACCTTGAAAAGAATAATTTAAATATTTGTATGCATCGAATCAATATGCAACCTGCGTTTCAATACATCAATAAAGTTCGTCTGCATCTGCATGAGTAAGTTTGATTAGACATGTACGACATAAAGCCATTTGGCGAGGAGCGTGTTCGTCAGTCAAGTATCCAGCCCATTTAAAAAAAAAAACTCGTACACAACCGAAAAGATGCAAAATCGACATAGAAATTTGATATCCTTTCTGGAACTATTTGTTAGATGCGTCGGTTATCTGGCTCAAGTATCTGGTAAAACGCATGCCCGAATGGTCGGAGGCAAATTAGACGCTGTCATCATAAACAAAAAGTATTGAAGAAAGGAAAGCATCAAAGAAAAGAAAAGAAGTCACGCGCATGTATACGTATATGTTTAGACTGTTAAGATCGCCGCGCACAATTTTGTTCCATAACAGACAATGTTCGTCAAAACCAGATTGCACAGAACATGCAGTCTAATCTTTGATCTACACAGTCAACTTTTTGTTCGTTACATAGTCCAGGGACCTGCATATTCTGAACAAATCGGCATAAAAAAAAAAACAGTGTAAATTTATGTCTCATTTCCTGAATTTACCCTAGACGCGATACATGTAAGGGTCAAACCTTTATCAAACAATTCCGTGTTTTTACTTCCCTTCAGAAGAATGCTTTTGAAAACATTCTAGGGAAAAAGGAGCAACAGATCACCAGCATTTTCTCCTTTTCTCACGATTTTTTCAACTATTTTAACCCATAGGCTGATAAGCACGACTCAATGACCTTTTTATGGACAATGTAGATCAAGATCAGACTGCACAGAAACTGCACTCTGATTTTGGATCTACACTGACCGATACAGATATATTTTTCCACCAAAAAAACCTTTGAAACAGCAAAATTTGTGTTTTTAATGTCTGCCTAAAAGTTTCATTTCACATATTTAGCAGGTTATGTGCTAAATAATTATATCGAAGACAACTGCCGTCATCTGAAACACATCTTACTTGTTGTCCGAAAATGCCCTCAGTTTGGAGTAGATCTTTGTCTAACTAGTACAGGGTTTGATATCCCCACCCCTCAATACACAAATCCGAGGAAATTTATGATACCCTATCGGATACCATCGATAGCAGCCCATCTCCCATCTGCCCTGATAACCCTTTGAGTAACAAATAAATTAACCCTTATGCTGCTAAGCGCGACTAACGGACTTGTTGCGGACAATGTAGATCAAGATCAGACTGCACAGAACGTGCAGTCTGATCTTGGATCTACACTGTCCGATTAGGAGATATCGTTCCCCACAAAATACCTTTGAAATAGAAGAAATTGGGTTTTTAGTCACGGTCGCCTTTCACGTATTTCACGTATTTAGCAGGACAAGGGTTCACTCATTCCGGCTTCATTCTACAAAGGACTCAAATTCTGAGTATTGTTACGCACCGCGTTTGAAAACAATTACGCAAAAATAAAAGACATCACTCGTCACAAGCCATTTCTCCTTTTGCCAGAATGAAAATGTGCATCCATGCGATACGATGACGTAAGGTAAAGAACATTCTATCAGTAAAAGGGACTCGTAAATGGTGCGTGATGCATTTTACCAAGCATGTCGTCATATAATTATGGACCCATAAAATCCAATTAGTGTAAAAATCGAATGGATCTGGAGGTAGAATGGTCCTTGTACATGCAGAAAATTTACGAGGAGCAAAAAGTTTCGATTCATGCCAGCCTGAGCGGACTGCGCAGGCTGGCATGGTTCGTTACTTCTTGCTGATGCATTAAGCCCCCATTTTACAGAGCAAGGCTCAATTATTCTAGTTGTAGTGTGTTAACCCTTAGGCTGCTAAGCGCGCCTCACTGACCTTTTGCGATCAATGTAGATCAAGATCAGACTGCACAGAAGGTGCAGTCTGATCTTAGATCTACACTGTCCGATACGGTGGTTTCTTTCCGGTGAAATCGACTTTGGAATCGCAGTATTTGGTTAATCACTATTGCTTGGAAATAGTCTAAGTTGTTTCATTTATTCGGCAGTTTAAGTGTGAATGTATGCATTCATGTTTATTACCCAGTTTTACATGAATGCATTCGACATCGTTTGTGAAGCTTCTTAAGTTTACCGATGAGTTGGTTATATTTTCCTCTATATGTCTCGATACTTGGATCGGGGCGCCGCGGATAGAAGAAAATTTAGCGAAATATTGTTACGAAAAAAAAAAATGCGCTGCCGAAAACATTTCTGATTAGAGAATTCGGCACTTTTTTCTTCAATATTTTCTGACTTTCCAGACCTTAGAATATATACGGCATTCTTAGTTGCTGATCAAACACCAACTTGCGTATTAATACCAAATAATACAATTTTAGACTTGTCCAAATTCACAGCATTTGCAGACGACAAACTGAATGTGGCTTCCATGCAATGCTGGAATTTATCCTTGAAAGGGAAGACAAAAACTGGAAAAGGGTGAAATGCTGGTTACCAGCATTTTCTCCTTTTCCTACAATGTTTTCAAAAGCCTTTTCCCTAGAATCTTATAACGTGGGATTTTTTCGGTTAAGTGTTACTGAACCAGAGATAGATTCTTGACTGAGCGTCCATTTCACTTTTTAGCGCACTATGGGGCATTTTCTATTAATCAGCTTCTGTATTCTAGATTTTTGAAGGTGACGGGACGGTGTGGAAAAAAGACCTACCTTTGCACGTAGTCTCAAAGTCAACGCAACAATCCTTCATCTGAAGACATTTCGCATCGCAGTAACAATTTCCTTCTTGCCCATCAATTTTCCGAGAATTGGGCACAAAACAAGTGTTGTTCACGGACTCGCAGCACAGTCCGGCCGACTTGCAGTCAGTGATGTATCGAACTTCATACTTCCTGGCTAGAACACAGCCCAAGAAAACGACCCCGAGACACAAGATAACTTTCGTAATTTCCATTTCAACTTTTTTTTTTCAGCTCTCAGATAAGGGTAACACTGAATTTATATAAAATCTTATTTAAACGCAAATAGTTAGATCTAGTTATAAAGAAAAAAAATCGTACACCGATTTTTCCCAGTGAGTAAGCGAGGTGTATAAGAGATTCTGGTGTAGCAGTTTTCTACAAGCTCATAGCATTCTATTTCTGGTACTATAGGTAAACGGAGTAATTCGGCTACTGAAGCGCTACTCCTGTTTTTATACCGCACTTTTTTCTTTGTTCTTTGTTACCTTCACCAAATATCCTTTTTAATCCACTCCTACGATGTTTCTGTTTTTTCATTTAATTCATACAAATCCAAATTTAAACGCATTCAGCCTAAATCTGTTTACGATTATTTTGTCACTGGCTATACCCTGTACAAGTCAGATGCACACCCGTCTACAAAATTTCGGCTGTCTGCACTGAGCTATCACCCCCCTACAATAGTTGTATAGGGCAAGTCCGATAGTTAACTCTGTGCGTTTGAGTTTATGACTCACAGCAAAGTGTATCAAAGTAGGGGCTGTCTCAGCAGTATCGAAGGAATATTTAACGCGTTCTGAAAACGACAAATCGTCATTAGAAATGGTATAAAAGAATATTAGAGAAAATACCGTGTTAAAATGAGAAATTATTCGTTGTGACTATTGTCTCATTTTATTATTTTTGCCAAAATGGTTTGCCACGAAACGTATAAAAAAAATCTGCTGTTCAATTTTTGTACACGAATTTGATTGTTGGTCAAAATTATTTTGATTCGTGATGAGTTAGGTCTGCAGACTGTTGATGCAGAACGGCCTTTATAACTACCGTATTTATTTTGCCTATATTATTTTCATCTTTTCTATTATACTCTAATAAAACTTAGCCTTAGTTTCATTTTTCAGGCTTAATTTTATGCTTGAAAGGATTCGCGGAAGTGTATGTTCTTTCGCGACTAGCGTACCCAACGTATCCTTGGACAAACTAGATCTAATATCACACTATGCAGTCTGATCTTTATCTACACTGCCCGCAATGTGCAGCCTGGTCTTAATTTACCGTATTTTGTTATTAGAATTTTAGTTGCAATTAGCACAACCGAAATTTTCAACTTTAAACTCTGTTTGTCGTATTTCAGCTATTTGTCGGCGGCCATTGCAGCTGTCTATGCTTTCGTTGAAAAGGTTCGCCCATGTAGTTGAAATCATCACAGACAAGTATACACCGTACTTGAATCGTTAACCCTTTCCCAAACAAGCCCTGGTTTTCACGTGTCTGCAGTACAAGTATTTTGAAAACACTGTGAGAGAAGGAGAAATTGCTCGTAAAGAGCAATTTCTCCTTTTCCCACAGTGTTTTTCTACCCTTTTTGATAACTCTGCCATTTTCATCAAATTTGAAATTGACGTCTGCAAACTCTTTCAATTTGGATCAGTCCAAACTTTGTCGTTTGGGAAAGGGTTAAATCCATGCACAGCTACTTTGAGGGGATGCAGATCAAGATCAGCCGGCACAACACATGGGGTTTGATCATGCTTTTACTCAGCCTGCTGTAAGACTGAGAATACTAGTCTAACGACCTTGTGTTATTGCAATTTTTGTTTGGATCTGATCTGTCAAGTGAACATCTTCACTTCTATAACATGTACGTACGTTGCACTGAGTTTGACTCGTAATACAACTTAAGTTTTGTAGACAATGAAGAAGAAGATCAAACCGTCTTTTGCGGACAGTTTAGATCAAGATCAGACTGCACAGAACGTGCAGTATGATCGTGATCTACTGTGTCCGCTACTAAGTGAAATATTCTGGCGAAAACAATTTTGAAGTTACAAAGCGTTGGTTTGTTTTCTTGGTGTAGAAAGGGTCAAGTCCATTATCTAGCGTCTACTCTATGGGTAACATATTAGTAGACCCTCTTCGACTTTACAAATATATGAGCCATGCTCTCTTAAAAGGGGGCTTAATGCGTCTGCAAAAAGTATCGACTCAGGTCAGCCTGCGCAGTCCGCACAGGCTGACCTGGGCCGAAACTTTTCGCGGTTGGTCAATTTTTTGTATGTCCAAGGACCAGTCTACCTCATGATAAAGTCGCTCGTTAAAGAAAGTGGCAAATATGGATCCATTATTATGTGATGGCTTGATTGATAATATGCATCACGGATATGCATTAAGCCCCCTTTTGGCAGAGCGTGGCTCATTTGAATGAAGACTGACATACATGGTCACACTCCGATAAAAAATGATAACATACAACAATCTCAGCAGGTTTTTCAATGTAAAAAGTAAAAGAAAATAATGAATTACAACTGGCACTTAGTGCTTCTTGTCAATTTCAAAAGAAAAGTAGACTGATATTTCATACCCAAGTTGGATCCATTTTCTCTGCCTCTCATATAGACAGGCTGGCATTCCTCTCATTCTATCTAGCTAAATGGTGTAAACTACTAAGGGAGGTCACCGCGATAGGGTTTGTCAATTGTGTAAAGTTGTCTCCCTTACAGCTCGTTAGGAAGCACCATTTAACATGAAGAAAAATTGACTAACGTTTCGACCCAGGTCAGCCTATGCGCACCGCGCAGGCTGACCTGAGTCAATACTTTTTCTGATGCATAAAACCTCCTTTTCTCAGAGCAAGCCTCATATCTTTTATATTCTAAGCGTAAAGAAGCTAGCAGACTCTGTTATACGTAAGGTATAAGGTATGTTATACAAGTCGGACTGATTACAATATGTGCAATAACAGTGGGTTTTTTTTTTTTTCCGAGTCTTAAATTCTGGCTTTCCGTACAGTGACAAATTAATATCGAGCTGTAAAAATACAGCTGACGTCTCTAAAAAATACCCCAAGGAGTGGAAAAAAAAATCGAACAAACCATATAGTAATCTATCACAAATAAGCCTTTTCCCCCTCCCCCCATTCACTATCGTTTCTTGTTGATAGTCTAAAACTATTGACAGAGATGCGGGGACTGTACATCAACTAAGATCAGACTGCACATCTATGCAGGCTGATCTGGTGATTTACGCTTTTCCCACCATGTTTTCTGGCCGATTAAAGACAAGTTGTCATTTGAGTTTCATTTAATTTGTCGCCGGCAAACGCTTTCAATTTGGTAAAGTCTATCATTTTGTCGTTTGGTAAAGAGTAAGTCCCGTTCAATTCGTCGTTTGCAAATGCAAATTTATATAGCATTTAAAAGTACGGAAAATATTGTAAAAATGACAATCTGTTATTTTGTGGTCGGTCCAAGCGTTAGTCCCTGGCAGAAAAATGGTTTTTAAAGTCAGGCAAAAAGTAAACAAAAGATGGAGTGACAAGGCAACTTTTAACCTATTTTTGAAATTAATTTCTCTGCCAGCGACTAACAGTTGGACCGACTGTACAATAAAAGATTGGCATCTATAATTTCCATACTTTTAAATGGTATGATTTTAAGTTAAATGAATTTTAACACCCATTTTGTTTACTTTTTGGTAGCTATTGTTACTTTAATAAACGTGTGCCAATAAGGTCAATAAGTGCAGGCAGTTACTAATCAGTTATAGTACTACAATGTGGAAAGTGAAGGCGTTAAAATGAGATTTACATTCCCAAACACTAGTTTCTTTTTACGGTAATACTAACAGGATTATGACGGATTACAAAGATTCAAGTGACAGATCTTAAATTGGTGGTCTAGAGCTTTATATAAATGAGGTCAGCCCTAAACTTTGCTTCACAATTAGTATTACTCATTGCCTCATCTTCCATTGTATTTTCAGCAACCCGCAGCTAACAACGTTTTGGTTGAAGACGGTATATGTAAGTTATGATGGAGGAATCAAAATATTCGAAAAATAGGCATGATTCGATCACGCTGTGTGTGTGTGTGGGGGGGGGGGGGTTTATTAATTAACCCTTATCTTGCGAAATACGTTAAATGAAACTTTCAAGCCGAAAGTAAAATCCGAATGATGTTGTTTCAAACTTTTTTTTTTTTTGAGAAAAATATCTCCTTATCGGCACGTTCCGTGTAGTCTGATCTTGATCTACATTGTCGGCAAAAGGTCAGTGACTCGCGCTTAGCAGCCACGATTAAGGCTTCACGAGACGACAGAATTTTAGACTTGTTCAGATTGAAAGCATTTGCTGACGACAAATTCGATGTTGCTCAAAACATGATTTCTGTCTTTGAAACGGTTTGAAAAAAAAAAAAAAAAATGTGGGAAAATGAGAAAGTATTGGTTATCGGAATTTTCTCCTTTTCCCTCAGTGTTTTCAAAAGACTTCCCTCTCATAGTCGTTCCAAAACAGGGTTGTTTAGTAAACAACTAATTTCATTTATTCTGCAGTACGTAGACCAATGATACCCATCGCAAGAACAGTGCCACCAGCGAGGATCGGACAAATACGGCTAGATAACAAACCAAGCATCCTAACCACTGAGCCATGCAGAAGGAGTGACGTCAGCAAAGGTGACACCTTTAACCAAAACAACTTCCGGTTTGAAATATACGTCACAGTAGCGTCCTCATCATTGGCAAGGACATGAAGTAGCCTTTCGAATACATTATGGGGAAAGGAGAAAATGCTTGTGACTAGCACTTTCTCCTTTTCCTACAAAGTTCTCTACTTTTCAGAAAAAGAAATCATGATTAAAGACGCATTTAATTTGTCGTCTGCAAATGCTTCGAATTTTCGACAAGTCTAAAATTTTGTCGTTTGGTAAAAGAGTTAATGTACATTTTATTTACTCGCGCCTCTTGAGACATCGTTAAAACCATCGCGGCAAAGATAGATATCTTTAGTTTGAAGAGGAATGACGTCAGCACTCAGCAGTCAACATCTTGAACGCAATGTCTCCTTGCGCCATGCTGAAGACTAATACATGTGTATCTGAACATTGTGCCCAGAGCAGAAATTGTACGCAACGAGCAATTTCTCTTCTCGCCTTTTTCTCAAATGTTTTCTCTTGCATCATGTATTAAATATTAGACTCTACTTCCTCTTAAATCTTTACCACGCGACAAAATGTTTGCCTGGTCAAAATTGAAAGCTTTCGCAGACGACATAATGAAGTGTTACTCAAAACATAAAATTTGTCTTTCAAAGGGTAGAAAATATTGTGGGAAAAGAAGAAAATGCTGGTTACCAGCATTTTCTTCTTTTCCCACAATGTTTTCAAAAGGCCCTCTACCCAGGGTCGTTAAAACTCGGGACTGTGTGGTGAAGAGTTATCCTAATCATCCATGTTTGGCAAGGTGTTTACAGTTTCTGCTGTATGTAATGAGTTAACTCAGACAGCTTCCGATATGACTGTGGGGGGGGGGGGGGGGGTTTCCTGCGTGGCTCAGTGGTATGGTGACCACGAGACCCTAGGTCTCGAGCCCCATTGGATCCACTGGTTTTTTCGTGGAAGTTTCCTTGGGCAAGACACTTTAGAGCCATGGTCTGGTACTGGTGAAAAACAGAAAATACATGAATATATGAGTTGTCGCCGTGGTATGACTGAAACAATTTTGAAAGCAGCGTAAAACATCACTCAATCACTCAACCAACCCGATATGACAGAGTCATACATGTAATTACGCCGTCGAGATGTCACAGTGTAGGACCAGAAGTATGCATTGTACGTGACTTCGGATTCTGTGGAGTGACGGTCTGTCACTTGGATGTTAAAAGTTGTATTCACACGGTAAGTAAACTTGTGCTTTTTCATTTATTTTGATAGTTATTATAAAATTTTCATTTTCAGTTATTTGTTTGTATAGACCATATCAGGAACACCATATGTATGCTGGGAACCTTCCTTAGAGTAATGGGGATGCCTTGATCATTGGCCTTGCTTAAAATACAAATGATTTTGTCCGAAAACAATCCGATTACCCGGCGTTAAAAACATATTTTCTCATAGGAAAATGTGTAAACAGTTTCTTTATTCATATTTTTGTGAAAACATGTCAAGGTTTGGTAACACAGTCGACTGCAATCTTCCTTATCCTTCGTTTAAAATGGCAGTTTGAAAAAAGAAAGTACAGCCACTTGTAAGTGGTTATCAGATCTCAGGGTACTGTACAACTAAGTTTCTCGACGTGCCATTTTAAACGTTCACCACACAGTCTCGACTTTTAACGACCCCGAGAAAGAAAGTTTTTGAAAACATTGGGAAAAAAAAAAAAGAAAATGCTGGTAACCAGCATTTTCTCCTTTTCCAACAATGTTTTCTTCCCGTCCAAAGGCAAAGTTCAATTTTTGAATCACATTTATTTTGTCGTCTGTCAATGCTTTGAATTTGAACCAGTCTAAAACTTTGTCGGTTGGTAAAGTGTTAAACGAAGAATAATAGGAATTGTCGACTTTGAAAGAATGCTATTGATTTGGACACGTCTAAAATTGTTTCACATGGTAAAGAGTTATACCTAACTATACCGTAGTTAGTCATGCTCTGTGAAAAGGAGGCTTAAAGCATTTGAAAGAAAAGCATAGACCCAGGTCAGCCTGCACAGTCCGCGTAGGCCGACCTGGGCCAAACTTTTTGCTTTTGGTCAAATTTCTGCATGTCAGTGGACCTGTGTTTCTCAAGGTTCAGTGGGCATTAAACCCCCTTTTGCAAGAGCATTGTTCATTTAGATTAGGCTATAGTATGCGGCACCGGTAGCTCAGTCGGTAACATCCAGGGCCAGAAACCAGGGGGTCACTGATTCGATTTGGTCAGTTTCTCTCCTGTTGATTAACCCTCAACTTGCTGAGTAAGTCGTCCGATAATAAAAGCCTGAATGTTGCTACTCCAAAATTATTTTTTTTTTTTTGCACCAGAACATCTCCTTATTGGACAGTGTATATCCAAGATTCTGTGCAGTCTGATCTTGATCTATACTCTCCTCAAAATGTCACTGATTCATGCTTAGCAGCTTTACGGTTAATGCTAGTCATTGCGACACCGCTGAACACTATTTCGACGATCTCTATGTGGGAAACTTTGCTTGGAAGCCAGAGGTTTGGGAAGAATATTGTGCGAAACTTGTACTGTCATAATGAAACTCCAGTAAAGTTTGGGTTGATGCACTGGCCGTCTCGATCTAACTGGAACAATGTTAAAAACGGTGTTAAATGCCATACAAATAAAATGCTATAAATCTGTGTAGATCATTATGTAAAGGTACCTCGGAAGTTTGCATTAGGCAAAATAATCAGAGCTCCAGATATAAAGGAGTAATGCTGTTCTAAACCCATTATTTCTCTTCTAAACCCTGTGTCGTGGGTACTCATTAGAATTGTCTCAATGAGACATTGAGTATCGATAACATAGGGTTTAGTGGAGAATAATTAATATTTTCAATTTTGAAATCAAAATCACTCCTTCTGTCTGGAGCTCTGCCATGTTATTAAATCGTCATTTCCTTTTTCGCTTGACCTGTAATTTTGGGTGCGATAAACCTTTCTCTGCGCTAATCTTGTTTTTCAAGATATGGCCGTGTTACATATTTGTGGCAATATGAATACGCGAACATGTAAATCCTAGCGACTGAAAAAAAGATGAAAAGAAAGTCACAAAGCACCCAGTGACCCGCCCCACATAGCGACGAGACAACCGATCTAACAGAGGTAAAATTTACTTCGGAAAAGCGGATATAAAGGTCTGCTATGACAGAAAAACATAGAGAATAGTAATACAGATACTGACAGAATATTTTTCGTACATAAATTTGTTGCTATAGAAACGATCACGGTTATTAAGTTAAATTATGCCCAGTCTTATGCAATGATAGCCTGCATCATGTTTTAAATGTTAAGTAGATCTATCTATATTTCCAACATAAATATCACAAGGTCTGTATTTACAAGTCTTTTATTACGTTTCTAAGACGAAATTAATATTTCCGGGCAAGTAGGCCTGTGTACCTTTACAATCTCGCACGCCATCGGATCGGTGGCAACCCACTACTTTATTCGCGGAGTGGATAGTCGCTTTTGGCTTGCGAAAAGCGTTGTCTGCACATTTCATGTTCTTCGAAGGTTGACCTAGTCTGGATTAATTGCCCCTAACATACTCTTGAAGTACGGCGGGGTACCAGGTCGCCCTGTCTGCTCCATTATCTCCCGCTAGGTGGCACTTTTCAAATACATACCGATTTGATATGGGCATTCTGGGTACAGAACCGGACTACTTTTAAAGGCGGCAATCAATGCAGCAAATTTCAATATAAAATACTAGTAAACCTTTACTTAGTAAAACGCTACCTCGTACGATTCACCTAGCCATAGTTAAGCACAGCCCCATAGGCTCGGGAAATAGCCCTGGTACATCTTTTATTGATAAGTCTGGAATTTAGAAACTCTGTACAAAGATTTGTTGTAAACAATGATGTTTTTAAAAACTATTCTCCCGTTTGAAATGATTAATTTTTTAAGAAATTTGAAGCGAAAAACAACCTATTTTTTTCCACAGAAGTATTGTGTATAGCCATTTTCTCTATTGCTACTTTTTACCTTTAATGGCCAAGGGGAGAGCCGTAACTAAGTTTCTGAACCTCTGGCTCAACCCAATTGCCGCTTTTCTTGTTTGTGATTTTGATTTAAACTATTGCTGCTTTTTTTTTTTTTGCGGCAGAGGTTTAGTTTACGTTCTGCGTATCAATATTTATCCTGTACAGGATAGTGATGCGTCATAGCGGAAAGGTTACTCTTCGAAGAAAATGACATGTGCAGACAACGCTGTCTGACATCTAACCTCGTATGTACTAGGGGGTTTCCATTATGAAATACTCCTGTCACATAATCTTAAACATGGTGGAGCCCATGTAAGTCGATAAGCAACAGCAACAACAGCTACAGTGATAAGCAACCTGTAGCTGAAAATGCCTAGTTAGAAAGTAAATTTACAAACTGTTTTTTAACGGAAATGTTTCTGAAGTCTATTTCTGATACAAATTTGTGACTAGTGTTTTCTTTTTCTAGAATTACGATTTAAGAATAGTAAAGCGGTGTATCTCGGGCGAAGAAATGTAGCGTGTAGGTGCATATCAAGCTACATGATACACCCGAGGGACTTTATTAACGGATCAACCGAGGTTTGCCGAATGCTGTTTGCTATGACACATCCCGTACAGGATAAATATTAATACGCAGACCATTTAATTTGGCGCTTCAACTGTCTACTATTGACAACTTTTTAGACATGTCAAAATTGAAAGGAACTTCAAATGACATTACGGCGAAAGGCTACAATGATGGATTCGTCTTTGGAAAGAAGAAGAGGGCATTGTTTGAATTAGAGAAAATGCCAGTTACCGACATTTTCTACCTTTCCAACATTGTGTTATGGTGTCACACCGCTGCTGTTTTGCTTCATCGAAAATCATCTTAGGCCCTCTGCTATACTTTTATTGGCACACCCACAGTTTTGCTGTTTGTTTTTATCAAATATTCACTGTATGTCCAGTTGCCTATGCGAGAAATTAGGGGGAAAAGGCACTTCAACCAATTGGATTTTTTTTTTTTTCTATTCAATCCCGAGTAAGGGGGAAAAAAAGCACCACAACTAATTCTTTTTTTCTATTCAATCTCAAACACAACTAGCCTTCAAAAAAACACGAATGAAACACCCGTTAATGTTGTAATTCATATTCCTTTATGTGGTCACAGGCACAGAATAATACCCCAAGAATTAACAAACTTACTTAGTTTCCCCAGAAATCATCAAATCAACATCAGAAACACATTTTAGACCTATTCTTCCATTACCTCTGACAAACAGTGTAGCATAAATGCAAGTTATACCACATGTGTAGCTTCCGCATTATATTAGGCCCAACAGTATCGGTCGAAATTAAAAAAAATAGGTAATCGATATTTGAGAAAACATGTTACGAGTACATCAGGATAATGCAATAAATGGTTGACTATCTCTAAAATTCTATTTCGTCAAGTTTAATGGCATTTAAGAGGGATTATAATTAGGACTAAAACCATGAACAGAGTAGAAAGTAGACATGATCGCAGTGCACGTAAGTGCAGGCTGATTTCGGTCTACACTCTTTGCAAAAGACAACAATAATAACATCATACAGGATCAGCCAACAATCACGTCCACATCTGTACTTTGAAAGTTGACATAGAAACGTCCAAGGTCTGTTAACGTGCTGGTGTGGGCATCTAGCAGTGTGGCCTGTTTATGGATGAAACCGTCTCCGGGGTCAATTCTAGCCATGTACCAAGAGTATCTGCAAGAAACGGTCTATCCGAATTAACGCTTTAACAAACAACACCGAGCTTTAACGCCACTAAATAAGAAGTTTTTGAAGGGGGGGAATAAAAAAAATGTGGCTGCAGTATTAATCTCGTTTTCTTTTATAAACACCTTGATTTTTTTCTCGGGCTTGCCAGACCACTTTTAAGATTGACTAATTAATTGCTTGTGTGGTGTTTAACACCGTTAACATGATTTCAGTTATATCGCGGCGGCCAGTGCACCAGTTCGTGCTTTCCTTGCGATTCTGTTACCAATACAACGCAAAATATTCTTTCCATGCCAATGGTTCCATAGTCGAAACAATTTGTCAGCGATGAGAGAGGTTATGAACCCTGTCGCAATGACTATCATCAATCATCAGAAAGAAATTGGCCGAGCCGGGGATCGAACCAGAAACCACTGTTCTCAAGTCCTGTACACCACCGACTGAGCTACCTGGCTCGGCTACTACTTTTAAGAATGATGCTTTGGCAGGATTGGCGTTTACTATTTTTCTTTGTTTTGTAAAATTACTTTTGGAAAAAGGTTTGACTGAAAGGGGAAAAAGGGTTGGTCATCTCAGGAATTTATAAGCTTACAAACATTTCAAAAATCAGTTGTGGGGAAGGGGTGGGGGCTAACAGCCTCCCGCTCCCACGGCCCTGCTACCCCATTCTGTTTAGGGGTAACTGGACTTGAGACCTTAACTCTTTACCACACAATCCCGCCTTTTAACGACCAGCATTTTCTCCTTTTCTAACTATGTATTCAACCTTATCAAAGACAGAAATTATCATGTGAGCCACATTAACATTATAATTTGTAACCTGCAAATGTTTGCAATTTGGACAAGTCTAAAATTTCTTCGTTTGGAAAAGGGCTAAGTACTGTTTACTCACCGGTATACGAACGGAGCAGCTTCAAGTTTGGGCAACAAAGTCTGCATATAATGAAGTTGTCTTCGCGCATCGGACGAGTACGAGCAGGCAAATTCCGTCAGCCAGATTTTCTTGCCGTATCGGTCATACAAGTTCTTCAGATACGTCATCGTCTTCTCCGCACTGCACGAATAATGGTGCGTCGCCAGATAGTCAATACGACAGCCATTGCAATGACGAAAAAACTCATCAAACCATTGATTCGTGTTACCAAGACAACCGCTTCCACCGCATGGTGCTGACGATGGACTAACGAGAGGTTTCCCTTTCGACTGTTGTTCGATTGTATGCCAGTAAACGGCGGCATCAGCAGCCCTTAGATTGGCTTGCTCCCTATGGTTTGGTTCATTGAATCCCAGCACGGCCTCCGCGTTGTCTGGTACCCTCACTACTTTAGAATGACCTGGATACCAGCTCCATACCATGGGCACGTATTTGTCCAGCAATGAATTGTAAGGGGCACACGTCGGATCGGATCGATAGTGGCTAATGTCCATGGCCCAGTCATACCTGAAATTGTTTGCTGGTAACCAGCATTTTCTTCTTTTCCCACAATGTTTTCTACCCTTTGAAAGCCAAATTTTATGTTTTGAGTAACATTTAATATATCGTCTGCAAACACTTTTTTTTGAATTTTGACCTGTCCAAAATTTTGTCGTTTGGAACAGAGTTAAAGATATTTCTCGTTCCTTTTGACTTTGTCTTTGCTTCACGTGCTCAGTGATTAAACTGAAAGTTTTGACAGGAGAGAAGAGCTACAGGTGAAAACACAAAGGCTGATGTGCAATACACGTGTCTTCCTGTGTATCGCCCGCTCTTTGATTTAACTATTTAACCTCTCCCCACGAATCAGTTTTCTACAGACGGCTTTGAAAACGCCCTTGTAGGATATGCGTATCCGACGGACATGAATCATGAATCTTTGATACATGAAGGAGACACTGACCGTAGCAACACATGTCTTCTAACAATCTCTGCTACAAGAAAGTCCTCTTCAAAAGGAAACCAGTTAACTCTGTAACAAACGACAAAATTTTACACTGGTCCAAATTGAGAATACATGTATTTGCAGACAACAAATTAAATGTGGCCCAAATAACAAAATTTGGCCCTGATAGGGTAGAAAACATTGTGCAAAAAGGAGAAATTTTCTCCTTTTTCTACAATGTTTTCAAAAGCCTTCTTCCCTAGGGTCGTTAAAAGTCGGGATTGTGTGGCTAAGGGTTAACAAACAACGATTCTTTATATCACAGTCTACTCCATATTGGAAGCATGTCTATGCGACAAATGAAATGTGACTAGAATTATCGTATACATGTATATATTTGAAAGCATTGCCGGTTACCAACATTTTCTGCTGTTCCTACGATGTTTTCTAAAGCTTTCATCCCTAGGGTCATTAAAACACGGGATATTTTGGTAATGGGTTAATCAAACATACATCGTCTCACGAAATTTAAAAAAAAAAGGAAAAAAAAAACTACATCTTGCCTTCTTTAGCGCTTTGATATCGTGACTGACCGTGAATGATGGTGATGACGACCTTTTGAGGATGATGATGATGATACGTGTAGAAGATCTTACCACCACGATATATTGCTTAAAACTTTGAAATCGGAACAGTTAAAATTCCCCCTCCACAACGCCACTCCTTTTTTCTGCAATGCCACCGTAAAACTAAATAAACAGAAAGTTACAACAGTAGCAAGTACTGTATGGTATTGAAGCTTCATTTTTTCAAACTGAAAAAGTGCGTCAATTCTCCACAGAAGTTGTCTGTTTACTGGTCAACTCTTAACTCTCTACCAGAGGATAAATTTTTAGACTTGTCGAAATTTGAAAGCATTTGCTGACGACAAATCAATTTTGGCTCAAATGTTGGCACTTGTCTTTCAAATGGTAGAAAACGTTGGAAAAGGAGAATTGCTGGTTACCAGCATTTTCTCCTTTTCCTACAATGATTTCAGTAGCTTTCTTTTTCGATGTCGTTCAAAGTCGGGATTGTAAGGTAAAGGGTTAACTCTTTACCAGATAACAAATTTTTAGATTTGTCGAAATTTGAAAGCATTTGCAGACGACAAATCAAATTTGGCTCAAATGTGGACACTTGTCTTTCAAGGAGTAGCAAAAAACATTGTTGAAAAAGGAGAAAATGCTAGTTACCAGCATTTTCCTCCTTTTTCCCATAATGTTGTTAAAATTCTTTTTTCCTCAGGGTCTTAAATACTGGGAATTGTTTGGTAAATAGATAGAATCTAAGTACTTTCATACTAAATACAGCTGTAGGCGACATATTAACTCTTTCGGCACCCAATAAACAAGCTCGGCTTCTTCTGAAGGCTGTAAATGGAATCCACTGAGTCTCGGGAAGATTTTTATCATATAGGCTTGACCAAACAAGCGAAAGGTATAGATCAAAGATCAGACTGCACCTTCTGTGCAGTCTGATCTTGATCTATGCTGTCTGCAAAAGTCCCTGTTTTCGTCTATGGCGCTGAAAGAGTTAAACGTGGCTTCAATCGTGGAATTCGCCCTTTAACCCTGCAGCAAATAATCCCAACTTTTAACGACCCTGTTTTTGAAAACATTGTAGGAAAAGGAGAAAATGCTGGTAACCAGCATTTTCTCCTTTTCCCACAATTTTTTTCTACCCTATCGAAGATAAATTCCATCATTTGAGTCACATTTCATTTGTCGTCTGCAAATGCTTTCAGTTTGGTTAAGGCTTAAAGTGTGTCGTCTGGTAAAGAGTTAAAGGGTTGAATATGTTATGCATCAAACAGTGGAGGATACACGCATTTCCACTCTTTCCCAAATTGTTTTCAAATGCCATATTTTTCAGTGTCGTAAGGAAAGGATGGTTGGATAAAGGTTGAACTGTTTGAGAGTCACAAACAAAAAGGAGGGCATTGGCTTTATCTTTCTAGACACATGTATTAGGTATCTTTCCGCAACGACACGTCATCTGGGGTCTCCATGCGTCATCTGGGGTCTCCAAAATAAAGTATTGATAGTTGGCTATAAATTTGTGGGATATCTTAGCATTCGAGGCATTCCCTCTGAAAAGGGTGTTTAATGCATCTGCAAAAAGTATCGACCCATGCAGACTGCGCAGGCTGAGTTGGATTGAAACTTTTTGCTATCGGTCAATTTTCTGCGTGTTAAAGGATCGGTCTAACGCATGATTCAGTCGGTTGTGCAACAAAATGGATTTATGGATCCATAATTATGTGATAAGTTGCTTAGTAAAAGTTGTCACTGAAATGCATTAAACCACCTTTTGCCAGAGCATGGCTCAATTAAAAGTAACTTTTCTCAGTGTAACTTAGATCTTCTATATATTTCACAGAAGTGCAAGGCACATTATTCTGAACAAAATGTTCTTCCACCACGAAAAGTAGATCTTAATAACATGCTTGGTATATCGACACACACAACAAAATTTTTGTCGTTGGTTTTGCCTTTAAGAAAAAGAAAAAGAAAAACTCGCTCCAGCAAGACGAATTTCCTCTCTTTCCAGTTTTTGCTTTTTTTTTTTTTTTTTGGGGGGGGGGGGGGGGGGGGGCTTCTAAAAAAGCCGCAAATGCTTTGACCGAGTATGTGCAAGCTTTTAACAATACAGTGATCTAAATTTCGCAGGAATTTCACTATTTCTGTCTACACATAGGTTTAAGAAAAAGGGAAACTGGAAAGATGTTTTGTGTCAGACAATGAGGGCCATTCCTGTAAATCACCTTATCTCCCTTGCCAGATAAAGACTGAAGGTAACCAAATAACAGATTGGTCCTTTTACACATGTTCCTTTGTTTTTATCCTGGATTCCCTTGGGATGTTGCGATAAAAATAATTTGATTTATGATTATATGTAAGGTCCCCATGTAATTTCATAGCAAATCATGTTCTCAGTCATCATAGAAATGCATATATCGATTTATAAAACAATCTAACCAGATTTAGCCGAGATATTATCTATTTGTGTAGTGCAAGAAAGTAAAGGATAAAATCCAAGTAATCTCCTTATCAGGGCCAATGTAGTACTAGAGAGGAATCAAGGGAAACAACTAAAGAATGGCTTTCATTCATACTAAATGAAACAAACATGATAAACCTTTCCGAAAATGATAAATTGTCAAACCAAATAGCAAATCAAATTCATTGCATAAAACGAGTATGAAAATCCAATAATTGAAAAAGGAGCCCGAGCTACCAGATCACTTACTGCATTGAGAATTTCTAAACCGTGTAGCAACCATTTACAAAAATAAGTGTCACCCAGTTTTACCTATAATTACTATTGTTTCAGCTTTGTATATTTTGTGTAGATACGCAAATAGGGCCCAATTTTACTATCATTTTAATCGTTGTGTGAGCACGTCATATTCTTCGAAAATTGACCTGCTTTGACGCATCACTATCCTGTACAGGATAAATATCAATACCCGGTGCGTAAACTAAAACTCTGCCGCTAAAAAAGTAGCAAGTGGAAAATAGCTATTGACAATATGTTTGTGGAAAGATCAAGCCTGCTTTTCTATCCTAATTTCTTTAGACTGTAATTATTTTAAACGGGGGAAAAATTTAAAGGAAATAGTATAGCTTTATTTACTGCAAATCTTTGTATACATTATCTTAATACAGACATGGGGGAAAACCATGATTTGTGCCACAACAAAAATAAATTCCCCACCGGGTTTGGCTTATACCGGGACTGTTTCTCAACCTTATACGGGCTGCATTTGAAATGAGCCACTTAGCCGAAATAATGGAGCCTGTTATCGATCCTCATATCAACTATCGGACGGTTAGGAGAGATACAACAGGTACCAATTTAGGGTCATACACTTGGCTCATATAAGCAGATTGTTTCGATCGGCCATGTAGAAAATAAGAAATGATGGGGAAGGGTAGGTTTTACATGCAATTTTGATGTAAAGAGTTGTTATTACACCCGTCAGTGGCGTAAGATTGTTGAAAACAAGCATTTGCCTGTAGGTTGTCTTTGAAGCAGGAGGTTTTGACGTTTTGACAAAAAAAAAAGAAAGAAAAAAATGAAACCCACAGGTCACGGAAATAAGGGTAGATAACTCTATGAAAGACTGCTAAAAAAAAAAAACAAAAAAACGCGCATGGTAACATGCTACTTTTAATTTTATCCACAGATAATATGTTGTTCTGAGTTTTAATTCAGATGGCATTTTTAAGCTAGTCCCCAGGGTTTGCATTTTTTGAATTTTGGAATATAGACGAAAAAAAAGACCAGTTTTGTCGTGTTTTCCGGACTGCATCATTTATAGGATAAAGTCAGCAGTTTTTTACAAGTTGAACATGATTTATTGATATATACAAAAGATTTTGGACTATTCTGTTAAATTGAACCCCCCCCTTTTTTTTTCTAATCATTTCAGACAGATTTTTAGACCTTTGAAAGCAGAATTACTGTCTCGCGTGTTTTCGACCGTGAGCAATATACAGTGGAAAAGCCTGTTACGCCGGATTTGGCTTTAGGTGTCGCGTCACTGCGAGATTGCTTCCGGCTCTTAGTTTCAAAAGGAGCCCATGTGAAATTTTGCAGTAGGACTTTTGTTGCACTGTTTCATGGAGCTGAGGGGGATTAGTGGTATATAATTTAGATTTGCTTCAAATTTAGGCAGTTGGGACCAGTTAGATGTGATTTTATCATATATTTATTGGACTGTTTTGTATCTGTGGAGGAACAAAAATTTGGGGGTAATGGCCGTGTTTTTGAAAGGACAATTTTCTAGAGTGCCTGTGTTGATTAGGACTTAGCCCAAAACGCAGTCGATTGATATGTTGTATTTTTTATACATTCTTTTGGAGGAAATATGACTACTTTTGAGAGCAAGAGACGATAAAGCCAAAGTTTTGCCATTTAGCGACTTGTGAAGCTGCAAAGATGGTCGATTTCACTCTATTTTCAATATGACAAAAAAATTGGTGGTGTGACACCTTTATCAAGGGAAGTAACCAATCTATTCTAAACGGAATTTTTCGTTCACATCGGCAAATTTGATCACTCTCTTGCACTACGGCATTCGGCATACCTCGGGTGATCCGGTGATCAAATCCCTCGGCTGTATCACGTAGCTTGATATGCACCTACACGGTACATTTCGCACATCTCCGGAAGCACACCGCTTTACCGTTATTAAAATTGTAAGGCTCCTCTTTAGAAAGAACGCATGAGTAAATTTTCTATCGTTATCTTTCTAAGAGTATTTCAGTCGGCAAACAGTTTGTACATTCAAGTTTTAGCGTGGTTTATCAATTCCGTTAGGAGCTTTCATCGACAGATCGATAAAAGTGAATAACTTCACAGTGGTTGTTCATGTCGTTGCTAAGCGATCTACAGGGGCGCCGCCATGTTTAAGATCATGTGATTGGTAGTTCAAAATGGAAGCCTCCCTTATACAGACGAGGTTAGATGTAGGTACGGAATCGGCAGAGTTGTGACGAGTGGCACTACGGATCATTCCCATTCACCTCTGTAGTTGGCTCAGAAAGTAGTCCATCATCACGTGATATTTTCGACACATGACCATAACTCAAAATGGCGACGCAAACGCCGGTGAAAGAAAGACCAATCGATTGTTTTGTGTGCTGTTCAAACAGCATACGGCCAATCAGACTTAGTGGTAGGAAATGTGAAAAAAAGGGATTTCCTGAAAAGCTTAAATGTCTTTTAAAGGACGATAACTTGTTTTTTAATTTTGTTTAAATTGTCATCATTCATGGGCGCAGCCATTTTTTTTTTTTTTTTTACAACTGGCGTAAGATTCTGATCAGTAAAGAAGCTTGAAAAAATAGTTCCATTGTATACAGGTAAATTCATCAGTTTGAATGCACCTATTATGTATCCGGAAACATATTTCCTTTGTCTACTTTATTATGTTACACATGAAACAGTTAAACAGTAACAAAACATGTTTTCCTCGGTTTGACAAGATTCTTGTCATTTAGCCCATTGCAGAGATGTATGCACTCTCTTGCACTCCGGATCATTACATTCACCTCTGTAGTGGGCTCAGAAAGTAGTCCGTCATTACGTCATATTTTTGTCACATGACCATAACTCAAAATGGCTACACAAACGCCGGTGAAAGAAAGTCCAATATCGATTGTTTCGTGTGCTGTTCAAACAGCATGGGACCAATCAGACTTAGTGATAGGAAATGAACAAAAGAAGAATTTTCAGAAAAGCCTATATATCTTTAAAGGACGATAACTTGATTTTTAATCGTACAAACTTAGATCCAGCGGTGTGTCAAATCAGCTGTCATCATTCTTGGGCGCCGCCATTTTTGTTAAAATCGGCGTAAGATTCTGAAAAGTGGAGAGGCTCGAAAAAAATAGTTCCATTTTATACAGGTAAATTCATCAGTTTGAACGCACCTATAATGTATCCAGAATCATATTTCCTTTGTCTAACTTACAATTTTACATATGAAACAGTTAAACAGTAACAAAACATCTTTTCCTCGGTTTGACAAGATTCTTGTCATTTAGCCCATCGCAGAGATGTATGTGAGGTAACGAACGACAACTCTGCTCGGAGATTGAGATGTATGGTGAGAGTAACGAACGACAACTCTGCTCGGAGATTGAAATTTGATGTGCTCACTTTGTACTTCCGGTTGCGTTCTGTTTACAAACAACTTGTGAAATTCTCCCCTGACACCGAGCAGCACAGATCTAGACATCCGAAATGTCGGCTAAGGATAGACTGATAACATACTCCTACAAGAAAACGAAGCACAACCAGGAGAACGTACGAGACATCAAGAGAGGTATCGATGTACAGTAATTATAAGTTACAAAAGTGATTAGTTCATCACTCGCTGTCATACCCTGGAGAACTCGTACCCTAATCTGAAGGGTACGAGTTCTGAGAATTCGTACCCGGGGTAAAAGTTATCTGGAGATCTTGCGACCCACAAATAGATACTGAAGTAGTTGACAAGTATGTTTCCAAGTTTTATTTATTTATTTTTTTTAAGTGACTAGACTCCAAAATTGTTCTTGTTTTGTGCAAAATTTGTATGGATTTATAATGGTGTAGATTTGATAAAAAAATGTTTATATTTATGAAATAACATAAACAAATGAAAAGAAAGTAGTGTGTTTTATCATGCAGTGTTTGTTGTATATTAAGTAAACATGAGAAGGAAGACCATAAAGGAAGTTTGATCTAATCCTGTCCTACTTAATCAATCACATATAGTATTAATTAATCATTGCTATATATTAAATCTTTCCGGCAACCTTTAATTGAATTGAAATAAGTTTGGAATTGATTGATTGATTTTTGGAATGTGTGGGAACAGTTTTATCAATAGATTAATATTTTACTGGAATAAATTTAATAAGTGGTTAAAATAAACACATAAATAATAAAATTTTTACACTTAGTCAAAGGTCATGTTTCGAGAACAAAGAGAGCAAGAAAGATGCAATTCTCACAATAGATCAGTGACATTGCAAACATTTTGTAATGATGATATTCAATATTGGACCCTTAACTCTTTTGGTGCCATAGGTGGAAACGGATGGCAAAAATCAAGATCAGAATGCACAGAATGAAATTAGATCTATAGATATTGTCAAAATTCCTAGTCATTTTACCTTTCAGATAAATCCTTTTCTAAGTCTTGATGAATTGTAATTTCAGCTATTGATAGGGTTTACTGTACATATTTGGCACCGAAGGAGTTAAACACATAGGATAATGATTGGTGAAGAAAGAACTCCTGAAGGTCATGAAAGTACCTTCATTTCTCCACAATGTTTCAGTAATACCAAGATGCCATTTTAGATTTGCCTTCAATGCGAAAAGTATCATATTTCCTGTCTGCAGAGGTTTTCAAATGATGAGTCTAAAATTTTGTTGCATGTTAAAAATAATGGTTTGTTTTAGGAAAGCAATAGAAAATTTGGAAACAAACTTTTTAATGTTGTTACAAAGATCACAAAAAATTTATAATGCTGAGTTTCATGTTTACCGTGGTAGAGATATTTCTGTCAGGTAAATAATAGACTATCAACAAATTTTGCTCTTTCAGAGCTTACAATTTTAGCCTCTTCCAAATTGTAATTTTGTAGATGACATATTCAAATCTTGTTCAAATGGATTTTAATTTTCTGATAGAGTGGAAAAACATTGTGGGAAAAGAAGAAAATACTGGTTTTAAGTGCTTTCTCTTTTTCCAACAATGTTTTCTAAAGGTATCTCACACAGGGTTGTTAAAACTTTGGTAAAGGGTCAAATAATGATCCATAAAGATTAAATAAAAGATAAATTTCTTATTTCCATGTTACATAAATACCTATAATCAACAGAGAGAAAGGAATAGTGTATATTGTATGTAGATGCATTCACAGCCTGTTTTCACATCTCCCGTTTCCAACAAGATAAAGAAGTTTCCCATAGACCTTAAAGATTAACCTCAGTTTTTCAAAAACCTGAAACACTATTGGTGAAGAAGAAACTTGTAGATCAGACTGCACACATAAAAGTTAAAGGAATAGGGCATGTTCAGATCACACACTGCTTGTGCAGTTTGAAAAAAAGTATTTGTCAAAAAAAGTGTTTTGTTACTATCTATCTCTCTTGCTCACTCTCTTAATTCACAATATTTTTACCTGTATTACCTGTGTTTCTGAACTCATTTTAATTATTCATAATTTTAACTCTAAGAACGTGGAATAAACGGCCATTTTCATTCTAGAAAAAAAAAAACCCTAAATTTTAGCAATGCCAAAGTTATTCTTGTTTAGAATGTCTTAAAAAAGTGCCAAATGAAGATCAAAGGTCAGACTCCGTGTTTGGCCTTGAATAAAAAAAAAAAAATCCAACAGTTTTCAGAGACATGTGCGAGCTAGTTTCTACATTGACCATGATTTCATGGAATTGTTACTGAAGGCCTGCTGGACAGAGAAGAGACAGACAGAGGATGTGTTGGGTGACAACAAACATACAGAAGGGCACATGTAACAAGATAGACCGAAAAACATAGACAGAAGGTCAGATGTTGCAACAGATGTTTAGAAGGATTGGCACAAATAGAAATAGGCAGAGAGAGAGGGAGGGGTAGGCACATATATACAGAGGCATAAAGACAAAGACATACAGAAAGACTGACAGATGAGGTGCCTGTACATTCTTACACAAAGGTGTAATGTGGAACTGGCAGGCACCGAGTACTATACAGAGGCAAAAGGATGGAAAAGAAAATGCCCAGTCAAATATCTAATTCAATTGTATTAACTTGGTACTTTTTTTCCCCTCAGAGACAGATGTTAAGCCGGGTACTAGCAAATCCAAGTTTGAGAATGACATGGACATTTTACGAGCATTTGATTTACAACTAGAATATGGACCTTCTGTCGGTAAGGATTATGTCAAAAATGCTGCAACCTGTACTCTGAACCTAAATATTGCATAGTATTCTCATTACTTTGGCTGCTTGGCTCCATTATTTGAACCATTCTCTGTGAAAAGGGGCTTATTGCAACTGCAAAAAGTATCAACTCAGGTCAGCCTGCGCAGGCTGACCAGGGCTGAAACTTTTTGTTATTGGTCAATTTCCTGCATGTCCAAGGACTACTTTGTTGATGGTTACATAAAATGGACTTCCTGGATCCATAATCATGAGATGACATGCCAAGTACCATGCATCAAGGAGATGCATCAAGCCCTCTTTTGCCAGAGTAAGGCTCATTTCTTTGTTTGTGCTTGTGTTCGTTGGAAGCTCATATCAGAAGACCTCAGTGACAAGCCAGTGTTTTAATCTAGAGGAATGCTTTGGGCAAATGACTGTCTAGAATTTCAAATGGCCTGATCTAAAGCATGACAGGCCCAAATTAACATCTGAATGCTTAACCCAATCCAAAACAATAAATTTTAGATCACTCCAATTTCAAAACATCTGCTTGTGACAAATTTGAATTTTGTACGAATGAGCTTCAGTTTTTGGAAAGGAAAGAAAACGTTTTGGGAAAAGGAGAAAATGCTTAAAGTCAGCATTTTCTCCTTTTCCCACATTGTCTATAAAAGCTATCTCCATCAGGGTCGTTAAAACTTAGAATTGTGTGGTAAAGGGTTAATTGGGCTACCTATAACAGAATAAGGGTCTCAAAATGGTCTATAGATATTTTGGGCTATATTGAACTCTAAATTAGCATACACACTTTTGAAATATATTTTGCCAACACTCTGTGAAATGGGGGTTTAATGCATCTCTTTGATGCATCATACCATACAAGTCATCAGTTAATTATGGATCCATAAGATCCATGTTTTTCTAACATCTTAGTAGACAGGTCCTTTGACATGCAGAAATATGACTGATAGCAAAAACCTTTGACTTGGGTCTGGGCTAGTGCAGACTGCCAATTTTCCTATAAATATATCTCTCAACAAAAACAAGTTGGGAATTGTCAAAATTGGAAGCATTTGCAGATGACAAATTAATTGTTGCTCATATAATGGGAATATTTGTTGAATTTGTTAAAACTATTGTTGGAAAAGGAGAAAATGCTCGTTACTGGCATCTTCTTCTTTTCATACAGTATTGTCTTAAACCATCCTTCGGGATTAATCAGATATTGCTTTTTTTGGTAAAGGGTTATTGTAAATATGTATGGTGATAGTTTTGAGACTGAGTTTGATTTTGTTATTCTTTGCTGTTTTAACCCTTTACCACACAATCCTGACTTTCAACGACCCTGAGGGAGAAGCCTTCTGAATACATTGTGGGAAAAGGAGAAAATGCTGGTAACCAGCATTTTCTCCTTTTTCCACAATGCTTTCTCTACTGTATGAAAGACAAATTTTATATTTTGAGTTACATTGAATTTGTCCTCTGCAAATGCTTTCAATTTGATTAATTGATTGATGGAGTAGTGTTTTATGCCACTTTCAACATTATTTCAGTCATATCAAGGCAACATTCATGTATTTTCTAGGTTTCATCAGTACTATTTCAGTTTTGAGAAGGCTAAGATTTTGTTGTTTTGTAAAGTGTTAATTGTTTTTTACATGGATCTAGGTATTACCAGACTACAAAGATGGAAGAGAGCTAACAAACATGGATTGAATCCTTCTGTTGAAGTGAAAGAACTGATCTTAGAACACAGTGATGATGAAAGATACACACAATGGTATGACTGGTTTTCCTTTTTTTTTTTTTCTATAGATTCTGTATCATGATTAATGTCATAGGTAGGGGGCATTTTGGAGGAGAAAAACTAGTTATCAATATTTTTTCCTTTTCTTTCATTTTTTTTTTTTTTTTTTTAGAAAACTCACTACCACTGGGTCATCAAAACTTAGGATTGTTCAATAAAGCCTTAGAATAACAATAGCTGCATAAAGTAGACAAGACAGGTGTTGAAAAATGCATTTAAATCTAAATCACACCATTTCAAAGTATTGAAATAATTGTGAAGATGACAATTTATTGTACAATCTGTCCAAGTGTTAGTCACTGGCAGTGAAATTAATTTCAAAACTAGTTTAAATGCTGCCAGGTCACTCTATCATTTTTACTTTTTGCCTGGTTTTGAAATTCATTTTTATGCCAGTGACTTACACTTGGGCCGACCACACAATAAGAGATTGTCATATTCACAATATTTCCATACTTTTAAATGGTATGATTTAAATTCAAATGCATTTCAACACCTACATTAGTTGTACACAGGCTGACCTGGGTCAAAAAATTTTGATATTGGTCCACGTTCTACCATTCTACCTGATGATTCAGTTGATTGTAACTGTTAGACAAAAAAGATTTATCAATCCGTAATTATGTGATGACTTGCTTGACATTTTGACATGGAGATGCATTAAACCCACTTTTACCAGAGCATGGCTCATATGTAATACTGATTCCTTTACCATCAAGATGATACTGCTAGTGATTAGCTTGTTTAACCATTTCCCGAACGATAAATTTTAGACTGGTCCAAATTGAAAGAGTTTGCAGATGACAATTTTAAATTTGATGAAAATGACAGAAAGTTCTCCAAAAGGGTAGAAAACACTGTGGGAAAAGGAGAAATTGCTCGTTACAAGCAATTTCTCCTTTTCCCACAGTGTTTTCAGAAGACTTGTACTACAGACACGTGAAAACCAGGGCTTGTTTGGGAAGGGTTAACCCTTTACCATATGACAAAAGTTTAGACTGGTCCAACTTGAAAGCATTTGCAGTCAGCTTAGATGATGGGATTTGTCTTATAGGGACAGAAAACATTGTGGGAAAAGGAGAAAATGCTGGTTACCAGCATTTTCTCCTTTTCCCACTATGTTTTCAAAAGGCCTCTTTCTTGGGGTCATTAGAACCCGTGATTGTGTGGTAAAGGGTTAAGCATGCCTTTAGCCCTTTACAAAACAATCTCAAGTTTCAACGCCCGAAGGAGTTTGAAAACATGGTAACCAGCTTTTTCTCCTTTTTGCACAATATCTTCTACCCTTTCTGATACAAGTCCGTCATTTGTACCACATTTGTTATCTGCAAGTACTTTCAGTTTGGACAAGCCCTTGATTTTGTTGTTTTGGAAGGAGTTGGTACACAAACACATTATATGAAAGAGATATACAATGATGTTTATAGTAAAGTGGTCTTTTCTCATTTCCAGGTTCTCATTTTAACCCTTAACCACACAATCCCATGTTTTAATGATTCTTGAGATAATGGCTTTGAAAACATTGTGGGAAAAGGAGATGCTAATAACCAGCATTTTTGCCTTTTCCCCCCACAATGTTTTCTACCCTTTCGAAGAACTTCATTTCATTTGTACCAATTTCAAAGTTGTCATCCGCAGATGCTTTCAATTGTAAGGAGTCTAAAATTGGTCATTTGGGAAAGGGTGAAATCATTTGGTTTCATGCCCATTTCACAAAATAGCTCATTTCATTGTGATTCCCACAGCAGCCAAACATCTATAGACATTATTTTAAAGAAGCTTGTCATTTACCTTTTCTGTGAGTTTATGTTATTGGTTAGAGTTGGAGTGAAAGTTTATCCGGAAAGTACATAATATGTTTGAAAAGTCTTTGTTTTCTTTTTCAGCCTTTGGAATGACTACAAAAACATCATTTGATCCAAAACAGCCAACAGGCAGCCAATGAGAAGCTGAATACCAAATGTGTTCTGAAAAGTGGTTACCACCATCTTCTCCTTTTCCCACAATGTTGTCGTCAGTGTGGTCAAAACATGGGATTGTTTGGTAAAGGATAAGCAGAAGTTTGTAAATACTGGTCATTTTGTGATTGAAAGTTGTAAGCATGTTCTCCATCTGCTGCACATCCTGGTAACATCAATGTGCATTACCATTTGAGCGCAGTATAAACAGGAAAGACACATACCGACCAGAAATAAGATCCAAATACTTGTGATATTAGGCTGCTCTTGTCCAAAATGTCTCAACAATAGATCTAAGATCAGACTACATGTTTTTTTTCAGTCTGATCTTGATATATAATGCCTGTCAAGGCATCTTTAGATGTGAAAGATATTCTAGCCCTTTACCACACAATCCGGAGTTTTAACGACTCTGATTTTTAAAAGCATTGTAGGAAAAAGAGAAAATACTGGTAACCAGCTTTTTGTCCTTTATCCGACAATGTTTTCTACCCTGTCAAAGACTGTAATCATCATTTGAGCTACATTTAAATTGTTGTCTGTCCTTTACCACACAAATTGGACTTTAAATGACTCTGTCGGGGAAGGCTTTTGAAGACAATGTGGGAAAGAGAAAATGCAGGTAACAAGCATTTTCTTATTTGTCCACAATGATTTTTACCTTTTCACAAACAAATCCATTATTTTTGCCATGGTCAGTTTATTGTCTGCATATGCTTTAGTATTGGTCCACTCAAAAATTGGTTAATGTGGTAAAGGGTTCACTCTAAAATTTTGTTGTGTGGTAAAGGGTTAAATTTGGACCAGTCTAAAATTTTGTTGTTTGGTAAAAACTTAGGGGTTAATGTTTGATACAGGACTGCATGAGAAAACATTATGGCCTATTAGCCTTGACCTTTTCTTGTGAGAACTACAAACACAGTTATATGGAATTGTGAAATGGACCAAAACCTTTAACCCTTTACCGCACAATGCCGCCTTTTGACGCCCCTAAGAAAGAAGGCTTTTGAAAACATTGTGGGAAAAGGAGAAAATGCTGGTAACCAGCAGGAAAAGGAGAAAATGCTGGTAACCAGCATTTTCTCCTTTTCCCACAATGTTTTCAGCCCTATCAAAGAAAAATTTCACCATTTAAGCCACATTTAAATTGTCGTCTGCAAATGCTTTTAATGTGGACAAGGCTAAAATTTTGTCGTCTGGTAAAGGGTTAATGCCTTACTAAATAATCCCATGTTTTAACGACCTTGAGGAGGAAACCTTTTAAAAACATTATGGGACAAGGAGAAAATGCTGGCAACAAGCATCTTTTTTTTTCCCAAAAATGTTTTCTATCCTTTCAGACACAAGTTTCATTGATTGAGCCACATTTTAATTTGTTGTCTGCAACAACTTAATGGGTCAAAGTTGTAATTTACTTACAAAATTGATGAAGCTTTTAGTTACGTTTCTGAGTTTTTGCTACATTTTATTGATTTACATTGTGTTTAGTTTATTTTTAATTGTATGGTTTTATTCCTTAAGTATTTTTGTTTCCCCTTTTTATGAACTATTTCATTGGTATCTGTGTGCATGTGTATGAGTGAGAGACATTTGACCCCTTACAACACAATCCTGAATTTTAATGACCTCTGGAAAGAAGGCTTTTGAAAACATTATGAGAAAAGGAGTAAATGCTGGTTACCAACATTTTCTCCTATTCCCACAATGTTTTCTGATTAAGTAAAGGCAAGTTTCATTATGTGAACCACCTCCAATTTGTTGTCTGCAAATGCTTTGAATTTGGACAAGTTTAAAATCGTGTTTTATGGTAAAGAGTCAAATTGCTTATCTAAAGATAAGAAATGTAACTTATGTTTTAGCTTCAAAATTTTCTTTCAAGTTTTGCCATAAAGTTATGAGTGATATTTTAGTTGCATAGAAGTGCTCAAACCCATTCAGTTATTGCTGTTTAAATTTTGATATTTAGTGGTAATATGTCAACCATGAAATCATTATCCTACAGATGGTCAATAAGATTTCACTGCAGATGCAAGCATTAAATGCAAGCATTCAGTGAACCAGGGCATGCAGGTCATTAACACTTAAGCTGCTGAATAAATGAAACACAAATTTCTACTCAATACTAAAAGCCCAAATATTGCGGTTTCAAAGTTGATTTCACTGGAAAAAAAATACCGTATCGAACGGTGTAGATCAGTGATCAGACTGCACATTCTGTGCAGTCTGATCTTGATCTACACTGTCTGCAAAAGGTCAGTGAGTCACAATTAGCAGCTGTAGGGTTAAGTGCTTGCATCTACACTGGAATCTAGAAGGATCATGGTCATAATTCAGTGAAGGATGGATTATCATAGCATGTGCATAATTGTTAATTACATGTATAAAAGATCCATGTTTTTTTTTTTCACACCTGTTACTTCATCGTTTAAAATTGTGACAGAATCAGAGAGAAATAAATCCAGTAATTTTGTGAATCTGTGTTTTCTTATGTCGGCCATTTCTGTTAATATTGCTTGATACAATCTGCATTCAAGTTATAGGAAATTGCTTTTCTTGTATAACACCACATCAGTTGAAATAATATACTTGTACCTATGACAATAAACACTTGACCCTTTACCAAAAAAATCCAATGAGTTCATGACCCAGTGAAAATTGCTTTTAAAAACATTATGGGAAAAGAAGAAAATGCTGGTGACCAGCAATTTCTCCTTTTCCCATTATGTTTTCTACCTTTGTAAAGACAGGACTTCATTTGGATGGTTTACTTAAGTAGGTGAGACCTGAAAGGTCATCACCTTCTCAAAATTACCTTCTTATAATTTTTACAAGTTTTTTTGTCATATTTGGCTTACATTCGTTTGTAGTACAACATCTGATATTTGCTAGTGTTACAAGCTGATTTCCATGTGATGTCACTAACTCTTCTGAACCATACTACAGAATTTTGGACTTGACAAAATTGAAGCATTTGCAGATGACAAATTAAATCTAGCTTAATAAACAAAGATTTCTGTCTTCAATAGGAAAGAACACATTTTGGGAAAAGGAGAAAAGGTTACCACTATTTTCTCCTTTTCCTACAATGATTTTAAAAGCCAGTCTTCTGTATGGTTGTTGAAAGTCTGGATTGTGTGGTAAAGGCTTAACCCTTTACCACACAATCCTGACTTTTAATGACCCTGAGAAAGAAGCCTTTTGAAAACATTGTGGGAAAAGGAGAAAATGCTGGTAACCAGCATTTTCTCCTTTTCCCACAATGTTTTCTAACCTTCCCAAACAAATTTCAATTTTTCAGTCACATTTATTACGTCGTCTGCAAATGCTTTCAATTAGGACTAGTCTAAAATTTTGTCGTATGGTAAAGAGTTAAACTACATACGGTATGAGATATAAACAAGAACACCTGATGAGACATCAAGATTAGGGGCTAAAATAGAGTGAACAATCACATTTGACTTTCATTTACGTCATCTTTATTGAATTCGATGGAATGCATTTTAATAAGGCATTAAATAATCCATTTAAACATTTCACTCTCCTTGAACAGAGAATTTGCACAACACATTCAAAATACTACAGTAATGACTAATAAGTAATTCTACATGGCATTAAAACTATGGTTATCAAAAATATAAGAAAGATCCAGAACTTTATTTTACTCTTTATCAACAACAAAATTTCAGATTTGTCAAAATTTAAAAGCATTTGAAGACAACAATTCAAATGTTGCTCAAATGATGATGTTTGTTTTTGAAATGGTTGAAAACATTGTTGGAAAAGGTGAAAATGCTAGTAACCAGCATTTTCTCCTTTACTCACAATGTTTTTGAAAGCTATCTCCTTCAAGGTTGTTTAAACTTGGGATTGTGTGGAAAAGGGTTTACCCATTACCTCCAGCAGACAAGTAGTTTGCATCTCGCTGCAGACTTTAATTGAGTACACTGTGATAAAATGAGAAATTGATGTACCGAGCAGTTTCTCCATTTGCCACAATATATTCATTTGTATTCATATTTATTATGTACATCCATATTTAATGAGGGGTCCAGTGTGACAGTGCAGGACTCTTATCCTGGAGACCCTCGGTTTAAGCCTAAATGGAAAACTAACCACGGTTTAACGAAAAAACTTAAGTCTGTTAATTTGCTCAAATCCACTAACAAACTCTTGAGTTGGTTATTTTAGATGCATCTCTCTAGCATTAACTCCTTACCAAACGACAAAATTTTAGACTGGTCCAAATTGAAAGCATTTGCAGACAACAATATAAATGTAATTGAAAAATTAAAATTTGTTTTGGGAAGGGTAGAAAACATTGTGGGAAAAGGAGAAAATGCTGGTTACCAGCATTTTCTCCTTTCCCCACAATGTTTTCAAAAGGCTTCTTTCATGATCATTAAAAGTCGGGATTGTGTGGTAAAGACTTAACAGACTTAACCTTCTCAGATCCTGAGTTGACACCACATTCCAGACCCAACTCAGCAAAAAAATGGACTTGACTCAATAAACAGATGCATGTCCATTATTTTACTGAGTTGAGTCTGAAACCTGTCAACTCTGGATTTGAGAAAGCTGCTAAAGTCTGTTGATTTTACTGAAATGTGTCTCGAATAAAAAATAAAAAAAAAACTCTACTTGAGACAGAAACTGTGTCCGTCAGTGGATGTGAGCAAAATAAGGGACTCAAGTTTTTACATGAAACTGGCCCTAGATTTTTCTTTGGCAAGACACTTTATAGCCCTAGTTATGCACTGGTGTAAACCGAGACATACATGAATAAGCAAACTGTTGCCATGTCATGACTCCAGTAATATTTAAAGTGGTGTAAAACGCTATTTATTTAATCAAAACCATAATTAACAAGAACGTTTACAAAGCTGGCTGCCACAAAATTGTTTCAAGAATGATCAGTATCTGAAATAACAGTTGGATTACAGCCTGCTCCACTCTTTGTAACATCAAATGGAATTTTATTTGAAAGTTTTGGTTAAAGTGGAGCAACTCCCTCAATGCATTTTTTCTCTGTATAGTTACATACTTGTCAGAAAATGCATGCATAATAAATCAGATTGCTTTCAATGACTGAAATATCATTTGATTAACTACTATAGTATAGGAGATATTGCCCATACTTTACAATTTTCAAGGCGAGATTATTTCAAAATTAAGAAAGCTAGTGTTGCCATTCTTTCACTGTGCACTCTGACATATCCCCTGCTATCCACCTCTGAAAAATCTTGAGTTTTTTTAACTAGAATTTTATTTCATTTCAAGAAGACCTGAGATCAAAAGTATATAAATTAGAGAAACTGTTCTCTTGGGTTGCAAACTTATTCCCCTGTTTTAAAGAGTGAAATATGAAATGACCGTCTACAGCAGTGTAACTTTATAGGAGTTACTGTCAAATGCACCCTAACAAGAAACTTTTTGCAATTCAAGCGGAGCTTGGTACAGAACTAAGAAAGCTAGAGTCGGGCTTACTTTGCTCTGCACACTGCCTTATTGCCTTCTATGCAGGTGTGAAATGTCCTTTAATAATCTGTTTTAGTGTAGGAGTTATTGCAAAAAGATGTTACTGTTCACACTGACATCAACCAGGGCAAAAAAGTGACCAGTATGGCTTGCAATTCTGCAAAGAGTCCAGCTACAATACACAATTTGTGCAAAATTTTATTATGTATTTCAAGGATTTGTGCATGTAAATATTTTTGACTTTAAAAAAAAAAGTAATGCAATAGTGGAAAAAAAAAAAAGTAATGCAATAGTTCAAACTGCTGCTACTTTTTTCTCAGTAGATCGATTCCATCTAAATTTCAAATGTATCGACTAAAAATTTGAGACATTATAATTATAAAAATTCTACTCTATCTAACAAGTGCCCTTACTATATTCAAAATACAATAATACTTGAGAAAATTATATACATGTAGAAATACAAAACTTTGCAAGAGCTCTTTTGGTAAAAAATGAGAAACTTTTATCTAGTCTGGCAGTTGTAATTGAATTCAATGCAATTAACAAAAAAATACCTACGCAGAAATTTGAAATTATTTGATAATCAATTTTCAATTGTGTCAAATACATTTCAAAATTTAGGTACATTTTGATGTATTTAAAGAAGAAAACTACCCCTAATGATGTATTAGAAAGGAAACAGATGTTTTCAGATGGGAAAATGTGATGTTTTGTCTAGCATATCTTGCACACCATCAGGCGGTATAGATCAAGGATAAGACTGCAGATTTCAGAAGTCTGATCTTGATCTACATTGTCTAAGAAAAGCTCCGAAAATGTCCCTCAGTATGCTAAAGGAAGAGTAGAAGAAAAAGGCTTTAATTGGGTGGTTTGGCTGCTAACTATTAGCAGTACTGTTTCACTACCAGTTTCCTGATCCAAACTTTTAACAACCCTGATGAAGATGGCTTTTAAAAACATTGTGGGAAAAGAAGAAAATGCTGGTAAACAGCATTTTCTCCTTTTCCAACAATGTTTCCTACCTTTTCCTGAGCAACAATCAACAATTGAGCCACATCTAATGTGTTGTCTGGAAATGCTTTCAATTTGAACTAGTTTAAAGTTGTACTGTTTCCTAAGGATTAAATTGGGAGTACATTGCCAGGTAACCCCTGAATGCAACAATGAGAAGAAAAATTGATTTACAAAACATCACACAGATTTTGTGTCCAGGCAAGTGAAGGACAAAGTCAATAGAAATAGGTGAAGAGAGATTCATGAAGGAATTACAAAAAAAACAAGTTGACTAGATATAACGACAGTGTGTAAGATTGACAGTATACAACTTTAAAAGGAGCCATGCTCTGGCAAAAGGGGGCTTGATGCATGACATCAAGCAAGTTATCACTGTATTATGGATCCATAAATTACATTTTGCATAACAACTAACCAAAATGTAAGGTGCACTGGTCCTTTGAGCTGCAGAAAAATTGAACAATAGCAAAAAGTTTTCGCTCAGATCAGCCTGCACGGACTGCTCAAGCTGACCTGGGTTGATACTTTTTGCAGATGCATTAAGCCCCCTTTTCACAGAGCATGGCAAAAATATATGAGCCATGCTCTGTAAAAAGGGGGCTTAATGCATCTGCGAAAAGTATCGACCCAGGTCAGCCTGCGCTGTCCGCGCAGGCTGACCTGGGTTGGAACTTTTTGCTATTTGTCCATTTTCTGTATGTCAAAGGACCAGTCTACCCCATGATTAAGTCATTTGTTAACTCTTAAGCTGCTTATCACGACCCACTGACCTTTTGCGGACAGTGTAGATCAAGATCAGACTGTACAGAACCTGCAGTCTGATCTTTGATCTACACTGTCCGATACGGTATTTTCTTTCCGGTGAAATCAACTTTGAAACCGTAATGTTTGGGCTCTTAGTATTGAGTAGAAATTTTGCGTTTCATTTATTCAGCAGCTTAAGTGTCAAAAAAAATGGATACAATGGATCCTTACGTACGTGATGTCTTGCCTGATACAATGCATTACGGAGATTCATTAAGCCCCTTTTTGCCAGGGGATGGCCCATATATAAGGTGAAGTTCTGGCAAAAGGGGTTTAATACATTTTTGCACTGCATTATAACAAGCAAGTCATTGCAAAAAAAAAATGATCCATTTTGTCTATAAACCGGCTGAATCATGAGGTAGACATGTTTGTCTACATGCAGAATACCTCACAATATAAACAAAAAGTTTCGAATTCAGTCAGACTGCACAGGCTAACCTTGGTCAGTACTTTTTGCAGATGCATTTAACCACCTTTTCACAGAGAATTACTCATGTATATTTATTACATGCAAAAAAATTTGTTGAACTTGTATAGTGACAAAAAAAAAATATTTGTCAGATCTTCCAAGTCAGATACTTTTTTTCCAGATCTTCTCCAGCTATTCATACTTTTACCCTTAGTCAAACAACCATATTGTAAGCATTTGCAGAGGACAGCTAAATTTGATGCAAATAAAGGAATTTGTCTTTGCAAAAGGGTAGAGAATATCCTTAACTGCTAAAACAAAGGTTGTGTGGTGAAAGTTTAACAAACACCATGACCACAGGAATAATCTCTCATAATTGATACTTTGTTTTAGCCATCTGCTGCGTGCTTTATTCCAGGAGGCATCCAGTCAACACTGTCTGTCAATGATCACATTTCCATCTTTATCCTTTACACGAAGTCGACCATTTGAATATCTTGTCTCCTGTCGGCCGTCAGGATACACAGTTTTAGCCGTTCCATCTGGGTACTCTCTTTTCTACAACAAAGAAAGATATGTTACATACTATCAAAAATGTGGTGCAATTGACAAAAGTTGTCTTTGAAAGGTGATTAGTTGTGTGTGTTGCCATAAATGGGTGCTTAGGACAGGTTCTCTGCGGGCTACAGGTTTGATCCTCTCTCAAAGCGATGGGTTTTTTCATAAGAACGTCTTTGGGCAAGACACTTCAGAGCCCTAGCCTAGTTCTGGTGAAACCCCAAAGTTACATGAATGAGTTAGCTATTGCAGTGATATGGCTGAAATGATGTTGAAAGCAGCATCAATCAATAGGACAGTAATTGCTCATAACTGCTTGTTACAATAAATTGCTCCTTTTCCAGCATCAATAGATGTGTAATGCAGGGGTGTAATAAATCATGTGTTCATCTATATAAATGCACAAACAGTTATGTAAAGCTCCGACATAAGGCTTACTTTCCCAGGACAGTCAAAATTACTGTGTAATGCCATTAGTTCACTTCCTCAGTGAAACATAATTTACAATTACCCAGTGACTTTTTATGAAATGTCAAAATTTTAGACTCGTCCATATATAACCCTTAACCTGCTAAATAAGGGAAATGAAACTTTCAAGACAATAGCAAAAACCCAAATGTTGTAATTTCAAACTTATTTTTTACAGAAAGGTATCTCCTTATCAGACAGTGTAGATCCAAGATCATCACATTCTGTGCAGTCTGATCTTGATCTGCACTGTCGGCAAAAGGTAATGAATCATGCATAGCAGGCTAAAAGTTAAAGTATTTGCAGGCAGCATATCACATTCCGATCAAAAGAATAGGATTTGTCTGTGAAGGTGTATAAAACATTGTGGGAAGATGAGAAAATGATGGTATAAATTATTTTACACTTTTCCCACAATGTTTTCAGAAGCCACATAATCCGGAGTTTTAACGACCCTGAGAAAGAAGCCTTTTGAAAACATTGTGGGAAAAGGAGAAAATACTGGTAACCAGCATTTTCTCCTTTTCCCACAATGTTTTCTACCATATCAAAGACAAATTCCATCGGTTAAGCCAAATTTAAATTTGTCATCTGCAAACACTTTCAACTTGGACAAGGTTACTTTTTTGTTGTGTGGTAAAGAGTTAATGACTTCTTCAGTTCTGTTCTACCAAAAATACCCGAGTTATTTCACACTCCAAAACCATAGAAAATGAGAAATATTTACTTTATAATCTTGTGTATGTATTTCTCTCTGACCATTTGGAAACTCCATGATTTTATCCCCATTCTTCTCTAGCCTTATGATGGTTCCATCTTGAAATATACTCTCCTCAGAGCCATTAGGAAAGATATACTTTACAGTCTGGTCTGGAAAAGTTATCTCCCTTGTGCCATCAGCATACAACTTCTCTGTTTGATTACTGAAATGAAAAATAAAACAGTAAATCCTTGACACTTTGTGTTTAAAAAGGTTTGTGTCTGGTCTGGAAAAGTTATCTCCCTTCTGCCATTGGCATACAACTTCTCTGTTTGATTACTGAGATGAAGAATAAACCAGTAAATCCTTGACAGTTTGTGTTTAAAAGGGATCAAGAATTGCTTCTAATTGTCAAGTTACATGTACTTATTCAAGTAATCAGAAAAAGTGCTCATCAACTTAACTCTCTGTATGTGATGTGACAATAAGCAGGATTTTTTCAAAATTACAGGAGCAATGCTAGTTCAAGAGAACAATTCAAAAAGTTTAACTCTTTACCAAACGACAAAATTTTAAACTGGCCCAGACTGAAAGCATTTTCAGACAATGAACTGAACATAGCTCAAATTATTATTTCTGTCTTTGATAAAGTTGAATCCATTTTGGGAAAAGGAGAAAATGCTGGTTACCAGCATTTTCTCTTTTTTCCACAATGTTTTCCAAAGGTTTCCTCCTCAGTGGTAAAGAGTTAAACCATTATTTTTGTACCCTCATAACTTTCAAATCTTTAATAGCCAAATATATTAGCTCAATCTCTTTCAATGGAGGAAAATTCAACCCATGGAAACTAAGAAACATTTATAACTTATAAGCTTCATGAAACAAACAAATGGTACAGAACTTGGCTCAGACTACATATTCTGAGCAATCTGATCTTAATTTATGCCATCTGCAAAAAAAACACGTTTTTGCCTTTGGCACTGAAAGGGTTTAAGAGCCAAATAAAATACATGTACATTGGTCATTAACTTTATGGTAAAAAAAAAAAACCCTAAAGATTTCAATAGTAATTTCAAGTCCATTTTGGTAAAAATACAAAATACTGGACAGAGTAGATTCTTTTTCAGGATGTTTTCTGTATAAAGAAGAGGACTGCATGAAAATGCCAATGCTTGGCTGCAGTTGCTTTTAGAGATAGATTGATTGATTCAATATAAGTCAAAAAGGGGAATAAATGCGTAAAAATATTTTGATAGTTACAGATTGTATGGGCTTCCCCTTTGATGAATTAACAACTAGTGATGATGAAATTGGCTTGTGAAAGAGTAGAAACCACTATGGGGAAAAAGGAGAACATGATGGTTACCAGAATTTTCTTCTTTCCCACAATGTTTTCTTGAGGCTTTCTCAGGATTGTTAAGACTAAGTGATATTCGGTATAGGATTAAACATTTACCACTTATCTACAACATTAACCCTTTACCACACATACCCTACTTTTAATGTCCCTGAGAAGGACCAGTTTTGAAAACATTGTGCAAAAAGGACAAAATGCTGGTAAACAGCATTTTCTTGTTTTCCCAAATGTTTTCTACCCTCCCAAAACAACTTTCAATATTTGAGTCACATATTATTATGTTGTCCGCAAATGCTTTAAATTTCAACAAGTCTAAAAGTCTGTCATTTGGTACAGAGTTAAGTACTAATGAAGTTCGTGGCTTAAACTGTGAAAAACAAAATTTCCTAACAGTTTAGCTGTTAATCACACAATGCTGAGTTTAAACAACCCTGGGAGAGAAGGCTTTGGAAAACATTGTAAGAAAAGGTGAAAATGCTGGTAACCAGCAATTTCTCCTTTATCAACAATGTTTTCTACCCTTTCATAGCTAAATACCACAATTTGAGTCACATTTAATTGCATCTGCAAATGCTTTAAATCGGGACAAGTCCAAACTTTAATCATTTGGTAAAGAGTTACGGGCAGACTTACTTTGGAAACTGTAGAATTTCTAGACCATCAGGATAGCTTGTCACTGTGGTTTGAGCCTCGGCATAGAAATATATCTGTAAATACATGGATAAAACACTGTCCCTTTAGTCTTTATGAGATAAAACAACAGCAGTAACAGAACCAAATTTTTTACAAAACAACCAGTCTTGTTTTTAATGCAATATACCACCCTCGTATCTTACACATGTTTTAGATAAGCGTTGTGTGATTCGTATATGATATCATTTTATACTTTTGAGAAGTGAATCAGTTTTTTGTATGGAAACTGTCAGATGTGCGTGTAATTTTTTAGCATATTCTGATCTATAATTTGCTAAGTATGGTTATGTTATAAAAAGAGTCTAACATTTGTTGGCTTAGGAAGACCTCTTGCTTATGAGTTTGTACAACATTGAAAGTAACTGTTAAAGCTTAACTCTTAACAGACAACATCATTTGTACAAATGTAAAGTATTTGCAAATGACAATTTCAATGTGACTTAAATGATGGGATCCATCTTTGAGCAGATAGAAAACATGGGTACCTGAATTTACTCTTTACCAATAATTGTTCAAGGACAAATACTATCATTTGCAAAACATCTGAATTGTTGTCTTTCAATTCCTTCAATATGGGCCACTCTAAAATTTTGCCTCGCGGTAAAGAGTAAATGGCTTCAGAGATTCATCATGACATACGACAAGATACCTACCACACGCTGGTCTGGCATGATTTGTTTCACATCTCCATTAAAGAAGGACACAACAATGGACTGTCCATCAGCTGATATCTCTTTCCTTGTACCATTAGAAAACAGAATCTCCCTAGCTCCATTTCTGTACACCCTCTCCAACTGTAGCAAAATAACAGAAATTCTACATATACAAGTAACTTATGCTTACTAATTCATATTCATCATATTCATCGTGCCAACATACTTATCTATGCTTTCCTGGAGTTTCATATCTCTCTACCAAACGACAAAATTTTAGACCGATCAAAATTGAAAGCATTTGCAGACGACAAAATAAATGTGAACCAAAAATTGAAATTTGTTTGGGGAAGGGTAGAAAACATTGTGGGAAAAGGAGAAAATGCTGGTTACCAGCATTTTCTCCTTTTCCCACAATGTTTTCAAAAGGCCTCTTTTTCGAGGTCGTACAAACTCGAGATTGTGTAGTAAAGGGGTATGCCAGTTTGCACTATATTCTTCCCAAACCAGTGGTTGCTTTCCTACATAATAAAGGTCAGATCAATGATCAACAGTGAGAGAGGAATGCATCCTGTTGCAATGGCTGTCATCAGTGCTTGGAAGGAAAACTGGCCGAGCTGGGGGTTCGAACCAGCGACCCCCATGGTCTTAGGTCCTGTGCACAGCCAACTGAACTACCAGGCTTGGCTATTATTTTAGAACTCATCAGCAAATACAGAAGTGGACATAAAGGAGACATGAGACATCTGCTTTACCCACAATATTTTAACCCTGCACCAGACAATCACCAGTTTTAACAACCCTGATGATGATGCCTTCGGAAAACATTTTGGGAAAAGGAGGTAACCAACAACTTTTCCTATTCCTACAATGCTTTCTACCCTTTCTAAGACAGAAATCACTGCTGGGACTACTTTTAATTTTTTAAATTTAATTTGTCATCTGCAAATGCTTTCAATTCAAACAAGTCTAGAATTTCGTTGTTTGGTAAAGAATTAATCCTGTCAACTACAGAGTCAATAGAATGCTCTGTGAAGAGGGAGTTTAATGTATCAACCCAGATACGACTGCTTGGTCCATACAGACTTATCTGGGTTGAAACCTCCTGCTTTTGGTAAATTTTCTGCATGTCAAAGTACTATTCTACCTCACGGTTTAGTCGGTTGTCAGACTCATAGATTTTATGGATCGCTAATTATATGATGACCTGCTTTATAGGACCCATCACAGAGATGCGTTAACCCTTTACCAAATGACAAAATTTCAGACTTGTCCAAATTGAGAGCATTTGCAGACAACAAAATAAATGTTAACGAAAAATTGAAATTTGTTTTGGGACGGGTAGAAAACATTGTGGGAAAATGAGAAAATGCTGGTTACCAGCATTTTCTCCTTTTTCCACAACGTTTTCAAAAGGCTTCTTTCTCAGGGTCGTTAAAAGTCGGGATTGCATGGTAAAGAGTTAAACCCCCTTTTGCCAGAGCATGGCTAATACATATTTGAATGGTATTTCTTTCTGCAAGAAGAATTCCTCTGTAAGAAGAAATGATGTGGTAGTAACTTACTTTTCCATCGCTGTGTTGCATTTCCTCATAAGATGTATCATTCCCTTTGTCTATGACAGATTTGTCTACCCCCATTTTAGACGCTAATTTTCGTGGCAAGTTTGCTGGCATGTGAACAGATGTTTCTCCATTTGCTTCTGAATACATACTGACACTAGAATGTATGAAAAAATTCTATGATCAAATGAGCTATGCTCTGTAAAGAGGGGCTTAATGCATCTGCGAAAAGTATCGACCCACGCCAGCCTGTGCAGACTTCTGCACAGGCTCACCTAGGCTGAAACTTTTTGTTATTGGTCAATTTTCTGTGTGTCCAAAGACAAGTCTACCTCATGATTAAGTTGGTTGTTAAAAAAATGGATATTTTGGATCAATAAGTATGTGATGGCTTGCTTCGTATAATGCGTCACAGAGATGCATTAAGCCCTCTTTTGCCAGACATGTCTCATTTAATGTTTCTGTAGAAAAGAACATAAGCTGAACATTTTTTTTTCAAATACTGAAAAATACATTTATTTATCTATCTGTTTTTCTCTAACATTACAAAACAACCGCGAGTTTTAAAGGCCCAATAGCAGCCAAAAGTAAAACAAGAGCACCACATGCACTGCCATTGCTTGATTTTCAGTGAAAATACAAAATCAAACAAGGGGCATTACTGTGTCAAAAAAAATACTTTGATGGCTACCTGTCCTTACTGTATATGTTTCCCTTAAAACAGTGAACAACCTGTCCAAGTTCGAGGTAAATATCTTTAGTAATGACAGAGACATTATAACACTTGGTCCGACCACACAGTAACAGATTGTCATCTTCACAATAATTTCCATACATGTAAATGGTATGATTTAAATCTAGATGCATTTAACCCTTTCCCAAACGACAAATTTTAGGCCCTTCCAAACTGAAAGAGTTTTCAGACGACAATTTTAAATTTGATGAAAATGGCAGAAAGTTCTCCAAAAGGGTAGAAAACACTGTGGGAAAAGGAGAAATTGCTTGTTACGAGCAATTTCTCCTTTTCCCACAGTGTTTTCAAAAGACTTGTACTGCAGACACGTGAAAACCAGGGCTTGTTTGGGAAAGGGTTAAATATCCCACTATTTGCTTTTGGCCACTACTGTGACTTAAATGATCATGAGAAAAGGCTTTTTGAAAAATTGTTGAGAAAAGAGAAAATGTTGGTAAACAACACTTTCTCCTTTTCCCACATTTCTTTCTATACTTTGACAGACAAATTTCATCATTTGAGCCACATTTAATTTGATGTGAATGCTTCTTCAAGGTTGTTAAACTGGGGATTCCTTGGTAAAGAGTTAATGAATATACATGTAACTACATGTGTACTTTTTTCTACTTACTCCTGCGGCTGAGCAAAAGTAGCTGTTCGTGGAACATCCTCATTTAGAGAATTGCGTAGCACATTCTTATCACCTGATCCTTTTCCAGGATTAGCATTTGATTTTGATGGAGGTTTTGCACTATGCTTGCCTTGTCCTGGAACTTGAACTGAGGCACCTGTCTTCTGAGAAAGTCTCTTAGACTGGGTTCCTGGTTTGGAATGAGACACTGCACTGCTTTTGCTTGACTGGTTTACATTGTTTGTTTTGTTCGAATGGGAAGGATTTCCTGTTGTTGAATGAGAGGTGGGAAGTCGAGGTCCAGGGGGAAATGAGGAGTGAACATTGACTTTCGGCTGAGAGTGAGATGGCTTTAAATTCACACTGGATTTAATACTGGATGCTACTGATAGATCTGGAAAGGATATAGGAGTCGAAGTTTCTTATTCTATAGCAAACAATCAATCAAATTGAACAAGGTGAGATAATTTCAAAGCTAAGAAGCTTTACCGCCCCCCCCCCCCCATCTTTTGATTATCTACCATGGTACAGGGCCAACGAAAGGGTAGACAACATTGTAGGAAAAAGAGAAAATGCTGGTAACCAGCATTTTCTCTTTTTCCCACAATGTTTTCAAAGGCTTTATTCCTCTGGGTCATTAAAACTCTGGATTATGTGGTAAAGGATTAACTCTTGGAACCAGTGACCCTTTATACAGGACTCCTTATATTTAGCAAAATCACGTACAGTTTTGATTCTGTTAAAATGAAGACAGCTTTGCTTGCTCTGGACTAATCCTTAAGGTATGTAGTAGACACATAATTCTGTAAATGATATATTTAACTCTTTACAAAACGACAAAATTTTAGACTAATCTAAATTCAAAGCATTTGCACTTGACAAAATAAATTTGACTCATAAACTGAAACTTCTCTATGGAAGTGTAGAAAACATTCTGGGAAAAGGAGAAAATACTGGCTACCAGCATTTTCTCCTTTTCCCACATTGTTTTCAAAAGCCTTCCTTTCCAGGGTCATTAAAACTCTGGACTGTGTGGTAAAGGGTTAATTCATGCACAAATGGTGCAAGCAGTCTTTGAAAAGACAAAAAAAAAAAACATTGTGGGAAGAAGAGAAAATGCAGCCTTTTCTCCTTTCATACCCACAATATTTTCAAAAACCTACTTCCTAAGTGTCTTTAAAATATGGGATTGTTTGGCAAAAGATTAACCCTCACAGGTATTGAGTGATAGAAAAAAACATCTGACAGTATAAAGACAAAACATTGACAAAGCTTTTAACTGACCACTTAGTTGATCTTGTAGATGGTGATAATGACCATTGATAACTGGATCAACCTGGTCATCTCCGGTGGGTGTACTGCTTCTGATCTGACCTGCAGATTTGCCTTTTGTCTAGATAATTATACAAAAAGTCAAATAAACTTTTAAATTTTACATTTAAAATGTGTACTAAGGCTTGATGTATAAAAAGTCAAATATTGGTTACATTAAAGTCTATCACTACGCTTCAAAGCAAGGAATTTCTAAGGGCAAGTCCCAGTTTTTGATTCTAACCAAATTTGGAAAAAAAAAAAAAAAAAAAAATAATAATAATAATAAACTGGTTGATTTGAAATTGCATTAATCCTTGGAGCACCAAAAAAACCCAACTGACACTTTTATGCAAGAAATAAGGCCCAAATAGTTGCAATATCATGGTTGATTTAGTCTAGAATGTCTCAGCTAAGCAAACAGTGTAGATCAAAGATCCAACTGCACATTTTGTGCAATCTGATCTTGATCTACACTGGCTGCAAAGGCAACTCTAGTTATGAAAGGCCCATTAAGGGTTAACACGTATCAAGGGCCTCACCCCATGTTAACAACTGAGGAAAGTAGTATTCACCCAACAATAATAATAAACAAGAGAAAGAAAATCAACATTATTCTGTCTCCTTATCTCTTTACCACACAATCCTGACTTTTAATGACACTGAGAAAGAAGCCTTTTGAAAACACTGTGGGAAAAGGAGAAAATACTGGTAACCAGCATTTTCACCTTTTCCCACAATGTTTTCTACCCTTCCCAACACAAATTTCAATTTTTGAGTCACGTTTAATTTGTCATCTGCAAACACTTTCAATTTGGACAGGTCTAAAATTTTGTCATTTGGTAAAGGGTTAATCTATTATTAATGAATATTTCAGTCAGCTGCAAAGACCAAAATATGAAGAAATGTATGACAGCTTTAGCCAAACATTATCATTGAAAAAAAGACAAAGTGAGACTAAGATCAAACTGCATGTTCTAAACCATCCAATCTTGATCTATACTGATCACAACAGCACCTAAAACAACTTTATATCCTTAAACACACTATTCCAACTTTTAACAGCCCTGAGAAAGATGTATGGTAAACAGAATTTTCTTTATTTCCGACAATATTTTCTACCTACTCAAGGACAAATACTATCTCTTGAAAAACATTTGAATAGTTGTCTGTAAATTCCTTCAATTCCTAAAATTTTGTGGAGAGTTAAGCATGATATGAATTAAAACTTTTCTCATTAACAAACCAGCTTTGACGAAATATCTCATTAAAAAAATCTGTGTAAAACTAGAGCTGTCACTGAATGTGACTTAATACCCCCGCCAGCGCTTTGACAGAAAAAAGTGTCAAGTTCAAGGGGAGATAATTCCTCAACCAGGGGGGATCGACACTTGAAAATTACGTCTTGCAAATCTTCAATATATGATCAATATAGGTGCAAAGTTTCAATGCAATTGAAGGAAAACTGTAGGAGGAGTTCGCAACACAAAATTGCTAGTATTTTGTACACAGACGGACACACAGACGGACAGACAGGCTGATTCCAGTATACCCCCGAAAACATTCGTTTTGCCGGGGTATAACTAAGATAAGATGGCACACTCAATGCCATCCAATATTGACCTACACTGTCTGCAAAAGCACCTAAAGTTCCTGTAACACTTTATCAAATGACACAAGTTTAGACTGGTCAAAATTGAATGCATTTCTAGAAAACAAACTAAATATTGCATATGTTAGGAAATTTTTCTTCAAAAGGGTAGAAAACATTGTGGGAAAAGGAGAAAATGCTGGTTACCAGCATTTTCTCCTTTTCCCACAATGTTTTCAAAAGCCCTTTTCCTTCGGGGTCCTTAAAACTCAAGATTGCATGGTAAAGGTTTCAGCATGTTTACACTTATACCTTGTCTTTCTGCATCCAGTCTAATCTTTTCTTCTCCAGAAGTTTTATTTCTTCCTTGAGCTCTTCATTTTCCATTTCTAACTGATCTATTCTAGCTCTCAGTCTTGCATTGTTTGAGGTCCATCTGGACTCTTTCTTCTTCATTTCCTCCTGTAATTCTAACACCTGTGAATAAACATAAATATTGAAGAATTTTTTGTGTTCGACTTACTTGGTAAATTTATACCCAGGCCAGATGTAACATAACACACTCTGATGAGCTTCTCACATTCATGGGCACATTTACCTTGGGCTCCTGTAACATGGTTTGATTCCTGCTTTGACTTCTAACTGAACATTTAACAAGGACACAATAGGTCACGGGCAAACACCAAATCATTTACGCAAATCAGAGGGAAGACCTAACTGTTGTAATTTTCAACCCTGCTTTGGCCATAAATATCCACTGGTGCAAATCAACAATCAGACTGCATGTCTTGTGAAGTCTGATCTTGATCAACACTGTAAAAATCAGAGAGATTGCCATTTAATGATTGCCAGGGAAAGAGTTAACCCTTCACCACACGATCCCCAGTTTTAACGACCCCAACGAAGAAGGCTTTTGAAAACAATGTGGAAAAAGGAGAAAATGTGGGTAACCAGCATTTTCTCCTTTTCCCACAATGTTTTCTATGCTACAAAAGACAATTTCATGTTTTGAGTCATCTTCTGCAAATCTTTTCAATTTGGACAAGTCTAAAATTCATGTCATTTGGTAAAGAGTTAAAAAGGGAAATCTCTTACCTGCATTTTGAGGTTCTCTATCTCCTCTCTCTCCTTTCTGTCGGGACCAGCCCTTGCTGCTTTTTGATATTTCTCAAACACCTTTCTTTCATGTCTACAATATATGCACAGGTACATTGTAAATTACAAATTCATCCACAGAGTGCCGGTCTCAATTTAAGTTTGCTTTTTCAGACAGTGTAGACCAAGATGAAACAGCACATTTTCAAAAAACTGGTAAAAATATGTACCAGGTATTTCTTCTAAGAGACATTACTTGATCTCATTAGTACTTGTTCTTAGTCTCCATTTTTTAAAGAATTCTACAACTTGTATGAGTATATGATAAACTTAATTTCCACTGCAACACCAAAATTCACTTTCTCTTGGTGAGTTATCTTTTTACCAGACAACAAAATCTTAGACAAGTCCAAATTGAAAGCATTTGTAGACGACAAAATAAATGCGACTGAAAAATTGAAATTTGTTATGGGAAGGGGAGAAAACATAATGGGAAAAGGAGAAAATGCCAGTTACCAGCATTTTCTCCTTTTCCCACAATGTTTTCAAAAGGCTTCTTTTTCAGGGTGGTTAAAACTTGGGATTGTGTGGTAAAGGGTTAAGGAAAGCTTGCCTGTCATGTTAGCGCATGTACTGTACAGCTAAGCCACTTTGAAAATGCTGAGAATGACCATAGAACTCCAGAAACGGGCAATAGGGACTGCTGCAAGCTGACCAGTATAAGCCAAATACCCTTAACTGTGCACCTTCTATGACAGCCTGTGTGTGGAGAAAATTTAACAGAACAGGTACATCTGAGTAAAAGATTTATTGTTTTGTTTTCCATTGGTAAACAAAGATAACAAACCATGCATACACCTGTTTAATTAATTTTTCTCCAAAATCTGGCAATTGTAGGAGAGGCATGTGCTACCAGTAGTTTAGACTGGCCAGCTTGCAGCAGTCCCAATTGCTCATTTCTGGAATTCTATGCATCATTTTCAAAGCTTTCAAAGACAAACCCAACCACTTTGGCTGGGTTTAAATTGTTGTCTGCAAATGCATTTAATTTTTCTTCAGATGCCTTTAATTTGGATAAGTCTGTTTTTTTGTTGTTATTTGGTAGAGATTTAAGAAAAGTTAGATAGATGGTCTATGAACCTAAGAAAATGGCACAGGCAGTTTACAACACTGACTTACTTCAATTTTTTCATTTCTTCAGTTTTGAATTCCTCCAATCTCTTCAGTTCCTCATTTTTCTCCTTCTCAAAAGCCAGTATCTCTTTCTTAAGGGTGGCTAAACCCTGAAAGTACATTGTCAGTTGCTTTCTCTTAATCCTCCTTACCGCAAAATCCTGCACTCTATCATTCTTTAAAGAGTAACTTTCCTTAAAGAGAAAGCTTTTGAAAACATTGTGGGAGTAACCAGCATTTTCTCCATTTATCAAAATGCTTTCTACCCTATCAGAGACAGAAATCATCATTTGAGCTATATTTAATTTGTCATCTTTCAATTTTGTCAAGTCCAAAATTTTGTTGTTTGGTAAGGAATTAACTCTTTACCACAAATCCTAAGTTTTAATAATGCTTAGGAAGAAAGCTTTTGAAGACATTGTGGGAAAGGAGAACCAGCATTTTCTCCTTTTCCCACAATTTTTCTACCCTTTCAAATACAAATCCTATTATTTCAGCTACAGTTATTTCGCCTTTTGCCAGAAAGTCTTCTATAAAATGGGAATCTCTTTAACTCTTTACCAAACGACAAAATTTTAGACAAATCCAAATTGAAAGCAGTTGCAAACAACAAAATAAATGTGACTGAAAAATGAAATTTGTCTTAGGTAGGGTAGAAAATATTGTGGAAAAAGGAGAAAATGCTGGTTACCAGCTTTTCTCCTTTTTCCACAATGTTTTCAAAAGGCTTCTTTCTCAGGATCGTTAAAAGTCAGAATTGTATGGTAAAGATTTAAATGGTTTTTACCATAGACAAGTGTTTCAACTGTTCCCAACTAAGTTCTTACTTATCTTGAAAAAGGAAAAAAAACAAGAGGGCCATGATGGCCCTGGGTCGCTCACCTTAGTAGAGTGCCTTAAAGGTTTTTCTTTTAATTTGGCCATGTGACCTAGTTTTTGACCACAGGTGACCCAATTTCAAACTCACATTTCATGAAGACAAACATTCTGACCAATTTTCAAGTCAATTGAGCAAAAAATGTGGCCTCGAGTGCCCTAAAGATATTTCTTTAATTTGACCTAGTGACCTAGATTATGACCCCAGGTGACCCAAATTTGAACTGGTCTTTGACTATATCAAAAGAAACATTTTAACCAATTTTAAAATCAAATGAATAATAAATGTGGCCTCTAGAGTGCCCACTAGCTATTTCTTTAATTTGACAAGTGAACTAGTTTATGATCCCAGCTGACCCAAATTCAGACTCATGTGAGATTTTACAAAGACAAACATTCTGACCAATTTTCAAGGCAATTAAGCAAATAATGTGGCCTCTAGAATGCCCACAAGGTATTTCTTTATTTTGACCTAGTGACCTAGTTTATGATTCCAGGTGACTCATCTGGTATTTCATCAAGACAAACATTCTGGCCAAATTTCAGGTCATTTGAGCAATAAATGTGGCCTCCAGAGTGCAAACAAGGTATTTCTTTAATTTGACCCAGTGAACTAGTTTATGACCCAAGTTGACCTAAATTAATCTTATGTGAGACTTTATAAAGACAAACTTTCTAACTAATTTTCAAGGCAATTGAGCAAATAATGTGGCCTCGAGAGTGCCAACAAGGTATTTCTTTAATTTGACCTAGTGACCTAATTTATGACCCAAGATGACCCAATTTTGAACTCAATGAACTTGTTGCGCTTAGATGGGCAAACAAACTTAGAAGAAAATCACTACATACCAAATATCAAAGCTCTACGCCTTCCAGTTTTAAAGAAGAATTTTAAAGTTTTCCTTCTTTGTTCCTATATTCGAACTTGTGACCCCAGGGGCTGAGCCAGTTTTGACCCAAGCAGCATCCTTGGAACAAACTTGGTAGAAGTCCACTAGGAGATGCTACATACCAAATATCAAAGCTCTATGCCTTCCAATTTAAGAGAAAAAAAAATTAAAGTTTTCCTTCTTTGTTCCTATGTTTGAACTTGTGACCCCCGGGCAGGGCCAATTTTGACCCCAAGGGCATCAAATGAACAAGCTAAGTAGAGGTCTACTAGGCGATGCTACATACCAAATACCAAAGCTCTACGCCTTCCAGTTTCAGAGAAAAAGAATTTTAAAGTTTTCCTTCTCTGTTCCTATGTTCGAACTTGTAACCCCCGGGGCAGGGCCAACTTTTGCCCCAAGGGCATCATATGCACAAACTTGGTAGAGATCCACTAGAAGATGCTACATACCAAATATTAAAGCTCCATGCCTTCCTGTTTCAGAGAAGAAGATTTTTAAAGTTTTCCTTCTTTGTTACTATGCTCAAACTTGTGACCCCCGGGTCGGGGCCAGTTTTGACCCCAGGGGCATCATATGAACAAACCTGGTAGAGGTCCACTAGGAGATGCTTCATGCCAAATATCAAAGCTCTATGCCTTCTAGTTTTAGAGAAGAAGATTTTTAAAGTTTTCCTTCTTTGTTCCTATATTGGAAATTGTGACCCCCGGGGCGGGGCCAGTTTTGACCCCAGGGGAATCATATGAACAAACTTGGTAGAGGTCCACTAGGAGATGCTACATGCCAAATATCAAAGCTCTACGCCTTCAAGTTTTAGAGAAGAAGATTTTTAAAGTTTTCCTTCTTTATGACTATGCTCAAACTTGTGACCCCTGGGGCGGGGCCATTTTTGACCCCAGGGGCATCAAATGAACAAACTTGGTAGAGATCTACTAGGAGATGCTACATACCAAATATCAAAGCTCTGCGCCTTCTAGTTTCAGAGAAGAAGATTTTCAAAGATTTTGCGTTATTTTCCTTTTTGTTGCCATGGCAACCAGAGTTGTAGGTGGAATTCAATTCTTTGAACAATTTTGGTAGAGCTTCACCCAAGGAACATCCCTGCCAAGTTTCATCAAGATTGGCCCAGTGGTTTAGGAGAAGAAGATGTTTAAATAAATTGTTGACGGACGACGGACGACAGACGCCGGACGCCGGACATAGGGCGATCACAATAGCTTACCTTTAGCATGTTGTGCTAAGGTGAGCTAAAAATACTGTACTGCAGGGATCTGATTCCTTCTTTTGACACAATGTTTTCAATGAATTCATTTTTGGAAAACCTCCACTCATGTTGATGATCCATACAATACAAGTTTGCTTTCACTACTCAAAGTTTGTTCAGATGGTTATGAATTGAATAGGTTTTTTCTAAAAGGTATTTATCAAAACTTCACAAGTTTCAATGACCCTGAGTGAGAAGGCTTTTGGAAGCTTTGTAAGAAAAGGAGAAAATAGTAGTTACCAGCATTTTCTTCTTTCCCACAATATTTTGCCCTTTTAGAGACAAATCAAATCTTTTCAACTTAACTTGTTTTTACCAAACAACAAAATTTAGACTAGTCCAATTTGTAGTGTTTGCAGATGTTAAATTAAATGTGGATCAAATGATGAACTTTGTCTCTAAATGGGTAGAAAACATTGTTGGAAAAGGAGAAAATGCTTGTTACCAGCATTTTCTCTCTATCCTATAGTGTTTTTAAAGGCCTTTTTTCTAAGGGTGGTTAAAATTCAAGATTGTTTGGTAAAGTGTTAAGCCTTTTCCATATAATCCCGACTTAATGACCTTGAGAAAGAAGCTTTTGCAAATATTGTGGAAAAAGGTTACCAGTATTCTATTTTCCCCTCACTGCTTTCCATCCTATAACAGACAGAAATCAATGAGCTACCTTTAATTTGTTGTCTGCAATTGTTTTCGATTTGGACCAGTCTTAAATTTTGTCATTGCTCAGGATCACACAGGATCATTGTTTCTTCATAGAAATTACACTAAGCAGCATTTACCTCCTCTTTCTCTGCTCTCAGCTTGGCAAGATGCCTGTTCTCGGTTCTGAACTTTTCTATCTCTCTTTCCAGCTCCATTAGTTTATCCCGGAGAACTTTAGACTGGACCCCATCCCCTACTTCAGTCTGTGTCACAGTCTGGACTTTCTGTAGATCCTATAACAAAAGATAAAATATTACTACTCTGAAAATCAAGTACAGAATAATAATTAGCTCTTTAGCACATAACAAAATTTTAAACTTGTCTGAAACTGAAAGTATTTGCAGACAACAAATTTCGTGTGGATCAAAATTTGTTTTAGACTGGGTTGAAAACACTGCGGGAAAAAGAGAAAATGCTAGTTACCAGCATTTTCTCCTTTTCCCACAATGTTTTCAAAAGCCCCTTTCCCTAGGGTCCTTAAACCTTGGAACTGTATGGTAAAGGGTTAATCCCAAACCTTTCTGTGTACCTGTATAAGCTAAGATGTTGAGAAATGGGTTTACAGTGACAGAAGTCTCCCAACTCATATGATGTACAGAGATATGGAAAAAAAAAAGCCTTGAAATATCACTGCTTTATTTGCCATCATGTTTGGAAAATTTGCATTTTATTGGGAGATTTACATTATACTTGATGGTTACATTATATCAGAAGATTCACATTATAACGGAAAATTTACATTGTATACTACAGTAAAATTTGGAATAGAAAAAACTTTCAATACTACCAAATACTTCCTTTCATTTGAAATATCAGGTATAAATTAGCTGGACATGTCTCGAAAATTAACAATGTAAAGGTGCCTCTGATCATTCAAACAGACTTTCTTCTGCAGTATCTTATTAAAACATTTCTCATTCACATTTTGTATAAAAACTATAGTGTGACCATGATTTTATCACTTTCACTCAATGTTTTCTACCCCAATACAAACAAAGCTAATCAATCACTCCAGCCACTCCAAGCTTGAGACAGGTTTTATTGTATCTGTACAAACAAACATCATATATATCAAAGGTCATAAACAGTCATACACACCTGCTCTTCCTGCTTCTTCTGCTGAGGTTTTAGTTTTGGAAACAGCTTTGCAACTAACTTTGAAGTGGGTGGGGTATCTCCATCATTCTTCTCTGATATTTGCACCTTTCCAAAATCTATAGAAGATCAAAGAAGTTTAAAAATTGTTCCTACAATGGTGCCACCAAATTTTCAAAACTAAGCAAGTTATGAAATGGCTTTATCTGAGCTTATGTGCATTCAACATCATAACAGTACAGGTCTGCAAGAAAAGTGAATTTTAAAACAAGGTTAAATTGCCATGTCTTTAGTTTATTTTTTACCCGGTTCTGCCAGAGACTTACGCTTCCACCGACTGTACAACAACAGATTGTCATTTTCAAAATATTTTTCATACTTTAAAATGGTATGATTTAAATTTAAATGCATTTTGTCTCCTGTATTATTACTTTTGGCAGCTATCAGGCCTTTTAGGGTTATTCTCAAATTAAAACCTAGAACATCTTGATAAATATCCCACACAATATTTAAAAATCTTCTAGTCTTGACAAGAATTGTTGTCAACAGTTGTTTGTCAATGAAATCAGACATGCAGTCTGCAACTATGTTTTGATATATATCCATGTGTTAAGTAAGAATTTTAGACTAGACCCAATTCAAAGCAGGACAAATCAAATATAGCACAACTAATGTAAGTTGTCCATGAAAGGGTAGAAAACATTTGTGGGTAATGGATGATATGCTGGTTACCAGCATTTTCCCCTTTTCTCGCACTATTTTCCAAGGCTTTTTTTCTCAGGCTGGTAATTGTGTGGTAAAGGGTAACACCCTGTCTCATGCTGATTATCCACATTACGAAGTTGTTTTCAAAGTTTTCTGCTGCAACAGTCAGGAGGAAATGACTAACACAAGGCTTGGATTTGATTGACTGATAGGTTGTATGGTGTTAAATTCTGTTTTCAACATTATTTCAGTTATTCACAGCACCTAGTGCACCTATCCATGCTTTTGTGGAATTTCTGGTTCCAATACTTTGCACAGTATTCTTCCCAAACCATCGGCTGCTTTCCAACATAACCATTTTCAAAACAATGATCTGGGGTAAGAGCGGAATGAATCCTGTCGCAATGACTATCATCAATTCTTCAAAAGCAATTGGCCCATTTAGAGATTCAAACCAGTGATCCCCTGTTCTTAAGTCCTGTATTCTACTGACTGTGCTGCCAGGGTTTAACTCTATACCACAAAATCCCAATTTCTATTGACCCTGAGCAAGAAGCCTTTTGAAAACATTGTGGGAAAAGGAGAAAATGCTGGTAACCAGCATTTTCTCCTTTTCCCACAATGTTTTTTTACCCTATGAAAGACAAATTCCATCATTTGAACAACATTTAAATTGTCATCTGCAAATGCTTTCAATTTGGACAAGTCTACATTTTTGTCACGTGGTAAAGTCTGCAAATGCTTTCAATTTGGACAAGTCTACATTTTTGTCGTGTGGCAAAGAGTTAATGGCTTGGATTTGACAAGCAGACATTAGAGTGTATCACAATTTGAATACAAATACCTAATTTAGCCATTTGTGTCTCTATTTCCTCACTCAGGGTTTTATCATGATCATTGTCCCCCTCACTATCTAGTCTTGGTTTATTAACTTGCGGACTAAAATCATCCCACTCGTCGTCGTCATCAAACTGAAGTGTCTTCTTCTCACTTAAACTTTTACTTTTGGTCTTTCTGTCATCATCATCATCATTATCATCAACATCACTCAAGTCTTTCTTGGAGTTTCCCACAGAATCTGTATCAGAATGATACGAAAATTTGGTTTCTTCCACATTCTTTACAGGTGCTGGCGCTTTAAATTCCATGTCTTTCACACAAATTTTCTCCTTAGATATCACAATAGGAGATTTCATTTTAGGTGCAAATGAACTTGAGTTCAAGCTTGCAGAAAAGAAGTCGGCACTATTAGCAAGAGTAGGCACTGATAAATTTGTCCCTGATAGTTTTACAGCTACTTTTCTTGTAAGTATCTTTGATGGAGATTTCTTTTCATGGCCTCTGTTCTGCATTTCATTATCATGGTCATCATCATCATCATCAGTCTCGGACTCATCCGAGTCAATTCCCCGATCAGACTCAGAGTCCCTTGATTCACTAGTCTCTGTCATACCTGTATAACTTAGGGCCCTTTCTAATTTCTTGTCCGTAGATAATACTGAAGTGTCTTTAAGACTATCACTGACAGTTGACAGAGTATTCAGTTTGTGAAGATCTCGACTATTTCCAGGATCATCCAGATTAACCTGAGTTAAACTTGTCATTTTTTCTGTTTTCTCATCAATAGATTTATCACTTGAATCATCATCAGAATCCTCACTGGAATCACTGGCAGTCTCATATTCATCATCATCTTCATAATTAGCATTGTTATCATTCACATTATTATTCACATTCTTAATTTCTCTACTTTGACTCTTGAATTGTTGTTTATCACCTTGCCCTACTTTCAAAACAGCACCATCAGGTTTTAATACACTGATTTTCTTCAGTCTTTCCTGCTTTTCTGTCTCCAGTCTTCTTATTAAGGCACTCCTTGGGCTCACAGAACCAACTTTGACAGACTGCTGCAAAAGAAAAGAGAAAACCATGTGAATATTATAAATGGAATGAAAAAGCCATAAAAATGGAATGAAAAAGCCATGTGTATATTATAAATGGAATGAAAAAGCCATGTGCACATTAAAAATGGAATGAAAAAGCCATGTGCACATTAAAAATGGAATGATGAAGCCATGTGAACATTAAAAATGAAATGAAAAAGCCATAATAATGGAATGAAAAAGCCATGTGTATATTATAAATGGAATGAAAAAGCCATGAACACATTAAAAATGGAATGAAAAAGCCATGTGTATATTACAAATGGAATGAAAAAGCCATATAAATGGAATGAAAAAGCCATGTGTATATTATAAATGGAATGAAAAGGCCATAAGCACATTAAAAATGGAATGAAAAAGCCATGTGCACATTAAAAATAGTGTGAAAAAGCCATGTGCACATTAAAAATGAAATGAAAAAGCCATGTGAATATTATAAATGGAATGAAAAAGCCATGTGAACATTATAAATGGAATGAAAAAGCCATGTGAACATTATAAATGGAATGAAAAAGCCATGTGAACATTATAAATGGAATGGAAAAGCCATGTGAACACTATAAATAGAATGAAAAGGCCATATGTATATTACAAATGGAATGGAAAAAAGAGATTTTTTAGCAAACAACTAGGCCAAACAACAACATTGAAAGGATTTGCAGACGACCAATTCAATGTGACTAAAATTGTGGATGTTGTCTTTGATAGGGTACAACACGTGGGTAAAGGAAAAAATGCTGGTTACCCGCATTTTCTCCTTTTCCCACAATGTTTTCAAAAGCATTCATCCTCAGACTTGTTAAAACTTGGGATTATATGGTAAAGGGCTAAGCAGTATAAGACACAAGGAAAACCATACATTATGTTTCAAATACCGGTAATTTCTAAAGAGGTAGACAATTTTTTTAGAGTAAATTGTTTTATTGTATGCCTGAAAATTTTCTGGCTCAAATACATGTGTGATATCAAATTTTCTGCCGCTGTTCGAAGTAAATACAAGCACCAGGAAAGTTATAAAATAATATTTCACATGTATTACATGTTGTGTTCTGTTACTTGTCAAATTTGAAAGCATTTGTAGACCATAATTTAAATATGGCTCAAATGATGGAATTTGTCTTTGATAGGGTAGAAAACATCATGGGAAAAGGAGAAAATGCTGGTCACCAGCATTTTCTCCTTTTCCCACACTGTTGTCATAAGTCTTCTTCCTGAGGGTCGTTAAAACTCGGACTTGTATGGTAAAGGGTTGACATATAAAGTATTTCTTAAGAGATAATATCCCTCTTGAAGGGACTGTCAAGCTGTAATCATCCCAAACTTTACTAGTATAACTTTTGTCATGTGGAAAAGAGTTGAAACAAAATGAAAGACTAATTACTCATTATTAGAAAGTGGAGAATTATTCAAATTGAAAGCATTTACAGACCATAATTAAAATATGGCCCAAATGATGGAATTTGTCTTTGGAATTTGTCTTTGATTGCGTAGAAAAAATTGTGGGAAAAAGAGAAAATGCTGGTTACCGGCATTTTCTCTTTTTCCCACAATGTTTTCAAAAGTCTCTTTCCCCAACTTGAAGAACAGATCTGTCTTTCGTCATATGGTACATAGTTGAGGTAAAATGAAAGTTAAGTTACCGTAGGTAATCGCCCTGCTAAAATCCTATCACTCTGCAGACCTTTTAAGCCTTTTGTGACAATGGATGAGTTACTACAGAATGACATGTTGTCCGCAAACTCCTCTAAAATTTCAAACTCGTCAAGTTCGACCATGTCTCTCTACAAAAATAAAAATAAAAGTACTCAAGCCTGGCATTTTCTACAATGTAGCAATATAAAGCCTTTACTACACAATCCTGAGAGAGAGGCCTTTAGAAAACATGGTGGGAAAAGGAGAAAATGCTGGTAACCAGTGTTTTCTCCTTTTTCACCAATATTTTATACCCTTCTCAAAACAAATTTTAAATTTTAAGTCGCATTTATTTCATCATCTGCAAATAAGCCATGCTCAGGCAAAAGGGGCCTTAATGCATCTCTGTGATGTATTGTACCAAACAAGTCATCATATGATTATGGATCCATAATAGCCACTTTTTTTGATTATAATCATGAGGTAGACTGGTCCCTGCACACACAGGAACTTGACGAATAGCGAAAAGTTTCTGCCTAGGTCAGCCTGCACTGACTGCGCAGGCTGACCTGAGCCGATACTTTTCGCATATGCATTGAGCCCCCTTTTCACAGAGCATGCCTCAAATGTTTTCAATTCGGTCTGGTCTAAAATTTTGTTATTTGGTAAAGAGTTAACAAGAGAACCGCATACAAGTGCCAACGCTTAGCTGTAGGTGCTTCTTCAATAATAATTCTACATTGAAAAAGGGTTATAACCGGGACAAAAAATGTATTGAGAGTTGTCTGCCCTCCTGGTATGATTCCAGTTTTAGTCTGAAGTTTTTCCATTGGGTAAAGAGTTAGTTTTACTCTTTACCAAACAAAAACATTTTAAACTCATCCAAATTGACAGCATTTGCAGATGACAATTCAGAAGTGACTCAAATGACTGGATTTTCTATGAAACGTTGTAAAAACATTGAGGGAAAAGGAGAAAATGCTGGTAACCATTTGATACACAATTCTTCCTTTTCCCACAATTTTTTCTAAAGACTTCTCTTGTAGGGTTGTTAAAACTAGTGACTGTGTGGTTAAGGGTGAAACCTATTTGTTTTACATCCATTGTGAAACAAGTTCACACAACTTATCTTAATGACTCTGTATGTTTATGTCCTGGTAACCTTATCCAATATTTGCACCATGATGCGGGTAGTTCTACAGGTTAACACCACTCATTACGATTTCTAAATCAGCATCTCTGATGTAAGAGGCAGAACCTCTACCTCTACACTACCGTTGCCAAAAAAGATTTAAATCTTTACCAAACAACAAAATTTTAGACTTGTCCAATTTGAAAGCATTTGCAGACAACAAATTTGATGTGGATCAAATGATGGAATTCATTTATAAAAATACAGAAAACATTGTGGAAAAAGAAGAAAGTGCTGGTTACCAGCATTTTCTTCTTTTCCCACCATGTTTTCAGAAGTCTCCTTCTTCAGGTTTGTTAAAACAAGGGACTGTTTGGTAAAGGGTTACATGATACAATGACTTTACCTCTGACTCTTTCTGCCTCTCCTTTAAACTGGCTATAAACGACGCATCATCTGGAATAGATTCTGTTTTCTTGTTCTTCTGTACTTGGACGCCATTCTTATTGGCAGTCTGCGAATCTTTACCTCTTGATGGGGATTTACTATCCGCTGCCTTCACCTGCTGAGACAATGATGGTTTGTTGTGTACTTCCTCACCATTTGACAAAATTTATAGATTTGTCCAAATTGAAAGTATTTGCTGACAAGAAATAAAATGTGGCTGAAAGGTTGGGATTCGACTTTGGGAGTAAAGGAAACACCCACTTCCCACAATGTTTTCTATCCTTTTTAACTCTTTACTAAATGACAAAATTTTGTACTTGATCAAATTGAAAGCATTTGCAGACTACAAATTAAAGGTAGCTCAAATGACCATTTCTTTCTTTATGGGGTAGAAAACATTGTGGGAAAGGGAGAAAATGCTGGTTACCAGCATTTTCTCCTTTCCCCACAATGTTTTCAGAAGTCCACTTCTCAAGGGTCCTTTAAACTAAGGACTGTGTGATATAGGGTTACAGACAAATGCTACCATTTCAGTCATGTTGAACTGACAGTCAGAAATCCAGACATGGTTAAAACCAGATCTTCTTTGCAAACATTAATGAGCCATACTCTGTGAAAAGGAGGCTAAATGCATGTGCAAAAAGTACTGAACCAGATGAGCCTGCACAGTCCGCGAAGGCTGACCTGGGCTGAAACTTTTCGCTATTTGTCAATTTTCTGTACCTATGTTAATGGACCAGTCTACCTTATGATTCACTCGGTACACAAAATGAATTTTATGGATCCCTAGTTATGTGATGTCTTGCTTGGTATGATGCATCACGGAGATGCATTATGCCCCTTTTTGCCAGGGTATGGCTCATTTATTTCAGACTATGTTACTTGAGGTGTGTGCTTTGACCATTACTGCAAATACAACTTTTCACGCTCTTGCAGCTAACAGTTTAAAACATTGTTGGATAAGGAGCAATTGCGTTCAACAAACAATCACATTCTCTCCCACAATAATTTATTGACAAATCAAAACAGACCTTTCCTATCTCTGATAGATTTCTTTTTTAACTCACTTTTGCTACATGTGCTTTGTGGTACGTCATAAAATAAATCGTACGGCAACAGATTTGCCACACACCAACTCACCTAACTTCAGCAAAACCTAAAAATCCAGTGAAAATAACAGATTTGTTTGTATAATGTTTAACACTGGTGTCGGCATTTTTTCATTCACATTGTGGCAGCCAGCATTTTCCTTATTTGGGGGTCACTGGACTCCCTTCAAATCAATACAAGAAGGCAAACATTCAAATTTTGGGGGTCATTTAGAAATTTGGAGGTCCGAATCCAAAGAAACAGGGGGTCAAGGAAAACCCTGGGCAGCCGTTGCACCTGTCCATGCCTTCCTAGAGTCTCCCCCCCCCCCCCTCAAAAAAAAAAAAAAAAAAAAAAAAAAAAAAAATTTACTTGAAAGGCAAAAGTGTGTACTTTTGTGACCAAAAATAAATTTGTGTGGAAAAAAAATGTTAATTCAAGAGACAAAAGGTTTTATCTGTGAACCAAAATATTTATTTGAGGGACAAAAAACTGTATCTAGGAAGCAAAAAGTTGAAGAAAAAAATAAAGTTAATGGAAAAAGGGCTGTATTTGTGTAGCAAAAACTTGTATTTGTGTGGCAAAAAGTTGTATTTGTGTGGAAAAAAGTTGTACTTGAGTGAAGAAAAAAATATGTGTAAGTGGCAAAAATTGTAATTTGGCGGCATCGTTATTTCTGTGGCAAAAGGTTGTATTTGTGTGGCAAAAAGTTGTATTTGTGTGGCAAAAAGTTGTATTTGTGTGGCAAAAAGTTGTATTGGAGTGAAGAAAAAAATATGTCTAAGTGGCAAAAATTGTAATTTGGCGGCATAGTTATTTCTGTGGCAAAAGGTTACTTTCCAGCTGCAAAAACTTGCAACGGAGTGGCACAAAGTTGTATTTGTTTGGCAAAATTTGAGTTAATCAGGCAATAGGCTAGAATAGAAGTGAATAAAGTTGATCAAAAACAAACCTTTCCATCTTTTTTAGCTTTACTGTTCAGGCCAGTTTGTCCTCCGGACTTCTGGTTTCCTTTTAACTTTTGATTCAATTGTGGTTTAGCTGCATCCTTACCTAAACAATAACAATGAACAATAGTGAAAAGTATTTTGGAGAACTTAAAATCTATTTATCACATAACTCCCCTTGGTTTAACCCTTTCCCAAACGATAAATTTTAGATTGGTCCAAATTGAAAGAGTTTGCAGACGACAATTTTAAATTTGATGAAAATGGCAGAAAGGTCTCAAAAAGGGTAGAAAACACTGTGGGAAAAGGAGGAATTGCTCGTTACCAGCAATTTCTCCTTTTCCCACAGTGTTTTCAAAAGACTTGTACTGCAGACATGTGAAAACCAGGGCTTGTTTGGAAAAGGGTTAAATGTAATACAGCCATTACCAGTTTTCTTGTTTTACATGTTTGAGACAGTGCTGTATTTGGTCAGCACTCTGTAATTATACACCTCATTTCTAAAACATTGTTGACCTAGATTCCTGAGTGAAATTAATGGTCAAAATTGGTAAGCATGATAAAGTTGCACTTTAAGATTCAAAACAAAATCAGTATAAGCAAAGTTTCTTCAGAACTTTCGTTCATTCATAATGTATACCTGTCAAAGAAGCAAATAGGCTTCAGGTAAATTTCATTACACAATGTACATGAATGCCTGTGTTTTAACTCATCATGGACTATAATTCTTTTCATAAATACACATGTACAGATATGTGATAAAAGGAATCTGACATTTGTTTGCTTTTGAGGTGAAAATTTATTAAAATTGTCCACAGACTCCCTTTATGACATTTTTTGTAGACTTGCTGAATAAACTTATCTCAAACACAACTCATGCCATATTCTCTATATGTCAATTTGAAAACAAAGCTGTATGTTACAGCATAATTACAGGCTTTGAAAAATATAGTCCAAACAAATTCAAAATGAAAAGATATTGATTTTGGCTAACTGTGAAGTGAATTTCATTTCCAATGATACAAGGCATCATTTTATCATAAAAGGGGTCTCAATGCATCTGCAAAAAGTACTGACCAAGGTCAGTCTGCTGGTCCGCACAGGCTGACCTGGGCCGAAAATTTTTGCTATTGGTCAATCTTTTGCATGTCCAAGGACCAGTTTATCTCATCATTCAGTCTGTTGGACAAAATTGACTTTATGGATCCATAATTACGTAATGACTTGCTCTGTATCATACGTCACAGAGATGCATTAAGTCCCCTTTTGTGAGAGCATGGCTCATGTTAATAAGATTTTTCTAGTATGTCCACCTTTCTATTTCAATCATTTCTATAGACAAGTGTAAAAACTAAAACATTTTTCCATGACAATCATGATTAGCATTTTACTGCACAAATAGAAAAACATTATGAACTAAAATTAACAGCTTTGGAAAACATTCTGGGAAAAGAGAAGATGCTTCTGACAAACATTTGTTCCTTCAGTGACAAAGTTTTCAATCGTGTTCAACAGCATCCTTTAGACATTAATTCTTCTCTTGACTTTTCATGAATTTATAAGATAGGTATTGATTCAATATACAACAAACCATTTTTAAGTGACTGACTGGTTCCACCTGCCAAATTTGATTTCTGAGAGGAAGGTGCAACATTTGTAGACCCAGGACCTGTTTTCTGATTTGAACTTGACCCTGAAGATTTTGAAGTGGCAGTGATTGTGGGCTTCTGTGGTTTCCTAGGTCGAGGAGGCTTCTGCCCTGGTTTTACTTCAAATCTAGCGATACCTTCTCCTTTCTTCAGAAAGGTTTTCTTTGGTTTTACGGATGATTCCCTGTTTGCAGCTTCTTGTTTTAACTGAAAAAAAAATGGTTTGTTTTATGATAAAGTTACTACCTTTGCTGCAATGCAATCTTTCAAAATTAAATGAAATAGATCTATAGCTGATAGTCTTTTCTCTCTTATTGCTAAATAAATAAAATCAACTTCCTTCATGGTCTTAAAATATTATGTCATTGTTACTGTTTGGTTATCTTTGTCAATGTTTACAATAAAAGTCTAATCTTGGTTAGAATAATAGTCTGATCATATAGGTTCAGGATTAAACTGCAATCTGATCTTGATCTTTGTCAGCCACAATGAAAGACTGAAAAAAAAAAAAAAAAAAACTGAATAAGTCTTTAAACATTAACTATTTACAGAACAACAAAATGTCCATACTGCAAGCACTGATGTTTGAAGAGGAGTTAGCCCTTTATCAAACAATCCAAACTTTTACTGACCCTGATGAAAAGGGCTTTTGAAAATATTGTGGAAAATGGAAAAAAAGCTGGTAACCTCCTTTTCCTGCAATGTTTTCTATCCTTCTGAAAGCAAATAACAATGTTTGAGTCACCCTTATTTTGGTTTCTGCAAATTTGGACAAATCTAAAATTTTGTTAAGTAAGGTAATTTTTAAAAGTGATAAACTTTACAACACATATTACTATCATCCCTGTAGTACATAAATTAAGGAAATAGAGAAAAAAATCAATAAATACAACAAAACAACACGAAAAATGTTTGCGTTTTTTCTTTTAATAGAACATGTAAATTTCCAATCAAAATAAAGGCTTACTCTCTCTTCTTCTGCTTTGAGCTGTTCTTCTAGAAGTTGTTCAAATGTTTTGCTGCCATCAACTCCTGGCTTTATGGGCACCTCATCTAAATTACTTGAACCTTTATGGACCTAGACATGTGTGATATAGAGGACAATTGTCTGTTCCGATGTATGATCAAAATTTCTTTCATTGAGTGAGCAAAGCCACAAGTAAATATATGGCCTTTGTTTTTCATTTCAACCTTTCCTTTCACATCTAATTTTTGCTCATTGTGAAAAATATGTGTTTTTCAAGTGAAATAGATCTATTCAATCTAATTGGATATGGACTCGCTGTAATAATAATGTCATGAGTGGTGTTGATGTCACAAAATGCGACCTTCACCCGCTAAAATTTCATTCATGTTCTATAAGTAGTCTATCCGTCGAATGTCAAAAATAAAAGTAATATTATTCATCGGTGAATTATAATGTTCACTGGTGAATTATGAGGTTTTGTATTCACTGTTAGATTTCTATAAACAACTGAGAAGCATAAAAGATAAACGTTGAGCAAATTGTTCTATAACTGCTTTACTCTTCACCAAACAATCCCCTGTTTCATGACCTTGGGGAAAAAAGCCTTTTAAAAACACTGTGGGAAAAGGAGAAAATGCTGGTAACCAGCATTTTCTCCTTTTCCCACAATGTTTTCTACCGTATAAAAGATAAAGTTTATGTTCTGAGTAACATTTAGTTTGTTGTCAGCAAATTCTTTTAATTAGGACAAGGCTAAAATTTTGTTGTTTGGCACAGGGTTTACTCATCAGTAGAGGACAAAATTTTAGACAGGTCCAAATTCAAAGCACTTGCAGACAGCAAAGTTTCCATTCCTGCAATGTTTCCAAATGCATTCTTAGTCATTTAACTTAGAAATTGTTTAGTAAGGAGTTAATATCATTAACCCTTTACCAAAAGAAGAAATTTTATACTTATCCAAATCGACAGCTTTTACTCACACCATATTAAATGTGGCTCACAAAATTGGGTTTGCCTTTTAATAAAGCAGCAAACATTGTGATGACAACAAGGTCAAGCTTTTCCTTGAAAACAGCCAAGACAAAAAAATATTGTGCAAACAATCTCTCTTTTTGTAACAATGTCTTAGGTTGTCTGCTGAAAAATGGAAAACTTTTGTTTGTTTGTAGATTTAACATTTAACAACATTTGCTACATTATTTTGGTTATACTCTGGCAACCTGTGCATCCATGCTTTCATGGGGTTTCTTTTACAAGTACCTCGCATATTATTCTTCTTTAGCCACTGGCTGTTTTTCAACATATTATTCTGGAACCAATTTTGAGCAGTGAGAGAGGAATGAGTCCTGTCGAAACGACTTTAATTTATCCTCATAGAGAAGTCAGCCCAGCTGGGAAATCAAACCAGTGACCCCCAGTTTCAAGCCCTGCGCAGGCTTAGGTATGAATACACTTGGCCACAAAAGACAATGACTTAACCCTTTACCACACAGTAAAATTTAAGACTTGTCCAATTTATTAAAAGTCTACACTGCAGACTACATTTTAAATGCGGCTTGACCCATTACCACACAATCCCGACTTTTAACAACCCCAAAAGAAAAGGCTTTTGAAAACATCATGGGAAATGGAAAAAATGCTAGTCACCCGTATTTTCTACTTTTCCAACAATGTTTTCTACCACATCAAAAAGAGACATCATCATTTCAGCAACAGTCAATATGTCATCTGCAAATTCTTTCACTTTGGTCCAGTCCAAAATTTTGTTGTTTGGTAAAGATAACACGGTAGGAAACATTGCTGGTTACCAGCATTTCTCCTTTTCCCACAATGTTTTCAAAAGCCCTTTCTTCTAGGTTGTTAAAACTCTGGGTTGTGTGATAAAGGTTTAACCCTTTACCACACAATCCCCACTTTCAATGACGCTGAGAAAGAAAGATGTGCAAAACATTGTGGAAAAAGAAGAAAATGATGGTAACCATCATTTTCCCCTTTTCCCACAATATATTCTACCCTTCCCCAAACAAATTTCAATTCTTGAGTTACATTCATTTTGTCACCTGCAAATACTTTCAATTTGGACAAATCTAAAATTTTGTCGTTTGGTAAAGGGTTACGTACCTCTATCTGTGTGTTGTCTTGACTTTCATCTTCACTCTCATCATCATCACTAACATCATCTTCATCATCTACTTCTTCCTCATCATCACTATCTTCACTGTCATGGCTTTCTTCTCCTTCAAAAATTTCACTCATTGGTTTTTCACCTTTTCCGGGTCTGTAATATATTTGCATCTATAAAATATAGACTTTCAGCGCAATTTTGAGACAAATATCATTTTTAAAGGCCCTGCAACAGAGAGCTTTTGAATGAAAATAGGAAAAAGGAGTAATTGCCAACTCCCATTGCTCTTCTAACTACATGTTCAATTTCACATTGATGCGTACACACCATACATTTTTCTATTCCATTCTTTACCAACACCTGGTTGTCAGAGTATTAACCCTTAGGCTGCTATGTGCAACTCACTGACCTTTTGCAGACAGTTTAGATCAAGATCAGACTGCACAGAATGTGCACTCTAATCTTGGATCTACACTGTCCAATAAGATGTTTTTCTCCAAAAAATAAATTTGGAATATTGATGATTACCAGCATTTTCTCCTTTTCCAACAATGCTTTCAAAAGCCCTTTTCATTAGCATTTTCAAAACATGCAATTGTTTGCTGCAGGGTTAATCTTTTACCACACAATCCCAACATTTATTGACCCCAACAAAGAAAGCTTTTGAAAACATTGTGGGAAAAGATGAAAAGGCTAGTAACCAGCATTTTCATCTTTTTCCCAAAATCTTTTCTACCTTTTCCAAAACAAACTTCAATTTTTGAGTCACAGTTATTTCATCATCTTCAAATGCTTTCAATTTGGACTGGTCTAAAATTTTGTCACTTGGTAGAGAGTTAAGGGTAGTGTCGAGACAATATCTAAAGCACATGCACATAAGCCTTTAGACTGCTCAGTAAATGATATGGACAATTTTCAGTCTGTCACAGATGTAAGAAATAATTTGCAGAACTTCAAAGCTATACTGGTAGCTATTTTGACAAGAATATCTCAAAAAAAAAAAAAATATCTGAAAAAGTAGATCCAAGTTCAGGGTCTGTATTGATCAACCATTCTAAAGAACATTCTTAGTCTAATTCTCAAGAATTTTCTGAATTTGAAAGTAACACAACTTCTAATTGACTAAACCAAACCATTCAGCCATTAAGATTTGGTTTAGCCAATCAGAAGTTGCATTACTTTCTAAATCTAAAATTAGACTTAGAATGAGATAAAGAACAGTTGGTGTATACAGACCCTGGCCACATCCTCTATGAAATACTGTGTGCAATAGCATCTTAAATTGCCTGTAAGATGCTGCATGTAATATGTATAAAATCATCAGCATGTAAAATGTATAAAATTGTCATGTTACACATACATCTGTTCTTGGTGTTTTTCAAACACTGTTGGGGACTGATAAGACTGATTGATGAAATCTTCACTGGTCTCCAGCTCTGCAAATGATCTGTGCAGTTTCTTAGGTGCCTGAAAATTTTAAGAAATAACAAGAGCACTTCATGCAGGTGCTTGGTTTTCTGTGAAAATTCTAAGTCAAAAAAGGGCCATAACTCTGACAAAAGTACTTTGGATGGTTACTTGCTCTTGTTTGAAAGATTTTCCTTATGATAATCAATGACTTGTCCAAGTTTGAAGCAAATATCTTCAGTAATAACAGAGATATTATAAAATGTCATGACAACACAGATGACGATGCCAGGGCTATTACAATACCTTGATATTTTCTGCAAAAACAGCCGAGCTAATGATATATGTTCGCATATTAACCCTTTCCCAAACGACAAATTTTGGACTGGTCCAAATTGAAAGAGTTTGCAAATGACAATTTTAAATTTGATGAAAATGGCAGAAAGATATCAAAAAGGGTAGAAAACACTGTGGGAAAAGGAGAAATTGCTCGTTACGAGCAATTTCTCCTTTTTGCCACAGTGTTTTCAAAAGACTTGTACTGCAGACACGTGAAAACCAGGGCTTGTTTGGGAAAGGGTTAACCTTTTACCACATAATCCCTAGTGTAATAACCCTAAAGAAAAAAACTTTTGAAAACATTGTGGGAAAAGGGGAAGATGCTGGTAAACACCATTTTCTCCTTTCCTCATAAGTTTTTCTACCCTGCCCAAAGCAAATGTCAATTTTTGAGTCAAATTTATTTTGCTGTCTGCAAATGCTTTCAATTTGGACCAGTCTAAAATTTTATCATTTGGTAGAGTGTTAAAAATAGCCCACATATTGCTACTTCAAGGTTGTTTCAAATATGTATTATGCCATTATATGTAACAATGTAATGGACAGTGCAGACCTAAGACAGTCTACACAGTCTGCAAATGCAACTTTAGTCAGTTGAATTCCCCTAAAGGTTAAAAATAATCTGTATGCTGGTACAAGGTCAACTAAAATCTTACATCAAGCTCGTGAGGATTAAACCTTTGCTGAAAATGCCGATGTTGTTGTTGTAGCTTCAACTGCTGCCTAACATGAATGTCCCCCACTTCCACACTGGCCTCTGATGCTGAGTCTGGGATAGGAAACATTCCTTCTTCCATTGCTGCCTGGCTTCCTCGATTGGAGTTGGTGTCACTGAACAAATCTGGATTGGTTTTGATTTCATCTTCATCTTCCTTAGGTGGGACATACATTATAGGCTTTGGTAGCCCTTTACTCTGGAAAGATGGTACATGTTATATTTAACCCTTTACCACACAATCCCAACTTTTAACGACCCTAAAAAGGAAGCCTTTTGAAAACATTGTGGGACAAGGAGGAAATGCTGGTAACCAGCATTTTCTCCTTTTCCCACAATGTTTTCTACCTATCCCATAACAAATTTCAGTTGTTAAGTCACATTTGATATGTCGTCTGCAAATGCTTTCAATTTGGACGAGTCTAAAATTTTGTCGTTTGGTAGTTAAATGGTGCTTTGGGAAAAGGGGATTTAATGCATCTTTGTTGTGTATTATAACAAGCAAGTCGTCACATGATATGTATTCCATTTTTGTCTAAAAACAAACTGAATCACGAGGCAGAATGGTCCACTAACAAATTAGAATTGGTCTGTTTTGTTTCAGTTTTTATACTTTATCAACATGATTTCATTTATTTAACTCTTTACCAATCGACAATTTTTTTAGACTTGTCCATATCGAAGGCATATGCAGACGACGAATTTAAATATGGTATAAATGATAGATTTGTCCTTAAAAGGGGAAAAACATTGTGGGAAAATAAGAAAATGCTGGTTACCAGCATTTTCTTCTTTTCCATTGATGTTTCTTTTAGAAACTTTTTTTCTCAGGGTCATTAAAACTCAGGATGGTGAGGTAAAGGATTTACCTTTTGCCTTCTGATACAAAATTATAAATTTTCTAGGATTAATTCACATTGACTAACTCTCTACCAAACGACAACATTTTAGACTTGTCCAAATTGAAAGCATTTGCAGACGACAACATAAATGTGAATCAAACATTTAAATTTGTTTTGGGAAGGGTAGAAAACATTGTGGGAAAAAGAGAAAATGCTGGTTACCAGCATTTTATCCATTTCCCACAATGTTTTTCAAAGGCTTCTTTCTCAGGGTCGTGAAAACCCCTGATTGGTTGGTACAGAGTTAACTATAATTTTACAAATATACAGTATTTCCAGCGTTAGCTGCATCAGGGAAGAAACATTATGATAACAAAACATTTCCCACATTTCAAAATACTTTTTCCTCCAGGTCATAAAAACATGAAATCCATCATTTGGTGAAGGGACAAAAGACTTTAAATGAAAGTAGTCCTACACTTACCTGGTTTCGTTGGACAGATTAGTTCAAGTGGTAGAGCACAAGATTTGTAATTCACAAATCTCAGCAATACTTAACCCTTTACCGCACAATGCCGCCTTTTGACACCTCTGGGAAAGAAGCCTTTTGAAAACATTGTGGGAAAAGGAGAAAATGCTGGTAACCAGCATTTTCTCCTTTTCCCACAACGTTTTCTACTGTATCAAAGAAAACATGCACCATTTGAGCCACATTGAAATTGTCGTCTGCAAATGCTTTCAATTTGGACAAGGCTAAAAGTTTGTCATCTGGTAAAGGGTTAAAGGTGTGGGTTTGATTCCCATATATCATATATTGTAATCATATACTTTCAAATGGGACTTAGAAATCTAGGTCTGCGACAGTGCTATGTGCCAAGCATGTTGAAGAACCAGGCGTATCCTAGGATGAGTTTCGTCCTGTACCTTGCTGCACTATTCTCCATAACATATTTAACCCTTTACCACAGGATCCCGAGATTTAACTACTCTGACGGGGGGGCTGACCATAAAGGCTTTTGGAAACATTGTGGGAAAAGGAGAAAATGCTGGCAACCAGCATTTTCTCCTTTCCCCACATTTTCTACCCTTCAAAAGGCAAATTTCACGTTTTTAGTCATATTTGATTTGTCGTTTGCACAAACTTTCAATTCAGTCAAGTCTGAAATTCTGTTGTGTGGTAAAGAGTTAATAGCCTTCTGGGGGTGTTGCCATATGGGCAACCAGTGGTGATGATAAATAAACACAAAATCAAACTATTACCTGGTTACTGCCAGCCAAAAGCTGTGAGAAGTCTGTGCCTGGAGGAAGCTTCCTTTGTGGTGGGGTAGACATCTCCAAGTTAGTGTTGGGGTGCCCTCCTTTAATATAAGGGGATTTATAAATTAAAATGCCAATACAACTTCTCATGCTCCTGAAGTAAATACTTTTTTGAAAACATTGAGAGCAAATGAGCAGAAAACAAATTAAATATGATCCAAAGCAGAGCTCCAGACAGAGGGAGTGATTTTGATTCAAAATTCAAAGCATTAATCACTCTCCACTATACCCTATGTTATGGGTACTCATTAGAATCGTCTCATCACAACATAGGGTTTGGAAGAGAAATAATGGATTTAGAATACCATCACTCCCTCTTATTTGGAGGTCTGATCCAAAGGATGGGATCTGTCCTTGACAGGGTAAAGACATTGTAATAAGCTGTTGTCCTTTACTGTCTATATTTTACAAACAACAAAATTCAAGACAGGTGTTTTCCTTTCATTGACATGTTTCCCCATTGAGTCTCTTGCATCAGGTTTTAGCAGACCTAGTTAACCTTATACCATAAAATCAGTTGTTTTCAGGACATTTAAAAGGGCCTTTGAAAACCTTGTTGGAAATGGAGAAAATACTGGTAACCTGTTACCAGCATTTTCTCCATTTTAATGCAGGTTACCAGCATTTTCTCCACTGGCAACCATGTTTTCTGCTAAGTAGGAGATTAATTCCATAGTTTGATCCTAACTTGTCTCCACAAGCTGATACTGAGTTAACCTTTAATGCATCAAATGTGATACATATATGTGAAAAACCTATATTTAGAACATGACATTTCAATAAAAAGAAGCTTCATTTGCAAGTTATTTGAATTGTTTGATATCTCTGAATCAGTGGGCCCTAACCGGGTAGCTGAGTGGTTAGCATATCTGACTCGTGACCTGTATGACAGAGTGTAACACATTGTCAGACTCGCACTAATATCCATACTTCTAAATGGTATGAATTAAATTTGCCTGCATTCTGACCAAGGAATTGTCCATTTTTGGGAGCTAGTGGGCCCTTAACCTTTTACCACATGACAAAGATGTAGACATGTTCAAACTGAAAGCATTTCCAGATGACAATTTAAATGTTACTCAAATGATGGAGTTTGTCTTTGAAAGGGTAGAAAACATTGTTTGAAAAGGAGAAAATGCTGGTAACCAGCATTTTCTCCTTTTCCCACAAGGTTTTTAAAAGGCTTCTTTCTCCAGGTCATTAAAAGGCGGCATGGTGTGGTAATAAGTTAAAGTACTTAATGCATAAAACATGGTTTTATTACGTAAAAAAGAACCTCAGATTGCAAATTCAATTCTGTCTTGAAATGGACATCACTCAAATAATTACACCATGCATATAAATGTGCAAGATCAGAATAACAAATTCTGTGAGGTCTGACCTGAATCTACACATTCCACAAAAGCAGTTAATTGTCCTGGATGAAACAGGCTCTGTGGTACCGAATTAAGTTAAAGTAACAGAAAAAAATCCATTCGAGCTTATGTGATACTTGTAATTATACATTTAGTGGACTAGAATATGAAATAAACTAACCTCCCCATGGCTGCTCTCTCTGTCTTGATATCATGCCTTGCACTCTCTCTTGTTCTTTCTTCAGCTGCATTAGTTGTTGCTGCTGCTGATTCATCAACATTTCTTGTTGCTGCTGTTGCCAAAACCTCATTTGTTTGAATCTTTCTAGCAGTCTGGTCTGCTCCATTGCTTGTCTCTGTTCTATTAAGTCTAGGCTGGTATCTAAGATATAATTAAACAAGTCACTCAATATACTACATATCTATTCTCCTAACCAAATTTCGTCCTTCGAGTTTTTCAGAAAATTTCAACAAAGAAGGCTTGAAAATTTTCTTTGATGGAAAAGGAGAAAATGCCGATAATAAGCATTTTTTTCCCCTAAAATGATATCTATCCTTTTAAAGGCATATTCTATCATTTGAGTTGACCGCAATTAGTTCGACATCGGGAAATGCTTTCAGCAATGTCATGCCTAGTATTTTTTCATGGGCCAATTACAATTGCATTAAAAAATAATGAAGGGAGATAACCAGTGACGCTTCTGGAAAATCATATTATCTCCAAGACTTTCTATCTCTAGATCACTTGCTGACAAATTCTGCAGAATACTGTTAAAATACTTGTTTGGATGAATTACAAAGGTTTTGATTATGTCCAGCAGGATTTGTTGTTTTTTTTCTTTTTTCAGTTTTGTTTTCTGAAGGCTATTAAAAATATACAAACCTGCCCTTTGAGATTCGTTCAAAGTTCTGTTAAGCATTCCATTCAAAGCACTTTCTCTGACTGACATGTCACCCATTCCTTGTGGTTGGCCATTGCTGGCTAACAACATTCTCTCAAAGTTCATTGCCTGCATAAACATCTGACTGGAAATATCCAAGCCTAGCAATGGATAACCTGATGTAGAAGAGGGTGTTGGCATAACAGGGGTTGATGATGGAAACCCTGCCATAGGGGGACCTGTAAACTGGGATGCCATGCTTCCCTCACTTACACCTAGGCTTGGACGGACCTGGATGCCAGCTGGAACATTGGGCTGATATCCATGTACTGAGTTTGGCTGGTTTATCCATGGTGGACGAGCACCATATGAATTATCCATTTCCAATATCTCATGTATCCAATAGCATACAGATTATAACACCTGCTTTGGAACACATAATTGAGTTTTATCTACATAGTAGTTAACAGTATGGCACCATATGAAAGTAACTTCTGCTGCTGGTTATTCATTAGAACTGTGACTGTAAGCTTTCTGTACCTTTGATAAGAAGTAAGTAAATGTTACTTTGTTATCCTCAACACTTCACCACACATCCAAATTTTAGACTTGTCCAAAGTGAAGGCATTTGCAGATGACAATTTACATATGTGTCAAATAATTATTTTCGTCTATGATAAGGTAGAAAACATGGTGCGAAAGAAGAAAATGCTGGTAACCAGCAAATTCTCATTTTCTCTCAATGTTTTCAAAAGCTGTCTTTCTTAAAGAGTTCTTAATATTCGGAATTGTGTGGTAAACAGTTAATCAATCGTAAACTATGGTAAGAAGCAAGATGCAGAAAACTATCACTACAAACACTATCCTCCAGATCTATATCAATTTCGAATTCACCGCCCAGTTTCTCAACAAGTTTTTTCTTGCGTAAACTTTCTATCATTAATGACTGAAAGTTGGTGTTTTTGGTCTTTGATTTTTTTCAGTATTAAATTTTTGTTGACGATAATTATCTCTCCAGGAATAAAATATGCCTGTTTAGTCGATAAGGGCTTTGTAAACCTCAAAAATAACTGGAAACGTCTCGGTATCCACACATTGTTTACAAATGTTCCGACATTTTGAATACTTGTGTGCCGTTAGAAATACTTTCCTATAAGAAATACAAAGTTGTCACCGAAGAGCAAAGATGTCATATTCACCAAAATTAATCCTCTTTCAATATAAAAGACCAGCAATCTGATTGGCTGGGTCAAAGAGCCTTTGCAAATCAAATGGCAGCACTTAGAATTGGAAAAGTGGAATAATAGGCAAAATTATTTCGGAATTCACGGCTAAAACACTTTTGCGTGTAGGCTAACATGGGTAATAAGGAACATAAATTTGTTTAAAAAATCCCTGCACTATAAAAAAAAAAAAAAAAAAATGCTGTGGAGGGCCAGATAGATAAATACATAATCAAGCGGACACATAACACGGCTTCTAGAGAGCTAACTGATTGATGATAAAGCTGACGGAAAAAAAAACATTTATATCTGATTACGAGCCTGAGCCGTTGCTTAGATGCCGTTTAATTGTCCTAAGCACTTAACCAAACGACAAAATTTCATAATAGCTTGCAGACGACAAATTAAAAGTTGCTTAATTGATCGGGTTTTTTTCTTTGGAGAGAGAGAGAAAGAGGATCGTGGGAAATGGACAAAATGCTGCCGGTTTACTAGATTTTCTCCTTTTCCTTCAAGGCATCCAAAAAGCTGGAAACCTCCTTAAGGGTCCTTAAAACCAGGGATAATTTGGTGAAGGATCAAAAGAAGGCAAAGGTAAACATAGGCATCTAAATGTCAAACACCGCAAATAACTCTCTTATATACATGGTCAGTGATAAGTTTTGTTTTCAAATTGTAACAATATTTTTACCGAAAACGCGTTTCTACCATACAATAAGATGAGCCATACTCTGGCAATAGGGGGATTAATGCATCTCCATGATGCATTGTTCCAATCAGGTCATCACATTTTATTGACCAATAACAGCAACTTTTCTTAAACAATCGACTGAATCATGACGTAGACTGGTCCTTGGACTTACAGAAAATTGATCAATAGCGAAAAGTTTCGGTCCAGGTCCGTAGGCTGACCTGATACTTTTCGCGGATGCATTAAGCCCCCTTTTCACAGAACATGGTTCAATTATTCAACCGCTTATCAGCTTTGAAGTTGTTCATTCAATGGAACAAAATACCATTCAAAATGCCAAAAATACGATACATATAATGTATATTTGTCCGCTTGTGAAACCCTTTCTCACATGTATACCTGGCGGGCCTTTCTATGCTACTGTGGAGGCAAGCTTTTGAAAAACAGAGTAGCAACTGAGGAAAAATTTAATGTCAACTGTGACAAACTATTTTTCCCCAGTTTCTCTAAAACTAATTATTGTTGTGTAGTTTCTGCCTCTTTTCCCTCAAAAGCTATTTATCCCTTTACCACTCTCGTAACAACTCGGCCGATCCCGTGATAACAGTGATCACCCGAGGTTTGCCGAATGCACTCTACCAGACAACACAAAATCAAAGCATTCGTCCCTCTTGGAAACACTTCCTGACGACAAATTAAACGTGGCTCAATTAACTGGATCTGTCTAGAAAGCATTGGTGGAACAGGTAAAAATGCTAGTTGCCAGCATTTTCTCCATTTCCCACAATGTTTTCAAAAGAATTCTCCCTTTGGGTCCTTAGAACATAAGAATGTCTGGTAAAGGTCTTAAAACAGTAATAATGATTGGTAAACTTATTGTTGGTTAACCCTTTACCAAACAATCCCGAATTTCAACGACCCCGGTAAAAAAGCTTTTGAAAACATTGTGGGAAAAGGAGAAAATGCTGGTAAGCAGCATTTTCTCCTTTTCCCACAATGCTTTCTAACCTTATACAGCGATCATTTGAGTAATATTGAATTTCTCGTAAGAAAATACCTTGAACCCGGACAACTGGACCACGTTAAAAATATGTAGTCTCGTAACTCATTACTGTAGAGGCTTCTTTACGGCATACGATTTCCAGACGATAATATTCCTGACGCACCAAAATTGAAAGCACTTGCAGACGACAAACGGAATGTGGCACATAAACGAAATTCGTCTACAAAAGGGTAGGAAATATTGTGGGAAAAGTGGACAGTTTTGGTTATCAGCATTTTCTCCTTTACGAAACATGTTTTTCAAAGTTTTTTATCAGGGTCGTTACAGCACGGGATTATTTGGCTATAGGTTAACCCGTTCCCAAACGACAAATTTTGGACTTGTCCAAATTGAAAGAGTTTGCAGATAATTTTAAATTTGATAAAAATGGCAGAAAGGTCTCAAAAAGGGTAGAAAAACTGTGGGAAAAGGAGAAATTGCTCGTTACGAGCAATTTCTCCTTTTCCCACCGTGTTTTCAAAAGACTTGTACTGCAGACACGTGAAAACCAGGGCTTGTTTGGGAAAGGGTTAACGCTTAGGCCACTATTCGCGACTCAGCGGGCTTTTGCGGACACAGAACGTGCAGTCTGATCTTAGATCTACGCTGTCCGATACGGTGATTTTTTTCTCCGGCAAAATCAACTTTTAAACGGCAATGTTTTAGTTTTTAACCATTGCATGGAAATTTTGTTTCATTTATTTAGCAGCTTAAGGGTTGTCTAGTGAGGTACAACAGCGAAGATAGATCTAAAGGAAAATACACATGAGCCATGCTCTGTGAAAAGGGGGTTTAATGCATCTTCCAAAAAGTATCGCCACAGGTCAGCCTGCGCACTCCGCGCAGGCTGACCTGGGCCGAAACTTTTCGCTATTGGTCAATTTTCTGCATGTCCAAGGATCAGTCTACCTCATGATTAAGTCGGTTGTTAAAAAAAGTGGCTATTATGGATCCATGATTCTGTGTTGATATGATTGGTATCAAGGATCACGGAGAGGCATTAAGCCCCCTTTTGCCAGAGTGAGGCCCATATATTGAAACAATATGGGAAAAATAGTATTTGCTTGTGACATGTAACACTGTAACACTCCAAAACTTGTGTCCCAGTAGGACCCATTGTTCAATCGTACACACCTGTTTGGACATGGGTAACATACTGTGTCACAGTTGATAAATTCTTTATCCTGTTCATAGGTCGGTCGTGAAAGCAAAGCAAAGTGGTTTTTGGCGTTTTCCAAGTCTCGTTCATACTACAAAACTGACAAAAATAAGCTGTTTCCAAAGAATAAGAATCCTGCAAATAATACAAGAGGACACAACCAAAGGATTTATAAAAAGTATTGCCACACCTAACTTAAGAAAAAATTCATTTTATTACAGAGTAGTTGAAGACTGGAGTAATCTGCCTGAGGATCTAAATTTAAATGAAGCCGTGAATAGCTTTAAACCAAAATTAAACAAAGTTTAGAGAAGATTACCAGTCGAGTTTGAAGCCGAGTGCTATGGAACAGAACCACGTTCGGTAAGAAACGTACTTTAACTCTTAACCAAACGACAAATATCTAAGACTTGTTCAAAATGAAAGCATTTGCAGACGACAAATTAAAGGTGGCCCAAATGACAATACTTGTCCTGTATAGTGTAGAAAACAATTGTGGGAAAAGGAAAAAATGATGGTTACCAGCATTTTCTCCTTTTCGCACAATGTTTTGCAAAGCCTTCTTCCTCAGGGTCGTTAAAAGTCAGGACTGTATGGTAAAGGGTTAATCAAGTGGATCTAAGAGGCTGACGCCTGAACAGATACTAAAATCAAGAACTGTGTAAACAGTGAAGCGAGAAAGAACGAGGGTATGTATCGTGACGTATGAAGTAAAAAAATAAAACACGTGTTAGGATAATACTGGATTTTCATAAGAGCTGCCGCAACTGGTTTAGCCAATTAGAAGCTGTGTTACTTTCGAATTTAGAAAATTCTGGAGAATAAGAATGGTTGGTGAATACGGACTATGATAAAGAGCTAAGCAAGAATGCCGGACAAAGGAAATTGTTTACTGTTTAATTCTTTAGCAAACGACAAAATTTCGGACTTGTCCAAATTGAAAGCATTTGAAGACGAGATATTAAATGTGATTAAAAAAATTAAATCTCTTTTTTGGAAGGGTAGAAAACATGGTGGGAAAATGAGAAAATGCATTTTCTCCTTTATTTTCCCCGAAACCTTTTCAGAAGCCACTTTCTTCAGAGTCATTAAAACATGGGATTGTTTGGTAAAAGGTTAATTGATAGGTGAGAAAGGGTCCAAACGTTGCAACTTTAACATTACCGTGCCTAACTTTTTTTTTTTTTTAAAGAATTGATGGAAGTCATTTCGACGTGATTCAAACGCCGGTTACCAGTATTTTCTACATTTCTGACGATGCCTTCAAAAGTCCCCTTCGACAGGGTCGTTAAAAGACGGAATTGTAGAGTAAGGGATTACTCTAAGACAAGTTGGATTCAGAGTTAGTTCATGCAAGGATTGGATGTTCAAAGTGTACATACAAAATACAATGTTACAAGGATTGGGTAGTTATAAAAAAAAAAAACTTCTAAATATAACTTATATGACGATCTGTGCTTTGTTCATGCAAGGATTGGGTTTTCAAAATAGGCAATACAAGGGTTGAGTAGCTAAAAAGACACCTAAATATTACTTACATGACGATCTACGCTTTATTCGTGCAAGGATTAGTTGTTCAAAGTCTGCACACAGAATACAATGATTGAGTTGAAAAAAAAAACCCTTCTAAATAACACTTAAATGACTATCTGTGCATTGTTCATGCAAGGACTCGTGGTTCAAAGTGTGTACACAAATTAAAAGGATTGAGTAGATAAAAGCCTCTTAAATATTACTTCTATGATCTGTGCATTGTTCACGCAATAATTGTTTGTTCAAAGTGTGAACACAAAATACAAGGATTGAGTAGATAAAAACCTCTGAAGTATTACCTATATGACGATCTATGCATTGTTCATGCAAGGATGTTCAAAGTCTGGACACAAATTACAAGGATTGGGTAGCTATAAACACTCCTAAATATTGCTTATATGACGATCTGTGCTTCGTTCATGCAGGGGTTGGTTGTTCAAAGTGTTCACATTAAAGGATTCAGTAGATATAGAAACTTCTATTTATTACTAATATGACGTTCTGTGCCTTCGGAGGAATCTTTATGTCGATATTTTGTGTTAGCGGCCAAAGTAACAATACAGGTGCTAAAATGCATTTAAATTTTAGTTTACCATTCAAAAGTATTGAAAATACTATGGAGATCACAATCTGTTATTGTGTGGTGGGTCCAAGTGTTAGTCGTTGGCAGAGTCACTGTCAAAATTTTTTTAATATTAAAACCAGGCAAAAAATAAACAAAAGATAAAGTGACCTGGCAAGTCTTAACCTCGTTTTGGAATTGATTTCTCTGCCAGCGACTAACACTTCGACCAACCGTAGAATAACAGATTGTCACCTTCATAATAATATCCATACTTTTAAATCGCACGATTTAATTTAAATGCACTTTGAGACCCCGTTTGTTTACTTTTGGCAGATATTGTTACTTTAATAAATCTCTTTTTACTTTATTTATTTGCAGAAGAAAGAAAACGGCAGAGCTAAATATTTGGTAATGACAGCATGTTTGAAATGCTGAATGAAATACACCAGGAGAAATAAACATCTTCATAGTCTAATCCAGCACTTGATATACACTAGATCTTTACTAAAATGTCATCTAGGAGAGAAAGAAGAGACTCTGAGGAAAGTTCCTTTGGAAAATTTTTGTTTCCCAGTGATTCTTCTACAGCATCAGTAAGACAAGAAGTTGAATCTGACATTGACCTTGATCAAACTCCGACCAAAAAGGTCAACTGTATATCGTGCCAACGACAAGGGAAGAAGTCGAGTGCTTCTTTTTATTGTCAAGACTGCAAGATCGGAATGTGCACACGATGTACGGAAGATCACCGAGAAATCCGGTTGAATCGACACAGCATTTCTGCTATCAGTAAAACATACGCCATTTCACCCAACCAGGGACCATTTCCTGAACTTACTGTCATTGGTACCATCAAAATGGACGAGGAACTCTATTTACGTGGATCCACATTTCTTCCAAATGGCGAACTAGTTACAGCAGATTTTCATAATGCTAAAATCAGAGTATACAGCGCAGATTATACAAGAAAACTAATTGCCAAATTCCTGATCCCAAAAGATCCTCATTGGGAGCTCAAACGGCCAAACCCTTCAGATTTAACGGCAATATCAAATGAACGTTTCGCTTTTACGGCCAGCAATGGCTGTATCTACATTTTAAAAATGGGGAAAACTCGAATCATTACTATCGAGAGGGTTATAAGTGTTATTATCTTTGACAACAATTTTGGTGAGTGTTTGGGGCTAGCCTACAACGACGCATTGGAAGAGTTATACGTGGGTTGTTCAGCGGACAGAGAAGGCGTGTTTATAAAAGTGTATGATCTAGAGGGCGTTCCGAAACGGGTTAGAAGGGATGGGATAGTAGAAGCTCCTGAATATATGGTATTTGGCGGGCATAAGTCAAAATTGTTCGCATCTGATTCTGATAGCGTCACCGTTTATAATATCGAAAACTTTCAAAAACTGGAAACATATCCAGAGCTTAAAGATCAAATAAAAGACATTTTTGTTGATAAGTATGGATACGCTTATTGCCTTGCGCTTGAGAGACGAACCTACAATTCGGCTGGCAGTATTTACCGTCTGGACATTAGCTCTGGGGTTACCAAGGTAACAGAAATGGAAGAGAAACCTGCCTCGATTAGTTACAATCCAAGAACTGATGTGGTGGCCGTGACCTTTGTTAAATCCAGATACATTTTTCTTTATAAATTAACACTAAGATCGTATCAGAAGCACATAGACTCAAAACTTCGGCCTTACAAGAAGTCAAAGTGAGACGCAGATCCACTTGTTATCCAGTCAACTTATACGCGAAACGCGACTTCTGGCAAACTTTACAGCACTGTAGGAAAATGAAAAAGTTAAATAAATAAATAGATAAATAAATAAACTGGTCTTATCCAAAGTATACGTCGCCTGTTCAAAGTTGTTTGGATTAGAATGTTTCATTGACTTTGAATCGCACAATGAAGATCCAAGATCTACTTCACGTTTGGTGCTAATTTAGCCTTGATCTGTATAATATCGGATGAGCAACTATAGTTGCGCATTGCGGCTTTTACTTGAGAAAATTTGTTGATCTGTTTTGATGTTTTCAAAAGCCTTCTTGTTCTATGTCGTCAAAACTTGGAATTGTGTGGTAAAGGATTAAACCGAAACTGGCGTAATTTGCACACAGATGTTCTGGACCAGTATTCACCAACCCTTCTAGGTTGCATTCGTAGTCTTATTCTAGATTTAGAAAGTAACACGATTTCTGATTGGCTAAGCCATTTAGTTGATTTAGCCACTCAGAAATTGCGTTACTTTTCAATTTAGAAAAGTCTTCAGAATTAGACCACAAATGCTGATTAAGGATGGTTGTTGAATACGGGCACAGGTAAAAGTTTATTCCACATACTTTATCTTTAGTGTGTAGACCAGTTATAGATATATTTAACCTCAGACTCTTTCGATTAAAGGTTATGGCAAAACTCTGTCGGAGAAAAGATATGTTTTATTTCCCTTTGTCAGAAGCAATATTTGTCACCATGGAACGGGACTTATTTCAACTAAGTTTAAATAACAATAATTGGTGTCAGAAGCGGGATTTAGAACAGAACTGCTTTGTCACGAAGTTCGGTTTAACAGAAATTTAGGAAAGAAGACACGGTCTCCATTGACTATACATAACTCCTAAACCAGACAAGCAATGCATTCAACAGACGTATGAAATTTATTTGACATTGGTGATATAACCTTAACAGAAACTTCATTTTTCAGTATCTATTTTCGTGAAACGGTCCGGCTTATCGAAAAACAAAAACCAAAAAAACCAAAAAAACAAAAAAAAAACAAAAAAAAAACCAAAACCGTAAACCCCCTTTTCATAGAGCAAGGCTAACACACACACACACACACACACACACACACACACACACACACATATATGAGAGCCGTGCTCTGGCAAAAGGGGGCTTAATGCATCTCCGTAATCCATTATACCAAGCAAGACATCACCTAATCATGGATCCATAAAATCCATTTTGTCAAACAACCGACTGAATTATGAGGTAGAATTATCCCTTGAATTGCAGAACATGTAAAGATAGCGAAAAGTTTCGGCCCATGTCATCCTGCGCGGACTGCGCAGGCTGACATGGGTCGATACTTTTCGCAAATGCATTAAGCCTCCTTTTCACAGTGCATGGCTCATATATAAAAACGATCAATGTACAAACCTACGAACAAAGTAACTTAATGACCTAAAACTTTCCAACAAAAAAGGGGTTACCAGAGTGTAAAACAAAGATTTAACCCTTTACCATACAAACCCGTGTTTTAACGATCCTGGAGAAGATTTTAAAACAATATGAAAAAAGGAAAACGAAAATGCTAGTAACCAGCATTTTCTCCTTTTCCCACAATGTTTTCCATCTTATGAAAGACTGTTTTCTCAAATTAAGCAATTTTGTTTTCGTCTGCAAACGCTTTCGGTTTGGGCAATCCTAAGTTTTTGCCAGTTGGTAGCGAGTTAAAAGATCATAATATTATTACTTTTCAATGGCTGGCCGTCCGTAATGCTTATCCTGTTAAATAAAAGAAATGGAACTTTCAAGTCGATAGTAAAAGCCCAAATTTTCCTATTTCAAAGTTGTTTTTGGAGGGAAACTATGTCCTTATCGGACAGTGTTGATCCAACACCAACCTGCACGTTCTATGCAGTCTGATCTTGATCTACGCTGTCCGCAAAAGGTCAGTGAGTCGCCCTTAGTAGCCTAAGGGTTAACTTTAAAACTTTGGGAAGCACATGTTGAGTCACGTGACCTTAAAATATCTTTGTAAAATATACAGTTAATATGATTACATTAGTGCGTGTGAAAACAGTATGGAATGGAACTAGGAGAAATTGATCATTACTATTCATAAGCATTACGAAAATCTTTGCCAACGGACAAAATGTTAGACTCGTCCAAAGTGAAAGCATTTGCACACGACACATTAAATGTTGCTTAAATAATTGAATTTGACTTAAAGATGGGTAGAAAACTTTGTGGAAAAAGGAGAAAATGCTGGTTACCAGCATGTTCTCCTTTTCCAACCATGTTTTCAAATGCCTTCTTCTTTCGGGTATTTAAACGGCGGAATTGTTTCTTAAAGGGTTAAACTTGCCGAGTATGACATAAATTCCATGCGAAAGAATATAAGACTGTCGAAAGAGAAACTCTGATCATTACTGGGTAGCTAGCCAGCTTTACCAGATTTGACGTCAGCTCATGGCGAAATAAGATCTGTCTCTGAGCCAACGAGTGACAACATGGCTACCAAGGAAGCAATAAAACGTTTATATCATGTTAAAGATGAGACATCAGACTGGATGTCCAAACTACCGGAAAAATTGTGGGATCTACCGCTGAACTATCTAGCTATACCAGGTCTGTATATATTTATGTTGTTCCATTCAAATCGTTTACCTAACGACAAAATTTTGGACTTGACCAAATTGAAAGCATTTGCAGACGACAAATCAAATGTTGCTAAAATGGTGATTTCTGTCTTTGATAGGGTAGAAAACATTGTGGGAAAAGGAGAAAATGCTGGTTACCAGCATTTTCTCCTTTTCCCACAATGTTTTCAAAAGGCTTCTTTCTCAGGGTCGTTAAAAGTCGGGATTGTGTGGTAAAGAGTTAAATCGTTTACCTAACATAGGATCTCAGTTATGCAGCAATATCAGGACTAAATGTGCTCGTGATATTTTAAACTGTTCGCTTAATTACCGGGAAACTTGTTAGATTTACCACATGCTTAATTAACCCTTTCCCAAACAAGCCCTGGTTTTCACGTGTCTGTAGCACAAGTCTTTTGAAAACACTGTGGGAAAAGAAGAAATTGCTCGTAACGAGCAATTTTTCCTTTTCCCACCATGTTTTCTACCCGTTTAGAGACCTTTCTGCCATTTTCATCAAATTTAAAATTGTCGCCTGCAAACTCTTTCAATTTGGACCAGTCCAAAATTTGTCGTTTGGGAAAGGGTTAACTGAAAATGTCAGCGAAGTGTACGATGTTGTTGTTGTTGTTTTTTAACTGTTCTTTTTAAAGCCTTGAAAAGTTTCAACCGCTAAATTACAATAATTATTATGATCGTTCCAGGTCTTTTTATGATCCATTTTTGAAATCGTGCACTTATTCACTGAAAAGTTTTGGCAGCTGCCCCTAAATTATCTAGCGATACCAGGTCCTGTATTGATATCCGGCAATTGAAGAAAGGATCATTTTAATCGTTATCATTGTTACCGACAACTTTAGAATCTTCAGCTCAGTTATTTAGCAGTACTAGGTCTGTGGTGTTTGCGGTATTTTAAACCGTATGGCTTATAACCAGAAGAGATGTAGAATCTAGCCCCCCCCCCCCCCGAGTTTTTCCGACAACTTCATCTCTGTATATGTTTGTGATTTGTTAGGTTAATGCTAAGTTATCGGCGAAATTGTTAGGTTTACGCGCCAATATTTTGGCTACGCTAGGATTTTGTATATTTGTACTATTCGTCGTCAGACCATACGGCCGCAAAAATGGTTATTAAGTCTTTTTCTTACGAGAACTAAATATACCATTGTAAGGTCAATAAAAAGATTTAAACTCAAGTAGTGGGCGGTGTAGATACCACCAGTACACTGCTCTAATACTGCTGCTAAATTGCTTGTGAATATTGCATTACGTTTTGTTTCAGGAAGCCATGATTCATTCAGCTACACTCGGGACATAGAATGTGATATAGACAGAAACTCCGACCCTTTCTACAGACATTTTGTTGACCACTTTGATTCTATGGCTAATGAGATTTCATACAGGTAGGTCAAGGTCGGCTGTTCATTGGGCTTATACAGTATTGCAAAACCTTCCTTCCTAGCCTCTGTCATGACTCGAATTCTGAACCATCTTTCCGATTTCGTCATCTTTTAAAGTCTTCATCGGGTTTTCGTGACGACAGTTCACTTAGGATAAAAAACATCGCCATTGTTTGTCTTATCTAGAGTATTAGACCTATCACGGTCGTTAAAATCTGATTATCTATCTAATGTGAACCAAGTTCTTGAGTTCGAGTAATTTGACTGAAAGTGACGAGACATCTTCTTCGAGAGTTTGGCTCTGTTTGATAGAGAACATGTCCTCTTTCTTTTAATAGCTTGGCACAAAGTGCCGTGCAGGCACCGCTTACTATGAGCTCATTTCCGGATAAACGCCACACGAAGTACCTTAATACTTTCAACTCTTTACCGAGCGGCAAAATTTTCCAAATGACAAGGATTTGCAGACTATTGAATGCGACTCAAGTAATGGGATTCGTCTTTGGAACGGTAGGAAAGATTATGGGAAAGATTGTAGGAAAAAGGATAATATGCTAATTACCACCTTCTTCTCCTTTTCACACAATGTCTGCTCCCTCAGGGTCGTTCACCTTGTGTTTTGAGTTTCTTTTTTTGTAGTTAACAATCAGTCCGAAATTCAACTAACTATCTTTATGCAGTAATGACAGAGATAATATAAAATGTCAAAGTTTTTGCATAACGACGCAGACCACGACGACGACAGGGCCGTGACAATACCTCGGCTTTTCTCCGAAAACAGCCGAGCTAAAAATCAGAAACTTTCTTTATTCTACAGATGGTCGGTGACCCAGACAAAAACGTTGAAGGAACAGCTAGATCTAGGAGTACGATATTTTGACCTTCGCTATACCGCACGTGCGGACGACCATCACATTTACTACAGAAATGGCACCAACATTCTTTATGCACTGCGAGAATTCAAACGGTGGATGGCGGATCATCCGAAAGAGGTGATCATTCTCGACTTCAGAGAAATGCATCAAGTGTCCGAAAGTCAACACAAAAAGCTGTTGTCAGAGATGACGAGGGACACCTTTGTGGATAAACTTGTAGAATACACGGGCAATATTCAGGCTGTGACCTTGAGGAACATGTGGGGCGTTGAGGCGCAGATCATTGTGATATACCCGAGTGAGGTACACATATGAACCATTGTCTGGCAATAGGGAGTTTAAGGTATCTCCGTGATACATGATACCAGTCAAACCATCACTTAATTGTAGATCCATAATAGCCAAGTTTTTTAACAACCGACTGATTGATGAGTTCCTTGGACGTGCAGAAAATTGACCACTAGCGAAAAGTTTCGGCCCAGGTCAGCCTGCGCCGACTGCGCAGGCTGACCCAATTCGATACTTTTCGCAGATGCATTAAGCGCCCTATTCAAAGAGCATAGCTCATATATTTTACATGTATCTGATATAACGTAATTTTTCTCGATCTGAGGCACTGCTGCCTAAAAATCCTTATCCTGGCATACCCTACCATGGATATAGTTCATGGAGGGTCTGGACCGAGATCCGTCCTTACGTATGTACAGTCTGATCTTGGTCTACATAGCCTGCTACTCTATAAACAGTTTCACTCATGAATCCCTTTTGCATTCAAATAGATTATACGACATAAATTTTTGTGATAGATTTAATTTTGGTAGGATTAGGGTTTTAATTTTGGTAGGATTAGGGTTAAACTTTAAAAAAGCCTTAGAGGGCTGCATTAAGAAAATGGACTTGACTAACTTTGGAAAAAAGGTCGAAATATTGCTATTTCAAAGTGGTTATGACAAGAATATGTAACAAAGAAACGGACAACGAGATCCAAGCTTAGACTGCACAATCTATAATGATAAAAGTAAAAATAATGACAATAATAGAGATAATGATAACAATAACAGTGACGCTATATGATAATATAATGCAAAAAAAATATGAGCCATGCTCTGACAAAACGGGGCTTAATGCATCTCCGTAATGCATGATACCAAATGAGCTATCACATAATAAGGGATCCATAAAATCCACTATGTCTACAACAACCGACTGTATCGTAAGGTTGTGGCATAACGGGGGAAAATAATTTAAATCAAATCTTCTTTTCTACATTTTTAATTTTCAACATTAATTTTCACCTGTCTTATATCAAAACCCAAAGCGAACGACAAGAATAATAAGAAAAGAAAGCCGCATTTCTACCGTGCCCCACACCTTATATACTGGCTGGAAATAAAACATCAAGTTTGGGTCACCTGAACCGCCCACGTACTGGCAATGTTCCAGGCATGCCGCAGACCTAGATAGTTCAGTGACCTATAAGATAAGGTGGTATGCGAGTCATATCAAAAGAAACCTACTTGCAGAGTTCACTTGTTTCACATACCTACCCTCCTTTTAAAGACCTTTCAATTTTGAAATGTCTTTAACAACATGAAAGTGAAAGTCAGGTAAAAGGATAGATATTTACTGAAAATAAATATATTCTAGAAAAAGGAAACAAAATTTAAAGAATCATTTAAACAAATACTTTAGGTAATTAAATGTCATGTATGAAGTACAAAGAATGAATCCATAAGTTTAACTACAAAAAGGTCCACTAAAGTGTTGTGCGCGGTTTTTTTTTTTTTTTTTCATCACAGCACGTTCACAATAAATCCTTGGTAAAAGCACTTATTCGTTAGCCCTATGTTCCTCGTCTCGTCGTAGGGTCCTGATGCTTTCTTGTGTCCTTGGCGGTGGCATCTGGGGTGATAGCAAAGGTTGGCTATGCTGACTGGAGCTGGTGGAAGCTGTCAAACTAGCGTTCGAATCATATGCACTGGTCATCGTCCCAGTTGTAATCCTAACGTGCGAAGGCGCGCTGTAGCCCGTTGTCGTGAAGGGCATGTTTACACTTACTGGGTAGTTAACTATATAGCTTCCACTGACAGAATGTCTGCAACTCTGAACCCAATGTCCGTGGACAAGTGCCCAGTGTATCTGTCCTCCAGGTACAGTAGTCGCGCTCGTAACACGTCTTCTACTAGTTCCGATACTTCATGTGAGATGATATTCCAATTTGGATTCATTTTTTTTTTTTTTCATTGAGTCAATGTCGTAACGAAGAAGATATTTAGAATGAAACTGCTTATCCTTTGGTTCCTCTTAAATACATTGTTAGGGAGTAATAAGGTTACATTGTAAGATTACATATACAAAAAAACAACTATCTAGCTGATAAGAACATTTCTGCTATGAAAACTAATTGGTACAGTTTTTTCCACTGGTTGTTTGCATTTTTATTTAATTAGCAGAGTCTTTCCAGTACAGGTGCGGATATAATCGCTCTCGGCTAGGGGGTGGCTCATTGGCAGACACCTCGGCTGGTGGTAACGTTCCACCTGACTTCATCTCTTGAAGCTCGATCTTGGTCGATACCGTAGGCCGTTGCCGCTTCTTTTGCGCTTCACGCAAACAATTTGGCAGACATTTATATTTACATTTTCTATATACATAACACAATGCAATAATGATCAATACTACCAGAACAAGCACAAGGCTAACATAAAACCAAGGTGAGAAAGAGGGCTTCGTCGTAAGGTCTGTTTCGCTAATTGAGTCTATTTGAGATATCAGGTTATTCAAGGACATATCGCTGATTTCAGCCAAAGTTTTAGGAATCTGAAGTTTCGTTTCATTAGGAAACTTATCACGCAATGGTTTCCAGATTAAATCTTTGATATGAGAAAAATTCGCAATTGTTAAATCCAGCGTATTGTTATAAACAGTCGTTGACCTACCCACAACAAAGGGTGTACTTATGGTGAAGTATTTGTTTGTAGCTGTACAACCAGGATTGACCCGTATTACGTCACGCGTTGGATTTGTCTGTAATTGTTGTAGTCGTCCGTTACACACGACAGCGAAGTTCAATCTATTACGGGACATCACAACCCATGAAACGCCAAATAAGTGTTTAGCTAGAGGCAACTTTTCTTTAGCCACGGTTGCAATGCAAAAGCGATTGTGCATTCCTTGGTCTGAGATGAACATGTTGATCAGGCACGTCCAGCTCAGGCTAACAGGGAACACAGGACTTTGAACTTTACAAAACTTAACATTGTTATAACTGCAAACTCGAAGCTCTTCGCGTGATAATAACTGGTAAGTAGTTCGAGATTTATCTATTAGGAAACCCGGTGCTTCTAGACCGTAGGTAGCAAGTAAATCTAAGTTAGAATTATTCCCTTGTATCTTGAAAGAGAACTTCGAGACTACAGGTAGGGTAGTTGCTTGATAAATATCATACACCCTGTCCATCCTTATCAGTGGGATTGAAAGTATAACTATTATTTTACCCTCTGTGAAAAATGTAGAGCTTGTTAGATACCTATAAAATGTCCATAAATCTGTTTTCGGGTTGCTGATTAATGAAAGAAGATCCGGTAAGGATTCCTGAATTTCAAGCAATAAACCTTGTAATTTAATTGGATGGATAATATGAGTGGATATTTTTCCAAACATCAGCTGATCTAATTGTGCCTGAAGGTTCATTATGTAAAATCTTGCATCTTTTAATAGTAATTTGACTTCATCTAATATTAAGTTTAGTCTTGCATAGACCTCCATGAAATTCCTATTTTGCGATATGCCTCTCACAAAATCATGGTGAATCTTGTTAATCCTTCCGTCAATGTCATGAAGAGTCTCAATTATTTCCAGTATAGACTGCCTATTTTCCCTTATTAACACCCTAGATTCGTTAATTACAGATATACTTTTCTCGACTACATGAATTATCCCATTTTGATTTTTCGCAAGAGCGGATACTTGATATTTTATCTGATCAAGGTCTCGTTCACTTACGACACCGAATAGCCATGATAACCCTTCACCTATAAACGGAAGAAGAGAACGCTTCGTTCTTCTAGAAGATGAAACATTGCCTAAATGCTTAACGAGTTGTTCTACTTCTTTACCTATGTTGTCTTTAAACTTACGGAGAAATACCGTCTCTTGTTGTAAGCCCATAAAAATATTACGAAATGTTTTTAGCTCCTCGTCATCCTTAATATGTTCCGACAAAATGGTCTCTAAGGTAGCTTCAGCACACTTTATGTCTGCGTCGACTAAAGACATAAAATGTTCAAAACTATCAAAGTAAATGACAAGTGTAGCAAGCCACTTTGCCCTGGTAGATGATACTTCATTGTTTTTATGAAAAATAACACTATCTCTAATAATAAAATCACAAACGATACGTGAGTATAAGCACGCAAAAACTGCCAAAAAGTTTAACGTAAAATGCCACATGGTTATCTGAAACGATAACAAATAGGTAATTAAGCTACTGGCATTCCGAATTCGCTAAGCCTTATCAAAACACAAACATGGTTTAATCTAATTAGACTACAAAAACAAACTCACATACAAAAATCTTAATCCGAAAAGTACGATTCTGTTGAAGCATCATAATCAACAGTATCTAATTGTTGATTCCTTGACCGAATTCTTTCTCTTAATTCGGCTAATGGTATATCACTTTCATTCGAGCTGGCATTATCTCGTTTTCTCCGATAACGCTTAATTACTCGACTTTTCCTATCAGCTTCTTGTTCACTAATTGAGTCTGTATCCGATCCTGAAGACACAGGTAGTAACACATAATTAGTTGGCCTCAGTTTCTTACCTGTCCTATCTTTAGGAATTTCCTACTCATTTAATTGAGCTAATCTTAAATGCTGGGCATGAGCTTTCAATGTTTCACCGGTTAATTGGTTTTTTATTATGAAAGTAACTGGAGAAGTCTGTTCAATTATGCGATAATAAGGTTGCCATTTTACGTCCAATTTAGATTTTCGTGAGTGATTTCTGTGATAAACAGGATCTCCAACCTTGAGAGTAACGTCTTTCGCATTTTTATTGGCTAGCTCATTACGCTTTTTCATTGCTTTCCGCCTATTTTGATGAACTAAAAGAAATGCCTTATGTTGTTGTTCCAGTGCAATTTTGTGGGGATCTTCTCCCTGATATTTCCGTCTAGGTTTTAAGATATTATCTATCGGCAGTACAGGATCACGATTATAAAGAAGAAAGAATGGAGATCTTCTTGTTGACTCATTTACTCCAAATCTAATAGCACCAAGCGCATGGCCGACAAACAAATCCCAGTCTCCCTCATTGGTGTTTACCTTTTTAGAGACTATGTCAACTAAAGTTTTATGATAACGTTCGACTACACCATTGCTTTGTGGGTGGTAATATGAACAGGTAACGTGATGCATATTTAACTCTTTCAGTGTTTCTTTAATGACAGGATTAACATTTTCACTGCCATTATCACTTAATATTTCCAAAGGTGCTGAATATCTTGGAAATATCTCATCAATAATTAAATGAGCCATTGTTTGAGCAGATTTATCTGGCGTAGGAAATGCTTCAGGGAACCCAGAAAATAAGTCAATGAAAGAAATAATGTATTTATTGCCAGATAAAGAGGTTGGATATGGCCCACTTACATCTACAGCACATTTTGCCCAAGGGTATGGAGATATATCCATTTCTTGCACAGGTGGTTTAGTTTTCTGACTACTTCTTAATTGACAAGTTTGACATTTGTTTACATAAGCTGAAAGCATCTTGAATAAATTAACCCAATAGTATTTCAGGTGAATGGCATCATATGTTTTATCTATACCCATGTGTCCCAGCGTGCTATGATATTCTGCTATGACCTCGTTTTGCAAGTGTTCAGGTACGTAGAGGCGTAAAAGTGGGTCGGTGTCTACATGTGAAATATAATAAAGTATACCATCAAGAATTATATGATTCTTGGCAAATGACGGTGATACAGTATCTTGTTTCAGGTTTTGTTTTATTTTTAGTATCATCTCATCTTTGTCTTGCTCTTCTACCATATTAGGACATGACTTCAAGGTCGGCTTAATGACCTTGTCTTCAAAATGAGGCTTACATCGAGCATAGTTCTTTGGCGTGAACCGGTTAGAATTTAGGGCACTTATCTCATAAGTTTTGGAATTAATATCAGGGTCGTTTAATGGTGAATCATCTTGCTTGGTATCACTAGGTACTCTAGAAAGAAGGTCAGCGACCGAGTTTTCTGAACCAGCCAGATACTGGATAGTACAATTATAGCCAGAGATGGACAACGCCCAGCGTGATATTTTCTTGTTTTGGATTGGTGATTCAAGCAGGTACTTGAGAGGTCGATGATCACACTTTATCGTGAACTCAGCATTGTGTAAATAATGATCGAGTTTCTGGAGACTATAAAAAATACTATACGCTTCTTTCTCAATTACTGACCATCGTGTTTGGGTATCAGTTAATCTATGTGAAAGGTAATAGATAGGTCGTTCAATATCTTGACCTTGTTCCTTAATTGTTTGAGTCAAACAAGCTCCAATACATTTATCACTAGCATCAGTATACAAAGTATATGGTAGATTTATGTCGGGATAGCACAGTAATGGTAGTTTAATTAGAATATCCTTTATCTTTTCGAAGGCTAATTGGCACTCATTATTCCACTTAAATTTGGCATACTTCCTTGTCAAGGCGATAATTGGTTCTGCCATCTGTGAGAAATGAGGTATAAATCTACGATAATAACTACACATGCCTATAAAACTTCTGACCTCACGAACATTTGTAGGAGGTGGGAGAGACCTAATTACATCAACTTTTTTTTCTCTTCTGGCTGAATGCCATTAGCATTTATAACAAATCCCAGGTAATTAGTTTCCTTCTTTAGAAAGCTACATTTTTTTAGTTTCAGTCGAAGATTATGCATACGCAAACGATCAAATACTTGTTGGATATGTGTCAAGTGTTCTTCTAAGGTTTGTGAGTAGATCAAAATATCATCAAGATATGCAGTGGTGAAGTTACCTAACCCTTCAAGGACTCGATTCATTAATTCTTGGAAGATAGCTGGAGCATTTGTAAGCCCGAAAGGCATAACATTGAACTAAAAAAGACCACGGTGACAGGTGAAGGCCGTCTTCTCCTTGTCACTATCCGCCATCTTTACCTGCCAATACCCTGACTTCAAATCCAAAGAACTGAAGTATTTGGCTTTACCTAATAAGGCAAGTATGTCGTCTATCACGGGGAGAGGGTATGAATTTGTTTTTGTTATCTTATTCAATTGGCGAAAATCTACACAAAAACGTTTTGACCCATCTTTCTTATCTACAATTACGATAGGAAATGACCACTCTGACCTACTTCTTTCAATTATGTTGGCCTCTAACATTTCATCCACAGCCTTATCAATAATAGCCCTGTTATTGAGTTGAGCACGATAAGGTTTAAGCTTAATTGGAGGGTGATTACCGGTATTAATTTTCATGCGAACTGTATCAGTATGACTCAGTTCTTTATCAGTTTTGGCAAACAAATCCGAATTTTTTCTGAGAAGATTGGTAATTAATTGTTTGTGTTCCGGGCAAACATCCAGGTTATCAAACTCATTATCTTTATTTTCGGATAATTGGGGTGTTTCCCTGAAATCTCGACTGACAGATGATATCTCATTAGCACTAATTGGGGAAATTTTGGCAATAGGTGTACCCCGTTTAACGGTTATTGTCTTGTTTGTTGAGTTGATGAGAAGCATTGGCAGCCTTCGATTATCTGGAAGTTTGGAGATACAATTAGTCATTAGTAAACCTGGCTCCTTGCCTAATGGTCCATCCTCAATAGGGGAGATCTCATAATTGATACCTGTAGCAAACTCAGGATGTTTACGAATTTGACACTGACAGACATGAGCTGTTTGGGGAGGAAGTTTTATTTTAGCCTTGACCCTAGGAACAGAAGCTATATGTTTATCATCTACTAACGGAATATAGGTCTCATGTACTCTAATACAGGAAAGATCATGATACACGCGAACGCCACGTGATTTAAGCCAATCAAGGCCTATGATAACATTTCTGTTCAGATTTCTTACCACATAAAACTTATGACTCATAGACAATTTACCTAGAGAAAAATTGAGGTCAGCAATACCATCGACATATAAGGGAGTGCTACCTGCTGTTGCTAAATTTAGATCATGTTTCCGTAACTTTGGCTTATTTTTCAAGGAATCATACAATCTTCTACTGATTAAGGATACCTCAGCACCTGAATCCAGCAATGCCCTGTATTTCTGTTTATCAAATTTAACTAACAAAGAATTCGGACCACTAACTACAGAATTTAGAAAAACAACATGTTTGTGCTTTTTCCTTTGCCTTCTCTGATCGACTTCTACATCCGAGAAGGATTCGCGTTTAAAGGTAACTGATTTCCAGCGATTTCTTTACAGTCTCGCGCAATGTGCCCCATTTTCCCGCAATGATAACATTGCTTGTCTCTATGTCTCAGTGTGCTACTGACTTCTGCAGAATGAACTTCATGTGTTCGTTTTCTTAGCCTACAATCTTTTATGTGATGACCCGGCTTTTTACAAAAATGACAACTACCCTTTCGTCGGCTGTGATCAATATCCATAGGAACCTGACCTTCCGATTCATTTGATTCTGAATGAATCGGAAGGTCAGGTTCCTATGGATATTCTCAAGCTAAACCTCTTCTGTAAATTTTGCTCGCGCGTTGCGATAAAGATTGCCTCATTAAGTGTGGCAGGGTTATCCCTCATAATGCGCAATTTCATCGAATCGCGATTCAGCCCATCTATAAAATAGCCTACTAGTTGTCTTTGAACCGCGTCATACGGCTGATCCTCAAACGCATCGTCACCCAAAGCAATCAATCTCTCAGCATAGACTTGAATTGTCTCATTTTGTCTTTGCCTTACTTTTCGCAATAAGAGCAGAGCATGTTGTGAATCAACATTTTCCCCAAAACTACTCCTTAAATCAACTTTCATCCTATCCCAGTCTCTTCCGGGATGAGACTCCATATATACCTTTTTATGAAATCACTGACAGGCCCTTTACTCGATTGATATGCAACTAGATTAGTCCTATTTGCATCGATACCAGTTAATGTTGCGAATTTCTCAATACTTTTGACCCACTCTTTAAAGTCCTTAGGATTCGATCCGTCAAAGGTTTGAACGACCCTAGCAATGCCTTGTGCTCCCATGGTAGTATTTAAGCTGTGCATCTGCTGATCAACAGACTTAAATAATTCTAGAAAAACTTGTTCTGCCATCTTGTCTCCGTGAATTTACAAAAAGAACCAGCAACTTACGGTTTTCGAATTCGATCCAATCGCACCACTTCTTCACTGGAACACAGGAAAATTTTTCAATTTGTCCAAGAGTCAAAAAGTCCAAACTTGTATTTCTTCGATTGATCCACGACAATCCAAGTCCATTTTTATGATTGAAATCAATTATAATTTCAACAAATCCGTCGTCACGGCACCACAAAAGTCCACCCGCCCTCTATGTGGCATAACGGGGGAAAATAATTTAAGTCAAATCTTCTTTTCTACATTTTTAATTTTCAACATTAATTTTCACCTGTCTTATATCAAAACCCAAAGCGAACGACAAGAATAATAAGAAAAGAAAGCCGCATTTCTACCGTGCCCCACACCTTATATACTGGCTGGAAATAAAACATCAAGTTTAGGTCACCTGAACCGCCCACGTACTGGCAATGTTCCAGGCATGCCGCAGACCTAGATAGTTCAGTGACCTATAAGATAAGGTGGTATGCGAGTCATATCAAAAGAAACCTACTTGCAGAGTTCACTTGTTTCACAAGGTTTAACTGGTCCTTTGACATACAGAAAATTGAGCACTAGCGAAAAGTTGCGGCCCAGGTCAGCCTGCGCGGACTGCGCAGGCTGACCTGGGTCGACACTTTTCGCAGATGTATCAAGCCCCTTTTCACAAAGAAGATTTTACAAAGCGTTTTGAAAGCAAATTGGCAGCACAAGAAACCGCTGAAAATTATCCTGAAGAGCGATTTCTCCTTTTAAAGAATATGTTCATGTAAAATATCGAATTCGTATTAATAATCGATATATTCCAAAGTCGCTTGCTGCCAGTTTGTTTCTATTTGTTATTAGATAAGCACACTCTTTTTTGTTCTAGGTAATATGATTCTTTTTCAGAGTATTTACCGGTTTTCCTCCATGTGGCCGTCAGACAACGTCATCAAGTATATTTTCCCAGATGCACAAACAACTGAACAGCTGATCGCTAATTTGGATTCTAAATACGAGGAGGAGCGTAGACCAGACCTGTTTTATTGTTACCAAGGAGTAATGACTCCCAACAAACAATTTCTTTACCTCAACCTTGCGAAAACACTGAAAGATTCAATGTCACTTCCCGCGACGTGCGCTGTATCGAATTGGGTTAAAGGGAAGTTCGTCCGCGACATGAAGATAAATATAGTTCTGGCAGATCATGTGGATAAGTTTGATTTTTGCACAGAAGTGATACGGAGTAATTACGGACGAAGGCTACTAGACGAATATGACTTTGACAAGAATACGTCGTGTACGATAATTTGACACTTTTTTTTAATCGTGTATACTCTTTACAGTAGTAACTTCATTTCCAGACTTGGAACTTCACTAAACATTAATACTAGGAAGCCCCCCCCCCCCCCCCCCCCCCCAACACACACACATACGAAACCGCCAGAAAAGGTCCACAATTGACCAAACGACAGATGATAGATCACTCCGCCCACTTTTGTCACGTGGTCCGTACATAGAAAACTTCGGTCAAACAATACGCCAAAATGGCCTAGTCTACATAAAGAAGACATGTGCTGGTTACCAAAGATGTTTTAACATTGAAACAATTATTCTAGATGAGATAATATGGGAACAAAACTAAAGTGAGGCCTATAGACCGGTAGTTAATGCTTAGGTTACATTTGCTACAGGCACATGACTATTTATTTGTCTGCGATTTTCCGCACGTTTTTTCAGGCGTCGTGGTTAAGGGCTATGGCGTATGTGGTTACATTTCATAAGAGTATCGTGCGATTTCTTGTATACATGTACCTACTATCTTTTAGCGTCGGACTGGAGCAAAGCAGTGCGGAAATCGTACGGAAATCCGGTAGGATAAGCCTTCGTTTCCAACCACGCGTTTTTACCCGCGCAGATAATTATCACACAGTAAGACCCGCACAGTCGACCATTTCCAACCCTGCGTTTTAATCTAGATTGTTGCAGCAACAAACTGCACGGTAATCTCTCAATTTCGCCTATTCATTATGGCTGCCATCTATTTGTTGAGTCATTTCCAAAGACGGAAAAGGCATAATAACTTCATGATAGAGTTTATAAAGAGGATAGTTAGAAGAAATCGGGGGAGGAAGCATAGATATTGGGTACTTGAAATTTTTCAAGAGAGAAAAAGGTGAGGAATGTACACGAATTTCATACAAGAGCTGCAACTGCAAAGCTAGCAGTACTTAAAGCTTTGGTCATAGAGACCTGGGTGTTCTTGCACCAACAATATCAGTCTTTCCATTTGTTTGTCGATATTTTACCGTGTTGGTTTTTTTCCGCATGGACTTTTCTGCCGCACAGTGAAAACGCATGGTTGGAAATGAGGCAATGAAATTGAACTTGCCCGTTTATTTTCGCTCTCCGCGCGGAGAAAATCCACATCACCTGCGCGGGTAAAAACGCAGGGTTGGAAACGAGGGCTAATCCTGCAGTTTCCGCACAGATGTTGCACGGGCAACGTGCGGCAAGATTGCGACAGCCGGGGGGGGGGGGGGGGGAGGGGCTACGAATATACAACGATTTTTCTTTTGGTCAAAATAATCATCTGAAATCGTTCATTGTCTGCAGGACCATCGTATGGCCTTTGTACGGTGCCCGTGAGAGGATAATGCGAAGATATCGCGACGTGTCTACGGGCTGGCGATTTTTTTTCCCAATTCGTCATTGTGCAGAGTTTTAAAAAATCGTAGCGGCTACGGCGCCCCTGAATCCATGCGATAATCTTAAAGCAGCACGGAAAGAGGGGTTCAACCATCGTGCGAATGCTGTAAGTAACCTAGGTACTACATATGGTCTTGGATGAGCTTACAGTGCCCGTCCGATGTCCGTATCCCTGTATCCCTCTTTCCGTGCGACTACCTTACGGCAGCCATACGACAATCGAATCACGGTCGCTGTAATCTCTACAACACTGTATTTATATAAACCCGCACAATGACGAATTTCAAAATTCGCAAGCTCGTAGCCCGTGGACATGCCGTGATAGTAGGCTGACCTGGATCGATACTTTTTGCAGATGTATTAAGCCCCCTTTTCACAGAGCATTGCTCATAATTTGTTCCTACCCGTAAAGTTATTGAAAAATCAAAGCGCTGAAAGCACTGCCGAGTAGGGATGCGCTAAATCCAACTCAAGTTGAAATCCAAGTGTTAGACCAAATATGCATGTTGTGCTGCATTATATGTCAAATAGAGTTGTACAGAAAAAAATAATATTGGAAGAATGTTAGCTTTATATAAGTAATGCAAAGGAATACATTGCATTTTAAATTTTTACTTGCCCGATCGCTTGCTTGCCCGTGTATTTAATAAAATCCATAAAACAAATGATTCAGCTTAATGTCAGTTCATTACATGATATTTTCATTTCCCTTCTGATATTTTCATAAACGCCTGATTGATTACTATACCGTTTTTCCGAGTAAATGAGTATTTCTCAAATAAATTTCAGGACACATTTGCCATGTTCAAACTACGTGTACTTGGTTTTAGTCGAAACCAAAACAGAGACCGGTGAAATTTAGATGGAAAATCTGGGATTTACCACGGCACGTCTGTTTTTTCTAAATGATGTCTCAAAGAGTCAGGATATTTCTAAACCAGGCGATTAGCAAAAAGCCCTGCAAAAAGGGACAGACGTCCCTGGTCTTTTTTCAATAATCATTTTGATCTATATGGGGTTAATTACGTTTTTTCTTTTGCAGCAAAAAACATAATTAGACTTCTCCATGAGTCTGAACAGGCGGTGGCCTTACCGAGTAGTTACCATAAATCGAAAAGACAGCCGTCGCCAGTGTAAGTTTAATGTAGCTCCTTTGGCCAAAGGCCAGTGAGCTTATCCTTTGTCCGTCATATACTTTAACGAGCGTCCTTTAACTTTTATTCTAAACCATTTTTTTCTGTGAGCCTACTGAAATTTGACAACTTCACAGATATGATCCTACAGTGGTCTTCCTAAGAATTGATTAAAAAAATTGATTCCGTCCAGAAGCTTTTTAAACAAAGTATGTAGGAGCACGTATCCGCCTAAAAGGTGCATGTATATGTAGAAAGCAATTTGAGCTTCAGCAAGCCAATAAGAAACCACTGATTGACTCGAAAGGAAACGCTCCCTTTTTGTTTTTAGAAGGTAGTCAGACACTTCAGATCAAAATATTACAAGATGTTTGATATCAGTCCCAACAAATGGTTTCACCATTTCGGAGTTCTATAATTTGACGAGTGTGCTGTGGGGTTATTTCCGCGTAATTACTATAAGCTTAAACTTCGGGATGGAGTCAAATTCTTTAAATTAATTCTTAGGAAGACGACATGGTAGAACGATTACGCCTCTTCCAAACAATGGTGTAGCGTCCATAATGCAGAATATGCAAGTGCGTAATGAAGAAAAAATGGGAAAATATTCTTATCGTTATCACTTTATAGAACAATTTCATCTTCATCTTAAACTTTTTTAAATAAAATTTCCAACGAATAGTAAACGGTCAAATATTGTGATTGCATCCTATAGATCAAACTGCAAATTTACCCCATCTGCAAAAGCGCATAGCGTCCCGTTTGGCAGCCTAAGGGTGAACTAGTGCTCTCTATTCAGACTACATACATAATGATTCTAAACCCCTGGTTACGGCCCTGCTAATGTGACTAAAATAATGTTGAAACGATGTTAACCCTTTACCAAACATTCCTGACTCTTAACGACCCTACAGGAGACGATCTTTGAAAAACATTGTGGGAAGAGGGAGAAAGTGCTGGTTACCAGCACCTTCTCTTTTGCCACAGTGTTTTCTGAGTTCTCAAGCACAATTCACACCATTTGAGCAACAACAGTCATGTGCAAATTTTAATTTTGGTGGCTCCAAAATTGTGTCGTCTGGTAAAAGGTTAATCACCAATTATACTAGATTTGTCTTTGAATTTTAACAGGGTATACGGAAGCCCGAAATGAATGTAAATATCGAAATGAAGAAAATATTTAAAGAAGCAACTGTAGTGTTCAGAAAAGACGAAATGGTTGCATTTAACTGGTGCTCAACACGTACAATAATTGAATTGCCAAAGTGAGATGTAAGAGCAACAGTTTCAAGTTTTCAACTTTTGCATGCCACTATTTAATTTTCTCTCACTTGTTAGAACCATCTTCCCCAATGACGTATTTGCTTAGTGTGTGTGTTTTCAAGTATTTCAATATGCTTCTGAAAACAAAGTGAGAAAAGGAGAAAATGCTGGTAATGAGCATTTTCTCATTTAACCACAATGTTTTCTACCATTTCAAAACGAAACCCAACATTTGATCCACATTTAATTCGTCGTCTACAAATGCTTCCAATTTGGACAAGTCTGAAATTTTGTCGTCTGGCCAAGACTTAACTGTTATTGTTATTTATTTTGAACATTTTTGTTTGTTTTGAATCCGTATCCTATTGACTCTCTTGATCCCGAAGAATAGTCGAAGGTGTCGTTGATATTTCTGTCATTTACATGTAGGGTATCCCTTTACCACACAGTCTGGCGGACCCCGGTAGCACGGTCGGTAGCATACAGGACTGAGAACAGGGGTTGCTGGTTCGAATCCTCAGTTTGGCCATTTTCTTTCTAAGGACTGATGATAGTAATTGCAAGAGGATTAATTCCCCTCTCCATGCTGATCATTGTTTTTACGACGGTCACGTGGGAAAGCAACCAGTGGCTTGGAAAGAATATTATGCGAAGTACTGGTAGAAGAAACTCCAGAAAAGCATGCATAGGCGCGCTGACTGCCACGATACAACTAAAACAAAGTTGAAAACTGCCATTAACACCGTACAATCATTCAACCACCACCACACAATCCTCAGTTTTAACAACCCTGAAATAGAAGTTTTTGGAAAACAGCATTTCCTCCATTTCCAACAATGCCTTCTACCCTATCATATACAGAAGTCATCACTTGAGCTACATTTATTTTGTCGTCTGTAAATGCTTTCAATAGGGTTCAGTCCAAAATTTTGGCGTTCGGTAAAGAGGCATAATATGATTGATAATCTTTTGTTTTTATCTAACTAGTCATTCTACAACCGATAAAAAAAAAACCAAGGCTTTGCCGAATTTGTATCGCTTTTATCGCTTTTCAATGACAAGCTCAGTACTAAATTTATACAAGGTGAAATAACAGATGAAAAAAAAAATCAGGACTTTACATTTTTTATTTTTCCAACGTCTTTAACACTTATACTGAAATCTTAATTTACAATACCAGTATTTTCTTCAAAGCACTCTTGCACAGCTAGATACATGTAAACCCTTTAATTATTATCAGACTACAACATTTAGATATGTCCGTACTGAAAAACATTCGCACATATTTTCCTTTCCGCACAATTCTTTGGCTTTTCACCAAACGACAAAACTCTACACTTGTCCAAATTGAAACATTTACAAATAAACAAAACATAGTCCAAATGATCATATCTGTCTTTAAATCTTTACCAACAAAATTTCAGACTCCTTCAATTGCAATAATGATGAAACTGGTCTCTGAAAGGGTAGAAAGCATTGTAGAAAAAGGAGAAACTGCTTGTTATCGGTATTTTCTACTTTCCCCAGAATAATTTCAAAAGCCTAAAAGCCTTTTTCTTCAGGGTCGTTAAAAAATGTGGTCGTTTGGTAGAGGATCAAAAAAGTGTAAAACATTGTGGGAAAAGGAGAAAATGCTGGTTAGATGGACTTGTCCAAATAGAAAGCATCTACAAATGACCAACCGAACATAGTCTAAATGATGATTTTTATCTTTCAAAGGGTTTAGCTTTAAGGGAAAAGGGCAAAACGCTGGTTAGCAGCATTTTCTCTTTCACCCACAATGTTTTCTGAAGGTTTCTACAGCAGCATCGTTAATACAGCAGGATTGTTTAGCAAAGGGCTTTTGCTTCAAGGTCCTTAAAAAGCAGTATCCTTTGGAAAAGGATTAAATATTTATTTGTGGTTCTCAAATAATTCTTAAGAATAACTCACTTAATTTCTTGAAGAGTTTTACTGAAACTGAGTTTCTAACATTTCGCCCTTTTTGTGCTGTCTGAACTTGCAACTTTTTGTGAAATGAATTACTTAGTATCAGATGAACATTTTTAAATTATATTTCAAATATTTATTTGAGGCAAGAGGAAGTGTTGGCGATAAAAGGCTAGCTTTTTTTGGAAACATTTTCGAATTTGCTACATTCGCCACTAAGTTAGATAATGTGAGCACTTTAACATGTTTCTTTACAAGCGGACAAAATTTCAGACTTGCCTAAATTTAGAACATTTACAGATGATCAGTTTGAACATGTCCAAATGATGGGATTCGTCCATGAAGGAGTAGAAAACAAAAGATGTAAGAAAAAAAAAGGGAAAATGCCTTTCATGCATAGTGCGCCAATCACAACTTAACCTGTTTGTTGAAAGTGAACATCTAGATCAGTCTTCTTTTTCCTTACACTATACAACAACAAATATCTAGCCGAAAAGCATTCCAATTGTGAGTCTCTATGAATGTAAACCAACACCATGCACTCATATAAAGTATATTAAACGGAGATTGTACAAATGTAGTCTTGGACTGCACTCTTCTCTTCCCTATTACTGGTCTCTGTAATATAAGTTCCAGTGAAATAACAATAGGCTAAAACATGACACATTAATGAAGGTGAAGGGTTCACAATTCATTTTATTTCTTTCTACCTAGTGTCCATGATTTCTGTTGTAGTGGTGGGTGGTACGCTGTGTTCATGGTTTCTATTATAGTGGTGGATGGTACATACATGTACATGTATGTCAGTACTGGTTTCTGTTGTAGTAGTGGGTGGTACAAAGTGTCTATGATTTTTGTTGTAGTGGTAGGTGCTACACTGTGTCCATGATTTCTGTTGTAGGGTCCATGGTTTCCGTTGTAGTGGTGGTGGTACAGAATGTCCATGGTTTCCGTTGTAGTGGTGGATGGTACACAGTATCCATCATTTCTGTTGTAGTAGTGGACGGTACATAATGTCCATGGTTCTGTTTTAGGTGTGGGTGGTACACAGTGTCTATGATCTTTGTTGTAGCAAAGGGTGGATCTTTTTCATACCTACACACGATAAATATAACATTAACTACTATTTTTTTGTCAAACCATCATACCTATTTAGTATGCTGAATAATCACTCAACAGTGCGAAGCAACGAATTAAATTCCAGCCATGTAAAATTTCTCATGTATCCAATTGCAACGTAAGCTCGCAATGGCCATTTTTTCAGCAGTACAATACTATCTCAACCCGTAATATGCCCATCGCTACTATGGTTTAAGACGCTGTAGATCAAGGTTGAAATATACACAGTGTCTATCTCTTTACCACATGACAATAGTGTAAACTTATCCAAATTGAAAGCATTTGCAGACGACAATTTGAATGTGGCTAAACTGATGGATTTCTCTTTGATAGGATAGAAAACATTTTAGGAAAAGGAGAAAATCTTGCTTACCAGCATTTTCTGCTTTTCACATAATGTTTTCAAAAGGCTTCTTTCACAGGGTTGTTAAAAACCCGGGTTTGTGTGGTAAAGTGCTATAATTTCCGATAACATCTAATAATCGACGCGTTGAAAGAACTGGTGTGGCACTTGTCAAGGCAGCTATTGTGTGGAATTGGTAAATTTGAAAAATAAACAAACAATGTGTGACGAGCAAGCCAAAGGACGAGCAAGGCCAGGGACGAACTTGCTTTGGGACGAACACGGTCAGGCGACAAAGGTTGTGTATATCATTGCGCCATAGCGAGTATAGATATTTTCAATAAAAAAAATATTCCCATGATCGATGCCCTAATCCAGTTTATTTTAATACTCCGTTGTTAACTATATATATCTGAATGCTGTCGAATGTTTTACAGGAATTGAGTTTAATTTGGTTTACTTCCTTCTGTTTTGCACATACTATGATACATGATTTTCAAAATACCGTATCGAACTCATAATGGTATTGTCTTCGACAAATGCCACAAAAACTGCCCTGCCTTTGTCATATTTATTCACATAACCCTTTACAAAAGCAAAAACAAGTTGATTATCCTTTGAAAAAAGACCTTTGTAAACATAGTTGGAAAAGGAGGAAAAGTTGGTATTTAATTTGTTGTCTGCAAATGCTTCTAACTTGTTATTTGGTAAAGAGTAGAAAGTTTGTTTTATCATATATTTCCATTTTCTGCCGTATTCCAAGTACAAGAAGATGTGAAAAAATAGATAAAGGGTGGAAAACAAGATAATAAAGGATTGACTGAATGGTATTTTATGCAACTTTCAGCATTATTTCAGTCACAATGACAGCTCACATATCTATATGTTTCCTGGGTTTCACCAGTAATAGGCTAGAACTCTGAAGCGTCTTGCCAAGGACACTCACACGAAAGACCCAGTGGATCAAGTGAGGCTCGAACCCAGAGCCTTCAGGTCACGAGTCCTACACTTACACTTTACCACTGAGCCACGCAGGACCTCCAAAAAGAATGTCTGATACATTAGACAATAAACCAAATCACAAAAGACATATCCTCTTCATGTACCCACCAATGATTTTTTAAAAGGACCAACCCCTTTTTCTAAAAAAATGAAATCGCAGCTTTTCTAGAAAGCGGAGGGAGATTAATATACTACCAGATCCTTGATATTTTCATAAGCTAATCACAAAAGGCATTCTCTCTTCATGTACTCATCCATTTTTTTTTTTGTTTTGTTTTTTTTTTTTGTTTTTTTTTGTTGTTTTTTTTTGTTTTTGTTTTTTTTTTGTTTTAAAGAAAAAGGATCAACCCCCTTTTTTTTAGTGAGAATACAGCTTTTGTTGACAGCTTAGGGAGATTGATGTATTACCAGATCCTTGATATTTACACGTAGTCTTATGAAAACCTTCGCACATTTGACTGGCTTCTATGATGTTTCATGAGTCTGTCTGCTCTGAAAGTAGAAAAGATTTAGCGTAAGGAGCAAACCACATCTCCATGTGGGTCAAATCTATCACTAGCTGCTTACATGTATTTCACCAATTAACATTAATTGCAATGAAATGAATGGACCAGAAGCTATACATGATTAGATAAACAAATACAATCAAGGAAAAGGTTAATACAAACAAAGCATGTTTAGATAGATATATACCAAAAACCTACTCAAATTTTCAAGACAAATACATACATGACATAAAGTAAATTCAAAGCACGGTTACAGAAATATGAACAAAAACTTACTGAATATTGAACCACGGTTAGATAAATATAGAGAAAACCTTACTGAAAGTTTCAAGAGGAATAGTAAATATAAAACATGGTTAGCAAACATGAACAAAACCTTACTACAATTCATATAAGAAGTACATACACAGGGTAACGCATATTCTGAGGATGATTAGACAGGTATTTACAAAAACTTACTCATATTTTTTAAGACTATTTCATACATGAGACAAAACCAAAACCTACTGAAATTTTCAAGAGAAATACATACACGCTAGATGCTAAATTCAAGCCAAGGCTAGACAATGAAGAACAAAACTTGAAAAGTCAATATTAGAATAAATGGATAAAAGAGATCATACTCCAAGTATTCATTTCGAAAAAAGTAATTTCAATCCGTTCTACTTTCGGATGGGATCTGCTTGATGAAGGTTAAAACCAACGGATACAATCTGTTAAAAACTCTAAAAACTCTATTTTGGAAAAATATTTCAGAGAAAGCCAAGTTCGGCCATTTTAAAACTTTCATCGATGGATCTCTATTTTACGTATAAAAACCATTGAATTAAGCCAGGGAAAAACTCCGAGTACTTTTTTAGGATAATATATTTTGATTCGGACAAGGTTGGACCATCTTGAAAAATTTAACACGGTACCTCCAAGGTTAGTCACACCAATGGATAAAAGCGGTAAAAAATTTGAGTACTCTTTTTTAAGTTAAATATTGTTTTTCTGGCTAGGTTTCTACATCTAAAAATCTTTTTTAGAGGGACTTCCTGGTGAGTATTAAAAGCAATGGTTTTAATAGCGGTGAAAATTCTGGTACTTTCTTTTCTGTTTATGTTTAAAATATTTCGTTCCTGGTTAGGTTCAGTCGTTTTAAAACGATTGAGGGGCCTCCCTTGTGAGTGCAAAAAAATAATGGATAAAAGCGGTAAAAAGTCCGAGTACTCTTTGAGTCTAATATTTTGATTCTGTTTATGTTCAACTATTTAAAACCTCTAACATGGGACATCCCTGATCAGTGTTATAAGCAATGGATAAAATCGGTAAAAACTTTGAAAACTCTTATTTCAGTATAAAATGTTTTGATGCTAGGTTAGTTTGGCCACTTTAAAACCTCCATCGAGGGATCTCCTGGTGGGTATTAAAACCAATGGATAAAACCTGTAAAACTCAGAGTACTGTTTTGTAAGACTAATTATTTCATCCTTGTTATGTCAGCTATTCTAAAACTTTTCTCAAGAGACCTCCTTGGAGGGTGTTAAAAGTAATGGATAAAAGCGGCTAAAACTTTGGATCCTTTTATTTTAGTGTAAAACATTTTGTTTTGCCATTTTAAAAACTTCATGGAGGGACCTCACTGTTGGTGTTAAAAATGGATAAAAAACGGTAAAAACTCCGAGTACTCTTTCTTTAAAGGTAAAATAATTTAATCCTAGCTAGGTTCTGCCATTTAAAAATTGTTATCGTTTGACTGCCAGGTAAGTATTAAAAAAAAAAAAAAAAAAAAAATGGTAAAACTCTGAGAACCTTGTTGTTGTTTGTTTGTGTGTAAAATATTTTGGCCAGGCTCGGCCGTTTTAAAATTTTTCTCAAGGAACATCCCTGTTGAAACCAATGGATAAAAGCAATAAAAACTCCCGAGTGCTCTTTTGTTAGGGTAAAACATTTTTATCCTGGTTTTATTCAGCTATTAAAACCTTTCTCAACTAATACAGTAATATGACTAAATTAACCAAAAACTAACCATAATCGGGATAAGAAGCATATATATGAGATACAGGAATTTCAAAGCATGGTTAGTGAAATATAAACATATAACAACCATCTTACTAAAGTTTTCACGGGAAATACATACAGGAGATAAGCTAATAAGAAGCACGGTTAGACAAATGTAACTAAAAAATCATGATTTGGATGAGAAGCACATACATGAGATACGAGAAATCCTAAGTATGGTTAGTGAAATATGAACAGAAACTAAATAAAGTTTACATGAGAACTACATACAGGAGACAAAATAAGTTCAAAATGGGGTTAGCAAAATATAGACACCGTCTTATTGAAATGTTCATAAGAAAGACATAGACTAGACATAGCTAGATCAGAGCATGGTCGGTAAAATAATACACAATCTTAATGAAATTTTATTAAGAAATGCATAAACGCAACAAAATGAATTCAAGTTAAGGTTAGACAAATACAAACAAAACCTACGGGTAACTACAATTCTAATTCCAAATACACACACAAGATAAAGCAAGTTTTAAGCATGGTGAGAGAAAAAAAGGAAAATCCAGATAAAGTAAATTCAAGCACTGTTTGAAATATATAGTACAAACAAAATTAATTGCAATATTTGATTATATATAATTACACGGGAAATCTCAAAATTCAAAGCATGCTAAGGCAAAAACAAACAAAAGCATTTTCATCATACATACATACATACATAAATACGCGTGATTAAGCGAGTTTAAAACATTCGAAACTAACTGCAATTTTAATGACAAATACATACAATATATAAGCAATTCTAATGCATTGTTAGAGAAATCAGAAACATTAACAAAAACTAACCGTAATTTTGATGACAGATACATACCTAAAATAAAAGCGAAAACAAAGTAATGATTTACCACTGAAAATCTGATACATTCAACCCACCTCTTTTCTCATTCCTCAATTCCGGCAATGGTGAGTGGGGTCCCTGGTGACTAATAAAACCAATGGATAAAGGCGGTAAAAACTCCGGATGCTCTTTCATTAGGCTAAAATGCTTTTATTCTTGTTTTGTTCAGCTACTGCAAAAAAAAAAAAAAAAAAAAACTTTCTCAAGGGACTTCCCTGCTCAGTGTTAAAACCAATGGATACAAGCGGTAAAAACTCCGAGTACTCTTCCATTAGGGTAAAAAAATTGAAACCTTGTTTTGTACAGCTATTTATAAAAAAATTTTTATAGAGGGACATTGCCGGTGGGTGTTAAAACCAATGGATAAAAGTAATAAAAACTTCGAGTAATCTTTTATTATCATAAAATATATTCATCCTTGTTTTATTCAGATATGTTAAAAACCTTTCTCAAGGGACCTCCATGATGAGTTTTAAAACTAATGAATAAAAGAGGTAAAAAAAAACCTCCGGTGCTATTCTATTAGGGTAAAATATTTCTATCATTGCTATATTCAGCTGTATAAAAACCTTTCTCAAGGAACTTCCCTGTTGACTGTTAAAGCCAAGCGATAAAAACGATAAAAACTCCGAGTGCCCTATCATCATGGTAAACTATTTCTATCCTGGTTTCGTTCTGCTATTATAAAAACCTTTTTCAAGAGACCTCCTTGGTGAGAAGTGTCTCTGGTGACTGTTAAATGGATAAAAGCGGTAAAAAATCCGAGTGCTCTTCTATTAGGGTAAAATGTTTTTAACCTTTTTTTGATCAGCTATTTTAAAAACCTTTCTCAAGTGACCTTCCTGGTGAGTGTTAAAACCAATGGATAGAAGCGGTAAAAACTCCGAGTACTCTTTTATAAGGTTAAATAGTTTTATCCCTGTTTTGAACAGCTTTAAAAAAAGAAAAAAGAAAATAAATAAATAAATAAATAAATAAATAAATTTTCCGAGGGGACCTCCCTCGTGTTTGATTAAACAAATGGATACAAGTATTAGCGTAAAATATTTTCATCATTGTTATATTCAGCTGTTTTAAAACCTTTCTCAAAGGACTTCCCCGTAAACTGTTAAAACTAATGAATGAAAAAGGTAAAAACTCGGAGTGCTCTTTTAATAGGGTAAGATATTTTCATCCCTTTTTTGTAGATTTAAAGAAAAAAAAACATTCTCGAATGACCTCCCTGGTGAGTGTTAAAACCAATGGATAGAAGCGGTAAAAACGAGTGCTCTTTTATTAGGGTAAAATATTTTTATCATTGTTATATTCAGCTATATCAAAACTTTTCTCAAGGGACTTACCTGTTAAAACTAAAGGATGAAAACGGTAATAACTCCGACTGCTCTTTTATTAAGGTAAAATATTTCTATCCATGTTTTTGTTCAGCTATTTTAAAAAAACGTTTCTCAGGGGACCTCCCTGGTTAGTGTTAAAACCATTGGTTGGAAGCTGTAAAAACTGAGTACTGTTTTGTTGTTGTAAAATATTTTTATCAGTCTTTCGTACAACTTTTTAAAAAATACTATCGAGGAACCTCTTTATTGAGTGATAAAACCAATTGATAAAAGTGGTAAAAACTCTGAATGCTCTTTTATTATTATAAAATATTTCCATCCTTGTTTTGTTCAGCTATTTCAAAATAAAAATAAAAACCTTCCTCCAGGGACCTCCCTGGTGAGTATTAAAACCAACGGATAAAACGGTAAAAAAAACTTTGATGTTCTTTTATTATGATAGGATATTATTGTCATATTCATCTATTTAAAACCTTTCTCAAGACACTTCCCTGCAGACTGTTAAAAATGACAGATGAACACGGTTAAAAAACTTTGATTTTCTTTTATTCCGGTAAAATATTTTTATCCCCGTTTTGTACAGCTTTTTTTTTTTTTTTTTCAAGAAATCTTTCTCAAAGGACGTCCCTACTCAGTGTTAAAACCAATGGATAAAAGCGGTCAAATCTCCGGGTACTCTTTTATAAGGGTAAAAAAATTGCAACCTAGTTTTGTACAGCTATTTATAAAAAATCTTTATAGAGGGACATTGCCGGTAAGTGTTAAAACCAATGGATAAAGTAATAAAAACTCCGAGTACTCTTTTATTATCGTAAAATGTATTCATCCTTGTTTTATTCAGATATGTTAAAAACCTTTCTCAAGGGACCTCCCTGATGACTTTTTAAACCAATGAATAAAGGAGGTAAAAGAAAAAAACAAAAAAAAAAAAAAAAAAAAAAAAAAAGAAAAAATCCGGTGCTATTCTATTAGGGTAAAATATTTCTATCATTGCTATATTCAGCTATATAAAAACCTTTCTCAAGGAACTTCCCTGTTGACTGTTAAAACCAAGCGATAAAAACGATAAAAACTCCGAGTGCCTTTTCATTATGGTAAACTTTTTCTATCCTGGTTTTATTCTGCTATTTTAAAAACCTTTCTCAAGAGACCTCCCTGGTGAGTGGGGTCCCTGGTGACTGTTAAATGGATAAAAGCGGTAAAAACTGCGAGTGCTCTTCTATTAGGGTAAAATATTTTTTCCTTGTTTTGATCAGCTGTTTCAAAAGACCTTTCTCAAGTGACCTTCCTGGTGAGTGTTAACACCAATGGATAGAAGCGGTAAAACCTCCGATTACTCTTTTATAAGGTTAGAATAGTTTTATCTCTGTTTTGAACAGCTGAAAAAAAAAAAAAAAAAAAAAAAAGAATAAAAACTTTTTCGAGGGACCTCCCTCGTGTTTGATTAAATAAATGGATACAAGTATTAGCGTAAAATACTTTTATCATTGTTAAATTCAGCTAATTTAAATCATTTCTCAAGGGACTTCCCTGATGACTGTTAAAACCAATGGATGAAAAGGGTAAAAACTCGGAGTACTCTTTCAATAGGGTAAAATATTTTCATCCCTTTTTTGTAGAGCTATTTAAAAAAAAAAAAAAAAAAAAAAATTCGAATGACCTCCCTGGTGAGTGTTAAAACCAATGGATTGAAGCGGTAAAAACTCCGAATGCTCTTTTATTAGGGTAAAATATTTTTATCATTGTTTTATTCAGCTATTTTAAAACCTTTCTCAAGGGACGTATCTGTTGAATGTTTAAAACCAAAGGATGAAAACGGTTAAAACTCCGACTACTCTTTTATTAGGGTAAAATATCTATCCTACTTTTGTTCAGTTATTTTAAAAAACCTTTCTCAGGGGACCTCCCTGGTTAGTTTTAATACCAGTGGATAGAAGCTGTAAAATTTCTGAGTACCGTTTTGTCGTTGTAAAATATTTTTTATCATTCTTTCTTACGACTATTTAAAAAATACTTTCGAGGAACCTCCCTGCTGAGTATTAAAACCAATTGATAAAGGTGGTAAAAACTCCGAATACTCTTTTATTATTAAAAAGTAATTCCATCCTTGTTTTGTTCAGCTATTTCAAAATAAAATGAATTAAAATTAAAAACCTTTCTCCAGGGACCTCCCTGGAGAGTATTAAAACCAATGGATAATACGGTAAAAAAAACTTTGATGCTCTTTTATTATGATGAAATATTATAAAAATTGTTATATTCATCTATTTAAAACCTTTCTCAAAAGACTTACCAGCAGACTGTTAAAAATAAGGGATAAACACGGTTAAAAAACTTTGATTTTCTTTTATTTCTGGTAAAATATTTTTATCCCTGTTTTGTACAGCTTTTTTTTAAAAGAAATCTTTCTCAAAGGACCTCCCTGCTCAGTGTTAAAACCAATGGATAAAAGCGGTCAAATCTCCGGGTACTCTTTTATAAGGGCAAAAAAATGCAACTTTGTTTTGTACAGCTATTTATAAAAAATCTTTATAGAGGGACATTGCCGGTAAGTGTTAATACCAATCGATACAAGTAATAGAATCTCCAAGTACTGTTTTATTATCATAAAATATATTCATCCTTGTTTTATTCAGATATGTTAAAAACCTTTTTCAAGGGACCTCCCTGATGAATTTTAAAACCAATGAATAAAAGAGGTAAAAAACTCCGGTGCTATTTTATTAGGGAAAAATATTTTCATCATTGCTATATTCAACTATATAAAAACCTTTCTCTAGGGACGTCCCTGTTGACTGTTAAAACCAAGCGATAAAAATGATAAAAACTCCGAGTGCCCTTTCATTATGGTAAACTATTTTTATCCTGGTTTTGTTCTGCTATTTTAAAAACCTTTCTCAAGAGACCTCCCTGGTGAGTAGGGTCCCTGGTGATTGTTAAATGGATAAAAGCGGTAAAAACTCTGAGTGCTATTCTATTTGGGTAAATTATTTTTTCCTTGTTTTGATCAGCTATTTTAAAAGACCTTTCTCAAGTGACCTTCCTGGTGAGTGTTAAAGCCAATGGATAGAAGCGGTAAAAACTCCAAGTACTCTTATAAGGTTAAAAATAGTTTTATCCCTGTTTTGAACAGCTTAAAAAAAAGAAAAAGAAAAAATACTTTTCCGAGGGACCTCCCTCGTGTTTGATTAAGTAAATGGATACAAGTATTAGCGTAAAATACTTTTATCATTGTTAAATTCAGCTATTTTAAAACATTTCTCAAGAGACTTCCCTGATGACTCTTAAAACCAATGGATGAAAAGGGTATAAACTCGGAGTGCTCTTTTAATAGGGTAAAATATTTTCATCCCTTTTTTGTAGAGCTATTTAAAAAAAAAAAAAGAAAAAGAAAAAGAAAATTCTCGAATGACCTATGACCTCCCTGGTGAGTGTTAAAACCAATGGATAGAAGCGGTAAAAACTCCGAGTGCTCTTTTATTAGGGTAAAATATTTTTATCATTGTTATATTCAGCTACTTTAAAACTTTTCTCAAGGGACTTACCGGTTGAATGTATAAAACCAAAGGATGAAAACGGTAAAAACTCCGACTGCTCTTTTATTAGGGTAAAATATTTCTATCTTACTTTTGTTCAGTTATTTTTAAGAAAACCTTTCTCAGGGGACCTCCCTGGTTAGTGTTAAAACCAGTGGATAGAAGCTGTAAAATTTCTGAGTACCGTTTTGTTGTTTTAAAATATTTTTATCATTCTTTTTCACAACTATTTAAAAAATACTTTCGAGGAACCCCCCTGTTGAGTGTTAAAACCAATTGATAAAGGTGGTAAAATATCCGAATGCTCTTTTATTATCATAAAATATTTCCATCCATGTTTTGTTCACCTATTTCAAAAAAAAAAAAAAAAAAAAAAAAAAAATAAAAAAATAAAAAAAAAAAAAATAATAAAAAAAAAACTTTCTCCAGGGACCTCTCTGGTGAGTATTAAAACCAATGGATAATACGGTAAAAAAAAACTTTGATGCTCTTTTATTATGATAAAATATTATTATAATTGTTATATTCATCTATTTAAAACTTTTCTCAAGAGACTTCCCTGCAGACTTTTAAAAATGAAGGATAAAAACGGTTAAAAAACTTTGGTTTTCTTTTTTTTCCGATAAAATATTTTTTATCCCTGTTTTGTACAGCTTTTTTTTAAAAGAAAGCTTTCTCAAAGGACCTCCCTACTCAGTGTTAAAACCAATGGATAAAAGCGGTCAAATCTCCGGGTACTCTTTTATAAGGGTAAAAAAAGTGCAACCTTGTTTTGTACAGCTATTTTTAAAAAATCTTTATAGAGGGACATTGCCGGTGAGTGTTAAAACCAATGGATAAAAGTAATAAAAACTCGGAGTACTCTTTTATTATCTTAAAATATATTCATCCTTGTTTTATTCAGATATGTTGAAAACCTTTCTCAAGGGACCTCCCTGATGAGTGTTAAAACCAATGAATAAAAGAGGTAAAAATCTCCGGTGCTATTTCAATAGGGTAAAATATTTTTATCATTGCTATATTCAGCTATATAAAAACCTTTCTCTAGGGACGTCCCTGTTGACTGATAAAACCACTTGATAAAAACTGTGTTAAACCCGAGTGCCCTTTTATTACGGTAAAATATTTCTATCCTGCTTTTGTTCTGCTATTTTAAAAACCGTTCTCAAGAGACCTGCCTGGTGTGTGGGGTCCCTGATGACTGTTAAAACCAATGGAAAAAAGCGGTAAAAATTCCGAGTGCTTTTTTTAGGGTAAAATGTTTGTATGCTTGTTTTTTCAGCTATTAAAAAAGGCCATTCTCAAGTGATCTCCCTGGTGATTGTTAAAACCAATGGATAGAAGTGGTTAAAACTCCAAGTACTCTTTTATAAGGTTAAAATAGTTTTATTCCTGTTTTCAATAGTATAAAAAAAACTTTTCCGAGGGACCTCCCTCGTGTTTGATTAAACAAATGGTTACAGGTATTAGCGTAAAATATTTTTTGATCATTGTTATATTCAGCTATTCTAAAACCTTTGTCAAGGGACTTCCCTATTGACTATAAAAAAGAAAATACAAAAAAAAGCATTCTCGAATGACCTCCCTGGTGAGTGTTAAAGCCAATGGATAGAAGCGGTAAAAATTCCGTTGCTCTTTTATTATTGTAAAATATTGTTTTCAATAGCATAAAAAAAACTTTTCCGAGAGACCTCCCTCGTGTTTGATTAAACAAATGGTTACATGTATTAGCGTAAAATATTTTTTGATCATTGTCATATTCAGCTTTGTCAAGGGACTTCCCTATTGACTATTAAAAAGAAAATACAAAAAAAGCATTCTCGAATGACCTCCCTGGTGAGTGTTAAAGCCAATGGATAGAAGCGGTAAAAACTCCGTTGCTCTTTTATTATTGTAAAATATTTTATCTATATTTATTTAGCTATATTATAACTTTCTCTCAGGGACTTCCCTGTTGTATGTTAAAAGCCAAAGGATGAAAATGGCAAAAATTCCTAGTGCTCTTTTATAGGATAAAATTTATCTATCCTCGATTTGTTCGGCTATTATAAAAAAAAGCTTTCTCACGGGACCTTCCTGGTGAGTGTTAAACCAAGGGATAGAAGCTGTTAAAACTCGGAGTACTGTTTTGTTATTGTAAAATGTTTTTATCATTCTTTTGTACAACAACTTAAAAAAACTGCCAAGGAACCGTCCCGTTGAGTTCAAAACCAAATAATAAAAGTCGTAAAAACTCCGAAAGCTTTTTTATTATCATAAAATATTTCCATCCTTGTTCCGTTCAGGTATTTCAAGGCGAGTGTTAAAACCAATGGATAATACGGTAAAAAAACTAACTTTGATGCTCTTTTATTAAGATAAAATATTATTATAATTGTTATATTCGTCTATATAAAACCTTTCTCAAGAGACTTTCCTTCAGACTGTTAAAATAAACGAAAAAAAAAAAAAAAAAAAAAAAAAAAACGATTAAAACTGCGGTGTTCTTTTATTCCGGTAAATATTTTTATCCCAGTTTTGTACAGCTATATTTTGAAAAAGAAAAGTTTCTCAAATGAACTCCCTGCTGAGTGTTAAAACCAATGGATAAAAGCGGTCAAATCTCCGAGTACTCTTTTACTAGGGTAAAATGTTTTTATCTCCGTTTTATTCAACAATTTTAAAATAAACTTTCTAAAATGACCCTCCCTGCTCAGGGCTAAAACCAATGGATAGAAGTGGAAAAAACCTCCAAGAACTGTTTTATTAGGGTAAAAAAATACAACCTTGTTTTGTACAGCTGTTTATTAAAATTTTTCTAGAGGGACATCGCCGGTGAGTGTTAAAACCAATGGATGAAAGTAATTAAAACTCCAAGTACTCTTTTATGACCATAAAATGTATTCATCCTTGTTTTATACAGATAAGTTAAAAACATTTCTCAAGAGACCTCCCTGATGAGTGTTAAAAACGATTAATAAAAGAGGTAAAAAACTCCGGTACTATTTCAATAGGGTAAAATATTTTTATCATTGCTATATTCAGCTATATTAAAACTTTTCTCATTTGACTGTTAAAACCAATCGATAAAAACGGTAAAAACTCCGAGTGGCCTTTTTTACGATAAAATATTTCTATTCTGGTTTTGTTCTGCTAATTTTAAAAACTTTCACAAGAGAGCTCCCGGGGGAGTGGGGTCCCTGGCGACTGTTAAAACCAATAGGTAAAAGCAGTAAAACTCTGAGTGTTCTTTTATTAGGGTAAAATGTTTTTATCCTTGTTTTGTTCGGCTATTTTACAAAACCTTTCTAAAGTGACTTCCCTGGTAAGTGATAAAACCAACGGATAGAAGCTGTAAAAACACCGAGTACTCTATCGTTATTGTAAAATGTTTTATCATTGTTTTGTACAACTATTTAAAATAAAAAAACTTTCGAGGGACCTCCCTGTTGCGTGTTAATACCAATTGATAAAAGTGGTAAAAACACCGATTGCCCTTTTATTATCATAAAATATTTCCATCCTAGTTTTGCTCAGCTAATTAAAAAAAAAAAAGAAAAAACCTTTCTCAACGGACCTCCCTGGTTAGTGTTAAAACTAGTGGATAATATAATACGGTAAAAAAAACTTTGATGATCTTTTATTACGGTAAAATATTGTTATAGTTGTTATATTCAGCTATTTTTTCTGGGATCAAAAATCAAAGCCATTTTTGATCCCAGAGCTATAATTACTTGAACCCTAGTAGAGGTCCACAAGAGAAAGCCACATGCCAAAGTAATACAAGTCTATGCTGTATGGTTATAAATAAGGTGATTTTCAAGTTTTGTCCATATGAAGCCTCTATAAAATATAAGACCCCTGTTGCAAGGCTAATTTCAAAAAAAAAATCGAAACGGGAAGATTTCTTAAGTTGTCACTATGTAAACCCATGTAAAACTTGTGACCCCTGTGGTGGGGCCAATTTTGACCACAGGGCTAAAATTTTTGGCCCGCTTGGTAGAGGCCAACTAGATATAGCTACATGCAAAATTTGGTAGCTCTAGGCCTTATGGCTAGGTACAGGAAGATTTTTAAATTTTTCTCTATATAAGCCTATGTAAACTTGTGACCCCTGGGGCAGAGCCAATTTTGACCCCAGGGCTATAATTTGAAGAAACTTGATAGAGGTCTACTACATAAAGCTACATGCCAAATTTGGTAGCCCTATGCCTTATGGTTTCAGACAAGAAGATTTTTAAAGATTTCCAATATTTTTCAGTTTTGTTGCCATGGCAACCAGAGTTTTTGAAGGAATCAAATTCTTTCAACAAATTCTGAAGAGGACCATGGCAGGATCATTTTTGTGAAGTTTCATGAAAACTGGATGGGTAGTTTCAGAGAAGATGTTTGAAATAAAAGTTAACGTACGGACAGATGGACGCACGGACGGACGGACGCACGACGGACACCGGGCCATGACATAAGCCCGCTGGCCTTCGGCCAGTGGAGCTAAAAAATCTCAAATGACCTCCTTGGTGAGTGTTAAAATCAATGGATGAAAGCGGTAAAAATTCTGAGTACTCTTTTACTAGGGTAAGAAATTTACAACCTTGTTTTGTACAGCTATTTATAAAAAATCTTTATAGAGGGACACTGCCAGTGAGTGTTAAAACCAATGGATAACTGTAATAAAAAATCCGAGTACTCTTTTATTATCATAAAATATATTCATCCCTGTTTTATTCTTATATGTTAAAAATCTTTCTTAACCCTTTCCCAAACAAGCCCTGGTTTTCACGTGTCTGCAGTACAAGTCTTTAGAAAACACTGTGGGAAAAGGAGAAATTGCTCGTAATGATCAATTTCTCCTTTTTCCACAGTGTTTTCTACCCGTTTTGAGACCTTTCTGCCATTTTCAGCAAATTTAAAACTGTCATCTTCAAACTCTTTCAATTTGGACCAGTCCAAAATTTGTTGTTTGGGAAAGGGTTAAGGGACCTCCCTAATGAGTGTTAAAACCAATGAATAAAAGAGGTAAAAATCTCCGGTGTGCTATTTCACAAGGGTAAAATATTTTTATCATTGTTATATTCAACTAAATAAAAACCTTTCTCAAGGGACGTCCCTGTTGAATGTTAAAACCAATTGATAACAACGGTAAAAACTCCGAGTGCCCTTTTATGGTAAAATATTTCTATCCTGGTTTTGTTCTGCTATTTAAATAACCTTTTTCAAGAGACCTCCCTGGTGAGAAGTGTCTCTGGTGACTGTTAAAACTACTGGATAAAAGCGGTAAAAACACCGAGTGCTCTTTTATTAAGGTAAAATGTTTTTATCTTGGTTTGTTCGGCTGTTTTACAAAACATTCCTCAAGTGACTCCCTGGTGAGCGTTAAAACCAATAGATAGAAGCGGTAAAAACTCCGAGTAGTCTTTTATAAGGTTAAAATAGTTTTATCCCTGTTTTGAACAGCATAAAAAAACTTTCCCGAGGGACCTCCCTCGTGTTTGATTTAACAAATGGATTCAAGTATTAGCGTAAAATATTTTTATCATTGTTATATTCAACTACTTTAAAACCTTTCTCAAGTGACTTCCCTGTTGAATGTTAAAACCAATGGATGAAAAGGGTAAAAACTGCGAGTGCTCTTTTATTAGGGTACAATATTTTCATCCCTGTTTTGTAGAGCTATTAAAAAGTTTCTTGAATGACCTAATGGGCGAGTGTTAAAACCAATGGATAGAAGTGATAAAAACCCCGTTGCTCCTTTATTAGGGTAAAATAATTATCATTGTAATTTTCAGCTGAATTAAAACCTTTCTCAAGGGACTTCCCTGTTGAATGTTTAAAAACAAAGGTCGAAAACGGTAAAAACTCCTGAGTGCTCTTTAATAAGTGTAAAATATTTCTATTCTCGTTCTGTTCAGCTATCTTAAAAAACCTTTCTCAGGGGACCTTCCTGGAGAGTGTTACACCAATGGATAGAAGCTGTAAAAACTCCGAGTACAATGTTTTTATCAGTCTTTTGTACAAAAAAAAAAAAAAAAAAAAAAATTCGAGGAACCTTCCTGTTAAGTGTTAAAACCAACTGATAAAAGTGGAAAAAACTCCGAATGCTCTTTTGTTATCATAAAATATTTCCATCCTTGTTTTGTTCAGGTATTTCAAGGTGAGTGTTAAAACCAATGGGTAATAGAATAAAATAAACTTTGATGCTCCTTTATAATGATAAAATATTATCATAATTGTTATATTCATCTATTTTAAACCTTTCTCAAGAGACTTCCCTGCAGACTGTTTAAACAAAAGGATAAAAACTTTTAAAACCTTCGGTGTTCTTTTATTCTGGTAAAATATTTTATCCCTGTTTTGTACAGCTATTTCTGTTAAAAAGAAAAGTTTCTCAACTGACCTCCCTGCTTAGTGTGAAAGCCAATGGATAAAGCGGTCAAATCTCCGAGTACTCTTTTATTAGGGTAAAATGTTTTTATTTCTGTTTTCTACAGCTATTTTAAAGAAAAACGTTCATAAATGACCTCGCTAGTAAGTGTCAAAAAGCAATACATAGAAGCGGTAAAAACTTCGAGTACTCTTTTGTTAGGATAAAAAAATTGTATCCTTGTTTTATACAGCTATTTATAAACATTTTTTCTAGAGGAACATCGCCGTTGAGTTTTAAAACCAATAGATAAAAGTAATAAAAAGTCCGTGTACTCATTTATGACCAAAAAATATATTTATCCTTGCTGTATTTGATAAGTTAAAAACCTTTCTCAAGAGACCTCCCTGATGAGTGTTAAATCCAATGAATAAAAGAGGTAAAAGACTCCGGTTCTATTTTATTAAGGTAAAATATTTTTATCATTGCTATATTCAGCTATATTAAAACCTTTCTCAAGGGACTTCCCTGTTGAATGTTAAAACCAATTGATAACAACGGTAAAAAGTCCGAGTGCCCTTTTATTACGATAAAATATTTCTATTCTAGTTTTGTTCTGCTATTTTAAAAACCTTTCTAAAGAGACCTCCCTGGTGAGTGGGGTCCCTGGTGACTGTTTAAACCAATGGATAAAAAGAGGTAAAAAGAGGTTAAAAACTCCAAGTACTCTTTTATTAGGTAAATGTTCATATTCCTGTTTTGTTCAGCTATTTTAAAAATCTTTCACAAGTGACCTCCCTGGTGAGTGTTAAAACCAATGGATAGAAGCTGTAAAAACTCCGAGTACTGTTTTGTTATTGTAAAATATTTTTATCATTGTTTTGTTCAACTATTAAATAAAAAACTTTCGAGGGACCTCCCTGTTGAATGTTAAAACCAATCGATAAAAGCGGTAAAAACTCCGAGTGCCCTTTTATTACAATAAAATATTTCTATCCTGGTTTTGTTCTGCTATTTTAAAAACCTTTCTAAAGAGACCTCTCTGGTGAGTGGGGGTCCCTGGTGACTGTTTAAACCAATGGATAAAAGAGGTAAAAAGAGGTAAAAACTCCAAGTACTCTTTTATTAGGTAAATGTTCATATTCCTGTTTTGTTCAGCTATTTTAAAAACCTTTCATAAGTGGCCTCCCTGGTGAGTGTTAAAACCAATAGATAAAAGCTGTAAAACTCTGAGTACTGTTTTGTTATTGTAAAATATTTTTATCATTGTTTTGTTCAACTATTAAAAAAAAAAAAAACTTTTGAGGGACCTCCCTGTTGCGTGTTAAAACCAATTGATAAAAGTGATAAAACACCGAATGCTCTTTTATTGTCATATTTTTTTTTTTTTTTTTTTTTATCCTTTTTTGTTTTGTTCAGCAATTTCAAAAAAATAAAAAATAAAAGAATAAAAAAAAATCCTTTCTCAACGGACCTCCCTGGTTAGTGTTAAAACCAATAGATAATACGGTTAAAAAATTTGATGCTCTTTTATTTTGGTAAAATATTTTTATATCTGTTATATCCAGCTATTTAAAACCTTTCTCAAGGGACTTCCCTGGCGACTGTTAAATATTCAGGATAAAAACGGTTAAAAACTTCGGTGTTCTTTTATTCTAGTAAAATATATATATCCCTGTTTTGTACAACTATTTTTTTTTTTTTTTTTTTTTTTTTTAAGAAAATTTTCACAAATGACCTCCCTGCTTAGTGTTAAAATCAATGGATAAAAGCGGTCAAAATTCAGAGTACTCTTTTATCATGTAAAATATTTTTATCCCTTTTTTGTACAGCTATTTTAAAAAAAAAACTTTCTCAAATGACCTCCCTCGTGAGTGTTAAAACCAATGGATAGAAGCGCTTAAACATCAGAGTACTCTTTCATTAGGGTAAAAGATTTGCAACCTTCTTTTTACAGCTATTTATAAAGAAATCCTTATAGAGGGACATCGCCGGTGAGTGTTAAAACCAATGGATAAAAGTAATAAAAACTCCGAGTACTCTTTTATTATCTTGAAATATATTCATCCTTGTTTTATTCAGATATCTTAAAAACCTTTCTAAAGGGACCTCCCTGATCAGTGCTTTCAATCCAATAAATGAAATTGGTAAACATCTCCGGTGCTATTTCCCAAGGGTAAAACATTTTTATCGTTGTTATATACAGCTATATAAAAACCTTTCTCAAGGGGCGTCCCTGTTGACTGTTAAAACCAATCAATAAAAACGGTAAAAACCCCGAGTGCCCTTTTATAACTGTGAAATATTCTATCCTGTTTTTGTTCTGCTATTTTAAAAACCTTTCTCAAGAGACCTGCCTGGTGTGTGGGGTCCATGGTGACTGTGAAAACCAATGGATAAAAGCGGTAAAAACTCCGAGTGCTCTTTTATTAGGGTAAATTTTTTATCCTTGTTTTTTGAGCTATTTAAAAAAAATGTTTCTCAAGTGACCTCCCTGATGATTGTTAATCAAATGGATAGAAGCGGTAAAAAATCCAAGTACTCTTTTATGAGGTTATAATAGTTTTATTCCTATTTTGAACAGCATAAAAACTTTTCCGAGGGACCTCCCTCGTGTTTGATTAAACAAATGGTTACAGGTATTAGCGTAAAATATTTTTATCATTGTTATATTCAGCCATTTTAAAACCTTTTTCAAGGGACTTCCCTGTTAACTATTAATACCAACGGATGAAAAGGGTAAAAACTCGGAGTGCTCTTTTATTAGGATAAAATATTTTCATCCCCTGTTTTGTAGAGCTATTTAAAAGAAAATACAAAAAAAAAAAAAAAACAACAACAACAACAACACACACACACACATTCTCGAATGACTTCCCCGGTGCGTGTTGAACCCAATGGATAAAAGCGGTAAAAACTCTGTTGCTCTTTTATTAGTGTAAAATATTTTATCATTCTTATATTCAGCTATATTAAAACTTTTCTCAAGGGACTTCCCTGTTGAATGTTAAAAGCCAAAGGATGAAAATGGTAAAAACTCTTTTATTAGGGTAAAATATATCTATCCTCGTTTTGTTCAGCTAATTTTAAAACGCTTTCTCAGGGGACCTTCCTGGCGAGTGTTAAACCAATGGATAGAAGCTGTTAAAACTCGGAGTACTGTTTTGTTATTGTAAAATGTTTTTATCATTCTTTTGTACAACTACTTAAAAAAACTTTCGAGGAACCACCCTGTTGAGTGTTAAAACCAATTGATAAAAGTGGTAAAAACTCCGAATGCTTTTTTATTATCATAAAATATTTCCATCCTTGTTTTGTTCAGGTATTTCAAGGTGAGTGTTAAAACCAACGGGTAATACGGTAAAAAAAAACTAACTTTGATGCTCTTTTATTATGATAAAATATTATTATAATTGTTATTCATCTATTTAAAACCTTTCTCAAGAGATGTTCCTACAGACTGCTAAAAATAAACGATAAAAACGGTTAAAACTTCGGTGTTCTTTTACTCTTGTTTTGTACAGCTATTTTTCTAAAAAAGAAAAGTTTCTCAAATGAACTGCCTGCTGAGTGTTAAAACCAATGGATAAAAGCGGTCAAATCTCCGAGTACTCTTTTACTCAGATAAAATGTTTTTATCTCCGTTTTGTTCGGTAAATACTCTGAGAGTTCTTTTATTAGGGTAAAATGTTTTTATCCTTGTTTCGATTGGCTATTTTACAAAACCTTTCTCTAGTTACCTCCCTGATGAGTGTTTTAAAACCAATGGATAGAAGCTGTAAAAACACCAAGTACTCTGTCGTTATTCTTAAATATTTTTATCATTGTTTTGTACAACCATTTAAAAAAAAAACTTTCGAGGGACCTCCCTGTTGCGTGTTAAAACCAATTGATAAAAGTGGTAAAAACACCGAATGCCCTTTTATTATCATAAACTATTTCCATCCTTGTTTTGTTCAGCTATTTCAAAAAAAAAAATAAATAAATAGATAAAATAAATAAATAAATAAAGAAAAAAACTTTTCCTAACGGACCTCCCTGGTTAGTGTTAAAACCAATAGATAATACGGTAAAAAAAATCTTTGATGCTCTTTTATTACGGTAAAATATTGTTATAAATGTTATATTCAGCTATTTGAAACCTTTCTCAAGTGACTTCCCTGGAGACTGTTAAAAATGAAGAATAAAAACAGTTTAAAACTTCGGTGTTCTTTTATTCCGGTAAAATATTTATATCCCTGTTTTGTTCAGCTAATTTTGTTAAGAAAACTTTCTCAAATGATCTCCCTGCTGAGTGTTAATATCAATGGATAAAAGCGGTCAAATCTCCGAGTACTCCTTTACTAGGTAAAATGTTTTTATCTTAGTTTCGTTCAGTTATTTAAAAAAAAATTCTCAAATAACCTCCCTTGTGAGTGTTAAAATAAATGGATGAAAGCGGTAAAAACTCAGAGTACTCTTTTATTAGCGTAAGAAATTTACAATCTTGTTTTGTACAGCTATTTATAAAAAATCTTTATAGAGGGACATTGTCACTGAGTGTTAAAACCAATGGATAAAAGTAATGAAAACTCCTAGTACTCTTTTATTATCATAAAATATATTCATCCCTGTTTTATTCAGATATGTTTAAAATCTTTCTTAAGGGACCTCCCAAATGAGTGTTAAAACCAATGAATAAAAGAGGTAAACATCACCGGTGTGCTATTTCAAAAGGGTAAAATATTTTTATCATTGCTATTTTCAACTATATAAAAACCTTTTTGAACGTTAAAACCAATAGATAAAAACGGTGAAAACTCCGAGTGCCCTTTTATTATGGTAAAATATTCCTACTCTGATTTTGTTCTGCTATTTAAAAAAACTTTTTCAAGAGACCTCCCTGGTGAGTGGGGTCCCTGGTGACTGTTAAAACTAATGGATAAAAGCGGTAAAAACACTGAGTGCACTTTTATTAGGGTAAAATGTTTTTATCTTGGTTTGTTCGGCTATTTTACAAAACCTTTCTCAAGTGACCTCCCTGGTGAGTGTTAAAACCAGTTGGTAGAAGTGGTAAAAACTCTAAGTACTCTTTTATAAGGTTATGATAGTTTTATCCCTGTTTTGAACAGCATTAAAAAAAAACTTTCCTGAGGGACCTCCATCGTGTTTGATTAAACAAATGGATACAAGTATTAGCGTAAAATATTTTTATCACTGTTATATTTAGCTTTTCGAAAACCTTTCTAAAGGGACGCCCCTGTTGACTGTTAAAACCAATGTATGAAAACGGTAAAAACTCCGAGTGCTCATTTAATAGGGTAAAATATTTTCATCCCTGTTTTGTAGAGCTATTTAAAAAACTTCTCCAATGACCTAACGGGTGAGTGTTAAACCCAATGGATAGAAGCGATAAAAACTCCGTTGCTCCTTTATTAGGGTAAAATAATATTATCATTGTAATATTCAGCTATTTTAAAACTTTTCCCAATGGACTTTCCTGTTGAATATTTAAAACCAAAGAATGAAAACGGTACAAACTCCGAGTGCTCTTTAATTAGGGTAAAATATTTTTATCCTCGTATTTTCAGCTATTTCAAAAACCTTTCTCAGGGGACCTCCCTGTTGAGTGAGGTCCCTTGTGAATGTTTAAACCAATGGATAAAAGTGGTAAAACTCCAAGTACACTTTAAGTAGGGTAAAATATTCTTATCCTTGTTTTGCTCAGCTATTTTAAAAACCTTTCACAAGTGACCTCCCTGGTTAGTGTTAAAACCAATAGATAAAAGCTGTAAAAAACTCCGAGTACTGTTTTGTTATTGTAAAATGTTTTTATCATTGTTTTGTTCAACTATTTAAAAAGAAAAAAAAAACTTTCGAGGGACCTCCATGTTGAGTGTTTAAACCAATTGATAAAAGTGGTAAAAACGCCGAACGCTCTTATATCATCATAAAATATTTCCATCCTTGTTTTGTTCAGCTATTTGAAAAAAAAAAAAAAAAAAAAAAAAAAAAACCTTTCCCAAGGGCCTTCCCTGGTGAGTGTTAAAACCAATGGATAATACAGTAAAATAACTTTGGTGCTCTTTTAGTAGGGTAAAATATTTTAATAGTTGTTCTATTCAGCTATTTAAAACATTTCCCAAGGGACTTTCCTGCAGACTTTTAAAAATAAAGGATAAAAACGGTTAAAAACTTAGGTTATCTTATATTCCGGTAAAATATTTTTATCCAAATGACCTCCCTGCCGAGCGTTTAAACCAATGGATAAAAGTGGTCAAAACTCGACTACTCTTTTATTAGGGTAAAATGTTTTTATTTCTGTTGTCTACTACTATTTAAAAAAAAAAAACGTTCATAAATGACTTCCCTAGTAAGTGTTAAAAAGCAATAGATAGAAGCGGTAAAAACTCTGATTACTCTTTTATTATGGTAAAAAATTTGCATCCTTGTTTTGTACAGCTATTTATAAAAATCTTTTTAGAGAGACATCGCCGGTGAATGTTAAAACCAATGGATAAAAGTAATAAAAACTCCGAGTACTCTTTTATGACAATAAAATATATCCATCCTTGTTTTTATTCAGATATGTTAAAAACCTTTCTCAAGGGATCTCCCAGATGGGTGTTAAAACCAATGAATAAAAGGGTAAAACACATAGGTGTTATTTTATTAGGGTAAAATATCTTTATCATTGCTATATTCAGCTATATTAAAAGCTTTCTCAAGGGACTTCCCTGTTGACTGTTAAACCAATCGATAAAAACAGTAAAAAATCCGAGTGTCCTTTTATTACGGTAAAATATTTATATCTTCGTTTTATTCTCTTATTTTAAAAACCTTTCTAAAGAGACCTCCCTGGTGAATGAGGTCCCTGGTGACTTAAAGCCAATCGCTAAAAGCAGTAAAAATTCCAAGTGCTCTTTTATTCAGATAAAATGTTTTTCATCCTTGTTTTGTTCAGCTATTTTTAAAAAAAACTTTCACAATTGAACTTCCTGTTGAGTGTTTAAACCAATGGATAGAAGCGGTAAAAACTCCGAGTACTTTCCTTAGGGTTAAATATTTTCATCCTTGTTTTGCACAGCTATTCAAAATTAACTTTCTCGAAGGACATCGCCGGTGAGTATTAAAACCAATGGATGAAAGTAATAAAAACTCTGAGCACTCTTTTATGATCATAGAATATTTTTTGTCCTTGTTTTGTTCATCTATCTTGAAAAAAAATTAAAGGGACCTCCATTGTGAGTGTTGACACCAATAGAAAAAAGCAGTAAAAAACTGTTGTGCTCTTTCATTATGGTAAAATATTTTTATAATCGTTATATTCAGCTATATTAAAAGCTTTCTCAAGGGACTTCCCCGAGGACTGTTGAAAACAATGGAGAAAACAGTAAAATCTCCGAGTGCTCTTTTATTACGGTAATTTCTATCCTGGTTTTGTTCATTTATTTAAAAATAAAAAAACTTTCTCAAGAGACCTCCCTGGTGAGTGAGGTCCCTGGTGACTGTTAAAACCAATGGATAAAAGCGGAAAAACTCTGAGCACACTCATTTGGGGTAAAATGTTTTATCCTTGTTTTGTTCAGCTATTCTAAAAAGCATTTCTCAATCGACCTCCCTGATGAGTGTTAAAACCAATGAATAGAAACGGTAAAAACTTCGAGTACTCTTTTATTAAAGTAAACCAAAAGATAAAAGCGGTAAAAAACTCCAGTGCTCTTTTATTGCGGTAAAATATTTTTACTATTGTTGTATTCAGCTATTTTAAATCTTTCTCAGGGGACTTCCCTGTGCACTATTAAGACCAATCGAGAAAAACGGTAGAAACTCCGAGTGCTCTTTTATTATGTTAAAATATTTCTATCCTGCTTTTGTTAAGCTATTTTAAAAACCTTTCTCAAGGGACCTCCCTGGTGACTGTTAAAACCAATGGATAAAAGCGGTAAAAATTCCGAGTGCTCTTCTATTAGGGTAAAATGTTTTTATCCTTGTTTTGTTCAGCTATTTAAAAAATGGCTTTTTCGAGTGACCTCCCTGGTGAGTGTTAAAACCAAAGGATAGAAGCGGTAAAAACTCCGAATACTCTTTTATTTGGGTGAAATACTTTTATCCTAGTTTTTGTACCGCTATTTAAAAAAAACTGTCCCGAGGGACCTCCATGGTGAGTGTTAAAACCAATGGATGAAAAGTTGTAAAAACTGAGTACTCTTTTATTTTTATTATCATATAATATTTCAATCCTTATTTTCTTCAGTTATCTTAAAAAAAAAAACTTTTCTCATGGTACCTCCCTGGTGAGTGTTAAAATCCATGGATAAAAGTAGCAAAAAACTCCGGAGCTTCTTTATAAGGGTTAAGTATTTTTGTCATTGTTGTATTCAGCTATTTTAAAACCTTTCTCAAGGGACTTCCCTGTTGACTGTCAAAAACAATGGATAAAAACGGTAAAAACCCCGAGTTCTCTTTTATTATGGTTAAATGTTTTTTATCTTTGTTTTGTTCAGCTATTTTAAAAACCATTTCTCAACTGACCTCCCTGGTGAGATTTAAAACCAATGTATAGAAGCGGTAAAAGCTCCCGAGTACTCTTTTATTAGGGTAAAATATTTTTATCTTTGATTAGAACTCCTTTTTAAAACAAAAACATTCTCGGGGACCTCCCTGGTGAGTGTTAAACCCAATGGATAAAAGTGGTAAGAACTCAGAGTAATCTTTTATTATCATAAAATATTTTCATCTTTGTTTTGTTCAGCTACCTTAAAAAAATTCTCAAGGGATCTACATGGTGGGTGTTAAAACCAGTGGATAAAAGCGGTAAAAAAAACACCGGTGCTCTTATATGACATTAGTTGTTTAAACGGCGTGTGACACCAATACAAACAAACCTACCAATAATTGCCATAGAACAAGCATAAGGCCCTATATCTTTCTCTGTACACCTGAACATATCGGGAATATTATTGCTGACCTATTACTAGGCTACATGTGTGCTGAGAGCGCTGCACAAGAAAAAAAAAAAAAAAAAAAAACCATCTGCAGAAAAACATGAAATAAAGCTACAAGAAACCAAACATGGTTGGATAAACAAATACAAACACAATCAATAAAAATAGTTAATGCAGACAAAGCATAGTTAGACAAGTATCTACAAAAACTTACTTAAATTTTCAAGATAAGTACATAAATGACATACAGCAAATGCAAAACATAAGAGAAATATGAAAAGAAAAACTAACTTTTTTCGAGAAACACCTACGAAAGATAAAAGCAAATTCAAGCCAGGTTTAGGCAAATATAGACAAAAACTTACCGTGCTGAAATTTTCAAGAGAAATATAATCACAAGATAAAGCAATTTCAATGCATGGTTGAAGAGATATGAACGAAATTTACTTAATTTCGGTGAGAAATATGAGATAAAGCTAATAAAATGCATAGTCAGACAAATGAAAGCAAAATCTAATTATGATTTGGATGCGAAACACGCACATGGGGTAAAGCAAGTTCAAAGCATGGTTAGTGAAATATAAACTAAAACTTTTTAAAGTTTTGAAAAGAAATTACCCAAGACATAAACCATATTCAAAGCATGGTGAGAGAAATATAAACAAAAACTGAATTTTTCATGAGAAATACATAAATGAGACAAAGCAAAGCTAAAGGATGGTTAAACAAATAGATTTAAAAACTTGGTGTAATTTTCATCAGAAATATTTACCCGAGACAAAGCAAATTCAATGCATGCTTAGAGAAATATATGCAAAGCCTTACTGCAGTTTTCATTAGAAATACATTCACGAGATAAAGCGAATTCAAATCATGGTCAGTGACTCATAAACAGAACCTTACTACAATATATATACTTAAATACATTTATAAGAAATCACACATATCAAAGCAAATTCAAAGTATCGTTAGAGAGACATAAACAAAATACATATTGAAACTTTGATGAGAAAATAAACATTAGATAAAGAAAATTTACAGGATGGTTTGATGAATATAAACAAAAACTAAAGATCATTTGGAAGAGAAATAAAAACACCACATAAAGAAAACTCGAAACAGGCTAAAGAAATACCTATAGAACAAATCGTTGCATAATTTGGATTAGAAATACATACCAAAGATAAAGGTAATTAAAAACATAGATATATCTATAGACAAAACATTATTGCAATTTTCATGAGCAATGCAAACACAAGACACAAACCATGGTTGACAAATATAAACAAAAGCTTACTATTTTTTTATAAGAAATATGTAAGATAAAGCAATTTCAAAGCTTGGTTGCAGTTTTGGTGAGAAATAACTGCAGAAGGTTAATTCGAACTATTGTTAGACAAATATAAACAAGAATTTTCTGAAGAAATACATGCAGGGGACAAAACGAATTCATAGCTTTCTTAGAGTACTGTAAACGAAAACTAGACAAAACAAAGGCAAAGCATGGATAGAGAAATATATAAAACAAACTAACTGCAATTTTGATGATAAATACACACTCAAAATACAACAAGCTCAAAGCATGGTAAGGGAAATACAAATGAAATCCTACTAGAATTTTCATGAGAAATAAATTCGTGACACACACACACACACACACAAAAAAAAAAAACCTCCTAGCATGGTAAGACAAGTACAGACTACAACCCAATCAAATTTTTGTGAGACATACATACTCTATAAAAAGCAATTTTTAAGCATGGTTAGAATGTAAAAACAAAAATTAATTGCAAGTCTGATGACAAATACATGCAAGAAATAAAGCAAATTCAAAGCATGGAAAGACATGCGAATGCTTGAAACCATTCTTGTCAGAATTCCTTCCTGGTCTAAGGAGTTGTTATAAGAATGGTCTCATCCTACCAAAGAAAAACTAAATGATAAATTCAACCCACCTATTTCCTCAAGTTGTTAATACATGGCATCCTCCATGTTGACATCTGAAAAAAAAAAAAAAAAAAAGAAAATCAAAATTTTTGTTTGAAGGGTGCTTTCATTGCATATAATGATATTTCAGTCATTAATCAGCAACAGCTCACTTGTGGCTTTCTTAGGTTTAACCAGTAGAAGGCTGGACCTTTGTAGTGTCTTACACAAGGCTACTCCAAGGTGACCCATGTTTCAAACAAGGATCAATCTCAGCCTTTTAGAATTATCTATAAATCAACTTTACCAGACAAACCAGTGTCTAGACGGTCCTAAGAGAAGATACTTTCGAAAAGATAGTGGGAGGAGAAAAACCTGATAATCTGCATTTATAGACCTGTCTCAAATTTTGATGTCTTGTAAAGGGGTTTACCACTAAGTAAATATGGAATCTTCAATTTAAAAGGCTAGGCACACTCATTTGTTTTATTAAAATTAGACCACAAAATGTGTAGTTTGATCTTCTAGCTTTATCTCTGGTACGTCTGATATTTCTAGTATAATTATTTCCTGCTGAACATTGCACAGGCATTTTTTTTTTCTGTGGGAAAGCAGCCAGTAGCATGGAACTGGTAAAAGAAACTCCATGTAATCATATTATTAGGTGCTCTTGCCACAGCGAGATAGCTGAAATAATATGGAAATGGCAATAAATACTATGTGTTCAACAAATGTCTGACCTTTTGTGGATAGATCATCAAAAGCAGTTAACATCTTTGTCCATCATTCTGATTGATAAAGTCAAATCCAATAATTTGTTTCTCCAGATGTTAGAATATGATCTTTATTGACTTTTTACCACATGATATAATTTTTGACCTAAATTGAAAGCTTTTACAGATGACAAATTCTGCATGACTTAAATGATATGGTTAATCTTTAAAACGTTAAAAAACATTATGGGAAAAGGAGAAAATGCTGGTTACCAGCATTTTCTCCTTTTCTCACAAAGTTTTCAAACGCATTTTTTTTTCTCAGGACAATTAGAACTCAGGATTGTTTGGCAAAGAGTTAGCTCTTAGGAACCAAATCATGTGGGCAGGTTAGTCAGTTGAACTAGGCTTGAATCCACGAGGTCTAAACTTGATTCCTAGCTAGGTCAAACCCTATCCGAAGAGTTAATGATATGTTATTGCTATAGAATTTATTCCTTTCTGTTCTAACCACTGGACATTATTTTGATATAAGAAAGCAGCCAATAGTTTGAAGGGAATGTTGTGCAAGTAACTGGCAAAAGAAACTTAGGAAAGCATAAATAGGTGCACTAGCCTTCGAGATAAAACTGAAGAAATGCTGGAAAACAGCATAAAACACCTTTCTTACAAATTAATCTTTAGAGAGCTGACTTAATGAAATGGGCCTTTTTAACCCTTTACCAAACAATCACACGTTTTAACGATCCCGAGGAATAAGGCTTTTGAAAACAATCTGGAAATTGAAGGAAAAATACTGGTAGCCTGCATTTCGCCCTCTTCACACAATGTTTTCTACCCTTCCAGAAACAAATTTCAGTTCTGATTCACATTGATTTTGTCGTCTGCAAGTGCTTTCAAGTTTGACAAGTCTAGAATTTGATCATTTTGTAAAGAGTTAAATAGGACAGAGCCAAATATAGCCATTTCATGATTAGAATATGTTACAAGGTATTGAGCTGTGTAGGGCCCAAAATCTGATTGGATTTTCTGTGCAGTCTGATCTTGATCTAGATGTTCACAACAACATAAGTTTTGCTGGAAGCTGATATATAAAATGCTCTCCTGCTACAAACAAATTTATCCATCTTGCAGCTAACCACTCTAGAAAACATAGCTGTGAAATGGCATATTATTATTATTTTAACAAAACGTCTCAGAATTTGTTTAACTAAAATCCGCACGTCTTCCCATATTCTGCGAGTTGAATCCGGAAGACACGGGCGTATACGAATCCCTAGGAATGAAAGATTTTGTATATTTTGTAACATGAACTGCATAGAAGATGAATATCATTTCATTATTGAATGTCCTTTTTATTATAGTCTTCGTAAGAAATATATAGATAAAAAATACTACGTCAAACCAAGTATGTTTAAATTTGTAAGTCTGATGAAATCTGAGGAGTACAATACCATTTTGAAAACATGTACGTTTATTAAGTTTGCATTCTATAAAAGGAATGCTAAACAAAATTAATAGCGGAAAGTGCAGTTCCAAGATAGACTGCACGTGTTGTGAGGTCTGATCTGACTCTGCACTGACCGCACAAGTCAGTAAAGTTCTGTTTGACACTCCTGTGGTTCAAATGTTATTTTTTTTTTTTTACATCTTCCTGTAAGTACCTTATGATATATAAATCTAGCCAAAGTTTTCCTTTCTCTCTCTCTCTCCAAATGTATGTCACTGTTGACTATTGTTGATCTTTAAAACATAAAATGTTGTAACATGATGTATACTATTATGTACAAGTGAAATAAATATCTATCTATCTATCTATCTATCATATTCCAGAGCACTTCTGATTCATGAGTTTCTTTAAAAGCACTACACATGTTATATAATCTTTAAATCTTTAACAAAAGACAAAATTTTAAACATGGCCAAATTGAAAATATTTACAGAAGACAAACTAAATGTGAGTCAAAATTTGATTTTGCTTTTGAAAGGGTAGAAAATATGTGGGAAAAGGAGAAAATGCTGTCAGCTGGTTATTGGAATTTTCTCCTTTTCCCACAGTGTTTTCAATAGCATTTTCTCCTTCCCCCACTATGTTTTCAAAAGGTTTTTTCTTTAGGATTGTTAAAAGTCATAATTGTGTGGTCAGGGGTTAAAAGACACTAGCTTATCTGTAGTCAAAATAACGAAGTCAAAGCCAGTGGGATGTTCAGTGGTAGGAGAGGAAAAAAATTCTGTCCCCAGGGCTTTCATCATCCCTTAACCTTTAAGGGGTCAACTGAACTCAATATACATTTTAAATCTGGAAATAAGACCCAAATAAGTGAAATATCAAAGTCTACACTGTCCTCAAAGGCAACTATGGTTGTAAAAGGGGCTTAAACTCTTTGTCATACAATGTCATGTTTTAATGACCCTGAGAAGTCAGGCTTCTGAAAACATTGTGGGAGAAGGAGAAAATGCTGGTAACCAGCATTTTCTCCTTTCCCCACAGTGTTTCCTACCCTTCCAAAACTAAATACAATTTTTGATGGTTTGAATTTAGGCTGGTCTAAAATTTTGTTGTTTGGTAAAGAGTTAAAGGCTAAAAACAAGAGTTTATTGCAGAGCTAGGATTCAAACTCAACTCATAACTTATCAGCATCACCATTTAGTTTCCAGCGCTCAAAGATGTTTTTCGGTGTAGCTGAATGTGCTGGCTTTTGACCTACTTTTTAGTACTGATAAAAAGTGAAAAAATAGAAATTTTTGATTGGTCAAAGACATAATTCTTCTTAGAGCCCCTGCCCACTCGCGGGCAAATTTACGCCGTCTATCTTTTTTAAAGATATTTTTTTTATAAGAAAAACAATTTTAGGAGAAATGGAAAAAAAGAGAAATGCTACAAAGTTTTGTTAACTTTTCACCAAACATTACCGTTTCACAATTTATCCCAAGGCAAAATTTTAGACTTTCCCAAATCAAAAGCATTTCCAAAAGACAAATTATATGTGGATGAAATGACTGGATTTGTATCTAAAGGGATAGAAACATTGTGGAAAAAGGAGAAAATGCTGTTTTCCAAAATTTTCTCCTTTTCCTGCAATGTTTTCAAAAAGTTTCTTCCTCAGGATAGTTGAAATTTGAAAATGTATGGTAAATGGTTCAACTTGTCGTATTAAGAACATTGTCAGGCATAAAGTTAAATGTGGCTAAAACGCATGGAATTATTCATGAAAGGCTAGAAAATACTGTGGGATAAGGCGAAAATTTAGGTTAAAAGCTTTTTCAACTTTATCGTCAATGTTTTCCAAAAAAGGTCTTTCTCAAGTTTGAAATCATGAGAGAGTTGAATAAAGCTGTTTGTAGACTGCTTGCCAGAATATCAAAGGTATTCGACAGTTCAAGCTTTTACAGAACGAGTCAACCCTTTACCAAACAATGCCGCCTTTTTACGACCCTGAAGAAAGAAGGCTTTTGAAACCATTTTTGCTAGTAACCAACATTTTTTTTCCCCTTTTTCCACAATCTTTTCTACCATATCAAGGACAGAAATCATCATTTGAGCTGTATTTATTTTGTCATTTACACATGCTTTCAATATAGTTGAGTACAACATTTTGTTGTTTGATAACGAGTTAAATGCTCCTGTTTCAAGTTTATTATCAGCATTGGGTAAAAGTGAACTTGGGAAAACATGGTCTGATCAGGGATCGTATATAACATGTAATTTACGACCTCTGGTCTGATCCAGCAGATCCATAACAAGGGTGTCAGCATAACCCTTCACCTCACAATCCCAACATTTAATGACCTCGAGAAAGAGGCCTTTTGAAAACATTGTCGGAAAATGAGAAAATGCTGATAACTAGCATTTTGTCCTCTTCCCCCAGTCTTTTCTAACCTATCAAAGACAAAGTCCATTATCTGAGCTACATTTGAATTGTCTGCAAATGCTTTCAGATTGGAAAAGTCTATATATTGCTTGTGTGGTGAAGAACTAATACATTGGAATTGTTGCAAAAAGAATTAGGTGTAACTACATTGACACCTGCTTTCATCACGCAGATACAAGTAGCCTAAATACACTGCAGCAACGAGCAAAATTGCTTATGAGGAACAATTTCCCTTTTAGCCACGTCTTTTCTTTTATTCAGGTTTACATGCATTCAACATTTGTAACAAGCATATTCTTTGAGAAATTTTGATAATGAATCCTCACAGTGTTTGTTTACATGTATAGAGTTCTATACTTTGCTGATATCGCTATGGAAACAACAGCAGTCAATGACGGAGGAAAATAACATTGAGAACTGACATATAAAGTTCAAGGTATTTGACAGAATATTAGACATGGCCTTCAGTAAAATAAGCATGATAATACAATTGAGCCATGCTCTGTGAAAAAGGGGCTTAATTCAACTGCGAAAAATATTGTCTCAGGTCAGCCTGCGCAGTTCGCGGAGGCTGACCTGAACTGAAACGTTTCGCTAGTGCTGAATTTTCTGTCTGTCCAAGGGCCATTCTACCTTATGATTAAGTCGGTTGTTAAAAACGTGGCTATAATGGATCCATACTTATGTGATGGATTGATCAGTATCATGGATCGCTGAGATTCATTAAGCCCCCCTTGCAAGAGCGTGGCTCAATTACCTATATTCTGTCTTGGTCAAAGTACATATACCCGAAAGAGTCGTTTCCTGTCGAGTCTTATATTACTAAGAACAAAAACATGCAATAGATGTACGTGTATTACCTTTGACTTTGTATTATAATTTATATCCACATCCACACAGAGACGCTGTTAAAGGACTCCATAATCCCGTACGAAGACTCTGTATCCGGTAGAATTTAACCCAAACTGTGTAACCTCTAATAAATGCAGAAAAGTTTACCAAAATTCCCTCAGCTTATAACACGAATTGACTATTTAAAAACGTTCACTTGCACAACAATGGGGTATTGTCCACAACACGTGAAAAAACAACTCGTGGGTCAGGTCGGCTTAATACCTGAGAAAATCTTAACCGCTATTTAACCCTTTGAATGCTAAGCGCCATTCAAAGCGCTTTTGCGGCAAGTGTAGATCAAAATCAGACTGTACAAAACGTGTTGTCTGATCTTGGATCTACACCGTAAGATATGGAGGTATTTTCCCCCTAAAAATCACTTTGAAATTGAAACTTTTTGGGTTTTTACCATAATCTGGAAAGTTTCATTTAACTTATTCTGCAGGTTAAGGGTTAAAATGCCTTTCAGAAGTACTGAAGGTTTTGCGGACAGTGTAAAGCGAGATCAGAATGCAGAGCACTCACAGTCTTATTTTGGCTCTACGATGGTGCATTCCAGAGACATGCCGACCAAGAGCAACATTTAGACAACAATTATTTAAGTGCTTTTTTCCTGACTATGTTAATTTTGTTCATTTGGCATATTAAGGGTTAACCCGTCGAGCGCTAAATCAATGTAATGGACGTTTTCAGTTGTTTAAATATCCTATATATTGCAAAACATTACATATCTTATTTTGCCACAATATGTTACAAACTAGAGGACAGTGCAGATCAAAGATCCCTCTTCACAGAGAGCGTTTGCAGACGATAGATGATTAGATTTGTCCTTGAAAGGTTAGAAAATATTGTGGAGAAAGGAAAAAAAAGAAAGAAAATTGGGGTTACATTCGGCAAAAAAAGCAACATCCAGCAAAAAAATGGTCAATTTCCAACGTGAATGTAATATTAGATCTAATCTTTTACCAACAATCCCGTGTATTGACGATCCTGGAGACGGCTTTGAAAACTTAGCGGGAAAACGGGAAAACGAGAAGATTTCTGTTTTCCAACAATGTTTTCTACCCATTCACAGACAAAATCAATCATTTGAGCTACTTTTAATTCTCGTCTGCAAGTGCTTCCAATTTTGACGCGTGTGAAATTTTGTCGTCAGGTAGTCGTGTAAATTTTTCTTTCATTAACGTCATTTAAGTTTTGCATTAATGCTAAACTGAAAAAAGGAGAGTTTTCTCTTTGGTACTTTTTTGTCAGGTATTGATTTTGCGATGTTAGTACCCCAGAATCAATTTTTGGGGGTTCAGTTTCCCATATGGTAAATCTGAGTTGGGATGCTTCGCACCCCACCTCAAAAACCCAATCTTGCAGCAGCTTTATCAGAAGCAATAAAGAACCCCAAAGATGTGAGTATTGATTTTATACCAAAGTCCAATGTACGCAATGTAGAAACCCTCATATCTTTTGGTGAAATATATATATGAGCCACGTTCTTGCATTAGGGGGCTTGATGCATCTCCATGATCCATGATACCAGGCAAGTCAACGCATATTTATGGATCAATAAAGTCCATTTTGTATGACAACCGACTGATTCATGAGGTACACTGGTCCTTTGACATGCAGAAAATTGGCCGATAGCGAAAAGTTTCGGCTCAGGTCAGCCTGCGCCGACTGCGCAGACTGACCTGAGTCGATACTTTTCGCAGATTCATTTAGCCCCTTTTCCAGGAGCCCGGCTCATATATATATAGGAAATAGAGTTAACGAAGTGGTAATTGAAATCTGTCTCGAAAATTCGCAGGTTGGATATCAGGTCACCACGAACTCTCAACGATATGCATACACAGGGTTCCAATCCTTCGTTGCCAAGGCAACCATCACATGTCAGTAAATGCAGTGTGAGACAAGCCGATGATGAACATTCCTACGAAAATGTATTACCAGACGGTAGGGCCACAGTAATTCGTCTGAAAAATTCGACTGTAAAGGTATTTGATTCCGAATTTTGTCAGGGCGAAAGTCAACAGCTTATCTCTGGACCACATGGACTAGCTCTAAGCATTTAGTCTACAGGAACCAGCAATATCATTACCTGATGAAAGTGAAATACTGATTCTTGCAGTGAAATTAAATAATGTCACGACTATTTTGACATAGCTATCATGCTATGCTTTAGCATATTACAATCAAGAATTGGTTCTTTTTTGTTACATCGGCTTTGCAACGGCCACTTTCCATTTTATTGATCTTGAAGGAAACAGTCTTCGCAAAAATCAAACTGAAGACGAGTAAAAGTAAAACTCAGCTGACAGAGTTATGGAGTCTAACGATGAATCCAGACCGACAAAAATTGTGTAAAACTGAAGGAGCTAGGCTGTTATATATGAGCCATGCTCTGGCAAAAGGGGGATTTCGGCCCATGTCAGCCTGCGCGGACTGCGCAGGCTGACCCGAATCGAAACTCTTCGCAGATGCGTTACGTCCCCTTTTCACAGAGCATGGTTCAATTATGGATTTGTCTAGTAACACTATTTTCGTTTTCAATCATGAAACCTTGAAAATGCCCGTGGTGTAATTATCGACAACATCGGAAAATTCTACACCTGTGGTTCAAAAAATGTCCATCGGGTGTTGCCAGATGGTGCAGGAAGTAAAGTTATTTTGACGGAAGACGACACTGCGTCACCACATGCCATTTGTTTTGATCCTCATAAAGGAACTTGTTGGTAACAAACACAGGAAAGGACGTCGCTTCTGTATTCAAGTTAACGAAACTACCTACAATGAATACTTCTTATTTCCATTAGTGGAAAGTTCGATATTCAAGTTAACCCTTTAGCTGCTGAGCGTGACTCACTGACCTTTTGCGGACAGTGCAGATCAAGATCAAACTGCACAGAACGTGGCATCATATATGAAGTACAATCAAACGCAGCCATCTGTAGTTAACAGAGGCACATTTCATTGCGATGCATGCCTAATAAGGAGGTATATACATGTATTAAGGCTTCCATTTTTCATTTTCTTTTCGCGTAATGGGTTACTTAACGAAATCGACACTTTACAGGCATTGTGTAGGTTCCGATTATATCGCGCTGTCTTGCGAGACTTGTTCATTTTCTTACCATATATGCACAAGAGAGTTCAAAGAGAGATAACTCCATCGGACTGGCGATAATAAGTATTAAATCCATCTTTAATTTCGTTCATTATTTCGGCTATTACCTTTATCAAGACTTTTGAAACCCTTTCTAAATGTAATTGCCGGAATAACAGTCAATAATGTTTTTAATTCATAGTTTTTTATACATTCCCTGTGGAATTCGCATGACAAAAAGGACGAACAGACGCTGCACATAACGGGGACCGTTCCTGTAAGTCAATTTATCTCCCCTGCCAGATAAAGACTAAATGTAGACAAATAACAGATAGGTCCTTTTACCTGTATTCCTTTGTTTCTATCATTGGTTCCCTTGGGGATGTTGCGATATATATAATATGATTTATGATGTATGTGTAAGGTCCCCATTTTATTTTAAATCAAATTCTATTTTAAATCATCAGAAACTATGTATATATCGATTAGTACAACAATCTAACTAGATTTAGTTGAAGTATTATCTAAAGAACATAGCTCTGTAGTGCAAGAAAATCAATGATAAAAACCAAGTAATCCGTTTATTAGGACCAATGTAGTACTGAAGAGGAATCAAGAGAAATAACTGAAGAATGTCCCTCATTAATCTGCGTGATTTTCTAAGATTGTTATTCGGGGGAAATATGCAAATCAAACAAAATCTGTACTGCATGCAATATTGTCATAGAATTTTCATGTTGCATATTTCATTTTTAAAAGAATCAAAAACGTTTAGAATGATACCACTTATAATGGGACATCCTGTATCATCTTCCAGTGTTTCATGGATATTGTAGATCAAGATCCATTTGCACAAAACAGGTAGTAAATTCTGACTGAGATATTTCTGAGGACGCAAAATTTTGATAGATTTTTTATCAGACGACAATACTTCAGATTTGTCCCATTTTACAGACAACAATTTAACCCTTTCCCAAACAAGCCCTGGTTTTGACGTGTCTGCTGTACAAGTCTTTTGAAAACCCTGTGGGAAAAGGAGAAATTGCTCGTAACGAGCAATTTCTCCTTTTCCCACATTGTTTTCTACCCTTTTTGAACATTCTGCTATTTTCATCAAATTTAAAATTGTCGTCTGCAAACTCTTTCAATTTGGACCAGTCCAAAATTTGTCGTTTGGGAAAGGGTTAATTGTGGCTCAAAATTTGAGATTTGTCTGCTTAACGGCATTTTCTCCTTTTTTGCGTGATGTCTTCCAAGAGTTTTTTACCCTTAAAGTCGCTTAAACAAGGGTTGCAACAGCCTTAATATTAAGTGTTGTTCGACTGCAACGGTATCCAGTCGTTTTGTCTTAAAGTGTACATGTTGCTTTCTCCGTATTCACTGCGCAAGGAGAACCTATAAATAAAGAACTCGAACGTGTACATCATCCAGGGTTTCACGTAGTGGAAGGATATAGCGTTTCTACTGAAGTTGCCGATGCCCTGAAAGTAGAGGAAATAAATACGGAATATTATGTTGTAGTGTGTTTCCTGGGGCTTGTATTTACTTCGAGCTGCGTGGGAAAATTTGATATCGCGCGAGACCGAAGGTCGAGCGCGATATCAAAATTTTCCCACGCAGCGAGAAGTAAATACAAGCCCCAGGAAACACACTACAACATAATATTCCATTTATTATATACCTAAACTACCAAAAACCAAAATATATGCATTTAGTGACAATTTTATTCGAAAACGAAGCATAGTTATAAGAAAAATTGGTATTGTAGGCGTTAACATCTTTTTTTCATGAATGGCGGTTGAATTTTATTTAGTATTATTTCCACCACGCACATTGTGTTAACATATAAAACAATCAAAATGGCTGCCGTGTTCACGTGGATACAGTGTTACGTCATCATACCATATTTGGAACCGTATTCCACTGAGTGGAATACGGATTTTTTTTCCGTCGTGTGTGATTTTAGCCGCGTGCGACGCATGCATTTAACCCGGAAAACTTACAGATATATTATAAAACAGGTATATAAAACGCGAGCTTTTCTAAATGCCGTCTGTCAAGAGAGTGTAGTGACAGCCAGTGAACGACTTTGTCTAAATCACGCAAAGATTTGCAGCCTTGTAACACCAACCGACCTATTTCTCCATTTTTCATAAATATTTGGAAACCTTTCTAGCACATAACGTTTAACCCTTAGGCTGAGAACTTTTGCGGACGGCGTAGATCAAGATCAGACTGCACAGAACGTGCAGTCTGATCTTGGATCTACACTGTCCGATAAGGAGAAATCTTTCCCCAAAAATACCTTTGAAATAGGAAAATTTGGGTTTAAACTATCGTTTTGAAAGTTTCATTTCTTTTATTTAGCAGGATTTAACAGAACCATATGCACTGAGAAAGGAAACAGCAAATGATGATATATTCAGAAATATTATACCTTATTTTAAAAAAATCCTTGTTTTCAATGTGACGTCATCCAGTCCATATAATGGTTTACTGACCGGCCCTGGGCCGTAAATAGGTATATTGACCGGGCGTGTTAATTTTTTACGGTGAATGAATTACATACATACCAAAGACGACAAAATCGCGTTATCAAGTTATGTCATAATAATATCCGAGTGTCAGTAAGAATAAATAATAACAATTTTTTTTTTTTTACCAGAATCTCTCAAATCAATTAATGGCGTTGGAAAATTATGTCTTAATAACATCAGAGTATCAGTTAGAATACATGATAACACATTTTTGTTTAACCAGAGTCTCTTAAATGAATCAAATCCAATGTTGACGTCTCAAAAAATAGCCTTGCTAAAATGATTCTTCAGGGAAGTCACACTACATTTCAGGAACTTAAGAAAGCAACCTAATTCAGCAGTCCCGCTCTATTCTTCTTGTGCTTCTATTATATTACACTCAAACCTACCCTGGATGAAAACATTGTAGAGAGAGATCACTAGTCGCCCGTGCACTGTATCACGGTTTGGAAGAGATAGAGACAGAAGAAAGAAAGGCTATGAGATGAATCCATGATGTTTTTTCGCAATTGTTTTACTTTTATCTTTGAGATAAATCTAGATCTAGTTCGATTAGATCTGATTTGTTTTTCAAATAATTGTTTATGAAAACATTTTTTTTTTCTGTCTTTTGATGAGTAATCTGATCATACAACAACGCATGACCTTGAGGTAAATATGGTAGTTAACGGACTGGCATGTCGTACCAAAGCTGTCATTTGGACCTCAGTAGTCTGGATTACCTGCCCCTAACACAACGTTATCGGGTCGGGCAAAGCCCAATAATGGCGACCTCAATCTTAGCACTAAATGCTTTCCTGTTTTTCTCAATTTCGGGTGATCCAGTTTGATCAGTGAATAAAATGAGATCAGTTTTGTACAAAATATAAATTACAATATCTAAAACGCGCTTTTGGTATACGGTTTAGATATAAATTTGACTATGAATCATTTTATAAGTAGCCCTGTTTTCGGAGGTGATATCGGTCCATTGAAATTTCGGATACTTAAAGCAGTTCTGATACGTAGTCTTTCTCGCCGAATAAGAACGACAATAAAAAAAAAACTAACTGCCATTACTTTTTTGCAACCGATCTGTTTTCAATTCAATCTCAAGTAGGATTTGGTCAAGTGAAATAACAATAATCCGTTACTTCTGCATATTACAAACGAAGGCCGCCATTATTGCGCTTTGCCTGACGTACTTTTGAGGTACGGCGGAGTACCAGACTAGGACCTCAGCTGCTGCGCTGATTGAAACAAAGATCGGCTGGGATAACGGAACAAATCCTGTCGTAATAACTATTAAAGTTCTTTTTGGACATACTAGTTAAAAAATCTATATCATGAAACCCCTTAAAAAAACTGAATTATTTTCTCTGCCAAAGAATGTATTTAAGCTCAGTTACCAATAGAAAATGCTATGTAGAAACTGCTTGAGTATTCCATTCGTTTTGTGCCCCTGTTTGTAACACGGTAGCGGCTATCACGTTACAACCGGATCAAATACGAGATTTTGTTCTTAATCTCAGCGTCTTATAAAGTCAGTCTCCAAACCTATTTGACGATCTATTCAAGCTCGACCTTCTTTTTTCCACTTCTAGGTACTTTGTTTGTACGAGGAGTGTTCAAATATTAATGCATCTAAGCACCTAAAATTTTATTCTTCATAGGTTTCGCTAAATTCTTTATTTTGTTCCCCCAAAGTATTCACCTCCAACAGATACACAAAGTTTTAGACTCCGGATCCAATCTTTGAAGGCATTTTCATAGTCTTTTTTAGGTATACTATGAAGACAACTGAATGTTGCAGAATCGAGGTGTTTGCGCTGTACAAATTTTCGACCTGAAAGGTATTTTCTAGCTTTGGAAACAAAAAAAGAAGTCACAAGGGGTAAGGTCTGGTGAATATGGAGGGTGGGGGAGCACAACGACTTTTTCCTGCTTCAGAAAATCTTGTACCTGGTACAAAAGATGATGACTGAAACTGATGAAACACACGTTGAAATAGAGTTGACAGAAAATGAATTCCAGTGTCTTCATAGTATACTTAAAAAAGACTATGAAAATGCCTTCAAAGATTCGTTGTCTGCGCATGTCATATTCTTCGAAGATTCGACCTGTCTGCTATGACGCATCACCCATCTCCCGTATACCTGGGGAAAGTAGGGCTTATATCGAAGCTATTACCAAAGCATGTAGGGGCTGTTTTAATAAATGGTCGGTGCATAGGTTACATGCTAGCCGATCATAGCTGAATGAATGGCACCAGGTAGCGTTTTATTGAGTAAACCTTTGTTTCATTTGAAATTCAAAGTCACGGTTGTTGTTTTGAAAAATTACTCCGCTACTGTACCCAGGATGCCCAAATTAGATTGATGTGTATTTGTAGAATGCCATCTAGCGGGAGATAATGTTCAAAGATTAGATCCGTAGACTTAAATTTTGTATATCTGTTGGAGGTAAATACATTGAGGGAACAAAATAAAAAATCAGTGAAATCGATGAAGAATCAAATTTTAGGTGCTTAGATGCATTCATATTTGAACACTCCTCGTGTGTTTTTCTCGGTATGTTTTCTCTATAGCCTACCGAGTCTAACGTAATATTATCTTTCTACATATTCGAAAAATGGGTTGTTGTTCCACCATAATCTTTTAATAAGTCGATTTTAATTCCTTATGCTCTGGCAAAAGGGAGCTTAATGTACCTCCGTAATGTATGATACCAAGCAAGTCATCTAATAATTATGTAGGCATAAAATCCATTTAGTCTGACAATCGTCTGGATATAGAGGTAGAATGGTCCTTGGACATGCAAGAAATTTACAAATGGCAAAAAGTTTCGACCCATGTCAGCCTGCGCGGACTGCGCAGGCTGACATGGGTCGATACGTTTTGCAGATGCATTAAGCCCCCTTTTCACCGAGCACAGCTCTTATATATTTTAAAATTATCTACCATTTGTTTGGAATGTACACCTCTAGCATGGTACCATGGTGGGTATTTCCCGTCTATAATCAGATCAATGTTAAAGCAGAAGAATGTGATGAAGCCCTCCTCGTCTGATGTATTCACTACTTTAACACCAATCCTTCGAAGGCATACGCCCATTCGTAAGTCTTCATCTTGGCCGTCATTTGGGCAAGCCTGTGGGTAGTGGGCAGTTTTTGTCCCAAACAGTCTAAGTGCCTCTTTACTCAATACGTATCCAGATCCTCCGCTGTGGTAGCCTGAATAAGCATCGCTTGGATTGTCTTTGAATTGATGGCCATAGTAGACAGCCTCTTTCGGGTTCCTCTTTGACAGGAAGTGACGAAGATTTTCGACAATGACGTATGTATCGTCGTCAGCTTTCATAAACCAATCAGCTTTGTCAAAATAGTATTTGTATATATACAAGAAAGCGCGTTTAGTTATTGCCCACAGGTGTCGCCTGCCTTCAGTCGTATTTAGTCCAATAGCGGGAAGTGTATCGTTAGAGCGTGAGCTAAAAAACAAAGCCTGGTCACATCTTCTACCCCACGTTTTCTTGACATGTAGGGCACGTGTGAGTAATGTGTCTGGGCTTGTCATAATCCAACAAAGTATCCTTGGCCTGTTGAGAATTTTATCTGAAGCTTTCTGTGGGGTATATGTTCTTGAAACAAGTAGGTTTTCATCTACACAAAATCAGATCAAGATAAAATTCGTATGAACAAGTAACATATAAATGAGCCATGCTCTGTGATGCATCCGCCAAAAGTGTCGACTCAGGTCAGCCTGCGCAGTCCGCGCAGGCTGACCTGGGCCGATACTTTTCCCTAGTGGTCAATTTTCTGTATGTCCAAAGACCAGTGTACCTCATGATTCAGTCGGTTGCTAGACAAAATGGACGTTATAGATTCATGATTATGTAATGAATTTCTTGGTATCATTGATCACGGAGATGCATTAAGCCCCCTTTGCCGGAGCATGGCTTAATTCTATCGCTTTTGAAAGAACAAGAGGGTCATGAAGGCCCTAAGGTTGCTCACTGAACCTATTTTATCCAACATGAACCATTTTCAATCTCTTCCGAGATATCGAAGCCTGAAAAGTACTCAGGCTTTTTTTTAGGATTTGTCTTAGTGACTTTTTTTTTCACAAAATCACCTGTTTTTAAACTTATCTGAGATATCACTGAGATATCATCAAGACGGACATTCTGATTAACTTACATAGGTATTGCACAGAAACTATGGCCTCTGAAGTGTACACAGAGTTTTTTTTTAAGATTTGATCCGTTGAACCTAGATCTGGGATAACCCATTTTCAAACAAGTTCGATATCATCAAGACAAACAGTCTGACCAACTTTCATAAGTATTGAACCGTAAATGTGGCCTCTCTCAAGAGTTTACAAAAAGGTTATTTAGAGATTTGATCTGGTGAGCTAGTTTTTGACTAGATGTTGCCTTTTTTCAAACACACCTGAGATATTATCAAGACAAACATTTTGACCAACTTTCATGAGTATTGGCCGGTAAATGTAGTCTCTAGTGCGTACACAAGGTTGGTTCAAAGATTTGACCAGGTTACTTAGTTTTTGACCCGATTCTATCCAAATATCATGAGTATCAGACAGAAAATATGGCCTCCAGGGCCTCAAGGTATAGTTGACGACGCACGGGGCACACAGCACGATCACAAAAGTTCACCTTGAGTACTTCGTGCTCAGGTAAGGTAATAGAACCAAACGATCAATCGATCGATCATCGATCGATTCGCCCATCTATCAACCTAAGTCTAATTAAATGAATCAATTAATCCATCATTAAATTAATCAATTAATCGATCAATTAACGAAGTAAATCGACCGACCGGTCAATCAATCAATCAATCAATTTCCCCTTTGCAAATTACGAAGAGAAAATAAAAACGACATAATCTCCCCACACAACTTTTTTTTATCCAGTCATTTGAATCATTCGATTAATTGGGTCACTAAATGTCGTTGACTAGTTACTCCCTCTGATGCGGCTAAACTTAAAAGTGTTTGGGGCTATGTATATGGTAAAAGGGAGCCTGTTTAGTTTAAAAACGGGCAGGCCTAAATATCATTCACAGTTACAGGTTAACACCCCAACAGAACTTCTAGTACATAATTTCTAGTACATACTTTTTACAGGGAGCTGACAACGAAGGCCCGAATGTTTAATCAGCAGGTTGAAAATCATTACCGTTGTACTGCTCGTCAATAGTCCAAGAATGAATCCTTTTGTCTTCTGGGAGAGCATCTTGTTTCCCTAAATTTGATGAAACAGATTTATTTAGGCCAGTCGACTAACACTTTAAATGATGATGATAAGGGCGGTGGGGGTGTTTGAGGTGGGGGCGATGGCGTTGATGATGATATTGTCGATGATGTTCCGGGGTGAAGCGTTCCTCTTACTCAACTCTACCAGAAAGAGGAGTGTTAGAAAAGAAACTTTAGAGGTAGTTTTTTAAAGTAACAATAGCTACCAAAAACCATCTTCGCAAGCCAAGTTGACGATCACTACTTGGATCTTACCCATTGGCTGATCGAATCGGAATTTGTTAGCACGGCGACGCGCCACCTACTGGATTCTGATTGTTATCACCCCTTGATTTACATCATCGAAAACCAGCCAAACGTCGCGTAACATAACTCTTTCGGCATTTCAATAAATATGGCCAAAGGCTTTTTCACCTTTCTAGATGCTGGGCTATGATCTATTAAGCACCTTAGTATTGTTGTTTTAATGGGGGTGCTTGACAATTGGCCACTAGTGTTTGGTCCAATGATAGTTTGTTCAGCATGCTTACTCTGTAATTCGCCAAGAATTGACTGCTTTTTAGATCGCAAACTTGATAGACGATTTATCAAGTCAAAATCTATTTTCTAAATCTTGTTAAGTTTCACGAATCAAAAGTCACACACGTACTTTGACAGTCCACCATCTGGTACTGGGATGTATCTTAAAACTTCATTTAATTGATTTGTGACGGTGATTTTTGAAGAAAATATTGTTTGTCTGTATTGTTTTGGGTAATAATTCCCAGCATATCCGACAACTTTCTCCGGTGGTCGCCATTTTTATTTACGTTCTGCTGATGTTGGATAGCAAATGTAACGCGCTATTTGATTGGTGCTTTCAGTCCTGACAGCAACCAATGATTACACGTAACGCAAAACTAACAAATTTCGACTTGATCAGTCAATGGGTAAGATCCACGTGGTGATCGTCACCTTGGCTTGCGAAGATGCAAAAAAAAAAAAAAAAAAAAACTGGCATTAAGATATTAAGATGCATTTAAATTTAAAGCATACCATTTAAAAGTATGAAAATTAATATGAAGAGGACAATCTATTATTGCACGTTCGGTCCTAGAGTTCGTCGCTGGCAGAGAAATTAATTTCAAAACTAGGTTATAGGTAGTTTGATGTTCATCGGAACCCCCTAAATTTTGAAATATCTGTAAATGCTGTAGCTATTGTACTGAAAATTCGCATCCAATATCTGCCTGAATCGATGATTTCTATTTTTTGCCGTCTTGCACAACAGCTGTCACGTCCGAATGGTTTCAAAATTTACTTGAGAAATTATCGAGTTTGTTTGTGTTTCTATTGTAAAATTTACTATTTGTCAGTTAACGCATAGCCATTATTGCATAATTCAAGGGATACATACATTTCTAAAACAAATTAAATCGTTTGGTCCGTTAGGTCAGTTTTTGTAGATTGTGGTTTCAAGTCCAGCTGGAGGAATTTTTTCCATAATTTTTCCCCAACTGAGGTTAAACAGTAATGTCCCTATGATTTTTCTTCACAAAATATCACCACTTTCCCCGCCGAAAAATAAAAGTCAAAATCTGTATTCGTTTTAAAATTTCAAGAACGAAACATCAGGCGATTCTTAGGACTGTCAGTCCGTTTATTCCTTATCGCGGTCTAAACTGATACCCGTTTTGCATACATACAGACATACACCCCTGCTACAGGCTGTTGGGAGGATTTTTCTCATTGGATAATCTAGACTAGGTGGATTAGCCAATCAGATTGTCTTTTATATATCTTATCTGGCCGTAGTAAATTGATTACCACTTTTGATGCATGTAATCGATTATTATGCGTATACTCGTGAATAGGGACCAACTCGTCTCCGCTGGTGAAAGACGACGCAGTTTGGTGCATTATCTTCCGCTAGGTAGCAATTTTCAAATACAGACCTATCTGATATGGGCATTCTGGATACAGAACCCGACTACTTTTCAAGGCGGCAATCAGTGCCGCGAATTTCAAAATAAAAGAAACGTTTACTCAATAAAACGCTGCCTCGTATGATTCACCTAGCCATGGTTAGCTGGCATATAACCTATGCACCAGTCATTTATAAAGGGAGCCTCGGGAAATAGCCCTGGTACATTTTTCGTTGATAAGTCTGGAAAAACCTAGATGCACAAATCCTGGGTTTCCTGAAATCTATATTTAGAATCTCCATACAAAGATTTGCAATAAACAGGGATATTTAAAAAAAAAACCCTATTTTTCCGTTTGAAATAAAAAAAAAAAAAAAAAGAAAAAAAAGAAAAAAAAAAAAAAGAAGCTTGATTTTTTCACAGACATATTTTTTATAGCTATGTTCTCCATTGCTAGCTTTTAGCGGCAGATTTTAGTTTACGTGCCGTGTATTAATATTTATCCTGTACAGGATAGTGATGCGTCATAGCAGACAGGTTAAGCTTCGAAGAATATGATATGCGCAGACAACGCGGTTTGGTGTATTTCTCTCCGTGCAAATTAGTCAGTGCGCGTTATGGTTAGTGCTTGGATGGGTGACCAAGTCGTTGCACGTTACGAAGTAAATGAGTACATGTACTTTACAAATGATTAAAATCTGTAAATGAGTTCACACACACACACACACACACACGTTTGCTTTTTGATCTACGTATGAGAGAACAAGAAACGTGAGTGACCTCCCTTGAATTACAATATAAAAGTACATACGTCCCAATATTCTAAAAATAATCGGGCAGAATTTTGCCCGTTTTCAGTAGCCTGTGCCGATCCCTATACACTTTGCAGTATCAGGGAAGTAACCAATTAAATTACAGTCGCCTTTCACGATCAATACAGATTCGTGGCAAAACTGTTTATTTGTTCAGTAATTATTACCTGAGAGGCGGGGTAAAGTAGACGTTGGACGTTCTTGGAATGCCCCAAGGTTGTCATTTTTGACGAGGTAACGTCAGAAATTAGATCTTATAAAGACGGGATCCCAGGCTAAGGCCCAACCTGGCCCATGCTTATAAAGAAATATTGAGAAAGATCTCATGCTCAACACAAAACCATGCTCAGCAGCTTGAGTTTTGCTCACGGGTGTTTTGAACTCATACGATGCTTATAAACATCGCTTGAGAGCGTTCTCAGTTAAGCACAGTATGCGCCTCAAGATCTAAAAATAGCCGATACCAGAAGATTCGGCCCCAAGAATATTCGAAACAATGGCCGACCACGTTTTTAGAGAAAATCCGGCAAAAAAAAAAAATCAGAAAATTTGGCACCGAAAATAAGAAGATTCGGCTCAGTTACGTTGCCCAAGTATAAATATGCATAACTTGTCAATTTATGGTACATGTAGGTTCGGAAATTGGCACGTTTGGTGTATATTATATATATGCTAAATTGATTTGAGGTTTCCGAGAAACAGAAAGTTACATAACAATAGAAGTTAAGTATACTTTTAGCGCTGAAATTTCATTATTTCTACAATTTCAGTTTTTAAATGTTTCCAAGACACCCTCCGCACAAACACACACTTTTAAGAAGTTTTGACAATGATGCAGTTGTCATTGATTGTGCTTTGCTCCAATGAATGGAGGCAGGTGTTCGTGATGAAAGCCAGGTAAAGGGGTGAAAACGCCATTCTGCAGTATCTCTATCCATTTTTTAGCTCACCTTAGCACAACGTACTAAAGGTGAGCTATTGTGATCGCCCTATGCCCGGCGTCCGTCGTCCGTCGTCCGTCAACAATTTCTTTAAACATCTTCTTCTCCTAAACCACTGGGCCAATCTTGATGAAACTTGGCAGGGATGTTCCTTGGGTGAAGCTCTACCAAAATTGTTCAAAGAATTGAATTCCACCCACAACTCTGGTTGCCATGGCAACAAAAAAGAAAAAAAAAGCAAAATATTTGAAAATCTTCTTCTCTGAAACTAGAAGGCGCAGAGCTTTGATATTTGGTATGTAGCATCTCCTAGTGGACCTCTACCAAGTTTGTTCATTTGATGCCCCTGGGGTCAAAACTGGCCCCGCCCCGGGGGTCACAAGTTTGAGCATAGTAACAAAGAAGGAAAACTTTTAAAAATCTTCTTCTCTGAAACTTGAAGGTGTAGAGCTTTGATATTTGGCATGTAGCATCTCCTAGTGGACCTCTACCAAGTTTGTTCATCTGATGCCCCTGGGGTCAAAACTGGTCCCGCCCCGGGGGTCACAATTTCCAACATAGGAACAAAGAAGGAAAACTTTAAAAATCTTCTTCTCTCAAACTAGAAGGCATAGAGCTTTGATATTTGGCATGAAGCATCTCCTAGTGGACCTCTACCAAGTTTGTTCATATGATGCCCTTGGGCTCAAAACTGGCCCTACCCCGGGGGTCACAATTTCAAACATAGGAACAAAGAGGGGAAACTTTAAAAATCATCTTCTCTGAAACTGGAAGGCGTAGAGCTTTGATATTTGGTATGTAGCATTGCCTAGTGGACCTCTACCAAGTTTGTTCATATGATGCCCCTGGGGTCAAAACTTGCTCCACCCCGGGCGTCACAAGTTTGAGCATAGTAACAAAGAAGGAAAACTTTAAAAATCTTCTTCTCTGAAACTTGAAGGCGTAGAGCTTTGATATTTGGCATGTAGCATCTCCTAGTGGACCTCTACCAAGTTTGTTCATATGATGTCCCTGGGGTCAAAACTGGCCCCGCCCCGGGGGTCACAATTTCCAATATAGGAACAAAGACGGAAAACTTTAAAAATCTTCTTCTGTAAAACTAGAAGGCATAGAGCTTTGATATTTGGCATGAAGCATCTCCTAGTGGACCTCTACCAAGTTTGTTCATATGATGCCCCTGGGGTCAAAACTGGCCCCGCCCCGGGGGTCACAATTTCCAATATAGGAACAAAGAAGGAAAACTTTAAAAATCTTCTTCTCTAAAACTAGAAGGCATAGAGCTTTGATATTTGGCATGAAGCATCTCCTAGTGGACCTCTACCAAGTTTGTTCATATGATGCCCTTGGGATCAAAACTGGCCCTGCCCCGGGGGTCACAAGTTCAAACATAGGAACAAAGAAGGGAAACTTTAAAAATCATCTTCTCTGAAACTGGAAGGCGTAGAGCTTTGATATTTGGTATGTAGCATTGCCTAGTAGACCTCTACCAAGATTGTTCAAATAATGCCCCTGGGGTCAAAACTGGCCCCACCCCGGGGGTCACAAGTTTGACCATAGTAACAAAGAAGGAAAACTTTAAAAATCTTCTTCTCTGAAACTTGAAGACGTAGAGCTTTGATATTTGGCATGTAGCATCTCCTAGTGGACCTCTACCAAGTTTGTTCATATGATGCCCCTGGGGTCAAAACTGGTCCCGCCCCGGGGGTCAAAATTTCCAACATAGGAGCAAAGAAGGAAAACTTTAAAAATCTTCTTTAAAACTGGAAGGCGTAGAGCTTTGATATTTGGTATGTAGTGATTCTCTTCTAAGTTTGTTTGCCCATCTAAGCGCAACAAGTTCATTGAGTTCAAAATTGGGTCATCTTGGGTCATAAACTAGGTCACTAGGTCAAATTAAAGAAATACCTTGTTGGCACTCTCGAGGCCACATTATTTGCTCAATTGCCTTGAAAATTAGTTAGAAAGTTTGTCTTTATAAAGTCTCACATACGATTAATTTGGGTCAACTTGGGTCATAAACTAGTTCACTGGGTCAAATTAAAGAAATACCTTGTTTGCACTCTGGAGGCCACATTTATTGCTCAAATGACCTGAAATTTGGCCAGAATGTTTGTCTTGATGAAATACCAGATGAGTTTGGATTTGGGTCACCTGGAACCATAAACTAGGTCACTAGGTCAAAATAAAGAAATACCTTGTGGGCACTCTAGAGGCCACATTCTTTGCTTAATTGCCTTGAAAATTGGTCAGAATGTTTGTCTTTGTAAAATCTCACATGAGTCTGAATTTGGGTCAACTGGGGTCATAAACTAGGTCACTTGGTCAAATTAAAGAAATAGCTAGTGGGCACTCTAGAGGCCACATTTATTATTCATTTGATTTGAAAATTGGTTAAAATGTTTCTTTTGATATAGTCAAAGACCAGTTCAAATTTGGGTCATCTGGGGTCATAATCTAGATCACTAGGTCAAATTAAAGAAATATCTTTAGGGCACTCAAGGCCACATTTTTTGCTCAGTTGACTTGAAAATTGGTCAGAATGTTTGTCTTCATGAAATATGAGTTTGAAATTGGGTCACCTGCGGTCAAAAACTAGGTCACATGGTCAAATTAAAGAAAAACCTTAAAGGCACTCTACTAAGGTGAGCGACCCAGGGCCATCATGGCCCTCTTGTTTACACTTTAAATCAATTAACCATATATTCTTCTTACCGAACCTCTAGTTGTTAATTACCGAAACCCCTGTCACCCTTTGATATGAACTTTAGTTGCATAGTTCACGCAAATATTTCTTGGGCATTTCATAGACTTTTGGGAAAAACTTGAACTGAAGTGTGGTTCAGCATATCTGAGGCTGCAACCCCTTGCACACTGATAATTAGCAGATGTTGTGGTATGCTGACGCATTGTCACAACCTTTTTTCCCCAAAAACAACAAAACTTGGACATTGTCAAAGGTCGAATATGAACAAAAACACACGCATACACGTAGGCCTATATCACACCTTCAGTTTATATTTCACACAAAATCGTTTTATAAAAATAAATTGAATTCTAACCCTGAACGATGAACAAAAACGTGATTTTGGGGGAACGTTATCGTAGATTTTAGCAGTTTTAACCACAGGCGTTCGTTTTTTGACGAACTTTGCTATCCATATAATATTATATATACGACTATATATTACATTATAGAGATGGCGAAGTTCGCCACACGCCTGTGCGTTAAACGAAATCACCGCATGTATCACGGTGAGGAAACTACATAGACGGAGCCATTGGCTCTGTTAAGGAAATCTTGTGTGGGTTTTTCCGGTCACGTGCGGCGCCGTCAATATCGGCTGTTTCGGTGGACACGAAAACGTAAGTTTTCCATTTATTGTCAAAATTTGATTTTATACTGAACACTAGCGAGAAAAGGGGAATTGTATGAGGGGCCCATGACTTTCAACTTACTTCCTTGTCCGTAGGGAGTTCCAAGTCGGCGCGGTTTTGTCTGAAACACTTTTGCCGTGAGCCACGGCGAGGTAAACAAAGGTCATTTTCTATAATGACCACAGGCTTTCTATTGCTCTTTCTGCATAAATATTACTTATCTAAATGTTTACACCGTCCGAATGTATGAAGTGATTATCTAATCCTTCCCCACTCACGAAAAACAAAATTTGAATCAAAATAAAAAAAATTGAGAAAAAATAAACAATGGCTCCGTCCATATCGGCCGGCTCTGTCTATATCGGCTGGCTCCGCTGTATGAGGGTGAGTTTTAGAAGCGACGTATATGCACAATTGAAACAAAACTCATACACACACTTCAGACATACCTGCAAAACTTTTACAAAGGTTATTCTCAAACATTGGTTTTATTCAGTTTTGCGTCCCCCAAGCTGTTAAACTGGTATTGAGACGAATGGATCGGTAAGTGGGAGGAAACGGGAGTACCCCGGGAGTATCCCGGGAAAAACACCCGACACACCCGCAAGCAGAACTTGGCTTGTCCACGTTGTCCGAGAGTGCCCTGTACCCACAGGGTGATATGGTCGAATGATCAAGAGCACTGAAGTCAACCACTTTAACCACTCAACCACGTGACCGCCCTTTTTGAAATGATAGATGTTTCGAGAAAAGCATCACCATTCCAAAAATAACTTTCAAAAAATCTAACTTTTGACTGGTAAACCCAATAGCGAAAAAAACCTATCGCTTCTAAAACTCGCCCTCATACAGCGGAGCCAGCCGATATAGACAGAGCCGGCCGATATGGACAGAGCCATTGTTTATTTTTTCTCAATTTTTTTTATTTTGATTCAAATTTTGTTTTTCGTGAGTGGGGAAGGATTAGATAATCAATTCATACATTCGGACGGTGTAAACATTTAGATAAGTAATTTTTATGCAGAGAGAGCAATAGAAAGCCTGTGGTCATTATAGAAAATGACCTTTGTTTACCTCACCGTGGCTCACGGCAAAAGTGTTTCAGACAAAACCGCGCCGACTTGGAACTCGCAACGGACAAGGAAGTAAGTTGAAAGTCATAGGTCCCTCATACAATTCCACTTTTCTCGCTAGTGTTCAGTATAAAATCAAATTTTGACAATAAATGGGAGACTTACGTTTTCGTGTCCACCGAAACAGCCGATATTGACGGCGCCGCACGTGACCGGAAAAACCCACACAAGATTTCCTTAACAGAGCCAATGGCTCCGTCTATGTAGTTTCCTCACCGTGTGTATACGTGTACTAGCTTCGGTGGTATTTTCTCGTATTAAGTAGCCACCCACCTTAAAATGTACTGATTACAGAAGGGGTTTTGTTTTGAAAATTCCAACTAAAATTATTACCAGCATGAACTGGGAGAACTCCTATTTTGCCCTTCCAGCTTCGATTTCGATGTGGAAAACGATAGATCTGTTGGCAAAACATTTGAACCAACTATGCTCCTCTTCGCACCTATACACTGCCCTGCCTCCGTTCAGCTTATTCAAACTGCCCTCCACACGAATCTGAATAGCACTGGTCGCTATTAAATTCCTTTGAGCCATTTTCACGGAATACGAGACAGCGCAAACTCACTTGAGTCTGGTTCAGACCATACTCAAGAGAGTTTGAGTTTCACGCTCAGGCTCAGGACTTTTTATAGGCACAAAATTACGAGTCGCACTCAGGGTTGAGCAAGACACCACTCCAGGGTTGAGCATGAGATTGTGCACAAGAAAGTTTTATAAGCACGCGGCCTGGTGGCTCAGTGGTTAGTGTATCTGACTCGTGACCTCGTGGTTGCGAGTTCGATATCTGGTTGAGACAAACTTCGATTTTTCGCCTGTGAGTAACTTTGAGTAGTTACACCGTTGATTATCTACAAAACGGAGCCGCTGGCTCCGCACCTAAAATGTTGTGTTGGTCTTCCGGGACGCCTGTGGCTCCTAAGTAGCTCGTAAACAACCCGTCGATCGGGTAGGTGCTCGGTATTTTCATTCATGTCTCTTCTTTTACTGGTATTAACAAGAAAAATGGAATGCTATTCGACCGCTAATATATTTTACCATTGAAAAACGCACAGGATACTGAGCAAAGTCCTCGGGATTGTCTGTGAAACGCTTTCTTCCGAGCGTTGCTGTTTTAATTTCCCACAATGTTTTCAAAAGTCTTTTCTGTCAGTTTCGTTAAAATTTGCGAATGTGCGGTAAAGCGTAACAGATTAATTAAACGCTGGGATACTGAAAGTCTTTTCAATGACATGCTCATTTTATCAGGCAATAGACAATTTCCGTACACAAAAATGAAAATGAAAAAAACATGTAGATAGTTAACTGACATACTGAGATCAAGTTTGTTACCGTGGAAAACGCCTTGAGTTACTCAAATTCAAGATCCAACAGAGGCTCGCAGTAAGTAGAATTGATCCTTCAGAGTACAGGACAATCTATTTTGTTTACGCCGTTTGCATTACAATAGGACGCAATGAAACGGAAATCGATTATAAAACGCGTCGAGTCGAACACCCTTATCTTATTATGACAATAACCGCTCATTCATATTCTAAACCCCTAACAAGAAGATAAACGTTTAGACCTGTGCATGTAGAAAGCGAGCAAACAACAAAACGTTAGTAATAGCAGCTTCCAGCTTCCTTCAAAAAGACCGGAGACCATTTTAGTCGTTGACTGATTTTTCTCTTTAAAATAGTCGCCCAGAGTCTCTTGCAGTCGTACAATGGTAGCACACTGTTGCACGAGGTGATGCGAATTATCTAATAACAGTCTAATAGTCGCATTCAAAACGCAACCGAACGCACGACTAGTAGCTAGAGATCCCTGATACATGTACGAGTGTTGCACAATGCCTGAACGATCAAATACAATATCCAAGTCGAACAAGCTCGCATGTCTTGTCGTGCAACGGTTTGCAACGTTGTGCGACACTTGTATGACTGTTCGTGCGACAAAGCACTACTACTTTGATCGCATGCAGTCGCTTCAGAATTTTGAACATGTTCAAAAGTCTAATACGATCGTTTGCGACCGCTTGCGGCTCCGCACTGACTGCGACAACTCGCAAGACACCATGGGAGTGGTCGTGCAACACTGCTAAAAAGTGTTGAAGGCGATCTCAAACTGGTCGTAAGCCAATTGTGAAAGGGGCTTTACGGTTTAAGTTTATTCAAATTTCAACCTTAACCCTTAGTCTGCTAGACATGGCATGACTCAACGTATATCGATTTCAGAATGCACAGAACGAAGTGTCTGACCTCAGATTTAAGTACAGTGTCTGATACAGCATTGAATAGGGGAAAAATATCAATGCATGTAAATTTAAATCATACCATGTAGAAGTATGGAAAATATTTTGAAGATGACAATGAAGGTTAAAGTCTAGAGCTTTCATACTTTGGAAGTTATGCTCCGGAAAGAAACTAATTTGTAGAGTAATTAAGGGAACTCCAAAATAGTGAAGACAGTGTTAATGTTCTTGTAATCTGCACATGTCCTCGATGTGATCTATCCTCAAACGAATTGTAAAGTCAGTAGCTTTCGTACTTTGGACGTTATGCTCCAGACAAAAATCCACTTCGTAAAATAACCAAGGGCAATAGTTTCAAAATTATGAGGAAAGAGTTATGGATCTTGTGCACTGAACCTATGCTTTACATGATCTATTTGTATATGAAATTTGAAGTCAAAAGTTTTCATACTTTGGAAGTTATGCTACAGACAAAAATATAATTTGTAAAATAACTAAGGGAAATAACTCAAAAATAGTGAAGACACAGTTATGGTTCTTGTGCACAGTACTTCTCCTTAATGTTATTTATCTGCATATGAAGTTTGGAGGAAATAGCTTTTCCATTTTTAAAGTTATGCCCTGAACAAACATCCAAGTTGTAACGTAAGAAAGGGCAATAATTCCAAAAGTTCAAAGGACAGAGTTATGGAACAGAGTCATGGACCTTGTGCACTGCACTTGTTCTCAGTGTGACCTATCATCATATAACGTTTGAAGTTAAAATTCTCGCCCAATGTCGGTAAATTCTGGCGTGTATGGACGGGGAATGTATGTCAGTTTGCCAAGGATTACATATCAGCCTTCAAAGAAGACTTTTAATCACTTTAAAACTGTATTTTCCACACTGTTTACATCGACGGTTTGGGCGCCATTCTGTTTTTTTTTTTTTTTTTTGTTCAAGGAATTGTTGGAAGGCAGCGGGGTATCATTATAGATTAATTCATCCAGGGTAGCACTCAGCTGCCTGCGCAATGAATAAGACCGCTGTGCCAAGAGCCATTTTTGGTCCTGCTGGCCAGAAGTTCGATCCTCAGCCCTGCCATTTCTTTCTAATTTATTATTATTATTTATTATCAGTTATTCTTATGTCTAATTCTATTTCATTGGCCAATTTCAAAAAACCACAAACATGTACATGTATAAGATATTTTCATGGGAAAGATTTTGGTATCATGCTATATCTTTGACGTATTGGGCTGCGCGCAAATGCCGTGTATGGCTGTTTTCGCGCAGCAAGTAAAACCTATGAATGGGTAGTCGTCAAAGCCAAGTTACAGTTCTTGCCTATTTATTAAGAAGAAAGGGTAGTGCAAAAAGCAGTTTTCTCTTTCTTACTTAATTGTTGAAACCAATTTAATGTTTCGCTGGCCGTAGTAAGAGAAAAGCGAAAATTTTGTTTCTATTTGACTTTTGTAACAGGTACATGTTGCTTCAGGTGCCGCAAGTTGATTTTTTTTTCGCATGTGGGGAGGGTAGGCATTGTAACCAATTTAATGTTTCGGTAGCCCTAGTAAGAGAAAGGGGAAGAATTTGGTTCCCTTTGTATGACTTACGCAACAGGTACCGGTTGCTTCGTAAGATGTCGTAAGTCAATTTTATGTTTTCGCAGGCTCGTAACAGTCACATATTTTGGGGTAGTTATTGAGACCGATTAAATGTTTTATTGGCGCTAGTAAGAGAAAAGGGAAAGATTTGGTTCCCTTCGTTTGACTTATGCAACAGGTACTGGTTGCTTACGAATTGTCGCAAGTCAAGTTTTCGTGGGTGTGTAACTGGCAAATAGAAGTCGGTAGGCATTGTAACTTGTATATGTTTCTTGTCTACGTATGAAGGGAAAAGAATGCAAAAGTTAATTCCTTTTGTTTGACACGTGCAACAGGAACCAGTTGCTACTTAAAGAGTTGTCTGTCTGGTTTATTCATTTGTGACAATATTTTCTGGGGCTTTTACACTGTCCATTGATCAACTTAGCATATTCAAATGTGCAGTATGGAAACTGGCCTGAACTAGAAAGACAAATCGAATGAATGGTTGTCAACCTGGCAGTGTGTTCAAAATCACCCAAATAAGATCTTCTGTCACCCTGTTTTCTTAAATTCTCGCCCAATGTCGGTAAATTCTGGTGTGCATGGATGGGGAATGCATGTCAATTTTCCAAGGATTACATGTCAGCCTTTAAAGGAGATCTTCAATAACTTTAAAACCGTATTTCCCACATTATTTACATCGATAGTTTGGGCGCCATTTTGTTTTTTTGTTTTTTGTTCAAGGAATTGTGGGAAAGGAGGGGGAATATGATTATAGGTTAATTTATTCAGGGTAGCTCTCAGTTGCCTCCATAGAGCAGGGGGTAAGACTGCTTTACAAAGAGCTATTCTTTGGTCCTGGTAGCCAGAGGTCTGATCCTCAGCCATGCCTTTTTTTTTTTTATTTTTCAGTTATCAGTTCTTCTTATGTCTAATTCTATTTCATTGGCCAATTTCAAAATATCTCAAACATGTATAGGATATTTTTATGAGAAAGATTTTAGAATCATACCATATTTTTTATGTCTTTGGCTGAGCGCAAATGCCACGATGAATGTTTTGTGCAGCAAGTAAAACTGCTACCTATGAGTGGATAGTCGTCAAAGCCAAGTTACAGATCTTTTCTATGTATTAAGAAGAAACAGTATGGCAAAAAGCAGATTTCTTTTTCTTACTAAACCATCAGGAACCGTTTGCTACTGAAAGTGTAGTAAGTCGATTTTGTTTTCACGGGCGCGTAGCGGTCACGTATGTGGGAGTAGTCACCGTATCCGATTTAATGTTTCGGAGACCCTTGAAAGAGAAAAGGGAAAAATTTGGTTCCTATTGGTCGACTTATGCAACAGGTACCGTTTGCTTTCGAAAGTGTCATAAGTCAATTTCATGTTTTCACATAGGAGCAACAGTCACGAATGTGGCTGTAGTCATCGAATCCAATTTATTGTCCCAGTAGCACTAGTGAGAGAAAAGGGAAAAATTTGGTTCCCTTTGTTTGACTTATGCAACAGGTACTGGTTGCTTCCCAAAGTGTCGTAAGTCGATATTATGTTTTCGCTGGAGTGTAACGGTCAAATATGGGGAGGTAGTTATTGAGACCGTTTTAATGTTTCGGAGGCCCTAGTAAGAGAAAAGGGAAAAATTTCGTTGCCTTTGACTTATGCAACAGGTACTGGTTGCTTCCGAAGTATTCATGTTTTCAATGGTGCATAACTGGCACGAATGAGTCGGTAGTCATTGTAACTATGTTTCCTGTCTATGTATGAAGAGAAAAAATACTAAATATAGTTCCCTTTGTTTGACTCATGCAATAGGAACCAGTTGCTACTGAAAGAACTGTCTGTATGGTTTATTTACTTGTGACAATATTTTCTGGGGCTTTTACACTGTCCATTGATCATCTCAGCATAATCAAAATATCAATGAGCAGTATGGAAGCTGGCCATAACTAAATAGACAAATCGAATCAAGGGTAAATACTTCTTAGTCAACATCATCAGCTATTAAAACAACAGCAATATCATTTGAGTAGATGTATTGAGCTTTTTTTTTTAACTGATTTTTAGGGAAAATAACAATGTTTCCCCAACTTGTGCGTATTCTTGCTGTTATATCTAGCACACAATTGAAATTATTTCAAATTAATTGTGCCGGTGTCAAGCCAAATTGTACTTAATGCCCCTAGCTGGTCATGTAGAAAATTATGGGACAATTTAATCATTAAAGAAGTATTTCAAAACATTGCACCACGCGTTTCTTTTGCAAGTCAGTATATTCGTGTTTAATCTATTAGCGATGAAAATAGTTGTGTATCGATAGATAAAAGATTAAAGTTTACGTTGACACCTAGTTTAATACAAGATTATCATCGAAATTATTGTAATTTACCTTTCACTGACGTACGAGTGTCTGGTTGATTTGTAAACAACACATTTAAGTTTACTGGGCATGCCCATCTAACCTGATTCCGAAAAAAAAAAAAATAGCGCAGTATGATCGGCAAGTTCATGGATCATTCTAAACAAAATACATGCAGTATATTTTAGTTTCCTTTCTATGTACAGCTTGATGAATAAAGAAAACCGACGGATTGTCGTAAAAGAACTTTACTGTAACTTACCTAAATTTCGGAAGATGCACTATAATTGTCAAGCCTGGTGTCGATTTCTTTGCAAGTAAGTCAATGATTATTTACATTTAAAAACTGGAACTGCAAGCAGGTAACAGTTGCATTTTGTGAATGTTTTCGTGTTTTAGTGAAAATTAATTATTATGGTATCTGTCAAGGACCTTAAAATTAGCAGACAACAGAAATATTGACGTTTAGTGCTGTTTGAAGAGAGACCTGCATGGTCGTATTTCTTCCAGAAGCATGAAAAGAAGGGTTGCTGCGGGGGCTAGCGGAGGCACAATTTAAAAAAAAGACATGGAAGCAAGCCTCTGAATCGGCGGTACATTCATTCCAGTTTTAATAGTCATTGTTGTGACATTGTCTTGAAACTTGATTAACTGCAGTTGTTTACATTTGGCTGCTATTGGACCTTTAACAATCTAACTGAAATGAATGAGTTCCCAAATTAAGCTTTTTGCTGATGCTACTTATCCAAAGTGTTTGCAGACGACATATTCTATGAAATGTGGCTCAAATGATGAGGTTTGTATTCAAAATGGTCGAAAAAATGCGGGTTGGTACGTAGGACAAAAGCCCGGTTTTTTTCCCAACAGTGTTTTCAAAAGTCGCGGTAGCTTTTTATTAAGGATCAGTCAAACACAGGAAAAGGATTGAAACCACAAACTTCAAAGTCAAGCGCTCCAAAAGGTGGGCCTGTAGACATGTTATGAAGTTATCACCTAGTGAACCATCCTTTCTCGCCCCTAATTATTGGTCCGACGCCGATTATGTGCGAAGCACCCAGTGGCTTGGGAAAATTATTGTGCAAAGAACTGGTTAAAGAAACTCAGGAAAATATAAATGGGTGCACCGGCCGCCGTGATATAACTGAAATAATGTTGAAACGGGGTTAGACACCAAAGAAACCAACAAGAACAAGAAATACCTTTAGGAAAGATGGACGGCGCAAGAGATACTGGAATATGAATATTGAAACTCTTTTGTGGTTCAATATGAAGTAAAATAATGAGGGAAAAAAAAAAAAACTCATGAGCAATTGCCTCTTTTTCCTCACTGTTTCTCATGTTGTTAAAAGTAGTATTGGGTTAAGCGGTTTTACGCTTATGAAAATATTAAAATTTCCAAATAGAACTAAAAAAGAATCATTCTCTACTACATTATTTTGCTAGTGTATGAATCAAAGCCCAGAGGTTTCGATTAACAATAGCAACGCTTGTTAATAGTGGTTTCATAAATGTGTTAGCAAATATGCCAGCAGGGGCCCGCTGAATAAACATGTGCACATTTTTCACCAATCGCAAATTAGCGTCTATTCATTCTTTATCAGTACCAAGAAGTAGGGCTAGGTCAAAAGCCAGCGCAATCAGCTACGCCGAAAAATAGATAAACAAACCTGATAAACCAAACTTGATCATATTACAAACCTGAAACCAGAAAATACCTCGCCCTGGCAATCAGACGTTGTCTGCGCATGTCATATTCTTCGAAGATTTGACGTGTCTGCTAAAACGCATCACTGAATAAATAATGGACAAATATTAATACGCTATGCGCAAATTGCCGGTTAAAAAATGCAGGCGGAAAATGGCGACAAATAATACATCTTCGGAAAAATAAAGCCAGTGTTTCGCTACAAATTTCTAAGAGAACAAAATGATTTCAAACGGGGAATATGTTTTTTTTTTTAAAATGACAACTGTTTACTGCAAATCTCCGTAGACAATTTCTAGATACAGACATGGGTAAAACCGGGATTTGTGCAACAGACTGACAACAAAAATAACGTCCCCATCTTGCTGAGCTTATACCGGGGCTTTTTCCCAAGCTGATATGGGCTATATTTATAAATGGCTGGTGCATAGGTGATATGCAAGCTAATCATGGTTGGATGAATCATGTTCAATCAACAAAGTGGTTTATCTCAATGACAGAAAAAGTTACAATTATTTTACTGGATCATAGCTTTTGATCGTTTCATTGGCTAAAAAAATCACTCAAATTTTTATATGTACTTATAAAAACCCAATGACGCCATTTTTGTTTTGTTTGTCTAAATGCATTGTTTCTCACAGTTTCCATTATTTTTTCTTTATTTTTGTTTCCTAGATACCTTTTCTTCTTGTGATTGAGCAGAGTGTCAGCTTATTCTTGACAGATATATGTATCTGTGGGTCGAAATCAGTGTTTACTTGTACAACGTATTGGAATGTTTTGGACAAATGTCGTGCTTTTGCATATTTCTTTATTTGCTGAATGGTATAACTTGAAAAATATTGTATAGAAATCATTAAGCCGACATATCGTCCAAATTTTCCATTTTGTATTATAATAAGTCTGACATTTCTTTATGCAGTACATTTATCTCCCCTGTATCTTTTTTCTGTGCAGTGGAATTTTAGACACTCATCCACCATGTTTCGGTTAATTGAATTTCATAACAAACGAAGAATATTGCTCAACCAGAAAAATTCTCAAAATGTTGCATTTTCTCTTTCCCTTTTGAGGAATTTTGTATTTCTCGATATTGCATACATTTTAACTGTGTTAATATCTTTGCTATATTTGTCTGGTGATGTCCATCTAAATCCTGGTCCTCATTCAGATACTTTATCAACCTCTTTTTGTACCTGTGACCTTTACAGTTTTCTGAATCTCCCGAATCATTTGTCTATAGTTCATTATAATGTGCAAAGTATTTCTAATAAGTTGGATATTTTGATATCGGAGTTCTCTTACTTCGACATACTGTCCTTTACAGAAACGTGGTTACATAGTAATGTTGCATCAAACGATCTTTTTTTCTCAAATTTCCATCCACCAGAACGTAAAGATAGAGACGGGGACAGGTACGGTGGTGTGATTCTATACGTTAAAGATAACATTGTGTATAAACGTAGACTTGACTTGGAACCAAATATTTTAGAATGTATTTGGATTGAGTTAAAACTTAGTAATAGTAGAAATGTTCTATATGGTGTCTTTTATCGACCACCTAATTCATCTGCGATGTATACCTCTGTACTTGAGGACTCTATCGGCCTCGCGGTCGATACGAATATCACCGACATTATTATAATGGGTGATTTCAACCTAAACACAATGGACCAGTCTCATTATAGAAAAACTGATTCTATCTGCAAACATTTCAATCTCACTCAGTGTATTGAGGAACCTACTCATTTCACTGAAAACTCAATGTCAGTAATTGACCTCCTTTTTGTGAAAAATAGAGAATCTATTCTAACTTCAGGAGTGGGGGAGCCATGCCTGAATTTGAATGTTCGTTATCATTGTCCTATTTTTGGTGTTTTCAACTTCTTAAAACCAAAATATAACTCATATAAACGTAAAATATGGAAGTATGAAAATGGTGATTATTGTAAGCTTAGAAGTAGTTTATCAGAAGTTGATTGGAATTCTGTTTATAATGACGACCTGGACATATACACACAAAACATTTCGAACATCTTAATCGAAAAGGGATCCAAATCAATTCCAAATAAAACAGTCACCATAAATCCGCATGACTCGCCTTGGATAACATCGGAAATAAAAAGAAAAATTCGCAGGAGAAAAAGATATTACAAGAAAGCAAAGAAAACCAACTCTGACCAGCATTGGCTAAAGTTTAGACGTTTAAGGAATGAAGTGATTTCAAGTATTCGACTTGCGAAAAATGACTATTTTAACAATATGGCACTTAAATTAAGATCTGGCAATTTAGGTTCACGTGACTGGTGGAAAATCCTTAAGTCATTTATAAATCCGACCTCTTGTTCAGGGTCAACATTGCCGCCTATTTTTGACTCTACTATTGACAGATTTGCAGTAGATGATTATGAAAAGGCAAATGTTTTGAATTCGTTTTTCTGCAGTCAGTCAGAGATTGACGATTCTTTAAACACTCTTCCCCGTGACCATCCGCAATTTTTCGGTGAAAAAATCAATAATATTACCATAACGCCCCAAGAGGTTTTCGATGTATTGCAAACTCTTCGTATTGCAAAGGCATCTGGTCCAGACGGCATCAATAACAAAATATTGGTAGAATCAGCGTTTCAAATTTCATCTCCGCTTTGTCGATTATATAATCTATGTCTTGATAAGTGTGTTTTTCCATCTGCTTGGAAAACATCCCTTGTGTGTCCTATCTTTAAAAGTGGTGATCGTTCTATACCATCTAATTATAGACCTGTATCGCTCTTAAACACGATGGAGAAGGTTCTAGAAAAAATTATATACAAACATATATTCAATCACTAACAAAGAAATAACTTTTTCACGCCATGTCAGTCTGGATTCCTTCCTGGGGATTCAACAGTCAACCAGTTGACTTATTTGTATAATAGGATTTGTAGTGCTTTGGATAATGGCCGTGAAATAAGGATGGTATTTTTTGATATAAGTAAGGCATTTGACAAGGTGTGGCACAAAGGTCTCATTTTTAAATTACACGCTGCAGGTATAGATGGTAAAGTTTTATCTTTCCTACGGGATTATCTGTCTAACAGAACTCAGAAAGTGGTTCTTCCTGGAGGATCTTCTAAATTATTACCTGTACGAGCTGGAGTTCCACAGGGGTCAGTATTAGGTCCATTGATGTTTTTGGTTTACCTAAATGATATCGTGGATGACCTTGAATCCGTAATCAATTTGTTTGCTGACGATACAAGTCTTTCCATAGAAATCGATACTCCAAATATGTCCGGAGCTATTCTACAGTCGGACATCGAAAAGATTAACAACTGGGCGAATAGATGGTTGGTTAAGTTTAATCCCTCGAAATCGAAATCATTGTTAATAACTCGTAAACGTAACAAACCTGATCACCCAGTCCTTACTATGTCAAATATTGCTATTCCGTCGGTCCAGTTTCATAAACACCTCGGTATCTGTCTATCTTGTGATGGATCCTGGGACCAACAAATTTAAACTATTGTTGAGAAGGCATGGAAAAGAATAGGTGTTTTACGCCGTTTAAAATTTCTGCTTGATCGCCTTTCTCTGCAGACTATATACTTTTCATTCATCAGACCTATTCTTGAATATGGAGATACCGTTTGGGACAATATGCATGAATACCATAAGGAAGAACTCGATAAGATCCAAAACGAGGCAGCCATGATAGTAACAGGATGCACAAAACTAGTGTCTCTTTCAGACCTTTCTAGAGAATCTGGCTGGGAGACATTAAGAGAACGCAGAAACAAACATAAACTTATTCTTTTTTTCAAAATGGTTAATGGTCTAGCTCCCACCTACCTATGCTCTCTTGTTCCGTCCACTATTGGAAGTAACACAAGGTACAATCTTCGTAATTCTAATGACTTGGCAAACATAGTTTGTAGAACTAGCCTCTATATGAATTCTTTTCTACCATCAGCTGTAAACGCATGGAACTCTTTGCCACAAGCTACAAGAGAAACTGACTCTCTCTCATCGTTTAAACGTTTGCTGAACATAGACAAACCCACTCCTTGTAAACTGTATTTTTATGGGGAAAGAAAAATGCAAATTATTCATAATCGACTTAGAAATAATTGTAGCGACCTAAAACAACATCTCTTCTGGAGAAATATTGTGGCTTCTCCACTTTGTCGTTGCGGGGAAGTTGAATCTAATACACACTACTTCTTTGAATGCAGATTTTATTGTAACATTAGAACAATACTCAGACAACATATTAGCGCAAAATCTGCTTTTAATATTGATACAGTTCTTTTTGGAGACAATGAACTCTCCTTTGTCGAAAACGAACAGATCTTCCATGCGGTTCATGATTACATTGATAAAAGCAAGAGATTCTCTTAGTTTTAATCCAATACATTAAAGGTTAGATCCGTTGCTCCTCTTTTCTGACAATGTACTGTCGAGAGAATATATATATATATATATTTTTTTTTTGTATCGTTGCCGCTCTGCTCAATCACGAATCACCAATCACCATTTCTTTTTCTCTTTTTACTTTTTCAGATAATGGAGCCTTTTTTTTTTACACTCATTACTATTTGTTTTTGTTTTTGTTTTTTTTGTTTATTTATGATAATCTTTTCTTCTTGATATTATTTAATATTATTGGCGTATCACGTGATTCAACTTGGGGAGAGGAACTATATAAGCAACATGCTTTCGTTCCGATCCTTTTCACATTTATTTCTTGTATTGTCTATGTAAATGTCAATGTATATTGAATAAAATATGTTTAAATTAATCGTACAAGGTAGGTTTTAGGGTGTATACGTATATTTTATTTTGAAATTCGTTGCATTGATTGCCGCCTTTAAAAGTAGTCTGGTTCTGTACCCAGAGTGCCCATATCAGATAGGCTATGTATTTGAGAAATGCCACCTAGCGGAAAATAATGTTACATACGTATCTGTATGTGTTTATAATTCTCATCACTTACTATACATTGAGTAAGAAGATGAAGTCATTTTTCTCCCACTAGGATTTTGATTTCGCATATCTTTCTTTCTCTAGATACAAGTTTATCTTTATTATCTTAGCGAATAACTGGTGCCATATGAATTTAGGCTTTCAAATGTAAATATCCAGAGCGGTTTTCGGAACCATTAGTGGCACAGTGGTTGAATTTCATAGTATTCTGGTTCAGTTCCCGCTGGCCTCAAGGCCGTGTGCTATGGCATAATCTTGCTCAACTCGGGATAACCCCTCTGAATCATTCGTGATTGAGAGACTTGTCTTCATGGTAAATTTATTTGCAGAAATGTTTTGCAAGAGACATATCGCACATTCATTCGTTTCAAGGACTTTCTGAAATGGAGCCAAGGTTTTACAGCTCTGCAAAAAAAAAAAAAAAAAAATGCCACGTTGCCGGAGAGATTTGAACAGGAATACTATGCAAAACATTTTAATGTTTTAATTTTAATTAAAATAAAAGAATTCAACGCACATTTCTAAATGTGTACATTGGGGCAAAGAATGTACACATTTCTTAACCAACTACTAAAGTTTTTCCTATCTGAATCGGATAGAAACATGATACAGACACAGGTAGATAAAAGAGAAAGCATAGTGTCTGTATACGACCCAGAGAGAGAGAATTCAAACTTATTATGGAAAAAAAAACTTGACTTAAAGCTGTATCTCTCATCTTCTAAAGCAATGTATAGGATTTACCATATCAGTTAGAGAAATCTACATTTCTTTGATATTTAACAAATTGAATTACATTATATATGATAAATACGAAATAGGTTTTACAACAAGTTTAAGCAGAAAAAGACCGAAAATTCAATCGAATCGTAAGTTCTTACATTCATTTGATATCGCCTGTCACCTCAGAAAACGAAACCACTCAACACAACAGTGAAATTACCTCTTAATTGTGCTCAAACCAGTTTGTTTCTGGTTTGTTCTTTTTGATTGACAGAAAAAAATCATGTAGGAATCGAATCGTTAAGTTTTTACTTAAATTTGAAATCACCTGTTACCTCTGAAAACGAAATTACCCAACACAGTAGTGAAATCACCACTTCAGTAATTGTGCTCAAATCAGGTTTTTTTTTTTTGTTGTTGTTGTTGTTGTGTGACTGAAAATTCATGTATGGATCAAATGATTTAATTTTGTATGAAATCTAAGAGAAAAAAAAACATAAACTATCTCCGTTTCGTGCATAACCTGTCATCGAGACTAAAATTCGACAAAATAACTCGTCAAATTCATTCCATAAATCAGTGAAATCAATCTAATGGTGATTTCACTAATTTCACTTTATCCGAGGGTGATTCCTGTAATTTCTCGTGACGGTGATTTCACTGATTCAAAAGGTCATAAACCGGGCATTTTTTCTATACCCTTTATTATCTAATCATAAAAGCACTAAGACCCCTCTTCACAGAGCATGGCTCATATATTTGTAATAATTAGAAAAATAAAGGGAGTAAAATAATGCTAGGTTTATAACTTTGTTCCAAATCGGTGAAGTCATCTCATGAGAGGACTTGTTTCTGAAAGGTTAGAAAACATTGCATGGGAAAAGGAGAAAATGCAGGTTACCAGCATTTTCTCCTTTTCACACGATGTTTTCAACAGTCTTATTTCCCAGAAGCGTTTAAACTCGTCATTGTGTGGTGAAGAGTTAACACTTCAACTTTCTTTATCCCAATAATATGGTAATTTCACTAATTTCGTTAATTTCTCCTGGAGGTGACTGGAGGAGGCAAAATGGTGGACCGGTGCATTTCTCCGATACTTATTAACCCTTAAGCTGCTAATCGCGACCCACTGACCTTTTGCGGACAATGTAGATCAAGATCAGACTGCACAGAACGTGCAGTCTGATCTTTGATCTACACTCGCCGATACGGTATTTTCTTGCCGGTGAAATCAATTTTGAAAACGCAATGTTTGGGATTTTAGTATTGAGTAGAAATTTGCGTTTCATTTATTCAGCAGCTTAAGTGTTAATAATAACTTAGTTACTAGACCGCGATTTACATGATATTTTAAGTGGTGATTTCACCACTGTGTGGGGTGATTTCGTTTTTCTGAGGTGACAGTGATTTCACCGATTCAAAAAGTCATAAACTGGGCATTTTTTCTATACCTTTTATTATCTAATCATAAAAGAAAATGGTCAAAGTAACTATACCTTTGCATCATATTTTGATATGTTTTGATTATAAAAGTGTGTTTCTGTAAATAAAGATGTGATTTCTCTGATTTATGGAATGATTCTGACGAGTCATTTCGTTAAATTTGAGCCTTGATGACGGGTGATTCCCTGCTATCAATTATGCACGAAACGGCGATAATTTATGGATTTTACCTCTTAAATTTCATACAAAAGTAAATCACTTTAATATTCTTACATGGTTTTTAGTCAAGAAAAGAAAAGAAAATTGATTTGAGCACAATTAAGTGGTGATTTCACCACTGTGTGGGGTGATTTCGTTTTTCTGAGGTGACAGGTGATTTCAAATTTAAGTTAAAAAAAAAAACCCTTACAATTCGATTGAATTTTCTGACGTTTTCTGTTTAAAGTGATTACTAAACTTATTAAACACATCATAACAACCATAATCTATGTACTTCAATTTGTTAGACGTCAATCAATTGGTGATTTCACTAATTTCACTTATCCGAGGGTGATTCCTGTAATTTCTCGTGAAGGTGATTTCACCGATTCAAAAAGTCACAAACCGGGCAATTTTTCTATGCCTTTTATTATCTGACCATAAAAGAAAATGGTCAAAGTAAATATACTTTTGCATCACATTTTGATATGCTTTGAATATAACAGCGTTTTTCTGTAAATAAAAAGGTGATTTCACTGATTTCTGGGATGATTTTGACGAGTCATTTCGTCAAATTTGAGCCTCGATGACGGGTGATTCCGCTGATAGCAATTACGCACGAAACGGAGATTTTTTCTAGATTTTACCGCTTAAATTTCATACGAAAGTAATCACTTGACCCCTACATGATTTTCTTCTGTCAAACAAAGAGAAAAGAACAAGAAACTAACTGATTTGAGCTCAGTTAAGTGGTGATTTCACTACTGTGTTAGGTGATTTCGTTTTCTGAGGTGACAGGTGCTTTCAAATTTAAGTAAAAACTTACGATTCGATTGAATTTTCGGTCTTTTTCTGCTTAAAGTTGTTCTAAAACCTTTAAATCACATCGTATTTATCATATTCCATGTAATTTAATTTGTTAAATATCAAAGAAATGGTGATTTCACAAAATTATATGATGATTCCAGTGATTTCGGTGAGTTCACTAAATAGCCCTACCCATTAGGACGAAAAGTGAAATCACTGGAATTTAAGTTCTTCTAAAACACACCTAAAAACTTTCAGATAATAAATTGTACAGGTGAAATTTATCTCGCGATTTCAAGTTGTCTGTCAACAACAACCTGGTTGGTGATACTTGTTAAATATGCATTACTGTATTGTCGATTGCAGTTTAAGTGTTCAAATAACACACAGATCTACATTGAACGCTCACAAAACACTAACTAAAACAAGAAAAAATAATAATAAAAGCATTTTGGATTCCGATGTTGTTTATAAGGACGATTTCTACAAACAGTTTATTTGGGGACTACTTCTCAAGAGATTCCATTCCCTAGAGACGATTTCTTTAGAGAAATCGTCCTCAATCAGTTTGGTGATGATTTCTCCAGGAGATGATTTTGCCAGCCGCTCAAAAAAAAATATTCGTCATATTGTTGTTGTTGTTGTTAGTAGTAGATTCCTCCGTTGATTCTCGGAGCACCTGGGTGTGCCGTCGGCTCCCAGTTGGATATCCGCACACAATTGCAATTAACTGAACACAGTTTTTACGGTCGCAAAACGTTTCAGTTAAGAATGTTATTTACGTGACTTTTATAATGAAGTACCTTTTAAAGTTTAAACGAAAGTTTGTGCTCAAGTAGATCTATATATACATTACATATTAAACCACCCTTTTAATTGTACTACTATATTTTCAGGGTTTTGAAGTTAGGGTACTTTGGGCAAGTTTCTTTGATCTTGCACAGTGGATCTTCCAGATATACTGCCTCGACAGGTCCTCTAGCTGGTTTATAATCATGGAGCTGTAAGTTTCTTCTCCCAGGTTGGGATGGGTACAGTCGAGCATTAGATGGGTAAAGAATATTTGGTTATTGAGAAAGTGCTCGGAGTCCATATTATGGTTTGTCATAACGTTTAATACTTTTTGCTTGTACGAGTCTCTGATTTCTTTTGTATGTTGACAATTACTTATAAAATGTTCTCTTGTTTCTGGTTCTAGGTTGCAGACTTTGCAGGTTGGATCAATCTTGTGCTGATTAAAAGCAGCTCGATTTGACTGAAGGGTGTAAGTTCCGGTCAGAAGTCTGGATTTGATCTCAGCCCGCTGTATGTCCCGAGAGTTACATTTAACACTAGAATAAATATGATGGACTTTACCTACTCTGATTGAGTGAGGGTTAAGGTATTTCAAGCTTGGTTTTTGTTGGATGTCATCAACCCAGGATTTCTCCACTGTTGAATAAATAGCAAGTTGGAGATTACGTTTCCATACTTTTTTATCAGTTTGTTGTTCAATAATTTCATAAGCAGTTGGTAGACCATACTTTGCCAGGAGGACCCTACCTCTGGAGAAAAAGCTTTGGTCTTCTAGTCTTTTGGTGGCTAGTTGTCGTTCCGCAATAGAGTATTCAATGGAATCCTTGTTTTGCAGTATTTTATACAGTAGGTTGAGAGAGTTTTTGTGCACTATTGCCGAGATAGGTGGAATTCCTAGTAGAGCGGAAGCTGCTGTATTGGAAGTTCTATCTGGTAGGTATTGTATCTGTTTCAAGGCTTTAGTTTGAAAGGCATCCGACTTTTTAAGGTCTGAATTAGAGTATAGCAAGGCTTCCAGTCCATATATAGTACGTGGGACAACAAAAGTATTCCAAATATGACTTTTAACATCTTGTTTCAGCCCAGTTTTGCCATGAAGGCCAGCTTCAAGTAGAGAATATGCAGTCTTTCTTCCACATGTTACTTTCTCCTGAATGTTTACTTTGCCATCAGATGTTCAAGTTAGACCGAGGTGGGTTGTGGTCATTTCCATAGGGATATTCTGCTGATTGAGTATTAGTTCTTCTGAGTTCACTTTTGAAGGATGATTTAGGATAAGACAGGCACTTTTTGATGGGTTGATATCATATCTATATCTAGAGCTAAATGTCTCAACAGTTCTAAGCATGGCTGACATCTCCCAGGGATAGTTGGTCAGAAGGGCCAGGTCATCGGCACAGGTGGTGTGGGGTATTTTAATATTTCCTATTTTAGCGCCAGTAAATTTCGGCCGATTCCGTAACCACACTAACGAGGACTATCCGAGATTTACGGGTCTCCCTAATCAGCGTCAGGAAATGTCGGGAAGTGTCAGGAAATGTCAGGAAGCGTCACAGGCCCAAATATTCCATTTTTCATGTCGTTTTTGTCATATTGATGGAATACATAAAATGTTTTATCAAAATATCTTATACTATAGCGTATTTTGACCCAAATAACGGTTAAATCCACCTGCCGACTCAGCGTCACGAAATTTGGAGGATAACTAGGAGCGTCAAGAGGTGTGACGTCAATTACTACATAGAGAATTAGCGTCACGAAATGTGGCGGATAAATGAAGGAGCGTGAGGGAATAAAACAAGTGGGAAAAAAAAATGAGTAATATAATGAATTTTCACACTGAAAATGAGAGATCAAAAACATAAAGTATGAATTTACTTACCTTATCAAATAATGCACAATCCATGATCCTAATGAAGACGTATTCAGCGTCACGAGATCAAACCACTTTATTCAACGCTAGTTCAGCGTCATGAGATTCAACCAACTCTGGTAGTTCTAAGCCTTTTATAGAAACATTGGGAACATGATAAATGGCTCGTTTTTAGTATATTCTTCTTTTAATTGTATATTAGTCTAAAAGTTTCTCACTGCTGATCATCATTTCGTCGACAGTTATGTTAGGGAAACATCCGGTGGCTTGTGGAGAAAACTGTGAGAAGTCCTTGCGGAAGAAACTCCAGGGAAGCATAAATAGGAGCACTGGTGGCCGTTATATAACTGAAAAAATGTTTGTATTGGAGTGTAACGCCGTTTTAACAGCTTAGGTCATATAACGGCAGTCAGGGAAGCACAAATAGGAACACTGGTGGCCGTTATATAACTGAAAAAATGTTTGTATTGGAGTGTAACGCCGTTTTAACAGCTTAGGTCATATAACGGCAGTCAGGGAAGCACAAATAGGAGCACTGGTGGCCGTTATATAACTGAAAAAAATGTTTGTATTGGAGTGTAACGCCGTTTTAACAGCTTAGGTCATATAACGGCAGTCAGGGAAGCACAAATAGGAGCACTGGTGGCCGTTATATAACTGAAAAAATGTTTGTATTGGAGTGTAACGCCGTTTTAACAGCTTAGGTCATATCAAGGCAGTCAGGGAAGCACAAATAGGAGCACTGGTGGCCGTTATATAACTGAAAAAAAATGTTTGTATTGGAGTGTAACGCCGTTTTAACAGCTTATGTCATATCACGGCAGTCAGTACACCTACACATGTGTTTCCTGGCTTTCTTTCCAAGACGCTGACTACTTTTCTCACGTGCATCAGACGTGAGGGGCGAAAAATCGCCGGAAAGAAACTGAAGTTTCTCTCAGCTGGGTATCGAAACTGCAACCACCAGGTCACGAGTCAGGTACGTTTAACACCATAGAAAACTGTAATAACCATTAACTCATGTAATGACAATAAAAAAAAATATGCTGATGGACATTTCGAAATTGAAAGCATTTGCTGCAAAAAAATCAAAAGTGGCTCTACCACAAGAATTTTAATCACAACTCAACACTTAAGCCATATTACTAGACCATCTGGCCCCAACATTATAAAATACATAGAACCCATGGTCTGTGAAAACGGGGTTTAGTGCATCATCAAAAAAATTCGAGCGAGGTCAGCCTGCACAGTCTGCGCAAGCTGACCTGAGTCGGAGGTGTTTGCTTTTGGTCAATCTTCTGCAGGTACAAAGACCATTCTTCCCCAGGACTAAGTCATTTGTTAGACATTTGGATTGATTGATTGAATTTGCGTTATTTGCGCCATTGGTTGCCCATATGGGCGACGCCCCGTGAAGGCTGTTAGTTTTGTACGCGGGATAATGTAAGATACAGGAGGAAACCCATCTTAAGTTAAGCCTGGTTCTTTAACGTGCTCGCTGTATAGCACCATCACACGGGACCTCGGTTTTTATGTCTCATCAGAGAGTTTCACTGTCTATAAGTAATTTTAGATGGTCAGCCGTGGAAATTGAGTCCACACCCTCAAATGGCCCCAAACTTGAGACTTACGAATCCTACGCTAGAGCCTACGTTAGATCATGAGCTGGATTTCATGGATCCATAATTATGTGACGACTTGCAACTGAAAAGCAATGATGAATTCATGAGCACAGAACAGAATATTTCTTGATGTCAAACCGAGAAATGAATTACCAACTGTATGCTTGCAAAATGTTCCGTGCAGTACATGTATATACTTTCAATTTAGACATGTTCTCAACACCTCATTATCTTTTCTGTTTGTTGCCACGAACAATAAGCACAGGTGAACTTTAATTATTATAAATCTAGATAATTAATCGTTTTGATAGTTATTTGATAATTGCGTCAGTTTCTGATAAAAAAGGTGTGAAAAAGCACGCTCGCATTAATTGGTATTGGTAATGCATTACATGTATAGTGTATAGCAGAAGGAGAATATTCATCTTATCACTTGATCAAGGAAAAAAAAAAAGAAACTCTTAAACAAAAACATTATTCGATAAACGAGCTATTTATCATATTCCCACAGTGTTTAGTTGCATCTCGTGACACTTAATACATTTTCTCTTGGCTGTACATCCATACTTGTGACCTTGCAATCTGTTGTAAAACAGCACTGAATCTTGTTCTATTGATAGCAGTTTTCTGATTGTAGAGAAAACTTTTTGGGGAAAGAGGACCTTACAGCTTGTGAAAAGCGAGTTATTTATCCTATTCCCACAATGTTTCTAAAAGACTTATTGAACCTCCTGACGCTGAGTATTATCTTGACGATTATCCATAATATAGTTATTAGATCTCGTGACGCTGAATACATGTTACTAGTCTGTAATACAGTGGTAATAGGTTGGTTCTCGTGACGCTGAATACCTCTTGTGGCTAATCCCTAATACAGTGGTTGAATCTCGTGACGCTAAATTTTTCGTACCGCTAACTAGCCAGCAATACAGTGGTTGGATCTTGTGACGCTAAATACGCCTTCATTAGGATTATGGAATTTACATTATTTGGAAAGGTAAGTTAATTGATATTTCTTGTTTCTGTTTTTTTGTCACTTATAATGTCGAAGTTCATTATAATACTCATTTGTTGTAATTGTTATATTCTCTGACGCTCCTACATTTATCCGCCATATTTCGTGACGCTAATTCTCTACTGACTTCACACCTCTCGACGCTCGTACAGTTATCGTGACGCTAAGTCGGTAGGTGGATTTATCCTATATTTGGATCAAAATACATACTAATAAAGGCTTTTTTTTTTTTTTTTTTATCATAGAATATTTCATATACTCCATTATTGCTTCAAAAACAACATGAAAAGTGGAATATTTGGGCTCATGACGCTTCCTGACATTTCCTGGCACTTCCTGACATTTCCTGACGCTGATTAGGGAGACCGGAGATTTACCGAATGGAAAAAAAAAAAGTACAATCTTCATTTGTGAAGGTAAATTTTGGTGTCAACTTCCTGTCCAGGAACTCGCATTAAACCTTGAACTACAGCTATCGGATAACTGATAAAACCATCACGTAGTGGTTTATGTACATTTGAATTACCTAACAAAGTCATTAAAGGGACAAAATCCAGAGAAGGCTGATAAGTATGAGTAAGCGTAAATCGAAAGTGAGCTTTCATAACGTTTCAAAATCAGCGCTCGACCCTTCTGTTGTTGTCCCAGGAACGGAGAAAGACGAAATGACAGACACAAATTGTTTGGAAATAATGAAAGACTTTCCAACAGGTCCTCTTGATTCTTACAGGAAAAAGGCCTCATTTGATTGGAAGGAAATGAGGATGTTTTTGGATGGGGAAGACATCCTGAGGTTTAAAGTAAGTTGCCCTCGATTCGGAGATTTGCCTCAGTGCTTTTTTTTCATTTAATCTGTGCTAGCCCCTCCCACCCTACCTAATCTGGATTACCTACCCCTAACACAACGTTGCTGCGTCAGGCAAAGCGCAATAACGGCGGCCTCCATGGCAACCTCAAGCGTAGCCCTGCATGCTCTCCTGTTTTTCCCAATTTTCATGTGATCCAGTTTGATTAGTGAATGAATTGAGATCAATTTTGTTTAAAATATACATTATCGAATCTAAAATGTGCTGTTGGGACATGGTTCATGTATAAATTTGGTTATGATTCATTTTACAAGTGACCCTACTTTTGGATGTTAAATAGGTCAATTGACTTGCTTAAAGAATTTCTGATATGTAGATATAAATGACAATTAAAAAATCTCACTGCCATTACTTTATTGTAACCGATCTGTTTAGAATTTAACCTACAGTCCAATTTGATCAAGTGAAATAACAATATCCTGTTACCTCTGCATATTACCAATGGGGGCTGCCGTTATTGCGCTTTGCCTGACATATGCTTGAAGTATGGCATGATACCAGACTAGCCTCCCCTCCCCCTCCTCGCAGCAACCATTCTTTTCATGGTTCTGGAAGAAATCAGATCATCAGCCTCTCTTCAAATAGTGTTAAGCATCAATATTTTTGTTGTCTGCTATTAAGAGGGTGCTTGATCAATAGCGTAATGATTAATTTTCACAAAAGCGCCAAAAGAATTAACAAAATACAACTGTTGCTAATTGCAATACTAGTTCTAAAATGTAAATAACCATTGACCTACATGCAAGGAAATCGAAACTAGTCTTGACATTTACTGTGCATGTCGGCTTTCTTTGTTATCAAGTTGTGCATGGAAACTGAAATGTATTGTATTAAAATGAGTCATGACAAGCACTTAAATTGCCAATTACATTGCACTATTCTTTAAATTAAATTGAATGTGCATGCTCAGTCAACATATAATAAGATGTGTTTGTTTATAAATTAACCAGACTTGTCTATCAGAGTTCTCGGAAAGGCCAATACTGTCGTCTGAGACGACAACTTTTCCCAGCAAACAACAAAAAATCCTAAGAAAGGATTCCAGCAGACGACAAGTTTTTTCAGGGCACGCATCCCAAATCAGCTGCTCAGCTTGATTTGTTTATCAGTGATAGTTTATGAGGTGATTAACAAGGCTAAAAATCCAATACATAGGTAATTACTAATGTCGGGTAGTCAAAGAGGTAGGCGTGGCTTTCTGGGAAACTAACAACCAATCGGAATGCGTCATTCTCTATTACTCGCCCATTACCCGTTATACTGTGGATGACAAGTAACTTATACCGTATCTGCCCCCCATGTTGTTTGACATTTGCAAATTACACATCAATTAGTGGATTAGAGAGGATATTTGTTTATCAAGGTGAAAGATCTGAATGTATTTCATGGAGTGCACATGATCGGTAATATTTTCACGAAGAAGGAATGAAACAAGATAAAAATTTTCATTTGATGTTGTATTCAGTAGTTAATTGTAAGTTGAAAACAATATGACAAAAGAAAATTCCTTATAGTTTGTTTTTTACCACTACTCGAACTTAATGCAACTGGTTCCTCCATGCTCATTATCAATAGCTGCTCTCTGCTAATTAACCCTTTACCAAACAATCCATTATACAGAATTCAAGAAGAAAGAAAGCTTGAGACAATGTTGTGGGTATAGAAGAATTTTCTTCTTTTCCCACAAAGTTGTCCATCACTGAAAAGATTTAATAGACACCATGGTCCATATAGACAAACAGTTTTAAATTCAGTTCCAGTTACCAATCAAAGTGGAATTAGAATTGAATTTTCAAAATTCTATGCTTTTGAAGATGAGTCCAGAATTTTTGCCAGTATTATAATGAATATATAAAATATGCATTCACTTGTTGAATTATTTGCATAGTCTAAATAGAGGATAAAGTAAAAAGTTAGTAAACTCCTTTAATCCTTTGCGTAGTTACAAATAAAGTCTTAGCTACTACTTTCTATTGTAAATGTAGACTTGTAAATGTTAAAGACATTGTCTCCATGATTTTACAGTTTTTAGATGTTCATTACTTGTGTATGAAAATTAATCCTGACTGTATAGGAATCCAACTTCTTCAGACTCAGACTGGAATCCAACTTTTCAGTTTAGAATCCGACTTTTTCCCAAGTTGGATTCTTGGAATCCAACTTTCAAAATCCTAATGAGAACACTGTCTATGTCACAAAAAGATAAATTACTATAACATTGTTTTTTGGGCTATTTTTCACCTCTCACCTCTGATGCATGTGAGGAAGCAAAAGTAGTCAGTGGCTTGGAAAGAAAGTTGTGTCAGTACTGGTGTGAGAAAGCCAGGTAACACGTGCATAGGTGCACTGACAGCTGTGATATGACCTAAGCTGTTAAAACAGTGTTAAAGTCCAATACACACAAACATTACCATATAAGATCGATGAAAACCTTGTACTAAAGTGTGTGTCCATGTAAAATCCAATCCTCTATATATCGATACATGTCCATTTTCATAACTGACAAGCAGATTTAAGACACATACAACTGTCTGAAATTTTACCAGTAAAACTTATATTTAGAGGAAGCATTAAAAGAAGGGCTGATATGAAGGTGGTTGAAGGAAGAATCACAAAAATAGCATCCAAGCACACCATCAGATCAAAGGTAAACGTAATGTTGTTTGGAAAGGGTGACAGATGTTTAGGCAACAGACAAGTTTGATAAACTGGACTTACATAGTAACCAGCCTGATTAAAGGTAACAAATAAATTTTGTAGTTTTAATGCACCATATCAATTTTCATACCCATTACCTGGCCTTTATCTGTTTCTCTGGAATAAAAGTAGAAACCAGATTTGCTAATGCTATTTAATGCTCAGAAATTAACCCTTTACCACACAATCCCAAGTTTTAACGACCCCGAGGAAACAGCGTTTTGAAAATCTAGTCAGAAAAGGAGATTATGCTCTGTTTGTAGTCTATGGTAGATCTTACAGTAATGGGTCAATATCAATACTTCATGTAAATCCAGACCTTCAAAGATTATTGTCCCCCACTGAAGGCGCAAGCCGAAATATTATAAATAGAGTAAACATTTTAAAAGTGTGTATAATTCATTCCCTTTGGAATATAAGTGGATTTGACCAGGGGATATAGTTTTTGAGTTGTCTATCTGTTTGTCCGTCTGTTTTTCAGTCCGGATAAATATCTTGAGGAAATTTGATGAAACTTCATACATGTGTTCCTTATGATAGTCTACTAATAAAGTTTTTTTTTTTATTTAGCCCTTTCCCAAACGACAAATTTTGGACTGGTCCAAATTGAAAGAGTTTGCAGACGACAATTTTAAATTTGATGAAAATGGCAGGAAGTTCTCAAAACGGGTAGAAAACACTGTGGGGAAAGGAGAGATTGCTCGTTATGAGCAATTTCTCCTTTTCCCATAGTGTTTCAAAAGACTTGTACTGCAGACACATGAAAACCAGGGCTTGTTTGGGAAAGGGTTAATGCCATGTCAGGGGAAAACGGGGCTTTTTTCGGCGGGGGATATCATTTAACGACAAAATTTTACACCAGTCCAAATTGAGAGCACTTGCAGACAAGAAAATAAATGTGACTCAAAAACAGAAATTTGTTTTTGAAAAGGTAGAAAACATTGTGGGAAAAGGAGAAAATGCTGGTTTCCAGCATTTTCCCACATTTCCAAAAGGCTTCTTTCTCAGGGTCGTTAAAAGTCGGGATTGTGTGGTAAAGGGTTAAACAACATTGCTTGTTAAGATCAAGGTCATTCCTTAACACTTTACCACACGATGAAATTGCTGACTCACCCAAATTGAAAGCATTTGTAGAGGACAAATTTAATGTAGCTCAAAAGAGGATTTCTGTCTTTGAAATGGTAGAAAACATTTTGGGAAAACCGAAAAGGAGAAAATGCTGGTTACCATAATTTTCTCCTTTTGCCGCAATGTTTTCAAAAACCTCCTTTTTGTTAGGGTCGTTAAAGCTCAAGATTGTGTGGTAAAGGGTTAAGATGTCAATGATACTTAATAGAATTGCCTTGACCCTTTACCAGACAATTCAGTGTTTTAATGGTCCCGAGGAATAAGGCTTGTGAAAACATTCTGTTAACCAGCCTTTTCTCCTTTTCCCACAATATTTTCTACACTTTCAAAGACATTATCAGTTAACCATATTAAATTGTCGTCTGCAAATGCTCTCAATTTGGACAAGTCTAAAATTTTGTCATCTGGTAATGGGTTACAGTAAATGTATACCGGTACTCATGACGTAGATTTTAGCGAGGAAAGAAGTGAAAAGGGGGCTTAAGGCATCCGCAGAAAGTAGCGCAGTCCAGGCAGGCTGACCTGGGCTGAAACTTTTTGCCTTTGGTAAATTTTCTGCATGTCAAGGACCAGTCTACCTCCGGATTCAGCTGGTTATTAGACAGAGTGGATTTTATGGATCCATGATCATGTGATGACTTGCTTGGTATCGTGCATCACAGAGATACATTAAGCCCCCTTTTGCCAGAACATGGCTCATATAATTTTCAGGATTAAATTGCCTCCACTTATCTAAACCTATATAAATGAGCCAAGGTCTGTGAAAAGGGGGCTTAATGCATCTGCGAAAAGTATCGACCCAGGTCAGCCTGAGCAGTCTGCGCAGGCTGACCTGGGCCGAAACTTTTCGCTATCGTTCAATTTTCTGTATGTTCAAGGACGGGTCTACCTCATGATTAAGTCAGTTGTTAAAATAAATGGCTATTATGGATCCATAAGTATGTGATGGGTTGTTTGGTATCATGCGTCAAGGAGATGCATTAAGCCCCCTTTTGCCAGAACATGGTTCAAATCTATTGTTACAGAACAAAGTCTGGACTTCATTCGCAAAAGACCCACTGTTTGCTAAAAGTCTACAGACGCTTCCATTGGAGAAGCAGAGGGAGCTAACCTTCAAGCGTGCAAAGAGACTCTTCGAGTATGACTTCCTTACAGATCAAGAATTGTTTGAAAATCCTTTAAAACATCAAATGATGACAGACTGTCTAGGAATGTATGACTGGTCACTTTGTGCAAAACACCAGCTCAACACAGAGGTAAGGGTTTTAGTAAGGTTATGCTTTTATTTAGCTTTTCATCTTTGAACCAATTTAATAAAGAAAAATTTCTGTTTAAAGATAGCTGTTCGGATTTTTATAATTTAACTTAACTTAAAGAATGGTTTATCTCTGAATTAAGTAAGCCGATAGCTGGCACATCATCAGTAAAGAAGAAAGACAAAAGTAAGACAATATTTTTCAATAGTATTCCCTTAATTGGCTATGTAGCCTCTTTAGATATTTTTAGATTTCGTGCCAGAGTTTTGCAAAGACTCGTGGGAATGTCATAATGATTGATAACACACGCTGATGATTATGATTCGTATTCAAATCAGTATGACGTCATATCTGATATTATAAAGATAGACAGAGTTTCCAATTGCAAAAGAATCACCCTGTTATTTAAAAGCCCAAAATTACACCTTTTCATTGAATGTAATCGTGAAGTCTATACAGTTACAAAGAAAAATATATACATGTTGTAGTTATTATCAGTATTTGCAAGGAATTTTACTGTATTAAAACTGAATAGGTGAGTGCTTGATAAATTATCCACAGGTAGAATAAAATCCTGACTTTGAATGACCTGGAAGAAGAAGGTTTTTGAAAATATTGTGGGAAAAGGAGAAAATACTGGCAATAGACATTTTCAGCTTTTTCCACAATGTTCACTGTCTGTTCAGAGAAAATCCAATTACTAGAGTTGTGTTGAATTTGTCATATGCAAACAGTTTGAATTTGCATGAGTTTAGAATTTTGTTATTTCGTAAACGGTTAATTAATTACCACCTGAATCAAAGTTGTGATGTCAGTGGTTATGAGATTGATTGTCAGTCTTGTAACCATAAGGTCCAGAGTTCAATACCTGGGAGTGTGTGTCAATTTTTGAAATGTTCATTGGCCCACACATGCGTTTATGTTTAAACTAATCAAAGTTGTAGCAGGAAACTTGAAAACACCGATGTAAAATATTGATTGACAGGTCATGAATTGAGGTTGAATGCATGCGAAAAAATGTGGTAGTAGGAAAAAATTTTCCTGTTGCCAATTTACTTTTAACCCTTTACCACATAGTCCGGGTTTTAACGACACTGATGAAAAGGGCCTTTGAAAACATTGTGGGAAAAGGAGATAATGTTATTTGCCCGTATCCACAATGTTTTCTACCCAGTCAAAGAACTTCAGTCTATTTGTATTACTTTCGAATTTGTTGTCTGCCGATACTTTCAATTTGGAAGCGTCTAGATTTTGTCATGTGATAAAGAGTTAAGATTCTCACAGGTAAGGGAAAATTCCTGGAACTTGCTGAAGTTCCTTGAAGTTCAGTTTATTTCTGTTTTCAGATGTTTGGTGGGACTATCATGTCTTCGGGTTCTGGTCGCCATAGTGAGTTTGTGGAGAAAAACAAACAGTTTGAAGTAAGTTTTGTCTATAGTAAATTAGCCCAACAATCTGCTGGTATAGGCTTTTAATAGGCAACAGATATATAGGATGTGACATAACTTCACGTAAGTTGGCATTTGAGATAAAAAATTTATTAAACAAATCTAGAAAAATGTTATTAACTCTTTACCAAACAGAAAAATTTTAAACTTGTCCAAATTGAAAGCATTTGCAGACGACAAAATAAATGTGACCGAAAAATTGAAATTTGTTTTGGGAAGGGTAGAAAAAATTGTGGGAAAGGAGAAAATGCTGGTTACCAGCATCTTCTCCTTTTCCCACAAGGTTTTCAAAAGGCTTCTTTCACAGGGTCGTTAAGAGTCAGGATGGTGTGGTAAAGAGTTAAGCAAGCCTCTGGCGAGTTTTGTAACATTTTTAGACAAGTTTAGTAAGATTTTACCTAAAAATCCAGCAAGTTTCAGATTCTTTTTATCACATAAAGATATTTCACAAAGTATAGTTCATCAGATGCAAAACCATTTTAGATGCACATGCAGTAATTTCCAAAAAAAAAAAATAAACTTCTCTGAAATATGTACAAAATGATGTCACACAAATATGATATTCAATCTGTATTAGATAAGAAAATTCATTATGGATATATTACCCTGGAAACAAGTGAGGTTGTGTGATAATACGATAATCAGTAGAAAAGTATCCCAATCTATCCCAGTCTCTTATAGAAATCACTTTATGCACATGGGTAAACTTTTTACCAGACAAAAGAATTTCAGGTTTGTCCATTTTGAAAGCATTTACAGATGACAAATTATATGTGACTGGATTGAAAGGACTTTGAAGAGTAGGAGAGGTTTTTGGAAAGGGAAAGAATGCTGCTTAGCAGCATTTTCTCCTTTTCCCACAATGTTTTATACCTTTTGCAGGGTAAATTCATGTTATTTAGTCACATTGAATTTTGTCTGCAAATGCCTTCCAAGTTGTCTGCAAATGCTTTCAAGTTAGTCATGTGAAAATAATACTGGCATCTATGCCATGACTGTTGTTTATAAAATATACAAATGTATACCCAAGTAACAGTGTAATAAGAGTTTATGGCATAATAAAGGAGAATTTTTTCAGTATCAGACGGCCTCAACTTTCTTTTTCATTTTTGCAGAATTTTGGATGTTTTGCTCTCACAGAACTGAGTCATGGAAGTAATACAAAAGCCATGAGAACCACAGCAACATATGACCCCTCTACACAAGTAAATAAAAAAAAATTTAACCCTTAAAGCGTCTTTCACAACCATAGTTGCCTTTGCGGCCAGTGTAAATCAAGGTTGGACTGTAGTCTGATCTTTGATCTATACTGTTCGCTTTTCTGAGATATTATGGAGAAAAACAACCATAAAATTGCAATTATTTGGTTTTTTTCTAGATTGAAAGTGTCTGTTTGGTTTATTCGGTGCTCTAACGGTAAATGTATTTGGGATACTTTTTACCTACAATGTTAAATTCATTATGATTCTGAATTTTTAACTCTTTACAATACAGCACAACTTCAGCATTGTGTCTATTGTGAACTATTGCAGCAGCTCTCGGACAAATTAAATTTAGCTCAAATAATGATAATTGGCTTTCAAAAACTAGAAAAGACTTTGGGAAAAGTAGAAAATGCTGGATTGCCTCTAAAATTTTTAGACTACAGTAAGGTATATAACCAGCATAGCCTTGTACAATAAGGATACTTTTATGATTTTAGAAAAAAATCTCTAGTTTTGTAAATAAAAACTTGTTTGTTTTGGGTAAGAGACTTTTTAACCCTTTACCACACAGTTCCGAGTTTTAATTACCCTGATAAAGAAGGCTTTTGAAAACATTGTGGGAAAAAGGAGAAAATGATGGTAACTAGCATATTCTCCTTTTTTTTTTCCACAACGTTTTTTCTCCTGTCAAGGACAGAAATTACCATTTTTGCTGCATTTGTCCTCTGCAAATGCTTTCAATTTGTTCTTGTCCAAAATTGTGTAGTTTGCTATAGAGTTAAACATTAGGACTGCTTAGTTCGAAGATCAGACTTTTATGCAAATGAGCTACCCTTGTTTTCAATGTGATAAAGCCATTAAAAATTTTCTTATTTCACACAAGATGATGTAATGTCACAGAAACTCTATCTAAGATCAAAACACTATTTCTCAGAGAATACTATTCCTTTGTCTTATTTCCAAAATACAGCTGACCTAAATTTTCTTTTTTAACAGGAATTTGTGCTGAATACACCAGATTTTGAAGCAACCAAGATTTGGTCGGGCAATATGGGTAAAAGTGCCACACATGCCATTGTATATGCTCAGGTATACACGGCTGATAGCAGATGTCATGGACTCCATTCCTTCGTAGTTAGAATCAGGGATGATAATCTACAGACCATGCCTGGACTGTTGTTAGGGGACCAGGGTGAAAAACTCGGACTTAATGGAATAGATAATGGGTAGATACTGTTTTGTAATTCTGCTTTTAGATTTTACAGGTCAAGATTCTTCTCTAAGCCTTTACCAGACAACATACTTTTTAGCTTACCATCAGATGAGCTTTGGTGATCGTGCCGAGTCGGCTTTGTCTGTTATCTAAGCATCAACAATTACCTTGTGTGCACTCCAGATGCCACATTTTCATTTGGATACCCATGAAACATGGTCAGAATAATTGTCTTGATAACATCTCAGGTGAGTTCGAAATTGAGATGAGGTGAAAAAAAAAGGTCGCTGGGACAAATCTTAAAAAACCCTTTTCTGCTCTCTAGAGACCTTTTGTTCAGTCAATTACTCATGAAACTAGGTCAGAATGTTTGTCATGATTATATCTTGGACACATTCGAAATTAGGTCACATTGGGGAAAAAAAAAAAAAAAAAAAAATAGAAATTCAGTAGGAATGTTTGTCTTGATGATATCTCAGACAAGTTTGAAATTTGGTCACATCAGGTCAGAAGGTATGCCATTGGGACAAATCATAGAAAAAAATTGTGTGCACTCTACAAGCCACATTTTCAGTCTATTTCTCTCGAGATTTGGTAAGAACGTTTTTCTTGATGATATTCCAACAACTTTGAATCAGTATACATGTATGTCAAGTCAAAAAGTAGGTCACTGGGACAAATCTTAGAAAAATCTTTTTTTGCTTTCTAGAGGTCATTATAAGTCTGACACTTATGAAAGTTGGCCAGAATGATGGTCTTGTGACTTGATGATATGTAGTACAAGTATAAAATTGTGTCTGGTTTGGAAAAATCTAAGAAAAACCTTGTGACACTCTAGAAGCCATGTTTCTAGTCTGATACCCATGGTCAGAATGTTTGATTTGATGATTTACCGGACAAGTTTGAAATATATTCTTCTTGGGCTAAAAGATAGGTCACTAGGACAAATCTTAGAAAAGGCTTGTGTGGCCTCTAAGGCTACTTCTCAGTTCAGTACTTATGAAAACTGGTCAGAATGTTTGTCCTGAGGATATCTGGGACAGGCTCAAAATTGGGCATTGTTGGGTCAAAAAGTAAGTCACTGGGGCAAGTCCTAGGAAAACTTTGTGTCCACTCTAGAGGCCACATCTTCAGTGTGAGACTCGTGAAATTAGTTTGTGAAAAATTGGCAAGCTTCTACGTAACTGGTAGCCTATTACAGATCTTTGTATTGGACATTTATGAGAGATACATCTGGTACCAGTTTAACCCTTTACTGCACAATGCCACCTGTTAACAACCCTGGGAGAGAAGCCTTTTGAAAACATTGAGGGAAGTGGAGAAAATGCTGGTAACCAGCATTTTCTCCTTTACCCACAATGTTTTTTACCCTAAGGCTGTTAAAGAAAAATTGCACCATTTGAGCCACATTGATATTGTTGTCTGCAAATGCTTTCAATTTGGACAAGGCTAAAATTTTGTCATCTGGTTAAGGGTTAAGCTTCTACCATAATTATGTTGTGGGAATGAAGAGCGAATTCTTTAAAGAACTGTCTATGCTACTCTACATTTCATGTCACTCCATTTTCAACCCCTGAACGGTACATCTCCATGTCCAACTACACCATTCTGTTGTGTCTTTTCAGGTTTCTAGCTTTCAACAACTACAGGATACCCAGAGAAAATCTGCTGAATAAAACAGGAGATGTTACACCTGAAGGCAGATATGTTACACCTTATAAGGTACAGCTTGAAAGCCGATTGTGAACAGTGATATGATGTATTGATTCTTCAATCCTTTACCGCACAATGCCGCCTTTTGACGGCTCTGGGAAAGAAGTCTTTTGAAGACATTGTGGGAAAAGGAGAAAATGCTGGTAACCAGCATTTTCTCCTTTTCCCACAATGTTTGCTACCCTATCAAAGAAAAGTTGCACCATTTGAGCCACATTGAAATTATCGTCTGTAAATGCTTTCAGTTTGGACAAGGCTAAAGTTTTGTTGTCTGTTAAAGGGTTAAGGGATCGATTTGGTTGCAGTATTATCTGAGCTTACAAATTTACAGGCAATGAGAGAAAGACAGAGAGAGGCAGAGAGGGGAAGAGTGTAACACTGTAAGACAAATATATTGTTAATACTGATAAAAATTACTAAAATATGTTTTTTGTTGTGTCACTTTCTACTCTGTAAGAATTTATCCATCTATAGACTCTGCTGTAATTGATTGAGATATAAAATCCACAGGCTATATTCACCAACCAAATCCACAGGCTATATTCAACCATTCTAAATTTCATTCTTGGTCTAATTGTAGATTTAGACAGCAACACAGTTTCTGATTGGCTAAACCAAATGGTTCAGCCAATAAAGAATTGTGTTACTTTCAAATATAGAATATTCTTCAGAATTAGACTAAGAATGCTATTCAGAATTGTTGGTGAATACAGACCATGATATGATTGAACCATTCCCAGGACCCAAACAAAAGATTTGGAGCCTCCCTTGGAGCCCTGTCAGGGGGTCGGGTAGGGATCACGGGGATGTGTACATGTAATCTGAAGATGGCTGTTTCTATAGCAACCAGATATTCTGCTGCGAGGCGACAGTTTGGACCCGGGGAGGGAGAGGAGATTCCAGTCATTGAGTACCAACTACAGGTGGGTTGGTGTTGTTTGCTGATATCATTTGTTATGACTTTTTGGCAGTAAAAGGGTTACTTTACCCTTTACCGCACCATGACACCTTTTATGCCCCTGGGAAAGAAGCCTTTTGAAAACATCGTGGGAAAAAGAGAAAATGCTGGTAACCAGCATTTTCTCCTTTTCCCACAATGTTTTCTATCCTATCAAAGGAAAATTGCACCATTTGAGCCACATTGAAATTGTTGTCTGCAAATGCTTTCAACTTGTCTGGTAAAGGGTTAATTTGAGTTTAACTCTTTACCATACAACACAAATTTTAAAATTGTCTTTGCAGACCTCAGGTGTGACTCAAACAATGAAGGAAACATTGCGGGGAAAAATGAAAATGCTGTTTACCAACATTTTCTCCTTATCCACAACATTTTCAAAGCCTTCTTCCTCAGGTTCCTTAAAACATAAGCTTCAATCTACGATGTCGGCTTCTTTAGCACCCATATAAGATAAAAATCTGTCTGAAATTCGGAGCATCATATTTTCAGCTGTCAAAAGAGGGAGAGATTATTGATTTGGCAATGAAAAGGTTAAGGGATAAATCTATTTACTTTATATTAGGGATGGCAAAGGTTAGTAAAATTACTAACCGGTTAACCGTTCAATCTTTCGATCGGTTAACCGGTTAACCGAACGACCATGTAAAAAAATTAAGATGAAGGTACCTGCCATATTTGCTCGAGATGTCAACATTGATAACCGGTGCATAAGAAATGCATACCCGTAACGTTTACTTTTTCTGTACTTTGGCGCAGAAGGCGGCCAATCTATCGACGATCTCCCGCACGGCAATATAATCAATTTTCCACAATGTTTTCTTCAGAGTACTAGAAATTATCAGGCTATTCACAACTTCTCATAATCAATGAACTGGATCATGCAGATGACGCTATGGTTATCGTCAAACGAAAGGGCCATCGCTAAGTGAATCAGGTGTTAACCTTCTCCCAAACGACAAATATTAGTTTTAGACCCTTCCAAATTCGAAGCCTCTGTCGAAAACAATTTTATTTGTTATTGATACAAATAATTCTTACTTCTTTAAAAAGGTAGAAAACATTGTGGGAAAAGAAGAAATTACTCGTTATGAGCAATTTCTCCTTTTGTCGCAATGTTTTCATAGATTCATGAGATGGGTGCTTCCCCTTCAAGTGGTTGCGCATGTTTGACGTACCACCTGTCATCTTCAATTCTTGACTGCACAAAGTGCATTTTACAGTGTTCCCGTCGTTGTTTCGCTTGAAATACTTCCAAACGGCTGATGTAGGTGGAGGCATGTTGTTTGTTTTCGAGATTTGTGCTTAAGATTAACTTCTAAAGGTATATTTCGATTTTCAGGGATACTTATCAAACTGATAATGAACGAAGAGTAATCGCTGTGCGTTTTTGACCGGAGGTCGATTAACTTGTTAATTTTAATCCGTCTTACGCTGATTGGTCAATCAATGCACATATTTGAATGGGGGCGGGCACTTAATGAAATAATCCAAACAAATCAAATCAATAAACTGTAGAAGCGAGTGCCTTTGATTAGAGGAGGACACCTGTTTTTGACTGTTTATTATAGGAGACAGGAGACCAATTAGCGGATTAACAATGTTTATAGCACAGACATGTCAAACTGTGTATCACACCTTCGCCGCGTCTTGGCGACATAGATGCGCGTATAGTGAAGTTATGGTTTTCAGAACCGGCAAAGTTAATTTTGTAGACGTTTTTCTTCACTATTTTGGTACATTTTTGGTAATTTATATTTCTGGTTAACCGGTTTCCGATTTCCTAACCGGTTAATCGGTCATTCGATCAGTTAACCGGTTAACCGTTGCCATCCCTACTTTATATAGATTGTGAAACAAGTTCAGGACCTGTATTCACCAACCATTCTTAAGAACGTTCTTAGTCTTACTCTTCAAAATTTTCTAAATTTGAAAGTAACACAACTAATGATTAGCTAAACCATTTGGTTTAAAGAATTGATGATTATGATAATATATTTCAGCAATGGAGACTACTACCATACTTGGCTGCAGCCTATGTGATGGAACATTTTCATGTGTCCATTTTTATGGACTACGTGGGAATAAGAGTTGGAAATCTGGCTGGTGATAAAAGCGAGTACCAGGTATTTAACTCTTTACCAAACAACAAAATTTTTCATGGAGAGCATTTGCAGACGACAAATTGAATGTTGCACAAATTATGAAATTTGTCTATGAAAGGGTAGAAAATACTGTAGGAAAAGGAGAAAATGCTGGTTACCATCATCTCCTTTTCCCAAAATGTTTTCAAAAGCCTTCTTCTTCACTGTCCTTAAAACTCGGTATTGTGTGGTAAAGCGTTAAAAAGATCTAACATATTTTTTTTAAATTTGTCAGCTTTCTGCCATTAAGTTGTAAAATCAGAGGGTTTCATGTAAGATGGTCAAAAGAAATTTAATTAGCTCAAATTATAAACTCTTAACATGTTGACTTATTTTTAACTCTTTACTATACCAAAATCATAGACCCGTTTAAATAGAAAGCAGTTACCTTTTCCCACGATGTTTTCAAAAGCCTATTACTCTAGCTCATTAAAACATGGGATTGTGTGGTCATATGTTAATTAGTGAGTTTGATTCCAATTTTGCAGGCGCAGTTAGGTCGAGAACTTCATGCTATGTCCTGTGCAAGTAAACCTCTATCAAGTTGGCTTGCCAGAGATGCTATACAGGAATGTCGAGAAGCTTGCGGTGGACATGGATACTTCAAAGGTGAAAAAAAAAACTTGATATTTTACTACACCTGCAAAACTAACATCTTTTAGGATGTATACTGGAATCTGTCTGTTCATCTGTCTGTCAATCAAGGGGTCGTACAAAGCTCAGTGGTAGGTGTAAGATTGGAAACCTGGAGGCCGTAGGTTTGAGTCTAACTGGAAACACAGGATTTTTCGAGGGTGTGTCCTTGGGCAAGACACTTTTTGATGGGAGAAAACCTCAGCTTTATTTCTATCGAATATGCTGCTTAAAAACTTTAATTTTTTGCGTTATTGACCAGAGAGTGAGAGGTTAGACAATTGTTTGATTTTTATGCGAGTCTTTTTAGTTTGGAGACAAGTAATGTTATGCTGCTGGTACATGTATTTAATTTTTAGGAAGAAAGTTTAGTGAAGTTGAAGTGTGCCAAAGTGATTAAATTTAACAGGTAGCTCAGCTGGTAACCTACATGGCTTAAAATCCAGGGTTGGCTGATTCAGTTCTCCAGTTTGGCAAAATTCTGTCCAAGGATTGATAATAGTCATTGGGACAGGATTCATTCTTTTCTCACTTTTTTTTTTAACCATGTTTATGTGAGAAAGCAGCCAGTGGCTTGGAAAGAATGTTGTGTGTAACAGTAATGAAAGAAACTCCAGGAAATCAGGGATCAGTGTTTTTGTGATATAAGTGAAACAGTGTTGAAAACAGAGTTAAACACCAAAACAAACAAAAAAATAAACTTTGAATTTGTTTCTTTTCCACCCATTATGAAACAGTGAACAGGTTTGGTGAGCTGAGGGATGACAATGACCCTAACTGTACGTATGAAGGAGACAATAATGTTATCTTACAGCAGACAAGCAACTATCTCCTCTCTCTACTGGATGCTAAAAAAAGACAAGGTAGGCTGGATGGTTTGGTGTTTTTGTTTTTCAGATAGGTTTTTCAACCTTGAGTAGATTGTGAACTTTAACTCGTTACCATATCCAAACTATTTGCAAACAACAAATTAAATGAAGCTCAAATTATGGAAAATATCTTTGAATGGACAGAAAACACTGTGAGAAAAGGGGAAAATGCTGATTACCACAATGTTTTAAAAGCATTCTCCCTGAAGGTTTTTTAAATGGTTAAGGTGCTCTGCTGACATTAGAGATTAACTCCTCTTTTCAGAAACTGCTGTAAGAACTGTCTGTTTCAATACATTGGCAGATGATATAATGAATGGATTTTTCTGTCAAATGTTGAACACATAGTAGGAAAAAGACAGAATGCTTCAAATCCAGAACCTTTCACATGAGAGGCCAATACTCTGCCCCTACACCAGTCTCCCAAAGGGTTATGTTTTTATCACGGGAATGGTTGTATTATGCTTTGAGTATTGTCGTCTATCAGTTCATTAGCAATTTCTTCTACAGCTATCTCCTACAGTCTCCAGAGCTGTGTGCCCTTCAAATCAGAAATAATCAATTTAACCCATTGTGAAACAATTCTGTATTTTAACTCTTTACCAAACAAAAAAGTCCACATTGCTCCAAATTGGAAGCATTTGCAGACAACAAATTAAATGTAGCACAATAATGATATTTGTCTTTGAAAGGATAGAAAATATTGTGGGAAAAGGAGACAGTGCTGGTTACCAGCATTTTCTCCCTTTCCCACGATGTTTTCAGAAATCTTTTTCATTGGGATCGTTGAAATTCGGGAGTGTCTGGTAAAAGGTTTATGACCCTGAGGAAGAACCTTTGTTGCAAACATTGTGGGAAAAAGAAAAAATGCTGGTAACCAGCATTTCCTCCATTCCCATGATGTTTTTGACATTCCAAAGACAAAAATCATCTTTTAACTTCATTGACTTTAGCTCTTTTACTAATTTTCCAGGTGCTACGATAGAAAGTCCAGTGCACAGTGTAGATTTTCTAGATGATATAGACAATACACTGGGGACCAGATTTACAGCCAGAACTGTGCAGGACTGCAAACATCCAGCTGGTATTCAAACTTTGACCTTTTAGACCAGAGTGCTGGAAAATTCTGTATGCAGCAGAAATTTATCTTGAACAAAATTGTACTAAAACATTTAAATAGAGAGGGTTCGGCCATCTATAGATGTTGAAAACATTGTAGGAAAGTGCAACATCGCTAACGTTTAGCATTGATTGATTGGTGTTTTACGTTGCTTTCAACATTATTTCAGTCATATAACAGCGATAGCTGACATAATCATATATGTCATGGGTTTCACAAGTACTAGGCTAGGGCTCTGAAATGTCTTGTCCAATGACATTCCCACGAAAAGCCCAGTGCTTCCTGTGAGGCTAGAACATGTAACTCTACCTGCGTAGTACAGGATATTGACATGTTGAGTGTAGTTGTTTTTCTTTTTCCTTTTAATAATCTTTATTATGCTGATAATTTGAACCAATTCCTTGGTGTGAGATTAGTTTTCAAGCCCCACAAGGGTGTGACTTTTCTGTAACTTTTAATTGTATTCCTGTATTTAGCCTTGATTTACATTGATAATACATATGGTTCATGGATATTTTCAAAGTTGTTTCATGAAAATTTGTTTCAGGTGTTAAGGAGTGAAGGGTGAACGCACTTTGTTTTCTATATCCAGCAACCTTGATTGCTTACAAGTGGGTTTACATGCTATTTTCTGTTTCCAGTGGCCCTGAATGCTTACAAGTGGTTGATAGCAAGATTGTTGGTAGACAGTGCAGACCGCCTAAGTAAGCTGCTAGCTAGTGGAAAAGATGGTTTCACAGCCAGAAATAACAGCCAGGTGTACTTTTGCAGAACTCTTGCCATAGCTTATATAGAGGTATAGAGCCTTGCATGCTTTACATTCATTATTGCAGATTTTCTTTTATAGATACAGTCAAACCTGTTTCACTGGCTGCCTCTATTAAGCAAGCAACATGTTTACCCCTTACCAAACAGCAAAACTTTGAACTTGTCCAAATTGAAAGCATTTGCAAACATCAAATCACATATGACTCAAATGGTGAAAATTGTCTTTGAAAGGATAGAAATATTTTGGAAAAAGGAGAAAATGCTGGTTGCCAGTATTTTCTCCTTTTCCCACAATTTTTTCAAAAGCTGTCTTCTTCAAGGTTGTTAAAACTTAGGACTACGTGTTAAAGGGTTAAAATCTTAACTAAATTACATTAATTTTAGATTTGTCCAAACTGAAAGCATTTGCAGACAACAAATTGCATGTGGCTTCATAAATGGAAGTTGTCTTTGGAAGTAGAAAACATTGTGGGAAAAGGAGATGATGCTGGTTACCATACTTTTAAATGGTATGATTTTAATCTAAATGCAGTTTTACATCCCAATTGTTTACTTTTGGCCACTACTGTGCCTTTAACTCTGTACCACACAATCCTGACTTTTAACGACCCTGGAACAGAAGCCTTTTGAAAACATTGTGGGAAAAGGAGAAAATGCTGGTAACCAGCATTTTCTCCTTTTCCCACAATGTTTTCTACCCTTCTCAAAAGAAATTTCATTTTTTCAGTCACATTTATTTTGTCGTCTGCAAATGCTTTCAATTTGGACAAGTCTAAAATTTTGTCGTTTGGTAAAGAGTTAACAATTGCATTTTTATGTTTTTTATACCAGCATACAGTTATAGACAGATTCTGGACAATGATCCAAGAAGGCAAGGATGGGGAGGAGACTCCGCAACCAATCAAAAATGTTCTTACAAAACTCTGTGCTTTGTTTGGCCTATGGAGACTAGAGAAACATCTTACAAATTTGTATCAAGGTTATATTTCACTCTGTTTAATCCTACTCTGTTAATCCTTAAGCTGCTAAGGGCGACTCAATGCTCTTTTGTGGGCAGTATAGACCAAGATTAGACTGCACAAACCGTGCAGTCTGATCTTGGATCTACACTGCCCGATAGGCTGACATTTTCCAGCAACAAGCTCTTTGTAATTGCAGTGTTTTTATATATTCTGTCGGCAGGAAATCTTCATCCTATTTATTTGCAGTTTAAGGATTAATACTATTCAACATTTAGTTGCACATTGTGGGCTACAAAATTTACCCTGAGACACAGAGTAAGCCCAAGGGACATTTTTCAGTCTATGAATAGAACCAAGATTATGACAGTTTATAGGTTGATTTTGTCCTGAATGTCTCAGCAAAGCTGTAAGTGTAAATCAAAGATCAGACTGCACAAATTGTGCAGTCTGATCTTTGTTCCACACTGGCCAAGAAGGCAACCATAGTTGTGGAGGGTGCTGTAAGGGTTAAAAGGAAACTATGTTTTTCTCGGCTTTGTCTTCCCATTTCATAATGACACATTTCAAAATACACAAGTTAACATGTATACAATAAGGACCTAAAAATGAAAATGATTAGAATTAAAGGAAAATAAAAAGAGTGCTTTAGGTTATAAAACAGAAGTACTGATTGCACCATACCAGGAAATGCTTTAATTAACAAACACTACTGCTGAGAAAGTTAGCTCTGTTGGTAATGTCCAGGACTTGGTATCCATGAATCACAGGTTCAACTCTCAGCTGGACCAAATTCTGTGTGGCTTAGTGGTAAAGTGGCTTCGTAACCTGGAGGACCAGGGTTTGATCCTTACTCGATGCAATGGGTTTTTCGAGGTAGTGTCCTAGCCTAGTATTGGTGAAACCCAGGATATACTTGAATATGTGAGCTTTAGCATATACATCTAAAATAAAGTTAAAAGCAGTGCAAAACACTGCTCAATCAATCAATTTTCAATAAATGTGGTTCTTAACTCTTTACTACACAATCCCAAGTTTTAACAACCTTTAGAAAGAGGCCTTTTAAAAACATGGTGGGAAAAGGAGAAAATGTGGGTAACCAGCATTTTCTTTTCCCATAGTTTTCTCTCCATTTTCAAATGCAAATTCAATCATTGTATTTGCATTTAATTTGTTGCCTGCAAATGCTTTCAATTTGGACAAGTCTGAAATTCTGTGGTTTGTCAAAGAGATAAAAGTATTTTACTTTTCACAGGGAGTTACATAGCTGGTCCAGATCCACCCACTTTAATCCAAGAAGCCATTTTAGAGTTGACGGCAGAAGTGAAGGACGATGCAGTGGCTTTAGCGGATGCTATAGCTCCTCCAGACTTTATCCTTAACTCTCCGATTGGGAAGTCAGATGGAGAAGTAAGATTTAATTCAGACATAGAATTTTAACCCTTTACCAAATAATTCTGTGTTTTAACAACCATGAGAAAGACAGCTTTTGAAAATAGTGTAGGATAAAATGCTGGTGACCAGCATTTTCTCCTTTTCAAATTTTTTTTGAAATTTATCAAAAGCTCTTCAAACTTGGGATTGTACAGTCAAGGGTGGGGTTTTTTTTACCCTCCTTTTAGACAATTTCCTGCTTTTAAAACTATAACTGAAAATTCGAAACTATCCCAGATCAAAAGTATCTGCTCAGAAATTATGTATTTGCTGAATTATAAGGGCTGATTGATATGTTGTGAACCATGTATAAAAGGAGTTAAGCTGGGATCTCCTTCTTCAGCCCTACTATTCTCCGACTATCTAAGGCTGTGTACCCAAATACTGGTGTCATTGTCAGTTTGTGTTACAGTGGTAGTACTTTTAAGTAAACAAAGCAAGTGACTTTTGCAAAAACGGACAAAATCGCTGAAAGAGCAAGTCTGTGATGGTAATGAATGTTGTAAATGATTGCGGCTCTGAATTGATTAAGCTTCTGCCATATTCTCCTGACCTCACACCCTGTCAGTAGTAATTAAATGTGGAAGTGGCACAAGGATCACAAGATTTAATGAAACATCATGCTTCTTTTTCTCTTTTCAGATTTACAAAAACCTGTATGCCACCATGTTGCAGGGTGATAAAGCTTTAGAGAGACCTGATTGGTGGGAAGAATTTGTCAACAAACCAGAAATTGGTTCACGTAGAAAATCGAAGTTGTAATCAGGGCAAACATTGTTGTCAGTCTGTGATAATTAGAGAACTTTGGATTGATGCTCAAACATTGCTGATTATACATGCCATCATTAAGATTACTGTCAGATTATTAGCTCGCCTGTCTGCTTAAAGAACTGAACAATTTCTCATACCATGTTATTATTGAAGATATTTACTTGAAACTTGAGCTAGTTGTTTACTGTCATAAGAGAAACACATACCATAAGGGCCGGTAACACTTGAAATACATTTTGACACAGGTACGTCCCATTTCAATGGAATTTTCACTGAGAAAGCACCCATGTACAATGTTTTTGTTTTTAAAAATGTTACAGTCAGTGTATTCACTGTGTTTTGGAAAGATATCAAATTTTTACCAAATGACAAAAATTTTAGACAGGTCCATTTTGAAGGCATTTGCAGACTACAAACGTGGCTAAAATAGTTGGATTTGTTTGTGAAAGGCCAGAGGACAAATGTGGGAAAAGGAGAAAATGCTAGTCACCAACATTTTCTCCTTTTTCCATAATGTTTTCACAAGCATTCAGTTGTTAAAGCTTGGGATTGTTTGGTAAAGAGCTGAAAGAGTGACACTTGGTATCAAGTTTACAATGGTTTCCATTAATTTCCTGTTAATTACTGAAAAATCAGAAATGCATTTGATTAACTCAGCTTCTCTCGAAATTAATTTGTTATACATTAATATACATACGAGAATCATGGTGGCCGTAGGAAAGATCTTAATCCATAGGCTGCTAAGCCCAACTCACTGACCTTTTGTAGACATCATAAATCAAGGATCTACACCGTCCAACAAGGAGATATCTCTCCTTCAAAAATACTTTTGAAATAGGAAACTTTGGGTTTTTACCATTGGCTTGAAAGTTTCATTTCTTTCATTTAGCAGGATAAGAGTTAACAGGCAGTTTCTTCCTTTGCCACATTGTAGTCAAAAGTTGTCGGCGGGTGGCTATCAGAAAGTCATGTAGGTCATGAAGGTTATCAGGATTTTCTCCTCTTTGTACAATGTTTTCAGAGATCTCCTTCCTCAAGGCCATGAAAAATCTTTGTAAAAGGGTTAACTTTATACTACAGACAAATATTTATGGGTGTCATCCAAAATAAAAGCATTTGCAGACAACAAATTGTGCAGAAATGGTGTTATTTGTCTTTAAAGTGGTGGAAAACAGTGTGGTAGAAGGGAGAAAGTGCCAATTACCATAATTTTTTCTTTTCTTATTTCCAAAATTTTTTTGAACGCCTTCTTTCTCAGGGTAGATAAAACCCAGGACTATGGACAAGTTTTTCAAAGGCCTTCCTTCTCAGGATGGTTAAAACAAAGGATTGCTCCATATCAAGTGAAAGATAACTTAGAATGGTCACAAATTGTTGTATCACTTTATTGATTATGTTACAAATTTTTATTATAATTGTACTAGATGTGTATTGAAATTGAACCAAGTTACAAGATAGATACATGTATATTTATGTAGTATTTGAATTTAAGATTGTTTAGGATCAGTTATCATTGGTAGATATTTTGATTGTTTTACATGTTCTTGGTTCACAGTACTTATCAACCCTTTACCAAACAAACCAGATTTTAACAACAGCAAGAAAGGGCTTTGGAAAACATTTTGGGAAAAGGAGAAAATGCTGGTAACCAGCATTTTCTCCTTTTCCCAAAATGTTTTCAATACTCTGTAAATTACTCTCAAAGAAATATTGCAACATTTGCGCCACTTTACTTTCATGTCTGCAAATGCTTTCATTTTGGAAAAGTCTAAAATTAGCTGTCTGGTAAAAGGACAAGATGAATTTTGTTTCAATTATTTTCCTGTCTATTCATTTTATACAATAGACTACAGGTCAGTCTTCATCAAACAAAAGCATTGTGATTCATTGTATGATCTCAGATAAAACAAATCTAATGCTATAATGACTACCATGTGTTGTAAATCAAGGCAACCATTACATGATAAATGCGATAAAATTCTTAATCTTTCTTTGTGGTTTTTTTTTTTTTCCTCCCATATGCATCAGCATTAAATGCCAAAAGTGTGCCTTTGTAGTGAATGTAACCTATCAGGTTTCTTAGTACTAGCAGCAAAAATAATGGATATTTTATGGTTTTTGATTCACTGCAAGAAAATTTGAAACAGATCTTTAACTCTTTACTCTGTCATTGATAGGGTAGAAAACATTGCGGGAAAAGGAGAAAATGCTGGTTACCAGTATTTCCTCCTTTTCCTACAATGTTTTCAAAAGCCTTCTTCTTCAGAGACATTAAAACTTGGGACTTTGTGGTAAAGGGTTAACATGTAGAATTTGTTGAATAACAAGAGGGCCATTGGCCCTAAAGCACTCACCTGAGTAAAGTCATCTACAGTTGATAAAGCTGAAGAGATCCTGATTTTAATGATGAAAAACACATTAGTGTAAGTGACCTACCTTTTGAATCAATATGAGTAAATTCTAAACTTGTCCAAGATATCATTAAAACAAATATTCTGACCAAGTTTCATGAGTATCAGATTGAAATTGTGGCCTCTACCGTTTTTCTAAGATTTGGTCCAGTGACCTACTTTTTGATCAGATGTGACCCAATTTGAAATATGTCCAAGATATCATCAAGGCAAACTTTCTGACCAAGTTTCATGAGAATCAGGCTGAAAATGTGGCTTCTACCATGCACACATGGTTTATCTAAGATTTGACCATGTGACCTACTTTTTGCCCCGACATGACCCACTTTCAAACTTGTCTGAGATATCATTAAGATAAACATTCTGACCAATCTTTATCAATGTAAGACTGAAAATGTGGCCTCTATGGAGCACCTAAGGTTTTCCCAAGATTAGGCCCAGTGACCTACTTTTTCATCCGACATGACCCAATTTCAAATTTTGTCCAAGATATTATCAAGACAGACAATCTGACCTAGTTTCATCAGTTTCAAATTACAGATGTGGCCTCTAGAGTGCACACAAGACTTTTCCAAGATTTAGCCCAGTTACCTACTTTTTGGCCAGACGTGACCCAATTTCAAACTTGTCCCAGATATTATCAAGACAAAAATTTTACCAAATTTTCATGAGTTTCAGGCTGAAAATGTGGCCTCTAGAGGGCACACGAGGTTTTTCTAAGATTTGGCCCAGTGACCTACTTTTTGACCGGACAGACCCAATTTTAAACTTTTTCAAGATACCATTATGACAAACATTATGACTAAGTTTCAATAGTATCAGGCTCAAAATGTGGCCTCTAGAGTGCACACAAGGTTTTTCTGAGATTTAGCCCAGTGACCTACTTTTTGACCCAACATGATCCTATTTCAAAGTCGTCCAAGATATTATCAAGACAAACATTCTGACCAAGTTTCATAAGTTTCAGGCTGAAAATGTGGCCTCTAGAGTGCACACAAGGTTTTTCTAAGATTTGGCCCAGTGACATACTTTTAGACCGATATGACCCAATTTCGAACTTGTCCTAGATATTATCAAGACAAACATTCTGACCAAGTTTTATGAGTATTATGAAAAAGTAGCCTCTAGAGTGCAAACAGGGTAATTGTTGATGCCTGGACGATGGACGACACACACCGCACGACAGACAATGCATGACGGAAGGTGGACACGGCACGATCACAAAAGCTCACCTTGAGCACTTCATGCTCAGGTGAGCTAAAAACTAGAAAGACGTAAGTAAGCTGAACATTGCCATGATACAACAAATACTGTTGAAGGCCCTGTAAAACCTCATATAAATACTAATAGGACATAATATTATAAAGTCTCAATAGTTTTGTAATGAGTTTACTTTTTTGACTTCACCCAACAACATCTTGGCCTTTTCCAATTTGTAAGTATATGTTGAATATAACTAAAATATGGATAAAATGATACGAGAACAGAGGACATTTTTAGAAAAAAGAAAAAATACTGTATAGCAACATATATCTATTCCCACAATGTTTTAAAAGGGTCCTATGAACACTAGATCTGTTTTGTGATCTTTTGCTGAAGGGTTAAATAAATAGAATAAGAAATCAAACTGAAAGCTTGATTATTCAATTTATTCAATCAGATACTAGTACACAGAAATGTCCTTAGCTGAGACCTATTTATTTTACATCAGTTGTGTAACAAGTCCTGCAACCTTTATCATTCACTAAATATGATTGCTTCCTGAAAACCCTCACCAGCACTGGAGCCGTAATATTGGTAAACCCAAAGGCTGACCCCGTCCACCAAATGATCTGATTGCAGAACATTTATTTAAATGTGAGAGGTCAACACTCCACCCTACATGACTGCCTCCTACAGAGGAAATATCACTAGAAAAAATTAGCCATGCTCTGGCAAAAGGGGGCTTAATGCATCTCTGTGATGCATGATACCAATCACGCCATCACATAATTATGTATCAATAAAGGCCACCTTTTTAAACAACCAACTTTATCGTGGAGTAGACTGGTCCTAGGACATACAGAAAATTGATAAATAGCAAAAAGGTTCGGCCCTGGTCAGCCTGCATGGGCTGCACAGGCTGACAGTGACCTGGGTCAATACTTTTTGCATATGCATTATGCCCCCTGAAGTTTTCTGCAGGGGATTATTCAGAGAGGGGACTGTCCAATCTACCTGAAGAAATACGGGACATTTTCAACATAAGCACACAAGACTACTTCTCAAATGAGCCATGCTCTGTGAAAAGGAGGCTTAATGCACATGTGAAAATTATCAATTCAGATCAACCTGCATGAAAAAACGTGGCTATTGTGGATCCATAATAATCTGACGGCTTGCTTGGTATCATGCATCACAGAGATGCATTAATCCCCCTTTTGCCAGAACATGGCTCAAATATATTTGAAAGAGACAAAGTCTCAACAATGAGCATAGAGTGGGAAATTTTTCCAATTCAAAAGGACAATATTATAGAATCTCACCATTGGAGGAACACTCTCCCCCTTGGCAGAACACTGTAAATGAATAAAAAATCTCATTCATACAAATAATGCACTGTGTTAGTTTCTTTCATAGAGCAATTGGCCTTTCAAGATGGTTTTGATTCTTTCATGGCTGCTGTTTGTTCTGCCTGGGTTGTCAAGAGCTGCATTCGTTTTCTCTGGTAATGTTGCCAGTGTAGTAACTGCTGATCATCGATAAACTTTGCACACTGAGAATTCACCAACTCTTTTCTAAAATGTTCATACTGTAGCAAATCCAGGAAATGAAGTGCCTGTGGGTATCTGAAATATTCAATGCTAGAATGTTAACCCTTTACAACAACCTTTTAAGAAAAAGCTGTTAAAAAACAATTGAGGGAAAATGACAATGTTTTTTTTTTTAACCCTTTCAAATGTGAATCCAATCACTTGCACTACATAAAGTATGTTATCTGCAACTGCACAAAAAATAGACACAGGTTGACAATATTGTCAATCTGGTAAAGATTAGCACATTACTATGCTGGGCATATTTTGACCAACCAAAAACAATTACAAATCAAACTCCGGACAAACAAGTGCTGGATAGGAAAATATTGCTCGGCAACAGAATTGCAAAGATTAAGGATGAGAAGCAGTTGCTTGTTGCAAGAGTTGTTCCATTTCCCAACTTGTTTTTTCACAGCTGTCAATGGAAGAAGTGTAAAATTATGGTTTCATTTATGCAGACCTGGGTCCATATTCACCAACCATTCTTAAGACCCTTCTTAGGTTTATACTCCAGAATTTCCAAATTTGAAAGTAACACCACTTCTGATTGGCTAAACCATTTGGTTTAGCCAAGAAGTTGTGTTACTTTCAAATGTAGAAAATCTTGGAGAACAAGACTAAGATCGTTCTTAAGAGTGGTTGGTGAATACTGACCCTGAGTGAAATGAATAACTTTGACCTATTACATGACAATCCCGTCCTTTAACGACCCTGAAGAAAAAGATTTTTAAAATCACGGTACGAAAAGGACAAAATGCTGGTACCCAGCATTTTCTCTTCTTCTGATGATGTTTTCTAATCTTTCAAAGACAAATACCATTATGTTAGTCACATTTCATTTGTGATCTGCAAATGTTTTCAATTTGGACAAGTCTAAAATTTTGTCATCTGGTAACTCTTTATCAGACAACAAAATTTTACCAATGTCCAAACTGAAAGCATAGGCAGACAACAAAATCAGTTTGGCTAAAAGATCACTTCTTCCTTTGAGTTTTAAGTGGTAAAAAACATTGTGGGAAAGACAGAAAATGCTAGTTTTCATAACTTTTCCTTTTCCTGCAATGTTTTCAAAAGCCTTCTTTCCCATGGCTGTTAAAAACTCAGGAATGTTTGGGAAACAGCTAAGGATATTTTCCTTCAGACAAAAAAAAAAAACTTAGCAATGCCAACTTCAAGGATTCTTTTACAGTCACAAGGGTTACAACAACACAGGATTGTTGGGTTAACCCTTTACCAGACAACAAAATTTTGGCTTTGTCCAAACTGAAAGCATTTGCAGATGACAATTTCAATGTGGCTCAAATGGTGCAATTTTTCTTTGAAAGGGTGGAAAACATTTTGGGAAAAGGAGAAAATGCTGGTTACCAGCATTTTCTCCTTTTCCCACAATGTTTTCAAAACTTAAAGGCTTCCTTCCCAGGGTCACTAAAAGGTGGCATTGTGCAGTAAAGGGTTAAAGATTGATAATGAGACCAATTCTAACTTAACTGTCAACCCTTAAAATGCTGATTAACTCTTTACCAAACGACAAAATTTCAGACTAGTCCAAATTGAAAGCTTTTGCAGATGGCAAAATAAACGTGATTGAAAAATTGAATTTTTTTTTGGAAAGGGTAGAAAACGTTGTGGGAAAAGCAGAAAATGCTGGTTACCACCATTTTCTCCTTTTCCCACAATGTTTTCAAAGGGCTTCTTTTTCAGGGTCGTTAAAAGTCGGGATTGTGCGGTAAAGGGTTAAACCAGGGCACATTTTCAATCTCGAATTAAGACCTATATAATTGCAGTTATTTCTTTTCCAGAATGTCTTGGCAGAGCAAATGGTGTAGAAGAAAGATCAGACTGCAGTCTGATCTTGACCTACACTGGCAGGATAAGCAACTATAGTTGTGAAAGGCGCTTTAACTCTTTACCAAATGACAAAATTTTGGACAAGTCCAAATTGGAAGCATTTGCAGACGACAAATTAAATGTGGTACAAAGGATGGGACTTTTATCTCAACGAGAAGAAAATGTTCGAAATAGAGAAAATGCCTGTTTCCTGCATTTCCTCCTTTTTCAACAGTATTTTCAAAACCTGTCTTGCTCAGGGTGGGTAAAACTCAGGATTGTGTGGCAGAGCTCCAGATAGAGGGAGTGATTTTGATTTCAAAATTGAAAATATCAATCACTCTCCAATAAACCCTATGTTAAGGGTACTCATTAGAATCATCTGATCAAGGCCATTCTAATGAGTACCCACAACATAGGGTTTGGAAGAGAAATAATGGATTTAGATTAATATCACACCCTTTTATCTGGAGGTCTGGTGTGGTAAAGGGTTAAGGGTCAAACTGAGGCTTTTTGACTGACACTATAGTCATTGATGGGGACTGTCTTACTTGAGATATTTGGCATATCTTGGTTCCTTCCAATACTGCAGGTACTTCAGATAGTTAATGAAGCATGATTCTTTAAAATAGCCCCTCTGTGCTAGAACTGAAATGGAAATATTTGATGTAAAAAAAATAAAACATGATTTCCTATAAAAATGATACTAGTATATCAGGAACTTTGTGATAAGCCACTGCTCATTTTTTCATGATATTTTGAAAATATGTGCAGGTGACAGTCAAGAGCTCTAGATAGAGGGAGTGACTTTGATTTCAAAAATTGAAAATATTAATCACTCTCCAATAAACCCCATGTTATGGGTACTCATTAGAATTGTCTCATCGAGACAATTGTAATGAGTACCCACCACATAGGGTTTGGAAGCGAAATAATGGATTTTGAATACTATCACTCCCTCTATTCTGGAGGTCTGGATGTCCATTGCCCTACTTCACAATAAAACTTGACCATCAGAATATCATGGCAAAAAAGAGAGTCCTAATCAAACTGCCTCTGAAATGGGTGCTTTTATCCTGGCTTGGTGATCCTAACTTCAGTATTCTACACATACGAAGGTTGTCCCAGAAGTATGTAGACTTTTTCCATCACTAGAGTGGACTATTCATGAAGAGTTTAATACCAAACTTTGGCAACATGTTATTGGATGTATTACTGATATATGCTACAAATTTCATAAAAATACAAAGGTCGGGTAAAACGTTACAAAGAAGTAAACAACATCACTAATTGCCACCCGGCGTATGATTTATGGCATTGATATCGTGTTGAAAATACACTTTAATTTCTTTTTCAAGCTGTCAACAACAATATGAATACATTTCCTGTGATAGGCACTCTATTTGTTGTATGTGTCTATATATAAATTGTTCATCAAGGAAAGACACAATCTACTGTGTTTCCATGACATCGTGCCCAGCATCAAATCTCTGGCCCCGTAGATCCAATTTAATCTTTGGAAACATGACTTGTGTAAGTGAGCAGGTACTCAAATAGTCACTGGTAACAAGATCTGGTAGGGAAGTTGTCTCAGTTTTGGAACTGAGTGCATTTTATTTATCTACCTTACTATAGTACAACAAATCAACTGTCTGTCCGTCTGGTACCCTGTGCACTGTGCACCAGCAACATGCCTCTGCCTTTCATAAAAACACATACATGATTATATTCTTGTGTTTTCCATCAGACTGCCACACTTGCCTTCTTTGGAGATTGGGATTTTGGTGTATGATAAAGATAATGAATAATGAATTGTATTTTAATACAAAGACAACGGTAATACATTTATTTTTCATACATTAAAGAAAGACGGTGCAAATACAGAAATGCACTAATATTCAACTATGTGGAAAAAGTTTAAGGCAACATCAAAAGTGATGTTATGTCATGCGCTGGGTGGCAGTTTGAGGACAGGTATTTTAAAATCCTTTGTAAATTTTTACTCAATCAGTGTATTTTGATGAAATTTGCAGCATGTATCAATGTATTAACTCTTTAATTAAAACAAAGCTCAATCCTGATGGAAGGGCTTTTGAAAACATTATGGTAGCCAGCTTTTTCTCTTTTTTCCACAATGTTTTCTACCCTTTCACATACAAAAACTTTCATCTGAGTAACATTAATTTTGTCATCTTCATGTGCTTTCAATTTGGATCAGTCCAGAAGTTTGCTGCATGGTAAGGAGTTAAACGTTACTTTACGTAGAGTCAGTGTTTAATTTTACCATGATATTTTCAGTATTCGGCTGCAAACTTGTTTCCTGAGGTAGACTACCATCAAACCAGTTTTAGGCCTTTACCAAACAAGAGCACCGCATACAGGTGCCAAGGCTCGCCTGCAGTTGCTTGATTTTCAGTGAAAATTCCATGTCAAAAATGCGGCATAACTGTAACAAAAGTACTTTGATGGTTATCTGCCCCTAGTGTATAGGTTCCCATTTTGATAATAAACAACTTGTTCAAGTTTGAAGCAAAGATCGTCAGTAACAATAAAGATATTATTTTCACACGACAACCCAGGTTACCACCATTTCCTTCTTTTTCCACAATGTTTTTATACCCCAAAACAGATACCACAATTAATTTATGGTCTGCAAATGCTTTCAATAAGGACAAGTCTGGAATTTTATCATCTGGTAAAGAGTTGGACAAACACCGTAGCAAACCTCAAAATTTGTATTTTGCTGTAACCCTTTACCACACAATCCTGACTTTTAACGACCCTGAGAAAGAAGCCTCTTGAAAGCATTGTGCATTAAGGAGATAATACTGGTAACCAGGCAGCATTTTCTCCTTTCCAACACCTTGTCAAGGACATACACCTAATAAACTGAGCCACACTTAATTTTTCATCTGCCAATGCTTTCAAAGTGGACATATCTAAAATATTTTCTTCTGAGAAAGATTTAACCACTGAGCTATGGAGGAACCTTATCTGATGAAATAAGGAATTATGTTGTGTAGAGTATCAACTTAAGTAGTGGAATTAAAAACTAGCGTGAGTTATAACAAAAAAATACTGAATACTCACAGTTCAGGTAATTTGGATTGGCTAAACATTGCACAAACTCCAGTTCTGTTTGGAATCTGATCTTCTGTTGATCTTCATTATCTGTGAAAACATCAACATTTGACACTGTACCAGGTCTTTTTACACAACGGAATTGATTTGGGACGAAACAAAAAAGTCGCCATTGCGTCCACAAGACGAAACGAAAAACAGGCACTGTTTAACATACAAATAAGTGTTGTTTTGACAAAAAATGTTTCTGTTTCCATGCTTGCAAAAGATAGCCGCTTTTTTTTTTTGGAAATTTGGCTTCTAAAAATAGCTCCAGTTACATGAGTAGCAACCTCTTATCCAAGTTATTGTGATTTCATCACATAGCAACCGCATCTGTTGCAGTCCAATATGGCTACCCTGGGGAGGAGGAAAAAATATACTCGCTCTTTTCAAGAATCCTGGCTGAAAGAGCCTGAATTTAAGCCATGAGTAATAAAAGAAACAAAATCAAAAAGCAACATTACTGTTTACTGATGAATGCATGGACTTTCAAAGATAGATGCTAACTCGGCACGCTTCTATGGCCGGACATCACCGTGCAGTTGAAATAAAAAAAAAAAAAAAAAATGCAAAGAATCGTCACTAAAATCCTTACAGCAGGCAGAAGAATGGGATTCGATGAGAGCTAGATGGGACTCAGTTTTCTGATAGGTACTGCGTCCATGGGACGCATTGAAAAAAATAAAAAATGCCAACACTGCTGTACTAAAAAAAAAAGGACAAAATTTCAGACTTGTCCAAAGTGAAAACATTTGCAGACAGCAAATAACATGTAGCTCTTGAATGACCTGGCGATATACAAAACAAAGAAATTCACAAACTGATTCAGTGATTGAGCAATGAGATAAAAAAATGGAAACTTTTTTTTTTCATGGAAGAAATTTACAATTTTTCACTGCGCTTGCTTTTCATAATTTTTGCATTATGTCAAATTATTGAAAGAAAGGGGCGTAGAACCTAGGACGCACAGAAAACAAACCCTGGACCAATGGATTGATTATAGTAAAGGTAAAAAACGAACTTGTCCCTGGACGAACTTGTCTTTGGGCGAAATGCACCCAGATTCCTTGAATGAAATTATGTTAAACGAACAATGTACCATTACAAGTTTATCTATCGTTTTTGAAAACGTTAAAATCAAAGATCAAATTACATAATTTCTGACAAATTCTCTGCTATATTTACATGGCTAACACTTAATTGAGATCTACCTGCTTGGAGTCTTGTGTTCGCCATAGCATACGATATTAGATCGACAATCTTCGCCATTGAAGTTACGGAATCGGCCGAGTTATGACGAGTGGAGAGCAGGGGTTTCAACACCGAAATGTAATATATAACCTCCAAAATGCAGCAAAATGTCCTACTTTGTAAACTTTAATCAATTGAACATAAAACTAGCCAGAGTTAAGGGAAAACAATAGAGATCTTTTCAGAGATTTGTAGAGATCTTTTTGTTGAGATCTGGAAACCAGCATTATTTCATTTTCCCACAATGTTTTCTAACAATTCAAAGACACATTCCATCGTGTCGTTTTCCAATGCTTTAAATTTGAATAGGTTCAGAAATTTTGTCGTTTGGTTAACCCTTTACCACCCGCGCATTGCCGCCTTTTAACATCCCGGGGAAGGAAGCCCTATGAAAAAGTTGTTGGAGAAGGAGAAAATGCTGGTTACCAGTATTTTCTCCTTTTCCCACAATGTTTTCTTCCCTATCAAAGAAAAATTGCACCATTTGAGCCACACTGAAATTGTCGTCTGCAGATGCTTTCAATTTGGACAAGGTTGAAATTTTGTCGTCTGTTAAAGGGTTAAGACTTTATGCAGGATAATGAAGGTTATAAATCAGAGCGTAAGCTTGTGACCTTGGTTGATCCTTCGAGCGCCGAGTAAACCAAACAGACATTGGAAAAAGATTTATAACAGGTGGAATTACAAGTTGGCTTCTTTAAAAAAGAAGTCAGGAGAGGTCAGCATCAATATTTCCAAATAGTTTATTGGCTTTAAATTTCAATATATTTCACAACACGTAAACAAACAAGTAAGGCATTATATGATTGCCGCTGCATAGAAACCTCTTATGCATTACATGACAGACCAGACAAGATGAATGATGGAACGGAAAATAAAAGAGGAAAATATCGAAAATAGTCTTGGTTCTTGTATCGGATGTCGAAACACATTAAACACATTTGCAATCAAATTAATACAAGAATCTTTTTTTGAAATCCGTCACATAAAAAAAAAAACACGTCTATTTCCTATTTCAGTTTTTTTTTTTTATTTCGGTTTCTTTATAAAACCATGACGAAACAGACTGTGTAGCAGGACAATTTTGCAAAAAAGTGGATTTAGATTGCAATTTCTGAGGCACAGAACGTGCAGTCTGATTTGGATCTACACTGTCCGATTAGGAGAAATTTCTTCTCCCAAAATACCTCTGAAATAGCAAAATTTGGGTTTTAATGTCGGCTTGAACATTTTATTTCACTTGTACAGCATGATACCGATTAACTCTTTCCCAAACGACAAAATTTGGACTGGTCCAAATTGAAAGAGTTTGCAGACGACATTATTAAATTTGATGAAAATGGTAGAAAGTTCTCAAAATGGGTAGAACACACTGTGGGAAAAGGAGAAATTGCTCGCTACGAGCAATTTCTCCTTTTCCCACTGTGTTTTCAAAAGACTTGTGCTGCAGACACGTGAAAACCAGGGCTTGTTTGGGAAAGGGTTAAAACTGTTTCACAAAACAAGACCTATCTACTACCACTCAAAACAAAACGTACTGAAACCCACAAAGAGTTTGATCTGATCATGCAAGCTGACGGCGTAGATCCAAGATCAGACTGCACGTTCTGTGCAGCCTGATCTTGGGTCCACACCATCTACAAAAGTCGACAGAAAACGCAGTTTCCTCTACAGAGGACATTTTTTTCGTTTCCAGCAAAGTGAATCTGAAAATATTGTACCATTATATCGAGCAACTTCCCCTTTGGCAACAAAATTTCACATAACCTACAAGATGTAGGCGTTCAGTGCACCTGTCCATGCTTTCCTGGAGTTTCTTTTACCAGTGCTACGCACAATATTCTTTCCAAGCAACTGGCTGATTTCCGACATAATCATCGTCGAAACATTGGTCAGCGGTAAGAGAGGAATGAATCAATCCTCGGAAAGAAATTGGCCGAGCCTGGGATCGAACCAGTGATCCCCTGTTTTCAAGTCCCGTCCTTTACTGACTGAGCTACACCGGGACTCAGGATGGGTCTGTTTGGTAATTGTTTTATTGGCACTTGTATGTTTCATGATTTAGAAGTACATGTATTCCAGATGGAGCTATCTATCTTGGCAACATGGATTAGAATGGAATACATGTAAGTAAATTAGGTCGATCTCGTGACACCAGGATTGCCTGTAAATACAGAAGCAGGAAAAGGTAAATAAATTTTATTAAGGCTCAATGTCAGGAAAAATAAACATAGTGTCCGAATTTAACCGTAATAAGTGGGCTATGTTTGATTTCAATAATATTTCGGGGAACCAAATCAAGTGGATTGTTTGAGTACATGGGGCCGAAATGTTGCGATTTTAACCCTTAAACTGCCAAATGTATGAAACGTACAATTCCACTCAATAGTGAAAACCCAAATATTGCTATTTCAAAGTTGATTTCACGGGAAAGAAAGTACTGTATCGGACTGTGTAGATCAAAGACCAGACTGCACGTTTTATTTTACAGTCTGATCTTGTTTACGCCGTCCACAAAAGCGTCCCGAGTCGCGATTAGCAGCCTAAGGCTTAATTAGGGCTGTTAGGTCAGAGTATTTAACGGTGCAGATCGAAGATCACGATCTATAATGTCTGCAAAAACACGATATGGCAGTATAGGGATTTAACTATTTACCAAACGACAAAAATTTTAGACTGGTCCAAATTGAAAGCATTTGCAGACGACAAAATAAATGTAATTGAAAAATTTAAATGTGTCTTGGGAAGGCTAGAAAACATCGTGGGAAAAGGAGAAATTGCTGGTTACCAGCATTTTCTCCTTTTCTCACAATGTTTTTAAAGGGTTTCTTTTACAGGGTCGTTAAAAGTCGGTATTGTGTGGTAAAGAGTTAAAGCTCGGCCGGGTAGCTCAGTGGTTAATACGTCTGACTCGAGACCTGGTGGGTTCTATACCAAGTTGCGGCAAACTTTCTTTCATCTCCCATCTCTTGTGCATGTGAGAAAGTACATGTAGTCAGTGGCTTGGAAAGAAAGTTGTGTGGGTACTAATGAGAGAAAGCTAGGTGCATTGGTGCCCTGGCCGCCTTAATATGACCTTAGCTGTTGAAAGGCGTAAAACTTCAATACAAAACAAACAAAAAACAAAGGGATTTAAAGCATAATCTAACACTTGCATTTTTCGTCGGGCCCTGCGTTGCCCAATATATCAATATATAGCAAACCAGAGCCTCGGGTAAGATCCTCGGGTAATCCCTCTCTCTCTGTGACTGCCATAATCCAAACCGAACAGTATTTCGAGGGTAACACACGCGCGTGGAAAGTTTTACAACAAAACTATTTTTAGCTATTATTTTAATACATATTCCAGGTCCAATACACCCCCTTCACTTTATGAATGACATGCCAACGGTGCTACCTGCCTGACCTTGATCAAACATTATAAATCACCCAATCTCGAGCATACTTAACACTTAAGCTGCTGAATGAATGATACACAGATTTCTACTCAATACTAAAAGCCCAAACATTGCAGTTTCAAAATTGATTTCACTGGATAGAAAATACCGCATCGGACAGTGTGGATCAAAGATCAGACTGCACGTTCTGTGCAGTCTGATCTTGATCTACACTGTCCGCAAAAGGTCAGTGGGTCGCGATTAGCAGCTTAAGGGTTAAGCTTTCAAGCCGATGGCAAAAATCAAAATGTTGGTATTTCAAAGTTATGGAGGTTGAGCAAATATCTCATTGGACAGTGTAGATTCAAGATAAGAGTGCTCGTTCTGTGCAGTCTGATCTTGATCTACACTGTCCGCAAACGTTCTGCGAGTCGCTCTTAGCAGCCTAAGGGTTAACCCTTTACCAAACGATCCCGTGCTGTAACGACCCAACGACGCTTGAGTGGATAACATTTAAAAACATTGCAGCATTAAAGGGCAATTGCTGGTAATCAGCATTTTCACTTTTTCAAACAATGTTTTCTACCCTCTTAACCCTGTACCATCCAATCCCGAAATTTAGCGACCCTCGCGAGGACGGCTGTTAAAAACATTGTTTGAAAAGGTGAAAATGCTGGTAACCAGCATTATACTGCTGGCTACTGCGGGCCGTTTGCGGTCCGATTTTGCGGGCCAATTTAATACACCAATTTTCAAGGGCTTCTATCGCTAATCGATACCTGACGGCTCTTATTCTTACCTTATCGAGTACATACAGTAGGGGATATTCATTTGTTTTTTTATTACGAGTTATTGGTAATTTTACAATTTAATACTTCTGATGTGTTACCCTATGACCCATTACTGCAGTCTACACACATTTTCAGACACGCCGTTTGTAGCATCACCAGCTCCTAAATAGGAATAACATCTTATAAGTACAATCTAATTGAAATTTCACCTTTCATCAATTTATGCAATTTATGCAATTGATTGTATGGTGTTTAACGCCGTTTTAAACATTATTTCAATTATATCGCGGCGGCCAGTGCGTCTATCAATGCTTTCCTGGAGTTTCTTGTACCAGTACTACGCACAATATTCTTTCCAAGCCACTGGCTGCTTTCCCACATAAACATCGTCGAAACAATGGTCAGCGATGAGAGAGGAATAAATCCTGTCTCAATGACTATCATCAATCCTCGGAAAGAAATTATCGGAGCCGGGGATCGAACCAGAGATCTCCTGTTCGCTAACGACTGAACTACGGGGGCTCGGCTCAATCTATGCAAAACAACGGGGAAAACGAGACACATACTGGCCAGAGTACTTTTCATTATATTTCCCTTCAAACTGAACCACAAAAGAATTGCAATATTCATATTCCAGTACCTCGTTGTCTGTCTTTTTCAACCCTCTAGCACACAATCCCGACTTTAACCGACGCTCAGGAAGTGGTCTTTGGAAAACATTATGGCACCCTAAGGAAGAAGGCTTTTGAAAACAATGTGGGAAAAGGAGAAAATGCTGGTTACCTTGCAAACACAAATTTCAGTTTTGAGTCCCAATTATTTTGTCGTCTGCAAATGGTTTGAATTTGGACTTGTCTAACATTTTGTCGTCTGGTAAAGAGTTAAGTCATCAGATTTTTGACCTTGCTTATATGCGAGTTGAGACGGAGAAAACCCCGTCGTTGATTGGATCGAGAAATATACGTCAGCGATGCCTCGCTCGTGACCTCTGTAAGTGCCAACCTCTTGGCATTTCAGTGTGGGGAAAAATTTGAAATTAGATCTATAACTTATGAAATCTTTTCCGTTAGCCCTTCGCAATCAGACACTTTAAACCTTAGGCTGCTAAGCACGACTTAAGGACCTTTTGCGGACAGTGTAGATCAAGATCAGACTGCACAGAACGTGCAGCCTGATCTTGGATCTACACTGTCCGATAAGGAGATATTTTTCCATAAAAATACCTTTGAAATAGTAAAACTATGGGTTTTTCGCTATCGCCTTGAAAGTTTCATTTCACTTATTTAGCAGGTTAAGGGTTAAACTTGTTAATATTGAAGGCGTTTGCATAAGACCGCTATCAAATGGGACTCAAATGTTTTATTCGTCTTGGAAAGGAGAGAAAACATTGTGGGAAAAGGAAAAAAATGCTGGTTACCTGCATTTTATCCTTTTCCCACAATGGTTTCAAAAGCCTATTTCGTCAGGGCCGTTAAGGCATGCGATTGTTTGGAAAAAGGCTTAACGGACAATGCACATTTTATTATTTTACCAAACGACAAAATTTTAGACTCGTCAAGATTTTAAAGCAAATTAAATATGGCGCAGATTAGGAGAGTGTCTTTGAAAGGTTTGAAAACATCCTTGAAAAAAAGAAAATGGTGCTAATAGCAAGTAATATTTGATGTCTGGGTTGGATCGAAATACATATTGCTAACCAGTTCAGCGATATGCGAAAACAGGGGCTTTTGCGGACAACAAAAGATTCAGATCCAAAGGCACAGAACGTGTCGTCTGATCTTGGTTCAACACTGTCTGGTTGTCCAGTCAAGTCTATAGGATTTTAAAATCTTTCTCAGTGTTAGTGGAGTGTATTTTCGAGGTCGAAAGATGTTGAGTTTACATATACATACCCTACGTACTAGTAGCCCCAAAAATAAGGGAACTTGTTTCTTCTAATATGACAAGACAGACATCTGAAACCTTCAGCAGATTCCAAGAGCAGCGATACGATGTATCATCTCCAGTGTACCCACCAGGTGTCGTGCAGGTGTTGCTGCACATGTAGGTCACACCCGATATTGACTTTGGATTTCATGTCTTTTATTATGTTTTAGGTAATTAAAAGATGAAATGAGCCGCGCCCTGGCAATAGGGGGCTTAATGCATCTCCGTGATCCATCGTACAGGCCATCACATTATCATGGATCCATAATAGCCATTTTTTAACAATCGACTTATTCAAGAGGTAGACTGGTCCTTGGACATAGAGAAAATTGACCAATAGCGAAAAGTTTCGGCCCAGGTCAGCCTGCGCGGACTGTGCAGGCTGACCTGGGTAGATACTGCTCGCAGATGCATTAAGCCCCCTTTTCACAGAGCATGGCTCAAGTACAAGGGTACCATTATTTCCGACTCTACGTTTATTTTGGGCTGGAAGTGTTGACAAGGTCGTTCAGTTTGTGTTATCCCTCGCGAGCGCTTCGAACAATTTGAGGCGCTTATACGGACACTGCATATCAAGATTACCGGTGAATAAACTGGTGGGTGGGGAGGGGGGAAGTGGAGACAGAAAGAAAGCCAATGTTCGATGGTAAACTTGTTTTATTGTGGGAAAAAAGTCTCTATTCTACAAACACAAACAAAAAAGATACCATTTTCTCTAGCTATCAAGCCCTAATAGAGTCTTAAAAAAAATAAAAGATCTACTAAAATTAAATAAATGAGCATAGCTCTCTGACAAGGGTGTTTAATGCTTCTGCAAAAAGTATCAACCCAGGTCAGCCTGCGCAGTCCGCGCAGGCTGACCTGGGTCGAAACTTTTTGCTATTTGTCAGTTTTCTGCACGTCAAAGGACCAATCTACCATATGATTTAGCTGTTCGTGAGACAAAGTGGATTTTATGGATCCATAATTAATGAAAAAAAAAAAAAAAAAAAAAAATCAGTGACAAGGCCAAATGATAGGAAAATACAGGAAGTATGGGAAAATTTAAAAAAAGGAGAATTCTGAAACATTAAATACAAGAACACTGGAATCAGTTTACAACCTACCATAACCTTTTACCGCATAATACAGAGTTTTAACGACCCTGCGGAAGAATGCTTTCGAAAACATTGTGGGAAAAGGAGAAAATGCTGATCCCTGAAGTCCATTGTGTCTAATAACCGACTGGATCATGAGGTTAACTGGTCCTTGGACTTAAAGAAAATTGACCAATAGCAAAAAAATTCGGCGCAGGCTGGCCTGGAACGATACTTTTTGCCGATGCACCTAAGCCCCATTTTCACAGAGCCTGGCTCTTTCATTATATACAGCATCTTTGTCTTCATTTGCCTTTCTGTTTATAAAAAAAAAAAAAGCAACATCTGATACCTCAGAATGCCTCATGATAAATAGAAGAGAGAAGATACGTTTTTGCCATTTGATGATGTGAAAGTGCATCTGTGTGTCCTGAAAAAAAAAACTTTTGAAAATATTGTGGAGAAAAGAAGAAAATGCAGGAAACCAGCATTTTCTCCTTTTTCAACAATGTGTTCTATTCTTCAGGTATATTCTTCAAAGAAACTTTTGAAATATATTCTTCAAAGCTCGTCACATGAGCCACATTTGATTTGTCGACTATAAATGTCTTCAAAGTAGACAAGGCAAAATTTCGTCTTACCGTATAGAGTTGAATAAAGTATGTCTATAAACAGTGATCTGGATTTTTCGTGAGAGTGTCCTTTGGCAAGACACTTCAGGGCCCTAGTCTAGTACTGGTGGAACCCAGGAAATACGTGAATATGTGATATGACTGAACTAATGGTGAAAGCGGCATGAAACACCATTCAATCAATCAAATACTGATCAAAATACAGTCTCTGCCGTGCTCTGGCGAAAAGAATCAATCTAGGTCAGCCTATGCAGTTCGTACAGGCTGACCTGAGTCGAAATTTTTGCCATCGCCTAATTTTCTGCTTGACAAAGGACCAGTCTACCTCATAATTCAGTCGTTTGTTAGACAAACTGGCTTTATGGATTCACAATATTATGATGATTTGCTTGGTACCATGCATCACGGAGATGCATTAACTCTTTACCACACAAGAAAAATTTAGACTGGTCCAAATTGAAAGCATTTGCAGACAACAATTTAAATGTGGCTCAAATAATGGAATTTGTCTAGGATAGGTTAGAAAACATTGTGGGAAAAGGAGAAAATGCTGGTTTTCCCACAATGTTTTCAAAAGGCCTCTTCCTCAGTTCCTCAGGGTCGTTAAAGGTGGGGATGGGTGGTCAAGGGTTAAACGCCCCCCCACCCCCCGAGCTTTGCTCAAGTCTTTATTATACATAAATAAGTCTATCCCGGACATGAGCCCCAAGTTGACATTACAACAGGTCAGAAAGTCACAGCAAAGAGCACATGAGACAAGCCAGGCAAATGCAGCAAAGGCGCTTAGCTGGAGCACATAACTCTTACCCTGCTAAATAAGTGAAATGAAACTTTTAAGCCGATAGTAAAAACCAAGATTTTGCTTTTTCAAAGGTAGTGTTTTGGGAAAGATTTTCTCTTTATCGGACAGTGTAGATTCAAGATCAGTCTGTCCGTTTTGTGCAGTCTGATCTTGATCTACATTTAGAATTTTCTAAATTTGAAAGTAACGCAATTTCTGATTGGCTAAATCATTTGGTTTAGCCAATCAGGAGTCGTTTTACTTTCAAATTTAGAAAACCTTGAAGAATAGGACTAAGAACATTCTTAAGAATGGCTGGTGAATACGGACACTGGTTCTCTGTAGTAAGAATTATCTAAACTTAACTGTGAATCGTTTTAATTTCGGGTTCTTCAGGTTATCCAGAGATCCGCCTGAAGGCGCATGTATATCCCACGGTGATATATTTCTGACACCAACGACCCGATGAGCCATTCATTCCCGGTTCGTAGATAGGAACTTGTAATGAAACCGGAACGCATTCCTTTTCATTTGCCTCGACACAAAAAATGCAGTTATGAACAGCTTGAAACACGGTAGATGGATAAAAAGCCGGGTTTCTTTCTCTGACATAATGCCAGGGACAAGATGAACGACCCTCGACACCGATGAGACCAGAAGTGTCTGGCATATGTTGTGGACACTGGGTATCTTGGCCGGACACATTTTCCCTTACCCAACCGTTGGGTGAACACGATCTGCTACTGTCTATTCTGCCATTGTACGAATTATAGGTCATGTTTTGAATGAATTGCATTCCGATGTGGTCTGTCGTGTCACGAATGTTGCGTTTTATGAATCGGGACAGGCATGGGGGTATATTATACACTATCGCCAGCAAAATACAGACTCTGCTTGCTATATTCTTCATCTAAAAATAAATTACAAAAAAATGATTGTCAGTTGTACAGTTAAAAACTGTAGTAGCAACACAAAATTAATATCATTTATGCACAATGAAAATGGGTGGCGGTTAATACCCTAAGTCCACAATGGTGTCCCAACAAACTTAAGGTTGGTTAACCCTTAGGCTGCTTAGAGCGACTCAAGGAACTTCTAGAGCAAGATCAGGCTGCACAGAACTTAAGAAGACATTTTCCCCTAAAAATAACTTTGAGATAGCAACATTTACGTTTTTACTATAGGCTTGAAAGTTCCCTTTGACTTATTCAGTAGATTCAGGGTTAACTCTTTACCAAACGACAAAATTTTAGACTGGTCCAAATTGAAAGCATTAGCAGACGACAAAATAAATTTGACCCGAAAACTAAAATTTCCTTTTGGTTGGGTAGAAAACATTGTGGGAAAAGGAGAAAATGCTGGTTACCAGCATTTTCTCCTTTTCCCACAATGTTTTCAAAAGCTTTGTTTCTCAGAGTCGTTAAAAGTCGGGATTGTGTGGTAAAGGATTAAAATGTTTTTTTTTTTTATAAAATTTTCACTCAAAACTTTACGACAAAGTACAAAAGCCTACTAGGGTCAAGATACTTATAAATGATATGTTTTAAACTGAAATGCATTTTATCACCGGCTCTGTTTACATTTGGTCGCTATAGATGCTTTAACCCTTAGGCTGCTACGCGCGACTCACTGACCTTTTACGGACATTGTAGATCAAGATCAGACTGCACAGACCGTGCAGTCTGATCTTGGATCTACACTGTCCGTAAGGAGATACATTTCTCCAAAAAATAACTTCGATACAGCCGAATTCAGGTTTTTAATATCGACTTAAATTAAAAGGTTTTTTTTAGGTTATTTAACAGGATAAGGGTCAAGTTACTTTGTTACAGGTTTTCTAGAATTCTAAATACCTTGTTCGACTTCTTCTTTTGTAGGTAGAAGTAGTAATAGATGTTGTTGTTGTCGCTGTTGTTCTTCTTCGCCCTCTTGTTTCTTCGGCGTCAGCAAAAGCTACAGGGTCAGCTTTTGTGTTTATCGGCTGATATGTTTTGTATGTTGTTTCTATTTTTCTCTCTAATATATGAACTAAAATCGTATTTTGGTTCCCAAAAATATCGTCTGGCTTTTTACTCTGGTCAACCTTTTTTCGACTTGCACGTGTGCTGCTTTGAATATCCCCGACTTTCGAGTTTCTGTGAAAACTTGTCGTCTGATGCAGATCTTCGAGCTAGGACACCGCTTTATATAGGTTTGCAAAAGTTCTATACTTGATTCATGTCATGTACGTGTACTTAAACCCTTACGCTCCTTCAAATCTTAAGTTGTCTTTGCGAACAGTGTAGATCAAGATCAGACTGCACAAAACGTGCAGTCTGATCTTTGATTAAAGATTCTGAACAAGAGCAATATTGAAATTATACATATTTGAGTTCTTATTTTTAGATTGAAAACGCCCATTAGGTTAATTCGGTACCCTAAGGGCCAAGATTTTTTTTCTAACAAATTTTCATCAAAAATCAAAGGTGGATTTTTTGTAGGCGTATTCCGGATACAGTTGAAACACTTCTCTATAAGATAATAAATACTATCTAGATCCTTATGCACGAAAGTAGGAAACTTTCTATCTATAGTTACTTGAACCCCTTAACGCTTTACCACATGACAAAATTTTAGACCAGTCCAAATTGAAAGCATTTGCAGACAACAAATTAAATGCAGTTGAAGAATTGAAATTGGTTTTGTAAAGGGTAGAAAACATTATGGGGAAAAGGAGAAAATGCTAGTTACCAGCATTTTCTCCTTTTCCAACAATGTTTTCAAAAGGCTTCTTTCCTAGCTAGGGTCGTTAAAAGTCGGGATTGTGTGGTAATGGGTTAACCATAATCCTGCTAAATAAGTTGAATGAAACTTTCAAGTCAATAGTAAAAAACAGAATAATGCTATTTCAAACTTATTTTTGAAGGAAAATATCTCCTTATCGGACAGGGTAGATCAAGATCAGGCTGCACGTTCTGTGTAGTCTGATCTTGATCAACACTGCCCACAAAAGGTCAGTGAGTCCCACTTAGCAGCTTAAGGGAAAACAAACGACACTTGTCTAAATTGAAAGCATTGACGACAAATAAATGTGACTCAAAAATTGAAATTTGGTTTCGGGAGCGTAGAAACCATTGGAGGATGCTTGCAAAAGTCCCCATCTGTAAGGTACCGAGCCCCGGTAGCTCAGTCGGTAGCGTACAGGACTTGAGAACAAGGGGTCGCTGGTTCGATCCCCGGCCAGGTCAAGTTCTCCCCGCGGATTGATGACATTCATTGCGACAGGATTCTTTCCTCTCCTACCGCTGACCATTGTTTCCGTGACGGTTTTGTAGGAAATTAGCCAGTGGCCTGGAAAGAATATTGTGCGGAGTACCGGTCAAAGAAACTGTAGGAAAGCATCGACAGGTGCGCTGGCCGCCGCGATATAATTGAAATAATGTTAAACACCATACAATCAATCAATCAGTCAATTCTTTTGGGTTGTTAAAACTTAGGATTGTTTGGTAGAGAGTTGATACGCCTCATATGATAGAATTTGTCCTTGAAAGGTTAGGAAATAACCTGGTCACAAGCATTTTCTCCTTTCCCCATAAATTTTTTAAAGAACTGAAGTAATATCCTTAGAGAATCGTCAAAACACGTGATTGTTCTAAAAAGGTAGTGGTAAAATTAACTCTACAACAAAATTCTGAGTTTTAACGACCCGCTGGGGAAGGCGTTTGAAAACATTTTGGGAAAAGGAGAAAATGCTGGTAACCAGCATTTTCTCCTATTCCCAAAATGTTTTCTACCCTGTTAACGACAAATTCCAACGTCCGAGCCACATTTGATTTACCATCTGCAAATGATTTGAATTTAGACCAGTCTATAATGTCGTCGTTTGGTAAAGGGTGAATGGTAGGCCTATTTGACATTAAACAAAATTACGCGTTACCAAAACAGCGCCTTGTTTCGATGACTCTGAGGAAAAAGGGCGTTTGAAAACGTTGTGGGAAAAGGAAAAATGCTGACAACCTTTTCCCACAATGTTTTTACTGTTTCAGAAAAAGAAGCCATCATCTGAGTCACATTCAAATTTGTCGTCTGCACATGCTTTCAATTTGGACTATTCTAAAATTTGTCGTCTGGTAAAGAGTTAAAGTACATGACACACCAAATAGTTACACATTCTTTTTTTCTTTTTCTAATATTTTATAGCATACTTTCCAATTTGTTATTTAACCCTCATCCTGCTGAATCAGTTAAATTACACTTTCAAGTCGATAGTAAATAACCAAGTGTTGCTATTTCAAACTCATTTTTGAGGAATTAGTATCTGCTAATCGGACAGCGTAGATCCAAGATCAGACTGCACGTTCTGTGCAGTCTGGTCTTGATCTACACTGTCCGCAAAAGGTCATTGAGTCGCGCTTAGCAGGTCGGGGGTTAAATGAAATTCCCTTTCTCCCCTATTAATACTCATTCTCCAAACATATCCTTTTCCATAACAGAAAGTACTTTTCGGTCAATACTCATTCTTCACACATATCCTTGTCCGTAACTAAAAGTACTGATCAATTAAAAAAATAAAGCATTTCCCATTGATAACCCCATGTAGTGCTAAATAAATAAATAAATAAATAAATTAGATAGACACCTCTCATTCAGATTTACAATTTTATGTTCTTTTTTAGCCAGAGTATCTAACAAAGAAGTGTCAGAGTAGATCTTAGATCAGACAGTACGTTCCGATCTTAATCTACACTGACGGTTTAGGCAATTAAATCTGGTCTCGGCACTACTAGAGTTAACCAACAATCCCATGTTTTCACGACCCCCGTGGAAGACGGCTTTCGAAAACTTAGTTGGAGAGAAGAAAATGCTGGTAACAAGCATTTTCTCCTTTCCCCACAATGTTTTCTAACTTTGCAATGGTAGATGAGCCTGATTCTGACAAAAGGGGGTTTAATGCAACTCTACGGTGTATTATACCAAGCAATTCATCGTATAATTATGGATCTATAAAATCCATTTTGTCTAACAATCGACGGAATCATCAGGTAGAATCGTCCTTTGCCATGTAGAAAATTGACCAAAAGCGAAAAGTTTACTGCGTAGGCTGACCTGGGTCGATACTTTCTTGTAGATGCATAATCCCCCTTTTCACAGAGCATGCCTCAAATTATTTGGGTCACATTTAGTCGTCTGCAGATGGTCTCCATTTGAACAAGCCTACGAACTTTGTCGTTTGATACAAATTTAACCCTTAGGCTGCTAAGCTCGACTCACTGACCATTTGCGGACAACGTAGATCAAGATCAGACTGCACAGAACGTGCAGTCTGATCTTGGATCTACACTTTCCGATCCGGAGATACTGGTTCCTCAAAAATAACTTTGAAATAGCAACACTTGGTTGTTTACTATCGACTTGAAAGTGTAATTTAACTTATTTAGCAGGATAGGCGTTAACCCTTTCCCAAATGACAAATTTTGGACTGGTCCAAATTGAAAAAGTTTGCAGACAACAATTTTAAATTTGATGAAAACGGCAGAAAGTTATCAAAAAGGGGAGAAAACACTGTGGGAAAAGGAGAAATTGCTCGTTACGAGCAATTTCTCCTTTTCCCACAGTGTTTTCAAAAGACTTGTACTGCAGACACGTGAAAACCAGGGCTTGTTTGGGAAAGGGTTAATTAAATAACAGATTGGAAAGTATGCTATAACATATTAGATCTACTCTGTCCGATAAGGAGATATCTTTCCTCCAAAAAATCCCCTTGAAATAGGACAATTTGGGCTTATACCATCGGCTTGAAAGTTTCATTTCTTTTATTTAGCAGGGTAAGGGTTAATTTTTTGCCACCCCCCCCCCAAAAAAAAAAAAAAATAAATTTCATGTGTTGTGAGGGACAAAAATCTACTTCCACAATTTGATCACAGTTTTGAATTAAGATTCAAGATTCTTTTAGCGTAGATTTAGACATGTTATTTAGTATTTAGGCCATCGGCCCATATTACAATGAATAAATATAAAAAAAAAAATAAATGAAAATAATTGGCACAGAGTGACTTCTAATTTTTTTATGGAAAACTTAACATAGATTCTTCAGACACTTTCAAAAATGGGGCACGTGCTCGGGACCATAGCATAACGAAATAGATCGGTTTTTAATCCTGTACCGCACAATGCCGCCAGTAGTATAGGAGGGTAGATTCGGGACAAATGAGGCATTTTGTCCCGAATCTACCCTCCCTGGGGCCAATTTGTCCCGAATCTACCCTCCCTAGGGAGGGCAATTTCGGGACAATTTGGGCAAAAGACCGGTCAAAACGTCAAACCGGAAGTGGATGTCCGCCATCTTGGATTTGTCCCGAATCTACCCTCCCTAGGGAGGGCAATTTCGGGACAATTTGGGCAAAAGACCGGTCAAAACGTCAAACCGGAAGTGGATGTCCGCCATCTTGGATTTGTCCCTAGTTCCACCTCCCTAGGGAGGTGGGACTAGGGACAAAATGTCCAAATTGGGTCGAAAAAATCGTCTGGGGAGGTTATTTCGGCATTTTGGCGGCCATCTTGGATTTGTCCCTAGTTCCACCTCCCTAGGGAGGTGAGACTAGGGACAAAATGGTCCGCTGACCTCCCACGTAGGTCTCTCTGGGGCAGGCACTATGGGACATAATGGTCATGTGACGTCACAGGTTGGACTTAGTCTTTTTCCACCATCTTTGTTCTGCTGAGAGCTGTTCTTTCTTTCTCTATTATCGTTGGACTTAGTCTTTTTCCACCGTCTTTCGTTCACCTCTGTAGGACTTAGCCAAGTCTCTATCACCGTGTTGGACTTAGTCTTTTTCTCCACGATATGGATTATTTCCCCTCCTCAACTTGGTTCAGACAGAGAGTATCGTTGGACTTAGTCTTTTTCTTCGTCTTCGATCGGCTTAGGCTTTCTCTCTACCATCGTTGGACTTAGTCTTTTTCTCCCACGTTATGGGCTATATTCCCTCCTCAGCTTGGTTCAGACAGAGAGTATCGTCGGACTTAGCCATTTCTCAGCTTTCGTTCAACTTAACCATTTCTCTCTATTAGGATAAAGTTGGACTTAGTCTTTTTCCATCTTCGATTAGGTGTTGTAGATAATTAGTAGATAGAATATCATGTTCTATGTGAAATAGAACGTGATGTTCTATCTACATGCTTCCGCCCACGTTCGCGCTCTTCATTTTAATGGAATTAACATTAACCAATCGTTAGCTTCGTTACATTTTCTACATTCACATAGATATTGTAGGACTTAGTCTTTTTTTGATCTATATGCTTCCGCCCACGTTCGTACTCTTTCATTTTAATGGAATTAACATTAGCCAATCGTTAGTTTCGTTACATTTTTTTTGCATTCACATAGATATTGTAGGACTTAGTCTTTTTCTCTAATCTCATTTGATCTATATGCTTTCGCCCATGGTCGCGCTCTTAATTCTGTATCAAAGTAGGTCAATCCTCCTGCCAGGCTATAAAGCCGCCAGATTTCTCTATAGATCATTTCCACGATGAAGTTGTCCGTGCGCTGTTCTCCATGGTGAGTCTTTTTCTGCCATGTTGGATTTCTAATACCAAGCTAATGTGGGTTATTTGATGGAAGTTCGAGAAGGAAGTGAAGGAAGCTATAGTCTTTTCAGACCTAACCTTTCAGTTTTTACTTTTCTTCAAATTGTCCTCTTCAGGACTAACCAAGACCCAGAAAGTCTGCTTCTTCAAATTGTCAAATTGTCCAAGAAACAAAGTCAAGTCCTATATGTTTATTTTATATCTTTATTTAAAACTTTTTATTTAAACTTTTGTACAATAATCATTACAATGATACATTTAAAAACATTCTGTACAATAATCATTACAATGAAACATTGAACTGTTAGAAACATTGAACTGTAGAAATATAGATATATACAATGAAACATTTAAAAACTTTATGTACAATAATCATTGACTGACTTATAACCATAAAACCATGTCTAAAAGACTAGTACCTTATTCGGACAGTACGCTTCTAAAACCATGTCTAAAAGACCATCAGCCCTAAAACAAGGTCTAAAAGTCTAGTACCGTATTCAGATAGATTCTTCAGACAGAGCAAGTAGCGATGAGGCAATGCAGTCCATGTCGAATTTTAAGTATGAAAATATATATATATATATATACAAACTATAAGTATGAAATATATATATATATATATATACAATTGTAAGAAGAGAAAAAATACTACAGGCATTTGAAAAATTGTTTTTAAATAGTTCTTTTGAAAATAGTTCTTTTGAAACAGTTCTTTCGGAAATGTTTTTCTGTTAAAAATTACAGACACAATTTTCTTTTTTTCTTCGGGATGTCAGGCTCACAATCACTCTTGCGTTTCTTTTCATTGTTTTTAATATCATTGTTTTCGACCTTGTTATTTTTCAATACAAGATCTGGACAACTTTTTGCGCTGTGTTTTTTGGATTTCAAAAATTTCTCGTTCACAACATCGGATTTCCATCTACGTCTCAACTCGATATCTGAACAGGTCTTCTTTTCTTCTCGTCGAATTTTCTTTTCTGAAGAAAGTTTCTTGTTTTTCCCCTCTCCAGGCAGTGAAGAAGGTTTCTTGTTGATTTTATCGTTGATTTTCTTTTCTTCAACTTTTGAAGAAATCTTGTTGGTTTTATTGCTGATTTTCTTTCCTTCAACTTGTGAAGAAAGTGCCCCTGAAGAGGTTTTCTTCTTCACAGGGTAATCTATCTGAATTCTACAGATTTCTGTATCGCTGATTTCTGTGTTATCAAGCTCCATATTTTCAATCTCCCTTTCGATCTGATTTTCGATCTGTTTTTCGGTCTTTTCAGGCGATGGGTCGTTGATTTTATCGTTGATTTTATCGTTGATTTTATCATTGATTTTATCGTTGATTTTCTTTTCTGAAGAAGATTTCTTGTTTTGGGGATTTTTCCCCTTTCCACTCGATGAGGTTGTAGGTTGTGACGGTTTTGTCTTCCGTTTATTCTCGTCTACTTTATAGGATAATAGAGACCCAACGTATTTCATATGTTGAGATTCACCAACCGTTTCCGCTGTTGGTGAAATTTTGACATCGTGGGTGTGGGGGTTCACGAAGACAAAAACGAATCTCCACATTTGATTTTCTTTCTCTGGACATTGGTTGGCCCAATGTCCTGATCTGTCGCATGTAAAGCAAATATTCGTTGTCGTATCATCCACTCTATGGCGTTTGTCGAATGTCGCTTGATCCAGGACTCTGGTGATACGATAGACGCCTTTTTCTGCAGAATGTTGGTGGGATAGAAATGATCCCACATAGTTTCCAGTATGGTAGACTTGATATCGTGGTGGTATATTGCTGATCTCATAATCGTGAGTGTATGGGTTAACATACAAATACACTCTCTTTGGCGTTGTACTTTGTAGCTTGAACTCACTCATTTTTCTATCGACTGCTCTGTTTGAAATCTTTCCGAAGAATGATGGAAATGTCAATCGTAACATCTTTTATGTCCGTTCGGTCTGAAAAAGATATAAAAAGCTAGGATTTTTGAGTTTTGGGTCATTATATGACTCGTAATCAGCCATAAAACAATGCCTAAAAGACTAGTCCCGTATTCGGACAGTACAAGCGACGATGAGGCGATTCAGCCCATGTCGAAGAAGAGAAAAAAATTGTTGCCGGCAAAGAAAAGAAAAAGAATCCTAGTCTACCCAGACAGTAGCAGTCATGATGAAACCGATGATGAGAAATTTCCACCCAAAAAGAGAAAAAGTTTACCATTGAAAGAAGAAGAAAGTGACTGTGAAAGCTACGATGAGAAATCTTTGAAAGAGCTATATCAAAAACCAAAACAGTCCTTTTCAGGACTAACCAAGACCGATAAAAAATCTTTGAAAGTCTCAACGAAGGAAAACTCTTTGAAAGAAGAAAGTCATGCTGGGTCATTTTTGCCGAAGAAAGAAGTATATTCTTCAGAGACAACGAAGGAGAAATCTGTACAAATGAATGTGGATTGTACCAGCGAAGACGAGAAATCTTTGAAAGAAGAAGACAAGAAATCTTTGAAAGAAGAAGACAGAAAATCTTTGAATCATGCTGGATCGTTTTCACCCAAGAAAGAAGTATATTCTTCAGACAAAAACTCTTTGGATATGAAAAGTCTATACGTCTTAACAGAAGTGGGAAAAAAGAAGTCAAGAAAATTCAAAACAGAATCCCATGTACTGGAGGCGTCTTTTAAGAAATTCGATGAGTTACAACCCCAGCAACTGACTGTCTTATTCGATGATGTCATCCAACAAATTGTTCAAAAGTTAAAGGCTGAATCGAGGGATATGATTAGAATTAGCATCAATCACCCCTCATTGAAAATAGGGATTCATATTCCCTTTCTATATGTGGAGGAGTTGGAGAGTCATACTATGTTGGATGAGATTGAAAAAGTTTTACAATCGAATGAAGAATTCGTCTTGAACGATGGCCGCATGACATTCGATATCACACATACGATACCGCCAAGTGGAAGTGGTAAAAGACTTAGGGCCACAGAACTATTGGATTCAAAAGTTTTTTGCAAAGAAGAAATATTCGATTGTTGAAATTAACAATCGTGATCATCTATGTTTTGCAAGAGCAATTGTTGTGGGGATTTGTTACCATGAACGTGAAAACACCCAAGAATGGAACCGAAGATGGGATCTCATCAAAAGATCAAACAGACCACTTCAAAAGACTGAAGCCGAGAAATTGATGAATGAAGTTGGACTTTCATCGACACAGCCTGTAGGTCTTGAAGAATACAAAAAAATTCAAGAGTTCCTGTATGAAAAAGACTATGTTATTAAAGTTCATCAACAGCAGTCGAGAGTGGAAAAAATATTTGAACATCCAGAAGTGAAAGACGATAGTAAAATCATACATTTGTACTTTCATCAAAATCACTATGATTACATCAAATCCATCACAGGATTTCTTGATTGTGCTTATTATTGTGAGTTCTGTGACATACGTTACAAGAACCGGGAAGACCATACTTGCTCAAAGATCTGTAAAGGTTGTTTCCGTGCTGGAAAATGTCCATCAGAATCAAAAGAGTATGTCTGCGCCAAGTGTCATAGACGATTTTTCAGTGCAGCATGCTTGAAAAATCACAAAACACTTCAAGGCAAAGAGAAGAAAACCATTTGTGAATTAGTGAAACTCTGTTCAAAATGTGGAGGTCAGGTTTTTGACAGAAAGAAAAATCATGTCTGTAAGGGAAAGAAAAAGTGTCACCTTTGCAAGAAGATAGTTGACTTTTCTCATCGCTGTTTTATTCAGCCTTACCAGAGTAAGATGAAACACGACAGCGATGATGAGACGAGTTCTTCTGTAGTCAAAAAACCTTTGTTCATTTTCTTTGATTTCGAATGTCAGCAAGACACGGGGGTACACATTCCGAATTACTGTATTGCACACCGAGCCTGTGCTGAATGTATCGATAAACCACTTGATTTTCATTGTTCCACATGCAGTGAATTCGAAGAAGGAAGAGAAGTTATTTTTCAAGGAAAAGAAACTTTGAGTCAATTTTGCAGCTGGCTCTTTACAAATCATCATAAAGGAATCATAGCTATTGCCCATAATCTCAAAGGGTATGATGGACAATTTATTCTCAACCACATTATCAACGTTGGGATGAAAGAACCAGAACTAACCATGAATGGAAATAATATATTGAAGTTAGAACTGAACGGTGTGTGTTTGATCGACTCCTTCAGTTTCATGAACTTTGGGCTGGCGAAATTTCCAACTACGTTTGGACTTCAAGAAATGAAAAAAGGCTACTTTCCTCACTGGGCAAATACAGACGAATTCTGGGATTACGTTGGGCCATACTTGGATATGTCTTATTACAAACCCGATTCAATGTCCGAAGAGGCTCGATCGAAATTCATAGTCTGGTATAATGACAAAGTTCAAAATGGTGAGGAATTCAATTTTCAAAAAGAGATGGAGATGTACTGTCGTTCGGATGTTGATATCCTAAGACGAGGCTGTGGTGAATTCAGAAAGTTGTTTATCGAACAGAGTGGAATTTGCCCATTTACAGAGTCGTTTACCATCGCCGGAGCCTGTAACAAGATTTGGCGAAAAGATTATTTACCAAAAGATCAGATAGCCATCATTTCATGCAAAGATCCATTCAGACGTCGGTTTTCTATGAAAGCAGTACGTTGGATTCAAAGCATCGCTAGAGAAAAAGTGATTCATATTCAACATGCCAAAAATGGTGGTGAATTTCGAATAGGGAAATACACCGTAGACGGATTTCACCACAAATCAAATACTGTCTATGAATTCCTCGGGGATTTATTTCATGGTTGTCAGACATGTTTCAAGGATCGAAAATATATCAACCCCATCAATGGAAAAACAATGGATGAATTGTACAACAGTAGTATCGAACGGCTAGAAACCATCAAAAGAATGGGATATAACGTCGTGACCATATGGGAGCACGAATTCGACGCCAAGATGAAGAAGGATAAAGAGTACAAAAAAACCATTGAAAGTCTATACCCGAACCACGATCCCATCGAACCAAGAGAGGCTCTGGCTGGAGGCAGATGCAATGCAATAAAAATTGCCTATGATGTTGAGGAAAGCAGTGAGAAGGAAATCAAGTACATTGACATTTGCTCTCTGTATCCTTACGTCTGCAAACATAAATTCTATCCTGTAGGCCATCCAACAATCTTGACTTATGAGAACATTGACATGAAGAATATTCGTCAGTATGAAGGACTCATTAAATGCAAAGTTCTACCCCCAACTGATCTGTTTCATCCCGTTCTTCCAGTTCACTGTAACAACAAGATGATGTTTCCACTTTGTATGAAATGTGCACAAGAAAGCTCAAACGTTTGTAATCATGAAAGAGAAGAGAGAGCTTTGGTTGGAACTTGGGTTACATTCGAACTGTTCAAAGCTCTCGACTGTGGATATCGGCTAATGCAAGTGTATGAAATCTGGCATTTCGACTCTGTTTCGGATCAATTCTTTAAAGGCTATGTGGACAATTTCTTGAAAATCAAGCAAGAAGCCAGTGGATATCCCGGCTGGTGTCAGACAGATTCAGAAAAATCCCAATTCATTCGTGAGTATGAGGAAGCCGAAGGGATCCGTCTCGACCCCAAATGTATTAAAAAAAATCCTGGCAAAAGATCATTTGCTAAGATTATGCTGAACTGTCTTTGGGGAAAATTAGCACAGCGTGAAAACATGAGCAAGACGAAATACATCAGAGAACCGTCTAAATATTTCGAGTTGATTACCGACCCGAAATACACGGTAAAACATGTGGAAATCTTTGACAACGAGTGTCCATTCATTTTGGTCAACTATGAAGAAAAGATGGACTTTGTCGAAACGCATGCAACAGCCAATGTTATTGTAGCATCCTACGTAACAGCTTATGCAAGGTTGGAACTGTATAGTGTTCTTGAAAGATTGGAGGATAGAGTACTGTATTTCGATACAGATAGTTGTATGTACATACATGATCCTGAATTGTGGAACCCTCCCATCATTAACAGCAGACTAGGAAAATGGACCGATGAAGAGCCTGATTGCAGAATTACTCATTTCAGAGGCTTAGGTCCCAAGAATTACGCTTATAAGATGAGAACAAAAGATGGAAAAGAAAAAAGCAAATGTAAAGTCAAGGGAATTACTTTGGATCACAATACAAATCAGCTGGTGAATTTCGACACCTATTCAAAATGTGCTTTGGATCGCACAGTAGAAATTAAAGTTCAGTATGACTGTAGAATCAGAAGGCATAAAGACAGAACAGTGACCAGCGAACCACAGTCAAAAACGTTTCGCTCTGTATATACCAAAAGAGTGATTGTAAACGATACTGATACTGTCCCCTATGGCTATAAAAGTTTGAGGGTATAAATAAACTGTAAGAAAACAACATCGTGTTACATTGAAGTGAACGATCAAAGTAAGACGTTCTTTAAAAACAGTTTTAAAATCAGTGGAAAATCAAAAGTGAAAACATGTCAAGTGAAATGCTACCTTTACCGATAGAACTACGTGAAAAAGATTATAGAGATTTCAGCCATCAGCACACGCTCGATGAACAAGTACAGTTTGACATTAAATTCAAATGTGTGAAACTTTGGATAGATAAATTGCATAAGGGAGTTGCAAAAGGAGAAACATCCTGCAGATTGTATGGTATACACAGCTTTATTGTGATGATGGGGGATGATACAAATTTCGATCTTCCTCTCCAAGCTTATTTAGCAATCTGTCTGTTGAAAGACAACTATATTGCTAAACAAATGCATTCCACAAGTCGATGGGTATTCATTATCGTAGGAAGAACAGAAGAAAGTTTTCTGAACGTCCTGAAAATGAAATCAGTTCTGTTTGACTTTTACTTACGCTACAAAAAAGGATCTATTCAAGACGGTGAGGAAACAGTGGATACCTTGGAAGGCTATATTCTATTTGATAGAGATGTCACAGAAGAAATCGTATATTCAGCTCTCTCGACAAAAGATATTTCAAAACATGTTTTTCCATTTAGTGGAGTACGTGAATATAGTGAAATGGACAGCAAATTTCCATTGTTTTTAGGTAATGAACAATTACACAAAGTTATTGTGGAACATGAAGACAAGTGGAAAAATCGAGGTATCTGTGAATTTGCATTGTAAGAATTGTTTTGTCATTGTTGTAGATTAAAAACTTTGTATATAAAATGTATCGCCAATGCTTTGTAAGAAATTGTCTTGTAAATATGTTATAGTGTTAGAATGTTTTAAACGTTACTGTTTTTTCATGATAATGTTATCATGTTATTGTCGCCAATGCTTTGTAAGAAACTGTCTTGTAAATATGTTATAGTGTTAGAATGTTTGCCTTAAACGTTACTGTTTTTTCATGATAATGTTATCATGTTATTGTAAGTTGAATAAAGTTAAAAACTTTTTTGAATAAAGAAATGATTTTAAAAAAGTCGTCTGTTTTTATTTCTTCCCAAAAAACTTGAATAAAGAAAAGTTCAGACTTAGAAAAATGTAGATAGATTATATGAAATGATCAAAAACAAAAGTCGTATGTTTTTTTGATTCCTTCCCAGAAACTTGAATAAAGAAAAGTTCAGACTTGGAAAATTAACAAGAACCCAAAGAAAAGAACAGAGATGGGAAAAATGTAGCTAGAAATTTTATTCATATAGAATGTTATTTTCTATGTGAGTGAAATTTCTAATATGAGATCATATAGTACATTATGTTCTATCTACAATGCCTACAGAAAAGTCTACATCCCAAGACAAATCCCCTCGACCAAAAACTATAAATTGCTGGCGAACTTTCTCTCTATAATCATTCGACTTTCGATCCTCGAATAGTACGAATAAAACTCTTAATTAGTACGAATAAAACTTTTTACAATTAAAAAAGTTTTGTTAACTAGTGCGAATATTTCGTGCTGGAAGAATGGATTCCAACTTAGACCAAACGGATCACGGAAGAATGGATTCCAACTTAGACGTTTTAGACGACTCCTTACCGCAAGAAAATCCCGTTCTAGACATCTCCTCACCACAGTCTGAAAATAGCAGAGATATTCTATCGATAGCTATGAATTCAACATTCATCGACCCGATGACAGACTCGGTTGATAAAATCGAAGAAGAAATAACCCAAATGATTTCAAACCAAAATTCTGTGATAACTCAGATTTTAGAAGAAGTGAAAATATTAAACACAAATATGAATCAATTCAACAAAAACATTGAGACATTATGCCTACAAAATCAACAGAGTCAACAAGATTCATCTGTAAGACAAGATTCATCTGTAAATGTATCGATCCCAGCCCAGGTTAACTTTGATAAAACCAGTTTTCAAAAGTTAACAGCTTCTATCGTCACTCCTGTAGAACATCAGTCAACTCAGACAGAAGAACCCAAGCCAAGAAGAAGAGGAAGAAAACGAAAATCAGAGAAAGCAGAGAAAGACGATAACCAACTTCACAAAAATCAACGATTCGATCCCAGCTCTGTAACACCACCAAAAACGGGGTTGGGTAAATATGGAAAAAACATTGATAACTTCAAGGAGTTCAAGTTCCCGATGATCTCGAAAGAACCAGAAGAAAAGCTATCATCAGAAGAAAAGCTGTCATCAGAGGAAAGCTCTCGATAGAGGAAAGCTCTCAATAGAGAGAAAGCTATACCAAAAATCGAAACAGTCCTTTTCAGGACTAACCAAAACCCTAGAAAAATCTATCTTCAACAATTGTTAATAAGTAAGTCAACCCGCCTCCAAGCGTATAAAAGACGATGCTATTTCCAGTACATTAATCATTCGGCTCCCGAATAGATGACAGCTAAAGAAATGGTGATGGACTATAGTATACAATTTCTACTTCTCTCGATGACAAAATGGTATCTGACAACCCTTCTACTGGCCATGATGCATGACTCCACTTTGCCTATACATAAAATAAGCAAAATA